>JANDEH010000009.1:10110000-11601715 GCA_024610705.1 Tetragnatha versicolor
TTGCAGAAACAACAATAAAGCTCTCCCAAGGTATCATTTCCACTCACACACCCTCGACAATCAAAAAAAGTTAATAAGGCAGTTACCGTCAAACGTCATAACATATCGCATCTTAACGACACTTACGGCGAATAAGTATAGCCGAGTGACCCTCGTTTATATGTCTTAGGGAACGCACCCCTCTAACCTATGCAACTGCTGCAAAACGTGATATACCCCGCACTATCCGTCTTCGGTGGTTCTTGTCGCCTAACCATCCTCCTGGAGCAAGGGTCGGAGGTCCCCATTATGAAGCCCGCCACGGGCAACGGTAATTTACATGGAGCCGCTCGCGTCAATGACATAGTTGGTCAAATTAAAAATTCAAACTCGGATTGTGGAGGATTGTATAGATTATTTTCGTGCTTCGAATTGGTAAGTTGGGAACCGCTGGTTCCCAATGGGAGACCTGCCCAACGAACAATACATCAAACGGGCTTCTTGGAAGTTGATGTCTGGAAGGAGGCATTTGATTCAATTATATCTACTTTGTACTCTGACCAGCTGTGTCATTTATCTTGTAGCGAGAAATTTGTGGGAGACCTTTGGAGCGTTGTAGGGGAAAGTGTTAATTTTAGATGTTTTAAGGTTTAAATAATTGTCTTTTAATTCGTTTCCACTTTTTTCCTTGGCGCCTCATTATTTGAGCGAAATTTATTTATACCCATCCAATTACTTTTAATTTATATGTTGATATTTTTAATATGTTCTCATGCTTTATTTTATTATTGAAATTTCCAAGTCAGTTGCTTTTCATATTCTTTTTAGGACACCAAATAGGGAAAGAAGCAAGTAGTTGTCAAACTTGTTTATACTACAGCGAACTTTGATTTAAAGATAACTTTTTTGCGAATGAAGAAGAATCACTCAGATATTTTAAAGACCGATAGCAAGAACTCGGATTTAGAGAGCAAAATGTGGAGTCCCATTCAAGAAAGTAGTTTTATAAATGTAAGAAATATGATTAAAATCTAACAAGTCATTATTTAATAGAATCAATGTCCTCGGTTCAAGCAATTCACTACATATTTTGACTGTATAAAAAATTATAACTTTAGTGTATTGAAAGGAAAATGTTTAAGTCTCGAAATCATTTACTAATAAAACTTTACAGGGATGATTAAAAAGTCCTGACTTGGCATTTGTTAAAATTTAAGAAAAAACAAACTTAACCCAAAGTCTTAAACAATTTCCATTATCAAGTTAGGTCTGAATGTGTACCAGTTAACTACATTTCCACTTGTGAAGACAACTATTTAACGCATTTTAACTTTAAATGCACGCCACGACTCTAAAAGTTCCGAAGCAAAACTTGAACTGAAATCTAAACTTATGCTAACACCTTTGTTTGCAAGTTAAAAAGAAACTTGAACAACCATGCACGGGTGATTCCCTAAAAGAGTTTTATGTGATACTTAAAATGGAAGATTTACATAACTAGAAATGGAACACGTATTCTTAAGAGAATGAACGAGACTCGAATTGGGAAGGTTTATGTTCAGCCTTCAGCCGAACAAAATGTATGCATACATGATGCGCACGTTATCTCCCCTTTTATTACTCTAAGCACTTAAAAAATCTATTTATATGTCTTTAAGTTAGAGAACTAAGTGTCTATCACTGTTGGGCGGTTCTTTGAACTTTATTGGGTGCCTCCCTAAATGATTGGATAAGGGTATCTCGATTAGATCATTCAAGATTTTAGTTTAACTTAAGTTTAGTTCTTACTAAAATTGAAGTCTTTTAATTTGCTTTGGGATCTTCCATTTAGAAAAAATTAAAAAATTTTGTGCCATTAATGTTTCCAAATAAGTCAAAAGGATAAGGCCCCCTTTTTGTGTTTTGCATAATTTTAAAATATAAACTCAGATGCATATATTTTGAATCACGTTGCATAATGATAAGCACTTAATGATCAAGTTTTTTTGTATTGTTAAGTCACATCAGTTGTGTTTTATCGCATTCGGAAATGATTACTATAAATTAAAGATTTAAAGAACACCCCTTTTACATTTATATATGATTAGTGATTACTTAATTCTTGAGGCTTCTATTTCGATTTAATCGGTAAAACTAAACGTTTACAATAAAAATTATGGATATATGCAAATATATAGTATATAGGGAATAAAAATTAAGATTATACGTGTTAGAATCTGGTATAACTCTAATTAAGCTGATTTCTTACATGTATTATGTAATCCTTCGTTGGCAACTGTGCTGTAGATTAGGGTTTACGTATAACACCTGTACTCAATTAGCTTTCCACATTGTTTTAGAACGCTACCAGTATTTTCATGAAAGAGGGATTACACCACTTTGAGTTTGACGATTCCCTCAAATGTGCTCGATTCCTTTTCCATTCTTAGAAATGTGTTGCCCATACCTGCAAATACCCCATCACTCTGTTTTGTCCCAGCAATAATTGCCAGAAATGTGCTACATGTACTCGCAAGCCGTGTTTTGTTACGGCACAATGCGCCTCAGGGCTTAATTGGATCAATGAATTAAAACAAAACAAAGCTCTGCCGCAATGCCTACAGCAGCAAGATTCCTCTTCCCAAGACCTAATAGCAGGAGAGATTACTAGGTGTCTTTGATGAAATCCATCTCCTTCAAGTTACGAGAGAAATTGCAACCTTCATATCCGCAGGTAGGAATGCATCATCCCATGTAAAATCCCTGCCTTTTCATCGGCCGAAGACTGCATTAGAAGTCCGCATCGTTCTTCGGAGGCATGGAAGCACCATACTGCCACGGCAGCAACTTGCTAATTCTGCCCCAGCGTGAAAAGGAACAAGAAGGCAATATTAATTGGAGCCGTTTAAAGTTAATTATATACGATTCATGTTTCCTACTTGAGTGAGTCCTAATTTGTTGGAATTAAGAAGCAGATCTCGGTCTGAATGTTGTCGTTGTGTTTTTCCGACAAAAGTTTGCCACACGTTCCGTAGCAAGACTGGCAATTATGGTTTCATATTAATTGCTTATTCGTATCACAGGTTCCAGAAATCTTCCAACCTACTCAAACTCCTTTATGCAGTTCTTGGGGGTATAATTTGTTTGGCTGTTACGTGGGTGACCCTGTATACATTAGTAATTCAAGCGTTCACTATGGAGCTGAATACAATTCAAATTTACACATCTTTTCGCTTTGCCGTTTTCCAAATTCTGCATTAAGCTAAAAGCTTAAACTCAAAAAACAACTTTTATATAACCTATAAACTTTTGATTGAAAAGGGTTAAAGAAATATTTTTAAAGAGATATACTTTTAAAACAAATTATATTAAACTTAATATATTTGGATGTCAAAATCCTGAGCATTCTTCAATATTTTTATGGTGGTTGTGTCTCAACGTTGTTAGTTCTTAGAAGATCTCAAATAATATTGAATCTATCAAATGAAACTTCTATATTAGACCAATTTATATCAGTATTCACTGATGTATTGATTTTTTAGACCATTTATTTAAAGGTGGAGGAAAGAAGGGTAAGAGTTCAGTAGGATTTTTTCCTCAAAGTTACAATTAAAGCAGATTTAGTGTGACTGTATCAGCACGAGTTTTCAACTCTCTCAAAATTATTCATAAATATTTTCATTCTTGTTCTACTTAATAAATGAAGCAAAATATGGTTGATGCTAGAATGTAATTTCTCTAAATAAAATGACTGATAAATTCTAAATTCTTATTTTAAAAACGGAATATCAACAATTACGTGTGTACGATTACCCCCTTTCTCCTATAGATAATTTCGATAAACCTTAAAAACTGTTTTAAAAAAGTTTGTTTGCATTATTCATTTTGGACATTTACTGCAGATCAGCAAAAACAATGTGAATACTCCTATCAAAAAATATAAACTATGATAATAACAATTGTAATAAAATTAATATCAAACATACAAACAATTAAGTTATGTTTCTACAACTTCACTTAATATTATTTCAGCTGCTAAGTTTTTCAAACTGATAAAATGAGACAATATTTTCCTGAGAAAGCTATTATTTTGAACATTTTTTGAAATATTGAATTTAAATATAACTCTAATTCCTGCCTAAAATTTAATCCGAGCTATAACATGGAAGTATAAATTTCATGGGTTCTCACACCTTTCAAAACATATAACTAAGGAATACACAAGAAACAAAGTCTCACAAGCCCCTGTATTACACAATGTTAGAAACGAATTAAAATATAAAACGATTCAACCAGCAAACAAACATGGTATTCAGACCTCCCTTACAGACAGCTTCAAAACTCTCCTTTTTTACAGACCTCATTGAATTCCATTTACCATCAGGCATTTGAGCTTTGGCCTCGCAATGACTTGATTCCTCACCCAAGTTAGCAGCGTGTGATAACAAAAGACGAGAGCCCTCCAGACCCAAAAAAATCAGACTGGATTTTATTATTCTTGCTCTCTTAACCTTTGTCTTTGTCTACGTGACTTTACTGACTTCTTGTTCATTTCAGATGTTAAAATCCAATAAATTATGCTCAGCCCCCTGTCAAGAAGGCAAAAACAACCGTGTCCGAAGGAAAATCTGGTTATTCAAATCCTGTTAAACTCACGTAACGTCTAAAGTGTTTATACAGCTCATCGAGTCTCTCGCTCTTCGCCTATAATTCACCTGTATACAACTGAATCTGAAGATTACAGATTCCGCGCGGGGTAAATGAGATCCGTTTCGAGAACAAAAACAAACTCTCCCATACACAAAAAGGAGGCTCCAGGAGTAATTTATCGTATATATTTCAAGTCACAGCCACGAGGAAGATTTATACAGCGGTATAACCTCGACGAGAAAGTGAAATTTATGCCCTAGCGTTGCGGTCCCGTTGTTTATGACCCCAGCAGGTCCTATATGGAGTACTGGGAGTTATTGTCGAAGCATTTCCAGCACGACGCCATAGCTGTCTACTTTCTGTCTATCCTGTAGACCGTGATTAGCAACGCAAGCGATACGTCACAAGTGGGGGTCCAGAAGAATGCGGAGATATATCTCTGAGGTGCAGCTAAATGCTGTTTGTTCCCAGACAATTCAATGGAGGAAAACGTCTTTTATTCAAGGAGGAGTTAAAGAATCATTCTTGTTGAGAATTCTGTGATTTGCATTTATAAACCTTATTAAATCCAGGATCCAATGTGGAAGAGACGTTTCCTCACATGTGTTGAATAAGCTATTGTGTTGCTTTAAACAACGTTGTTATTAGTGAGGGTTTTAAATAGAACATAAGACATTTTCTCAGGTTAGGTTATTTTTCGTTAAAAGAGAAAAGGTGTTAAGGTACAATTGGGATGTAAGCGTGAGATTTTACTTTTCCATTTTTGAATTTTTTTTTGAAAAATATAAGAAGAAATATACAGGGTGATTCGAAATTACGTGGACAAACTTCGCATGGGGGTAGAGGGGACCTAGACAAGCATATTTTGAAAAACTAGAGGGGGCGCAGATGCACCGTTAAAGGGCTAAGGACCTAATGTAGTGCGAGGGCGTTACAAAAGGCGGTTTTCCCAAGGCCCGCTTTACGAAACAAAACATAACAGAATGAAAAAATTTATTGCATGAGGCAGTATCCGTACTACATACATCATAAATTTGCCAAGAATTGGACCACTTGCTAAACCGTGGGGAGAGTTTTAAAACGTGCAATAATTAATCTTTTAGCCAAAGAATGGAGTTCCCTTAGTGTAATGGTATTTAGAAAAATGATGAAAGGGGAAGGAATTTTTAATGATCACGCAAGATCCCTTATTTGTTTAAAAACTGTATGATCATTGAAAATTATTTCCCCGATCATCATGATTCTAAATACCATTACGCTAAGAGGGAACTCCCTTCATTGGCTAAAAGATTAATACTGTGCGTTTTAAAACTCCCCCCACGGTTTAGCAAGTGGTCCGATTTTTGTCAAATTTATGGTAGAAGTAGTACGGATACTGCTGTACCTCATGCAATAATTTTTTTCATGCTATTATGTTTTGTTTCGTTAAACGAGCCTTGGGAAAACCGCTTTTTGTAACGCCCTCACACTACATTAGGTCCTAGCTCTTTAGCGGTACATCTGCGCCCCCTCCATTCCTTTCCTGTGCAAAATATGCTTGTCTAGGTCCCCTCTACGAAGTTTGTCCACGTAATTTCGAATCACCCACCCTGCATATGAAGAAATAAGGTTTTTACACCAATTGTAGCTTTTGACCAACCGGCTAATATCGTGTTCGTGGTTACTTAGAAAATGTTTAAATATTGAGAGAAAATTATAGGTAAGGACCATTCTGTGACATAGCACGTTTTACAAATCGGCGTACAAGGTCAATTATCAGTTTTCGCATTGCGTTTAGGAAAATAATGAAGAAAAATAAAAATGTATAAATGAATTACTAAAATATAAATTTTATTTTCATTACCTCGTAAAAACACGTATTTTAAGATTTTGCTCAACTGCATATTTTATGAATATGTAGTTTCTGCCTTTGTAAACTATTAAAACTTTAATTTATTTTGATTTCAAATTAAATTTAGTAATAAGAGTAATTATCATGCATCACATAGTAGGTTACAGAACATGGATTTGTACTAATTAGTTTCTTTGAAAACCTTAATCAATTTCGTGAAGCGAAGGATGTTACTGATCAATCCTAAGTCCAACCAAACGGAAAAGTGAACAAAACTCTAAGGCTTTGCCTATATAACATATTAAATCCATACCACTTCCGAACCCAACCCCAACAGGTGTTAAAATAAAAAAAAAAGTCAGCCGCAGAAACCAACAACCTTCAGTATCAACACCTGGAGTCTCGAAGCCTTCAAACATTCAGAACTCCCCATTTCCAAACGGGATTTTATCGGCTTGACTTTGTCAGGTAGGTTTTGACAAAGAACTTGGCATGTCATCCCAAAGCAATGCTGCTTTCTACCATCACAGCGGTTATCTGCATCCAGACAACAGGTCTAGACATGAATGTTCGCAGTTGTTCGGTACCTTAGCAAACAGCAAGGCCTGTCCCAATCAACCGCGTGGCAAACAGGCGATAAGCCCCCCTTCTATCTGCCGTGTTTACTCCAACTGTCGTGCCTTGTGAAAGATCAGGTCGGTCGTATAGAGGTTAAGTTGCTCTTTAACAGGTTTGTATAGAAGATGTATGACAGAGAGTAGTCACTCCTCTTTAGCATGTGGTTTCTGAAAATTAAGGAAGTGGAAACTGCTCTTGAATATGGTTTAATGTTTTACTTTGCATTGGTTTCTATACTGCTGAAAGAGTAATATCTAATGCTGAGTTTCAAATTCCAGCAAGTCTTGCTGTTTTATATGTTATAGTAAGATTAGAATATATCTTATTTGATATATACAGTCATTAAACAAGGATAAGAGGAACCCGGATGAGGGGAATTAACGGGATGTGTGGAATGAAAATCTAGTTCCAACCGTCCAACCCCTAGAGGTGTATAAATAGAATATCTGAATAAATGGACTTCCTGGTTAAGTGGAAATAAAATGTCGGTCTCGAACGATTCCACTTATTCATGTTTGGTTGTAGATAAAAACGAGGTTATTCAAAGAACTAGGTGAAAATCACATACAGATCAAAAGAGAAATAAATATTAAGAAATTATAAAGGTGGGAAATGTGTTTTCTGTCCCTTCAGTCACAGTGAATAATCTAAACTTAATGACTTAATAAACCATTACAACATCAACAAAATAAAATTATAGAAATTATATATGCATGCCTTAATAAAAAGTGGCTCGGTTGTGAATTGCTTGTTACCTACCATATGCTCTGACAAATGAAAGTTATTGAAGGGCTCAATTAATATTCACCAGTAATGAATAAATTTTTTAAAACCTTCCAAATTTTTAAGAACTGTAATGAAAACAAAAATATTATATTTAATAAATTTTCATTTGAGACATTTGCCCTTAACTTTTTCAGGATTTAGTTTCACATTAGTAAATTATTTTTTCAGGCTCCCTCTTGGACATCTCTTGGTCCTATAGATTCTCCCTTCAGCAATTTTTTTAAAACATAAACCAATTTCAGAATTTAAACATATTTGGGGGAAAACTTTTCAAACTTATATTATCAACGTTAAGCTCATAAAATATAAAAGTACTTTAATGAAGTGTACATTTAATACATAGAATTAAAAAACCAGAAGTATTTATTTATTTGCTTACAGCCAAACAGAAAAATATCAAATTACATGGCAGAGAAAACTTTTATTTTATTGATAACTATTATTATTGATTGATAACTATTATATTATTAACTATTGATATTTTTCTTAGTAGAGGATGTATGTAATTTTCATGTAAAGGGTGTTATCTCTAAAGTTTAAATTAGTTATTCTACACATGGGCGTTGCCAGGGTTCCACTTAGGGGGGGCATGATTCTACAGAATACCTAGGTAAACTAGATTAACTGATTTTTGTCTTTAATGTGCGGAGATTATAGGAGATTAAAAATCTTTCAAAATGGGATTGTTCGTATTTCCAAATAAGTCAAATAATAGTATATCGGGGAATCTGTCTACTATCATTCTTATAACAGTGCTTATCTCCAGCCCCAGCCTATCATCATCGGCATTTTCAGACAACAGTAAAACTCACATCCGTAACAACAACGTACTACAACACAATAGAATTCCACCCAATCAAAACGGACAAATATCGCACATGAACCCCTAAAGAGAGTCCAGACGTCTCCTATCTCGGACTGTCATCTTCAGAGAACCTATTTCTTTCAGTGTGTTGGGAGAGGGGGTGTCATAGCTGTGGCCGTGAAATTTGTGAGACACGCGTTTTTTTGTCTCATGGGGAGCAGAGTGAATCTGAAGTGACGCTTGGGGACCAAAAGTAACGAATAGATATAAAAAGGGAGTTCTCGGAACGTAGCTTGGTAATGTGGGGAGAGTGACGACAAAATGCGCTGGATTTTGATAACACGAGAAAGTGAGAATTTAGGTGGAGAGAGAGAGGGGTTTTTATATCTTGACTTTTGTTTTTCTTTTTAACTTTCTTTCTACTTTTAAAATTCTACTTTTTATTAATAGTGGATGTTTTGGAAGACTGCAAATGAGAGGAGTGTATATTTAGAGAGAGAGAGAGAGAGAGAGAGAGAGAGAGAGAGAGAGAGAGAGAGAGAGAGAGAGAGAGAGAGAGAGAGAGAGAGAGAGAGAGAGAGAGAGACTTCCTATTATAAAGAAACATTTAAAGTGATTTTTTATTACAATTACAGTTACAATTAAATTTTAATTTACGTTAGAAAATATATCTTCTTAAAAATACAAAAAAAGGTTATTTTATTTTAAGTAAATATAGCTAGTAGGGGAGGGTGGGGACAATTGTAACGCGTGGCAATTGTAACACTTTGATTTCCTCAAAATGAGAGGCTGCATGGGCGAAAAGGAGATGACAGTACGTACAAGGCAGGTGAATGAAAGAATATCAGAGATTGCCAAGGCTGACATTAAAGTTGTGGCTGTGTAATTAAGAAAAGAGTGTTTTTCGAGCATCGAAGTAAATTTCTACTTTTGTGTAACTTTCCTTCTCCTGCACTGCAGGTATGAAGCACAACAACACTGATTTTATGTATTGTATGAGCATGTATCCTACTTTTATTCTGCTTAGTTTCAAGATGATACTGTTGTTAGTTTCGCGAAAAACGAGGGTTGAACTAAAAATGGCAACGTGGGGTCGATTGTAACACTTCAGCCGGGGAAGGTTGTAACATGTTACAATTGACCCCAATGTAGAAAATAACATGTTTCAAAAGTAATTTCGATTTATAATTCATACTTACCCTTAATATTGGCATAAAATTATGATTTTTTACGGTTTTAGGAAGCCTAGATCACGTAAAAGGAAAACTGAAAGGGGGCTGATTAGTCTAGAAAAAATGGAGGGAGAGGCTGTTGAGGTTTCTGTGTCTAAAAAGTCTACTTGAAGTGTTGCTCGTGAGCACGATATTTTTTATGTAACATTATACAGATTTGTCAGAAGAAAATAAAAAATTAAATCCTAAAATGGGTTATAATCAACACAATAAAGTTTTCGATCAAGGGCAGTAAGAGGAACCATTTTTCCAGCAAAAAATGGTCCTACGTTCTTTGTTTTACAGGGGAATTAAGTTATGAATACCCGAATTGCCCTTGTGAATAATTAGTTACTATTATTTACTCATCAACATTCGTTATTATTTAAAACTCATTATTTGAGTGAAAAGTTCATTATTTCCATTCTAGTCTATGTATTTAATTATTATTTAACAAGAAAATATAAATTTTTAATAAATTTGAATGATTGTCTATCTATTTTTATGAATTTGTGTTGTGTTACAATTGACCCTTATATATGTTACAATTGACCCTTCAAGTGGGGACGATTGTAACGTTTTTCGATTTTCGATGTTTTATTTACTAAATTGCAATGCCTGTCCAGCGAACGGTTTTCATAACAAAATTGTAATTGAGGTATATCAACCTATTTTCATACCAATTTTCATAACTCTAACATAAAAAATGGCTTAGTTTGAGATCAAATAAACAATTTTGTTACAATCGTCCCCACCCTCCCCTAAGCAGTTTTGAATTTATTAGATATTATAATACACTTAGAAATGGACAGAAAATTAAAACAATTTTATACATCTAAATACTTTTTTAATAAAACATTTAGAAAGTGTCTAAATTTTTTTAAATGCGCAGTTAAAATGAAGTTTTAACTAGATATTTTGTGTGCCTTTTCCATATTTAGTTCCCTTTCAAAGAAAAAATATTCCCTCACGCTTTCTCCATTACTCCTCCCCTCTTCCCTTCCTCTTCACCCCTCTTCTGTGTGTTGCCAACATCAGAAGATATTTATATCATTATTCCCATTTCTAGTTAGATATTTTTGAATAGATTTGGAAGGAGTATATATTTGAAGATATATAAATTATTTCATATTATTATTTATTACACTTATAAATTATTTCATTATAACTTAAGTTATATATTGGAACTAACAATAAAACCGAAATTTTTTAGGAGAGAGAGAGGTTCCGACTAAACTTATTGATAACTTCTCTTTGATTCTAATTCTCTAGAAATTCTCTTTATCAAGGTATCTCTAACTTTTCCAAACAACATCTACAGAAGAAAAAATCAGTGATAGAATCCTTTCGAAATCTTTCTTGTCAATAAAATAAAACTCCTTCTGTTGTTAAAAGGGATAACTAAAATTTCTATCTATTAGTTAGTTGGTTGAAAGTTTTATATGAAACTATTTTTAAATAAACGAATCCCTTCGCAATCGCAGTAGCGTAAGGCAATAGTTAATAATTGGGATTTAAAATTTATTAATCTTTAATTTGTCTTAAAAGTATGTTTATGAGCTTTCATCTAATGAACAGTTGGGGTTTTATCGACCTTTTTGGGAATCACACATCGATTGAAATTAAATCTCAACGAAATTCTCCAATGTCTGAAGAACCTCTCATGAATAAATATTTAAGGAGCCCAAAAACAAATCAACCCATAAATTCTCGCAGCATCCACCGCGATACAAAATCGATTTTATTAATCGATACTCTCAGATAATTTCTTTGACTTAATTAAAATGGATTAATCCATCAAATCGATTTCACTTGCTTCATTACGAGCAAAAACAGTTTTTCAATCTCGTTCGCCGGCTCCGACCTTCCAAAAAACAAATCCGCGAATCGACGAGCTCCCCCCTGATTTCAAAAGAATCGTTGACATCGCCGGTTGCGTCAAGGTGAATGAGATTTATGAGAAAAAATGAATGCAATAAAAAAGGCCGTAAGCTGAGAGAGAAGAAATCTGAAAAAATGAACAAGAAAACGCAAGATGCTCGCCGGTGATTAAAATGGAACTTGTTCAGAATGGTGCTTCCTTTCTAATCAATAAAACGAAAGAACAAAGTTGTAAAATCGTCGATGCTAATCTGGAATGCTCTATGGTTCGTTTCAGAGAGCAAAAATAATCCCAGTGCTTTTTCATTTGATAGGAATACCGTCGTTTGAGGCGCAGCATGTATCGCTTAATTTTTTGAGCTATGCATTGTTATATTAAAAATTTGACACGAAATCGCCTAAAAACGGTTTTGCAAACGGTGCTGTTGTAAGTTTTGTTTTCGTTCTGTCAATAGAGATGCAGGTTTATCCTCTTTCCTGAAAAGCCGGGAAAATAGTTTTTTGGAGGTGCCTTAATATTTTGCTAGGTATGAGAAAATAAGAAAAAGAGAATAAAGTAAATAAAGGAATGTGTTAACTAACATAGTATTAGCTTTAGAAGAAAACATTTTTATTTAGAAATACTATATTGAATCTTAAAGAAAAACTTTACAAAATGAATCCAAAACCGGGAAATGCCCCTGTGGAGAGATCTTATTTGCCGTCCCAAGCAGTCCCAACTTCGTGACTGCAACACTGTAACGAATTACTTTTGTGATGAAACTTCAACCTTCCGTTATACTCTGTTCATTTTGAACTGGCGCTTGAAAATATTTCCTTCCCCCACCACCGATCGGTAACCATAGCAACTATCCTCGTCAAAGTGACGAAGAAGGCTTACTATTGGCTGCTCGAAGAGCGTAACTATGGTTACGCTTCTAGCGTGGGGGAAAGCACTATTTCTCAAGCGCCAATTCTAAATGAATAGAGTATAATTGCTTAAAGATACTGTTAACAAGTGTATTGAACTACAAACACCTATATTAGGTAGAAGCGATTATTCATTTATCGTTTATACTTTCTTATTATAAACGAAATTCCATCTCTGAATTCCAAAAGGCTGTATTTCTTTATTCCATCTCAGAGAACCCTTTAAGTTTTGGGGAAAAACAACAAACCACTCATATTGATGCTTTAGCATGAAAATTAGTCTACTATTATCTTTAAACGCTTCCATATAGCGTTTGAATGTCCCACTTTTACTTGAAAAAACTGGTCTCGATTTACATAACAAAAAATAATAATAATAGCAAGTGCTTTTTTGTTATTCCCAATCTCCTACCTCAATATTTTGCGATGATTTCCAGCACGACTTTCTTTTTACGCATGAGTGTGTTTGCAAGTGGCATTTTATGCATTTTAAAAATCCCTATCCACCTCCCTCATTCTATTCTCTTCCCTCATTTTTCATCCCCCACCCCTAATAATTACTTTTGCTGTCCCAAACCAAAGAGGTCTCCCCAGAGCTAATTTCCCAAACCCTTTCTTCCAGCTTAATTGAATAGCATCCAACACGGCTCTGAGCTTTGTTCCGGGCCGAGTGCAACGGGAGGATTCGGCCCTGATGCACAGAAACCTCTCTGATCATTTATCTTCCATTCTTCGCCGTACAATCAGTTGTTCAGTTGGAGGTACCGTGCATAATGCTGTACTGCTAACGCCCCTTTGTGGCAGTGGAAGTAATGGGATGGAGGTGTTAAATTCGGTTACATTGCGACACATGATGCTTGGGCAAGGAGTCGCACAATCATTTCATACCCCCTCCATTAACCTTTTATGTGAGGTTCAATAGTGATGGAAATAGGATATTTGGAGAATTAAAGCCACATACTTCATCTGTGATTGTGGAACTCCCGCATCTCTGTAGATATAGCTGAAATCTTAAGCGAAATCAGCAAAAAACCTATGCGAATTTTAACGAATTAAAAATTGATAAATGTTTCGATCCATTTTTATTTGGTGTCATTGTTTAAAAGTAATATAATTTACATAATATAAATGTACCCTCCCTTTGCACTCTATAATCCCGGAGTTATCCTGCATTAATACTCTCCTAAAATTATCTTTTTCAGTAAAAAAAATAGTCTTAATACCCCCAAAAAAAATTCACTTGAAATTCCAATCAGAAGTCACCTTACTCACAAAAACCGTGTGCCAAAAGATAACAACTAGCTGCATTATGAAATTGTATTATAAAAACTAGTTTTGTAATGCAAAACTAGCATTAGTACATTTCTATAATCATGACAATTCACAATTGAATCCGTTATTTCTGAAACATATTCAACGCAACTTTTTTAAAAAATGAGTTATTGATGTCATGGGATTCTGCGGCACACACATTTTAGTGTAGAAAAAAATAACGTGATTTTAAAATTGCGTGGAATTTCGTTCATTCCGGCTCATATGCAAGTTGTTTGGGACTGCTGTTTTTGTTTCATTACATGCAAATAGTATCCGAGATTGGAAATGTTCATCCTTTTGAAGTTAGGTCCATCAACCCATAGTAAACCCCTTTTCATAAAGGTTTCGTACGAATCTCACCGTTTTATTTTCTTGGGACACCCTGTATAAATAATTTTTTCGCAAAGGATTTTATTTAAAGAATTTTTTTCGTCTGTAAATTGTCCAAATGAAATCGGTTTTAAGAAAAAAATTACTAGACACCTTCACATTAAAATATGTAGTGAGCTTCTATACAGTTTTATCTTAAATAGTATGAAATATTTACTATGAATACCTTTGCTTCTAATTAAGTAATTGATTTTATGCCATGATTCTGTGTATACAGAGATTAAAATCTTCCCATAAAAATACATTATTTTTACAGTACGTGTCAGAAGTTTATGCACAACACATTTTTTTTAATAAAATGCTAAATATTATGTTAAAAGTTGTCATTATAATAAAAGTCAAGTATGATAAAAGTAATTAAACTCTATCAAAAGTAGGATTCAAACTATTTAAGTATAGATCACTAGAATATTAAAATAAAATTAATAAATAATACCATTTTATACAAATATTTGTGATCTTCATTAACTTCTGGCACGCACTGCTTGCGATGACAGTTAGACAATTCATCTTAAAAATAATGAAAATGTGAAATTTTCTACACCAACAAAGAATTAAAGACTTTCAGATTCAAAACATAAGACTATAAAAATCCACAATTGCCCCAATCTTTTCAGAATCCATACAACCCATCTTAATCAAACCGAATGAAAGAAAACAAAACCGTTTAATCTTACTCCACAAAAAAAATTCCTAAAAAACGAAAAGATTAATCTCCCACAAAAACGGCGCCGAGAAATTTCTCTTTTTAAATGAAAATATTATTAATCTTTATCTCCAGAACAAGGATACGGGCTGAAAACATGTTACCGCATCAGCTCAAATGGCTACATATAAGGTCAAGCTCACACTTCTTCGCGTGCTTTCCTTTACTTACGTATCTGACCTGAAAAATATTTGTTTAACCTTTTTCCCAAAAGGTAAGCTAAATAATTCAACAAACAAGGAAATTATTCTCGTTTTCCTGATTAAATAGCTTGTGGAAAAGAAACTTAGTAAAGTGCGAAATAAATTGATTGCATTCTTTATAAATATTGAGGAAATGTTCTTGATAGGTTTTACTGTTGCATCACGCGGTATTATATATTTAGAGATCGTGATCTAAATAGCCCAGCTGAAAACCCATTTGCTTCTTGGTTTCTTTAAGTAAAACACATTAGTTAAATGCTCATACAGAAAGTAGTTGTATTTTTAAATAACTTTCTTAATGTTATTGCTTTTTGTACTTCTTGTAAAAATTTTAATTTACTTTTCTTAGTTATTCCAATTAGCATTAAGACCCAATAACTTTCTAAAAGCGAAAATTTTTGTCATAAAACTCAAAATGAAGGTAAATCTCATCCGAAAAAATGTATGCGTACAAGAATATTTGTGTAAAGAGACACTGACATATTCATTAGTTCAGTTTCTATTTCAAAGTGAAATGAACATAAGTTCAAAAGTACCTTTTATCCAGATCTAAGTCAGGAGGGTGGTTGAATGAGGGCATTGCAAAGCAGATGCAGCCTATCTAATCTAATATCTCCTGTCATGTAGATTCATCTCGTAAATATAAAGAATAAGAACTGATTAAATTCCTTTCAAATAGTTTTGTAGTTCTTTGTTTAAAACAATTTCAAAATTTAGGGATTCCGGTTCAAATAAAAATTAATCTAATAATAATTCCTCTTTCATCCTTACCTTTTATTTTGTTAGAATATACTTCTCTTAAGAAAAACGTTAGTTTAAAAGGTGAGGCTTCAATTCAAAGCATTTCCAATTAGCTTGAAATTGCACATAGTTGAATAGATTATAACAGATGATTCATAAAAAAATATGTTGCAACTCCTCAAGAAATCACGATAAAGAAAAATTCTCCATCCTTATTTTTACTGTATATCTTTGTAAATTCATTGTAAATGGATTCAGTATTTTGTCCCCCTACAAAAACTTAACACCCTTTACTTTACTACAGTATGATATTTTAAGGCTAATTCAGACTTATCTTTATTGAGTTCATTTTGGAGGAATCATTCAAAGTGAAGAGTGTGAATTGGCGTTTCACTCTTTACTCCTTCAGTTCTCTATGAAAAACTTCACTTCTCTCATAGAAGTGAATAACGCAGGATGAACAGTGAAAGTGAAACAGCGTGAAAGATCCTTTAGAGTGTCTTTTGCAACAATGTGCGACGGTCTGAAAGTCACAATTTTTGGTGTTAATTCTATTACTTCGTGAATGCAGCAAGAGCAGAAACCTGGAAATAACAAACACCAACCTAACAGCCCCTGCATTTGTATTCCGCTAAGGTTACCTGTTCAGTTGTTCGATTTATGACAGGTGAGACATGCGTTTCTGCAACTCGCTCCCGCAACCGAGAGAAAACAACTTTTCAATGTCAGATCCATTTCGGACTCAAAACACTGATCTCGGGATTTTTTGTTCTTGCGCTGATTTACATGAGGCATCTGACAGGGCGAGTGAATTGCAACTGTAACAATTTGCAGCCAGAGCGAGAGAGACAACGGGGGAGAGATGATATTTCTCGCTTGATGCTGGAGATAAAGGTTTGATTTTTACGCGTTGATAATGCAGATTGAGGACATAATTTACTCCGGGTGGAATGTGTGAACGCGGGTCTTACATTAAAAACCTGCGCTTTTATGTTCACGGATTTGACGTTTTCCTGCAATTTATTGTTTTATAAAGGGAGAGGCGTAGGCAGAAAAAGACTTTAAGAGAGGTATATTAAATGTCAGCCTGGAGTATTTGAAGTGCTTCTTTGGTCAAAGGAGAGTCCTCAAATGAGGCGGTTGGTGCAACAACGAGCTAACTCCAATGAAAAACTATTGGAGTTAGCCTGTTGTAGCTGCAAACTCCTAAATTCCATTGTAGCTATAGGCGAGATCTCCTTCACACAATATGTTTCATTTCTAGTTTTTAAATAAAAAATATAAACATATTGACTTTTGAACACTTTTGAACAAACTTTGAACACTTTTTAACTTTTGGAAAAGCATTCATAATAGGAAAAGAGACATTTTATAAACTGTTCTTCGAACTGCAACCCTTATAATAACATAAGCTTTATTATCACACAAACATAAGTACAGAAAATAAGATAACATATTCGTTACCAAGGGGACTTTGTCCCGTTCAGGTGACAGATAAACTTGAATATAAATAATGTAATACATAAACTTTAACTTAATGAAAATAAATTTAAGATAAATATATATAAACACACACACACACACTGAAAAGCAATAGGAACTAAAAAACAAACAAAAAAATATTAAATATGGAAAACAAGGTTACAAAATTTACAGTCGTACATAAAAGTCGTACATGCTCGTAATTTAATGTTCTTATGAAGGAACTGTATCTACTCATAGTATATCCTTACTGAAATGGTTAAGTCCTAGATAGTAACGGTCAATATTGTTAGGAACTTAACCTTTTACCTGCCGATGTTCCCAAATGGGAACATCATTTATGGAATTTTTTAACCACTTAATTTTTCATGCAGGAATTTTATACTTGGTAAGCAACTTAAAGATATGAAGTTATTTTACATGCAAAAGTTTTTCACGTGCAATTTTTTCCTTTTTGTAGAATTTACTACATCAAAATTAGAGATTTTTGGCTCTTCCAAAAGTTGTACAAGTTTCAACTTGTGAAAATTTTAAATAAATTTAGTTTTAAATAACTTTGCTGTGATTAGGTAGCTTAAGTACATATCTTCCCATTTGGCTTGACAGAATAGCTTCATATTCCAATTTTCGAGAGTAATTACTAATACAACGTATATGTTCCCAAATGGGAACATCGGCGTTTGGATTATAGTATTTGAGGGGATTTTTATATCATGCAAAAATTCAAGATATTTCCTATTTTCTTAAATTTTTTGAACCTTTTTAGTCTCAATGGATTTAAACAGGTTAAGAATGATGTTTTAAATTCAAAAATTCATAATTTTTATTTTTTCACCTGATTTATGGAGAAAAAAATGCCAAATCTTTATAGCAGATTCTTACACTTGAATATTTTTCTAACTCTCCGATCGATTAATTTTCAGTAATTATCATTAGGGGGTATGCAAAGAGCATATTTGGAGTGCTTCTGAGGATTTGAGCATATATTTTTTGTTCAAGTAATTTTTTTTTAAATTTTAGGAATAAAATTGAAGAATTTTAAAAGTAAGGAAAATTGTGTACAACTCAAAACTCTCTTCTAACGTAAGTTGGATGTAAGAGATATGTGGTTCAGTTCGGAATCTTCCATGAGAAACACAGCTTTAATGAATCAATGGAGAAAATTATGATTATCACTTTTGAAAGCTAATTAGATTTGAATGCCATAGTGCAAGAAAAATGTACAGAAAAGCTTCGCGTTCGTAATAACATGTGAATTTTTCCTTATGAAAATCTATAAAATGTTACTTAATCGTCCAAATATGGATATTAAAAATGAAAAAAACGTCCACTATCATAAAAATGTTCATAATTATCTTGTAGAAACCTATTTCAATCATTTTATTTGAATTAATTGTAAAATATGTGCCTTTTGGAAATCCCCTAAAAACTTCACCCCAAACGCCGATGTTCCCAAATGGGAACATCCTCAAAATCATACTTAGGATTTTTTTCTGACAAAAAATGACTAGAATGGTTTCAGTAATGATGAAACACGCCATTTAAGCCGAAAATCAGAACCTTTAATTCGAAATTTGAATTGCGGCGTTTAAAAGGTTAAATCCATAAATAAGAATATTAAAGTTGTTAGTTTTTAAAAATGTTAAATCATTAAGAAAGTAAAAATAAGATGAAAAAGAAATCAAAATCACACTGGTTTTTTAGAATTTTACAATAAAAAGCAAAGAGGAAAATTTTCCGCTTGTCAAAATATACGAAATATCTTAGAATCTGCTGAACCATAACATTTCAATACAATCAAGTCAAAAAACACAAATCTTTGGCACCACAATTCTTCACGTTATGACATCAAAGCAAAGTAACATGATGCTGATGAAAATTTAAGGTATAAATCAAGTTTTTATAACCTACTTGCTACAGGTTTCGTTAGCCATGAAAAATTGGAAATTTCAGTAGCCTAACGATGACGAATTGGCATGCCAATATAATGGAGGAAAAGTTATAAATCGGGTCATTTTCCGGGTAGAAATTTATTCAGTTCCCTCCCAAGATACGATAAAGATAAAACTGAACTCTAAAACTCCTGATGAAGAAAAATATCTTTTACAAGTTTAGGTTTAAAAATGTGAAAATCTTTTTATCTAAGAATTCATAAGGAGCATTATTCGTAAAGAATACATAGCTACATTCAGTATTTTTATTCAAATTGTTTAGATAAACATTTTCTAGTGACAACTGATATTCAACTCACTTTTATTTATTTGTTTTTATTTATTTATTTGTTTATTTTAGATGTACACAACAGAAATGAATCCAATAACAGTGTTACATCGAGAGAAAAAGTAAATACAAATACATTAAATGGAAACTAACACATCAATGAATTAAAAGAGAACATTTGGATTTGAATTCATTTAAAGACATATTAAAAATATCCAATTGATCAAACATATCATTAAAATTTTATAAAATTTGTAAAGACAAAAGTTTTCAATGTAATTAAATTTAATAAAAACAGTTTTAAACAAATGATGATTACGAAAAGAGGAAAAACTCACGATGCTACATTTTGAAATATTCAAAAAAAGTTTGTTAGTTTCACACCAATCAATTAAAAAGATCTTGAAACCAAGATCTTTTTGAAGAAAGTCCGTTTTAAACCGTGTTAATTTTCTTATGTGGTGAAAACTTTATCAAAATTTGAAAATTCGCTGAAACTTTTCCTACAACTATAAACTTTTCCTAAAACAGAATCATTAATGATAAAACATTTTTATTTTATCATTTTTGTTTGAAAGTTTAACACTTAAAAAGTTACGTTTGCCTATAAATGGGACATGGAAGTACAAAAAGTGATCAATAAATAAAGCCTAATTAAAACTTATCAGTCGGTGTTTCAGTAGAGCTTTCCCAAGTAATGGAAGTGTAGCGAATATAAAACTTGTATATATTAAATAGAGAAAGAAAACAAGAGTAATAGACGAATAAAACACAATACTCCGCAGTTTAATGTCGGATAAGAATTCAAGAGCTTACTGGAAACATTGACTGGCATGTCAAATGGTATCGTAAAAATTGATTCTAAGTTTCAATTTTATTATCTTTTCAGTTCAGTGTGAGACAAATATACCTCTGTACTATAGAACAACCAAAAATGTACCCATCTTTCAGTTAAAGGAAATTTTAAACCGTTTTCTTTTTATCAGCTATTCACTTTCAGATGAGGTTGGTGGAAGTTCTTTTAGATTAAATTACAAGAGGTGACCTTTATAACATCCAATAAAATTACTATAACAAATTTCATAATCTTGAATGACATAGCGACGTCACCGGCAAACATTATAACACGCCACAAGCTAAAATAAGATTGGCCGCCTTTTAGCTAAGTGAGAGCGAGAAATTTTTACTTGGACATACTAGTTTTAACAATTTTTTCTTTCATTGGTGATTTTATAAAATCATTATTCTCTTTTCGTGGAAAAGGCACGTTTTCCAGGCATATGGAAAGTTTTTGTAAAAAACAATAGAAAATTTAGTGTAAAAGGAGAACTTTTTTACAGTGTATACCAGATCTCCCCGGGCAGTAAGGCAATGCAGCAAACCACCCGCAATAAGATGACGTTGGAGAATTCACTTAGTTTATGAGCAAAGTACCGCATTTAAATGAATTATACAGTGTCCGGGCCGTAAAGCAAAACATGTATATAGTTCCAGTATCACTTCCGTCATACAGTGAGAGATCTGAGCGACATCGTAACGCCTCGTAAATCATTTTACATAAGTACTCAGTCCAGATGGAAGCAGATATGAAACGTAAGAGACATGCCACTTATAACGATGATCTGAATGGTCGAAACCGTCGCACAGAGATGGAATCGTGACGATAGCCAGTAAGTGGTATGTCCAAATAACGTATGTCCAAACCAGTTGGAATTCGCCAAGCAGCCTCGAATGCTTTTTAAAGGACGTGGTCGGCATAAACATCCTTGAAATGTGACTGCCGTGATGAAAAGCAGTAGGCTGCGGAATCGAATTTATTATCACCAAACTCCGCTCTGCTCATAAACAAAACGTAAGCTAACATAGCCCAAAACCGTAAACCTTACACGAGCACACGTTGTAACCAGCTTTGCTCTGCTGACATGGTTTTGAGATTGGCGCCAGGATGTCCAAAAACGTTTTGTTTGCCAGTCAGCCTTGTCCCACTTTTGGCATTGTTCTCCTATTAAGTAAATGCAAATAGGAAGAGTGACGCTAGCCTGATTGAATCAATATTAATTTCATTGATAAAAAGCTTAGGGTGTAACGGAACTATCTGCTCCTATTAAGCAGCAATAATAGGATCGATGAAAGCAAATAGAGAGTGAATTAAATTATTTTGAATGTGGCAAGAGACCGCCTAATTCTATTCAATTAGTTTCTTTGCATGCCTACAGCGTATTTTTGTTACTTTTGGATACCTCCTTCTCTCTATTATGAATGAATTTTTATCAAGTTTAGAAAACCATTTGATAGCGGTTGCATTTCAGGGTTATATTTTTTCAAAAACAAATTCAAGAGTCACACTTGAAGAGCTAAATTATAATCTTAGAGTGATTGAAGCCGTTCTTCTTCCCGGCGTTTAAGGCATCAATCATCTTGGTTACAATAGACGAATAGACCCTCTTAATTATATCAACTCGGCAAAAATATATTAACACATTTATGATAGATTCTTAACCTTTTTGACAACACAGATAGTGTAAATGTTACAGTTAATGTCCGAAATTCAGTAATGTTCAGAACAACTGAAGATGAGTTTAGCAAAACTCAACATCTCCACTTTCAGAAATTTTTCAGGAGAGCTCAAAAACGTGATACAGAGTCGTGTTAGCTTTGAAAACCAAACCAACGCCATCAAAGAGTTTCTTCCACCACCCTTTAAATTGACCCTTAATTATAATTTAATATCTTGAAACCAGACGCAATGACAGGGGGGAATGTTTTTGAGATGTTAAGTTTTGATGCAATCACATGGAGATGTTCAGTTTTGAAAAAATCACAAAAAACTTTAAAATTTTTAGCAACAGAAAAATAATTTAAACAAGTAAGAACAACATATTTATTTTAAACATGTTAAATGAAAACAGTTACATATTTCAATAATATACTCCGTTTTGTTTAGGAGATGTGGATGCCAGGCGAATGACGCGCCAGAAGAATTTGGCTAGGAAACGTTTCCTTAAAAACATGAAATGTTTCGCGTTAAACACAGAAATGCGTGCCGCAAAGTAAAACTGGGTGACGTAATGCAATGAAACACACCTTAGTGTGTGGACAATAAACCAATGTACTGTATTGTCTAATTTTACAACAGTTCCCTGTTGTAGAATTTCAAAAATAAAATAACAAAAAAGCATTTTCCAAAAAGTATGGAGATGTTGAGTTTTGGAAAAATCAGCGCATATAGATATGCAAAACTGAAAGGAGATGTTTAGTTTTGATCAATTCAAACGTGCTTCTAACAATGATTTTTGGGAGTGTGGAGATGTTAAGTTTTGATGAAATCACTCATTTTCTCCCCGCTTTTTTGAGGGGAAATACCCACTTTTGGAAGAAGATATTTTTACCTGTTGTGTAAACCTGGAACCTCAGTCCAAAACAGTAATAAAACCTATTTTGGTCGGGGGTGGAGATGTTGAGTTTTGCTAATCCCACCTTCAACTAAGGTAAAATGAGAATTACCTAAGGTAAAGTACAAAATATTTCATGCATTAGGTATTCCGAACAATACCAGATTATGAACATTAACTGCAACATATACAAGCGTTCGAAATTGCGGTATTCCGCTGGTTCGAGGCCACTGAAAAACGGCTTGGACCACTACGGTCAGAAAATCACTGGTCCGACGGACCAGTGGCGAAAAAACGCCCACGCCCACTCTTCAGTTCTATATATATAACGCTTTTATTCTTTGCTGTGAACCTTTGGGAGAAGAAATCCAGTAAAGAAAGAGACCAAGCGCCATTAATTTTTAATAATTATTGATAATTATAATAAAATTATAATTATTATAATTAACAATTATAATTTTTAAAATTATAATTATTGGTATTCACTTTAAATGTAATAGTTACTTAAAAAAAGGAAACCTATCTTTTTTTAATTTGGCAAACCCAGGGGTGAATATAAGGGGGGGGCAACAGCCCTGCTCCCCTGAATTCGGACCAGATTTAAGACAAATAGTTTAAATACTGCTTTAAGGGTCAAATTTCCAAAAATTTTCAGGGAGAAGACCCACAGACCCCCTTTAATGATTGGATTTGTATACCATACACAAACATTTTACATAAAGCTGATAAGAAAACTAATTATGTTAAAAAAAATTCTAAAAAAGGGATTTTATAGCTGCTAAATATGAATACGTGAAGGGGCTTAGGGGTAGTCCTGGTCATATGAATCAAAAATCTAACTGCAGGCATGACGATGGAGGATGGATTATTGGGCCCTCCCTGAAAAATATTTCTATATAAGCAACTGGACAGACCAGTCATTTTTGTTGATGCCCCAGTAAGATTGGCAATTGATTCTCATTGACTCAAGACTCATTGATTGATTGTTGCATCATTTATATTTCTGAAAAAAATTACCTAAACAGATTACAATCCCTTAAAGTATATAACAGATTAACACCTATCAGTTTATAGTCAGTTTAAATTTTACTACTGTTTTTTTTATTTAAATAACTATAAAAATTTGTTCGTCTGTATTTAAAAAAAATCTAACGAAATCGCTTGAAAACACCACAATTGAAAAGTTTCTCCTCAAGATGCTAAACACATTGATTAAAAAAGTATTCCCTGTTCATTCCATCTTACAAGAAGCTTCTCAGTTTCATTATTCAATATTTTTAAAAATGATAACTACATAAAACCAAAAAGACTAAAAACCGAAACATGATCCTTCCTCGGTACAAGGTGTAGAGGCAATCAAGAGAATAGCAATAAATACTCATAAAAATCGTGTTACCCAATTAATCACACTATTGTAATTTAAGTAGTAATTAGCAATTTACGTTTATTCAGTATCCTAGTACGTGATGTTCATACGCAATCCGCCTCGTACGGGAAGATTTATATGTAAATTATTTATCAATTTAGACTCCTATGAAAATGTCTAAGGTGTTAGAATGCGATGAAAAAAAGCGAATCAAAGCTGGATTGTGCTTATAACAAGACCCTCAAAAAATAAGTTGCTGTGGAAAAAATTCAGATTTTAATAGCCATTCCGAGATTATCAGTTCAAAGGTAATGAACCTCATTATTCACACATAATAGAGATTATCAACTCTATGTAATCTCGACGGTCATGCTAGGGTGTCTTTGCTCTAGGTGGAAAGGTTAGGCGATGAAATTAATTAAAATATATCAACTCGGATGGCGCGATGATGTGAAATATAGCCTGGCGGTTCAAAGGGATCAGATGGGAAACTCTTTTAGGTTAAATAACTCTTCCGACGAGTTTACTTTTGTGGTGCCCTCCGGGGTGCTCGTGAGTGTTGCGAAAAAAGATGGATGAAAAGATTGGGGTTTGGGGTTAGCTTCTACACAGTGTCTGCGTCAACATGAAGAAGACAATTAATAGTAATATCAATTGTAACCTGGGACCTGTAATTCATCATCCGCATGGAGTACGAAATGGTAAGCCAGAAACTAAAATATTATTAGGATGGGAAGTGCCATAAGAAGGCTCTACATAAAACTTATACTCGTTTATAACCTAACGTAAATATGGATTAGCTTTTTCAGTTTTTGATGCGAGTTCTTAGCTGGAGTAAAGAAATGTTTATTTTATTTTATTGTACATACAAAGAAGATAAGTTAATTATTTCAAATCAATAAATCTATAAATTTCCATTCTATTTCAGTTTTATTAGTTCTTTAATGAAAAATATGACAATTTAAAAATTTTAAATGGTAACCGTTATTACTGCAACCAGTTTACAGGGGAAATTATTTTGTAAAAGCACACTCTGACCGATAAAAGAGGAGGATCACGAACGCTTGAGGGCAGGAGGTGAATAAATGCCACCTGGGATTTTTATTGAATCTTGTTCCTATTTTACTATAGCTGGCATCATAAATAACCTTGTATATTAATCCTCCTCCCACCCGCAAGCACCTCTTTTTTCGGTCTGAGAGCGCTTTAAACCCTTGGGGAACTTCCCCCAGCAGATGCAATTGAATGTTTTTCCTATTGGATCTTGGAAAAGGATATCCCAAACGAGATAAATAGGTTTTTAACTCAATATTGAAATAGTTAAGGCTTATAAAATTAAAAACAACAAACAAATTGAGATGTCTTCGATATTTTCCCTGTACATGGGTAAACTACTTTTGAGGGGTGCGGGAGTCAAAAACTGTCTTAGAGACCTGAAAATTTGCAGGTTTTAAGGTTTCAGTATTTTTAACACCATAAGAGGGGGACCTGGAAAATTCCCCCCAAAAACATTTTCAACGCCCTTATGTATACGTTAATTTATGAAGACTTGAGAAACATTAAAAACGTCGTAAAAATAAATGTAAAAGCAGTTTGTTTTTCATGTTGAAAATTTAAACGGACGCCTTTAGGAATATCAATGAGTTAAATATCGAATTGAATTCATACCAGATGCACGATAATTAGAATTTCTGTACCAATATGAATCTCACACTTATTAATTCCGTGTATGCATTCTTTAGAAACTTAATTTAAAATTGTTAAAAAAGTAAAAGTATTTGAAGTCGCCTAACAAGTCTCAATACCCATTCCCATTATAACTTAAAATTCTTGCTTAAAAATTATGCGACTCCCTTTAAAACTTTGAGGACATTTTATATTGTTGCATAGATTAAAAATTTACGTTGGTGTTGTTGTATAGCATCCCAAGTCCTACTGACATAACGTAGAGAGGTTGTAAAAAGATAGAAAAGGCATGAAGAGAAAATGTTAACTTTTTTAGTTTGCACTTTTGTGGGCTAGCAATTATTAAACTCCTCACGAAACGTGTACTGAATACACTGAAATAAATTTTCATGATTCGTTACTGTAAGCCTGATGTATGAAACACTGTTTCCATTGCGATTATTGCCAGTAATTATTATTAGACAGCATACATAAGAATAATTTAAAAACATAAATCGTACAAGACAGATGCAGAGTACTTTTCATTTGAAATGATATGCAAATGATAATTATGTATTAAATAAAAGATCCACTGGTAATTTATTAGACTGATAAATTTCTCCCTTTGAACTGAAACAAATTGGAATTCTTTACCCCGGATTTCTGTCATTTAATTACAAAATAATTTATATAAAGTAACATTTACACCTGACACTTAGAGGATCCCTTTACGCTTCACGCTGTATAACTGTTGAAAAAAAATACACTTGCCAACCAACAGTGGTAACAGATGCGAATAAATGCCTATCTTTCTGTTAACTCGGTTTTAAATTAACCCCGTGATTATTCAAAAAGAACAGATTTCGGTATCCTTGAAGACCGTACGTAAGGGCGAGAAAATTGGAGATAGAATGCAGAGGTATTTTACATACGAATACAAATCAAGAGGTTATAACTGACAACGTTATCATTAAATGAAACGCTGAAATTTTGTTACATTCAAATAAAATAAACTTTCATAATCTCAAAAGCAATCTTGAACTTGGCATCACGTTTCTTGAATTCCAGAATACTTTTGTGTCTGCTTTAAATTGCAGTACGACTGCTACCTTCTCCAGATGTTATCTAATTTAAAACTTTTATTCCACCCCTTTATGAGTGGGAAATGAAGTTTTACTTCTTCAGAATTAAGTTACTTAATTTTAATGTTTTCTATCGGAAAGGAAGATGGAGAGTTTTTTCTTAAACTTACACTTGTTTAAGTAACGTTAACAACTTGTTAGGGATTAGTTTGCGTGTTTTCTGATATAGAAGTAATCAAAGATTCAAAAATTCTTAACAAAGAATACTTTCTTATCTTATTTTGAATAATTAGATTTATCTGTAATAATAAAAGTACGTTATTTTCTTTTATGTTTAGTTTATTTAAATTTTATTCACCTACATTTCTGGTTTTTACTTGTTTATCAGATCTAGACTAAATTTTTCAAAAGAAATTTTCTAAATTAACGTAATAGTTGACCTTTAGATTTTTAGTAATTTAAATATTTGCACAGCTTCTTTTTAGTTAACAAGAGCTGAAGATATTAATCTCGTTAAAACAACTTTAAGTGGTAAAATTTCTTAATACTTCTTTCTTAATCTTCTTATAAAAAGGGCTAAATAAGGTTGAAAATGTCTGTCATGCAGGATCAAAATCAATGCACGTAACCCTTGTTACTGTGTATAGGTATCCATACGTAAGGAAATTACCCTCTTTTAAAATTGAAGCGATAGTTGTAGTTTAAAAGAGTCTTAACTATGCAAAGGGTCGAACTAGTATTACACAAACATTAATTTCTGTAGAAACTTTAAATTTTTACCGCATGATAACTATATATCAATACATAAATACCCAAAATTTCAGAATGTTTTGATGGTTATAGAAGTAATCAAAAAAGGAAAAAATTTCACTGCGCGCAGATATTTCAAAAACTACTCAAGTTATAAACATGAAATTGGGTACAAATACTTA
Organism: Tetragnatha versicolor; assembly: GCA_024610705.1. Taxonomy (NCBI): domain Eukaryota; kingdom Metazoa; phylum Arthropoda; class Arachnida; order Araneae; family Tetragnathidae; genus Tetragnatha; species Tetragnatha versicolor. The sequence continues at coordinate 10,138,143 of JANDEH010000009.1, forward strand.
TCTTCGGGTACTTAATAAGTGAAACTTACTTTTTTTTTAAAAGAGATACTGTTAGAGTTATTTTTATTCACAGTTTTCTAAAAAATAAAAATTTTCAGAAAAACGTTTTTAACTGTTATGAAAAAATTATGTTCCATTGTAGATTTAAACGTGAAGTATAACTTACTAAGTACCTTAAGACGAGTATTTAATTAATAATTTGCAATTAAAATTTTATCTTTTTAAAAACTGTGATTAAAAATACTTTTAACAGTATATTTTTTTAAAAAGTAAGTATAACTTATTAAGTACCCTAGGATAAGTATTTGTACCCAATTTCATGTTTAAAACTAGAATAGTTTTTGAAAAATCTTGCCCCCACACAGTGAAATTTTCCCTTTTTAGATTTACTCCTATAATACTCCTAATAACCGTTAAAACTCTTTTTGACGGTTTTGTGAAATTTTGGGTATTTATGTATTGATAGTTATTATGCGGTAAAAATTTAAAGTTTCTACAGAAATTAGTTTTTGTGTAATACTAGTTCGACCTTTTGCATAGTTAAGAGTCCTGAGACCCCTTAATGAAAGAATATAAATTTCTTTCATTATCACATAACTAAACAGGCCATCACCAAATATCTCTAAAATACGCACTAAAAGTTTTAAAGCTTTACAATATTTTTTTTAAAACTTAAAATAAGTGTCAAATGGTATCCCGTGTTTGAGCACGTGAGGAGAAAACTAAATGTTTATTAAACTATCAAAATTAGTAAATTAGCATGACTGTTAAAAAAAAAGATACTTTTAGAGTTGTAATAAAAATTACTTATGAGATTAGTTCATTATACATTGTATTCCAATCTAACCTACACTAGCGGCAAACTATAAAAAAAGAAACATTCCTCTTCATCAAAACAGCCTCACATTTCTTTTCAAATAAAACATTCTAAAGGTTATACTAAAGTTTCTGTCCTGACAACTTACTACCGCTGATATAAAGAGAAAGATTAATAATTCCTCCCCAAAAGCAAAGAAAGAAGGGGTAAATATTCTCTGAATAATTATCCTCCTTGTATTTAAGAAAAAAAGTATTAATTTTAATTCTTTTTGCACTGCTTCCTCCTAGGAGCAACTTAGCCACGTTTCATTTATCATTTTACTGAGAACGGAAATAGAGTCAAGTCATTGGACGTCTTCTTCCCTGTGACAGGCGAATCATAATCTTGAATTTTACCGATTGATAAATTCCATGGAGGTTATTAATCAAATTTTGATGCTTCAACTAATGAAGAAGCACTCAATCCAATAACTATTAATTGTAAGACCTAAAGGGAAAATTAAAATCCGTATAATTAATAATGGTTGGGTTTGGATGTTCAATTACCTCGCTATTGTTTAAGAAATGCAGTATATGAGGCGCTTTTTATTAACATATTTCAATATGTATAAAGAAAGGCACCGATTTCATGTGTGTTCAGTCTTTCTTTCTGAATTTTCTCATTCTAGTTTATGTGTTTACATATTCTCCATTAGTAATGGATAAAATATAAGCATTATCTACATTTCAAGAACAACAATTTTCAAACCTCTGAGAAAAAAATTTACGATTTTTATGTACGATTTTAGAACTTTCTTTATGTGTTTTTCATGTACTTGAAAGAAAAACTCTTTCCTCCTGACAATACAGTCTTTAAGCTTATTAAATTAGTATACAAGTGTCTTTCTATTAAAGCAGAATGTGTATTTTAAGGGTGTAGTTTTATTACAAAAATGCTTACAAAATAGCTTATAATTTTTAAACTAACAGGTTGCTTTCAAAGAACAAAGCCTCTACTGCTACTACTTATCTTTAAAGTAGAGTGAAAGTTTCAAAAAACCGAAAAAAATTTTAAAAGACGAAAAAAATTAACCAGTTTTATCTGGTCTTTGAAAAATATGCATTTTCAACATCACTAGATCTCAAATCCTTTTTCAGTGAATAGTGATAAGATATTCCGTTTTGATATATTAAAATTACTCCCATCCTGTTGAGCATTACAATGGATCTTAATGTGTGGTCAAAAACAACAGCATAAGCTAACAGGGAGAAACTAAATCTCGATATTCTCAGAGATTCAATTCGTGTCCAGCATTCATAAATGGAGTAGAATATTTCTCACCAAATAAAACAATAATTTTGACGTCCATGATGAGTTCAAATAACTTCTTCCTGTGCTCTTTTGCCATAAATTAAAATAACTATAACCAGATGAGCACCAAATGAATCACGGATTATAAATTGAAAGGAGGACCTTGTATGACTAAAAGAAACAAAATGTCAAATGCGTGGCAGATTACAAGCTGACAGACGACCCAAATTAATAGGCGAGATTAAATAAAGAAAAATTTAGATTCCTTCTTTAGGTAGGGAATGCTGGTACCCGTTAAGCAATAAGTATTGGTCCTCCCATAGGGTCAAAAAACTCGCCTAATAACTAAACGCCAAGTAGGCAGCTTTCGATTAGGGCTCCAAACGGGAATCTGAAAGAACAAAATCTGGCCTGGTTAATTAATTTCCTTCCTGGTAGTGAGAAGATGCGCACTTAGCTCCATTTCTCAGATGTCACCTGGGCTTCTGGAGATGAATAGGAGAAATGAATTCTTGGAGGGATTAGAAGAAACACACCAAGACGAGAGATAAGATCTCAAGGGATCTAATCTCCGCTGGGAATCGCCCCACACGAAATCTGCAGCGCGACAAGGGATGGTCGCGTTTTGATTTATGGCGTTTTTAAACAAAGAACTCCCGTGGGCTGGCTGGCTGGTGTGGATGCGGCTTTGGGATTTCTGAGGTGACTCAATTTCAATTGGAGTGCTGCTATAGTCTGTGTAATTAGAATCGGCGGTTGAAAAGTCACGTGATTTCCCCAGTCTCCACACCCTTCCCCTGTGCGTTGCCATGGTTTCTACCAGTCTTAATTTTTCCCACATCACGCCAAGCCCACAACCGCCCGAGATTGGCATTGAATCTAACTCGTGTCGCAGCAGCCAATGAAATAATCGGAACACTTTTTTTCGTTATAAAAGAAAAAATAATCATGGTAGAAGTACAAAATTTTAAACAAATATACAATTTTTTCAAAAAGATTGTCGTTTCGTTTTTTTAAAAATTCCAATTAGTTTTATAACTATTAAGATTCAAAGTTTCAATTTAATTTCACGCCCTGCCGTAACTGATGTGCAAAAATAAAGCAGAATAGCTTACGTTTTCTCCCTCGTTACCTAGGCAACGAACTTCAACTGATGACGTCCAACCGCCTATTTTAATTACACAGACTATAGAGTATAGAGGTATACGTCCAATGTAGGTGGGAATACTTGCGTGTCTCCTAATAAACAGGAGCTTTGGTTATATTGGAGATTTAGTTGAAATCTGGAGAGAGAGAGAGAGAGAGAGAGAGAGAGAGAGAGAGAGAGAGAGAGAGAGAGAGAGAGAGAGAGAGAGAGAGAGAGAGAGAGAGAGAGAGAGAGAGAGAGAGAGAGAGAGAGAGAGAGAGTGAGAGGAGATAGTTAAGTAGGGTAGGTGGGGGTAAAAACCCGCAAGGGGCAAAACCACGCACCGCGATTTTTAATTGTTAATAATCGATTTAAAAGTTGAAAACCAGGTGGTTGGTTTGTCTTACTGTGACCTATCGTTCTACGAAAGTTCGTACCCCTAAGTCACTCACGAGTTGAAAAAATGCTGTAAGTTTGTTTTTCATCATTTTGATGTAATTTTTCTGATATTTTACTTAAACATTACATAAAATAGGGCTTCAGAAGAATTACAAACAAATAAGCCAATGATAAGATAGCATTTGAACTTCACTTTCGTCTTGAAAGAATTTCCTTAACATGTCTCTAAAAATAATAAGGCTTGTTTTTCAAAATAAAGTGAAACGGGGCAAATAGCCGCAGGTGTTTTGGGGCAAATACCCGCATCTTCAAAACTTTGGGAATTCGCCCCAAAAGGAAATTAGAACCTACAGGATCCCTAAAAAGTTGAATAAAGGTTTCCGAGATGTCAATCCTCAAACTGAAACCTTTTTTTCTCCCCTTTGAAAGATATTGGGTACTTTGAAATGAGCTGCTACAACAGATTGACAATTTTCATTAAAACGGATTATATTTATGTTTAACTAGCTGTTATACCCGGCCTTGCACGGGGGGGAGTTTATAAATTTATTTTTTTAAATATTTCTTAAAATACATTTATAATTTTGTAAATTAGCAATATTACTAATCATCCCGGTATCCCAGGCACCTCTTTCCTATCCCAGTGTTCCCGGTAATCTTATCCCGGTGGTCACGGTAATTTTTCTAATTTTCCTATCTCAGTGTTTACGGTAATTTTTATATTCCGGTATTCCCGGTGTCTTTATGGTAAATTTCCTATCCCAGTGTTCTCGGTAATTTTTATAACCCGGTAATTTTTTCCATCCCGATGTTCTCGCTAATTTTCCAATCCCGGTGTTCTTGTCACTTTTTACAATCCCGATGTTCCTGATAATTTTTAATATCTTGGTGCCTTTATAAAATAACAAATTTGAAACCATAATAAAAAGTCTAGTAAATTAGTAAGTCTAGTGAACAAATTAACAAATTTAAAACCAGTGTTTAAAACTAAAATAAAAGATCTAGTAAATGAAAAAGTCTAGTGATCTGTCTCATTTGAAACAATGTTTTATTTTTAACTCGTTGTATGACTGGTAAAACAGGTTTTCAAACACGGAAAAATAAGTGAAAAAAGAAGAAAAATTGGAAAAAAAGAATGAAGGACCGATTTTCTCTTTATAAATTATAGCCTATGTGTTATTCTGATGTATAAGCTACATTATAGTAAAATTTCATTAAAATCCATTCAGTAGTTTTTTCGTGAAAGAGTAACAAACATCCAGACAAACATTTCACAATTATAATAGTAGTAGGATATTGTTGGTTCACTTAAAAATATTAAAACAATACATTAGAAATCCATTATTCGCGAGCGGATGATCCACGATTGCCACGAAAAAAAATTCAATGATGAGGGTACATTTTAGACGAACATTAGAGAGATTTTAGATGTAGAGCAAATAATTCTACTGTACTGTAGGGGAGAGTGGGGCTATTTCGCACATGGGGCACATTCGGACAGACGGCATTTCCCCTAGTAATTATTAATTTAAAAATCTGAAAAAAATACCAGTAAATGTATGCATGACTACCACCTCCTGCATGAATTTTCAAAGCCCTGAGCCATTTTGTTGTATACGTACTAGAAATTTGCTAGCGTTAGAAGCAGCAAAGTAAATTTTCTTGTCATTTTGTTGGCGTAAAATATAAATAAAAAATAACTCTCAAGTGGACATTCAGCATTTTATTCAGTTGAGGCACTACTAAAGTAAGTTTCTAGAAAGGTTTTATTTCCCTGCTTTATTTATAAATATCTTGTTCGGACGTGGTAAGCTTGAACTGGTAGATGGGGTACATTCGTACACCAAAAGATGGGGCAGATTCGGACAGTGCGAATGTGCCTCATCTTTCCCATTTTTGATTATGAAAGTGATTTATATGTTTATAAGTGCAGTATATTTAATAACTTGAAGTTTAATTGTTTTTTATTGTAATTGTTTCGAAATTTGGTGATAATAGAAAATAACATCTTAAAGAAAGCTTCAGTTTTAAGGAATTTAGACCCAGATTTAAACATTGAAGAAATAATGTCCCTGATAATTGTTTATTACCAATTGACTTGGGCTTAGGTGATTTTATTCCAGTAGAATTTGCTACTAAAAAGAAAATTTTGTTATGCTGGTCAAATAGAAAATTTGGAGTTAAATGGTGCTTATTTAAAATTAATGATGAAAAACTTTAAAATTAATGACGAAACTTTTATTTTCCCACTAAGAAATGATTCAACATTCATACAAAAAGATAATATCGTATTACAAGTTCCCCAACCCTCAGTTTCATTTGTTAATAAGTGAGCTGTTGGTTCACTTTTCTTTTCGAATAAAACCTGACAGTTAAAATATTGGTTAAACTTTTTCTAACTAATTATATTATGTGCAATATAATCTTCATTACAACAATTTTTTTCCTCATCAAAAACTTAGATGTTCAATATTTTCTGAAGCTGTTTTCTTTTTGTAAAAAAATCTTTAACTTAGATGAAAAATATGTAAAAGTGCCAAATATTTCGTTTAATTATCCTTACTTTAAAGTGCCATAAACATTTTAGTTCGTAAAAATAATTATTGTATAATTTTTTGCATGTGTACGAATGTGCCCCACACGTGTGCAAAACTGCCCCACCCATGGGGCACATTCGCACGAAATTTCTCGTTTTTTAGACTGATGATATAGGTTAGAAATTCTAGATGAATGCGACCAATTATCGTTCTAAAATATCGGGAAAGGTCTTAACTTTCATTTGAATCCGAGTTTGTTTCAATATCTCATCTAGATCCAGAGAAATATCCCGAAATGCACTTTTTGTGCGAATGTGCCCCGTTCTCCCCTACACATTTTAAAAGTTTTACATAGTAATATGTTTTTGTACAATGAAACATAGTTTTTATGCTGAGATATTTTGTTTCGGTGTTTTCACCTGATTTTTAGTCTTTTTTCGGGTTATTCGTTATTTTAGCTATCCGCGGTACCCTTGCCACCCAATTTTGAGGATAATAGGGGCTCTACTGTATTAAGATGATTATTTCTAGTGTTTTTATAATGAAACATTTTGTTTATCCATGTTTATTTCACTTGGACACGAAGATTCAAAAGTGCGTGTCTTTGCCCCATTTTTCGAGGCAAAGACCCGCAATTTTTTTTTCAACTAAATTGTCAATTTCTCTTGAAATACTATCAATAAGAGTATAAATTTGGATTGGTTTTGTAGGTAACATCTCAATCTAACACCTCCAATTGAAATTTCGGGATTATCTACCCCCTTTCGATCACAATGTTAAAAATACTAAAAACTGCGGGGCTTTGCCCCCACCTACCCTACCTATTTACATTGTGCATATAGCTCATGGAAATTTGTAGTTAGAGTACCAAGATTATTCGTTTTTAATTAAAAAATACTCCATTCAAGGCTAAATTTTTTTTAATTATACACGAACGATGCAATAGTAGGGGAGAGGGGACAGGAGGGTATTATGGAATAGTCGGGACTTCCGAAAGTTTTTGCCGGTAAAGATTCAAAGATTTTATCCTACCAGTAATTTTGATACATACTTTAATTTTGTTGTTAACCATAATTTACACTAAAAGAATAATAGTTTCTTATGCTTTAGTCGTTTTTTAGCTATCAATGTTTTATCCGCCAATAAAATGGTTTATAATCCAAGATGATGTGTCGGGTATTATGGAATACTAGATTCATTCTAATGTGTCATCAGAAATTTACTTCATGCTATCAACTAAAGGACCGGAAAACAAAGATGCTGAAGCATCTTAAATAAAGATCTTTCGTAACGGAAAATTCTCCGAAGATCAACAAGGAGGAATTGGGATTTAATGCATTAGCTGTCCCCTATGGGCTTATAGACTCAAAAATAGAATAAATAGGTTCTAAAACAAAACTATTTGAACATAATTTTTTAAATATTGTTTTTATAGTTAAAAGTAATTATGCTCTCTGAAGTCTAATCAGTTTTTCAATAGTTGTAAACAACTATTCCATGTTTCCTGACTGTTCTATATTACCCTACATTTTTAACTTTTATTAAGTACATTTTTTTCATAACAACAAAATAAATTATGTTTTATTCCACCATTGACACATCATTACCGTTAGTTATAGTATGTGCTTAAAATGGTTTTGTGTGTTTTTATTTAAAAGCAGTAGAGTTATTCTCAAAGATATTTATTTATAATTGTAATTATATCACTCTCTCTTATGGTTATCGGTAATTAAATCTTATGTTTTAACTAACACAAAGTAGTTTTTATTTAGTCACTAGCGCTGACGCGCTAGACCCGGGCTTCGCCCGGGTTTCCGTTTTTTAATAAATATCATCAGGTGCGTTACAGATGGGCTTCGCCAGTCCATTTTTAAAGAATATTATTCTAAAGTGTTACAGAGGGGCTTCGCCAGTCCATTAAAAAAACTATTCTGGTGTGTTACAGATGGGCTTAGCCAGTCCAAATGGGGAAATAGTTAAATAAAGGATCTATTTTAATGTTTATGTTACAACAATGGATTTTAAACTACAACAATCGATTTCAATCTGCAACAATCGAAAATATGCCTGCAACAATTAAAGTTACATCATTTTTACAACAATGTGGTTTTGCCCTGAAGTCAGGCATGAAAAATTGGTTTTTGAGCATAAAATTGACCAAAAAAGTTATTAGGATGCATCGATTTTAAATTATTATTCTTCAGAAACCTTCCTTGGAGGGAGTAGATCAACGTGGTATAGTTTAATAGTTAATGTAGGTTCGAAAAGTTTAAAACTATAATGGACATACGTACATACATACATACAAACATTGATTTTTATATATATAGATATAATCTGAGTGCATGAAATGCTTTAATTATAATGGGCAGACGTTTAAACTAATAGGTTGATAACTTATTGAAATAGTGAGAATCAAAAGTAAACAAAGAGAAAGAAGAAGTGAAAAATATTAGAGGGAGAGTTATAATTAATACGAGTGGGTCTAGCGCTAGCCCAATCGGATCACTGCCCCCAGCACTCTCCATCAATAAAATTCACATTTCATATCAAATCCCTTGGACACATGAATACGAGATATTCCAGCATTCAAAATCCCAACTCCCCTCTCACAGAATACGCCCCTATAACGTGATAAGCCAGGAATGACGGAGGTATTTTTTACCTTCGCGGGGAAGATCTGTTTATTTTACAACCTTCTCGTAGGAATGTGTGGAATGACCAACGGGGAACGTCTGTCAACTCAGGGAGGGAGATCCCCCTCGAGGGGGGCAGGGCGAAACAGCTGACTCCAATCTCCCTTCCTGAAGAATGCTAGCAAACGATTCCTCGGATGCGATGTCCGCACTCGGCAGCTGTTAATAATCCCTTTTCAGATTGGATAAGCGGAGAGGGTAATAAATATTTGGTGTTTTTCTGGGGACCTTAAAATGTTTTTGTGGGGAAGTGTAACTTGCATGAGTTTACTTTTCTAAGCAGTAGGGGTTAGGGTTAGGTGTTGATGTAAAGGGAGTAATACGATTATTATTGAAAGATGAACAATGAGGTTGAGGTGGGTGCTATCGAGATGTGCGTAAACAGGGAAAGACGGAGATATGTTTCAGGTTTGGGTTATGCTTAGTTAGTTCAGGATGAAAAGAAAAATGAAGATTTGCATAATTTTAATACAAATTTTTAAAATTAAATACTACGATATTATTTTTATTTATTTTATATTTGTGAGTTTTTATTTACTGTTGATTGAGTTAAAGCATGAAAATATTTACAATAACTCTAGCATTGTCTTATTACTCCACCTTGCGATGAAAAAAGAGATAACCATTGATGAAGTACTATCAGGGGAAGACTAACCCGGAGCTCGTATAAATTAAAATCCTACTCTTTTTTGTAATCCTCTTTCCCCCAGTTACAAGTTTTATTGTATTAATGTTATTTATATTTGAACTAACATGTCGGCATGTAAAATTTTGATATTTGTCGAGCCCTGAACTTATTTATAGATGAGTTAACTTATAGCTGTTTACTTTTTAAATGGGCATACAACCTCTTTGTACTTAAACTTTTTTTACTCATTATTAATTTAAAACCGAAATTCTAAAATTAACAAATTGTATCCCACACACCCTTATATTATACATTGTACCCTATATTGTATTGTGTTATATTACACTCAATTTCATGTATGTTATTTTTTAATACCCTTGTTAAAAACAATTAAAAAGGTTACTCTTCCAGCTTCTAACTAAAATGTGTGCTAATTAAATAAGTGAATCATTTTTAAAAGGTTTACCTTCCTCTCCAGCTGATTAAGTCGTTTGAAAAGCGTCCTTAATTGATTAGCAACATTCCTCTGCACGGTTCACCCTCTAAATAAGTTGCCATTGCCCCACAACAACAAAAACGAAAGTAAATCTGAGTTTCCATTTCTCGTTAGCGGGTTATCGATTTATTATTCCCCCATCCCAACTGATGGACGGAACCTGTTTCAAATGCGAGCACTTCAAAGTGTTAAATAGCAATAAAACTACGAGACCCAAGCCCTTGTTTGCTCGTTAGAAATTACTTTGAGAAAAGGCACTGGCTGAATGTGGCACCAATGATTAATCTTCGGCTCCTCTCATTAAGCTTCGCTTGACAATATGAAGTGACATATTACGACAATTAGTCGCAGAAACGGATGACAATTCTTTAATGAGAGCCGATGTTGCACCAGCTGCAATGGTCGCCACAATTAAATATTCTGAAAAGAATGACAGCGATCGCACTGGATAAGCAATCAAGCGGTGGAAATCATTATGCAGGCATAAAAAGCTTCGATCCTGGCATTCGGACGCGTTTCAAGCTCTTGGGTTTCGGTAGGGTTTTTATTGCTGTACTGCCAATGCAATCTTTTTTATGATCTGAATGCGAATTAATTGATGAAGCCTTTCTCTGAATTGTCATTTCAAGCAAACTCTTCTACATTTCTAGCCCTTTACGACCTCATAATATTGAAATCAAATACTAATGTAAGTAGACCCCGACCTTTGCAAACAATACAGATACCAAAAATTGTAAGTCAGGGGTATTGAAAGTATACAACTCTCCCAAGAGAACGATATAACTGGAATTTTTTACTACTCTACGCATATGGCTGCCCTATGAAATCTCGGCTATATGTGACTTATGCCGTGGTTCTTGTCACTAAGTCTTGCCACTAAGCACCCGTACAGTAAAAATTCCTCTATTTGCAGTTACGTTGTCCTTCCTTCGAAGAGGTGATATGAAAGTTTACATTCTGATGAACACCCAAAAACCAAAGAAGGGCTGTTTTCATAAACAAACGTCGTCTTCTGTTGTTTAGTAAGGAATTCAACAAAAAGATACTACATTCTAATAACCGAAGAAGTTTACACGGTCCATGTGAACTTCTACTGTTACTAAAAATCCATCCCTTCAAAAAAAGATAGTTGCTCACGAAACTCATAAAATAGTAGGATGCGTTGACCTACTCATCCGATGTGCATCTTTAAGAAGGCGAAAATCAGACGGTCAATGGCCTTCAAAAAGATACTCTTGATTTCCCCCTCCAAATCCAGCAATCTTTGGACAAGGTCCACCATTTCCAGAGGTCATAGAGGCACATCTGATGTTGGGGTGGGCAACGATAACAAGGCCTGGCGATGATCTTCAGACCATACCCAGTGACTATTACGAAGACTTTCCAATGGGCCGACGCCAATCTCCTCCTAATAGCTAATTTAGACTCTAAAGGGACAATCGTTCTTCGTCAGAGACCAAATTACAGCTATTATAGCTAGCTTTGTGTTTTAAGACTCGGGATAGGGAACGGCTATGTGGAAAAGGATCCGAATTCGTATGCCTCGAAGGTGATGGATTGCCACAATCCCAGGGTCAAACGGGGGGAAAACTTGACTCATTTTTCACTTGTTTGTTTGTTCTGCGGGGAAATCTGGGCATAGTTATTAATTGCGAATTGTATCGACGGTTTAAAAGTGTAATTCAATCGGGTTCGCTGAGGAGTAATTGAAATTGTTTTGCTGAAACATCTGCCGCGATTATAGCCAATACGGATTTAACAGGGAATGGTTCCTACAAGTTTCTTGCATGTTCTGAGGGTTGGTTTTCCTATTATAAAGGGAGGATGGTTGGCTAGCACCTGCTGCTAATGAAGGCACAGACATGCAGCATAATTGTGTGGTTATTAATGTGGTAAAAGTCTGTGCCTTCATTTTTCATAACCACCGGTGAAGGAAAACGTTTCCAGGGCTGGACTTAGTATGATGTCTTATATCAGAAATATATTTTCTAGGCATTTAACTAAGCATTGCTAGTTATTTTCCCCTATCTACACTTCCCCATCTCTCCTATCTCACTTTTCTTGCTTTATGTTCCTTCATGACAACTCATTAGACACATGATAATAAGATTTAGAATGTCCTTTAAGTAGATTAAAATGCATTAAATCATGTATATTTAGCCTGCATTTTTTTAAATCTGTATATTTTTTATTATAATAGTTTAAACTAAAAACATTTTTTCAGATATTTATAATATCTTTTACTAAAAATTAATTATTTTTCTATAATTTAAAATATTTATAGTATTAGTTTATGTTTTATACATACATAAAAGCAAATAGCTACCACCTCTTCAGCTACATGATCTGAATCTTTCAGTGAATATATTATTATTTAAAAATGAAGATCTTATCCCTGCACTGAAACCCAATAATTTTATTCCTATTGATGCACTCAAAAAAATCTGAATACTTTTTTTAAAGTGATCATTGGAAATTCCAATATTTGCTAAGTACATATTTCGCGTGTAAGTACTTCTTTTATCTTGCACCTAAATTGTACAATTAGGGGAGACTGGATATTTTATCCTTAGGGATACTTGATCCCATAGTCAAAAATATACCAAAATCAATTAGAAGATCTTTGATACCTAGCCACAATTTGAAAGTTATACTTGTTCACAAAATCTAGCAACACTTGGTCCTTTTCAGTTTATCTGTTTGAGCTCAAGAAATGATAGTCTGAATGTGGCAAGGAAACTTTTTCTTTTTTATTGTAACTGTTCTTACAACTTAGAAAATTAAAATAAGTGTAATTTTAAAGTATAGACTGTCTACAATAGTAATTTGTTTAGTAAACAACCTTCGATTTATTATTATTAAAAATTAATGTTTTGTATAAATATCATATTAGGGATACTTAATCCCTTTTTTTTCGAGGGATACATGATCCCAGAGATCAAGTATCCCTATAACAAGATTACTTTTGTTTTTCTATAATTTAGTATATACGTATAAACTATAGTTAATCTGATAAATAAGTATAATATTGTGTAATTGCAATGTTTGCATTTTTTTTAGGTTTTAAAAACTTGCTTGGCTTAATTTTTTTCCAAGTATTCTGGTCAACACACGCTTTCACTTTTGTTTTCAATAAATAAAATTATTACAATTCTTAATTAATTTTGTTATTACATATTAAAAAGTAAATAAGTTTATTTTTGTGATTATTATTCGTTTTTTTTATTCTTTGTAGAAGTTTTAGCTTCCTCTATAGAACTACTAATTAAGAAAAAAAAGTTAATTTTTTTAAAATATATTGTGTGTGCACAACTGTATCAGAAAGTAAGATTTATCAAAAACTTCATAACACGTTTGTAAAACTAATATAATTTTTAACACATTGACAAGTTGATTTTAAACAATAATGCTATTTTATGTCCATATTGTTATTAAACCTAAGAAAAATCTGAATTATTGTTATTTTTCATAAATATTATTTAGTAAACTTTATTTGTGGGTGCATTGTTGAAATAATAAATATATAATGTAATTTCCAAGTGGAATCAAGTATCCTCACATCAAGGGATAGGGGAGGGTGGGGACGATTGTTACAAAATGTTTTGTTTGATCTCAAACTAAGCCATTTTTTATGTTAGAGTTATGAAAATTGGTATGAAAATAGGTTGATATATCCCAATTACAATTTTGTTATGGAAACTGTCCGGTGGACATGCATTGTAATTTAGTTAATAAAACATCGAAAATCGAAAAACGTTACAATCGTCCCAACTTGAAGGGTCAATTGTAACACAACACAAATTCTTAAAAAAAGATAGAAAATAATTCAAATTTATTAGCGATTTATATTTTCTTGTTAAATAATAATTAAATACATAGACTAGAGTGGAAATAATGAACTTTTCACTCAAATAATGAGTTTTAAATAATAATGAATGTTGATGGTAAAAAATAGTAAATAATTATTCACAAGGGCAATTAAGGTATTCATAACTTAATTCCCATGTAGTACAACGAATGTGGGACCATTTTTTGCACGAAAAATGGTTCCTCTTACTGCCCTTGATTGAAAACTTTATTGTGTTGATTATAACCCATTTTAGGATTTTCATTTTTTATTTTCTTCTGACAGAATATGTGTAATGTTACATAAAAAATATCATGCTCACGAGTAACACTTCTGATAGACTTTTTAGACACAGAAACCTCAACAGCTTCTCCCTCCATTTTTTCTAGACTAATCAGTCCCATTTCAGTTTTCCTTTTATGTGATCTCAGCATCCTAAAACCGTAAAAATTCATATTTATATGCCAATATTAAGGGTAAGTATGAATTATAAATAAATACATCGAAAATACTTTTGAAACATGTTATTTTCTACATTAATGTCAGTTGTAACATGTTACAACCGTCCCCGGCTGAATTGTTACAATCGACCCCACGTTGCCATTTTTAGTTCAACCCTCGTTTTCCGAGAAACTAACAACAGTATCATCTTGAAACTAAGCAGAATAAAACTAGGATACATGTACATACAATACATAAAATCAGTGTTGTTGTGCTTCATACCTGCAGTGCAGGAGAAGGAAAGTTACACAAAAGTAGAAATTTACTTCGATGCTCGAAAAACACTCTTTTCCCAATTACACAGCCACAACTCAAATGTCAGCCTTGGCAATCTCTGATATTCTTTCATTCACCTGCCTTTTACGTACTGTCATCTCCTTTTCGCCCAGGCATCCTCTCATTTTGAAGAAATCAAAGTGTTACAATTGCTACGCGTTACAATCGTCCCCACCCTCCCCTACATGATCCCTTTGTAAAAAAATATCTCTAAAATTATTTGATTAATTTCAAATAAAAATATTATTTGATTTATTTCAAATAAAAATATTATTTGATTAATTTCAAATAAAAATATTATTTGATTAATTTCAAATAAAAATATTGTTTGATTAATTTCAAATAAAAATATGATTTGATTAATTTCAAATAAAAATATTATTTGGTGAGAGGGATAGCATACCATTATTCAGCTTAAATAAAAACTTCTGAAATCTGATAATTTGCAGCAGAGAAAAAATTAAAAACTAAATTTGTTATCGTTTCCAGGGTTCCCAGGGATCGTTGGGTGTTCCCAGTCTCCCCTATAGTTTACAGACTAATTTCATTCAAACGAATAGTTATACTGTCTTTAAAAGAAATATTTTTGAAATTTTAATTAACATCGACGACCTGGAACTGTTTCTCCCTCCTTTAAAAAGTATCTTTTTAGTGTTTAATGATACCCAGATTTTTTCTAGTCTATTATATTGTGTGTGAATTTTTTATATTTTTTTATGTTTTTTCAAGGTTTTTGTGATTTTTGTAGTATTTACTATTACTCTATTCGCTTTTATTTCCGTTTCACAAATAAGGTATTAATTTTTAAAACGCCTGAACGGGATTTTTTTTATTTCCTCTTGGCGTTTCATATATTTTTTTATTTTCATTTTATTTTTTCTTTTACATTTTGCTAACAAAGATTGATTGATCTTCAAAATTTTAAATTTTTATTCAAAAAATTCTTCCACAAAAATTTTCAACCTTCAGAATAAACAACAAAACCATAGCTTATCGTAGTGTAAAAAAACATCCAATGAGCAATAAAAGCTTTTTTTTAAACAGAAAAATGCATTTTATATGCATGAAATATTTGCCCGTAGCTATATACCTCTATTAAATACTTCTATCGTATAAAAAATACTGGAATTGCCCATTAAGGACTTTTCTTGAAAAACATGGCCAGTGCTTGATTAACGCATACCCCAAGCGTTGAAAATCAACCTTTTGACACAAACTCTGAAAAACGAACCGAGTGCACTCCCTTCTCGAGGAAGGTAATCATGCATTTCACAATGTCTGTCATAACCAAACATCAACTGTCCCAAGACAAATCGACTTTTATCGAACCTATACCCACTTATTTTAAAAGAAAACACTCTCTTAACTCTGAATAGGAACCTTTATTACTTTGAGGAAAGCTGTCTCAAATTCTCCACAGAGACGTCTCGGATCATAAAGGAAGACAAGTCTCCGATGATTCATTTCTCGTTCCATTCATTAAGCCTAGTGATTCACTTTAACACTCGAAGATCGTGACTGGACCAAAGAAGCAAAAGAAAGCCCGTTGCGTTCCATCAGGCTCCTCAAAGAGTAAATCACAAATGAGTTTAAAGTACCTATTATCGCTGCAGACGCTGGATTTCTTGCTAGATTAGTTTTCTTTCAGCGTCCATTATTATATGCCCCTCGAACTGAGTCTTATACCTTGCCTGTGTTTAATGTTTAAAAAGTCAAGTGTACTTCCTGCTTTTTTGCGGTTACATTGAGGTATTTTAATTAATTCCGCTTTTTGGTCATCGAAATCGGGTTCTGGGTTCGGAAAACAATGCATAAAGAAAGTGAAGTGATTAAATATTTCTGATATATAATTTTACAAAATAAATATGATATATAATTTTACAAAATATATATCAGACAAACTAAGGTATGTACTGTGTAACTTTTATTACCTAAAACAAAAGTTAAATAATAAATTACTAATCAATTTATATTATTCTTGGGTTCATTCACAACTTAATTACGGTTTAGTTGTGTGGGGAGGAGATTACATGATCAACTTAAAAAGAATTGAGAGGCTGCAAAAAAGATTCCTGAGGTTTTTAAATAATGAAGCGCACTTACACACAAATAATATAAACTACTTCAATTCCTTAAATATACTTCCAATTCGCCATCTTTTTTATTTTAAAATTTGCCTCCATCTCTATCTAAACCCCAACATTTGTCAAAAACGCAATGTCGTAAACCTACGAAGACCTAACATATTATACTTTGTTCCTAAACCTAATAAATCCATATTCTGTAAAAATTTTTGTTACATAGCCCCTAAGTGTTTTAATAAGTTACCTATACATATTCAAAATAGCCCTTCAAAACATTTATTCAAAAAGCAATTAAAGGAATATCTGTTTACTATTGAGGATATTGATGATTTCTTTTGTTCTGTTTAATGTATGATTTATAATTATTTTAAGCACTTTAACTCATCATTATGGCATAAATATAATTTATTGGCGCCCTGTTTGCCACCATATCCATCTCATGTATGTATTTCCTGTGTTTTTTTTCCTAGTTTGTATTTTAAATTTTTGTTATACATAATTACGGTCACCTACATGGACCATGAGATCCCAGGTGACTATGTGAACTTGTAAATTTTCTTCTTTTTTTATTTCTAGTTCAATAAAATATGTAGTTTAAAAAAAAATTTTGGAAATAAAGTTGTAAACTAGTAAAAGAGATTTATATAGAAAGCCGTTTTGAAAAGTTTCAATTATTTCAAAGTTACAACTAGCCCGCCATCTTCTTAAATGAAACCAGCGGTAAATGACAGGATTTTTTTACTACCGGGTCTACTTTTTTATGGGATTTGCAGACAGCCTCTAAAGTCGAATGTAGAAAGAGGTAAACTGAATCGTCAGTTTAAAAAAAGGAATAAGTCTAGTTACCAAGTTTTGAGAAAATCGAAAAAATTTTATAAGCGGCTGAATTTATTTGAAGGTGCCTGCCTACCTAAAAATGTCGTTTTGGACCAAAAATTCAAGAAAAATTTTATTATCTCACTTCAAAAAACACATCTTTAGCTTTCCAAATCAGTTTAAATTTTGTCTTTATCTTTCCTAGAACCAAAGTTACAGAAATTTCACTTGAAACTAAAAAGGCATTTTATTAAGGAAAAGGTAAAGAAATTCGCGTTTTTCTCAGAATCACATTTTTGCTATTTTCCTTCTCCGCAAAACTACATAACTCCAAATATTATAAGTGAATTTCTATGAAACTTGGGCACAACACTTGACATAATATGGTTTAGAAGCCCTACTACTTTTTTTGGCTGTGGGTGTAATATTTTTTATTTTATGAGTAGTATAACTTCAAACTTTACTGAAATTTGCTGTCTTTTTTTATTTTTCAAGTTTAGTGCTATAACTTTTGATATTAAAATAATTTAGACATAAAAATAGTAGGCCTCCTAAAATATGTTTTAACGAGAATATATATAATAAAGTTTACAAAACAAAAATATCTTCATATAAATTTGAGTTATGAGGTTTTGCGGAAAGGCTGCTTTTTGTGAATTTTATGTATAAATTCTTCAATAATATGAAAATTTAATTTAATATTTAAGTATTTTTTATATTATTATTCATAGTTTCATAGATTTTAGACGTATTTAATTGTATAAATCACAAATTATTTCAACATATTAATTATTAATAAAAAGCCTCCATAGGTAATAGGTAGGCAACCACCTTAACCGCCAAGTTTTTACTGAAATTTAAAGACCCAATTTAGAATACAAAACAATCATCGAATAAATATAAGTATATTCAAAAAAATTTCCCTTTTATTCCCTTTACATAATCCCTTTTTCAAACTAATAAAATTTCAGCTGAAAGAAAATCTTAAAAACTACTTTATCCGACAACTAAACTAAAATTCTACTTAGTTTACAGCACAAAAGTGAAAAACGGAACTACTAAGACAAAAAATTAAATATTACTATGAAATTGAGTTATTAAGGCGAGTATTAATATTAGAGCAGGCGAATATTAATGTAGTCAAGTATTCACTGAATAAAAAACATTTTGAATTCAAAACAAATTTTATTTTGGCTTAGTTTACAGTATAAATAATAAGAAAAGAAAGACAAATTAACTTAAATTTCAAATTTTTGATAAAATTCAATGAAGGTATTCGATTAAATAAAATTCGGTTTTGCTAAATTCATGGGGCTATATCTGCCTATAGGAGGCAGTTATTTCTTCCCTCCTTAAACTTATCTGTAGAGCGAAACTTTGATATTATTTTGAGCACAAAAAGTAGATTTCTTTTTTATTTATTGGTTATCGGAATTCTGTAGAAAATGGTATTTCAGGAAAACATTAAACTCTATTTGATGAAAAGTCGAGAATTGAATTTAGAGTAATGGTGTTTATGAGGGAAGTTTAGTTTGTATGAAATTTATCTCAAGCGTTTTTAAAGCGTTACATTTGCTTTGAAAAACAAAAGGTTTAATGATTTAGTTCATTATTTAAAAATTTAATGGATCCTTGGTAAATTTAACTACATTTATCTAATTTGCATATAGATTATAAAGATTCAGCTTTTTGATCATAGCGCAAAGTTTAACCTGCTTCATTTTTCATAAATTTAATGTCTAAAAAAATATTGCGACAGTATTATGTAAAAAGTATTTTTCGTTTTCATCTTTGAAAAAAAGTTGAGCTAGTCATTCTTTGCAAAGACACTACTATTCATAAATTCTAATGACCCGATTTACAAATGTTAACAGTACAAAATCATGTAAAAAGGTATATAATACGAGTTAGGAAAAATTATCACATAAAGAATCATGGACTATGTTAACAAAAGAACATCACTGTAATTTCTTTGGGGAGAAATAGTTCTTGAGCAGATATTTCCTTTGACCACTAGATATTTGCCCAAGGATTCGCAGTTTACAATGAGTTTATTAAATAATTATTATCTTCATCATTACGTTGACTTTTTTCACTCTTGCAATAGCACTACTATAACTCAAGGTATAAAAAACTAGTATACATTAATACTCGTTACTTTCTATATTTAATTCTCCTTTTTTAATACATTACTACTATTGCAACTTTAACACTGTGCTTTCTTTACTACAATAATATACTCCTTTCCTTACTACTCTGTGGTGCCAACGTTTATCCGCACTACCTTCTACAACCTCCTGTTATGTTTCTGTGTAATACAAGAAAAATAATCTAAATTGCTGTAAAAAATATAAATCAATGCAGGAAGGAGAGAATAAGAAAGAGTGGGAGAGAAGTAAAAAACAAATAAGAATATTTCCCGATACGCCTTTGGGAACTATTGCAGCCCAAGTAAATCACTCCTATGGGGTATGTGTCTCCCACTAATGATTCTTTTCTTTTATATGCATTTGAATAACGCGAGATGGGCGGTTGAAACGGTGCTTGCAGCCGGACATAGGATCCAAACCGAAATTTCTCAACCAGCCTAATTATGCATCATCCCCGAACCATTAGGCTCCAATTTAAGCATTGTGCTCGCAGATAATTAGAACAATCCAACTTTGTTTACATAATGCCGTGCGCAGGACAATTATCGAAGCTGCTCCAAAAAATTAAAGGGGATTAAGTAACGCTGCTAAGCCACCCCTCCATGGGTGCGCCAGCAGGTATTTATATCTGATCTATCGCTAAATACGAAGCGGGTCCGCAGGTGGAGTGATGGACCTTTGGAGTGACCCTGTGGCCGCTCCCTTGTATTCATCGCTCCAGGGCCTCGCTGGAGCTGATTTTGATTTTGGAGAGCGGAATGCGCCTTGTGTATGCTAATTGCTGGTGATTACTGGAGGAACGGTGCCTGGAGATTCGGATGGGGACGGACCCAACACTTGGCCGAGGGATAGAGTGATGGCTCCGGAACCGAGATAAAGAACCGTACCGGAGTTGGAGATATTATCGGGACGGCGAGTATTGTTTATAATCGTAACCATGAGGGAATCGCGGTGTAATGATACAGCGTGCGGTCACACCTTTCAGAGTGGTAAGTTGAATACGGATCTCGCTCGGTTCTGGCGGAGATAGATCACCTCTTTTGTTGCTGCGTTGGGTGTTTGTTACACCTGAAGGATGTGGGAATACATGGGCGGTGATCACGGACCCCCTCAATATCTGAAACCATTGTTTGAGTTAAAGCAATTTTTTCTTGTAACCTGTAGATTTGTAACTTCTGTGGGGGACACCAAAAATAACAAATTGCGCGACTCTTGAAACGTTAACAGAGGAAGGTTCAAATTTTCTAATGGCAGTGAATATCATGACCGTTTATAATGGAGGGAAAAGGGAGATGGTCCTTTCCTCTCTGAAATTAAAAAAAACATACAGAAATTTAGACACCAAAATTTGATTTGATCCAGTTTTAAAGGACGGAATTTTCAAACATTTTGAGGTAAGATAATTTCCTGACTTTGTTTTTGATCCAGAACTACTCATTATATTCACAAAAACTTTTGACAACAGATTACTTAATAGTAATGACATCAAACCGCAGTTTAGTTTAGAGGCGATGGCTGAAATATAAAAAATGTGATTTTATTGTTAGTAAATTTATGGTTTTTAAAACCTTTTCTGGGAAATACCGAGAATCTCTAAATCTTCCTCCTCCCCAAAAATTTTTGACTGATGACACCCATGTGAGTTGGTTAGAATGAAAGTCGTATAAGTCCACTGGACGTAGTTTTGAGTAGGGTTTCGTCTAAGGACGCTTGTGTTGTTCATATGGTATATTTTAGGTAGCTCTTACTGTGGTCAATCATTAAGATTTTGATATAGGCGACTACCACACGGGTAAAGGACCTTAAAAATTGGAATATTTGTGAGGGTATGAGGTAGTTTCTGTCATTATTTCTAGTAAAATAAGGATTTCTATGGATATGTCTCCTTTGGCTACTTACGGAAAAATCCTTTCCAAGTATGGAAACCTTCTTTGCATTCTATGTATACAGGGAAGTTCGTGTTCATCGGACCTATTTTTACTTTTTATCCTGTAATTTTTCATTTATTGAAAATAGGAATAAACAACGATGATGAAAATGATAAAAACAACTTTCCCTATGTTATCCTGAGTTGCTAACTTTTTTTAGCTGAAATTCTTGAATTTAGCTGGATTGAGAGCTTTGGTTGTAAGGATGCTAACTACATGTGTGGTGTTGCCATACTACAAAACGCTTAGCTAAAACAGTGAAGAACCAATGTACAGTTAGGTCCAAGGTACAAGATTACATAAAATGTAGACAAACCCCTACATAAAATGACCAAAAAAAGATCTTTGCTTGAAAAATTTTTTATTATTCATAATTGGATTAATAAAAGTTTTTTTTATGGAAGCATCCTATTTATATCAATAACTAAAAATAAAAAAATTCGCACGTGATATGGTAAAGAGTATATTTTCCTCTTATTCATGAAGACGTATTTTTCAAACGGTAAAGTATAATAACGACGCTAGGTGTCACGTAGAGTGCAGCGTGCGTTTTTGGAGCTCCCGGGAGATAAGTGTTTTTTAGTGATTTTCTTATTATATTTAATTCAATCTTAGCGTATATCCTGTATATCTATCAGCTTTTATATATCTAATAGTTATAAAATTGTAATTTTGTGGTCCTAGGACTTAGTTTTGTTTGGTTTTGATTTATTGCGTTCTGCCGTTTCCAAGTGTTTGGTTTGCTAACATTTTTCTATAGTTTGGTTGAGTTTTCTTCTTATATTTAGATCAATCTTAGCGTATATCTTGAATATCTATTAGCTTTTATATATCTAATAGTTATAAAATTGTAATTGTGCTCCTAGGACTTAGTTTTGTTTTGGTTTTGATTTCTTGCGTTGGGCCGTTTCCACCTGTTTGGTTTGCATACATTTTTCTGTTTACTTATTCAGTGCAGGGATTTTTCAGAATGTATGACTTTTAGCATTTTCTGTGAGTTTGGATTATTTTTTAGGGTTGTATTTTTCTCAACATGGGTTTAGTGAGGATGCTAAAGGAGATGAGGACAGAGGGAGCTAGTGGGGAGTTGTATGTGGAATGTGACTTGTGTGGGAATTTAGTTGAGGCGGAAAAGGGTGAAGTGACAGGGGTTAAAATGTTGAAGGAGGTTGATTTTAAATGTAAGGTATGCTTAGAGGTGGGTGATTTGAGAAAGGAGCTGGAGGATTTGAAGGCGAGGTTAACGGAGAGAGTGGAGAAGGGTGTTCAGACTGTTGATTTGGGTCAGGTAGAACAGGAGCGGGAAGAGGTGGACACAGTCACTCAGGGGATGATCATTGGAGATTCCATGGTTAAAGTTATTGGGAATATAGTAGGGCAGAGGAAAAGAGAGGTGGTTAGATGTTGTTTACCTGGGGCTAGAGTGAGGCATGTAAGGGAGGAGGCTAAGACGGCTTTAAAAAAGGGAAAAAATAAGGTGGTGATCTGGGCCGGGACTAATGATGTTGGGACGGCTAATAATAAGGAATTTGAAAGTGACACTACATCATTACTAGCTGAGGTAAAAGCAAAAGGAAAGGATATAACTGTAATGGGATTGATGCCCAGGTACGGGGCCAGTAATGGGTGGTTAAATCAGAGAGCCAGGAGAATGAATTCACTGCTAAGGGAGATATGTGAGAGGGAGGAGGTGAGATTCTTGGATTTGTGGAAGGATTGTAGGAGGGATTGGATAGGCAGGGACAATTTGCATTTGAGCCAGATAGGTAACAGGGAGGTTGCGAAGCGGGTGTTGGACAGTCTGGGGGCAAAAAACTAGATCACAAACAGGGGTGTTCAGGACATAGAAGGGTGTCAGTTCAAAGCAATTGTGGGGGAACATCAATGGGGTCTAAAATACTAGAGACACATATCACACCGGGAAAGTGCAACATAAAAGGGATAAGCAATAAAAAGGGTAAGTGCAAAATTAAAGGTACAAGCAACATATCGGGTAAGTGCAATATAAATGGGAAAAGAAATATAAAGGGCAAGTGCAGCACCAGGATAAAAAATAAGCTCAAGGTATATTATTGTAATGCACGGAGTGTCAGGAATAAGATGGATGAGCTCAGGGGAATAGTACAGACGGAGGATATAGACATCATAGGGATAACTGAAAGTTGGGCAAATAGTGAAGATGAACAGTTATTAGAGCTGGGTGGTTTTACAATGTTCAGGGGGGACAGAGTGCATGGGAAAGGGGGCGGGGTATTAATATATGTGAGAGAATTCTTGAACTGTACAGAATTAATGTTAAATAGTGAAACTGAGGGTATTGAATCTGTCTGGGTCAAGCTGAATACTGACAAAGGCAAAGGACTAATACTGGGTAATATCTATAGACCTCCTGTATGCAGTGAAGAGCAGGAAAATGGTATGCGTAATAGGGTGGGTCATTTTCCTATGGCGAAAAAAAAATTTTACAAATTCTATCGGGCACAGCAAGAAAAGGGTGCCAAATGGTCTCAAACTAACATGTGTAAAATATTGCTCCATATATGAGAAAGGATATAGAAGTAGGGGAGGGTGGGGACGATTGTAACGCGTAGCAATTGTAACACTTTGATTTCTTCAAAATGAGAGGATGCCTGGGCGAAAAGGAGATGACAGTACGTAAAAGGCAGGTGAATGAAAGAATATCAGAGATTGCCAAGGCTGACATTTGAGTTGTGGCTGTGTAATTGGGAAAAGAGTGTTTTTCGAGCATCGAAGTAAATTTCTACTTTTGTGTAACTTTCCTTCTCCTGCACTGCAGGTATGAAGCACAACAACACTGATTTTATGTATTGTATGTACATGTATCCTAGTTTTATTCTGCTTAGTTTCAAGATGATACTGTTGTTAGTTTCTCGGAAAACGAGGGTTGAACTAAAAATGGCAACGTGGGGTCGATTGTAACAATTCAGCCGGGGACGGTTGTAACATGTTACAACTGACATTAATGTAGAAAATAACATGTTTCAAAAGTATTTTCGATGTATTTATTTATAATTCATACTTACCCTTAATATTGGCATATAAATATGAATTTTTACGGTTTTAGGATGCTGAGATCACATAAAAGGAAAACTGAAATGGGACTGATTAGTCTAGAAAAAATGGAGGGAGAAGCTGTTGAGGTTTCTGTGTCTAAAAAGTCTATCAGAAGTGTTACTCGTGAGCATGATATTTTTTATGTAACATTACACATATTCTGTCAGAAGAAAATAAAAAATGAAAATCCTAAAATGGGTTATAATCAACACAATAAAGTTTTCAATCAAGGGCAGTAAGAGGAACCATTTTTCGTGCAAAAAATGGTCCCACATTCGTTGTACTACATGGGAATTAAGTTATGAATACCTTAATTGCCCTTGTGAATAATTATTTACTATTTTTTACCATCAACATTCATTATTATTTAAAACTCATTATTTGAGTGAAAAGTTCATTATTTCCACTCTAGTCTATGTATTTAATTATTATTTAACAAGAAAATATAAATCGCTAATAAATTTGAATTATTTTCTATCTTTTTTTAAGAATTTGTGTTGTGTTACAATTGACCCTTCAAGTTGGGACGATTGTAACGTTTTTCGATTTTCGATGTTTTATTAACTAAATTACAATGCATGTCCACCGGACAGTTTCCATAACAAAATTGTAATTGGGATATATCAACCTATTTTCATACCAATTTTCATAACTCTAACATAAAAAATGGCTTAGTTTGAGATCAAACAAAACATTTTGTAACAATCGTCCCCACCCTCCCCTATCCCTTGATGTGAGGATACTTGATTCCACTTGGAAATTACATTATATATTTATTATTTCAACAATGCACCCACAAATAAAGTTTACTAAATAATATTTATGAAAAATAACAATAATTCAGATTTTTCTTAGGTTTAATAACAATATGGACATAAAATAGCATTATTGTTTAAAATCAACTTGTCAATGTGTTAAAAATTATATTAGTTTTACAAACGTGTTATGAAGTTTTTGATAAATCTTACTTTCTGATACAGTTGTGCACACACAATATATTTTAAAAAAATTAACTTTTTTTTCTTAATTAGTAGTTCTATAGAGGAAGCTAAAACTTCTACAAAGAATAAAAAAAACGAATAATAATCACAAAAATAAACTTATTTACTTTTTAATATGTAATAACAAAATTAATTAAGAATTGTAATAATTTTATTTATTGAAAACAAAAGTGAAAGCGTGTGTTGACCAGAATACTTGGAAAAAAATTAAGCCAAGCAAGTTTTTAAAACCTAAAAAAAATGCAAACATTGCAATTACACAATATTATACTTATTTATCAGATTAACTATAGTTTATACGTATATACTAAATTATAGAAAAACAAAAGTAATCTTGTTATAGGGATACTTGATCTCTGGGATCATGTATCCCTCGAAAAAAAAGGGATTAAGTATCCCTAATATGATATTTATACAAAACATTAATTTTTAATAATAATAAATCGAAGGTTGTTTACTAAACAAATTACTATTGTAGACAGTCTATACTTTAAAATTACACTTATTTTAATTTTCTAAGTTGTAAGAACAGTTACAATAAAAAAGAAAAAGTTTCCTTGCCACATTCAGACTATCATTTCTTGAGCTCAAACAGATAAACTGAAAAGGACCAAGTGTTGCTAGATTTTGTGAACAAGTATAACTTTCAAATTGTGGCTAGGTATCAAAGATCTTCTAATTGATTTTGGTATATTTTTGACTATGGGATCAAGTATCCCTAAGGATAAAATATCCAGTCTCCCCTAATTGTACAATTTAGGTGCAAGATAAAAGAAGTACTTACACGCGAAATATGTACTTAGCAAATATTGGAATTTGGAGAAAATATAAATCGCTAATAAATTTGAATTATTTTCTATCTTTTTTTAAGAATTTGTGTTGTGTTACAATTGACCCTTCAAGTTGGGACGATTGTAACGTTTTTCGATTTTCGATGTTTTATTAACTAAATTACAATGCATGTCCACCGGACAGTTTCCATAACAAAATTGTAATTGGGATATATCAACCTATTTTCATACCAATTTTCATAACTCTAACATAAAAAATGGCTTAGTTTGAGATCAAACAAAACATTTTGTAACAATCGTCCCCACCCTCCCCTAATTGAAAGGGTTCAGCATAGAGCTACAAAAATAATTAAGGGAATGGCACACCTAGATTACAATGAGCGTTTGAGTAGGCTCAACATGTATACACTGGAGAGAAGAAGAATGAGGGGGGATTTGATTCAGCTCTTCAAGTTCGTAAAGCAAGGGGATACAGAAGGTTTAGACTTTAATAGGGATAACAGAACAAGGGGCCATGGGTACAAATTGAATAAGACTCATTTCAATCGGGATTTAAGAAAATACTACTTCTTCAATAGGGTAATAGATATATGGAACGCATTGCCAGAACATATAGTAAATTCGAAGGGTGTATATGAGTTTAAGCTAAAACTAGACAGTCAGTGGGAATGGGTGAATTAATAAAATGGACCAGCCTTGTTGGGCTTCGAGCCTGTAGCTGGTCGACAAAATTTGTATTTGTATTTGTATTTGTAATTCTATTAAGTATTCATTTTTACGATATCTAAAACTTGAAAGTAATTTTTGTAGACAGGAAGGTTATTTTAAACTAGAATTGACACTACGATAGGCATGTTTGTCCCATAAACACTGCTAATCGCATTGATTTTCAAGGTTATAAAATTGGAGCTGTGTGTGTCAAAACGCTTTATTGATACGGCTATACATGTACTTAAGTCGCCACAAATTGGTTCAGAAACCTTTCATTACCATCCTGGGTAATACCAAAACAGGTCTTAGGTGATGAGGGGCCCATTGGGGAATTTCTTTACCCTAGTTTTGTGCAATTTTGATAATAAGGGATAACAATTTCGCTACATATTTATGCTATAAAAATGGAGATATTTTCTTTTCAAAAGACTGTTTTGTGGTTGATGTAGCTAGATAAGGCTTTGAAATCAACATACGCGATGTCAGGGGTTCTGGACCAAGGAGGAATTCACTTATTTTGGCCAGTATATATGCGTTCTTTAAAGTTTCCCTAAATGAACATTAACCTTATACTGTTACACACATGATCATTAAACTTAACATTTGTAAAAATAGTTGAAAAAACTCTTTGGTATCTTAGTCTTAATACATGAGCAAAATTTTGCGTTTTTAATTTTATTTCAAAACGAATCCTTATTTCCTTATTTTCTGCATCTTTCTACAGTAATTAAACCAGTTGAAAAACGATCTAAACGAGTAAAACCTAATACAAATTTTAAATATATCCTAGATAACATTTTGAATAAAAAATAATTACCCAAGGTGGTTATATAGTATCACACTTCTTATTTTATTTTACTTTTTTACTTTTTTTTAAACTTGGTTGACTCATTCCTTCATAAAAAAGCTGAAAATTAACCGACAAAAAGAAATATAACATGTGAACTTGGAGAATAACTTTCTATTCCAAACAAAAAGGGTTTCCGGCAGGGTTGGCAAAAAACCAGGTTTTTTCAATAAAACCCTGAAAAAAACCTATAAAACTGGGTTTTTTCATTAAAAGTGTGGGTTTTTTCAAAATAAAGTGGTTTTCTCCTATATAGTAAGTAGGTTTTTTTTCAAATTTTAGTGAGTTCTTTCTATGTTAAACGTGTTCTGTCAAAATAATGTCAGTTTTTCCATAGTTAAGTGGGTTTTTTCAAAGTTCGTCAGTTTTCTTAAAAGTTTGTTTTTATTTATATCCTCCTTAATTTTTATAACTAGTTTGAACTTTAAGGGGACTCAGTACCCAAATTTTTATTTTCTTTAATTTACAAATTTTTTGAAATTCTTTAACCTCATAACAGTTGTAATGACCATTTAATTATAATCCAAGCAAAAAATCTACTTTTTAAAAAGCAGTTTTTGAGAAATTTCGAAATTTTCAAGAATTTTAACCAAATTTTAAAACCCTACTTCTTTTTCAATTATGATAATTTTGGTATGATTTTTTACCCCAACGTAATCTATGTTATTGTCCATGGAACTATGCATTCATATTTGTGATACTTGTAATAGTTTTTAATAAAAAAAATTTTCTCCAAACACCTCAAAAATATCATGAAAATAACCACATTTTTCACTTTAAGACCTTATATTATACTCTGAATCCCTAATTGGAATGCATTACATTATAGAAAACACTATGGTTAATATATATACAGAGTTTCAAGTTAAATAGTCCAGTAGAAAAAAAGCCTTAGGGTTTTAAGTGCTAAAAAAGTAGTTTTGAAAAATATTTATTTAAAAAAATGTATGGTAACTGTGCTCAATCAAAATTGTAAATTTGTTAGCTTAGAACTCGAGCATCACTATGAAATTTGCAGAATCAATTTATGAGTATAAACATCGATTTGAGAGCAAAATCCTTAATTTGTTATTTTGACCGATTTGGAGGTACTGAGTCAACTTAAACTTCTTAAATTTCGGGGAAAAACATTCATTAATGAAAAACCACTGAAATTTGAAAAACACTCCCTGTAGCATTGATTTAAATTTTTTAAAAACTCACTTAAATTTGAAAAATATCCTAAGCTTTGAAAAAAACCATTCAATTTTGAAAGAAATCTAATTAACTTTAAAAAAAACACTGAAATTTTAAAAAAATCTTCCTTAATTTTTTAGAAAGTTAAAACTTTGAACTTTAAACTGCTTAAATTTTGAAAAAAAACCATTCAATAATGAAAAACCCCTAATTATTGAAACCTGGTTAAAATTTGAAAAAACCCACTCAACTGCAGTTCTTGGTAGTTACTTCGTTAAATGTTTTTCTTCAATATTAAAACTGCCAAAATCTTGATTTTTCTTGAAAAAACCCAAAAATGGGTCCAAAAGGAGGGTTTTTCAAATATTTTTTTTTAAACCCACGGGGTCCAATCCAGCCAACCCTGGTTTACGGGGACAAAGCCAACTTCACTTTCCCTATCTCTTCCATTAGGAGGGATACCCCTTTTGAGGAATGGCCCGAAAACATCCGATATCTCTACTCCCAAAACCTATTTCCAAACGATAACAGGCATCTCTAAAAGGAATCGTTTGCAGCATTTTATTGCACTCGCGGGCCACTAAATCCCGATGAGGTCTTTTACCCTGATGTCAACGGTGTTTTGGATGCACCGGCCGCCATACCTGTTTCAGCTCTAGCCCCGGCCGGCGTGTCACGCACACGTTGCAATCAAGGCGGCAAATTTAAAGAGGGGGACAAGTAGAGTAGCTGTTTATCCCGCTACGACAGGGCGAGTTGTTTTTCACGGCTATCTCGAATGTGGGTAGCTTTTTAAAGTTGCGGTCTTGTTGGGTTTTTTTATTGTTTTTGTTTTATATTGTCATTAGATAGCCATTTTCTTATTTAGCTGTTTTTGACACTAACTTTATAAAATTGATACCTCTCTTTTAAATTTAAGAAAAAATTCAGTTCATTATTTTCTTTCAATTGATGGAAATAAGATTAAATTACAACATAATAATGCCATACCTCACAAGAGTAGATATCATTTTTGCAATTACTATCAATTAAATTTGAAAATTTTGAAATTCCACTCCCTACAAGCGCTTTAATAACGGTTTTGCATACTTTAATTATTTTATTTAAATTTATATTTTTGTATTTGCCATACCTCACCCATTTCATCTGCACAGTCCACAAAAAATTATTATTGATTTTCCTCTTTTTCATAGAATTTTAGAAAACATTGAAACTCGAGGCTGAAAATAAAATAACGAAAACTCCTAATATAAAAAATTAGGTTCATAAATGTGACAGCAGTTAAGTTATTTTCTTTTTAACAAAACGTTAAGTTTTTCTGAAATGTTAGTATTATATCACATTCTCAACATGAAATATGCTACCCTCATTTCTCTGCTGAACTAAAGCAAGTGATTTGAAACTCACAAAACATTTTCACTTTGGACAGATTGATAAAAACCACTTGATTGTTTTTTTTCGTTTGACAACTGTTTAAGTTTGGATTCAAATCAATTGAAATACGTACTACAATATTAAATTAAATACGTAAGTATTAGTACGTACTACAATATAATCCATAAATTTCATTAATTTTCAGAGATCAAATTAAAAAAATATTTTATAATTACAAATTAACATTTTTGATGAAATTAAACACTGGATTTAGTGTGTACTCAAATCAATAAAAACATCCATATGATAAGAAATCTATAAAAGATCACATTAAAGTTTTCAAAATTTAAAAAGTAAAACTATTTTAGTATTTCAAATAGTTTATGAATGACATTCTATATGCATTTTTAGATATCATTTAAAATATTATATAATAATAACAAAATAATTTTCTGAGTTCATTTTCTTTTTCTTTTAAATTCTGTTTATAAAGATTATTAGTATTATTATTATAAAACAATAATGTAATAGTATAAAGTTAAAGAATATTTTATAATTACAAATTAACATTTTTAATAAAAATTAAACAGTGTTTTAGTTTGGATTCAAATCAATAAAAACAATCATATTTAGTATTAAATAGTTTTATGAAGAACATACTAAATGCAATTTTGGATATGAGTTTATAGATTATATATTTTCCATTTGCTATCCAAAAATGTTTTGAAAAGATGTAAACTAGGTTTAAATATTCCCATATAAATAAAATATCTATTGTTTTCTTTGTTTAAACACTGAATTATGCAGAACATAAACTCGCAGTAATCAGAATTTAATGTTTTTAAATTAATAAAGGTATTTATTTTTGTTAATTAGGTTCAAGAGTATACAGTAGGGTGGGTCATTTTCTTATCCCGAAAAAAAATTTACAAATTCTATCGGGCAAAGCAAGAAAAAGGTGCCAAATGGTCTCAAACTAACATGTGTGAAATATTATTCCATTATACTACTCTTTTTGCCGCCGGATTGACCTCAAATGGAACAAAAATATGTATTTTTTTATATTTTTTAAAAATTTTATAAATAATTTTTTGTCGAATATTTTTTAAAGCTCACAAATAAGGGTCTTTAAAAGCAATTATAATCTCATTTATGTATTATTAATACAAAGACAAAACTTCCAAAGTGGCAATATAATACATTATCATATTAACAAAACAGGCGTAGAATAGGTGGATCTTTTTTGCCCACAAACAGTGGATTGTCAGTAGTAGATCTTAAATATTGGTAGATACATTCTCCCTCTATTCTGGTCAGTGTAAAACAATATTTTTAAATTTTAAAAGTAGAAATAGTTGTATTTTTTATAAATGCCGCGCTTTCAAAATTTAGCGGACAGTTATTTCATATGCTAGTCTTGGGATCAAAATGTCCATGTGATCTCATCAAAATTTGTTGAAACAAATGTAGAATGAATAGTTTTTTCATAGTCAACAGCAATATCATGATGAGATTCGCCTCAGGAATGATTTACCTGATTATTTTCTTTAGCAATGGACTGAAACCCAGACCTATAAATTATTATTCTTTAGAGGGAGGATTGACTCAAAATAGCTTCTTAGCATTCCCTTGTGTGTTCATAAAAGTTTAAATATAGCAAATTTAACTACTTAAAATAAACACAAGTAAGTTTTGAAAATGAATGTAGTTAATTTAAAAATTTTGAAGATAATATTGACTATTGAGCTGAAAACGCTGATCTACCGTTCTTCTGAAGAAAATATTTCAAAATTTGACTCTTAAAATATGTTATTAATTTATTTTTAGACATTAGGGTCTCGTATGGGGACACTTGGGATGGTCTATCCCAAATATGCCACTGAAAAATTTCCAAGAAAACCCTAACCTTTAAATGTTATCCAAATGTTCTCCGGGGGTTGAAACCTTATATCCCACAAAAGGTATCGACCTTCTGACAAATCCATTTTTATTAAATTTAACATTTTTATCTTCCTACTCAACCGGGAATAAAGGTTTCGCACATTTTTATGATTCCAGCAAGAAATCTTTGACTGACAGTTCTAATCATCAAGATATTTCAAAATACGTTGTATTTACAACTCAAGTATTTCAACTCTGGTTTCATTTTTAATTGCTGTATAGTCTTCAATGAAAATTTGTATACCATTGTGCACATTTTCATTCATGACAAATTTGTGCAATCGAGGTAAAAGCCCGATTTTCGTTCGTCCATTTTTAAATGAAATTATTATATTAACCCATTAATGCCCAACTTTTTATTTTTCTTAAATATTTGGTAAAAACATAGCAAATAGCCCCAAAACATCTGGAAAAATAGTGAAAAAATTCCAGGTTAAAATTTTAATTTCTACACCAAAATTAAAAAACGTCCCTAAAAAGGGACGTCAGGCACGAATGCCCCCGTGTTTTTTCCTTATAGTAAACGCATGGTAGAAAACTTTTTACGAAAACATCTTCTACCTTTTTAAGTGCAGCAAAAGTGATCGGAACCATACTGTAACATGAATATGAACAAAAAATATTAATTATTTATCCAATTAACTGTAAAATTAACCTTAATTAACGTAATTTGAGCATTTTTTATGCTCTAAAACACGTTTTTTCCTCCCAAATCTATGTTAATTGCAAATTAATTAAGATTTTTAATTGAAAAAGGCATTATTTGTTTATATGTTACCTAATATTAAGTAATAATTACTTTTACACACCTCAAATCCATCAGAATATCTCAATTTGTGAAGTTTAGGTCTTTCAAATGCCCAATGCCCATACTTTTTTCATTTTATTTAATTTTATTGTGCGGAACACAAATTTCTCCCCAAAAATCAGTGGGAAAAATAGTGGGATGTGCATTAGCAAGCCAGATGATATAGTAGATTAATCTGCAGTATAGAACACAATGTTTAGCGACATCTAATTAGAAAAAAGCCAAAATTATATCACAAAAGCTACTTTTTTGGCAATTTTCATGACAAAAAGTCATTATAACTAATAATTATTAAACTTTTAAGTAAAATATAACCTGAATATATTTACATAAGTAATAAATGTAGAGAAATAATTAATTTATTCCTTTTAATTAATTCAAATTAATTAATTCCTTATAATTTAAGACTTTTTTCCATTAATTAAGCAAAAATAACAGTATTTTCCAAAAAAAATAAACAAAAATAATTAATTTATTAGCTAAAATTAAAGTTATTTTATAGATATCAGTTATTTAATTCATTTCATAAGAATAGAACGCGGTTTTTATGAAATAATAAGGAAACACTAGCATTTCACTCCGGGGAAAAACACGGGGGCATTCGTGCCTGACGTCCCTTTTTAGGGACGCTTTTCGAGGGTCCAAAACAAGGTCAAGATAAAATATTTTGGAAAAATAAAAAACACCCCAACTTATTTAATGTATAAACAGTAATATATATCGGCATTGAACATTTTTTTAAATAACAACTAGGATTTTTAAGCTTTTTCTTTTAAAATTTTTAAAAAAGCACTTTTCTGAAAAATTCTATCTTCAAACTTTAAAAAAGTGAAAAATTTTTAAATTCTGTTTCTTCTTGTGTTCTTTATGTTCTATGAAGATCAGAGATTCATCAGTGCAAATTTTGATTCAAAGGAACAATTTTTGTAGAAATAGGAGGATTTTTAATTAATTCCACTTATATGCTTTATTTATGTTCCCAACGATCCATTACAAAATAATTACAGTTCCTTATTTTATTTTAAACTTTAATACCAACATTTTAAGTATTTCATTTCGAATTCTAAAGTAGTTTTTTTTCACACACAAAAACTCTTCTAGTTTTCCAATACAATATTCTTAAGTAACGAAAACACGCTACAGTACAAATTGAGCTTGCAATATAACCTTACAATACATATTCCATACAGCAGCACCATACTACAGAGCATCTTACAGTATACCATTACATTCTACAATCTACAGTATGATTGCCCAGCAAATATGTTCTAGAAATTGCTTCTAGGATCTATCGGGAATTCTTCCAACAAGAAGAACCAACAAGAAAAATTAACGTGGAATCAAAATATGATAAGCCCGAAAATAATGTAAGAGTAGCAGGAAATTCGACAATTGTTTAGGTACTGATAAATGAGTTAATTGCTGCCTTTGACTCGAGAACTGACCTATTGAAGCCCTAATCGTCGGTTATGAAAAAATGCTCCTGCAATTTATTTTATCAGTGGTTTGACACTAAATGTGTAGATCTTCTCTTCGGAGAAGAATGATTTGACACGTAAAACTGTTTTTAAAACCCCTTTGAGTGAAAATGAACAAAGTTCAATCACTTCCTAACACATCAGAAATAATTCTGACTGTCGACATGGAAGATTAAATGATGAAGTAATTTGGGGAAGAACAAAAGGTGCCATTTTTTTTCGAATGGGTTCAAATGGTCCATTTATGAGGTAAAACCTTGGTTTTGGATCTTTCTTCTCGATTTATAATCTTGCTAAATTCGGTTTATGAATTGTATTGTCTAAGCTTACCCATTCTCTCCTTGAATTGTTTTACTTCGATGATATTTTTGTACATTTTGTGAGTCCCTTTTTTTCTTTAAGGACTGATGGAAGTTTAAGGACTGGGATTTCTGTATTTTTAAAGT
This sequence comes from Tetragnatha versicolor, assembly GCA_024610705.1. Lineage (NCBI taxonomy): Eukaryota > Metazoa > Arthropoda > Arachnida > Araneae > Tetragnathidae > Tetragnatha > Tetragnatha versicolor. Next base: position 10,173,385 of record JANDEH010000009.1, read on the forward strand.
ATTTTTTAAAGTATCCTAGTCTTATGGTTGTTAGTAGATTTTGTATTTTAGATCTATTTTATTTAAGCTAGATTAATTTAAAATTATTGTTCAATTAAAAGCTTTTGATTTTAGTTTATTAACGAATGTGTGTATCATTAACAAAACAATAGAAAATTAACTATTACGTTTAAAGTATATACTCAAAAATTGAAATATTTTATTTAGAATAATTTTCATTGGAAAATAGGTTTTATTATTTAAAATATAAAGAACACCATATGAAACTTCTTAATTTACTAAACAATTTTATTATTTTACTTAAATGCTCGTCTTCAGGATTTTTGCAACTCTCAGTTTGACAGAAGATTTAAGTTGGGAAAAAGTTTTTTCACATTTTAAATTATGTAATGAATGAGGATAAACATCATCATTATGAGGTAATCATCATTACACTTATTAGAACCAACAACATTTTTTAAATTTAATTAAGTATACATACTATTAATTATAAGAGGAAGGGTGGTGGGACAAAAATAATGTAGTACCATATAGTGATGTGGGTCGGAAAATTTTCCGCTATTTTTTTGCTTTGTTTTATTAGTTCCATTTTGTATCCAATTTGTTTCTCTTTCAAAGAAGTAAAATTAGTTTGATATAAATTTAGTGTTATTGTTAATTTTTTGCATTGAGATCATTGTGTTTAGTAACTTTCTTTGTGGTATGTTGGAACTCGGAAATAGTAATAAAAATCAATTTAATTTTTTTTAGAGAAATATGCCCATGCCAGTAATTTTAGAATACTATTTTGTTTTCATTGCTGTTATTCATAGGTTAATTTAGTTAATGAATAATGAAATAATTTCTCTTTATGTGGCATTTTATGTACATTATATATAAATAGTTATTTCAATATTTATTATATTATAGCATTAAATATGATTTAAAATTTTAAATCATGATTTCAATGCTTTATTAATTAGTTTTTGATTGTGTTTTATTTTTGGATGAATCTCAAAGGAACATCATCCAGAATTGATGAAAATACTCCAGTTTGGTTAATTTGTCCTCCAGTGATCGGAAGTTTAATTTAACAATATTTTATTATAATTTAGTGGCTTGGAAAATTTTCCGGAATGTTTTCTGGAAAATTTTTCCGGAGAACCCACATCTCTAGTGCCATTGCAGTTAACAGCTTTTTCAAAAGCACAATTTTTTATGCATTTCGTTTCCAGATATATACCAGGGATCGGCGAATAATTTTAGGAGGGATCTAAATAATTTTGAAATTTTTTTTATCTATTTTCAGGGGGGGGATATTTACTTATTACTTTAAAGTTTATTTCTTTTGATACGCATATTCAAGAATAAAAACCACGCATTTATCAAAAACTAATCGGTGAACTTTCGGGGGAGATTTTGATTTTAAATAAAGCTTTTGAAAATTGGGGGTTTATATGTTACGGGCAAAGTGATAAACCGGGCATTATTAAAAATGATCCCAATGTGAGGCGGGCAATGCGATAAATTATATGGCATTTATCAAGGAGTATATCATCACTCTGCCCAAAATTTGAGAGCATCATCAATAATGTCCGGATTTATCACATTGTCCGTAACATATACTATATAATGAGAAAATTATAAATTAATTAGTCAAATTGTAAATTTGTGGCGGTCCAGGAAATAACCTCACAAGTCCGGATGGCGACTTCGGTGCGTTACTGGCCCTTGATAAACTTTATGATAACTCTTTAAACTGGAACCTCGTTTAAATAATTTTAAAAATTTCATTAAATTTATGACCTTAAAAACACTTATTGAATTATTAATTAATTAATTTAAATTATTATTCTTTTCATAATATATAAGCTTAATATTTAAAACAAACAACGAAAATAATTGCACATATTTAAAACAAATAAATGTTTTAAATATGTGCAATTATTTCGTTGTTTGTTTTAAATATTCTAATTATTTTAAATATAAATAATAGTATTGCACAGTTTGTGGCGTTTTCCTCACATAAGCTTAATATTAACTTATTTTAATTTTTATAGGTAGTTATGTGATCAGGAAATTAAAACAAAACTTTTAGTTAACACTTTTGTATATGTTTAGTTTAGTTTCGTATTATGTATGCGAAAAGTCCACAAGACCATCATAAAAGGATCTTTTATCCATAAATTTCGATTTAAGTATGGAGATCTGGTTCAACCATGTTTTACAGTACAGAGAAAACTAGTAAAAACTATTAAAACATATTTCATCCTTTTTATTAAACCGATTTACTCACATCTAAGGTTTCGGCATACTTTTTAAACCATTAAAATAATTTTTTCAATACTAAAATTTACAAAAACTAAAGAAAAATTATAGTATATCTTTATATGTCTGGTCTTCGGGATACGATAGTTTTCATCCTCTTAACCAATTTTGTTTATTCACAACTGAAGTTTCGTCATTTCTATTTTTACAAAGGGTTTTATTTATAATCAAAGGAACTCCATTGTGCGGTTTTTTCAAAGACAATTCCCCACATTTACTAAAACTTTGAGAACCCCGCTTCTACAAACAAACGTTAGAACATCCGAAGGACTCAAACGAAAATATTTCCCAATAAATAATGATCTCAAGAAAAGTGGGGTTTAAAAGACAATTTTATCCCACATTAACAATACCCAAACCCTAAAATCTCTTCTTCTCTCCGCCTGTTATTTATTTAGATTTCACACGCACTCTATCATTTCGTGCCTTCGAAAAGAAAAAAAAAGTTCCATTCCTTCCGAGTCCTCCGCTGTTTGTGTACGCCCCCTAGGAAGAAAAAACACTCAGGTAGAATACGAAGTGGAGGGGGGGCAGAATCAGGCAGGTAGGAATTGTCGAAAAGGGTGGGGAAGCACAGAATGAACGGCCGAGGGAAAGAAAAAAACAACCTCCTGTCAGGCCGAATAGCATAGAATCAGCTTAGAAGTTCCTCCGCTAGAGTAGCATGTGTGGCTTCAGGAGGAAAGTTGAAGGGAACTCTGATTTCCTCAGCTGCGTTGGACCGGTGAGGTCGGTAGTTAGGGGCCCAAGTTTTTGCTTCGCGGCGCCGGCATAACGTACAATAACAACATGTCTGTTGCGGAGATTGTCGTGGAATAGAATTTCGGAATCCGGATTTGGAAAAGGCAGGATATATCTCTGGTAAGGTAGGTGATTTTGAGTGGGAATTTTTTGGCTTTTGAATCTGAGAAGGAACGAGTTTAGTTGTAACCGAGAAAATGACATGCATATAAGTGTGTTGGTTGGTTTCTGTTTGTGGTTCAAGTCTTGTGTGTTTCCCTTGGGAATAGGTGGGATATTTTCCCGCGGATTTTTTAAGGAGAAGTATGGGGGTACCCTTCTTACTTGAATAAGTGGTTTGCATAGTTGGGGAACTATTGTAAAAAAATATGTGCTCATCTTGACATTTGCATTCGTCTTTTTTATTTATGCGCAAATTTATTTTTTTAATAAAATTTTAAAACTCGCTCTAACCCATATTTACTTTTTCATAGTTTTGATTATTTTAACAATGAAATGCATAGTTTTGATTATTGTACAATGAGAATGCATTGTGCACCTCTTAATTTTACAAAACTCCATTTTCATTCCCTTTTTATTGCTTTTAAGATGCTGGCAAACCAACGAAATTCACCAAGAAATGAAAAAAATTCAATTCAGTTTCAATCAACAACAAAAAAATTTTGCCATTAGAATTTTATCAATTCATAGTTTACTGGTCCTATATCAATATGCTTGACTAAAAAATATTTATGACTACGACTTTATAATAGTTTAACTTGGCTTTAATTCCAATTTTATGTTTCGGAGGGAAATCAAATGTTAAAATTTAGTCTTCTTCGTGTCTAAAAAGTAGAAATTCATTTAATACCTTCTTTTACATAACATTAAGCACATGTATTTGAACTATGTCATGTTATAATGAGTAGATATAAAATTTGATGAACAAAAAAGAGTTTTATTTATGTTTCGGAGGGAAATCAAATGTTAAAATTTAGTCTTCTTCGTGTCTAAAAAGTAGAAATTCATTTAATACCTTCTTTTACATAACATTAAGCACATGTTTTTGAACTATGTCATGTTATAATGAGTAGATATAAAATTTGATGAACAAAAAAGAGAATAAATAAAATTTACTTTGCTTTTTCTATTATTTACAACGAGCACAATTGATTAATTTATAAAATTTTTAAACACAAAGTTAAAATTCTGTATATCAACATCCTTGTACTAATAACTAGTTTCGTCTCATTAACGCCACTTAAATGTTTTTAATTGCTATTTTAATGGTATTTCTTCCTAATTAACTCAGAATAGTTATGAACATTTTACCAAATTTGATAATCTGATAATTATGATAGGCTGAAAATATGCAATAAATAAAGAATAAAACGAACTCAAGAAAAGGATTTTTTGGAGTATTTACATGTAATACATTTTTTTAGCTAACAACGCTTCATAAATTTTTTGAAAATTAATAACAAAAAAATACCTTTTCTTCTATCTTTCCAGAGTTTTATACTATGTTAATAAAGATCCGATTCCTTTTGTAAATAGCTTGGGTATATTTTTTTAATATTTAAACATTTATTCTTTAACATTTGTTGAGCTTAAAAATTTTGAGGAAAAATATCATAAATAACGTTGAAATTTACTGTTTTTAATTGGTCAAATCATAGAACCTTTGTATATCTGAAAGGTTTTCTAAAGATTTTTTTTTCTATATATTATGTTTATATTTATTTAAATATTAATTAAACTATGATTTTCTTTAAAACGAATAGACTTCAAAAACTACTTACATTAAAGATGCATAAGATTTTTTTAATGTTGAAAGAAATTCAGTTCGCAGAATCCTGAATACGAAATAGGTTTTTTTCTGTTTACAAGTTTTTAAATACCACTAAACCATAAAATCCCTAATTATTTAAATAAAACCATTTTTTGATCTCATAAGAATACTACTACTAATCAACAAATATAAATCCAAAAGCTTCATCTTTCTAAAATGATTGATTAAAATTTCATAATTTTATACGTAAATTAAAATTAAAAAGTATATAAGTAAATACACATTTTTTTCTACTTTCTTAAGCTTCATAGTTTTTATAACCTTTTTGTTATGATTCATATTAACAATTATTGAAACAACAGCTACATCTTAAAACGGTTAAACTAATATCATTTATAATTAATCTCTTAAAATATATGACACACAAACAAAAATTTTAATTGTAATTGCACTTAAAATACGTTTTTCGTCGAAGGAGGAGAGTTTAACAAAATCTGAATTCTGTAAAAACTAACGTGTATGTGTTCTATAAAATGCCATTCCCGGTAGTTCGGACTTTCCCTTATTTGAGCCTCTTTTGTAGTAGAAGGAATTCACTCAAGGAGAACTTAATGATTAATTCAAATGAATAATTGATAAGGGATGGGGGAAACTTCCGATTTGCTTATAATGATTGTGTATTTCAAGACTGTACTATGATCAGGCAATCTATTGAATGATCCCCATTCATAAGAAAAACACATGGTTGTGGTACCAGTGGGGTAGCCAGAAATTATTTTTGGGGGGTGCATGATGATATCGAAATGAAAGAAAAAAAAATTAAGGTTTTGAATTCCACTATTTTTTTCTCACTGAATGAATAACTTAATATAAAAATAAATTAATGGTGTATTTTAATTATGAAACAAAGAAATCCATTGTAAACAACAAACTAGAACTAAGTATTTCATCAACACTCATAATTGAAATGTGTCGATATTTACTTAAAATCATAAATATAAGCAAGGGCGGATCCAGGATTTGGTTCTTTATGGGGGCTAAGATTTTTCATAATCCAATTGAATCCTCTTGATGATCTTAATATGGAAAAGGTAGTGAATTATCTTGCTCCAACTATTAAAAGGGGGGTCTGTGGGTCCTTCCCCAGAAAATTTTTGGAAATTTAAGTGCAAAAAAAGCCATTTTTTCCAACTCGTTTTGGTATGCCTCATCCGAATTTCGAATACAGGTTTTATGGTATAATTTTTACATTTTGACAAACTTAATATAAAATAGTTGTAAAAATAAAGTTACAAGTACCGAGGGGGGTCTGGGGGTCCTCCCCCATAAACTTTTTGAAAAATTGAACCTAAAAACCTGGTTTTTAACTTGTTTTGGTGTACCTAATCCGAATTTCGAGAATAGGAGAATAAAAGAAATTCTGAAATGTTTAATTTTTTCAATGAAAAAAGTTTGGGGCTTGGGGGGTGCAAAAGACTCGTTGCACCCCCTCTGTCTACGCCACTGTGTGGTACCATTGGAGAATTATGCAGACAAATTTTTGTGTCAAATAATGTGTTTCAAAATTTTGAATATGTTTTCCCTGTCTTTCTTTTGCTGAAGTTCAGTTAAAATTTTTTAAATTTACTTATCTAAAATGGAGGTAATCATATTTATGTCATGGGCAAAGTAATTAATCGGGTATTATAATAATAATGCCCGAAATGAGGCTGTCAATGTGATAAATTCAATAACATTTTAACATTTTTGTCAATGAGTATTTATCACTATGCCCGAAATACGCGGGCATTATTAAAAATGCCCGGATTTATTACATTGCCCGAAAATCGCTTGACAGATCCCAAGAGTGATAACACCAAATTCGAAGTAGACAATTTCGTATTTTTATATACTTAAATCTAATATGAAACGATTAACGTCTTTTTGTGGTTTCGTTTTAAATTAAAAACTCACACACATTTTTAATGCTTAGTTCCCAAATTGAAACAGAGCTCTCTTTCTCTTTTTATTTGCCTTTGCAAATTTTATAAAAAATACAATTACAAATTAATCTACCGCCAAACTGAAAGCCCAAGATATGTTTACGCAACACAATCCATCTCATCAATTAAAATCATTACAACCTACCCATTTAGTACTATGTTATGAAAGTAATGGACATAAATGAATGGCAACTTAGTAAGTAAATGGGTCCGGTCTTCCTAAAACGAGGGCAGTTTCTTTTATGAATGAACGGAACACCAAAAGAACATAAATTAAGCTAAGTCCCCGAACTTATCAAAATCAGTAAAGGTCTCAATTAGTGTAATTAAAACGGAGTAATGGAGCTAATTAATAGGTTCAAGTTCCTGGCAATGTTACTAATTGTCATGTGGCGCATTTAGAGTCATTCACGTGAGCAAAGTTCACAATCTCTTGTAAACCGCACCTTTGGTGGTATTGTGTAGCATCGGCAGAATACAATAACGTGAGGTGAAACCTAAACATGTAAGGCTTTAAACGCATTGGGAATGTCAGATGAGAAAGCTTTGTAAAACTCCTTAAAACAAGGTTGATAGATTTTTTATTTCGATAACTAGTCTTGAATGCGTATAAGGTATTTATATTTTTAAATATGGTACATCATAATTGAAAATCGATGAACAGTCATTTATTCTTGAACTTTTGTCACTATGGAAATGTAAATTTTATGTTGATAGACACAGTAAATCACGGAGTTTTCAAAATATAATTTTTTTTTAAATCTTCATGTAGTTTCTTTAGTTGTAATCATAATTTTTTAGTACTTTTTGCTTTTTTTCTGAAAAGCTAGTAATTTGAATTATTTTTTGCAGCACGAAGAACTTTTAAAGAGTAGAATAGTCATCAAGATTTTACCAGAGTGAATTTTAGTAACTTACTATTTTTGCAAAGAGGTAAAGCGTGTAACATTTTATGAATTAATTCATTCCTTACTATTTCAACATCCATAAAACTTGGGACTCATCCTTAATGAGTCGAATAAGAAGTCGACTAGTACATTTTCTCCCTTTTATAGAATCCCTTGAAAAATATTTTCTTAATCAAAATCATAAATTTTCGTTAACTAGTACATTATTTTTCGCTTAATTTTAGAATACCCAACAATATTTTTCCTTTAACTCAACGAAAACGCTTGCCATTCCTCCAAAACATGAACTTGAGCAAATGCCTGCAGCACTCAAGCTTCTCAAACACTGAAACATACCGCAGTATTTTCCCGAATTTGCATCAAAGTAACAAAACACGTTTCGAAAGTTTTCTTCTCTTACAAGATCATTAATGAATGTTTTCAAGCGATCGGAAAGAATGTGTAAGCATTAACCGACGTACCAAAGAAAACGAATGGAATGAACAGAAGACAAGTTAGTCCAGACAAGACTCAGGAACGGACTATCTGAGCCACTGCGGCTGAGTAGATTTAAATGAAAATGGAGGCCAGTGCCACTCCCTTGGTAGAGTGGCATTCTTTGCTCCCTTTTTTAGGGTTCATGACCGATTTTTCTCTCCGTCAACTGTTGGTCGCTAATTGAAACTTGTTTTCCTCATCAGATACTGATTGAAGAACGGTGAAAAAGTGTTATTTTGCTTTTTGGTTTCCCTTTCCTTTACTAGCTCAATCGAGAGCAAGTCATACGAAAGACACTGATAAAGAAAGTGTGTTCTGCGGTTTCATTTATGTTTGTCCACAAACTGATGTTTTCCTAGTATCCTTTAGGAACTTCATGACCTACAAAAATCTTTAAAGGCCAATATGCGGTCATCAGGTAAATAGTAGAGATGAGTTTAGGGTGCTTTTTGACTTGGATCACACATATTGTAACCGCGCACACCATACTGGAATTATATTTCAATCCACCAATGAATATGTTCTACATTTAAAAAAGCGAACATTGTTATGTTGTGCCTAAAAGCCTTGTGTCCAAAAATATACTAAAGGTAATGGTATTTGCGATCCAACTTTTCTTTTAACATTAAACAAAATTTCTACGTTAATCATAGTCAAAGTAATTTTTTTATCTTTGAATACAAATCTGATTAGATTCTTTATAGGGAATCAAATTTCAGGAAGGAACTAACAATTGCTTTGTTTTTTATATATATATTGCGAGAATAAAAATTCAATAAACACAAAGTAAATTCAGTAAAACTTTCAACACCACGAAATTCGCAGACAAAAATCTTCTTATTAATAAAAAGAATACTCAATCAAAATCATAGAATTGTTTAATTTTTATTTGTTGGTCATATATTTTAGAAACATTGTATGACAAGCTATTTAAATTCAGGGGTTATATTTCATCATCCGTTCTTTTTTGTTGAATTATTGATTATTTCAAAAAATAGTAATTTGTAATACTTTGAAAATTTCTGTGTGTACAACAACCAACCGATTATTTACTCACTGAAAATGAGTTCTCGTTATGTCCGAGTTCACTAAAATCGGATTCACCATTGACAAACTTTTGATTTGCCTTTTCCCTTCTTTATACATATCCCAAGTAAAACTTATTTAGGTTGCAGTCTAGAGCTTTTATATCGTAAAACTAAAAACATTAGAACAATTTGGTTCTTTAAAAAGTAGTTTCAGTAAATCCTTTTCTTTTCTAAAAATGACATAAATGTAAAGAATCTTAGGTTCTTGTATCTCATTGTAAAGTTTGAATTTTCCTGAAATGATATCCTTTCCCCTTCAAAATTTTATTTTCAAACACATGTGAACTTTTGCTTTATTTCATTTCCCATTTGAAGACATACACACAAAAAACCGAGCAGAGTACGAATATAAAAAATAATAAGTTAGACCTGTAAAACCTAGTTCCATTCCAAAAACCTATTAAGCCGGTTTAGTGCCACAACTATGAATATGAGTTCTTGGACAACCCAAAAGGTGTTATATAAATGCTTATTGAAAACCAACTTTAATTCAGTAAATTACGGAAAAACAACTTTTTGGCTCTTTTGTTCGTTTTTTATATCCAATTACCTTTTCACGTTTTCTTTAGGACCAACGCTGGTCCTTTTCTAGAGCCGAACAGGTGGGTTTCTAATTTAATTGGAAAGTTCCCTCCACGCGCCTTTCATTCTTATTCATAAGACACCTGACCTAATGGTCTTCTATCCATCCAATCGAATCCGTTACTCATCGATTAGTCTCGAAAGTGACAAAGATCATTTCATTAAAGCGTCCCAAATTATTAAAATATAAAGCATCGGTGATGGAGCCCAAATTGCTGCGCTGTTTATAAAATCATCTCCGCGAAAGTCATTAGCCGACGATAGATTAAAAACCACATAGGATACGTCGTAAAATTTATTTGCTGCCCGGAATCCTAAATGAGGCCTTGGGACACTGAAAATGAAGTCTTGGCCAGCTAATTGAACCTGTGCAATTTCCGGCCAGGAAAGATGGCGCCTGCACAGCGAGCGTATCAGATGTCCACGGCTGCACAGGTGACACATTATATTCTAGGTCACTGGTAGTAATTTGATCAAAATAGTAAAATGAAAATGGATTTTGACTTTCGCAATATGCTGATGGGGATTAGTCATTTAATTTCCACTCTAAAGTGCTGGAAGGGAGCATGAGCTTATTTCCTGGTGTCGGCAAACATGGTTAATGGTTGTCCAACTCCGGATTAATTCAGAGCCTGCTCTCGCTTAATGGTAATTTAGACATTAGATCACGATGTGTCAAGTTTAAATAAAAAATAGTGTGGCGTAGTGTGTAGTGAGTGAAACCTTTTTGTGTTTGTTTTGTTGGATATGGGGGGAGAATCACCTGTTAACTCCTTGTTCTTGTTGCAAAGATAAATGGTTCTTGGAAAATTATTTCTTGTCTGCTGAAGAAATGGGATTAATATAGCATTGTGGAATTTAGTTTTTATGTGTTGTGCTTTGAGCAATTATCAACACGTTATTGTGCGAGTGAACATATCTTCTAAAATACATAATGTATATATTTTTAATTACATTACGGAGCTGAAAAAAATCGTTTTTATATAGTTTTTGATTTAGAATATTATTTATAGTTAATGGAAAAATCTTTTTAATTTTTGCATAAAAATTACGTTTTGTTACAAGAGTTTAATCTCTAATCTTTTATTTATTATGAAAAATTGGGCCTTAATATATTAGAACACCATTGCCTAGCAACATTTCAGAAAAAAAAAATTTCAAAGCAACTGAGTACAAAGCATGATATTGTTTCATCCTATTAATTTTTACTCTATTCGATAAAAAAAATTCTAAAAAGCATAACACATAAGGTATTATAAACCAATGTTTATAAATTTGATATAATTTTATAGTAATCACTAAGATAATTTTTATCCGGTCTTAAAATAAGTCTAAATAATTTGAGCATTATCAGTTCACATCGATCAGTAGCGGAAGCATCAATGGCTGGCTGAAGGCTTTCAATCGCCCACGGCAGAGTCATCCCTGTACTTGTTAAGATAACACAGCAGGAATTCCTTCCGGAAAAATGAAATACTTAATCCTCAGGTGAATAAAACTGTTACACTTTTCAGTGTTCTATTTTTTTTTCTTGAAAAAGTTCCATCTCTTCGGCTGACAGTGATGACCAAACACTCTGCTCCCCCAGAAGCTTCCCCATTACAAGTATCATACTCATCCATCAAATCTCCTTAATAAAGTTATCAACTGCAAAATTTAGGCCGGTGATTGGATCTGAGGCTTCTATGTTGAAAGTTAATACTTTTTGATAAAAGATAAAGAACCCTTTCGGGTCAATCCTCTTGCTGAAGATTTTGAACCGATAGACACCATCAGTCACAAAAATCCTTGTCCAATAGAAATAGCTATTGATTTGACCTCACCTACCCTTTTCCTACATACTGTGATAAATGGGGTTTCGCCTTTTTGATTTATTCTCTGACAGCATTAGAATAGTTCCAATACTTCTCTCAAAATTTTGTGGTTTTGATCTTTGATAACACGTGTTTTGAATTTATGCTACAGTAAGGAATTTGCCTGTGCGAGGTTTTTACATAAATTGTGAATTTTCTACTGCATTTTCGAGAGCTGAATTCAAAAATCTGGTCGAAACTTCCCAATAGCTTACAGAACGTCATAAAGTAGAGTTTTTTTTATATTTTCACTCGTTCTGATTTCATCGCGTGCGTGTCGCAGCTTTTTTGTTTGTTTCTAATCTTAGCCCCTTATTTAATCAATCACCAGGAAAATAGTTTTATTAGGGGCCATAAACTTTCATGTAGTAAACGAAGATCATGACCTGCGTCGTCACAACTCGTTTTCGCGACATTCAAAAAAGACTATTTGTAATCCTTTTTTTCTAATTGAAAAAATTGTCAAATCTAGCTGAAATTTCGCACATAGGCCAATTTTTGCACGGAATATCGATTAAAAAATAATAAAAAATTCGGGGGGGGCAAATTCCTCATTTCAATGAATGTTTCGATTGAAAAGAATGTTGGCTTAGTTTAGTGTTGGCATTTACCATTAAATTGGCAACTTATGAACGAGAAAATGATCAAAACGGAAATATACTGGATGAGCATAGTTTAACTATATTCTTTTGTAGTACCAAGTAATATACTTTCTTCGGAGTCATTCATTGGAAAATAGAGAAACAAATGATAGAGTAGGAATTCCTGGGAGCGCAAAAATTAGAAACCATTAATAGGGATATCACCTGCCAAAGTTTGGTATAGTTTATTTATCCCTTTCTATCCTAAACCACCCGGGATTGCTAATGAATCCTATGGTAAATTTGGGGAGGCTAGGACTGAAAGTTTTTAAGATATTCTTATTTGCACATTTTTATAGTTTCTAATTGTTAAGTTTATAAACGCTCCATAATTTTTAATGCAATATTTTTTTCCATCTCCATCTATTATTTCAAAATGCGTCATTGGTAATGCATGGATGTCATTTAGATACAATAGTTTATACTGCTAAAAAATTACAAATTATTAACAGTAACAAAATTAATAAAATCAGATATAGTGAGAGCTCTGATGCAATGAGTAAGATTATATAGGGAAAATATTACAAAAACTGTTGCCAAAAGCGTAATACAAAACTTTTCAACTCTAACGAAGCCAGGTTCTAGACAAAATAAATAGGTATGTTGTCCAAAACTTTGCACCCGTGTTTAAACCAGGGATTCATGATATATGTTAATTTTCAACAGTGGTAGAAGTGGGTGAACTAAAAGTGGGGGGATGGCCTATCCCAAGTCCCCCCCCAGAATTTTTTTTACTCTGTTACCTCCCTTAATATTTTTTGCATGGTATGCATATATTTTTTCAAAGTATTAAACCCTAAATAGTTCAATATATATTATTTTGAGCATTTTTCTGAATTTTGATTGATTATAATGATGCCTAAGTTTTACTTATGCTGCTCTTACTTCTTTCTAATTATTTTTTAAAGAATAATAAAGAAATTTCGTTTGTGAACCTTTATTTTATTATTGGATTTTAGATTAACCCCTGTTAAACACAAATATATCAAATACCCCCTGAGTGTATAAATATCATGCATATAATTTTCAAATGCTATCGTTATTATACACAAAACATATCAATTATAACTCAGCATAATAAACATAGTTTCCCGTTTCATTAATTCATAAATTTACATTACCACACAAAATGTATCTCCTTCACGTACTTCATGTCAAATGTTTGTTTGTACCCCTCAGTACCAAAAATAGAGGGGGTCTGGGGGGTCCTCCCCCAGAAATTTTTTGAAATTTTGATCTTAAAAAGTAGTGTTTCAACTCATTTCTGGACATTTTGGACCCTTTTTTTACACACATAGGGACCACTCCTTGTACCCTCCAGAATTTTCAAGAGGGGACAATACACATTTTATAAAAAGCCGAATTTTAGTTGAGATTGAACCCCTAACAACCTCTTTGGATAGAGCCCAAATTAAGTAAGTAATTTAAGCTAAAATTTAGGTAGTAGTAGTAGTAGTTTTGAATTCGCATATTTTCATATAAATTTAAAGAAAACTAATTTTCAAAAATGTAGAATGAAATGCTACATTTAATAACAGATATTGAAACTTATAAAAGTTTACCTAGTATAAAAGTAGTTGTAAATAAAGTGCTTTAGAGAAAACACTTAAATTCAAGTGCTAAGCCCAGTATTTTAAATATTTAAAGAATTAAAAACCACACCTGAACACACCGTTATCGTTCATTTGATTCTCCACGTAATCCTTTTTAACTTGATGTAAATATTCCACTTCTCTGTCCTCGCATCCGTATTCCGTATAGGATGTTTTTATCTTGAAACCAACTACTCAAATTAATTTAGAATTTAGGATCTAAATTAAGTATTAAATAACAAAAGAGAACCATAGGCGAGCGAACAGCAACCACTGAGAAGGATAATTGTTTTGAGCCACACACACATCATCTCCCCTCTCACAAATATTCCCGCCTTTTTTTGTTTTTACATTTTTACTTTTTCTGGAAAGGAGATTATGTGCTCTTGGTAATCTCTGTGGCATACCTTTTCTGTAACAGGGGGAGACGATTGTTTATACTTTTAGGGGTCGAAGCAGCTCTCTCTCTGCAATTTGTTTACACGTTTTTGTAATGTGAGGACAGTCTCCCGTGTAAAGCGTATTTTCTAAAAAAACCACCCCGACTCATTCTAATAAACCTGTCAAACAATCCTCGGAAAATGAGAAGAGGGACCTCCACGTTACGTGTGTTGAGAGAAGTTAGGAGGACGGTATCTCAATACGAACACAGTGGGCTACAACGTTGATGAGGGTTTTGTAATTTTTCAAAAAGCGGAGGGAAGAATTTCAGTGGTTTTAGAAGTGGAGTGATGATTTTTAGTGGAATTAAGAAGTGGGGGGATGGATTTCAGTGGAAAAAAAAGTGAGGGGACGGATGGGTATTTTTACGAAAAGTGGGGGGACGCGTCCCCCCGCGTCCCCCCGCACTTCTAGCACTGATTTTCAAAAAAAATATGATGATTTTTATTCGCACGTAGGCAACTTCTTTGGGGTACTTGATTTGAGCGAAATATCCGTACTTCGTACTTTCCAGGATAATTGCTGGAACCGAAATAATAAATATCCTCCTAATACACGTCCTTTCGTTTTCTTTCGAATGATACATTCATGGCGTATAACTCAGATGGGCATAAAAAGAAATGACCTGTTCAGTCCAAGACATCTAATCACTTAAGACAAGCTAACACAATGCTCCTCCATTTGTGCGCGCGTTTTATTAATGGCTTTATGGTTTGCTGAATTTTTCGACTGTTTCTATAACCGTACGAATCACATCTTCTGTGCGAACAATATTTCATCCATGTCACAAGTGTCAAAGAGGAAATATCCGAAGAAAAATCGTTGACCTCTCCTGCCCAAAAAGACAAAATGAAACGATTCGTATATCATTACTCATCGAATATACTATTTGTCATTAGCATCAGAGGAGAGAGCACTAAACCCCATGTCTCGGTAAAACGTAAACACTTTACTGGGTACTAAAATAACTGTGAGCCGTCGGGCCCATCAAATACCTTTAGATACAATGTCTTTCTCCAGTGGCGTAGCCAGGATTTTCCTATGGGGGGGGGTCCAGTGCGAAAAATTTACCATTGGATATCAAAAAGTTTCTACAATTAGTGAAATAAAGTTATAATTTTCACATTACTTTTAATTTTTTCTCTGTGTTAATTAATATAGTTAATCATTTATTAATAATTAAGATTAAGTATTACTACTTGGATTGAAAGTTCTGATCCACATAATTTTTTTATTAAGTTCAGAGACCGTGAAGAAACAGATTAAGAGTATTCAATTCAGTAGCTCCATATTAAAGAGGGGGGTTTGGGGGTCCACCCCCAGAAAATTTTTGGAAATTGGAATTTTAAAAGGAGTATTTTTACTTCATTTATGAGGTAATAACCGAGGAACACCACTCCTTGTAAGCTAGATAATTTTTTTAAGAAAAAAATAGAAAATCGGACGTTTCTGAGGCAGTAGTTGATCCAGGGTTCTGTTTTGGGAGGCTAAGAATTTGAAAATCAAATTGAATCTTCTCAACGAATTATAATATTAAATAATATAATATTATATTAGGTTGAAAATAATCGTGTTCGAATTACCTTAGGGGGGGGGTTGGGGGACCTCCCCCAGAAAATTTTTGGAAATTCAAGTCTAAAAAGCAGGTTTTCAACTAGTTTTGGTACACCTAATCCGAATTTCGAACATTATATTTTCAGGAATTTATTATTTGCTAGGAATTTTGTATTTTGACGAACTCATCATAAAAAAGTTGTTTATAATAAAGTCCCAAGGGGGGTCAGGGGGTTCTCCCCCAAAATTTGTTTGGAAATTTGACCCTAAAAACAGGGTTTGGTTTACTCTTTTAGTATAGTATTAAGGTAAATGTGGGTATAGTGGACACTGTACCAATAGTGGCCACATAGCTGATTAATTTTAAATAGAACGAGTTAGAGGCATCGAACAGCGTCAAAATTCATAGGCATAGTAGATTGTACAATCAGGTAAGCTGATAAATTACCACCGATACCACAGATCAGCATGGGAAGGATATTTAAATATTTGAAAATAACAACATCGGTCGAGTGACTGAAAATTGATTTCTCTTATTGAATCGCGTAAGGAAACGGGTATTTCGGAACTGATTTTTTCGTATTTATTACCGCTTGATTGACTTTTAAATTTATATCAAGATAAATAAGAGTGTATAAAATAATGCTGAATAAAATTTATTTGAAAATGTTGACTTTACGAGGATTTATGGGGGTGTCCACTTTATCAACACATAATCTTAGATTTTCCAATAGTGGCCACCGCAATGGCTTCTAATAGAAACATAAATAATACTTAATTTGAATCAGTTTTTCTTCATAAACTGTTGACTCTGCTTTAAAAAGAGTGTTAAATAAATTTGGTTTCATTCTGGCTTCGGGAACCAATGTTTCTAAAACATTGAATTACATGCTAAATTCCTCTCAAATCAGCTACGGCGTAGACTTTGGGCCGAGAACTATCAATTTTTTTTTTAAATAAAGCTAATTTTATTGAATCTAAAATACATTTCATTGGGAAGAGAGATTTAAATAGAACTAGACGACTATACCAAGAAAAACCCCTAAATTTCATACATAAACCCCTCATATAGGAAGAAAAAGACAGGTGTCCACTATTGATGCAAGAGGTGTCCACCATAGATACAACAGCTACATCAAGGTGGCCACTATAGATGCAATTTGGAGTACTTTTAAAAAATTAATTAAAAATACTTTGCCCAATCTAATTAAAGTTTTTAATGGTAAAATCGAAAGAAGAAGATCCAATTAACCTAAAAATAGGATGATAACCGTTTCGAAGCAAATAGATTGGTATCTATTAAGAATTTAAGCAAAAATTTTCCTTAAAGTGTCCACTATACCCCACATTTACCTTACTCTTTTGTTATAGAGACACCGGGGATTCCCCCGGAAAATTTTAGATTTTAACATGCAAAATAGGTGGTTTTTAGACACTTTTAAGGGACATAGACGCCCTCTTTTGAGTAGGCACTGGAATATTTAACGCCTAAAAAAGGGTTCAAAAATTTTGGGTCGGGCCCATGGGGGGGTCCGGACCCGGGGACCCCCCCCTTCGCTACGCCCCTGTCTTTCTCCATCATTCACTTTTTGCTGCTTTCTATACAGTTGAGACTCCTCTGATTTATCCCCCTTCTTCAGTTACTTATTAGGTTTTTGGAAGAGGAATTCAAATCGTTAATACATGTTTAATAAGGCAACTATTTCAAACATAATTATTTTGCTCTTTTAATATTGTATTGTTTGCAACATACGGCTGTAAGAAGCGCAGTAGTAATATCTCTTTTTTTACAGTCAAGTGAGAGAGATGTAGAACAATTTTTTAATTATTTAGTAATTTTTACTGATTAATTAAAGGAGATAAAAAATATTAATGACAGCGATAGTTGTTATGCAGTTTTTTAAAAATTTCTTTATGAAATAGAAGAAACTCGCAATTCGATTGGTGTTTTAATAATCCTATAAGTAATTACATTTTATTGCTAATATTTTTTTAAATCAAATTTTATAAATTTTTATTAAAATAATCCGAAATCTATTTCCATTTTAACGATTGTTGTTTAAAATGTCATTTACAACAGAATTTGTTTTCAATTTTTGTAACAATTAGAAATTTTCCTAACTTTTTTTATAAGCTCTTTTGTAATATAACATATCCTTTGGTAGGTAAAGTCCTTAGGATCGTAACATAAAACCAGTAAAGGAAAACTTTTTAATTTCATTTTTACTTTTAATTTACTCAGATGTTGGCAATTACCTAGTTATTTTAAGTTAAAATAAGTAGTATGTTTTAATTACTACGAAAGTTTTTTTGCGTACTTGCGCAAATAATGTCAGAATAAAAACATATGTAATGAGATAAAACTGGATATTCCCTAGGGAATTCTATTTTTTCTTTGGGAAGAAACTGAAAGAGAAATCATTAACTTAATTTTAAGGCTTATATTTAAATTAATTTTAACTTTGTGAATATAATACTAAAAGAATGTCAAATATTGCTTTGAACATCAAATGGTATTTGTATTAATTTTGTATGAAACTTTCTTAGCTGGCACTGTCGTCATTAAATTAAAAATATAGGATTACATTTTATAAACACATTGATGTTCTATCACCAAGGCCGTAACCCCTCCTTCGAATCCGTCTGTACTCAACTCAAACTAACCCCCCCCCCTATGCAGTTCTTCTGATTACATATTCTACTATGCCAGTAGCCAGTCCGAATGACTTATTTATGGTACTGGAAAAAAACGTGAAAATTTTTCAGCTGAATCAAGGGTCACAAGCGTGGCTCACAGGTCACTAGTGATGATTTCATGGTCATTAAATTAAACCTCAGAATCCCATCCAATCCCCGTGTCTTAAAGTCTTATATCACAAAAGGAAATTAGTTTTAGTTTTTGCTGTTTGACATGGTTTGCCAAATCATCGCGGGTAATATGCATACCTTGGTGGAGTAATGATTTCTCTCCCTATCATCATTAAAATATAGGGATGGGTGTTGTTAACGGCGTTAGTAAAATTGTGGTTTAATTTGGGTCAAGAAATTATTTCATTCCAGATTGTTATTTCATCTTGTGTTAAAATTTTTATAACGTAACTTCTAGCCTGGATGGCTGGTAAATGTTGACGACCTAAATAACATAGGGACATCGATCAGTGTTGTAGCAATAGTGGTAAATATCGCAGACTGTCGGGTGTTTTGTGGGATTTTGAATTAATAAAAACTGTTGGTTTTATGTACTTACTCCTTAGCGATTAAATATATCAAGATTATAGAAAGCATGCAGCCTATCTCTGGTGGGTATGCGTTGATCTACTATATAATCTTAGTAGGGGAGGGTGGGGAATATGATAACAAAATGTTTTACTTGATCTCAAACTAAGCCATTTTTTATGTTAGAGTTATGAAAATTGGTACTCGAATAGGTTGATACATCCCAATTACAATTTTGTCATGAAAGCTGTCCGGTGGACATGCATTACAATATAGTAATTGACCCACCTCAAGGGTCAATTATAACACACTACAAATTTAACACAAATTCATAAAAATCGATAGAAGATCATACAGATTTATTAACAATATATCTCTTCTTTATAATAATAATTAAATACATAGACTAGAATGGCAGTAATAAACTTTCCACTCAAATAATGAGTTATAAATTACAATGAATTAGTATGAGTAAATAATAGTGAACAATTATTCAGAAAGACAACTAGGGTATTTATGTATGAATTCCTCTATAGTACAACGAACTTGGGACCATTTTTTGCACTAAAAATGGTCCTGTGGCATGTTACAATCGTCCCCAGATGAAGTGTTACAATCGACCCCACGTCGCCATTTTTAATTCAACCCTCGTTTTCCACGAAACTAACAACACTATCATCTTGAAGCTATACAGAATAAAACTAGGATACATGTTCATACAATACATAAAATCAATTTGCAGCTTTATACCTGCAGTGCAGGAGAAAGAAAGTTACACAAAAGTAGAAATTTACTTCGATGCTCGAAAAACACTCTTTTCTCACGTATACAGCCACAACACAAATGTTAGACTTGACGATCTCTGATCATCTTTCATTCAACTGCCTTGTACGTACTGCCATCTCCTTTTCGCCCTGGCAGTCTCTTATTTTGATTAAATCGAAGTGTTACAATTGCCCCATGTTACAATCGTCCCCACTCTCCCCTACTCACAGGGTGATGCTGGATGATGATAGAATAAGTCCAAACTAAAACATTAAAGCATTCTAAATAACTATGTTTGAATGAAATAAACCTGAGAAAAAAATGAAATTATATTTTTTGTTGGTCTCTTTTGGATTGGCATTGTCGAATGAAACTATATTAGACAGCAAAAAGCAGTACCGGAATACCCGAAGAGAACCCCTTCTTCTAATTAATATAATTTTCAATGATAAAGACTATAAAATTTATATTAAAGTTTCTAAGAGGGCGGTTTGAACCCCTTATCCCCTCTTTGGATACGGCCCTGTCATCCACAGGTTTTTCCAATATTTGCCTAAAGCAGAAACTTATCCAGATGAAAATATTTTTCCCATTCCTTCTCCATCCAAAGTTATAAATTACACTTCCAACTTTATAATGTAAGTGTTATAAAATTAATATTGCGATTTACTTTCGTTTAATATCTTAAACTGTTATTTATATTTTTAAAAAGGTAGATTTTTTCTAATAAGAAATAAAAACACTACCATTAAAATAACTTCAAGGACTAAAATCCATTTAAAATTAAGTTCCCATGGAGAAAATTTGGCTTTTTGAATTCCTTTGGCTTGACAGCTCATAACCTAACATAACAAAATTTTGCAAAGGAATAAAAAATGGAACTAGGTTAGAAAGTAGTATGTTATATGTAAATACCCGCGGGGAAAATATGTTCATCACATTTTGGAAGTAGTTGGGTTTTTTTCTTTGCAATAAAGATGCCACAAACACAAATTAACCAACTTTGAGGACACGTGATTTGGTAATGCTGATCTAATTTTTAATATAAAATCTAAGATAATATTTTCCAAGCGTTGTATTTCTCAAAGAACAACCACTGGTTATATAGAACCCTAACATCAACCAAACTGAAAAACGTCTCTAGATTCAAACTGAAAAATTTGCAACACATTGTTAGTGGATATAGGTGACAAAGCGTAAAATCTGTTCCAACCCATATCTATTACTGTCAAAGCTTTTTTATCCTGATGTTTGGATCGTGATAAAAGAAAAAAACTAGAATTTGACGTGAATAGATTGGCTGCACGCCTTCTACACGTATAGCTATGATAGAAAGCAACAAGTAAGATAGAATCTCATACTTAATTCTACAAAGCCGATCTTTTGTTTTACATCTCTGAGTAGAATTACGGTTCTTAAATGATTGGCACTGTTACTTTTTTACCAAGCTGCCAATTCTTAAATTTTCACTTTACCATTCAATTTCCAAACTTGTACGATTAGAACCTTCATATCATACCCGTTTCTAAACAAAATAGAGAAATACAATATGTATAACACTGAAATGAGTTTCCTTTTACACCTTCTTTTAGGTAAGACGTTATCAATGTAGGGTTTAACTCCCGAAAAAAAATACATTCTTTAAGAAAATGGAGGGAACTTTTTACGTCTTTTTATGCTGAAAAACTAGTTAAGTTTTCTCAATGAAGGATATTCTTTCATGAATTCACACAGAGAAGGGAAGAAAATTTTATAAATGTTTCGTCAGGCCTGAACTAGAAGGGAGTTGGGCCACGCTTATATATTTGGTTAAATATAATTTTTCTGAACGTAAAAAATAGTATTTGTGAACTGCAGTTTGATTTTTAATTATAACTTTTTAATTTGATTTTAAAAAAGGGAATTTTCCTTTTTGGACTTTTGGGTCTTATCTTATTAATTAGTCTTAATTACCAATTCTGCCTTCGAAAAACGTTCTGGCTGAAAGAATTCAACTGTTGCGTGAGTTAAAGGTCCATTTTAATCGTATCTATTGGAACCCGTTCAATATAGGTAAATTGACCCTATATTGATTAAAAACCCTATTGATTTATTTCTCTTACTGAAATATGTGATAATTTACTATTGGGAAGTTAACTTTTTCTTTTAGGAATCTCCTACCATTCTGCCTTCGAAAACCGTTCTAGCTGAAAGAATTCCCCTGTTGCGTGCGCTGAGGGTCCATTTTATTCCAAGATGTCCCATCTAAAACAAAAGCGCTCAGCAAGGCTACAAAAGTATCTAAGGAGACCGTAATAAGGACCTCAAGTTCGCGCTTAGAATAGTAATGAGTCCGCAGTGGCCAGATATTAAGTTGATTGACTACGAGAAGAAAACAGAAAGAAAAGTTAGGATGACGAGAAGGGATCAGAGAAAGAGCGTTCTTCCTTAACTGCTGTCAGAGTGGTTGGAATTATTTGAGGGAACGGTAGAATAATTATAAAGCTCTCTTTAAGGTCTCCAATTAAGAACACAGATTAGTTTTGTGTGGAGTTTTTTACGGAGCCTTTCTAGGGTGAAACGCATCGTTTCGATTGGGGTTGAATAGACGGTGTTCATGATGGGGCACCCAATTTTTCAGCTTGCTAGTATGTTGTTGAGTTAAAACATAGTTGCAGGTATTTCTTTTGTTTATTAGAAGGATTAGTGTTGTAGTTCCCTATTCAGGCACATTAGGGCCCTAGGCCATAACGTTATCACAGGAGGGGAGCCAAGATGATTAAAATACTTTGAGGCTTTTCTTTTCAAAGATTTTTCAGGAAAATCTCATTTTTTACTTGAGGTGTTTTATTCTGTCATTTACGCATACGTTTCAGTCTATAGTTCTGTATAACTCGTTGTGTTTTGTTGAGGGGATGGTCCAACTTGAAACAAAATATTAACATGAAATCCTTTTCGAATCAAATTTAGTCTTTTTTTTAAATGAGCTTAAATGACAATTCCATTATCAATTTAGGTTTTAAGTAGAATACCGTCGTTCCGAATTCAATACTTTCATAATGACCCGTTTATACAATATTTACGGTATCCAAAGTATGAATAATCTTAATTTTGCTTTTAGGACAACGATATGGAAGGGAAGGTGTGTATAGAGAAGTCTTTGTTATTAACGGAGTTTTCAAACGTAGTTAGTAGGAAAGAGATGATAAGTTTGATAGAATTTGTCACTGTTCTTCTTTAAGCAGCTCTTTTTTGTATATAATAAAAATATTTTTCTTGAGAAAGTCATAAAGGTTTATACAGGGTGTCCCACGAGAAGTGGCCAAACCCCTTTAACTTTTGAACCCCTACAGATATAGTCATGAAAGTGGGGTCTAGGTATAGTAAAGTGATTATGCCCTATCCGATGAGATAACTTTCAACGCCCTCTAGCGGAAACTTTAGGAGTTATAATTTTTATTTTAAAAACTATGTGAGGTATGTGAAAAAAGTTAACGACTAAGTTGTAGAGCAGCATCGATTCAGTAGGAAAAAACACCTCAAGCAGAAAATATCTTGAATAACACCCCTTAAGACGCACGCTCAATTAGGTTGAATTTACGTAGTTTTTGCGTCTTAAAACGCTCCTCACGAGGAAAAAATGAGATATTTTCAATTTAATGAACTAAGAATAATTTTAATCATTTACTTAAGTCATAAAATTGAAAATTTCTCAATTTCGCTTTTTGAGGAGCGTTTTAAGAACTAAAAAATACGTAAATTCAACCTAATTCAGCGTGAATTTTAGGGGTTTTATTCCAGATATTTTTTTGCTTAAGGTGTCTTTTCCTACTAAATCGATGTTGCTCTAAAACTTAGTCATTGACTTTTTTCACATACCTCAAATAGTTTTTAAAATAAAAATTATAACTCCTAAAGTTTCCGCTAGAGGGCGTTGAAAGTTATCTCATCGGATAGAGCATGGTCACTTAACTATACCTAGACCCCACCCCACTTTCATGACTATTCTATATCTGTAGGGGTTCAAAAGGTAAAGGGGTTGGGCCACTTCTCGTGGGACACCCTGTATTTATTTAGATAAACCATGGAAGTCTTCAATATTTTTATCGTTAAATATTTAAAATTATTCCTTCGAAGTGAGAGTTAAGCATCTAATCTTACGTTATTCAGTTTTTATTAAAAAACAATAGTTTTAAAGCATCAAATAGTTTGTTCTAATTTTAACTCAATAGAATATTCAAATCAATGATTATTTTAATTAACATACTTTACATCAATATTATTACGTTCTCCTGATCATATAGGTAAACTGATTTTAATCTCATCTAAATTATTGTATTTGCTCATCTTATGAACAAAAATAATAAAGTATGCATACTTGAATTTATGAAATCTGTAAAATTATTTTTTTCATTTCACCTTTGTTGACTTAAATTCCTATGAGTAATTCATTTATCGTTACTCTACTTTTAAGAGGTGCAATTTATACCATCAGAAAGAATCCTATTCATAAGAGTAAAATCTCTCGATGGAAATCCAAAAGAAAAATGCTTCCAATGTATGTAGCTCAGCCGACACACCTTCCCTTCAAGAGATCTTTGGGTGTTATCCGACAGTGTAATTTATTGTTCCTTGAGAACGTATTCTTACTGCATCTTGGTTTGATTTGATTTATGTCCTATAAAATGGCATGCGAATTTAATTTGAGGTGGGATAATCTTTGAATGATTAAAATATATTTTTTTTAGCTTTTAAACGTGCCTAAGATTGTTTTGAAATAAAATTTAATGGCTTTAGGTAGACATTTGCGGCACTGAAATCGTCCTGTAGGCGTTGATGCGCCTCATGACTTCCAATGTCTTTTTAGTAATGGCTATGCCTAAGAAAGGTGTTGCTCTAGTATGCAATACAGTATTTTAAACGTGAAAACGAAAGACTATAATTCGGATAAAAGATTATCTGATAAGATTACACTTTTATTTATGATACTTTTAAATTTTAGTAGAGCTAGGCTACAGAAATGGGTGATTAGAAATTAATGGTTTTGAAAAGCATGTTAATTTACACTTTCCGGCAGAATGAAGAAAATAAAAATGTCTGAAGATTCTTGCTCACAACATAGAAAAATAACTGTATTACTTTAGACTGACCAAAATGTGGTGCATGCGCCAAATATGGCGTATCCAGTGTTATCATGTTGTTTTTGCGTTTTTAGATAAATAAAGACAAATTTCAACTGAAAAATCAAAGACACTTTCAAGTTTGCAAATTTTTCTTCTTTTAGACCTGAAAAATTGCTATTTTCACTTTCTAATGTTGGGGCAATCCATATCTAGTGATTCAGAAAAAATATATCACGTAATATTGTTATATTACGTGATTCTGAGTCATCTAAGTGTGCCCAACCCCTCCTAGAAGTTCTGAAACATTTATCACCCTGTAAAGGGTCGAAATTTTAAAAAAATTCTGAAAGGATCCCAGACCATCGGTTTTTGTTTTAAAATCAGTATTGTAAGAAATATAAAATTTATTGTTTCGTAAAAGTTTTCTTAATTACAAATTTGTGGCATGGGGCAGTGGAGGGGCATTTAAATCGGAAATATCTCTCATAAGAGGGGTAAAAGTAAAATCCAAAAAAATTTTTGAGAAAAAATAATAAAACATATAGTACGGTAAGCGCTCGAGTAATAAATCTCATCCGAACTCGTCTGTCAAGCTATTGGCGCATGATATGCAATAGGTTGGACACCTCAGGTTTATCGTTTTAGCTCTCAATTATGAATTTGTCTTTATTTTATCAATATTTAAAGTGGAAAAAAGTTTAAGAGTGAATTTTACCTTCTTCAGAATAAATCATATTTTTATTATTAAAGATTGTTTGGTCGAAGACGAAATATGCAACCGATCACATCAAAATGTGTCGTTACTTCTATGTTGTTATCAACAGCCTATGGAAACTTCCTTTTACATTTCCTTTATACATTCAGCAAAAGACTGCTAAATTTTCGCTGCCTTCCAACTCCTAGAATGAGATTATTACCTCTTGACCTCTAAAACTAAGAAACAGTATGATTTAATGCCACATATGCTTCGAAATGGGACATGGGATAATGTTGTTGGAGTCTACTGAAAACAAAAAATCTCGGCGAACCTTGCGAGAAAATTACATGTCAATTTACTGAAGCACATAATAAAAAAACTGAGTTTATGCATAAATAGCCAGATATGCATATTGAGAGGGACAGCATCCGTCGATCCCTCCAACTCTCATTTCATTCTGTCTGGCTCTGATTAGGTAGGGTGGGTATTGAAACTCTTGCAATTTGTGAAAGTCCCCTTCTAGCTGAAATTCTATTCATTTGCGGTGGTAACTTAAGAGGGCCGTGATAGACCAAACTGGAGGCTTCGTTTCCAAAATTCTCAACATGATGGATCGGCTAAAAATGGTTCGAACGAGAGCCCCCGACGGGCTATCTGTATAATTATTGCTTAAAGAGTTCCCGCTGAACCGAAAGTTGCGCAAGAAATGATCAGTTACAACTAACGCACTAGTTCTAAATGTTACTTGTGTCTGGGATTGAAGATTGAGTAGCTTCGCAAGAAAATAGAAAGGAAAATATTTCTTGGAATTTCAACTTTACAAAACACAAATCTTATCTGCATCGGCATCCCGAAATTAGACCTGAACCTCATTTAAAATGTATTCTATGTAGCCTAGTTTAATTTCTTTTCCCACTAAATAGGAGGGGATGCTATCTTATTATGGCATTGTAATTACCGCAGAGCGCTCTCGAAGAATTCAATGAATATTTTATGGGACTCCAACGATTGAGATACTTACCGCTTCTGTCGCGAAAAGCTGACATGAAACATTTAAATAGACTTGTGACGGAAATGTGTCATATGATTAAAGTTATTGTGTAAACTAATATGTCGGTAGGTATTGCCAGACCCCGACAGATTCTGTTACTCCACTCTGAAACATTGTATCGCCATTTTGGGAAACGTTAATAAATATTGTTACCCCAGACTAATGCAAGATCACTCTGACAACTTATGAAAGAAGCATAAAATACAAAAAAGATTAATTTGTCTGGGTACGAAATGAGGCACTGTCAATCCTATTTAATTAAAAAGATGGTTCGTCGCTTCTAACTGAGTTTAAAATCCGCTTCTAGTTTTAAAAGGATAATAAAAATTTGTAAGGCATATTCGAAGGATTAGAATTAATATGTTCTTGATACTAAAAGCAAAAGACATTGCGAGAATTTCTTATACACTTACATGCAGCACTAGGTACAAAATTATTTATAATTTATCTCTTTCAGATGGTCAACGATCTCACCAGTAGAGGAAATTCCGGCCTCTTGTGTCCATGCAGCGCTTCCACGACAAAATGACAGCGAATACAACCTATAACTATCCCCCTGGGACTTGATAGCCACTTTCTCGCCTGGGCAAAAGTGCATCAGAACTAGCCATGGCTTGTCCGAAACCGACAATGGAGTTCTACTTCAACGAAAACCGGAGTATGGAATCTACTACAGATACCAGCGATACATTGTCGGTATCATCCACCCCAAAGCCACACTTGGACCACAGGGGCTCTCTGTACAAACCTAAATTCGATCCCATGTCACCTTATGGAGGGCTCGCTGGTAGAGCTTCTCCAGGACATGACTTGGGATACCACACTCTGCTAACTAGAGACAGTGTGACACCGACCCCTACTCACACGCCAACAGTTCCTCGCAGGACTTTAGATATGCTCAGCTGTTCATCGTCGTCGTTCCGATGGAGTGATGTTCCGTCCTCTATGTGCAACACATCGCCCTATCCGAGGACTGTCGATGTGAGAAGCACCCCTCCTGCTCGCAATACATCCACACCTACAGCGACGTCGTCGAGGTACGTTTTCGCATTTCTTAGCTATTGTCAGTTTTCTTTGATATTCATGGTGTGAAAATGTTCGCTTAAAAGCTGTTTTCACTGACGGATCCAGGGTAAAAAAGAACGAGAATTACCAGTGAGAAATAGGAGAGGTCGGAACTCAGGGGCGTATGTAAGGGGGGAGGCGACTATAAGTGTACAAAAACGAGCTAAAACCCAGTTTATAGCGTCAAATTTACTGGGGAAGGACCCCCAGACCCCCTTTGGTACTTGGAACTCTGTTATTTACAACTTTTTTTATAAGTTCTTCAAAATGCAAAAATCCTATCAAAAATTTATTAAAATCTGGAAGATGTATGTCAGGGTGTTTCAAAATTGCGTTGCACGGCTTTTATTCGGAACCAGCCCCTCCTAGGGTCATGGAAGTAAGGTCTACCCCTAGGTAAGTGACCCTGGAGAATCCATTGACTGAACTTACAGCGCCCCTAGCGGCAAAATAAAAAAGTTAAAAAAATTAATTTAAAAACTAAAGGAGATAGAGCAAAAACCTCAGTGAGAGTATTGTTGTCATTGTCAAGAAGAACTCATTGAAAAAAATTTGATCAAAATATCTTGAATATTCGCTGAGATATTAGCATGTGAAAATAGCACTTTTTCAGGGGTCAAAAAGTAAAAAGTTCGCATACTTGCAAAATTTTCAGTGAAATTGTGTAGTTTTGTGTCTTTTTAGTTGAAAGAACACAAAATTTAATCAAAAAATAAAAAAAATTTGCAAATATGCGAACTTTTTACTTTTTGACCCCTGAAAAAGTGCTATTTTCTCACATGCTAATATCTCCGCGAATATTCAAGATATTTTGATCAAATTTTTTTCAATGAGTTCTTCTTGACAATGACAACAATACTCTTACTGAGGTTTTTGCTCTATCTCCTTTAGTTTTTAAATTAATTTTTTTAACTTTTTTATTTTGCCGCTAGGGGCGCTGTAAGTCCTCTCAATGGATTTTCCAGGGTCACTTACCTAGGGGTAGACCTTACTTCCATGACCCTAGGAGGGGCTGGTTCCGAATAAAAGCCGTGCAACGCAATTTTGAAACACCCTGTATATCCGAAATTCGGATTGGGTGTACCAAAACTATAGATGAAAACCTACATTTTAGACTTAAATTTCCAAAAACTTTCTGGGGAAGGACCCCCAGACCCCCTTTTAGTACTTAGAACACGATTGTTTTTGATCTTTTGTATATAATGTTCACTGAAAAGATTAAATTTGATTTTGAAAATTCTTAGCCCCCCCAAAAAAATCCTGGATCCGCCACTGCCTGTGATTTGTTAGTATTTTTAAAACAACTATTCGGTTTAGGTTTAAAGAATCGATCTGTCTTAAAAAGGGCCATCCATAAATAATGTCACGCTTTTTTTACATTTTTCACCCCCTCACCTATGTCATTAAGTGTCAAACTTCACTATACCGCTTCCTCCTCTTTGTCACATGTCACACTCAGATCCTAATTTTAAGTTTAGAATAAGGTTGGCAAGGATCTGGAACTTTTGTTTTTATTCAAGTTTAAGTGCACCACACCTTATAATTTCAAAGTCAACTCTTATTTTGTTGGGAGGAATTTTATAATTATGTCATTTAAACTACATTTTATAGAAAACAATATATTTAGTTTTTTGTTGTCTTCAATATGGATGTCACAATTCTTAAAACCTCCCCTAGTCCCCTCCCCCTTGTCATAAAGTATCGCAAATTAATGGACCCCCTCCCCTCCAAGCGTGCTATCATTTATGGATTTTACGACTTTTTTATGTGTCGCGCGATTTGAAGTCGCTAGTGTGTTTCGACCCTTAAAGTCTCCCGAATTTTACTATGTTAGATAGAGTATAACCCAGTATACTAAACTATAACATCTCGATTTTCTTTTAGGTCCTCAGGAATGAACGGCACATCGCACCATCTGGACACAAGTCCTCTGGTGACGACTTTCAAGGGGAAGAAGTCCCACAAAAACTCACTCTTCGATCGCCTCTCCGACGATCTCATCCTAAAAGTGTTCTCCTTCCTGTCGAGCAACCACCTGTGTGTCTGTGCCAGAGTGTGCCGGCGGTGGTACTTCCTAGCTTGGGAGCCACAGCTGTGGACCTCGGTCTGCCTGGGTAGTGAGAAGATCCATGTGGACCGAGGGCTCAAGACTCTGTTCCGACTGCTTTGCAGGGACTCGCCGACTGTGTGCTTGGCTGTGGAAAGGATCTCCCTCAGTGGGTGCAGTCGGTTGACTGATAAGGGACTATTCACCATCGCTAGGCGATGTCCCGAGCTTAAAACTCTGGAAATCAAGGGTTGTGTGTTGGTCTCGAATGCTGGCATTTCCGAGATTGTTGCAAGATGCGTCAATATATCCAAGCTTGACCTTACTGGTAAGACCTATTTTAATGACTACTTTTCCATTAGACTTAGTTATGTATCGATGGAGTATCGTAAGAATGTAGTTACGTATAACCATAATTTACCTATAACTATTTAAGTACTATCTCTGTTTTATCACGTTACTAGCCAATATCCGTTCTCTTACCCTTCACTTCTCTGTGACACCCAATTAAATATCTAATGTAAAATCTTAGACATTACTCCCGTGAAACCAAAATTATATCTTCACGATTAAAGAAATTATTCTTACAGTCATGTTTGGATCGTTTCTTATATGGGTTTTTGTTTATCTCCCCTGCGCCTTCATATAATTCAGTTTATATTTTTTGAGTTATGTCCAAGCTGATGTGTCTCGCTAATGGGTTATGTTATTATCAGTATAGAAAACTTTTGGAAATTATTACATTTATATTACATTAAGAAACAAGACAACATATGCTACATATTCTAAATGTCCAATATACGATGAAATGCCCCTGTAATGTCCCTGAATATACACGATTTATAAATCTCCGAAACACTATTATCAATTATCGGCTCAATAACCAAGGAATTTTTGCCATTCCAGTCCTTTCACAAAGCGAAACTATTTTCTATGTTCTCGTTGTCCATTCACCTTGAAGTTGAACCAACTACACTCGATCGGATGACTACAACATGCTGTCAAAATCAAATGACAAACTACTTTTTAGTTACTTTTGAAAAATAATTATAATCTGACCATGTTCTCGCTTAACGCGAATGTTTATGCAAAATCTAAATTGAAACCTTGAAATTCTGCCATAATTGAAAAATAATCAACTATTTATTCCACCAACATGCCCGACTTTTCTTATACCTCCCTTTAAAAGTTTTTACCCGAAGGGGTAATACACCTGGGGATCCATTGTATCTATGCTAAGTAAGAGAAAAGCACATTACGGAAAGTGTAATGCTAGTGTCTGCTTCACATAAAAACTAATAATGTCAACATATTCCAGAAGTCTTTCCTCATGAATACTGCAGTTCGTTTCTATAAACATCATGTAGAACCACGTTCAAGGCTTGATGTAAGATACGTGTCATTAATTGTAAATTACATGATAATTCTTTCTGAAGTGAAAACCATTAGCATAAAATATCGCTTTAATAAAGAGATAACTGTAATGAGAAGTAACTCATTTGATACATATTATTGGGGAATTGTAAATTTATACAATTTGCGCGTTATTGCTATTCTTTTTGTTGTTGTTTTTTTAATGTTTTTTATTAACTTTCATTTATAAAGAGTTTATAATTAACGCGCCTTTTATAATAGCTCTCCGATTCCTCCAATAAGTTATATCAAGTAAGAGAAAAAATTAGTTTCCTTTTTTAATTATTTAGCTTGAAAACTGAAGTTCGAAAATTTTCTCTACAAATTAAGTAAATTTTTTTGTCTTCTGGAGTTTTCTGCTGAAAGCTCTCTTCTTTTATGCATCTTAAAAAATTAAATCAATATGAAAATCCTATCTGTGGATTTTATACAATTTAACACATTAAATCACTTTAATCACTCTTTTAATCAACAATTTATTATTTATTCAAATAATAAAATTCATGCTATAATATTTATAAACATTTACTAATTTGTTTAAATGATACATAAAGTTATATAAATCTGATGATTGTACTTTTTTAATAAAGCTAAAGAGAAAGAGTAATTTTACTTTTTCTAAAATGAATGAATGACTTTCTGATGATGTCGAATGCGTTGACCTTTTTAGGGGGTGGGGATGAATCTGTGATTTGTATTTTTGCTCGAAGCATATGATATTATTACATTTCAGTTCTTTCACATATCATAATCATTAATCATATCAGATGGTAAATTAGTAAGTAACACATACGATGAAAGTAACGTTTTCACTCCAACAGAAAAATAAAAAAGACAAAGCTGATTAATGAGAACTGAGGAGTCCCAGATTTACCCTATTCTGTCCAATGACAAGATAAATTGCAACATCTGCTTATAAATACTATCTACTTAATGCCTGAAACTAAACAGCAGCACTTCCTTGTCCTCTTATGTTCACTGTCATTAGTTTACTAGCCTAAAGCGCAAAGATTGACACAATTTCTGAAATCCTGAAAGAAACGTGCATTGCACCCAATAGTGTGATAAAAAATAAAATAAGACAGTTTAGAGATGAAACGCCTTGACTTCAAAGAGTCACTTTTCGGGCTTAATTGTTGCTCAGTTGTAAAAATATTAAAAACATATTACGGGCAAAGTGATATATCGGGCAGTATTAATAATGCCCGAAGTGGAGGACGGCAATGTGATAAATCAATGGCTTTATCAATGAAATTTATCACTATGGTATGTAATGAATACAATATGGTATGCGGAGATATTTTGAATATGTTCTTCCATGTATTAAAAAAATCGTTGAATCGAGAATATACTACTCTCATATCAAACATCTTGACTGTTTTCCTGGAACTGAATACAATTACGATTCATTTAATTGTAATAAACTATAAAAATTTCGAATCTGCTTATTTTAAAGAGAAAAATTTGATAAATCAGCTGTATGAATTTTATTTTGGGTATACCATCTGCTTTTATGACCCGTGGACTTCCTTTAAGTTCACACAGCTTCGACTTGGAAAACTTAATCAAAAATTACCACATTCATATGTTTCCTTGTATAAATAAAATGGTCTTCTCTTTCTCCCAAACCATCCTTAACAATGCGGTAGCTCGTCTTTCATATAAAACAAAGGTTACACGAATAAATCAACAAATCTACATTTACAAAACCCACGTTGTATACTTAACTGTAACCCTTACCACAAGCATCAGAAAACAAAGCTTATACGCTGCGTAAGTAACATCTCCCTACGCTCACCAAACCCAACGCAATCCATCTCTTTGCTAACGCTGTCCACAACTCCCAGCCTCAGTGATTAAGAATCAACGCTAGTGGGTGTAGGCGAATAGATCATTACACAAGGCACTGGTCGCTAAACACTGCATTAATTCCTACCTCTATGGATAAAATTGCAGGTTTTCTGGTTTTTTATAATTAGGTTCAGCATCATAGAAAAAGCGGGGCTATTGTGTACGCTGCCATATAATTGCTCATGGGAGGAAGAATTGGTTTTACTTGCCTTTTCAGATTCTTTAGTGGGTGGAGCTCTATTGGTGTAATTTGAAGGGAAACACGGCCAGACAAAACCGTATGCTGCCTTTTTGACTAATTATCTTAATTGTTGCTCTTCATATCCAACCATGCTTCTTTAGATACGTGATTGACGTGTGCTTGTTTTAACCTTTAGATTTTTTGAATTTCATGACTGCTTTTGCTTTGTCTTCTTTACATTATGCAAATCGGTGTGTATTTTATGCTTTATCTTTTTATGCTGCGCATTATATTTAACCTCTCTGTTTGAATATTTAGTAGGAGTTTAATATTAATTCTCTGTTTAGATTCTTTAAAGAAGCTTTGAGTTTTAAATAGATGTGAGGTGGAAGAATTCTTTTATTCACGTATATTTCACGAAACTGTCACAACACAAATAAGGTTATTAGCTTTATTAGTTAAAGGAAAAATAATCAATACGAATAAGGTTGTCGAAACTGGTAGTACGAATAAAGTAAGTATCATATTTTAATAATTTTTATAAAGAAATGAGAAAAGTAATTCATCACAAAACAAACATTTCCATTTCATTTCAAACTATATCATCAACAATTGTATTTTTAGCTTATAAAGTGCTCATAATTAATTCTTGGGTAAAGGGCATTTTTGCTCTTTTATTCCAAAGATCTTAAACTATGAATTAAAAATCATTCATCTACGCATAATTAAAGTATTTTTTGAAATATATTACATAGACGAGAAGTTCAAAAAACGCCATATCATCCTTTTGTTTACCTCACCCAATTTCTTTTCCATCCCCTCAACCTCAACATCAACAATACAGTTCCTTTCTCAAAAGCTTGCGCCGTAACACGTGCTTCCTATGTTTACCACCCCCTAACCGTCTCCCCGCTTCCTCCACGTCTGGCTGAGAAATACCTCGCGTTCCATTCCTGTCCCTGGGGGAGGGGGTTTACCTGGGAGGTACTAATACGAGGGTTGACCCCGGGGGAGGAATGCTTCGGCAAACTAGCATTAATGAGGATAGAGAAGGCTGTTCACTAGATGACGTTCGGTTGTGTGGTTTATGATAATTAACTGAGACTGGGGGCTTATACTAGAGAAAAAGGAATTGGCCGATGCGTTATTTTAGCGTCTACGCATGGACTTATTATGTATAGTTTCGAATAATTTAAAAATTAGTATTTGTGTGCATGTGTACTTATGCATGTGATGTCTTATTGGTTGATATCTAATTTACGTATCATGTTTTATTACAATTCTGTTATGCAGAAAAAAATTTATATAATAACCTGAAATGTCGGTATATGGAGAAAGATGTTTATGGATTCAGTTGCAGGTCTAGGGCTCTCCCCACAGAATAGGAAAATAATGAGAAAATTTTCTTTGAAAAATTGACACGTCTAAAGATAATTTCTAAATTAAACGTCATTCTTAAGCTTTTGAAGTATAGCAGTTTTTACCGCGGACAGGGGCGGATCCAGGATTTTCTTTTGGGGGGGGCACCACTGAAATTTTAGTCCTACCTGGGACACGGCATGTAACAAGAATTTTTCTTCGGGGGGGGGGGTTGACTCAACGTTAATTCTAAGGTACCTCAACCGAGTACACATATACGTTAACTTTTTTTAATCACTTAAAAGTAACACTGGTTCGGGATCACCCCGGAAATTTTTTAAAAAATTTTCTCTAAAAGTAGTGTTTCAGCTCAATATTTTGAGAACCTTTGGGTTACATCGAAAGAGAACAGCTCCTTTTAATCCACAAAATTTTGAAGGATATAAATTATAAATAGATGTCGAAATTGCTAAGATGGTTGGGGGTCTTCCCTAAGAATTTTTTTTAAAAAAAATTTATATTTGAAAATCTTTGGAAAACACCCGAAGAGGACCGCTTCTAGAAAGTGGAAGATTTTTCAAAGGAAAAACAATGTTAAAAGACGTCAAGGTTTTGGAGGAGGGTTTGGAGGTTCTCTCCCGAGAAAATTTTTGAAATTTGACTCTAAAAAGTGCTGTCTTTACTCATTTTGAGACTCTTCAGGTCCCACCCGAAAAGGTCTTCTTCTTGTAAGTTGTAGAATTCTTAAGAGATAAAACAATCTGATCTCAAAATTACGGACTTGGGGATTGAACTCCTAAAAACTTTCGGATACGGTCCTGACTTATAGAAAGCTGATTGATACCCTCAAAAACTGTTATGTATTCTTATTTTTCACAGTAAATGTTTTAAATTTTACTTTGAAAAATGATATTTACTAATAATAAATATACAACATTATTTTCACAGTATTTAAAAGACTCTGGTAGAAACAAGAAAATTGGTTAATATTTTTGCACGGGACATTTTGGTAGGATTTTGAATAACTTAAAATAAGGTAAAAAAACATTTAAAAATACAGTATTTTGATGAAATAAACCTGAAAAGTTTAACTTATGTGTCGATTTTTGAATTTAAAACAATTTTATTTCTTATATATAAAAATATTTTTTTCTGTTTTAAAACAATGAGGTAATGGCCATATACTGACAGACCTATGATGCAGATATAGAGAAAGTGTTGTGCTACGTGTAGAGAAAACTTACCTTAAAAAACTTAAAAGAATCGCATTAAGTCGTGATAAAAAATGACTAATTTAGTATATTCCTAACATGAAACAATTTATGATTAAATAGCCTTTCAAGTGCTTATAACTTTTCAGTAAACGTATCATGAAAAAGTGTCATTTAGTACTTGGCGGCCTTCATTTTCAGAGTTAGTTTAACTGTGAGCATTAAATTTTAACTAGTAATTTAAGACAGAAGAAACTCTAAATCTGTGGTTCTCGAACTTTTTAAAGCTTTTTTTAAGAACTTCATTAACGCTCCTTTCAAAATTGAATCAAGATTCCTATATACCTTTGCTGCTTTTTATGTAATATTCTCTTTCTTACACTACCCTTACTTTATGCCAACAAATGTTGTCTTTACATCCATAAGAAGTTTTAAGAGAGTAAATAAAAGCTTCAGAACTTAACGTGAAAACAGGGGCGTCATTTCAGTGTTTGGTTGGGGGGGGCAAGGAATTTTTTTAAAAGGGTCTGGACCTTGCTGTAACCAGGTTTTTCTGGCGGGGGTTGCCTCAACTTCATTTTTAAGTTAATATCATGCCAAAATTTGACAACGTGAACTCTAAGGAAAATGGGGGGTCTGGGGGTTTACCCCCAGGAAAATTTTGAAAATTTGGCTCTTAAAGTAGTGTTTTAGCTTGTTTTGAGACCCTTTGGGCTGCATCCAAAGAGAACAGTTTCTTGTAAACCATATAATTTTCTAGGGAAAAGAGTTGTAAATAAACGTCAAAGTTTTAAGGGGACTAGGGGTCCTCCCACAGGAATTTTAATTCCCCTTTAAACTAGTATTTTATCTCTTTTTCAAACTTTTTGGGGAGCTTCTAAAGAGAAAAGCTTCCTGTAAAAGGAATAGTTTTCAAGGGGGGAAACACTAAATAAGAGACATGAAAATTTTAGGGGGGGGTCCTCCCCCAGAAAATTTTTGAAATTGGACCCTCAAAAGTAGTGTTTTAACTCCTTTTGAGACATTTTGATTTGCACCCAAAGCTCCTTGTGGAAGTTACAGAATTTTCCAGGGACTTGCAGCTATTTTTCACATTACAGTGGAAACCTTAGGGGGGGGCGGTTGCCCCCCCCCTGCCCCCCCTAAATGACGCCCCTGCGTGAAAACATCTTAGTACTACATAAAACACTATTGAAATAGACAACATTTTAAAAATCGTGTTACATGGGGGAATTTAGGATGGTTAACTCATTTTATATACAGGGTGGTCCTTAATTCATGGTACAAACTTCTAGGGGTGTTAGAGTACACCTAGACGAACAGGAATTGGTATAGGAAGGGGGGTCGCAGTTACACCGTTAAAGAGCTAGGTCCTAATGTAGTGCGAGAGCGTTACAAAAGGACGTTTTGCCAAGGCCCGTTTAACGAAAAAAAAACATAATGAAATGAAAAAATTTATTGCATGAGGTACAGCAGTATCCGTACTACTTACATCATAAATTTGATAGAAATTGAACCACTTTCTAAACCGCGGAGTTAGTTTCAAAAGTGCAATATTAATCTTTTAGTCAAAGAATCACATTCCTTAATGGTATTTAGAAAAATGATGATCGGGGAAGGAATTTTCAATGATCGTAACATGGATCATTGAAACTGTTTGATCATTGAAAATTCCTTCCCCGATCATCATTTTTCTAAATACCATTAATGGAACTCCATTGTTTGACTAAGAGCACGTTTTAAAACTCACCCCACGGTTTAGAAAGTGGTCCAATTTCTATCAAATTTATGATGTAAGTAATACGGATACTGCTGTACCTCATGCAATAAATTTTTTCATTTCATTATGTTTTTTTTTCGTTAAACGGGCCTTGGCAAAACGTCCTTTTGTAACGCTCTCGCACTACATTAGGACCTAGCTCTTTAACGGTGTAACTGCGACCCCCCTTCCTATACCAATTCTTGTTCGTCTAGGTGTACTCTAACACCCCTAGAAGTTTGTACCATGAATTAAGGACCACCCTGTATACAATAGTTCCATGTAGTGTTGTTTATTTATAGTACTAATAGGAGAGAAATACTTAAAAATAAGAATATTTCAGCGCAACATCTCTTCTACCATAAAAAACTGTATAGCTACAAACTTTAATTAAACACGAGCTGCCTTCTCATTCTCCTCATTAAAAAATTTGGGTGCCATATAAAAGCAGGGTTTACAGTTGTCCAATATGTCTTTAATTTGGACCACTTTCCTATATTTTTCTACTTCTTAATTT
This sequence comes from Tetragnatha versicolor, assembly GCA_024610705.1. Classification (NCBI taxonomy): domain Eukaryota; kingdom Metazoa; phylum Arthropoda; class Arachnida; order Araneae; family Tetragnathidae; genus Tetragnatha; species Tetragnatha versicolor. The sequence continues at coordinate 10,211,556 of JANDEH010000009.1, forward strand.
GCATTGTTAATTCATTTGGACTGATATACTAGAAAAATCTGACTATTTCGAAATTTTTCTGACATGTTCTATATTTTTGGTGCAAATGTCCTATATTTTCGCTATGAACCCCGTAAAAGTGACCTTAAAACTTTGTGACTTCAACAACCCATTCACGGTATTGTAAAAAGTTGTAAGTTTTATGTTACAAACATCCTCCCGTTCCTTGGCCTTTCTCCAGACCTGAAAACTATTTCGCTTGAGCTACTCACTGCCGAGCGCGATTTCTTATTACGATTCGCAAACGCAGGAACCAAGTGATAGGAATCTTGATCAACCGATTCTAGGTGTATTTAGCGATCAATACTAATAACCTCTGCGGGAAAAAGATGTTTCTTTGAATTTTCATACACCTTAGATTATAGTATATACTAATTAACACTTGCAGCCCAAACAATGATGAATTGGTTGCAATTAACTAAGAATGGTAAGAGCTTGGAACATCTATGATTGATCGGTTGCTATGCTCTCCTCGATAAGTAGATACAAATAATGTGTAATACAGTCTTAGGCTCTTTAATATCTTGGGAACCTCTACTGCCTTTTATCAAGCTAGTCTTGTTTTGCAAAACCTTGTTTATAATCTTGAACGTGCTTGGTTTCTTTCTATAGCGATACTAATTGTTTGGGAAAAACACTATTATGTTAATAATTAAAGTAGAGCATATATTTCTACTATATTGGGCAGTCCTTAACATGTTTTTTTAAATCCAACTTTTCAACATAAATAATAATAGATACATAATAAATACATACATTTTCTACTTAAGATACATCATACGAAAAACCATAAGAGAAAATATTTATTAAATTTCAAATTTATATATGATGTGTGTGTTACAAAATGACACAAATTTTTCACTTTAAATATAAGGTATGATAACGTGTAGCATATTTTATTGATATACGAGAATAACATATTTGTAGGGAGTGTTTTGAATTTGTTTGATTAAAATAGTTTAAAATCTGGAATGCGCAATTCAATAAAAAAAATTTTTGTGTTATTGTGTTGTTTCTGTTTCAACAACAACAGAAACAACACAACAACACACAAAATTTTGTTATTGAATTGCGCATTCCAGATTTTACGGTGCGGCTCTTCAATTTTCCCATCTCGCCATTTTCCTATAATTTTTAAATTTTTCTTTCGAAATGAAGTTTAAATAATGAAACTGGGTTCCCTCCCTGTTGCCATCAACGTCTGTATAGATAGAACAAGTGTTAAGATCTATGAATAAAAGAGTGGAAATCTTAGTGAGAGATTTCCAACTGTTAAAAAAGGATTTTCAAATTCTTGCAGCACATCGACACAACCACCAATGTTCAAAAAGTTATCTCAGAAATTCGAATAGTAACTTTTTAATTGCTTACGTGCACTTCTTTAAAAAATAGTATTAATGCATTTTTGGAACATAAGACAAGTCTATTTATTTTAATTCGATAGCAGGAATTCATATCCCAGCGTCCTTTAATTTATTGGGAGTAATGAGGAATTTATTTAAATTCCCCATTAGGGTGGAGCGAAAACAAGCCAAAAAAGACCAACTTTGGAAATTGAAAACGCCTGAGGTGGGAATAGGTGCCATTTACGATAAAACTTAAAAATTCAAAACGTGAGTTCGATCAATTAATATCTTCAGGTTCCACATTCACGTTCAAGTTTCGAAGTTTCATCAAATTTTATGTAAAAATGGTTATAAATGATTCCCACACAATTTTAGCTCCATTTTCAAACCATAGTTGTTAAAGTTTATATTCTTAGGGTGTCAAAGAACATTTTAAGACCTCTCATGGACCAGAAATGGCGGGAATTTTCAATTTTTCAAGCCCGAAATAAGGGCGCATGCCATTAAAATAGGCTAGCGACCGAAAAACAAATTTTGGAATATCGGTGCCAAATAGAGCTCAAAAGTTGCGTTTTACCCTCCATATTCATGGAAAAATAATAAAAAATTTCGTAAAAAATAATTTAGGTGTGTTTTGGTTCTAGAATGTAAAAAAATGGATCTTTTGCATAACGTATGATGGGAAAAGTCTTAATAAATCAAATTCAAGTTTTAAATGTCATAGAAACTTATAGTTGCCTTAATTTGGTGTCTTCATTGTCAATAATACTTTTGAGGTCTGTATTAAATTTCTTAATATCAAGTTAACATCCTTAAATTGCAAACTTGGATGAAAAAGCTTTAAAACCCCTAAATTTATAAACTTTAAGTTCAAATATTTTATTTAAATTATTATTTTGTTTACATAAAATGCTTTTAAAACACTAAAATTGATATTTTTATAGAAAACAGACAAAAAAACCGTCATTATGGCACTATGGGCATTTTATTCTAAACTTTAACCTGAACTACACTTTTTATAACAAGTCTTCAAGTTTAAAGGGACGAACTATCAAATAAAAGGTTATTATTTGTGTTAAATATAATTAAGGAAAATTTAGGGTATATTATAAGTAATTTTAATGCTCTTACCTGAAAAAGTAAATATAAATAAGTATATAAATGAATTTTTCTCTCATTTAGCGATTCTAAGCTGTATGCCTTAACTGCTTAGCTCAAATCACCAGCGCAATACCCTTGAAAATTCTTTTTTTGACTATGAAGCCACCAAATAAAGAAAACTATGTTTCTATTACATTTAAAACTTGAATTTGATGGATTAAGACTTTTCTCATTATACGCTATGTAAAGTATCCATTTTTTCACATTCTAGGGCCAAAACACACCTAAATTATTTTTTACGAATTTTTTATTATTTTTCCACGAATAAGGAGGGTAAAATGCAACTTTTGAGCTCTATTTGACACCGATATTCCAAAATTTGTTTTTCGGTCGCTAGCCTATTTTAATGGCATGCGTCTTTATTTCAGGCTTGAAAAATTTGAAATTCCTGCCATTTCAGGTCCAAGAGAGGTCTTAAATGTTCTTTGACACCCTAAGAATATAAACTTTAACAACTATGGTTTGAAAATGGAGCTAAAATTGTGTGGGAATCATTTATAACCATTTTTACATAAAATTTGATGAAACTTCGAAACTTGAACGTGAATGTGGAACCTGAAGATATTAATTGATCGAACTCACGTTTTGAATTTTTAAGTTTTATCGTAAATGGCACCTATTCCCACCTCAGGCGTTTTCAATTTCCCAAAAAAAGTTTTTCGCTCCACCCTATTCCCCATTACTCCTAAAGAGTGGTTGAACATAGTAGAGTTGGGGAAAAAACGACTCAGTTGAGATTTCTGGCGAACCACTTGGGTTAGGAAGACAAAACAGGGGTCATTTTTCATTAATTAAAGTATTCTTATACCAAAAAAAATTTTCGAGTCCTTAGAGGGTCGTCTTCATATTAAACGAAACACTAACTTTTTTTTCAATGGGGACCCCCAATTGTTATTAGTTTTTCTGAAAGGCCATCCCCCCAAACCCTTAAATACCCAGTTTCATCCAGATTGATTAAATTTTTTTAAATCGTGAAACATTTTTATGGTAATCGATTCTGGTAGTAATTTTATGTAGGAAACCAAAATTTCAATCGATTTTATTCAATAGTTTTTGATAAAAACGAATTGATATCTTATCGGCCGTATACCGTTGCCAAATACATACCGCAAATGCTCTTTCTCGTTCGTTTTATCAAAAACTATTAGATAAAATCGATTGAAACTTTGGTTTCTTACATAAAATTACTACCAGAATCGATAACCATAAAAAAATTTAACGATTTAAAAAAAAATTTAAGTTTATTTTTAAAAAATAATTTTTTTTAATCAATCTGGATGAAACTGGGTATTTAAGGGTTTGAGGGGATGGCCTTTCAGAAAAACTAATAATAATTGGATGTCCCCATTGGAAAAAAAGTTAGTGTTTCGTTTAATATGAAGACGACCCCCTAAGGACTCGAAAATTGTTTTGGTAAAAGAATACTTTAATTAATGAAAAACGACCCGTCTTTTGTCTTCCTAACCCAAGTGGTTTGCCAGAAATCGCGACTGAGTCGTTTTTTTTCCTCAACTGTACGTTTTAACGTCATGTGATTCATGCGTTCACGCTAGGAACCAATAACAGACAGGCCATAAGGGAACGTTTCAACTTTTGAGTTTAGTTGCGGTATGGTAATAGGTATTCACCAAATGACGAATCTCAGATAGGCAAAAAAGAACGTCCTTTTTCATTCAGTCATGTAAACAGAAATTGTAAAAGTGGAGATACATATATTACGTCACCGGTACTATTGAGTCCTCACCTTTGATCACCGTATACCGCAATCAAACGCATAAGTGGAAACGCGCCCTTTGGCCCTGTTATTGGTTTTTAGAGTTTTACCATGCAATAGCCGCAAAAATAACCATTTGCCTGGGGCGCGATTTGCTTGTTTCGCGAATCGCATCGCGTTGAAACTTACCATGTCCATCCGCCCTAGACCAAACGAAAACTAACGGCTTCTCCCCAACAACCGGCTTGTTTGAAAAGTAGGCGAAACCAACTCACACAGCCGCAAAAATAAGAGCCGCGCATGTATATAGGTTGACGGGGATATGGAGGCTGGGCCCGAAACTTTCGGCCGGAGTAAATCTCCGTTTCAAGGCCGTCAGATCGCATAATAAATGCCTCTCTTTTGCCGCCCCCAACTTTTGCGCAATGATCTCTCAGACATACCGGTAGAAAGGAATTCAAAACGTTCCCGTATAATTTCGGGGATGAATTTATGACCATAAATTCCCGCCCTGCTCTCGCGTCGAGAAAATTGAAGCCCTCGCGGGCTCGTTGGTGTTTTCGGATCCTGTGTCATTTTTGTTGTTGGCGTGTCTCTGTGAAGGCGGTTGTAAGTGGCATAAATACTTAAGGTGTGGACTGGGAAGAATCAGACTGCTTACTGTCAATGTGTGGGGGAAGGTTGAGCAAATTCGAGCTTATTGTGGCCCTGAAATTATAAACATTTGTGTGGTTGGGTTTCTTCTCACGTAGGTAGCTTTTCAGAGCACAGGTCACCCACTGAGAAAGACCACACCATTTAACTGGCTCTCGAAGAAAGTATATATCCCAACTCCAATTCGTAAACTTCAAGCTGGAACCTTAAGGTTTCAATCAGCTTATACTGCAAGACTAATCAAAGCATTTGAAGAGTTACGAGCAATCCCATATTCGGAATGATATTTATCTGACAAATCAATCAAAGCTCTGATTCAAATCTTATTTAGTGGGAAATCGGGAAATATGCTCACAAAACTCTATTAACCAACATCCGAGTTCCATAGAAAAAGGCTAACATCTTTATTTTTATCCTTGACCTTTATAGTGATAATGAAAAATATCATCAATATTGCATATTGGAATCATCTAAAAATTACCTCTTTTATGCTTTTTCATCCGTGTACCATCATTTACCAATACATAAAAGAATGGGTAGAAAGCTTTTTGTATGGTTTGGGGATTTGCCTCTAAACTTCCGTGTGGGGGAGAGCTTTCCTTTAGTGGTATAATGAGGTATTCTCACGTTTTGAGATAAAATTTTATTAAAATAGTAGATAAAAAACCATGAAGAATGACGTTTACATCAAGTATTTCCGCAGCCTAGTTTCTGAGATATAAATTTTTGAAATTTCGTTTTTTGTTTGAGCGCGAAAACACTTTCGAATCACAAATCATGCGCCGTGAGGTCACATCCAATAGAAGCCCGTTTTCTGATCACGTGAAAACAGAAAACACAATGGTTTTCATGCGCTGTGACGTCACATCCAATAGAAGCCCGTTTTCTGATAACGTGACTTTTCTGACGTTTTGGCAAAAATACAATTGAATTTTAAATTATTTAAAACACATTTTTGAACTTGAAAATCAGAATTTGGGAGTTATACACCATAATGTATCGAAAAAGTATAAAATCAAGCAAATCCCTCACTCATGCAAATACCTCATTGACCATGATTGGCCTCGAAACGTCTGTTGGGCCATAAAATCGATAATTTTAACAGTCTTTACTTGGCCCTTCCCTTCCCGACACCCCAGGACGCTCCCTCTAGGAGGGGTACAGGCTCCCCCGAGGGTAGTTAGAGGGAGGGTTCGGTCATGGACTTGGACACGACACCAACCAACCATGTGAGTGATTCCCATGCTAGTCTAATTCACTAACGGCCGTATTGTATGCTATCTGACCAGCAGATAACCACCAATCAAAGTATCATTGACTCTGTTTGGCTGAATCCTTCATTGACAGCTGTTTAACCACTGGTCATGTAGAACAATACGGTCGTTAAAGAATCCCGTATTCTCTGCTACCAGTGGTTGTAACCTCTAGGAGTAAAGAAGGGATCGCCGACTCTGATTGGCGGAATTCGTCTCTGCCTGCTGGTTAACCGCTGGTCAGGTATTAGAGAATACGGGGTTTTGCTCTGGTCAGTGGTCAGTGGATGCTGGTCAGTGGTCAATTTCAAGGGCTTATGCATGACCGGAGTGTTTTAATGCAGTAAGAAATTAATGGTTCCAATAATTATAAAACCTGGAGGAAAAGTTTAAATCTCGTTTTTCAAACTACGCTATCAATTGGACTAAATAGTGCTGACATCTAGAGAATCTAGTTTATTTAAAATTATTTCAAATATCACTTTTTTTGTAAAAGGAATTTTTTCTTCAAGCAAAGTTAATTATTTAGGCTATTAGTGAACATACAGAAGGCTTTGTTTTCAATTATAATTTATGTTTTTTAATATTCTATTCCCTATTTCATCAGTCAGAACGGTAATATAAGTTGTTTATCATTTTCTTGATTAAAAATATGCACATTTATTATAATTTTCAGTAATTAATTTAAAGGCAAATAAATGTAACTTTAAAAGCAAGTGTGCATTTTCAACTTTACAACACTTTTAAGCAACACTTTATAAAAATGAACTTTTTGTTTTTGAAGTTAAGTCGTTTCAAAATATGTTATGGTATTAGTAGCCAAAATAGTGTTTACTTTGTAAACTTTCTCTAAAACTACACATATCTCGACAATAATATAACCCCAAACAAAAATATCCCTAACCACAGTAATCGCACTATCCCTATCAAACTTCCTTACCCTTTCTCACTACTCAAGCCTCCCCAATACTGACCCTGCATCCCAATAAGATCGATGGACGGACTTCGAAATTCGAAGATTAAGAATAATCAAAAAATCGCAAAGTTCAAGGCCACGTACGTGATCACTGTTCCAATAAGATCGACAATAGGTGGATATGAGTTATAAATGAAGTAAATTCAACATCGATAATCGGGAACGTCGTGGGCGGGATCCACAGACAGCACCATACACGTAAATCACTCCTAACGACTGAAGGAGAAATAATAATATGCGAAAGAAGATCCAACCCATCTTTTCAAACTTAAAATTCAAGAGGAAAGTGCTTCCATCAATAGGGTCCTAATGATCGTCTCATCCCAAGCACGTGTAAGGAACAGATCTTTATCCGCCTAATCAGAGACGGTCCCAGACCAGAAGCATACCGAGAAATTAGTGAAGTAGCAGTTGTGACGAACCTGTTTTGCCAGGATCCTTGTGCAGTATGTGCCACTTTGGAGCCCAATTTCAGCCCGCCTCCTCTCCTGCATTTTGATCCGGGTTCAGCGTGAGAATTAATTCCGTTTCATTAACCTTGGCACTTAACAATTATTCCGTACCGCCCCCTCTAGCTGGACTGGGGGTGAACAGGGTTATTAAAAAACCTCCAGAACTCAGGTGGGATTTATATTAAGCTGACTCAACGTTTGAATTTTCACCATCGTACCTTATTGGAGGCCTTATAGGACTTTCGTGTCGGGGGTATTAACTCGAAGGTTTATAAGGGTCCCTTCAAGCGTAAGTGACAGGCTAGACGTGTAGTGTTAAAGTAAAAATTTTCAAAGAAAAAGGGGTTGTGTGGGTCTACCCCATATTTTTTTTTGAAATTGGACCATTAAAAGTAGTAATTTATATCATTTGAGTGACACCCGAAGAGGTGGTTTGCTTCGTGTATGCCACATAATTTTTAAGGAAAAGATTTATAATTATACTGGTCAAAATTTTGGGGGCCTTAAGTTCTCAAGTGTTACTACTCCAAATACTTTGTGTGTGCTCGAGATTCTAACTTAAGGATGAAAAATATAAGAATTTGAATTATTTAAAATTCTTTTAAATTTGCACTTTTAATTTTGACTATGTTTTGTATAGAACACCTTTTTTATTCATCCTTTTGTATTTTATACCTCACTTTTGCACAATATGAGGAAAACCCAATAAATATCTCCATAACAAATTGCAATACTCAATATAAAATAATACTATAAAATATATTAAACCGTTTCAATCACCCTTTATTCAAAGGTACAAAATGTAAAGATAAATGCGATCTAGTACCTTCTAACATCTTAATAATGTAATAACTGCATGTATAATAATGCTGTAAATATGCTGTAAAATAATGTAATGTAATAGATGCAAGGCAGGAACTGAAATACATTAAAAACCTTTCCCATTTCCATTTAATATGGACCTTTATGTGAAACCAACAGCAACTAAATATGCAAGCACATATTTCTCTTCCGAATGTCAGTTTTCAATGCTCAAAAAGGCTATTAAAATGCATTAAAATAATAATTGCTCGCTCAGGACAAAAGGCCAGCAAACGGGCATCCCTTGAATCCCGCTTTGATAAACGTTGCTGACTACATCATATTTCAAAGCGGTTTCCCCGTAATTGTGGTTCATGCCCTAAAGAAAAATGAAAGGAACAACGTGAGAAGACCGCCCATTATTTTCTAAGCTTTTTCTGAATAAATACACATTACTAGTAAGCAGAAGACACCCCTAACCCTCCCCAATCTAAAAGATATCCTAAAAAGAAAAAATACCCTAATCTTGTCCCAAGATAAAAGCTAGAAAACCACACCCTGATACTTCTTGCACGTGCTGGCTGCACTTGAACATAGCGGTGTACTCTTCAGGTCAAAGGTTTTGTAGTAGAGGCGGGCAAAAACTGGTGTATCGACAAGAATTATTTTGCTTGCTTGGCTGATCCTACACAATGCTTTAACACTCATACCGCTGAATCTAAATGGCCTTTGTAATGCGATCTTCGAGTTGGAGTAATTTTAACGTAGGCTAGCCGACATTTCAAAGGAACAGAGCTAGTACCAGTTCAATATCGGATCCATAAACCAAATGTGAAGGATAAAAGTAGCCCTTATCAAGCGGAATATATGGTCTCGGGTGTAATGCACATTACCAGAGAGAATGAATGCGTTTGTTTCTATGCTTTGAAAATGTAGCACCTATTGCTTTTTTTTCTTTGGGGCTAGAACAACAACAATGCAATTTTTTAAGATTGCATAACCTTTAAGTAAAGTAAACTGTTAAGGTAAAAGCATACCGCGATTGTTTACTCAAAAGGATTTTTATGAGCATATAAATTTTAAAGAGGAAATACGTGACCATGATTTGATTTATTAAGGGCCGATCTCACCAATTTCCGTCTAACCGTCACGTCGGTTAAATTTTAAAAATCTTTTTTATTTTAATTTTTCCCATTTCCCCACTTTATTAGTTTGAAAAAGGAAATATTCCAAGGATAGGGGTATAGAATAAGCCTACTTTATTATTCTAAAAGATTTTTCAAAAAAACTTACATTTTTAAAATGATATTCTGTACTCTAATATAATTCTCAATTTTCAATAAAAACTTGATGGTTATAAAATAATGGTGCTCCATTTTTTTTTCTCAAACTGTGTTTTTTGGGCTTATATATTCATTTCTAAACCGACATTTTAATTACATTTTTAAAATATTTGCATTCCGCTTAAAATTATTTAACAAGATTGATTAAATTGCTTGAAAACTTAAAAAGGGAACTACCCCGCTTTCGCTGGTATATTTTACTCACAACAGTGCAGTAGAGAATGTGGTAGAACCCAAAACCTTAGGCTCTACACTCTACAGCGAGATGCTCTTCCTCTGAGCCAAGGTAGTTCCCGCCGAAAGTTGACATTTAAAGATATTAACATCAAAGATCGCTGTGGAAGTATAGCTGATTTTCAAGCGTATTATGGTATGTAAAAATACTAAAACATCACACTACTTTAATTGACATGACAAAATAATAATTTTAAATCTTGCATCAATGAAGTCTATACTGTTTATTTACTTTTTCTTTCATTTAAGAAGGTGACCAATTCTTTTCTATTGAAAAGGATCACATTCAGTGGCGCAGCCAGGAAAAAATTTCGGAGGGGGATATTGATATTTCGGGGAGGGATATGGGGTATTTTTAGTGGTTTTCTATGGTCAAAAAAAAGAAAATTTCCAAGTTTCGGGGGGGGGATATATCCCCAAATCCCCCCCTCTGGCTACGCGCTTGATCACATTTACCAACTAAAGAAATATAAGATGCTTGTAAAAAATATCATTCGTTAAGTCGTAGATTAAACAAAATGTATTAAGTTTATAAAATGAAGGTATGTTATGATTAATTATTTATTATGTCTTGAATACTTCTTTCGTATATGAAAATATTTTGTTAATTTTCTGAAAAAATATTAGAAATGTCCGTTTAAAACTGAGAACTGCGTTTCATGTTGAATTTTACATGAAGTGTCGTTGTTGCACGTTGAGAAAAAAACCTTCCCTTTTTATTTTTCATTAATACAAAGAATTAGAATTTGAAAATTACCTCTCCGCTTCTGTATTAGTGCCTGGGACATCCAATGTAAATTGAACTAGCGAAGTAAATCTTCACATGGTACAGGGTATGTGTTTTAAGAAGTGTTGAAAATCCATATTTTATCACAACTTTAATGTCTTTATTTTTAACCTAAAAAATTATTTTAGAGTCTTTAATAGTATTGAGTTTTCTTATTTCTTTAAATAGAAGAAATATTGTAGAAATGAATAGTCCATGGTGTAAATTTTGATACTATCAGTTTCAGAAAAAATACCTTAAAAACAGTAGATAGAACGATAAAACAATACATCCTATTGCCTGATAAAATTTTTGTATTTGTATAAACCATTTTGATATAGCAGAAAATGTAAATATCTGTATGAATAGTAAATTTTAACTTGTTTTGTTTGTTTTCACAATGTTTAGCCTCAGTTACTCTTATTTGTACTTTGTTTACTTACTTATTTTAAAATTTGTTTAGATTCAGTTGTTACATTATCATAAATAAAAAATAAAAATTAATCAATATGACACTTTGGGGTTGAATGGGAAACATGTTGTCATAATGAATGGGACATACTAATTCCCTTGTTAAACAGGCATTCAATACATTTTTCCATATACACTACTGTTCATAAATTAAGGACGGAACTGTTTTTTCAACATAACACCTAGTGAAATTATTTTTCATCAATGAAAATTATACCAAGAGATGTTCAATGGGTGGGAATACAGGGCCCGAAAGCAAATTTTCTCTACCAATATTTTAAGGGGGTAAATGGACCCTCCATTGATAATGGAGTCCCATTACAATTTGGAGCTGTGGCAGAAACGTCTGTGTAAGAGGTATTTTACCGAAAACTTTATGGTTATTGTAATGAATATGATTACTCCTGAACTCAGTGCATATTTTTAAAAGCCTGTGTTACCTTTAAATGGTATTTTTTATGTTTTATTGATAGAAATCGGTCTAATCATCATTTTTGGCAAGTTTTAGCTTCTGGGTCATTTTTGGTAATTGGTATCTTACCGTCAACCATGTTTTTAGTAGTTCTTACATGTGCTAGATTATGTTTAGGTCTGGAGACCCTGAAAGTAAATTATTTCTTTCAATATCGTGACTTTCAAGAAACTTTGAGATAGCCAAATTATGATTTTGTGCAACTTTTTCTCTCATAAAGAGAAATTCTTGATCTGAAATTTCTTCTAAAAGAAGCAAAGGGGACATGAGAACCCAGGCACGTGATCGCAGACATCAGGGAAAATTTTTTTCGTGTATAGGGAGTGTTGAAATGTCTATAACAGTAATAGAGTATCAATGGAGAAATTATATCTCTTAAAAACTCATTTCAAAGGTAATGGAGATATTTTTACAACTATATGTTTCTTTTTAGGTATGTCTACGTCCATAAACACTAAAAAATACTTTTTTTTCAAACATTAATAACAGATGTCCTTTCTGTGAAACTATACAATTATGTTGTGCCGTTTGAGCACCTCGTATACACCGCAGATATTTTCACTGATGTTTGCTATTGGGTACCTGTGTTCTCATGTCCCATTTGTTTCTCTTAGAAGAAATTTCAGGTCAGGAATTTCTCTTTATGAGAGAAAAAGTTGCACAAAATCACAATTTGGCTATCTCAAAGTTTCTTGAAAGTCACGATATTGAAAGAAATAATTTACTTTCAGGGTCTCCAGACCTAAACATAATCTAGCACATGTAAGAACTACTAAAAACATGGTTGACGGTAAGATACCAATTACCAAAAATGACCCAGAAGCTAAAACTTGCCAAAAATGATGATTAGACCGATTTCTATCAATAAAACATAAAAAATACCATTTAAAGGTAACACAGGCTTTTAAAAATATGCACTGAGTTCAGGAGTAATCATATTCATTACAATAACCATAAAGTTTTCGGTAAAATACCTCTTACACAGACGTTTATGCCACAGCTCCAAATTGTAATGGGACTCCATTATCAATGGAGGGTCCATTTACCCCCTTAAAATATTGGTAGAGAAAATTTGCTTTCGGGCCCTGTATTCCCACCCATTGAACATCTCTTGGTATAATTTTCATTGATGAAAAATAATTTCACTAGGTGTTATGTTGAAAAAACAGTTCCGTCCTTAATTTATGAACAGTAGTGTAGTAACCAATAATAATCAATGTTTTTATGGATTAAAAGAAAATATGTAATTTTGGGAGGCTAATATAATAAAATATTATTAAGGGTATTTTCGGTGTATGTTTGTTGTTAAGTCTACTGCTTTATGTGACAATAACCTTATAGTAAATTACATAATTATCATAGATTTTAGGTTTAATTGTTACATTATTATCATAAATAGGAAATATACCCAAATCAAAGTGACACTGGGATGGAATGAGACATATTGTGATAATGAATGGGATATACTATTTCTCTTTTTATGCAGGCATTTAGTACATATAAGTAAAGTAACCAATAATATTCATTGATTTTACTTGTATTAATAAAATAAACTAGTATAATTTTGAGAGGTTAATATTATAAAATATGATTAAAGGTATTTTGGTTGTACTGTACTGTGTTGGTGTTAAGTCTACTACTTAATTTAACAATATCTTAATGGTCAATGACATAAACGTATGCCTGCAAGATTTTATACTTTGATAACAATGCGCATGCGTCACAAAGAAAGAACATTTTATCATAAGCTTTAAAGTTAGGGAATCCCCGCTGGAGCAGTGGTAGTAGGTTGTTTGCGTAGCATGCGGCAGTTCGTGGGTTAAAAAACAGCAAAAATAAAGTCCACACGCATGCGCATTGTCATCAAAGTATAAAAACCTTGCATGCATAGTGAATATATGCAGCCTAAACTAAGCTAAGCGAATCTGAAAAACTTTTTTCTCATTCTTTCCTGCTTACATGTATTACGTTTTTATAACTGAGCAAACGGATTGAGATTTACCGTGTGTGTGTGTGTGGTTTTTATTAAATATTTCAATTTAACAAATTAAAACTCAAACGCAAGTTTAAAATTTGCGTTGCATCTGTTCCAACTAAATCCACTACAATAAACGAGATAGAAATTATGACAATATTTCATTTGGAACCTTCACATTTCTATCTTATCGACGTTATCTTCTTTCACACACAAATTACTACTGCAAGTGAATCAACATAACGGATTTTGCATTTTCAAAAACAAATCTAAGCTCTATTCAAAGTGGTAATTGAGTAAGAATGGACTCTTTTAAATCTATTCATAACAGTCTTCTAAAACCGGAGCGGACACCGTCGTAACTGAATCGAGTTTCTTTCCACGTAAATAAGTTAGAAAAGGTAATCAGAAAACAATAGAAGCCTGGGTAGTAATTAATCGGCAGTAAAAGATCCCTTTTGCATCCGATTGTAGGACGTGAAAACTTACTTAAAAAGTTTGAAGCTCTTGGGAGGAGAAATATCCGACCTCTGCGGTCATAAATCTGAAGCCTTCTAAAGAGCTCCAATAAATGGTTTAAGCTGGTAGTAGGAGCACGTTTCTTGTGTTGACTCAGTAACCTGTATGTAATCAAGTCAACTTGTTGCATTAAGTTGAAAATGTTGGTAAACTGTCAGTAATGAGCAAGGAAATAAATGAAGGGGTGTGCTTACTACTAAATAGGCTAGTATAATTTTGTTATTGTATTCTTGTTACTATACAGGGAGTCCATCACTCTAATAATTGTGAACCAATAGCTTCAAATATTTTAAATCTTTCCTTATAGAGGTATACTTCCAATAACAAAAATGTTTAAAATGAAGTAAAAAATGTTTGAAGGTGTTTTTAGGCGGAAGAAATTTTTTACAAAAAAAAGAAATTTACATTGTTGTACCATAGTCTTATTAATCATACAAGGTTTTTTTGGTGCAAATTAATTGTTGTGTGGGATTCCAGCTACAAAGTCTGACAGATGGTTTCAGGCCTGGAACCTTTCTATGGACAAGCGAGCTTCAAAAGCAAACGCATTTTTGGGAGTGGAGTTAGGTTTTTAGAACGTACTACTAGTGTAAGTTAGTTTTAAGGAATCAGTCTCATTTTTTTAGGAAAGAGGGTCTAAGACAAGCGCGAATTCAGGGGGGTGGCACTCTGGAAGTACCCCCCCTTGGAGCCAAAAATTATCTCAAAATGAGTTAAAACCCTACTTTTACAAGTCAAATTTTTTCTGGGGGAGGACCTCCATACCCACCAGCTTAACCAAGAGGGGGTCTTGCGTGATACTTTTTAGAAAATCCCCAACATTTTGTGTCAAAACGTAAAGGTGATGATCTGGAAAAGTGAAAAGTCCCCCCTTGGAGCCATGCTGGATCCGCGCCTGGTCTAAGAGGGCTCCGAAAAATTCCAGAAATTGAGAAATTTGAATTTAAAAATAGCCTTTCAACTAATTTTTGGTTATTTGGGACTCTTGGTTGTCATTCGAGGTAGACTCCTTCTTGCTACTCCAAAAATTTTCCGAGGAAAATGCCAGCCCAAAAATAATCATTTACATTTCACAAGAAGGGTTTAAACCAGTGTTTCCCAACGTGGGGAGCACACCCCACAGAGGGGCAATTAGAAAATATTCAACCAAATTGCCCCACAGGTGGGTAAATTTCTAAAAGTTTTCTGCGGGAAGACCCCCAAGCCCTCCTCATGACCTTCCTTGAAAATTCTGCCGCTTAGCCTCGCGCCACACTACAGCGTCTCGAAACGCCCGAAGTCGAAAATCTTAATCTACGATCTAATCTACTACTATATAATACTACGATCTTAATCTACGATCGTAAATCTATCTTGACACGAATCTTCATCCCTGTCAAGATAGGGGACTAGGCTTTCTCCATGCTTTTTTTATGGAAATTAATTGCAGTAGCGACCATAAGCCGCCCAGTGTGTCGCAAGGCTTACAATGATCGAGCGGGTCTGTTAGGGTGTAATCTAAATGGTCTAAAACTAAAAAATTCCTGTCCTAAAAAATTAACTAAAACACTTTTTAAGGGGAAAATTCCTGAAATTTTCTGGGAGAGAAACCCCCATAACCCCCAATATTATTGTTAATCCATTTAAAATGTAACTAAAAACATTTTGAGTCAAACACCCCCAAGTTAAGTCTGGCTACGGCTCTGCAAGGGTTTCATTAACATTGCTATGATAACTCTGTAAATTATTGATTGCTAAATCTTTAAATTATAATGAAAAGATATTTCATTAAAACTACTTTATATTTCAAATTAAGTTATTCATTTTTGAAACACTCACTAGTTTTTGGTCATATTTAAAAAAAATCAACCAATTAAGTTTTTAAATTTAATACTACATTTTGAGTGTAAACTTGTGTGTAATTTTACATGGGGGCATGAATTTAGAAAGGCTTTGGTGGGGCGTGGACCGAAAGAGGTTGGGAAACACTGGTTTAAACCATATTCATTCCCTTTGACGTCAATGATGCCCCTCTATAGAGGCTTTTTGTAATATGACGTGGAGCTTTAAGGGAAAGTGCTAATTTTCAACCGAAAACCGTAATAATTAGGGGAGAGTGGGTGTGGAGTGGATGTGATGAATAGAACGCTTTCTTTTATTAAATGGTATTTGTATTTTTTTTATTTATCTTATTTTGCTCAATTAGAAAGGATTACATATAGTAGTATATACCTTGAAAATAATATTTCATACTTTTAGGTCTATTAGAAAAAGTGGAATATCACCCACACATAATATAATAAAAGTATTAATAAAAAGTCTTTGGTTCATACATTCAACCTGATGATTCATGAGACTCTAATAAAGTAATAAAAATAACTAAAGCCCTAGTTTTTTAATGATTTTAATAAATATTGGTAAAGATTGAATAATTTATTGATAGTATAGATAGATAATAGATTAAACTATATTTTTATTAAAAATTTAATGAAAAAAATATCAGACAATCTATAATTACACATTGAAATTTTTGAAGTACCATCGTGCGAAAGGAAATCTAGTCGCACCTGACACTGACATATTGTTCATATCAGACCATTTATAGTTCTCATCAGCTATTTCACAAGCAAACTTTTAAGTACTTAAAGGAAAGAAAATGAATTGAAATTCACTTTCCTAAACTAACACACATTGAAATATTTTATAATTAATTAATGAAGAATTTTCATTTTCCTTACAAATACTCCCTCGTTAATGCGCAAGCAAAAATAAGTCGATAAGTAGGACGATATAACTATTAATGATCCTTTTATAAACTAAAAATTTCTTTCTTAATTATTAAAGTGTGAGTGAGAATAACGGTTCTTGGCTTGGCGTGTATAGAATGGAGATGCGATTAGGAAAGTTAAGAGGTGAAAGAAAGTTAAAAATATATAAAGTTAAGAAAGTTAAGAGGTGGAAAGGTTTTGTGTCCCCCGTAAATGAAATTCCCATTTATCACTGGTAATGAAAATAAGTGGGAAGTTTGCTCGACGTGAAAGAATTCGTACTCAAGGCTTCCTCTCTACTACAAGCTTGTGTTTGTTATTTTGTTTCGGAATATTTAATCAAAGAGAAATTTTTAATGTTTATCTGGTAGTGTGTGTGTGTGTTTCATGCAGTACGGTTGCTTTATGGATGTTAGTTTCACATACTTTCATTTTAAGTTATTGCTATTTCATGCAGGTTTATTTTTTATATTAATAAGAGTGTTACTTAAAAAACAGTAGTTCTGTAACTGGTAGGTTGTGACCCCCCTCCTGTTTGTCGCAGGACGTGTCTGAGGGGTCGTGAAATATGGGAGGCGGAAAAGCAAAAAATGTTTCTTCTGTATAGTTATTTGTGTAAAAAAGAGGCACAGAGAAATTGTACATTTACTTTCACAACTTTTCCACTTCAATTAAGGTGCAACTTCAGCATGATTGGAAGTATACTTCTGTAGCAAATAAAACAATGTCATTTTTCAAGGTAAAACTATTTTTATATTTGCTTTTCCAATTTCCCATTTAGAGAAATTAAATTATTATTAAGGATTATTCACCATTACTTGTTCACATTTGAAGAATGTGGTTTTTGGAATCAAAATCTCTGGGCAGATCTGAGTAGGTATTCCGTTTGAATCTTTATCCAGAATTTGTCGGTAGATATTCATGCAGATATGAATACTTAATACATACAAGGTTTTTAATAATTTATCCGTAATTGGTTCCAAGTAAAAAAATAGTTTAAATTTGTTTAATATAGTGAATTATAGGGAGTCGAAATGCTTTAAAGGTCGAGATCCTGTGTTTTAGAAAGTCCACTTACTCGTTTTGTGTATGATGATTGATGAAGCACGATGCCTTAAAAATCCTCAACATAATAGCCATCTTAATTTGTTCCAAATCAGCTTTAAGTGTTTATAGATGAAATGTGTGTATAAGTTTAATTTATATTTTCTCTTAATAAATGTGTTTCTTAAAAAAATACTTTTTATTATTAAGATTTTATGATAATATTTTTAACCTACCAATATTGATACATGTTAAATAGAAAGCCTTTAAAATTCTGCCCCATCAGTTTCTACCCGCAACTTTAACGAGGAAAGGTGGCCCCACCCTATTTTTTATCTTTCGTTATTCAACATGTTAATTAAACTATAGTGCTGGGAGGAGTAAGTGTTAGTAATATTTCCGCCCAATTCGGTATAACAATAGCAGCATAGCCAGACATATCATAATACCATTATTTTCAATATCTATTAAATGGCAGAATGATATTTATTCACTTTTAAAAGTTCTATTTTCCTTTTCTCCAGCCAGACCTATTTTTTAAATTAAATTCCTCTACGAACTTACCTCAAATTGGTCACTATCTTTTCCCCAAAACTTTTCAGGATTTCTACATTTCTTTTTATTCTGGCTACAAATTTGTCAGGGTTAAAAGATGATGCGTTATAAAAGTGCAATATTGACAGTTCAGTCGAAGAATGCATTTCCAGGGATACATCTGCAGAAGATCATCTCCATTCACTGGGGTATGTTTTGATCATCCACACTTAAGTCTTGATCTTTTTCCCAGTGACTTCCACCTGTGTGTATTTACGCCCTAAGAAATTCCTGTCTGATCATTGTAATACCATCATACAAGTGGGACTCCATTCGTTGGCTGAACTCTCGGTATTATACTTTTTATATCTCATCTTACGGTTTGACGTGTGTTCGAATTTCATTCAAAGTCATGGTGAAAGTACACTGTAAAAAAGTTCATCTTTTTACACTAAATTTTTGTTTTTGACGAAACTTTTCCGTATGCCTTGAAAACGTGCCTTTTCAGTGATGTTTTCCATTAAGAAAATTTAGATTTAAAGGGACTCAGTACCAGAAATTTAGTCAAAATTTCGAATTAGAGATTTTGCCATAAAAATGAAGATACTACCCTTAGAATTATAATGAAATGAGGTTTTTAAATATAAGAATTGGGAGGTTTTCTGACCCAAAGATAATTTCACTGAAGCATAGCTTTCAACGGGTTTTTTCGTAAAACAAGGTTTTTATCGTTTAAAATCCTAAGGCTTTTTTCTAATTGTCCAAATCACTTAAAACTTGGTAGTCATTATCAGTAATGTATGTTAAACACCTCTACGTATGAATTTTAAAATATATTTATTACAAAATTTTTTACAAAGCAAGAAAGTAGAAACTTGCATAATTTTTGAAAACAAATGTCAAATTTCAGATTTTCTTTTATTTTTCCGAAACCCTTGTAGATATTTAAATTTCCATACGTAGAGCTAACAATATATGGTGGATTTATGTTGAGAAAAAATATCTAGTGAAAAGAGTTCATATTAAAGGAGGAGTAGCATTTTGAAATAGGGTAATTTTGGCCACTTTTTTTAAATTTTTGAAGTAAATCAATTTTTGAATTTGCTTTTTGTGCTAAATATGAATTAGTATAAAGTAAATACATAATTTAACACCTAAAAAGATAATAAAATCCTGTTAATAGAGTAAAAAATGTTTTTGGTACTGAGTCCCCTTAATAAAAGCACCACTAAAAGAATACCATATACAAGTTCAAATTTCTCTGGAACTTTTAGTTAAAACGAGGTCATTCTCTTCTTTTAGCTATAGTCCGTTCATTTGGAATTGGCGCCTGGAATAGGATCAAAAACGCCCAACAACGCTCATCACACAACTGGACTGATTTTTTACAGTATTTTAACTACTTCTGTTTCGGTTACCTTGTTATTGCACAAGAAAAAATTTTCGATGGTAAAAACAGTAGTAACTGCTTCTAATACATTACGTCTCAGGCGCCAAATCTAAATGAACAGAGTATAGGTGTGTAATATGTTTGCCGGTGCCGTCACAATGTCATTCGGATTATGGTAGTATTTGTTGTAATCATAATGTTTGATGTAAAGGCTTCTTCCGGTAACTAATCTAAAATAACTATCAAGCTTCTTCAAATGATGGAAAGTTCCATTTGACAGAAAAGGTAATACAGATTCGTTAATTTCCGATATTTGAAGAAATAATTCTTTACAGTGTAGTATGCATATTACTTCACCTTATGCAATGAATCGTTTCACTCTATCATGTTCTGTTTAGTTAAACGTAGGTTAAACGGGTTTTGAGAAAATCGCTCTTTGTAATGCCTTCGTAGATCTCTATAAAGGTGCCAGGGGCGTCATTTCAGTTTTTGGTTGGGGGGGCAAGGATTTTTTAAATGGGTCTGAATCACGCCGTAACTAGACTTTTTTTTGGGGGGGTGCCTCAACTTTGTTTTTAAGGAATCCCCTAACGAGCACATTTATAGGTTAAGTGTTAGAACACTGAAAAGTAGTATTTGAATGATATTACATATAATGTCAAAATTAGACAACGTGAACTCCAAGGAAGAATGGGGGATTCACCCCCAGGAAAATTTGCCTTTTCAAGTAGTGTTTTAGCTCATTTTGAGACCCTCTGGGCTGCATCCAAAGAGAACAGTTTCTTGTAAACCACAGAATTTTTTAGGGAACATAGTTTTAAATAAACGTCATAGTTTCAAGGGGCCTCCCCCAGAATTTTTTTTTAAATTCCCCTTTAAAGTAGTGTTTTATCTCTTTTTCAAACTCTTTTGGGAGCACTAAAAAGGAAAAGCTTCTTGTTAGCGGCAGAAATTTTCAAGGGGAAAAACACTGTTTAACAGAGGTCAAAATTATAGAGGGGGCTGGGGGTATGCCCTAGAAAATTTTTTGAAATTTTACCCTCAAAAGTAGTGTTTAACTCCTTTTGAGACTTTTTGAGTTGCACCCAAAGCTCCTTGTGCAAGTTACAGAATTTTCAAGGGACTTGCAACTATTTGTCACATAACAGTGGAAACCTTGGGGGGGGCGAAATGACGCCCCTGAAAGGTGTAGCTGAGCCCCCTCCTATTCCTATTCGAAACCTGATATCTAGGTTCCCTCTAAACAACTCTTCTATTTTTTACATTTAGTTCCGTACCACCCTGTATATTTTTCTCACAATTATTTTCGACAGACAATATCCTGCGTTTCTGACAACAAATCTAGTCTTCAATCACGTAGGTGGATTGAAACAAAAAACTAGAAAATGCTGATCCTGGAATAAATTAATTCCGAAGTTTGAAAAGGTCAACCTGCAATAGTAAAAATATGAGGAATACGCAAGTCTAAAAAAATTGCAGCTTGTTTTCTTCCTTTGTGTTAGCCATAGCAGTAAATGCTTTTGGTGTTTGTCTTTCTCCATTCAAATGACTACTCGCTCTAGCAATTCTATAATGACTGATTTCCAGACACGCCTATGCTGGATTCTTTCCGTGACAGTTTGAAAGAGTATATCTTTTCTTAGACATTCGCAACTTTAGGGCGAACTGCATTTTCTCATTTCAGTTGACGCCCTCCTCACAAACCAATGCAATGAAGTCTGCTTTTTGATTGGAATAATTTTTCTGGGGAAACTCCGGGTCAGAAACAGGGTGGTGAGGATATGAAGGCTACTAAAAAGTTGGGATACATGCAAATTTTCTCAATCAGCATATAAATAATTTATAAACTTCCGAGAGAAAGGCTTGTAGTTCATTTTAATGTCTTTCAGATCACTAAAGGTAATGGAAATTAATGGTTTTATAATCTGCCACGGATAATTACATGCATTGTAATGTGAAGTGTATTGTAATTAATGAAGTAAATGCACAAATTTGATTAGTTGTGTAACTATACTTCACGCCCTTACCAAACAACTTATGAGCAATAGTTTCATTTTGTTAAGTGTCGTGTGTACTTCCTTGTATTTCATATTTTTTAATTCATAAAGAGAAACTATGACGAAGACATTAATCAAATTTTGTGAACATAATTCAGTAGTAGTCTAGTAGTAGTAGAAGTAGTAAAGGAGCATGTAATAGAGTAAGCAACAAAATCTATTCTTAGAGAGGAATTATTTAAAACAACAAAACAAAATCCCGCTATGTTCGATCCCATTAAAATTCTATTTTTAAATCATGAAAGGATTCCTTAAATTTTAAGAAATCCTTTCATAATTTAAAATATAGAGTTTGTATTTTAGGTTGTTATTTTTCAAATTCAAACTACCACATTGTTTGAGTAAAATGAATTAATCATCTAACTTTTATGTATCTAACTCCTACATATAGCTAACTTAACGATAAAGTAATAACTTAATTATTAATTTTTTTTAATAATATCTTAAATAATCATATCATTTTAAAGATTTTTGTGTAAAATAAATATGTGTGAAAAATTCTACTTTTATATCGCATGGATCCCAAGTTCAGTTACTACTTATTTTTAAGAAACAAGCATCTTCCTAATTGTTAGTTTTTCTTATACCTTCCACAATTTAATTTAAAAATGTATGACTAAATATTTCGAATCGCAAAGTCGCCGAAAAAATATTCAATAATATCCGCCTAATCCAAATGCAATAACGTTTTTTACAACTTATACCATTGCAGCAGTTCTTTTAAGAGCGTGCATCACGTAGTATACCTACACCGAGAGTGCTTGAACAATCCATCAATGACAGAAGTTTTGGCTTGCCGTTTGAAATTGAATTTACTCCTTCAAACACTTCAAAGACCTTTTTTGCTGTTATCTCAGATGTCATTCCCACACAGTTTGTTTACACCCAACATTCATTCATTGTAGCATAGCCTGTTTAAAAATTACTTCATTGACCAATTGATATACATGTATAACTAAAGTAGTAGTTTCATCTTATCAGCCTATTAGTTATACTCAGGGCTCGATTTCTAAAAAAAGAGGTACCGGAACGGTAAAATTATTGGTATCAAAACTGAAAAAGCGAATACTTTTTAATACCAAAACTTAAGCATTTATTTTCAAATTTAAATTTATAAAATAAATTCAAATGTGTTATACTACTATATTAGAAAGAGTGTTCCAACTTAATTATTTATAAGACGATGAACTCTTTATAGAATTTTTTTTGTAAAACACCTTTTTTTACAGTGGGTTATACTTTTTTTTTCAACAGGGGGCCTCTTGTAGGAGACGGGACTGGTTATCATCAATGAGCCATTAGTGTTTTATATTTTGCCAATTTAAGGAATATAATGCGTAATTAAAGTCATTAAATGGTAGAATTTAAGATTTCGTAAATTTTCTTTGCAAATTTGACCAACAATCTGCCAAATCTGGTTCAAATAAAAAAGAATCAACACTAGTAGCGGATTGTGAGTAGTTTAAATGGGGGTTCACAATTATGTTTTAAAAGAACAATAAATAACAACCTTACAATTAAATCACAAAATTGTTATTTGCAAAAAAGATAAAAATGCATTTAAAAAAATTTAAAAATTTAAAATATGCCTTTTTTGTATTATTTTGGTAGGATTCTCACTTTTATAAACTTAATCTGAAAATAAATGTCATTAGTTGAGTTTTAAGTACAAAAAAGGGGGTTCCCAGAAAAATTTTGAAAATTTGATAATAAAAACGGGGTTTTAATTCATTTTAGGACTTTTTTTCGTACATGGGTCATTCCATGTGAAATCAACCGAAACTCAACCTGACCCTCTCAGAATTTAATGAAACTTTCAGGAATTGTTCCCTTCTATAATATAAATGAGAAAATGTTTTTATTATTTAACTTTATCAGAAATTTTTTTGTTAAAAATTTTTGAAAAAAGGAAGAAAATCCAATTTTTCGCGTTTTAATGTATTATAACTCCAGTTACATTTGTCCGAGAAAAATTTATCACCCCTCGTTTTAAAGATAATTTTGCAAGCTTTAATTTGATGTAAAGTTTGACTATGTCCATGAAAAAAATTTACTTTAAAAAACAATGTTGGTATCCTTTAATTTCTTTGAAAATTATACATATATTTAGCAACGTTATAAATTATGATATCTGAAATTTACAGAGTGGGACCGCCACGGGATCAGAAGTTATAGCAAAAAGAGTTGTTTTGAAGTACTATTTCGGAGGTTAGAGTGACCAAACATGGCGCAGAACCCAGTATTTGGCTACTTAAAAAGTGGTGAGTAAAAGTGATTAAAAACAACTCTTTTTGCTATAACTCCGGATCCCGTGGCGGTCCCACTCTGAAAACTTCAGAATATTTGTCTTATATCATTGTCAAAAACATATTTTTTTTCAAAAAATTTGAAGGATACCAACATCTTTTTTTTTCAGTTTTCCAAAAAAAAATTTAAAATGTTTTTACTCAATATGAAAAATTTTTACATAAAATTAAACCTCATAAAGTCTTCTTTACAACAAGGGGTTATAGATTTTTGTGCACTTAATAGAACGGGAGTTATTCAAAGTTAAAGAAA
Organism: Tetragnatha versicolor; assembly: GCA_024610705.1. Taxonomy (NCBI): domain Eukaryota; kingdom Metazoa; phylum Arthropoda; class Arachnida; order Araneae; family Tetragnathidae; genus Tetragnatha; species Tetragnatha versicolor. The sequence goes on from JANDEH010000009.1 coordinate 10,236,063, forward strand.
CACAAATCAATGTTTTTTCAAAATTTCAAAAAAATTTTATAAAAAAAATTACACAGAAAATGATTAATCAAGGTCATTTTCCCGTTTGTATTATAGAAGAAAACAATCCCTGAAAGTTTCATTAAAATCCGAAGGGGTCAAGTTGAATTTTGCCATTTTTTGGTTGATTTCACATAGAATGACCCACATAGAAAGGTATCCGCGGGCCTGATGAAAGGGTCTCGCGGGCCGTAGTTAGGAGACCCCTGAAATAGAATATTGCTTTTTTTCCGAAAAAGAGGTTCCGGACCGTTCCGGCCCAAATCGAGCCCTGTATTTATTGTATATATATAACAATATTTTATAATTTTATTTCTACACCCAGGATTTTGTTTGCCTCACCCAATAGCATCTTTTACATTTCTAGTGGTCATTTCCACACTCGAATGCTTTCCTGTGTAATTGGAAATAGTCTGAGGATTGTGTGTCTATGCCTTCTAAAAATTTTTACCAAAAATTTATATTACTAAACAAAATGTAATTCACATCTGAGAAAAAATCATTTATAAATTATTAACATATCTTACAACTTTGGTTTAGTTTCCACATGAAATAACAAAAATGTGTAAGTCGTTTCCGCTTTATCTATATACCTATAGTTTCCTTTTTGAAAGAATTTTTTAGTAAATAAAAATCACCATTGACAAAATGTTTTTATCAACCTGCTTTTTTTAGTTAAAAAATATTTTGTGATACTCCCTACTATATTTAAAGGGCCATAAACAAAATGCGTTTCCCTCTCTTCTCTCAAAACAAATTTATGGTATTTTGTTCTTGTCCCCCCGATGGTTCTAATAAGTCGCTCTATCAAATCGTTCAATGTGAACTAAGCTTAGAGAAGACTCTCGTAAATTTCGTAATAGAATTTGCGCCACTGATCATGAAATTTTTAACGACTGCCCTAACAACGAATCTGTGCTTCACTTAAGGTATTTTATTGCTGTAGTTTTTTGCCGCAGCCGTGACTACCATGATAATCACAGTCGATGACAATCAAAGTTCCCCTTATTTCACCCTTAAACCACCATCTTTCTATCATACTATGTCCTTTAAAAAACAAAATTCCATTACATAGACTTGTGATTTTAAATATGGTAGGTGCCGCTTCAAATGCAACTTTTATGAGCCATTTCTCAGGGAATTGATTAACCGTTCTTATGAGGAGAATGACAGTAATGGAGTAACTTTCGATGAATTTTAAGAATGTAAACGTGTTATTTAGATCAGTATTTCGGTTGAAAGTGTTTAAGGATTGTGGGTTGGATTTAGGGACATAAAAATTAATGGTTTAACCCGTCATAATTTCAAGCATACTTTCGCCTTTTTCAAAACGTGTTTTTGTGTTCTATGTACTGCCAGTTTTAATTTACTTGTTATCTCTTGTTATAATAAATTTAAATAATTATTAAAAAGTGAACTTTGAATCTGCTATCTACATTTATCTCTATTATAATGTAAAGAATAGGCATGGAGAGACATACTTTTATTGTATTAAGTGGTATATAAGCTTATACGAGGGAGACTGTTAAAATTAAGAAAGACTTATTTTAAAAATTTTTAAATTCACAGGTTTAAGGTATTTGGACGGTTTTTAACATAAAACAGACCAATACAGACATTACACCTGAAAACACTAAGGAACACACAAACTTCCTTGCAAGATCAAGAAAAACAAACTAATAAAACATGAAAGATCTTTTTAAAATAAAAACTTTGAATTTAGAACTATTAAAGAGGATCTCTCATGTGAAGAAATAATCATTAACCAAATATTTGCTGATATGCTCAGTTTTGTGCGTTAGTTAGATACGTTAAATACAAGTTTTTAAAATCGTGATGCTTTTTTTAAATAGTTAATCGTGCAACACTATAGTATTTTATTCGTGTAATTACTAACTTCAATCAGTAATCAGTAGGTATTGTATGTTTAAACAGCATTTATTTTTTATTTCACCTGTTAGTATTACTGGTCCTAAATGTTTGTTTATGTTAAAATCGTACTTTAAAACGACATTTTAAAAATTTAAACAAATATTTGCAAACGTCAAATAGTTAAGTATTTTTCATTGAAAAATTTATTGTTATTTTTTTAATATTTCTTCCAAATATATTAAATTACATGTGTAATAAAATTGTAACAGTCACTGGTACAGTTAAAGTGACAGTAATCATGATTATATTATGATTAAAATTCATTAGATCCTCACTTTTATGCTCTATGTAGGGATCTCAAACCTTGTTATTAAAAAGTATTTGTAATTGTTCACACTAGAACCTCTAGCCTATTCTTTACGATAGATATCATCGATCAATAAAGCCTTAAAAATAAAACAAAAACTATGCTAGAAATAAGTTGTGTTTCGCAGTCACGCCATCCTACTAATTATTCTTATCGGGGAAGATAAGGAAGACAATTGTAGTGTTAACTCGACCGGAGTGATTATTATCGAGAAAAACATTCTACTATATATTTCTCCATCGTAAAACAGACCTTTGAATGATTTCTGAAGCCAAGTATAAATGGGAATGTTCTATTCCTGTTCTATACAATCAGGCTTTTTATGAAACCTTCATGTTAATTTAACTTACAGGGGGGCTATAAATGCTAGGCTAAATGTAGCTTTTTAGAAAATGTATTTATTTTAGAAATTATTTTGGTGAAATTACTATAAATAATTAAAAATGATAAGGATAAACATACTGGGTGTTTCAAAAGTCCGTTTCAAGGCTTTTATTTGGAACCAACGTCTCCTAGGTTCATGGGAGTAAGGTTAGTGACATAGTGACCCATTGAGATGAAACTTTTTCTTTTTTGAGGCTTTAAAAAGGGCTATTTTCATATGCTAATATCTCCGCGAATATGCACGATATTTTCATGAAGGGTCACTTACCTAGGGTAGACCTTACTGTCATGACCCTAGGAGGCGTTGGTTCCAAATAAAAGCCGTGAAATGGACTTTTGAAATACCCTGTATAAGGGAGAGAAAAATCAAATTGTATAAAATAAGGAAATTGTTTGAGGTATGCTAAAGAAACCATAGAAAAGTTTTACAGAATGATAAATTCATTACAACTGAATATTTAATTAAAACCTCAGCTGGGTAATTCCACGGGTAACTGAATGACATTTTTTAAGAAAAACACTAATTATTTTGTAATTTACTTCCCAAAAATAAAGTATAAATAACATTTCCCCCAATTTGTATTGCTTTCTTGTTAGCTAAATCTAATGGCACAGTTAAATTTTCAAAATATGTTTCGATTTATTTTTGAAAAATTTTTAACAACATGATAACTGACTGACATTTATGAAACATTTATGTCAGTCAGTTACCATCATGTTAAAATTTTTCAAAAATAAATAAAAACTTATTTTGAAAATTTAATTGTGCCATTAGGTTTAGCTAACAAGAAAGCAATAAACTGGGTGGAAAATGTATTTTTATAATTTAGTTTTGGGAAGTAAATTACAAAATACTTAGTGTTTTTCTTTAAAATGGTCATTCAGTTACCCGTGAAATTACCCAGCTATATCAATCTGTATCAATGTTAAATTAAGAAAAATGCGCTGAATGTATTATAAGAAACGTCTTTGTAAGTGTGACTGTTACACACTTACAAAGTCACACTGTTATTTTATACTCATATCCAAAAAATAAAAATTTAGAAAATGTAATTAATGATGATCTCTCTATTATAAGAAAATGGTTCATGGCAAATAAATTATCAATAAATATTAATAAGACAAAATTCATCAATTTTAGTATTTATGGCCCGTCAAATATTTTAGAATTATACTTCCATAAAAAAGAATGCAAAATAGTTGATTGTAATTGTCCCTCTCTTAAACAAGTTTCAAATATCAAATATCTTGGTCTACATGTTGATGATAATTTAAAATGGAAATCTCATGTAAATCATATTTCTAATAAATTACGCTTTATTCTTTATAAATTTTATTATCTAAAAAAAATTATAAATAATAGTTTTTCAATGCAGCTCTACCATTCATGGGTTAATTCAATAATTAGTTACGGTTTAATAATTTGGGGTGGGGACTATCTAGGAAATATAAATCCAATTGTAAAAATTCAAAATAAAATAGTCAAATTTCTGAGTAATAATCAAATCCCTAACTTAAATACTTATAAAAATTTAAACGTTCTTCCTATTCGTCATTTATTTTTTTATCAAACAGTTGTTTATTTTAATACGCATCGTAATAGTAATGAAATAAGAAACATAACTTATAACTTGCGTTCAAAAAATAATTACCTAATACCCAAAACACGGAAAGAAATTTCTCACAAAAATTATGCTTAGTACTTATCCCCAAAATTTTACAATAGCCTACCTATTCATATTAAAACAGAAATATCTCCATTAAAATTTAAAAAATTATTAAAATTGTTTATATACTCCATAGATAATATCGAGGATCATTTTTGATTATATTCTCTAGCACTATATCCCTGAAGCTCACCCAACAGCATTTTCACTTGCCATATTTTTCAGTATCTTTTTCATCTATTCATGTGAGTTTTTTGTTGTTCTTGTATTTAATTTTCTATGGTACTTTTTTGTTGTATATTGTGTTTTGTTATGTTTTTCATTTTATATAATATATATTATTTCACCTGTATGAGGTTATCTCACCTCCTTGGTGACTCAAAAGAAAATGTCTTCCCTTTTTTGTGTTCTTTTTGTATTCTTTTGTTCCTTGTTTAAAATGTAATAAAGTTGTTTGTTTGTTTGTTTTGAAGTCGTAAGTATAAGTTGAAGGTAGTTGTAAGAGTCCACGGAAAAGGTGTCCAAATGAACCTAGTCTGTGCTCTGATTGACTAATGAGATAAAACCAGAAAAGTCTTGACAATACATTGATATTTCAATGTATCGTCAAATTAGAGCAGACTCGGTTCATTCGGATACTTTCTTCATAGACTCTTGTCTTATGCAAGCAGGTGTTTCAAAAAGTCCGCCCAAACTCAGTACAGATAGATTCTTTGCTTGTAGTTCATAAAAAATGGCCGAAGAACTATACCTCTTTGAAATTTATTTTTCAAAATGCGACGTTATGCCCTATAAAAGCTTAATTATTTCATTCCCCGGTGCACGCATGCATGCGCAATGTATATTTTTAAAATCTTAATGTACAAATATATCAAATAACCCTGTTAACGTTTTCCATAAAACTTTCTTTGCCAGGTTTCATATCTTTTTCCGTCGCGATTTTCTCAAAATTATGGGTCTCAGAAGTATTATTGGGCATTTTTATGTACTCCACTCAAAGAATCTAGCTGTACAGAGTTTGGACGGACTCGTTAAAACACCTTGTACACACATATCAAAAGTTGTTTTAAATATCACCCCTTGCAACCTGTACCCTCAAGCTTTAGTGGATGTTTTCTTAAAAACCCTATTTTCGTTCTAGGTTGCCTACAAGTTACAACGATACAGCCCAGAAACACCGCTTCCAGCAGAGCGGACTCTGTGCTGGAACACGCCACCAACTGTCCTCTTCACCTTCCTCCTCAAATCGTCCATCATCACCAACTGTTCCTCCAGTTCCTCGATCTGACCGACTGCCATGGCTTGGAAGACTTCGGTCTGAAGATCATCGTCCGCAACTCACCCCAAATCTCTCACCTGTACCTTCGACGGTGCGTCCAGATCACGGACTGTGGTGTCAAGGCGATTGCGAGCTTCTGCACGATGCTGAAAGAGCTTAGGTAAATTCATTTACCATGGTTAAGCACCATTTTATGTATCAGTTAGTGAGGGGGTTCGGGAAAATACTTATTACTTAAGTTGCTTACAAGGAAACATGCCCAGGCTTAACTCACATAAATGGACGAAAATTTTACAGGGGAGAGTAGGTAACTCTAAACACTTACTGTGAAGAAATTAGCAGCAGAATTATAGTAGAAAAACTAAAAAAAACTCCTAAAAATCACCACTTTTAAACCAAATTAAACACCACTAGGCGAAAAGTGCAAAGAAACCGCCAAGACCTGGCTCCGTTTTCTCTGAAGCAGTTTAGTTTAAATGGGCCAATTAAATGCAAGCCAAGTCACCAAATGCTGATAGCTGAAAGAGTTCGACAACTCAGAACCTAATTTTCAATATTAATTTACTTCTCTCTTAATGAAATTCCACTGCTAGTTTTTCGACAATAAGTGTTTTTAGTCATCTTCTTTTATGTTTATGTTTTTGTGAGTTTAGTCTATGAACGTTTCCTTGTTAGATGATAATCGCGCAAGTACAAAATTGTGAATTTTAAGCTGGGTATAGACGGTTTCTTGTATATCGTTTATATAGTGTGGTTAGTTTCCAGAGTAAAAATTTAAAAATTAACCTGTAAAAGAGAAGCTCCAAAAATTTCATTGCCAAAATTACTTCACCCGAAATTACTTACGACCCGAGTCCCTGCAAGCCAACAGAAACTTCTAGACCCCATGCATCTTATGGGAAGCATTTGACCCAGTTACATCGCTAGAAAAAACAGGAACGTCAGGGAAGGATATTTCCGAGGTCTTCCTTTTCACTTATCATTAAAAACTATCAAATCTGGATTAATCTGACCACTCCCCCAACCGCTCAGTTCACTGTGCAGGACACTATCGAACCAGCAGGGACATGGTTTAGTTTCTGTTAAGGGGAACAATCTTTAAATTCTTCTAGTCATCTCCCCACCTATAATATACCCATAGAAGGATGAATCCCGAAACTTTCTCAGAATGGCCTTAATCATTAAAAAAGTATGACATTTTCAAATATGTGGGTATTATTTTTGCCTGTTATCTCAAATTCTTCTGTAATGTGTTCAGTTCAGCGCAATTTTTTTAGATGATTCGACTAGCAGTGATACCACAGCAACTTTCTAACACTCGTTGTTTTATGTTTCAGCATCAGCGACTGCATTCTCGTTACCGACTTCGGTATCTACGAACTGGCCAAACTGGGTTCGAACCTGAGGTACTTGAGCGTCGCTAAGTGTGATCAGATCTCGGACGCTGGCATCAAGCAAATCGCACGTCACTGCTACAAACTGCGCTACCTGAACGTCCGAGGCTGTGAAGCCGTCTCTGACCACAGCATGGAGCTCCTGGCTCGCAGCTGCTCTAGGCTACGAGCCCTGGACATAGGCAAGTGTGACGTTACGGACAGTGGTCTTCAAATGTTATCTGAACATTGCCCCAACTTGAGGAAACTTAGTGTCAAGTCTTGCGACTTGATCACGGATCAAGGTATCCAGTCGATAGCCTTTTATTGTAGAGGTCTTCAACAGTTGAATATTCAGGATTGCAATATCACGATGAATGGTTATAGAACAGTCAAGAAATTCTGTAAAAGGTGCATTATTGAACACACTAATCCTGGTTTTTATTGATATTTTTAAAAGAAAATCATGCTGTGGAGTTTTTACTATGGTCATTTTACCGGTTGATAAGCGAAGAGCTGTTTCTAAACTAAATTTTGGGGTCGCTTTATATAAGAATTTGCTATTGGTGCAAAAAGAAGATATTTTCTCATACCCTGGCAAGGGCTTATATAGCACTTTCTATGTCCATAGTTTAATGCTTCTTAAGTTTAAAATGAAATTTTTAAATGAATAGATAGAACTTAGCCAAAGGAGGAGGGTTTCGGGATAATATATTAGCTCACAATTTAACTTCCTTTTTACGGTAAGAAAACGATTTAAACTACCCCACAACCCCATTGTAAATCCTATAATCCCCATCCCATTTTTATTTGCTATACTTTACCCTCATAGTCGTTGAAGATCGATCATTTTTAGACTAAAATGAAAAACTATCACGTAAAATGGATTTTTCAAAATTTTTATTTCGGTTTGTGTGCAGGTTTTAAAATTTGGGTATATTTAAAACTGAATCACACTTTTCTTCGCTTATAATCGAAAATATACCTACGGTAAAGGTCTAAAATACTCGTCTTTTTTACAAGATGGTATACCTGAGCAGATACGACCATATATTGAGTTAGGTACGTCGACTTGTTTCTCCTTGTGCAATCTAAAAATATTTTTTGTTATTTATTGTTATGAAATATTTATTTGAAATAAACTTCAGAACTTAAGCCAATTCTGAAAGTCTGAAAGAAGTGATAATCAAAATGAGACATATTCAAATCCTAAAGCTTTAAAAAATATAATTATTTTCAGCCAAAAGATTTTTTTAACAATGAGGCACAAAAAAATTCTTCTTTTTACATTCCAATGTATAACACTATTCTTAACACGTTTAACTATTTAGTAAATGGCCTTATCTAAATAACTTGTGGTGATTCCAAGTCACATCAAGCATTTTTCATTCTTAAAATTGTTTATTTGTATAATTCAATGAAATTTCTACGTAAAAATAATTTCAAAATAATTTCTAATATCTTGAGTAAGCAACTTAATGAAAAATCAATATGAAATAAAATAAAAACACATTCGTTTGAGTTATTAAGATTTAAAAGAATTTCTGGCAAAGGAATTGTAAAAAGATTTTTTGCCTACTTTAACAACCCTTACATTTGGGTAAACAGCATGATTTATTTATAAGTTAATATTCCATCAAGAATTGAGAAAAAAATTTTCTATAAACATAAATATATGAATTCAAGAACCTAGTCTTTACCTAGAGTACTTGTTTTGTAACTTAGGGAATGTTTTGTATATATACTGATATCGTACAAATAAAAATTTGTTCCTCTTTAGTGTAACTAAGTACTGCATTCCTTGTTTGCAAGGCACACACATGAATTGTATTTTTGTAAATTAAGAGAATATTCAGAAATTTATGTAGAAACTAAGAGATTTACATATTTTTGTACACAGTAATTATTGATTGTATATACTTTTATTCTTGTAATTTTTGTAGAATTGTTTGTCACTTACTAAAATATATTTTAAAACTTTTTCTTCGCATTATTATTATCTTTATTTTCTCAACTCGCACAAAATAGTCTATAACACTTTTTCTCGGCAAAGTACGTAAGTTGTTTTATAAATTCTAGATCAGGCATGGCCAACCCGCGGGCTGCATGCGGCCCGTTTGATATAATTTTGAGGCCCGCGAGAATTTTTTTGTCAAAAGTTAAAGTTTTAGGGTATGTCAAGCCCCCCCCCCCGAAATCTGGCAATTAGGCTAAGCGCGCACTAGATACTTCTGTCGCGGCGACTATAAACACTAGGTCACTCGAGAGCAATGCATTTCTATGGTAGGTTTTTGGCAATCGGCCAAGAGTCTCGTCGCCTAATGCGTGCGCTCTAGCTTCTTGCAATAGCCAGGGTGATAATTTTGTCTCTGTCGCCGTGACAAAAGTCTCTAGCCTTAGAGTCGAATTTTCAAAAAAAATTTCTGGGGGAGGACCCCCCAGACCCCCCTTTATGTACTAGGAACTCTATTGTTCACAACTTTTTTAGGATAAGTTCATCCAGATGCAAATCCTACCTAAAAATATATTTTAATTTATGCATTGAACCTATTAAATATGCATGAAGGCATCAGAGGGAGATTTGGTGTGTACTTTTTTCCCTGTGCGAAAATCTAACTGCAATTTTTAGAGAACATTTGGGTCCTCCCGAAATAAATTTCTATAAGCGCCACAGGCTCCTTAGTTTCGAGTGATTCCAAGTGTTCTTTAACGGCCGGCACCTGTTTAGTTCCTATGGATATTAGGGTGGCCCTTATTACAATGGAGAAATTTTTTTTTTCAATATTTTGTTTCGCGCCGGGCTGATTTTTTTTCCTTTTACTATAGAATGAAAGTGTGCAAAAGGATTTTCCAATATTTTAATATTAACACGTGCCTCATCGGGGGTGAAGTTTTCCCATAGCGCGCCATAGCAATAGTATGGCTTACGACGGGAATAGCGTCTCCGCCAAGAATTAAGAAACATAAGACTTCGTAAGACATAAGAATATTATTAGTATGCATTAAATTAGTTAAAAAGTCAAGAATTAAACAAAAGTATTTATTGAAAAAAAATTAAAAAGCATACATATTGCATATAATTCAGAACTGCTTAACGTAAAACAACAATTACACTACTCGACAAAAAAATAGGGTCAAAATGCTTCTGACACAATTCAAGCAGATTCTTATGTAAACTGACCCCCTGAATCCGAATCCGACCCCCGTTTTTCTCCATCACGTACCGATTTTCGGGGAACAGCCCCTCCCCCTTTTTGCGTTTTTCGATGATAAAATGACTTTGAATTCGATTTCCAGGGGCAAAAACTATTACTTTAGCCTTTAAATTACACCCGAGGGAACAAGAAAGGTTTAAGCTTCTAAAATATACAAATTTGTAGCAAATGGGTAAGTTTAAGGGGTTATTACCCCCCTAAAAATGCAAAAAAATCGTTAAAAATTATAGAGATTGTTTTTGGCTATTTTTTCCTCTACTTTTTCACGCAATTTATCATTAAAGGGTCCTAACCCTTCCCCAAGAACCCGAATTTAATGAATATATGTAGCAATGATTTTTGCTAGTAGCGGTTGAGGTGTTAGCGCCCCCGAAGCACTCGCGGAAGAGACTCTCTGAATCGCGCCGCCGCTAGTGAACTCAGGAATTAATATTCATATTTTGAAAAGCTCAAAATTTACATTGTTCTTATATTTCAGGTCTATCCTGAGGGAAATTGTTCAGTTCGTTAAAAACTGGCCATTTTTTGGGGATGGGGGTTCCATGTTTCAAGCTCTTACGCGTGGGCTGTGGATAACAATTGGGGGTTGTCCCATTAAAAATTGAGGGTGATGGGGGAAAACGGGTGTCATATTTGCGTTTAAGAGGTCATTTTACACAAGAATCGACTGAAATTCAGTTAGTAACAGTTGGAATTTTTTTTGTATAGCAGTTTAACCCTTTAGTATGGCGTAGAACCCTTCCGAGGGTGCCTTGGGGGCGCTAACACCTCAACCGCTTTTTATAAAAATCATTGCTGCATATATTCATTAAATTTGGGTCCTTGGGGAAGGGTTAGGACCCTTTAATGATAAATTGCGTAAAAAATTAGAGGAAAAAATAGCCAAAAACAATCTCTATAATTTTTAACGATTTTTTTGCATTTTTAGGGGGGTAATAACCCCTTAAACCGACCCATTTGCTACAAATTTGTAAATTTTAGAAGCTTTAACCTTTCTTGTTCCCTCGGATGTAATTTAAAGGCTTAAGTAATAGTTTTTGCCCCTGGAAATCGAATTCAAAGTCATTAAATCATCGAAAAACGCAAAAAGGGGGAGGGGCTGTTCCCCGAAAATCTGTACGTGATGGAGAAAAACGGGGGTCGGATTCGGATTCAGGGGGTCATTTTACATAAGAATCTGCTTGAATTGTGTCAGAAGCATTTTGACCCTATTTTTTTGTCGAGTAGTGTAATTGTTGTTTTACGTTAAGCAGTTCTGAATTATATGCAATATGTATGTTTTTTAATTTTTTTTCAATAAATACTTTTGTTTAATTCTTGACTTTTTAACTAATTTAATGCATACTAATAATATTCTTATGTCTTACGAAGTCTTATGTTTCTTAATTCTTAGCGGAGACGCTATTCCCGTCGTAAGCCTTACTATTGCTATGGCGCGCTATAGGAAAACTTCACCCCCGATGAGGCACGTGTTAATATTAAAATATTGGAAAATCCTTTTGCACACTTTCATTCTATAAGTAGTAAAAGGAAAAAAAAATCAGCCCGGCGCGAAACAAAAATCCAACTTTGAAAAATAAGGGCCACCCTAATGGATATACAGAGGGTATTCTTGTCTTGGGGTTGCTCCTAAAGGTAAATTTATATGAATTTTTTTCAATGAATCTGTCAAACTAAGCAAACGATCTAAGTATTTATACCTAGTTTATTCAATTTACTTCACTGTCATTCTGTGCACCTAATATCCTAAAATTTTTTATGCGGCCCGCAAGAGTATTGTGGGTTTCCAAAGTGGCCCTCAACAGCATTTGGGTTGGCCACCCCGGTTCTAGATAGTGCCGGATTGGCCAGGGTATACGATTTAATTTGAGGATATGTCCGATGGGTCATTAACAACTGAAATTCTTGTTTTATACAGTTTAAATGGTTTAATAAACAACTCATACACAAGTATAAGTTAATGATATTTGAAATAAAATACATAAAAAACCTTCATGCTTCACATAAAAAACTTAATTATTGGTGCATCTGACGAAGTCCCTCTTCCCAGTTATGAACATAATATACTACCAATACCATTTTAGAGTTCCTTTAAAATTTTTAGCTACTTCAAAAGTAGTAAAATTAGTAGGGTACTAAAAGAAAAGTATGAGGGTTCTTTGGGGTTTTTAAAAAAATTAACCTTAAAAAGGATGTTCTACACATTTGTGTCGTATTTTGACTGACAACTGTTTGAGGATATTTTAAGTACGTCATTATAATTTTTACGGCTGTGGGCTATAAAAAATCTCACCACGTCCCCTCCCCTACTGAACTATGTTATCGTTCACTCAACTAGCATGTTAGTTTTTTTTAAACATTAAAATGGGATCAATAGTTTAAGTAATTTTCTTTACATAAATAAAAAAAATTATGAAGTACCCTAAAATGGGGTATCTTTGGCCCAAGCATCGGAAAGAGATTCCTTATATGAAAGAATGTGATTATCATTATCACTTATCAAATTCTAGGACAAACAGGAAGAATTGTTATCATGATATCCTTAAAGTGAAGTCTTAATATTCCGCAAAATTTAACCCAATTAACAAATTCATTAAAATATATACCAAGAAAATTAAAATACTGTTCACTGTTGATCTATTCGTTTTCCTTAAAAACTTCTCCGGGTAACAATAAAATGAAATCAGGTTTGTATTAGAAAACATGTTTTAGTGCATGATTTTCTTATAAATTAAACTTGAAATGAACTTGTAATAGATTATCATTATTCATAGGCAACTTAGCAACACATCTGAACGGTTTTCTCCTATAAAGTAAGTGGGTTTTTTCAAATTTTAGTGAGTTCTTTCTATGTTAAATGTGTTCTGTCAAAATAATGTCAGTTTTTCCAACGTTAAGTGGGTTTTTTCTAAGTTTTTATACTTTGAAAAAAACCACTGAAATTGTAAAAGCACCCCTTTTTTACTGAAACCTGGCTAAATTTTGAAAAACCCACTAAAATTTAAAAAAATCTTCATTTTTTATATATATTTTATATCTATATATAACCCTTCACTGCACAATTTTTTTGTTTCTTTTGAAAAAAGTAATTTAATATCTTCTAACAACCACGAATATAGGAAAAATTCTTCTAAAATTCTAAACTTAATTTTTCATTAAGATATATGTTTTTTTATGGTATGGAACAAACCTAAAAACATGATTTACAGCTGGTGTAATAATTGTTTTTACGAAAAATCAATTTAAATAAGAAGTATATGTTGTGTATAAATGTCACTTAATTTACCAAGCGATATTTTCAAGATTTACTGGTAAAAAAAAGATCAATCAAAATCTTTGATTGCATACAAAACGGATGCAACTGTTTTGAAGACATAAAAACCTAATAATCAGTGAGAAGCTGCCATCTAAATCCACACTGAGTAGTTAATATTATACATATATGTATGTTCAAGATGTGGCACAAAACTCAGATAAGGCTCATTCCACGCCAACTCGACCAATGGCATGTGCATGCTCTTAGGTCATGGATTTTTTTTCAAAATTTTTCTATAGATAGATACCCATGATAAATACCACCACAATTTTTTTCAGAATTTTTACTCAAAAAGGGACCCCAGGAAAAATTTATGAAAATTTGACATTTTCCACCGTTTTTTGATTGATGAGTTACAAAAAGTGACGTTTCTCAACTATTTTTCAAGCAAATGAGCTGATTCTGGTGCCAAATTAAAGCAGCTTGCACTCTACACTTTCTAGTAAAGTATAAAAATCCACTATTATTTAATTATATTAATATTTTTTACGAAAAATCGCTATTTTCGAAAAAATTGAATAACTCCGAGTTATCTTAAAACATACACTTCAAAATTTTACCCAAGAATCATCTTGACATATACTTTCCATGGTATAAAAATTGGGATGGTGTTTTGGGTTAATGAAAAATAAATATTTTTTTTTCTAAAATTCGTTAAGTGGTCAATGCAGCTTTGAAAAGTCTACAGAATTTCCTTATAATACAAACCTTAAACTTAACCACTCATATATAAATCATAAATGCATATTTAATGAACTTCATATTATTGGTATACTTAATTAGTATGTACTTTTGGTACAAATTTAGAGTTTACTTACTCCATCTTTATATAGCTAAAAATATTTTCCTCATATACATATAAATCATCACAGCTAAGTCTAAAATGCTAAATATTTATTTTAAAAGTTGTTAATAAAAAGGAAGTTAATTTTTTGTAAATGAAAAGTAGAAACTTCAAATTCTTTTATTTTTCAACATCTATAACTTCCCTTTTTTTACTATTCAAAATAAAAACTGAATTGAGGCAACTTACTCTTGTTTTAAATATAAGTTTCAAATTATAATGGTCTTTTTTAATAACGGTCACAAAGATACACAGACCACTTATTGAATGTTGAAAGAAATTATTTTTCAACACCCAAAACACTTTTTGTATATTTATACTGTTGAAAATACCTACTAAGGTAAATTTTTCTTGTGAAAAAATTAGGTTTTTCATTTTAATGACTTTGGGAAGAAAATTACAAAGCTGCATTGACCACTTAACGAATTTTAGAAAACACAATTATTTATTTTTCATTAACCTAAAACACCATCCCAATTTTTATACTATGGAAAGTATATGCCAAGATGATTCTTAGGTAAACTTTTAAAATGTATGTTTTTAGATAACTCGGAGTTATTCAATTTTTACGAAATTAGCTATTTTTCGAAAAAAAAATATTAAATTATTAAATAATAATGGATTTTTATATTTTACTAGAAAGTGTAGAGTGTAAGCTTTAATTTGGCACCAGCATCAGCTCATATTCTTGATAAATAGTTGAGAAACATCACTTTTTGTAACTCATCAATCAAAAAACGGTGGAAAATGTCCAATTTTCAAAAAATTTTCCTGGGGTTCCTTTTTGAGTAAAAATTCTGAAAAAAATTGTGACGGTATTTCTCAAATACATAATTTTGAAAAAATCCATGACCTAAGAGCACGGCGATTATTTTTATTTGGTCGATTTGGCATGGAATGAGCCATAACTTACATTTCACACATGTGGGAAAATTGAGGAGTTTTATTTGTTTGTGCCGAATTCGGCACACCGTGCAGTGAAGGGTTAAACATCCTAAATTTTGATAAAAAAAAACCATTCAATAATGAAAAAACCACTGACACTGAATAATGAAAGAACCTATTTAACTTTAAAAAAACTCCCTGAAATTGAAAAAACACCATTTAATTTTTAAAACCTAGTTTAAATTTTGAAAAAACCCATTAAAATTTTAAAAATATCCTAAGCTTTGAAAAAAAACACATTAAATTTTGAAGGAACTGCCAAAATCTTGATTTTTCTTGAAAAAACCCCAAAATGGGTCCAAAATGTGGGTTTTTTCACATGGTTTTTTTTTTGAAAAACCCATTGGGTCCAATCCAGCCAACCCTGGTTAAAGGTAACTCAATGCTTTAAATTTTTGGATTTTATATTTTTGGTCTGGGCCCCCAATTACGGGAAATTTTAGCCCAAAATTTCAAGAATTTAAAAAAATATATATATTTAAATTTTAAATACACACTTTGAAAGCGGTTTATATTACAGTTGAACATGTTAAAAATATTATAAGCCACTGACTTAGTCAAATTTGTTTTGATTAATTACTTTTATTTGCTTTTAATGTGAAAAAAAACCACTCCATTTGGGCCAAAATTACCCCATTTTACGGAAGCTAAGTTGTGGATGGTTTGGAAGTTTTGTTAAATACCTAATAAAGTGGGGAATTCGCACAATATGTTCTCTTTACCCAACATGGTATTCATAAAAGAATATGGGTAAGTAAAATTAAAGATATAGGGTAAAACGGGGCGATTTGATTGATACAAGGGGTACCATTTATACACTTTCAGTACCTCAAAAACTAAAGGTTTAGGTAAAACATTTTCTAAAAGTTGCCTTTGCCTGCATAAACATTACATCTGAAACCGTTAAACTCCGCAGTAAGTCAAAAAATTTTAATGAAAGAAACTAAATGTTTTTCATCAAAAATTTACAAAAGTAAATATCTAAGTAAAAAGTATCTTTCTGACGCTATTTTACTTTGAATAGAGATCTGTAAATTCTAAAAGCAAAGAGGGAAATTTTTCAAGGAAAATATAAAGAAAGGTGTAAAAATGTTTGTGGGTCCTACCACAGAAAAATTTTTGAAATTTGCCCATTGAAAGTAGTATTTTGTTATACGGCCTATGAGAGACGCCCAAAGAGGACAGCTCCAAGCGGCAGATATTTTCAATGAAAACATTATAAAATTTGAAGTCAGAATTTGAAGGGGGAAAACCCCTCTCTAGCAAAGTGTAAAAGAGCTGAATTCTTTTCAGATATTGATCGTTTATGTGTAGGGGAGAGGGGGCACATTCGAACAAAAGTACATTTTTGACTACTGCTCCATATATTTATACGATGTAGAAAAAACCTGATTTATTCATATGTTTATAGGATTCCTGAAATTTTACTACCCCTTTTAGATGCATTTATCAAAATTTCCCATTTGAATCATCGTTCTCAAAATTGAGAGATTCTGTTCGAATATGCCCCAGTGGAGGGGTACATTGGAACACGCTTGAGGAGCATATGAACACTGCATAAATAAAACAGAATAAATTTTTAGAAGCAACTAAATTCCTTGTGCATTGCTTACATTTACATCTAACAATTAAGCTGGATATATATTTTTCACTCTTACCTTTTTTTTCATAAATTCCAGAGATTTTTCGCACTAAAAAAATTTCAAAGACATTTCAGCAGTGGCGAATCCAGATGGGGACTGTGGGGTTACAGCCCCCTCCCAGGAATAAGACATTCAAGTTTTGGTAATAGCAATAAAGTCAAAAAAGAAAATTTTGGAATCTAATAAGTACGGTTTTTCCTTGAAACTTTAGGGATTTACAAGGAGTGATCCTCTTTGATGTAACCTGTCCTAAAGTGTCTCATCATGAGTTAAAATGCCACTTTTAGGGGCAAAATTCTAAAATTTTCTGGAATAGGAACCCCTAAACGCCTAAACCCCCTAGAAATTTTCCAATTCATTATAAACTTTTTTCCTTAAATATTTTGCCGCTTACAATGAGTGGTGCTCTTTGGGTGGAATCTAAAGGTCTACAAAATGAGCTAAAACACTATTTTCAGGGGCAAATTTTCAAACATTTTCTGGAGGAGGTCCCCCAGACCCCCCTTTTACTTAGAGTTGACATTTTTACACAATTTTGAAATTTAGTGCACCAAAATTAAAACCTTACGAAGTCCATCTCACCTAATACTTAGTATTCCTAAGATTAGACCTCAGAAAAGATGTTGAGTAACCCCTCTAAACAAAAATCTGGCTGCGGCACTGGGCTACCACCCCTCCCCCTTTCAGTTGCTTACATTAATATTTGAACTGCCGATAATAGCAATTACGTTATTTGTGAAACTCAGCCCCCCAGACAAAAATCCGGGATTCGCCTCTGCATTTCAGTGTAGACAATGTTTTTGATAAGCAAAAGGCAAAAGAGTACTTGAAGAGAAAACTCAACGAATTATTTCACATCAATAAAATCAGTGAGAATAAATTGAAAAAAAAATTTAGTTTTCAGTGGGGCTCGACCGATGCGCCGGCGCCGATTGCACTGTTCAACAATGAAAAAATTTCCTTGATGAAAATAGTCATTTCTTATAGATTTTGGGTCGCTGAATACGAAAATCACCATTAAAATTCTCAATTGACTCAGGATTTTCGGGGAACAGCCCCTCCCCCTTTTTACGTTTTTCGACGACTTTATAACTTTAAACTCGATTTTCAGGGTCAAAAAGCATTGCTTTAATCTTCAAATTTCCCCCCAGGGGACAAGAAAGGTTCAAATTAATAAAATATGATAAATTTATAACAAATGGATAGGTTTAAAGGGTAATTACCCCCCTAAAAATGCAAAAAATTAGCTAAAAATAAAGAGGTTTTAATACGCTATTTTTTCCTCTTATTTTTTACGCAATTCACGTTTGAAGGCTCCTAACCCTTCCCAAAGGACACAAATTTGATGGCAATATGCAACAATGGTTTTTACTAAAAGCGGTTGAGGTGAGAGCACCCCCAAAGCACCCACGGAAGGGTTCAATGTCGCACTTAGAGTTAAACTGTGCTGCACAAAAAAAATTTGAAGCCACTAAATAAATTTCAGCTGATTCTTGAGTAAAATGATCTGCTGAATTCAAATATGACACCCATTTTCCTCCATCACCCTCTGTTTTTAAGGGGATGCCCCCTAATTGTTATCCCCAGCCGTGCATCTATTAACATCTTGAAACATGGAATCCTCACTCCCTAAAACCGGTCAGTTTTTAAAGAACTGAAGAGTTTCTACTTAGGATAGACTCAAAATATAAGAAAAACGTCATTTGTAATCTTTTCAAAATTATCAATATTAATTCCTGAGCTCGCGAGCGCCTTCGCGATTCTGGAAGTCTTCCGAACTCTTCCTCGGGGGCCTCTGGGAGGCTAATTAAAATTAATTTTATTAAAAATTATTGCTGCATATTGTCATCAAATTTGGGTCTTTTTTTTTTTTATTTAAAATACAAAGCACCTGGGCCCATAGGGCCCTTATCTTTGATTAACAAATACAAAAACAACTTAAAATACAATTGAGAAGGTATGTGAAATACAATTCAAAGGACAACTTAAAAATACAATTGGACATAAGTAAAAACAATTAAAGCAACTTAAAATTGAATATAAGGTATGTCTAAAAACACAATTAAAACAGCAGAAATACAATTTAAAAGCCGTTTAAAATCAAGGCAAGAGAAAAAAAATATATATATACATATATTTATTTAAAATCAACTATTTAATTAAATTTAAAAATCTCACACCTGGCTCAATACGTCTGTGCATAAGAGACCTCGTTCAATATAGCCCGAGGTCTCCTCCAGTTTTTAGGTATGGTTGCATCGTACCGGGCCATGCCTTGAACACAGGGGTTATTGCTGTTATCTATTTTTTGAAAGAATTTTATAGCTATTTTAGTAAAATGATCCTTGATAGTTGTTAATTTAAGGCTTCTAAGTATTATATGGTTTCTGTAATAAAAGGGACTATTTGTCATTAGTCTCGCTATTTTAGTTTGAAGTATCTCTAATTTTTTAAAGTGGGTTTTGACGGCACGGCCCCATACGACGCAGGCGTAGCTGATTATTGGTCTGAGTAGTGATTTGTAAATGAGCAACTTATTATTTAGGGATAAAACTGAGTCCCTGGCAATTAGGGGATACAATAAATTTTGAGACACCAGGAACTTTCGCCTAATGGTAGAGATATGCGCGGAGAACGACAGTTTGGAATCCATCGTGACACCCAAATATATTACTGACTTACTCCACGGTATCTCTAGTCCATGTAGTTTAAGAGGAGGAGGCATGGCTCTCTTGCGAGTGAACATAATAGCCTGGCATTTGTCAACATTAATATCTATTTTTGAATTATTTAACCAGGTTTCTAGGGTATTTAGATAATTTTGCATATTTTCTTTAACCAAGAAAACATTTTTATTTTGGTTTAAAATAGATGTATCGTCTGCAAATAGACCAAGTAGAATGTTATCGTTTTTAGGGATGTCATTAATAAAAATGTTAAATAAAGTAGGACCAAGTATGGATCCTTGGGGAAGGGTTAGGACCCTTTAAACGGGAATTGCGTAAAAAATAAGAGGAAAAATAGCGTATAGAAACCTTTATAATTTTAGCTATTTTTTGTATTTTTAGGGGGGTAATTACCCCTTAAACCTATACATTTGTTATAAATTTATCATATTTTATTAATTTGAACATTTCTTGTTACCTGGGAGGTAATTTGAAGACTAAAGCGATGCTTTTTAACCCTGAAAATCGAGTTTAAAGTTTTAAAGTCGTCGAAAACGTAAAAAGGGGGAGGGGCTGTTCCCCGAAAATCCTGAGTCAATTGAGAATTTTAATGGTGATTTTCGTATTCAGCGACCCAAAATCTATAAGAAATGACTATTTTCATCAAGGAAAAAATTTTGAAGGTCAAATTTGTTGAACAGTGTTGTTTGAAAAAATAGACATCGGCGGCCGATGTTAACTTGAGAAAAAATCGGCCCATCGGCCTAAAAATATATCTGAAAGCCGATGTTTTTCGCAGAAAACAGAACATCAAGCAATAGACAAAAATTATGATTCGGCTCTATCTTGCTCCAAATTTAGTTTTAAGTTGAACTTGCACTGCATGGGTCCATGGGTGTCATTTAGGGGGAATGAGTTAAAACACTACTTTTGAGGGTAAAATTTCAAAAACAATTCTGGAGGTGAACCCCCAAACCACCCCGTCTAAAAGTTTGACTTCTGATTTTTTTTTAATACCATACGCGGTTCCGTTTGGGTGTTCCCCAAACGGAGTCAAAAAACTTGTTTTAAGGGGAATTTTCAATACATTTTCTGGAGGAGGATCCCCAGCCCCCTTTAAAACTCTGACGTTTTTTAAAGCTTTTTTCCCTTGGAAATTCAACATTTTCAGTTTAAAAGGGTCTGTTCCCCCGGATGTGACCCAAAGGCAAATTTCAAAAACACTTGTGGGAGAGAACCCATAAACCCCTCTGTAAAAATTTCGCTAGAATACAATGTTTTCCCCTTAAAATTATGTCGCTTACAAGAAGCTTTACCCTTTGGGTGTCCCCTGCTGAAGAGTTTTAAAAGGAAATTAAACTCTTGGTAAAAGGGGAATCTTCAAAAATGTTTTTGGGGAGGACCTCCCCCTTGAAACTATGAAGTTTTGCCTTAGGAAATTTTTTGGTTTGCAGGGAACTGTTCTTTTAAGATCTAATCCAAAGGGTCTCAAAATAAGCTGAAACTGCTTCAGAAGGTAAATTCAAATATTTTATGGGGGTACAATCCAGACCCCCTTTTTTTACCTGGAGCTCACGTTGTAAAAGAATTCATGTTAGGCCAGAAGCGATCCTATTGATTTCTACAATTTTAGTATATACAATGAATGAACCGGCCTTTTTTATCAAGCTTTTTAAATAATGCCAGCTCTTCAGGCGCTTAGCCAGAGGGGAGGATTTGGGGATATGCCCCCTCCCCTGAAATCCAGAAAGTTTATTATTATTTTTACTATAGAAATGAACAAAATTTATCCCATACCCCTCAAATTCCAATCTCCCTAGGCACCAAAACAATATCTAAGATAAGGTTAGTGGTTTAACCTTCCCCCGAATTTTGACAATTTTATAATATTTTTTCCTTTTAAAATTCCGCGAATTTTTTCTGAGAGCGCATTTCCAGTCCCTTAATTTTAATCTGGGGTGGGGTAACACTAATTTTATATATCTTCTCTTTAGTTATTTCTGTTTTTTTTAATATTCTAATATATTGGGTTGTCCCATAAGTTCTGATACTTTTTACGAAGTTTCGTGTTTGAAAATTTTTTATGAAAAACTGGTAATAGGTGGAGATTTCAAACAAAAGAGATTTTGATCTATGTATATTTATGAACATAATGTGTGATTTTGGTAGTTCTCGAGATATTATTTCTTTTCAAAATGGCGGTTTAGAAAAAAGACCGCAAACGAAGATTTTCGCGTAATTTTTTTTCCTTTGTTTAAAAAACTAGGAAGAACGCGAAATTCATGCCTAAAAAAAGTTTTACTGTATATTTGAGATGTTTAGATTCAGATGTCATAGTTTCAAGATAATTTGATAAGTTTAACTTAGGAAATTTCGGTCTCAAACATAACATCTATTGCAAAAAACTTTCCTTAGTAATGTTAGTCATTTCAAAGAAATTCTCACAAAAAAATCATCAAAACCAATAAAAAAGTTTACAAATAGACCCAAGTATTCAAAATGGGCAGTACATTAAATTATCTCTGTGATTAAGTTTAGAAAGCAGTGCGCACTATTCAAGCGCGCAACGTTTTAGCTTATAAGAATTACACTCGCTGAACTTATACGCTATGCTAACAAAGCAATTATTTGCTTCATACGAAAACACTACAATAAAAACAACTCGTTTGAATTTAGAAACAAATCTATTCAACTAATATGAAAAGATGCTTTCAACGTTTAAACCATGTAAAACAATCATTATGGTTCAAAAAACATCTGCCTTTTATTTGCTTCATACCAGCTGCTTAGAAAAACAATGGGCGTGCTTTAAAAAACACGTGAAATTACCAATATATGAAGTTTTAAAGCCATAATTTCTTACCTTAAACTTATTGAATCATCTTGAAACTAAGACACCTTAATCGAAACATTTCAAATATACAGTAAAACTCTTTTTAGCCATGAATTATTCGTTCTTCCTAGTTTTTTAAACAAAAGAAAAAAATTACGTGAAAATTGTCGTTTGCGGTCTTTTTTTCGAACCGCCATTTTGAAAAGAAATAATATCATGAGAACTACCAAAATCACACGTTATGTTCATAAATATACATAGATCAAAATCCCTATTGTTTGAAATCTCCACCTATTACCAGTTTTTCATAAAAAAATTTCAAACACGAAACTTTGTAAAAAGTAACAGAACTTATGGGACAACCCAATATTATACAGGGTGTTTCAAAAGTCCGTTTCACGGCTGTTATTTGGAACCAAAGTGTCCTAGGGTCACGGAAGTAAGGTCTACCCCTAGGTAAATGACCCTGGAAAATCCATTGAGATGACTTACAGCGCCCCTAGCACCGAAATAAAAAAGTTAAAAAAATTTTAATTTATAAACTATAGGAGATAGAGCAAAAACCTCAGTGATAGTATTGTTGCCAACGTTATGAAGAACTCACAGAAAAAAAGTTTCATGAATATAACTTCACAAATTTGCAATTTTTTCAGTTTTATTGTGTAGTTTTGTTTTTTTAATGGAATAGTTTAATGAGTTTTAATTTAAATGAGCTAGAGCTCACATTGTAAAATTTTTACATTATGAGTAACGTCTCATTAAAATACTACTTTTAAGTGAATGATCTAACAATGTATAAAAGCACTCATAAGGGGGTACCTTAAAAATAAGGTTCAGTCAATCCCCCCCCAAAAAACAACCATAAATATTCTTTGTAAAGTGAATTCTGGACACCCCCTTGTAAAAGCTATAGCTACGTCCCTGAAACTTCAAATACGTTTTGTTTTAAATGGCCTATTCAAATACAGTAGAAGCACTTGTAAGAAACCAGCTGTCTCACTTTAGAGAGTAAACTTCGGCAAAAATCTTAACAGCAGCTTAGTTGACACTATTTTAAAGCTGATCAATTGTTTAAACAAATGAAATCTTAAATATTCATTGGTAACAAAACAGCGCTAACTTGGCAACCGCTCGGGATTTTTGTCAAAGCGAACTCTTTCGAGAGGTGAGAAAGTTGGTTTTTATAAGAGTGTCTACTATATACCAAATACATTTTATACAACAGGAAAAAGGTAAAGTTTGGATAATATTAAAGTAAGAAAAGTAAAGTTATGAAACAATTAATTTATAAACTTCTAGAATCATTTTAATAATTTATATTTGTAATACATTTGAAGTTATTTTTTAATAAATTGGGGTATACAATGGACAATTCATACAGAAATTAACAAATTCATCAATGTTAATAACTGTAGTATGCAACTTTATACATCACTCAAACTTTCTTAATATAACCAGACAGTATACTCATTCATTCAATTCAATATAAATAAAAATGCTTACAAAATCTCTTACTACAACATTTTACAAATTTTAAAGTACAATAGAAAAATTAATAAAAAATTCATATTGTTATTCATAAAAACTAAGCACTCTTCAGTGGCTCACATAACTTATGACTGCAAGTGCTTATTAAAAAATTGAGCACTGCTTCAGATACAAGGACAATACACATAATACTCTTTGGCAACAAAGATTAAGTCAAAATAAATTATTCGAGTAATTAAAAATACTTATTTATATACCCTTGTACTTAAAATTAAAATGAGTAAAATAAATTTCAAAAAATAGTTTAGGGCCTTATAATAAAAAATTACTATAAAAAACACTAAGATAATAAAGCACCACTAAAAATGAGTCAAATGAATGGGAAAAATAACTTTTTATCATATACAAGCTGCATTGGAATTTAAATATCATAGAACAATAGGTAATTCAATATACTCATAGAAATTTTCAGTTTTTCAAAAAATCTTACCAACTTACAAAACCCAAAATATAAACACAATTAAGTGGGTTTAAATAAGTACAGCAGTATAAAAATTAAATCTGTACATGTCAATATATAGTAATTTTTACAGTGTACTCTCAATATCCAGAAGTAAGACAGGCGGGGGAAATAATGAAACATGATTTTTGTGGTATAGCAAAAATATAAATAAATATATATATATATAATCCGAGCCCTGGTCATTCAACATTTCTGCAGAAAAAAGCACTTTAATAATAATACAATAAGAACTTTTTAAAGTATCTTATGTTGTAACTGTTTAACTATACCCATTTTGACCTACATTACTTACGATATTTTTACTTTAACCAATATTTTTAGTTATCAGGGTTAGCCTAGGTCCACATTAACTATTTTTTAAAGCAAACTGCAAGATCTTAGCAAAAAGTTTCAAGCCCATGATTAGAAACTAACATTAGGAATATGTAATATCAATGGGGAAAATATTTTTTCAATGTATAAAATTTTTGGTACAGCAAAGTTTGCAACACCACTGTTGAGAGTACACCATCTATTTAAAAGCATTTTTTATTAAAACATATGTAACACTTAATATCACTGTCTCTAATGATAAGTACTTTTTTAATTGAGGTTTTTGCAGCAACAACAAGAGGGAATTAACTTTTTGTTGCTGCAAGCATCTCAATTTGAGTATCGTATTTTCACAGCTTAAATTCCATCAAAATTTAAACGTTCAAGAAAGGAAAAGTACTTAAACAGCTTTTTCCCAATTCTACATTCAATACCATGTAGCTGCAGTATAAGGTTAATGATAATGGTATGAATTGAAAAACAATAGGTAATGTGGTTATCCAGTAGACGGCAACAATTAGAATGAAAGTAATTGATATGTTTTTCTTCCAATAACTTCGATTTTATGTAAAATTAATAAAAAGTAACAATCCTGATATCTTGTGTAACCAGAAAGAAGCCAATTATGGAGCTAAAAATTTTTTAAAAGTGATTCTGGCAGATCCTTGGTTGGAATACAGCACCAAAAATGCCTATTTTAATAACTTATTCCTGTTTTGATTAGTTCAATATCTTCCTCTCAGAAAGAAATTTAATTTTTTAAAATTACTGCTATAAATAAATAATGAAACTCAAAGAAAATATCAAGCCATATAAATACATAGTCGTAAATTAAATTTTTTCCTTGATATTAAAAATTTTGTACAACAGAACTCTAATTATCTTAACTCAATTCATTTGGTTTACTGGTAAGTAGGAAAAACCTCTTTCATAGATAATTTGTTGTCTGTCTAATTCATAGATAATTTGTCTGATGGTGAATGGTCAAAATGGCTCAGATTTTCACTGTTATTAACAGCGGGAAAAAACCTGTTTTTCCCCACTCACCATTAACAGTGAACAGAATCGTAAGGACCTAGTTTTGAAAATGGTCATTTGCTTGTAACAGCGATATCCATTTAAAGGAGCACCATCTTCAAGCTCCAATGGACCACCCATAAACTGTGACAGGGGTCGTGCAGCGCTAATGGCTGACCTGGGGTAGGAAAATCTGTTAACAGCCTCTCAGGTTTGTCACAGAATCAACTTTTCGGGCGAGTTAAGAGACTTCACACAACACTTCTCCTTTCTAACACTTACAAGGGGAGTGCACAACTTGGGAAATTTACTCTGGGTTCAAACTTGGTTAGGTTTGTAGTAGTTTGTATTTTTATCCCTAAAGTGTCCTGGTCCTGAAAAATAGGGGACATACAATCCTTGTGATATTGAGAAACACCCTAATTTTTACCTGCTATCCATGTGTTATTTAATTTTATCTGAAGTAAAACAGATCAGTCAGTAACTTGCTTGCCTGAAAACTGGTACTATATTGCAAATTTAATTATGAATTATAAGATGATTTCAATTTAAAAGGTTCGTTATTAGTTATCAAATAAACAAAACTATGTAAGGTCATTAAGGTGTAAACACACAGAAAAATACTGGGTGGAAGGAAGTTAGCAGCCATAGATTTCATGAAAAAAACCCTGAGTTTCAGGCACCAAAGCCTCAGTATTGGCAGGTATTTTGTAACCATTTTTCCTCTTAGTAAAGGGTTCCATAGTAAAATCTTTGTTCCAGATGGATGCTAAACTATGGGAACTACTGGATTAAACTATGTTTAGTACAAGCAACTCATTGCTATCCTGATAGGTAATTTAAAGAATATAAACAATCTTTATGATAGCTATTAATTGCAAAAGTTAATGAATTTTTCATCCACTTTTTATCTTTCATTTAACAGGGCATATTAGGTCTGGTCCCAAATATATAGAAGATAATTAGAGCTCAACTGAAACCACACATTATTTACAAAGAAAAATCACATTTTGGCACATATAACTATCAAGAACACAAAAGGAAATGCAGTTTCATATTTAGAAAAACAAAAAAAAGAAAATAACTGCACTTTTGAAAGTTACAATGCTGTATCTTCTATTTGTGATTTCTCATGTTTTAAATCATCATTTGGAGGTAAGACTTCAGTTAATATAACAACTTCATAAGGTGAACAATCTTCAAGATTCAGAATGCCGCACAACCATCCATAAAAGCCTTTTTCCCAGTCTAGAAATTCTCTATGCCAATGATCAATGTGCCATGACACTTGAATTAAAGCAGCATAAATACCCAGTCCAACTGAAGATACAGTAATCAAAAATGGATACGATATTATCAGAAGGGGACTAATGCAAATTTTTAGAAACACTGTTTTCTTTTCACTGAAATAAACTAAAACATTATACCAAGTCATTGTTCCCATGTAAAAGGAATAGCCAGCTGATAAAAGGAATGCAAAGGGGACTAGAATTAAACTAAGGGCAAAAACATGGAGACCTTTACGAATCCCACAGAAACATCGATCATCATCTTCAATTTGCTGGGATAAAATACTGTGTTCTAATTCATCAAGTTCTTCTCGAGACATCTGAACTTTCATATCCATAGTCTGCCCCTTCTTTGCACCCCGTTTTACAGTTCCAGTCATAGTTACAAAACTACCCCCGCAGGAACCAATTGACGAAACTGAACGAGAATTTAGAGCTGACCTCTCATTGGACAGCTCTATTTCTGCATATCCACTATCATTAATGTGAATACAATCTGAAATGTCACTATTTAAATCAGATTCATCACTTTTACCATTATTGACTTTAGATGATTGGGACTGATATGTAATAGACTTATGACTAGGAGATACTGGTTTATAAGCGTGGGAATTTGAATGCATTTTAATACCACTCCAATCCTTTGCTTGTTCTGACACTGAAGACGGGTGGTGCAGTTTCCTATTGGCTCTGTGGTCAAGTTTTGGACAACTTTGAGGAGACATATTGTTCCCAGAAGTAACACCAAGCATTTGAAGGCTTTCATTACTGGATTTAGAGGATGATTTCGATCCTCTTTTTCTTGGGGGAACAAACATAGGCTTTTCACAACTTTCCATTGTTTTCTCCTGTAGAAAAGAGCAAAAAAGTTAAATACCGCTCTGCTTTAAAAGACCAAATTGTTTTTTTAACTACCCCTTTGATTAATAATATTTCAGTAGACATTATAAATAGATGAAATCAAAATATCTCATGGTTACATGTTACTACAATGGGCACTGTTTGATACAAAAAAAGCATTGAGTAAAAGCTTTTGGGGAAAAATTTTAGATGTCAACAATTTCAAAAGACACAAGGGAGGGAATAAATTTGATGGTAGTGAGTGGGGGGAGACCCCCCTACCTATTTTTAACACCCGTCGATTTGGGTTAAACCGCCCTCGTAATGCACGACGCAATTACGAATTTCGCGATCAAGGACCCGCCGACTGGCGCATCCTACGATTGAGACAATATCAAAATCAAGTAAAGACCAGATAGAAATTATTAAAAACCAAAAGAAACTGTTCATATTTACAAGCAATAGCTACAAAAAAGACAGAAAAACGACCTACCTCAGGAACGTTGTTTCATACGCTAAACGTTTATTCATCATGTCTAGATTCTAGGAATCAAAACAAACATCTAATCCAAAGTGTTGCCACTAACTTACTACTTTATACTTGTAGTATAATAATATTAGGACATGCAACAAACGGCAAATCTTTCTTCCCATTGGCTTAACGCTTGCATCATCATCATTGCACGCAAGCATCCAGCAATGCGCCTGCGTCACGGTGGCGCAGTGATCAGTACTGCATCATCATCCCTAACTACAACCATGCAAACCAGACGGGGGCAAAGCTGGCACACTTATCGCCGGATTGGCGAATTTCCCCCCGCTTAACCGTGAATCCCCGAATTCTTATTTTCTATACAATTTGGAGCAGAAATTATGGAGTTTTTGCATGTTTAAAGCACTGTAGCAAGTGGTGAGTTTTTGAAGCAGTTAGGTAGATGCTTTATAACCCTGAATACAGTACTTAGATCCATTGATTATAGTAAACTTTTGATTAAGTAAAAGTATTTAACATAAATGATTACCTAAATTCTTACTATTTAAGCATGGAATAATCAGATCTTGATTTTTAGATGGTAGATTTACACACAGCATGCCACATATTCTGATACAATAGCAGCATTTTATAAATCAAATCTGGAAAATAATTGAGAATGAGAAACACTATTTTCAAATTTTTTCATAACACAATTTTATTTTGGGTATAAAATTTAAACTATGATTTCCTAAAAGCAATGGATGATATGGAATTCCCTCTCCAGTTTTCTTTTAAATACCCGTAGACGAAAGCTGTTCCCTGACTTTAACTCAAAATCCCGAAACAGTTACAGATTTTTTTATTATTCCTATACTAGAGGTATTCTTTCCACAAAACTTACGTCTTGCCCGATGAACTGATGAGATCAAGCAATGTTCATACAGAATCACAAGATGATTGTAGCTACAATAGGGAAATCATAATTTATTTTTTAAAGGAATAAACTGGCAGTGACAACTACCATAAAGATTGAGCCAGATACCGAACTTAAATATGTGTATAAAATCGTTCATGATAAATGAATTTTCTGAACTTTTTCTTAAATCACAGATTGTATATAAATATGTTTTCACAGCATCCCTAAATCTTAATTAGAATAATATCGACAGGAGTGCAAAGAAAAAGTTATCCAATTCGCCTCTTTTTAACAATCGGTTTAAAATCATATCGGTTAATTTTAACAATCCGGGCCAATCGCCAAGGGATGGTGAAAACTAGACAATAACTGGCTCTTTCTAGTTTACAATGCTTAGTACAGCAACCGTAAATTCTATTTCGATATTTGTTCCGCGAAGTGTTGGGCAAGCATTGGTGAGAAAGCATATAGCCAAGAAGTCGTCATGGCAAGAATTCTTAAAATTTACCAAAATATCAACTATAATTTATGCATCTATACTGTAAAAATATAAAAAATACTGTAGCTATAGAGATCCAAAATACAAGTCGATGGGGGTTAAATATATTTGATACAGAGAAAAGGCTGTAACTAAAACATCTACAAAATTCCTTCTGCATATAAATCTCATACTTTAATTAATTTTAGTATCATTAAAGATTCACAATTGATAACAACCATAAATTTTGATTTACAACAAAAGCACTTCAGATATATAATTTTTTTTAGTTATTTGCCTTACTTTTTGCAAATTAAAGCATTTTATTCAATGTAATTCATAATTCAATTCACTCGCATCGCATTTCGCATAGCATAGGGAAGAAAGCTTCTGTTCTCTGTTGTTGTTTTGATTTGATTGGTTTGATGGTTTGTCTCAAGTAGTTGGTTGTTTGGTTGTTTTAGGTCACAGATGAAATGAAAAACATGATAAATGCATAGGATAAATGTGGGGAATTTTAACAGCGCCCTTCTGATCAGGGTATTGTAGTATCATAAGAGTAATAATAATGATATTTTATGCTTTATTATTCATGAACAAAATCTAATCAGTACATTATTCCGACTATGGGAATACTGGGATTTTACTGTTTTCAAATAGTTTTGTGAGATGTATCAATTGTAAATAATTTGGTGCAAGTTCAGAACTTTTGGAAAGAGCTTTCACCAAGTATTTTGTTTAAAACAGCAAACAGTAACAAACAAAAACCATTGTAATTCAGATTCCAATGCAGATAAATGCCATTTTATGGTAAACTTCATGCATCATACCAAAAGATATACGGACATGTCCATAGAATTATTATTCCATTCGTAAATACAACTCTACTCACTCACTCTGAAAGATAAACTGTATGGCTGTTTCTGCTGCTTTATGCCGTGCTTGAGCGTATGGTTTGTGAGCTCGAAGAAAAGAAATCATTATTATTTATTTTTAAAAATATAAACAAATCCTTTTTACCTTTTTTGTTCCGTATAATTTAATTTGAGTTTGCCGATTAAATCATTTATGTATCGCGGTTGTTGTACATGAATGATGCCTGGCTTTTAAGTACCAATCAATGCAGTGAGTATATAATTATCCTGTGTTTCCTGACAGTAAAACATGTATACATTTATAAATATTTTATTAAGATCCTATAACTACTTCTGCATGTGACCAGACATGCATTTATTTTTTTTAGTTTGTGTAATATAATAACAATTAATATTCATCCACTGTTATTGTGATGTTTTCAAATTATCCGGCTCTATGTAACGCCTTGCTCGTTATTATCCAATTAATTCTAACACATGCTCAAGAATTTCAATTTTCTGGTCTTCAGGAAAGTTATTTCATTGGAAATAAAGATTAAACTTATTTTATTTCTGCTAACTCCTTATGTTCCCTAATTCTAAATTTTCCTGTTTTTTTTAAATGATACATATTTTAAATAGTATTCTTTTTTACATGAAAAAAGTGCTTCATGTGTTGTATTAACTGATAAAACTTTTTAGAATTTTCGTTTTTTCTACCTTCAGCTGTTGTATCATCAAGCTGAACCATACAGGCCCAAACCAGTACTATTGCAAAAGATTAACTGAAGTTGTGTCTTAAACTTAAAACTTAACAGGAAAATTCAATGCTAAAGTAACTGTGCGTTTAGTATATTTTCTAATCTAGAGAAAAATGTTTATTTCAAACCTTCGTAGTAAAATTTAAGTATCCTGTGACCTTCAGAATTCAAATAGTTTTCCAAATAATCAAATTAAGTCTACTGTTGAATTATTTGTAAAGTATTTCCCTTTTATTTTTTTAGAGTACCCTGTTGCAGAAATTGAGTTATCCATTACCCTATGCAATGGATTGAAAGGAACAGTAATGAAGTTAACTGAATTTCATAATGGTCCTGAATAACCAGAGAGATATATTTGGTATCTCTTAAGTATGTTGATAAATCTTTGTTTTCTTAAAACTAAAATTATTATTGGAATCGAATGGAACGATTTTTTAGATCCCTATGCACAATATGACAGCACAATGCTTTTGCGAGTCATCACTCTGCAATTGGCCATTTGGGAAGGTTACAATACATCACAGAATACAAGTGAATTGAAGTCCATGCTAAACACATTTAAAACATTTACCCGCTATTTTTTTTGAAAAATTTTACAAATCACGTAACTCGTAAATACTAAGCCTTTCCACCTCCTAAAACTAATTTTACTGGGAAAAATATCTTGATATGAAAAGATTTTATCTCAGGGAACTTATTTATGAAGATATATTAAGCATATCTGGAACAAAACCCACTTAATTCTTTTTTACTGAAAACACGCAACTCGCGCAGCTAATATAATCACTCGAAAATCGTTGAAACGTAGTTTATTCTAAGAATAACACTAGCAATTTATCTCTTTTAATCACCATTTCAACTTGGCATTCAAACATATGGATTATTTCTGTTTAAGCATTAAATAATTATATCCGAGAGCTATCGAAATCTAAAGCAATACCCCGTAGTAAAACCATCAACACATCCATTTTTCTATCAAAAACATATACAAATGCTCGTAGAACAGTTACACAAGTTAATATTAGCTAAGAAGTTGAAAGAAAGTGCTCTAAAATCGCATTACTCATGTTCCCAATGCATCATAAATAAATCTCGCTATTTCTCCAAAACAAATTATCAAAAATACAAAATAATTAATGGGCATGACGATCAAGATGTTCGCTTTCGAATAATTTCTCTGTAGCAGACCTACAGCGTCATCTAATGAGAATTAAAAATGTTATTTTGAAGATTTAAGCGCGTATCATATATGTGCCGCCCGTCCCCTGGGACACTTAAAGTGGCGGCTCACATAACTGCTGCTGTTACTGACAGTCAACAGGGTAATACATAGGAACCAGTGGCGTATATAAGGGGGGGGCCCTGGCCCCCCCCGAAATCCGGACTTGGTGTACCAAAACAAGCTACAACCCTGTTTTTATGGACAAATTTTCAAAAAAATTTTCTGGGGGTGGGCCCCCAAACCCCCCTTTCTGATTGAAATTTCATTATTCCAAATACTTTTTATAATAAGTTCATCAAAATCCTAATCCCACTTAAAAATCTGTCTAAAATTAGGACTAGCTGTACCAAAACTGAGCAAAATCCTGCTTTTAGGGTCAAATTTTCAAAAATTTTCTGGGGGAGGACCCCCAGACCCCCCTTTGCTTCTTGCAACCAAATTACCCAGAACTTTTTTTATATAATATAAAACGTTACATTGGACGTAATAAATTTGCTTGGGAAGGGGGTGAAAAAAAATTTGGGCCCCTCCCGAAATAAATTTCTATATACGCCACTGATAGGAACCGAAAATACATGTCTTAATTTTAAGGCTGTCTATCCTTTTTTCATTTAATGATCTGTGTTTATCCACTTTCTTTCCTATAACCCATTTGATTTTTAACAAGTGCACGGATGATACAACATTATTTTTTTACATTTGACTTATTTCAGCTTCTGCAATGCTACTGATCTATCAGAGAAACTTAATAAAGTGTAGGTGATGAAGCCAGAAAAAGTAAAATCCCGGTGGCGTAGGAATAGTGAGATGGAAGTAGGAGAAAAGTCTGATCCTCCTAATGTAATTGATAAAGACGGGGGATCAAGTGATAAGCAAACAAAAGTCGAAAACCCGGATGAAAAGCTGTCAGAAGACATTAAGCCTGTGATTGACGATTCTCCTAAAGATAACATTCCTGAATATGTTGAATTGGAGGAAAACTGTTATTTATTTGAAAGGTTGGTTATATGTAGTGCTATTTATATATCCTGAACTTAAACCTGTAAATATATGACAGTTCTTGTCAGGGTTGGGTTTTTCCCGTCCAAAACTAGTTTTTCCCATACCACTGGGAAAAACTGGTAAATACCGGGAAAAAGTGGGAAAAACTGGTAAATACCGGGAAAAACTGGTAAATACTGGGAAAAACTTCCAATTGACAAAATAATGGAAGTATTAGGTTATAGCCTTTTTAAACATATTATAAAAACTTTTAGTTAAAAATGAAATTTTTTGGAAGGGGGTTAAAATTATTAGGTGGGAAAAATATAAGTGAGCAAGAGAGTTATGACATTTAACATAAAATTTGCATATATTTTTAATATTAATGAATTTCTCAAATAAAAATAGAGAATATTTTAAAACAAATTTACTTATAATATCTGTGTCGTTAAGAGAAGCATTATATATCATTTTTTAAAAGTAAATAAAAACGTAAATGTAAATTTTGATTGCAAGATAACTTTTTGAAGTAACAAGGTATGATAATCCGATGAAAAGGGCGCAACCATCAAAAGATGACATTCCTCAGACACATGATAAAACCCATATTCATAACATAGGATAAAACTTATTTAAGGTCATTTTTCTAAAAAAAGGCTGTAAAAACTTTTAAAACATTCATCTATGAACAGAATAAATTCAATAAATAATAAGTTTTTCCCACTTTTTCCCATGTGGGAAAAACCTAGTTTTTCCCAGGACGGTAAATACCGGTTTTTACCATGGTATTTACCGGGGGTGGGAAAAACCTTGCCAACCCTGGTTCTTGTAGTCTACCAATTTTTAACTGATTTCGTAAATTTTTTAGGAAACGAACCAAAAGAAAAAAAGAAGTTCGCCGCATGTTATGTGAATGTACACTTACCAAAGATGATC
This sequence comes from Tetragnatha versicolor, assembly GCA_024610705.1. NCBI lineage: Eukaryota > Metazoa > Arthropoda > Arachnida > Araneae > Tetragnathidae > Tetragnatha > Tetragnatha versicolor. Next base: position 10,270,598 of record JANDEH010000009.1, read on the forward strand.
GTGAGAACGATGTCCCTGGATGTCAGGATGAATGTTTAAACAGATTGCTTATGATTGAATGGTTTGTATGCATTTTTGTTCTTTATTAAGTAGTACTTAGTATTAGCCTGACCTGAGCCAAAAGATCCTAACTATAAAGTTATTTATATATCCTTCTTATATTTCATGCTGTAAGATTTATTTTTGGGGTCGGAAATCTTAACCAAACAAAAATACGGCATTATATCTTGTAAAAATATTAATGTCTGAGGACTTATTTTGGTAATAAATAGCTGTTTTAGATTTTTTTGAACTATTAAACGGGCCACAAAAAGTGTATTAAACGATGTATTTTACATTAAATTAAATAGGAATGATCGGGACCTGTTGATTTTGATAACATTAACCGTGATCACATTAAGCGGATTCGGCTGTATAGGCGAAGGGATCACGGTTAGGCCCAAAACCTTACTAACTTGTAACATGTGTTAGGATTAGAGATGGAAAATTTCCAGAAATTTTGGAAAGGCGGAAAAAACCGGTTTTTTTCCGGAAAAATTGACATATTTTGCATAGAAAAGAGCAGTTTTTGTATACAAATTTTTTGGAAACTAAATAATCATTCATTGTATAATAAATAAATCATTCATAAAATATAATATAATAAATTAAATCATAGATTAATCATTAAAAATTATATTATAATAGTACTTCCAAAATAGAATTTCAATTTTTCAAGTAAAAATTAACCCATTTCATAAAAAACATGGGTTATTATATGGTTAAAATTTTATTTTTTAAGTACTGGATTTAATAATTGTTCATAAAATTAACAAATTTATCATAATTGTGCAACTGTTCTGTGTTCAATTATATAATTTTGAATGCACATTTTTGTTCATGTAGAAAAATAGGAAGTAATACTTAGATGTACATTAAAATTAGTTCATCACTTGCAGCTCTTACATTTTTTAAGTTAAATGTTTTCAAGTGTGACATTAAATATCTAAAGAAAAAGCATTGCAAAGTAACTAGTATGTTTCTGAAAAAAATTTTTATTACAAACTTAAAAATTTTCAGATTTTCCCGAGTGGAATCCAACTTTTTTGGGAAAAAAATGCTTAATATATGGTTGAAACTTCAGTTTTAAGTATTGTATAAGAATATCATCTAAAACATTTTTAATTGATATCGGTTAATTAATTCTGTAAAAAGTATTTGAAATTAACATTTAAATTTTTCCGGAAAGAAATAAACCCTTCGGAAAAAAACCGGTTTTTTTCCCAAAGTTTCCGGTTTTTTTCCGGCCATTCCCATCTCTAGTTAGGATATGATGTCTGGAACTAAGTTCTACTGGTTTCGCAAAGTTACTTTTCTGGGGGAGAACATAAATAGCTCATTCCACACCAATTTGACCTGTGGTCGCTGTCTTAGGTCATGGATTTCTTTTTGAAAAATTTTTCCTATAGATGGGGGAGAAATGTCACCGCAAATTTTTTCAGAATTTTTACTCTTAAAGGGACCCAGGAAATTTTTTTGAAAATTGGACATTTACCGCCATTTTTTGAAATCTGTAGATACATTTTTTTAAAAAATACATGACCTAAAGGCCTGGTGATTATTTTTATTTGGTCGATTTGACATGGGATAAGCCAAATCAAAATATTATTGTAAGTTTTGACATGTAACAGTTTTCTTGTATTTAACTCTCATTTTTATATAATTAAATCTGATTAAATTTTACATTTTGAAATTGCAGTGGTTCCCGTTGCCCAACTGGAGATTTGTGTTCCAATAAACGCTTTCAAAAAGTGAGTTAAACTTTCCTTATTATAACTACCAATAATTATCAAAACATAACAATGGTTCTAATTAGAATATATGAACAATCATTGTTAAAACTTGAAAATTGACTTGTTGGGACAATCTGTTTATATTTGGATATTTTCATAAGAAGTATTTGAAATTTTCTTTTAAAAAAACCTGTGGTTTGATATAGGATGTTGCTCACTAGGTAACATTAAGTATGTACCAATCTTGACTTATCCAAGATTTATACAATCAGTGATTGATATCCAAGAATTTGTTGATGGTAAAATTAAATTACTCTAAAATACCCAGCAGTCACCTGTGTTACTAGTTAGTGTTGTTAGCTAGTTAGAAAAAGCTGTTTTTTTTAGCTCCCATCAAATTATAAAGTCAGCTTTACTAATTCTTCCTCCCTCTTTGTCATTCATATAAACAGCTATATTCATGGCGACAAATACTTGAGTAATGACACCCAAGAGATATAACATTGTTTACCGCACAAATAACATGAGTATTCATTTCTGAAATTTCTATTTAGATTTTTTAAACTATTGTATATCTGACTATTCCACTAAATTAAATGATTATTCAACAGAGACTCTATGCCAAAGTAGTTCCTTTCAAGACTGAAAAAAAAGGTTGGGGTCTGAAACTCCTGGAAGATGTTTCTATGTAAGGTTTTACTTAAACACTTTTTTATTGTTAAATTGTATTTTTAATAGGTTTTCCTGTACAATTAATGCAACTTTCATAGCTGAAATGTTTCTAATTAAAAGTATTTTTCTTGGTCCCTTGAATTTTCTTTTTAAATATTAATTTTTTTATGTTTCAAAAATCTTGATATTTCAAACCTTTTTTATTTAACTTTCAAATCAATGACTATTTTATAACTGCCAACTTTTACAGACTGTCCGTAAAATTCAGTTGGTACATTCGTATTAGCTCGTCCATTCGCCAACAGGGGCGATAAGTCGCCAAACACTACCGTTGATTCTGGTAACCCTGGAAAACGTAGCGAAATCGCGCTAGTTCCGATCACTGGCGCATGCGCGCGCAATTTAAATCGGTAAGCCCATGGGTGAAATAATGTGTGCGCACCGCGCAGGTTGTTTTGAACGTAAATTCAACAGTGTTTACAAGGTAAGAACGAAGACTGCATCTGAAAGGTAGAGTCTAAATGCTTTCGTGTCGTTCCACGGTGAACTTTGTTGCGCCATTTTGCCGAGCCCCAGAGTCTTTCAATGTTTTGCGTATGCACGCCGGTGGTAGAATTGACAAAGGATCGCCAGTGGTAGGATCGACCATTTTGCAAGTAAGTTAGTGCTAAAAAAGTTATTTTTATGCTCTTACCGAGTGATATCCGTAGTTTTGGTTCATCCAAGAATACTGATTCCCATTTTTCTGAATCCTTACTGTGTCTGATTACCCCCACAACGAGTTTGGTTATAGATAGGGCAGGGGGGGTTTGGGGGGGGCGGCAGCCCCCCCAACCACACGAAACTTTTATCTTTTATTTTCTGATGTTATAAAGATGTTTCTGATGTTAAAAAATGTGTTTTTCGGCGATTCTGATGAAATCCCGTATTTTGGCGAAGTTGGCGAAAACGATGGACGGGCTAATACGAAAGTACCATTCAGTTTTGAAAGTTGGCAGGTATGTTATTTGGTCCTGAATTATTAAAAAGTCAGAAATTGGACATGCTACTTTTCCCACAAAGAAACCACAAGTTGTTGTCAGTTTAGTTTTATTAGATCCTCTTGTCTTTAGTAATGATTTGAAGCAATTGCAGTACAGTAACGGACCCTTTATCCGGCAAGCTCGGGGACGACAACATCCCGGACTTCGGAATTTTCCGGATTTTGGGTCCGTTCCGGAAAAAACGCCATTAAAGACGCAGCTGGTTTAGTAAAACCAAAAAAAAACCGCTGAAATGACATAGTCCGTTCCAATCGTAATGGATCCAGCAAAAAAAACTTCCGGCAAAGCACGTGGGTCATCGCGGCAAGAACCGATTGCGAGGCAGCAGCCGATTTTGGAACGGCCATTAAGCGCGGGGACAATACGATTCGGCTACTTCGGCCGGCGCCGAATCGTCCCATTCCGCACCGAGACGATGTCGCAAAAGGCACGCGCAACCATTGCGCATCGTAACAGCATTTACTCTCTAAAAATTCTTCAAAATATAAAAAACAAATTCTAAACGCGAGCCGGATTTCGGGTTCCCAGATAAAGGGTCCGTTACTGTATAAATTTAAGTTTATTCACAGCATAAAAAAGTTTTCTTTCTCAATTCATTTCTTCAGTTCACAAGGAATTAATGTCTGAATATTCACTTTCCAATTCTATCTCTTAAGTCTATCTTTCTGACAATCCTTCTATGCCCTTTTTGAAGTCTTTATGTTGTTTCTGTAATTTAATATTATTACCAACCCTCAAAATTATTAATTACAGATTTTGTACTTGTTTATATTGTTTTATTCAAGGTTTTTACATTATGCCTTCTTCATTACTTTGTTGGGAATATTTTTAATATCCCAAGGCTTTCAAAATAACACAAGAATTATGAAAAATCTAATGTCATAGCTTGACATAGCCCAATTTTGTAGCTGATTTGAGATGAAAATAAGGGTTTTAAAGACCATACCATGGATGATTTGAGAAATTTTTATGAATATAAATTATCCTTATCTGCCTTACTATATTTTTAAGCAGCAAGTAGGATATTTATGCCTAGTTATGTGGTTGTTTCTTGGATTTACTTTTATTGTTCATTATTTTAAAGAAATGATGATATAAATTTCTCATTTCCACATTAATTTAATCTGCAATTTTTTTGTTTAGGGGTAGTTTTGTCATTGAATACGTTGGAGAAGTTCTTAATAGGCAAGATTTCAAACAGCGGGTGAAACAGTATGCTAGAGAAAAGTCTAATCATTATTACTTCATGGCTTTAAAGACAGATGAAATAATAGATGCTACTAACAAAGGAAATTTATCTCGATTTATGAACCACAGTTGTGACCCTAACTGTGAAACTCAAAAAGTAACAAGTTTTGAATTTTCTATTTTAGTGTTGTTTTCTGTTTTAAATACAATTGAATAATTTTCTAGAAATATTCATACATAAATATAAATAGCCATTAAAATGTGATACTTTAGTAGTGTTTATTAATTCTTAAATAGCTACTGGGCAGAAAGTTTTGAATGTTGAACTATAACAAGTTTATAAGTCGATATTCTTTGGTTTCATTTATCAAAAAATTTAACCTTTTGGTTATTTGCCCTTTCCCAAATTTTTTGTTCCTTGCTTGAAACAGATTGCCCTCTATATCTTAATTCATATGTGAGATTGATATCACCTTCCTTAAAATGTCCCTTACTGCCTCAGTTACAGCTTTTGTGGTAAATCAGTTGTCATTTTACAGGGGAACGATAACCTGGAATTTGGGGAATTGTATTGATCTTGAAATTTGGAGGAAACTCTAAAATCTGGGAAAATAGCCAAAAAAAGCCTTTTGTACCTCTGTTTGTGTAGTGGTGTTTTGCACTGCCAATTTTCTACATCTAAAGCTTTTATGATGTATATTATACTTTGAATTTCTTCAGTCATTTTTTTATTGCTGCATGTTATATCTGGGTACAAGCATTACACAAGGTTAAAAATTAAATATCATTAAGTTATCTAAATATTTTTATATTAGTAATTGGCAGTGTTATAAATAATTACACCATACAGTCATTTTAAGTACAAAATGACAAAAAGGTTCCAATTCTACCCAGAAAATTTATAGTTTTTGTAGCTTCTCTGGTATATATTTTCTATCACTAGTTTGGAAAGTCTTTTCATATTTTCATAAAAACTTCTAGCCTATTATGCGTCTTCTGAAAATTATTTTTCTTTTTTAAAATTTCTAAAACCAGGAAAATGAATAAATTTCAGTCTTGTCAATATCATTCTTTAAACTCCAGTTTTGATTTTGCACTTATTTTTTAGTGCATTTTAATCTAAAATCATGTTACATTTCAATAGTGGACTGTGAATGGAGAATTAAGAATTGGTTTCTTTGCCAAGAGGGACTTAAAGAATGGAGAGGAGCTCACATTTGATTATCAATTTCAGCGTTATGGGTAAGTTGTGGAGGTTTTTTTAGTTATAGATAATTCCTCATTTGTAAGCTTTGTATTCATGAAGTTAAAATGGTAGTGAATCATACGCATTATTAAATTACATCAGGAGCATAGCCATATAGCATAGTATTTGGATATATTCCCCATCTCTTGAAATTTTCCTTTTTTTGACCATAGAAAACCCCTGTAACTACCTGCATATCCCCCTAGAAATATTATTATCCCCCTCTTGCCATTCACCAATTTCATCACACAATTTTGAGTTTTTGCTAGAGGGTGTAAAATATAGTTTCATCTTTAATAGAGCATTGCTACTTTTATGACATAGCTCCATGCATTACTGCATCAGTCAGTTTCTACGGTTGTTACTTTTCATACAAGGTCAATTCCACGCAAAAGTGGACATGAGAATATTTTTAAAATTCCATTTAAATAAATGTTTTTTGGTTCTAATGGATAGACACTGACCAAATTTAAGAAATTAACAAAATAAATTAAATATTTTGAGTTCATATAGTTTTTGTAGTTAATTACTTTGACTAAAATTGAAAATGAAATATCAATATATATGTCACTTTGTCATGTCTGTCACAATTTTAAAAATTATTATAGAAAAATGTTCCATAAAATTTAGAAATTTCAGTGTTTTTTACTGAACTTCACCTTTATATAAAGTTGTAAAAAATTCTTTGGACATGAAATACATGCCAAATCAAAGCATTTGAGAAATAATTAAGGGTCTCTCAAACTCGTGTCATGTCTGTCACTGCGTATTTTTCTCTCATAAACTAAAAGTGTTTTCATTCAGAATAATTATTTTTTGCCATTAAGGAACCTTTCATGTACATGCACCAGCACACCAAAAAAATTAAGATAAATTAATATTAAGTACTTATTTGAAGCCAAAATGTTGTCCGATGTCATGTCTGTCACAAAATGGAATTGACCACAACGGATTAGGGAAATCATCCGGAAAACTTTGGAAACACTCCCAACACCGGTGCGTCCTGAAAAAATGCAGATTTAACATAGCTCTGCGTTACACGCACATAGAGACAGGGTTTTATTATGATCCTTAAAAATTAAAAGGTTTCCCTCCCGATAACGGGGATGCCAACCATTCCAGATTTTGCGGAATCATTCTGCATCTCATCCCCGAATTCCGCAATTACAGATAAAGCTAGAAAAACTATGGAAACTACGCTAATTATGTTTTAAAGACTATTAAATTTTTCTTCTCAATTATCTGTTTTTAGCTTCAATCCTTTTTTACTTAGAATTGCGAATAAAAACGATAACTTACCCGTTTACTTCTGTTTTAATTAGAAGTGGTACAGTCATAGGGCACAGTGGTTCCCTGATAGTAAATTTTATTTTTCGGAACCGTAGCAACTGAAATCCAAGAAGAAAATAATAAACAAACGAGAAACAATCAGAATGATAGGGGAAAACCATTGACCCTGTTTTGTGTGCACGTGCGACTTCACGGTGCTCGTAGACCATCGGGAGAGTTGCCGGACTGCCTCCTAAGGAATTCTTCTCAATTATTTGCGTTTTCAGGACTTTTCTAAAACTTATCAAAAGATTGGGTCATTTCTCTACATGCAGAAAGCATGGCATCGGTCGGCAAGCTACGCGTTACGCCTGCGCTCTTTTTTTTCAGGTGGGGGGATTACGGATAAGCGTTGTCACAGGTTGGCATCCCTGCAATAATCAACTCCCATTCTCAAAAATTTTATGTATTAAAAATCCCTTTTCAGATAGTAAGCACGGTGTAATCAAATATCCTAGCGGTGCAAACACTTTGTGCGTGGTGTAAAAAACTGGAAAAATATTTTAAAGACAAAATTTACCTGCTTAACAATTAGCGGGGTGGGGGTGTGATTTTGAATTTTAAGATTTTCGAATGAAGGGTTCATTACATTACTACGGAAAATCTTAATGGGAGGTTGTCTCTGGATACCCTGTATGTCACTGTCAAAATCGTATATTGGCTGAAATTCTTGCTGCTTCAGAAGCCCTAACACCTCATGGCTAGGGCCTTGAAAAGGTTGTGACCTTTCAGTGAACCTAATTACCCCTTCTCTTAATTTTTATTGACTTCGTTTTCATTACATTTTAAGAGTTCATAAGTATCATACGATTTCCTGTGTTTAAAGATGGATATTTATAATATAAAATTTCTTTTAGGCGAGAAGCTCAAAAATGTTATTGCTTGAGTGAAATTTGTTCTGGATACATTGGTGTCTCTAATGAAATATCAGTTGACGTTTCTAAAAAAACTGCACATAAACGAAAGAAAGGGTCTGAAGAAAAGAAAAGAGAAGTAATGGAAGATTTAATTGTAAGTATGGTGATAATTCTTCTTATACTTATTGACTTTAATTAAATATAGAATTATCACCCATTTACCTCTCTTTAAAACAATGAAGTTTTATTTTTGTCAACTGAAAGTTAAAAATGAAGTTTGAGCCTTATAAATAGATTTTTTCCAGTATTTTTAGCAACTACTTTTTCAGCAACTTTACGGCAGGAATGAAAGGGTTTATACAGTCGACGCTACACTTATGGCAAAGGATTCTGAGATTTTTATCTCATTTATCCCTTAACTGCCATGGAAATCTGCAGGAAGTGGCTCCCCAGTAGGGTGGAGCGAAAAAACCTTTTTTTCGAAATCGGTCAACGGCTAGTGCTCAAAGTTTGTGGTTGGGGGTCCTTATAACCCACAAAAAATTTCAGTTCGATAGGACAATATCTTCAGTCTGCGCTTTTCGCTCAAAGTTTCAGGTTTTTACTAAAAAACATCAAAAATACGAAAATTTCCCAGAATGTTTCTCGATGCTCAAAAATAGTTTTTATGGTAAATAATTGCGTATATTGCTAGTATGTAGCTTAATAATAGTGATTGAGTGTGTTTAATTGAAGCAAAATGGTTTTATAAAATCGGCAAAATTATCCAAAAATAGAGCATTGATACGGATTTTGGGAGAAAAATAGCCCGCTGTAGTAACTCGATCTCTACGACATAAATTTCCGAAAACAATGATATAAAAGGAAAATAATTAACTTCCAGCTCTAAGCTCATCGAAAAATCCACAAGAAGGTGGCTGGATCGAGTGCCTCCCGCACGCTCGCCCCCCGTAATATCTGACTATATGCTCAGTGCAATTCGGCGCGTTTTTAGGTTTTGAATTCCGTTTTTGTGTCAAATTTAGGCCGTATCTTTCTGTCTATCAATCCAGCCTTTATGTATCCATTTTGGGAGTTGTAACCGCTTACATCGATAGATGCAGCTTGCAGCAGATACATCCAATGAACATTTTTCGGTTTGTTCTATGGTCTTATAAAAACTCTTGCTCCCATTCTGTTTGCAGGTATACTGTAGCTAATACACTTGCAGGAAGAAATATGAAAAGTGGTTCTTGGTCTTTCGAGGAAAATATTCATTTGTACTTCTAATACCAGTGAAATATTTTTTTGAATTTATTGTATGATTTATTCAAATTTTTCACTAATACTTTCTGAGATGACAAGGTCTTTCAATCTTTTTAGAGATACTGTTGGTATCGATCGAGGCTTTAGTAGAAATACTTACTGTCCGGTTTGACACAATATTAGGAATGTCTTTTTAAGAAGGGTTTTGACATTGAGAGAGCTAATTTTTACGCTTGAAAATAATTAAAAAACAGATTAACCCTTAAAAGAGTAGGCAACTAACTTTCTTTTAAATTTTCACTCTCCCAAGATATCGAATGTTCCTGAATTCGAGGCAAATTGATTTCTGGTAAAGGGGATCCGGTGTCGCTTGCGGTGAGGGGGTCGGCTATCGCAATTCAAAGGAGCGCCATCGCCGCGCCCCGAGGCATCCGAGGAGGGCCACCCACAAACAAGCCATAAACTGGCGGTGGTCCTGACCTAATGACCTCCTCCCCTTTCTCTTCCGGGGTGACGGGTGACAAAACTTTAATTCGGATAATATTTGTGTAACATGAATAGAAAATATCTTTCCCTCACACATGGCATGTTATCCCTGTATTAATGGATGAGAGAAAGCAACATGTTTTCGCATAATTGATTTAATTTTAATTTCGACGGTGGTAGTTTGATTATTATTTAATAAACCAAGAGCAAGAAGTTAATTTTTTTCTTTTATATCATTGTTTTCGGTGATTTAGTCGTCGTGATCGATTTACTACAGCAGGCTAAGGTTCTCCCGAAATCCGTATCAATGCTTTACTTTTGGATAATTTTGCCGATTTTATAAAACCATTTCGCTTTAATCAAACACACTCAATCGCTATTATTAAGCTACATACTAGCAATATAAGTAATTATTTATCATAAAAACTATTTTTGAGCATTTAGAAACATTCGGGGAAATTTTCGCATTTTTGATATTTTTTAGTAAAAGCCTAAAACTTTGAGCGAAAAGCGCAGACTGAAGATATTGTCCTATCGAACTGAAATTTTTTGTGAGTTATAAGGACCCCCAACCACAAACTTTGAGCACTAGCCGTTGACCGATTTCGAAAAAAAGGTTTTTTCGCTCCACCCTACTCCCCAGTGCCAGCGTTTTTCTCCCGCGCGCGCACTTACACTTTTGCAGAGCGCGCGTTTCTTTTTCAACTCGTTAACAACTCAAAAGACTGTTTATTCCGTTCATATAAAGAAATTACACCCTCTCAATGTATGGAGTACCAGTTAAAACCAGAATCATGGCCTAATAAAGAAAAATAGCAATAAATATGAAGTAAATCAAATTGATCCGTTATAAGCATTTTTCTTTATTCCTTGCACTCTATGTTGCAGACAAACAAATGAAAAAAATAAAAATCCATTTTCTATATGCAAAGGGAATTAAAACGGAAGTGTTGGACACAAAATATAGCATAAAAAAGAGTAAAAAACTGAAAAAGAAACACATGCCATAACTTAACAGCTTTTATTTTTAACGCTAAAGAAAAAAACGCAGTTCAAATTCTTCCCCCTACTTCACTAAAATAAGAAATTCCTTTGGAAACACTTTCAAGGTCATTCCTGGTGTTATTTTTGGTAAAAAAAACTGCAGCACATCGTACTTTTACAAAGCGTACATATACGCCTTTGGCACTTAACACTCGGGATTTTCCAACCGTATATTTACGTCAACGGCTGTTAAGGAGTTAATAAGAACCCCTGAAAATGCAAATATTTGAGAAAAGGCCTTTTTTTTCTCCCATGAATCAATCATCCATGCAAATTAGAATATTCAGATTGATTCCCCCTTCTTAATGCCCATCTCATCAGTTACTAGCAACTATAGCATTTTCGATTTTATTCGCAATTCTAAGGTAAAAAAAATCTATTAAAAGGATTCAAGCTAAAAACAGAATTGAGGAGAAAAATTAAATATGTTGTCTTTAAAATATAATTAGAGTAGTTTCCGTAGTTTCTCTAGCTTTATCTGTGATTGCGAAAATCGGGGCCAAAATGTGGAATGATTTCACAAAATCCGGAATGGTTGGCATCCCTGTTTATATACTATCCCTCTAACCACCCAAAAAAATAATAGGGATAGTTTTACTTTTTAAAATTTTTTTAGCATATTTTAAGTGATATTAAAAAGAATTATATTGTGTATATAAGGAAAATGTCTTCCATAAACACTGAATACTGTAGAAAAATACATTTATAAATATAAAAAGCGTCCTTTTGATTGGCTTTCTTACTTATTTAATATTTTTAGTTGGAAGAAGAAATAGAAAAATTGTGTGAAAATGGTGGGTTGCGTACCAAAGATGAGACGCTGATTCTATCAAGATTAATGGTTCGAGCTGAAGACTTGCATTCTCGTATAAAACTATTAGATATAATTCTGGTAAGTTGTATTTGCCTCTCTAGTCAAACTTGGGAATGTTAAATGTGTATTATTCTTTGTATAGTTAAAAAATGATATGATTTGTATACTTAAGTTTTAAATCTGAATTTACACTGATTTTAAAACTGGTATTTTTAGATTTTGTTGACTGAATTCTAAACGACTGGAAATTTTGTTATGGAATTTTATATGAGCAAAAGTGATAAAATACAAAAATATAACTATTTCATTTTTATGATTCATATGCGTTAAAGTTAATAAGGGTATGGTTGCTGCAGAAACATAACTTCACTCTTTGGTCTTAAGGCGGGCACAAGTTAGAGCAAAGCAGCGCAGTAAATAGCCATGACCAACCTGATAACCACTAAATGCTCAACAAAGTTGGGAGCACATTCAGGCCCGTATTTAGGGTTTTTGCCGCCCTGTGCATATCAATTTATTGCCGCCCCCTCTATTTTATTTCCTGTTTGAAGAAAATACCTCCTTGTTTCTTTAAAAGTCTACTGCTTAAATGTGGAATTTCTTCCTTTTGACACAAAATTTCAAAATGTTATTTGGGAATTTTTTAAAAAGTATCACGCAAGATTTTCCCACCTCCAAAGTAAATTTCCAGTCTATCTTAAGTTTTATTTCATTTCTCATGTAATTTGTAGAACAAACATTATATAATGCCATTGTAATCTAAAAGATATAATATATGCTAATCTGCAATTTCATAAAGCCTAACACCAGCATAGTTTATGTGACAAGTTATATTTTAAAAGCAATGTGTGGAGGGAGGAATAGGACACTCTGAAAAATGTAAACAAAATCTGCAAAAATGTAAACAAAATTTGAAAATATTAATTTCTGATAGCTTTCTATCGCTTCAATTGAAATGCTTTTCTTTTCTTGAATTAACAATTCCAAGTATTACATTGTATTTCAATTATTGATTCTTAACACCATGAGAAAGAGTTCAAGTGTACTAAATATTTTTTAAAAATTATTCTATAATAGATATAAGATTGAAAGCTGTTTAAAAATGTGGGCAAAGGTTAAAAGAATAGTAAAATACTAGGCCCTTTCTCATTATTACATTTTACTAATTTTCTTTACTTTTCAAAAGTGTCCCACCCCTCCCATACTCATGTCCCACTCCTCCCACCCATGAGGGAGGAATGGGACAAAATTCTTGTTAATTTGAATGATCAAAAGTGATAAAATTTAACAACATTTAAGAACTGTACATTTAAAAAAAATTAAGTTAAAACATGCAAGTTTATTATCCAACCATTTGCATCTATGAATAAGCAGGGGATAATGAATAAAAAAATATTTAGTGAAAATTGTCCCATTCCTCCCTCCTCTCCCCTACTCAATCATATTTAATTAAGAATAGAAAATCCTTTTTTTCTCACCGACCTTTTATCGGATATTTTGGGGGGATATGACCGTTGGATGCTGGGAATGATTCAACCCTAGAAACTAGAATCCACCTATAGTCCTATAGTGAAAACTGCGTGGTACATTTTTTCCAAAAGTAGCATTTTCAATTGTTGTTATCTGCCGCCCCCCAAAATTTTGCCGCCCTGTGCTTTAGCACATGTTGCACGTGCCTAAATACGGCCCTGAGCACATTCAATGACATCAGTGTCCCTAAAGCGTATTGGGATCGGCGTTTTCATGTACACTGAACTATTCTAAGTTAGGTTTTTCCATGGTAAAACAAAGACCATTTCCACACTTTTAACACAATAGATCCCTACATGTAAACTTATATTTGTACAATTGCACCAAGACTAACTGTTTGGTAACCTATTTAATTCTTTAGGGAACATCTGAATTGGGTTGTCTTCGATTATTTCTTGACTATCATGGATTATCCCTTTTATGGAGTTGGATGGTTGATGTCACCAATCCCAAATTGCAGGCAAAGGTATCAAAATAATTTATAAATTAAAATGTTGCTACCCTTTTTTATTTACATTGTTATTGTGATTTACTTATTTGTGTATCATAAACTTTGTTTCTTATGCATCAAAGCCCCATAATACAAACTGATTGTAGCATGATCTTGTAAAGGTGTATGGAATAGCTGCATACTTCAATAGTTTTATAATTTGGGTTTGTCTTCCTAATTTTTATCAATTTCTTACCATAGTTGTGACACATTCTAATTTTTGCAGGTTCTTCAAATAATCATGCAAAAGAACCCAAAAAAGTGAAATAATATAGCCAAAATACTTTTTTTAGTCTTGTCTTTGTAATGCCTTATAGTTATGATACTTCAATTTAGATATACAGGGTGTTTCAAAAGTCCATTTTGTGGCTTTATTTGGAACCAACACGTCCTAGGGTAACGGAAGTAACTTCTACCCCTAGGTAAATGACCTTAAAGAATAGATTGAAATGACTTACAGCGCCCCTAGCGGCAAAGTAAAAAAGTCAGAAAAATTAATTTAAAAACTAAAGGTAGAGCAAAAACCTCAGTGCGAGTATTGTTGCCAACGTTATGAAGAACTTACTGAATAAACTTTCATGAAAATATCGTGAATATTCGCGGAGATATTACTACTTATACTTACTACTAAAAGAACCCAAAACTACGCAATAGCACTGAAAAATTTTCAAATTTCCGAACTTTTCTTTTTAAGGTCTGAAAAAGTGCTATTTTTGCATGCTACTAAACTAAACCAAAACTAAACTCATTGGCGCAACAGCCCTAGTAGGCCAAGGCCTACGATGCCCATCTTCGTTTTCGTGACCGTGGGGCCCTGGGGTGCAAGTTGTTAGGCATGTGTCCAGGTTAGGTGGTCATTCTAACGCGAGACCCTCAGTGTTTAGTTCCCAAGCAAGCTTGGTCCTCATTTTATCGACCCACTGAAGGGATGAAAGGCTGAGTGGACCTTGCCCAGCCCGGGATTTTAACCCCGGGCCTGTGGTGTGGAAGCACGAAGCACTACCACTGAGCCACTGGGCTTGCTAATCTTTTTGCATGCTAATCTGCGAATATTTACCATATTTTCATGAAATTTTTTTCCGTGAGTTCCTTATAACATTAGCAACAATTCTCTAACTGAGGTTTTTGCCATATCTCCTTTAGTTTTTAAATTAATTTTTCTAACTTTTTTATTTTGCTGCTAGGGGCGCTGTAAATCGTTTCAATAGATTCTCCAGGTTCACTTACCTAGGGGTAGACCTTACTTCTGTTACCGTAGGACACGTGGGTTCTAAATAAAATCGGACTTTTGAAACACCCTGTATAAACATCATTAAATATTTTTTTAATTGTGGAGTTCAGAAAATCTGTTTGTTTTCACATTAGAGAAAGTTTTCTTCCTACTGATGGAAATTTCTTTTATTCCTATTACCTATGAGACAGAACACTGCAAAAAATTACATGAATTTATCATAAAGAATAAAAAAAACGTTTGATTCACAGTGATATAATATAGATTTGCCCAGAAATTTTTTTTAATTTTCACAGTTTAAAGTTGTGGTTGAACACAAAAGATATAGTTGTGTGTTGCTATGATTTTTGTAGCACAGTTAAATTTGTTTTGTTTATTTTTTAACTCTTACATACCTGCCAACCGTTCCGATTTTTCACTGTTGTTCCAAAAATACGATTTCAGTACCAAATGTTCCGTTTTTACCTCCCCCTGTCCCGCCATTTTCGACCTACTCAAATTGTGCAATAATAAGGCGTTTAGTCTAAGTCAGTGGTGCCCAACCTACGGCCTGCGGGCCAAATGTGGCCCGCGAGGCTGATTCATGTGGCCCGCGGACTCGTTAAATCTTACATACAAAACAACTTTCAGAAATCTTTCAGAAAACCACGACATTGTGTGAGACATGATGGCACTTCCATCTAAAAAATATGATAAAAAAGGAATATTTTTCAGTATCAGTTAGCCATTTGAATTCAGTTTATAAGGATCTTTTTAGAACCAAACTTCAAAAGATGTCCGATCGTAAAAAGTTGAAGATTCACACGAAATTCCGAAACTTTCAAGAAATTCACATTTCTTCATTCAACGAGAAAATAAATCTTTGTATCTTATATGTAAGGAGACTGTGGCATTGGTTAAAGAACACAACATGCATCAAGAGACATTATGAAACGAAACAGATGATCATTTTAATTCAGTTTTAAGGATAGTGTTACAAATTTGGAACCAAATTTACAAGAACTATAGTATCCTCCAAACAGGCGCAAACTTCTCATTGAAAACGGGTTTGTAATTTTTCTTCATGTTTAGAAAAATCCTTAAAAGTGTTTTTTATGTGGCCCGCAAGATAAATCTTCAAAAGCAAATTGGCCCTCGGGGGAAAAAAGGTTGGGCACCACTGGTCTAAGTGAAAGGGTGTTAAGTCTAGCTCGTAAGAACAAGACTGACTCTCAGAGTTTCATGGACTCACTCTACAGGCATTGCTAGCTGCGAAAATAGTAATTCTGATCCATGCTATTATAAATCTTTCATTGCTGACCTATTAAAAAGGGCAAAATCAGCTACTTTTGTAGCACTTAATAAAGATTAATTTTTTAATTTTTCTATTTTCCAAACAATGTTTGCTTATTTCACTGTTTTATTTTATTAGTACTTGCTAAGTATTTTTATCTGTGTTTTTCTGTAGTACTATCTGAAACTTTTCTGTAGTACTATCTAAGTATTTGCTAAGTATTTTTAAATCTTTCTGAGTTGTATGAAATTCCCAGTGTTTAACATCTTGAGTCATTTTTGTTATTCTATTTGCAAAAATTTAAACCCAGATAAAAGGAAAAAAATTAACTTTATTATATCCTAGTATAAATGTAGATAATTATTAGTCAGAATATAAAGGTATATAAAACACTTAGTCCTCTTAATAACCATAAGATACCTTAGATAAGAGATAATAGTTATGAATTACAGGCTCTTTTTTAATAATACCCCTTTAACACATTCAAAGTGTGTCGTGCGTGTTCCTATTTCGGTTTCTGAAATGTTGGCAGGTATGCTCTTATTAATTTTTACTTACTGTAGCTACATTTACTTTGACATTTATTAAAATAAAGTTTGAAATTATATTAACCTTTTTTCCTTTTAAATTTATTGCATTTATTTGAAATAAAATATTTGCTTGCAGATTTTAGAAGTTTTGTCAATGCTGCCAGTGCCAAATAAGACAATGCTCCTGGAGAGCAAAGTGTTCAATGTAGTCGAAAGGTGGGCTTCTAACCTCATTGTTTCACCAGATCATCCTGGAGATGGTCAACATTCTACTGATGCACCTTATGAAAAGAACTTCATGTCCCAAGCGAAAAAACTCAAATCTTGTGATACATCTGACAGTGAAACTGATGGACTAATGTTTCAACTCTCTGATTCATCTCATAATACATCTCTTTCATCTGAAATTGACAAAAGTGTACTGAGAGAAAATAGTAACTCCGAACTTGTACCTCAGTATCTTGAAGAAGGCAGTGTAAATAGCATTATAAATTCTGACCTTGAAGAAAGTTCCACTATCAACAGTGACAAGAATGCAGATACATTTTCTCGCTCAGATGAAGAAAGTGCAGACATGACAGATGACAGTAATAAGTGTGCTAATAATGAACTCATGTCTTTGGCACAAAGTTTACTATCTTCATGGAAAGATTTGAAGGTTTGTTTAAATCTTTGTCAAACGTAATATATGTGTAAACCTGCTGTTAAGATTATAAATCACTTGAAGAATTACTACCAATATTTGCTATTTCAGCAATTATATTTTTCAGACTTTTTAAGGATTTTCAGACTTTTAATGGAAAAAAATCAGCTTATAGAATCAGCTTAGAATTTTCAACTAAAAACTACATTTTTTTTTATTTTTTGTGAATGTTCTTGGTTTATGATGATCTTTCCTGGATGTAATTAAATTAATTTTTTTTGTTAGAATTAACCATTATGGTAATCATTATTCTATATTAAATAGGGAGCTTGGTTATGCATCCTATGGTAAATTTTCATATTTGAGGCAGCTAAATATTTTTATTTGGTTTACAATCTTCTAATCAATTCTTGCAGTTTTCAGACTTTGCTTTTTTGTCAATCTCATCTTAACATTAAACTGCTTTCAGCTAGATAACCTTGATTGTTACTTTTTGTTAATATCAGGAAGATCACACACAATGTCGAGGCATATCCCCTCCTAGATGGAGTAGAGTAGAATATTGTTTTCAATATCGGGAAAAACAAACTTCAGAGTTTAGGGTTGGCACAAAATATTCTTATTAGAGACCTTATGCCATAAAACTCAACCAACCAAACTGTGTTTTGGGTAAGATTTATCCTTAAATCCCCTCCTTCAGCTAAGCCTTTCACGATTTTCAAGAAAAATGTGATGGGCTTAGAATGAGTGAAATCAACTGGAGTAGATTTTATCTGAGATTTGTTTTGATTTGCTTGAAGCCAAATTTTAAATCAACCCATTCATTGTTCAACTTAAATAAATAATCTTTTTCCAGGAGGTGTTCCGGATTCCTCGTCGAGAACAAAAGCACAGAAATGAAGATTATGGGTTTAAGAGGAAACATTATATGTGCAAACAGTGTTGTAGTTCAGGTCTTTCTTTTTGTAAACATGTTACCTCAAAAAATTTAGCTGCAAAGGATTATAATCGGTTTTCAAAAGAAAAAAACAAAGGTACAGCTTTTTCTTGTTAAGTATTCAAGGTTAAAGTTTTCTAATTTTTCATATATTTTTATAAAAATTCAAACATTGATCCTTAAATTTTTTCTCTTTACTGTGATAACTATAAACTCACACTGTTCAGGAATAAATTCATTAGGATAAAATCAGATCTCCCCTTAATATCTAAAAATTGTTTTAAGTAACTCCAAGAAAAGTTGATGGATTAGCATAAATGGGACATAAATTTTAATATATCTGTATTTTCTCCCAGACTCCAGTTTTCACCATCAAGACAAAAACTGGGACCAACGAATAAGTGAAGTTGATGAGCGGCCTAGAAAGTAAGGACCCTTCCTATGTTTTATTCTAAATTGTTAATAATCATAAAAATATACTTATTTATTATACAATTATAGATTTTAATTTGATAATGGCAAGCATCATATATTTATTATATAGGGGAGAGTGCTGCACCTAAGGACGGTTGTACCTTCAGCTACCGCGTTTTAAAATTTGGGAAAAAATTTAAATTTGAATTTGTGGTTGAATTGGAATGTAAACAGATGCTGTCTAGTTGCTAACGTGAAATCAGCTGTTTAAAATAATATTTAAATTTAATATAATAAATTTACTGTTTTTAGGTGCTCAAAGTTATTTTAGTGCATCACTACATTAATATTTTTCTTCTCCTTTAATTATAATACCATAAAATGAAATGTAAGGGGCGAATCCCCGAGAATTTGACTTTTTATTTTTGATATTAGAAATCGTCAGATCTCAATTTTATTTTTTATAGAATTTTAAATGCAAAACCACTTGGTGTTGAACCTCTGGACACCATAAGTGTTGTACCTACGGACGTTCTTGTGAGTGTCTGTAGCTAATCGGCTTTTTTGAATTTGGTTTCAGTAAAGTGAATACATTTTAATGCTTATTAAATTAATTCTAAATGATTATCTAATCATCGGCGATTATTTGCAAGTGATTTTTAGATGAAAAATCAAATATTTTGTGATCTAAACTACTTTTCAAAATTTTTTATTTTACTTTAAATTTAATGTAAAATATGGTATAAAATCTTAAGCACCCTATCGTATTTAAGTATGAAGATTAAAAAAACTTAAAATTTCCACCGAAGAAGATTTGTGAAAGTTATTACCACCAAATGCTTGCACAACTAAGTCGATCAAACTGTGTTTTGGATAAGTGAAGTGATCAGATCAATAAGCATGATTGATGAAACTATTACCTCAAATTTCAATCTGAAAATCCCATGTGATTTATGTATTTTTGGTAAAAAATCAAGACTTATCAATCAACTTCGTTTTTATCATCATTTACAATCTAAAACTACATTACTTTAAAAAATATATTTCCAATTTTAAAAATGCTTGAAATAGTTTATTAATAGGTAATGCATCACAATAAAAATGTTCATTTTAAGCTTTTTTCAACTAAAACTTTCCTTTTTAAGGGTTTCCACAGGTACAACTGGGTCTGTCCATAGGGAGAGCACGTTGTTGTACCTATGGACACAAATTTTGTCAAGTTATTAAAATGAATTAAAAATCCAATTTTGAAGATTTTAGCTAATAAAAAATATTACCCATTTTGCTAAGGTTAGGACTATAGGTTGGACACTTTAAATGGTAAAAATGTGATTTTACCTGTCTTAGAAAAATCCAAACGTGATTTTTGTCCAAAGGTACAACACTCTCCCCTAACATTTAATATAATCAATATAATGAATCAAATATTCTGGGTATTTTTTTGCATAACATAATAGATAGAGGAGATGGTATTATGGAATACCATTTATATCTTTAAGAATACCCCGTCAGTGTTCCCACGGTCCTTGAAAGTCCTTGAATTTTTTAAGGCTAAATTTAGGTACTTGAAAGTCCTTGAAAAACGTTCTAGGTCCTTGAATTTTCACTCAGCCACTAATCAGACTTATTTTTTTCAGTTCTTTGTTTTTTTTCTATAAATTTTCTTTAAAACTACTCTTATGAACATAACTTGCGGCCAGTTTTACAAACTGACAGTGAAGAGCGACTTTCCCTCTCGTTCCGATTGTATGCGGGAAAAAGGACTTGTCTTGAAAGACAACTAATTTTTAAATGTCTGCGAAAAAGGTCCTTGAAAAATTATGTCGAGGTCCTTGAAAAGTCCTTGATTTTCAATGTTTTCAAAGAGTGGGAACCATGCCCGTACTGGTTTTAAAGAAAAGGCCACAAAATAATTTAAAATACGTACTGTAACTAATGGTAATGCAGGGGTTAAAGTTGTCCTATATTTTTCCAAAAACCTTGAAGAACATCCTATACTGTCCTATATACCTAATCTCACGTGAAGTCCCTTGGACTCATGTTAACAACAGTTCACTGCAAACACTGTTTTTTTTCAGCAAATCAGATAAAAAAAGGGTGTGGCTCAAGTGACTTGAAGACAACCTCTTAAGATCAAAAAACTTAACACAGTTTTTTATAAATAATTTAAAACACACACACATCATAATTTTATTTCTACCTCCAATTATTGTTTGCCCCCACAATAAATAATTTTACATTGCTCCTGGCAATTTTCATCAGTACCTTAGAATTGCTTCTTCAGGGTCCTCCTTCCAGGATAATTTTGAATTGTCTCTGAGTAGTTTATGCCCCCTCTATCATTTCTGCCCATTAGTTTTGAATCACCCTATGATATGTTTCAATCTGAATTTCAGAACATTTAATGAATGTTTTAAGTTTTTTTTATTTAAAAATCCCTTCTTAATTGTTTATCTAGTCTGTTATTATTAATCTCTAATTGTTTATCTAGTCTAGTTATTAAACTGTTACCTCTCAGTGAATTTAAAGTTATAATCTGAAAATTGTAAATAAAATATAGTTAAACCCTTTTCAGAGTGTCCTATATTTTTTGTATGGAATGTCCTTATTTAATGAAGTATTGGGTTGTCCCATAAGTTCTGTTACTTTTTACGAAGTTTCGTGTTTGAAAACTTTTTATGAAAAACTAGTAATAGGTGGAGATTTCAAACAAAGGGGATTTCGATATATGTTTATTTATGAACATAATGTGTGATTTTGGTAGTTCTCGTGATATTATTTCTTTTCAAAATGGCGGTTTGAAAAAAAGGCCGCAAACGACGATTTTCGCGTAATTTTTTTCTTTTGTTTGAAAAACTAGGAAGAACGCATAGTTCAAGGCTAAAAAAGTTTTACTGTATATTTGAAATGTTTAGATTAACAAGTCATAGTTTTAAGATAATTCGATAAGTTTAACTTAGTAAATTTCGGTCTCAAACATAGCATCTATTGCAAAAAACTTAACCTCAGTAATGTTAGTCATTTCAAAGAAATTCTCACAAAAAAAATAATCAAAATCAATTAAAAAGCTTACAGATAGACCCAAGTATTCAAAATATGCAGTTTATTAAATTATCTGTGAACTTAAGTTGAGAAAGCAGTGGGCACAATTCAAGCGCGCAACGTTTTAGCTTATCAGAATTACACTCGCTGAACTTATATACGCTATGCGAACAAAGCAAGTATTTGCTTCATACGAAAACAATTCAATAAAAACAACTCGTTGGAATTTAGAAATAAATCTATTCAACTATATTATGAAAAGATGCTTTCAATGTTTAAACAGTTTAAACAAGCATTATGGTTCAAAAAACATCTGCCTTTTATTTGCTTCATACCGGCTGGTTAGAAAAACACAGGGATGAGTTTTTTCCGCCCTGTGGCGGAATTCCGCTTTTTTTATTTTTTTGAAAATTAAGAATTCCGCTTTTCAAGGAAATTTCCGCTTTTTGTAATCCTGAAAAAATCCGTTTTTTCGTCTCCTTCTACTTCAGAGAAAAAAACTTCCGCCATCTCCCGGTACTTTGTCTTCGGCATTCCTACCTCGCACGCGCATCGGCGATAGGTTCGTATAACGCAGCCTGTAAAGATGGCTTCTTCTCGTTCGTTTACTGTATTATGGAAAACTTTTTTTCTTGCTGTTTCTAGCATGCAACCTAGAGATGGACGTAACCTTCGGTAAAGTCGGCTCGTATTTGGGTATTATGGAAAAACTTGAGCCTTTTCATTGAGAGATATTTTGGATGCATAACCTGCGGCCCGCGAACTGATTTGGATTTCTTCAGATAATCCAACTTTTTAAATTTCCCAGATTTCCGAGAAATATTACGAGTTATCGCGTGAAAAAGTCGGAAAAATCGCGTTTTTTCGCGTAAGTTTCGTTTTGCTCGCGGAGTATTCCGTATCATCCCGTGACTACTTTCTTGGACGGCCGTGGTGGGCGCCAAATTGAAGTTCGTTTCTTGCATCTCTATTGCGATGTAGAAAAACCAACTTTACAGTGGTCAGAAGCCAAAAAGTCCGGTGTTTTGGATCATATTCTCTGAAAATGTCGAAAAATTGCGATTTTTCGCGAAAGTTCCGTTTTTCCTGTGCCTAGTTGAAGTTCGCTTTTTCTTACGTTCTAATTGCGATGCAGAAAAGCCTAATAGGAGTCAGAGGAGACTAATAGGTCTAGTGAAACATCTCAGATAATTTTTTCCCGATTTTAGACAGCATTTCTTCAGATTTTACTTTAGGATCTAGATCTTATAAGTTGTACATTTTTAGTGGAAAATCACTTTGAAGCAACTTCATAAGAAAATAATGGAGTGGTTTTTTTAATCCTTTTAGATCATAATCTGTTTAAAAGATCATAATATCATCAGGGGCATATATAAAGGGGCCAGGGGACCCGATCCCTCCTCTAAAAAAATTGGACTATGTGTCCAAAACAAGTTTAAACCCTGTGTTTTAGGGTCAAATTCCCAAAATTTTTCTGGGGAAAAATTCCCCCAGACCCCCTTTTGTGTACATGGAACTCTATTATTCACAACTTTTTTTATATTGAGTTTAAGAAAATGCAAATTTTACCTAAAAATATGACCAAAACTTAACAAAATTAGGTCTTTGACACTCATGTTTAATGCCCATTAATACCTATTAAGCTCTTGCTCAGTCTAGGAATTGATCAAAGCTTTTCCAGAGGATAAATCGGTTTAATTTTCTCAACAGCTTCCTGTAAACTACATTCGTTCTTAGTTTAAAAAATTATAAATAAAAAAATTACTTGGATATTTTAAAAAACTTATGTAATACATTTGTAAATTAAATGTATTATTCTCTATAAATTCATACATATCTGTAGAAAAGATTTTTTCATTTGATTTTTATCAAGTTAATTTAATATATGGTATGAATAAAAGGAATATAAAAATACATTTTGTTTTTCAATGTTGGAAGGTCTGCCCTTAATCTTAAGAAGGTTTAATAGGTTTTTAAACAATTCACTTAAATATATGCAATCTGAGTTCTTTGCTTTAAGTTCTTTTATAAAGCAAACAAGTATTTTCAATTAATATTATCTTGTAAACATGCTTTTGTTTGTCGAGCTATTGAGAATCAGAATATATGTTCTGCTTTAAGAGGATCTAAATAAAATATTTGACTAAATTCTAATTTGAAATGCAAAATATCAAACCTAAAACAAAAAAATAAGCTACAAATTTAAGTTTAGCTGATACAATAACTGTTACAAAATGCTTGAAGGTGTGCAACATCCCCGATATGTGTTACGCGTAAAATTTTGGATTTTTGGTTTCAGCTTTTTTGTTTTTCACCAAACTCATCCCTGAAAAACAATAGGCTTGCTTTAAAAAACACATGAAATCACCAATATATGTGAGGCGGAAAGCGAAAAGGGACCTCTTGTCGGCATTCGTCGAAATGGAGTTATTATTTTTTTCTCAATTTGTACAGATTTATGAAGATTTTAAGACCATCATCATCATGGGCGTAGCCAAGGGGGGGCAGGGAGGGGCAGCTGCCCCCCCTAAGTCCCGAGTAATGAACTTATACTTTACTGTTAAGTTAAAAAACAGTATTTCAGGGTCAAGTTTTCAAAATTTTCTCTATTTAAACCTTTATTATTCAAACTTTTTGTAATAAGTTCATTAAAATCAAAATGTATGTCAAAATTTGGGTTTACGTGTACCAAAAAACAATTTAAAACCATGTTCTTAGGGCATATTTCCAAAAATTTTCTGAGAGGACCCCCAGACCCCCTGTTGAAAATTGACGGCTGTCTCACGGGGCTTTAAAATTGATCTCTACAAACATAAAAAAGTCGACCCTGCTTGCCCCCCCCCCTTAGTTGAACCCTGGCTACGCCCATGATCATCATCCTTGTAGCTCAAAAAATGACGAATCGCCAGTAATTAAAAGTTTTAATAGAATAAGTGGATTTCGCGAAAAATAACCTTAAACTTTCAAAATGCTACCCTCTCGTTATTTTTCACAGTTAAGGAATGATTCCAACAGCTAAGGGGTCCAAGGATCGATAAAATTGAGAGAAAAAAAATTTGATAGTTTTGACCTTCTTCCGGTTTTTTGGCTTTTTCTCGAAATCAACTTTGCGGACAAGAGATCCCTTTTCGCTTTCCGCCTCACATATGAAGCTTTAAAGCCAAAATTTCTTACCTTAAACTTATCGAGTCATCTTGAAACTATGACATCTTAATCGAAACATTTCAAATATACAGTAAAACTTTTTTAGTCATGAACTATGCGTTCTTCCTAGTTTTTTAAACAAAAGAAAAAAATTGAATGAAAATTGTTTTTTGCAGTCTTTTTTTTCAAACCGCCATTTTGAAAAGAAATAATATCACGAGAACTACCAAAATCACACGTTATGTTCATAATTATACATAGATCTTTGTTTAAATTTCAAACATGAAACTTCGTAAAAAGTATTAGAACTTATGGAACAGCCCAATAGTTGCCTACCCCTGGTAATGAAGTGTCAATGTTAAAATAAAACGTTACTTATTTTGTTGTAATGAAAAAGGCTACTTTTAAAAAAGTTACTAATGGAGGGTAATACGGAATAGTTGTTTACTATTGAAACTATTACTATTGAAAAGTTGTTATTAGTTGTCACTATTGAAAAGCTGATTAGACTTTGGAGAACAGTTATTTTTAACTATAAAAACAATATTTATAAAATTACGTTCAAATAGTTTTGTTATTGAGTCTATTTATACAAGTCACGAACAGTACAGTCAAGATCAGCTAATGCATTGAATCCAAATTTCTCCTTGTTGATCTTTGGAGAATTTTTTGTTACAAAAGATACATTTAGCATCTTTGTTTTCGGGTTCTTTAGTTGATGGCATGAAGTCAATTTTAAATGATACATCAGAGTAGACCTAATATTTCATAATACCCGACACGCCATCTTGGATAATGAACCATTTTACTCGGCAGCTCGGGAGAGGGCTGAAATTTCAGTATTCCCTAATACCCTCCTCTCCTCTTTGTTCAGCAGAACATTAGATTTGTTACAAGTTTTATGCATACTTTCCATTTCAGGGTTTTACTCCCTACACCTGTAGTATTAACCAAAGAAGAAAGGAGATTACAGTTTGAAAAAGAAGTTCTAGAAAAAGATCAAAGAAAGGCTTTGCAGAAGCAACAACAGTATCAAGAAGTTGTGAGTGTAAATGGTACTACTGAAAATGTGCTGTACAGCTCACACACAGAATACTGCTTTGCTACAAGCAATGGAAGCTATTGTAACACTACAACAGAAACCTACTCATTTCCTCCACCAGAAAACATCCATTCATTAAATCAGTGCTATTATAATACAAGCGAGCTTCATGTTTCACGCCCAGTTTTATTGCCTACTCCTGGAGTGGTAGCTGCTAACAGTCTTGAACCTCTTCAAACTCCTGACAATAGTTGTGCTATTTATCAACCTAACATGATATTTGATTCAACTCATGCTCCGGTATGTATAATATTCTTTGTAGTATTACTTTCTTAAAACAATCACAAACTTTTAAAATGTACTTAATTTTCCTTAAATTAATATTTTAGTGGAAAATCAATGAAAATACTTTTTAGACAAGCTTTTCTGGTTGCGTTTTTTTGTCAGTTGATTTTCTAAGCACCCACATTAAAATTTTGAAAACCTAAAACACTAGAACTACTGTAACATTTGTTAGTTTCAAGACTCAAATAAAAAAAGAAAGGGATATAGAAATCATAAAATCTGTAGGATCTGCAAAATGTGAATCATCTGGCATAAAATTATGGGTTTATGTGCACATTTATAGTACCCTGCACACATTGCTTCACCTCAAAGGAATTCTGTAAATTTAAAGCTTAGTTTTTAACTTTTATTGAAATGCTTGAAACAACTTACATATTATTAATAAAAACTTTTCGAGCTTTTAAGCTGTGGTCAAAATTAAAAATTTATTTAAAATCATTAATATTAAAACTCTAAACGTTTCGTCCGAAAACTTCGCCGGACATCATCAGTAGAAAGGCGTTTAAAAACATATAAATAAAATCCTTCACGATGAATCAGCTGGATGTGATGTGTCACATCCAGCTGATTCATCGTGAAGGATTTTATTTATATGTTTTTAAACGCCTTTCTACTGATGATGTCCGGCGAAGTTTTCGGACGAAACGTTTAGAGTTTTAATATTAATGATTTTAAATAATTTTTAAATAAATTTTTAATTTTGACCACAGCTTAAAAGCTCGAAAAGTTTTTATTAATATTATGGAAACTGGCTGTGAAAATTTCTCATCGTAACTTACATATTAGCTATAAAATTAGTGTATGGAACTTGATTCACTCATTACATATTTTTTTAAGTAATAGTTGAATCCTATAGAGAAACACTTCCAATTATTTACCTTTTCATGTGCATGTAATGAATTAATGTACCTCAACTTTTTTATTTTCAGGTACCTATACTAGGAGTCCAGCCGCCTCCAAATATACCATTGCAAAGTAGTCATGTGCCTCCGCCTACTAATTTGATTGTTTTGACAAATGCTAATTCTTCACCTATAGTGCCTGCAGTACCACCTATAGCAGCAGAAACAACAGCATCTTTGAGTTCAGTCACGCATCCTGTATTATACAATTCACTTCCTAACTCAGTTTCTGGTACAAATCAAGCATTTACTGCTTCTCCTATAAATTCACAGTACATAGCACATCAAGACCAATTTAGCAATCAAAATGGAGGATTCTATCCTCCTAATCAATATCAACCTCATTTAATTGAACAAGTAAGTAAACAAAGTATTAATAGCAAAGTGTAAATAACATTTTTACCTCTTGACAACTTCACTTCAAAGGCTAGTTTTTATTGGGCTGCACGAATGGAAATGGTCAATGCGACCCATTCCTCGACGTAATTTAAAAAAATCATTTTCTCCATGAATGTTCTTACAAAGCAATGCATTTTCTTTCAAAAACATGCAAAATTTCTCACTGAAGTCCTAACCCCCTACATTCACCTAAATGGATTTTTTGGGCAAACAGTTACTTTTGATCATTATATTAAAATGTTCATACTGTTAGTCACCATGCAACAAGATTCAGTTTTAGATACACTTGGAGTTGATTCCAATGTTCAGTTTAGAATTTTTTTGTTTCAAAATTATCTTTATAAGACTTGAAGCTTTTAAAAAATTTACTGCTTGTTTCATATTTTCATCTTTGTTCCACAGATGTTTAATTTAAATACCCCGGAGGCTCATTGCTGAACATCCTGTGTATCATTCAGGGTTATTAAGTATTAGTCCATGATGCAAATATGAAAGGTTGACAGCACAAAGAAGATTTCTGCCTATGATTTTAAAGTGGTATGGGTCCAGAAAGTTCAATAACTTTTTTAGCTTTTTAAACTACTCCGTGTAATAGAATAAGTGGCTTGTCACCATGGCAACGCAATAGAAATGCAATGGGAAAAGACTAGCAGTGAGCCGGCGATTCAAATCACAGACTATAATAATGGCCTAAATAAATAGAAAGTTTGAAGAAGAGTTTTTTAACCTCTTAAATGAACTTGTATTTTCATCATTCTATGAAAATTGAAAAACATTTTTGTGATAAGTTTATTAACAATATCAGACTTCTTCTGTCGGCGCAAGTTTAGAACTGCTGATGCGCCAAGTTTTTAGCGATAAAAATCACTATAGTTACCCCAATTAATGTTAAGTGAATTATGTGGCTTCTAAATATGGCGCCAAATAGCCAAAACTCGCCAACCATCAGCAGTTCTAAACTTGCGCCCTTCTGTTTACTAAATGTTGTATCACCTTTAAAATTTTATATTTTCATTGATGTTAATCAAGCTCTGCATCACCCTTGCACTTAAACCCAGTTTACCCTCTGTTACTAGCTGTTAAAATAGTGTCTTATAAAGATTTCTTTGATTGGATAGAGAAAATTATTATAGCTAATACACAGCTGAAGGAACTTAGAAGTTTTATCTTAAAACTTTTAATTACTGTTTAACTGAATACAAATACATGTATAGGCAAACAAACACCACTTGATTGTTACATTCAGGTTTTTGAATTTTCTCCAACACCACCTTATCATCATCATCAGTGGCGCACCAGACCAGGGTGGTCCAAGGCCTTCCGCAGAATCGATCACCAGGTTGCCCTTCTCTTGGATAAACTCTTCCAGTTTTTAATTTTAAGGATTTTCAAATCTGCTTCGAGGCAGTCAATCCACTGGATCCTCGGTCTTCCCCTTTTCTGGCTAACAATGGTTTGGCTTCGAAGATCCTTTCGATGACTCGTCCATCACTCATCCGCATCAAGTGTCCTGCCCATTTCAATCTCTGTATGGAAATGTATTTTATGATATCTGGCTCCTTTTATACCCTATAGATTTCTGAATTAGTCTTCTTCTCCAGGTGTCATTAGATTTTATTCCTCCTAAGATGCTACAGAGTACTTTTTTTCAAAAGCAGCCAGGGTATCTTTGTCACTTTTAGTTATTGACCACGTTTCAGCAGCATACATGACAATCGGTCGAATTAATGTTTTGTAAAGCAATAGTTTTGTTCTCCTGCTGATGAACTAGACTTCAAGTATCTATGAATTCCAAAAAAACATTTATTTCCAGCAGTAACTCTGTTGCGTATTTCTAATGTTGCGTCATTGTTGGCACACAATTCAGAGCCCAAATACGTGAAGCTATTAACAGCCTCGAATTTGTAATCATTTATTTTGAGGTAGGGTTCTTTATAATTGGTATTTATTTGGTTTTACCTTGGTTGATTGAGAGGTGCATTTTCTTTGCTTCGTTCTCCAATGAAAGAAAGGCTTGTTTTAGAGCCCCCGGAGTTCGTGCTACTCTGGCAATGTCATCAGCAAATGCAAAAATTTTTACTGATTTATGAAAGATAACACCACCTTATAAGATTTCAAAAATAAGTAAAATTGGCTGATAAGTGATAACTCATTGGCAATTTTCGGGCATGCACATTAGAGATTATCTCTGACAAGAAATGTACTTGTGTCCCTAGGAACTGAAAAAGTGTGTCTATCCCAATATAGTAGTTTTTAAATCTCATTTTTTTTAATATGTGGTCTTGGAATCATGCTCTCCTTTATTTATTACGACAATATTAGTGTTCGGCAACTACTGGTCAAAAAGTAGTTAACTACCAACTACTCTGGGCACAAGTAGTTGTAACTACTAGTTAACTACTTTTTCTTGGAAGTAGTTGTAACTAGTAGTTGATTACTTCCCAAAGTAGTTAACTACTAGTTAACTAGTCTATTTAATTTCATAAGATATTTTTCCCCAAATTTTCGATTACTTTTTCTTACCTATAGCAAAAATATCATGGCTAAAGATTCGCCAATTTTTGATAGGTATACAGGTTTTTGGTGTATTAAAGTTTTCTAAGTTGTATTTATATTAGTCAGTACAGTGTCGTATATAAGGGGGGTTAAGGGTTCTAAACCCCATTAGCCTGAACAACAATATTTTAAGCACAAAATTGTGGGCCGTTAACTTTAAGTATTGCCTTACTAATTTTTAATGCAGGAAAAACATCTAGAATCCTCGTAAACCTAGCCTAAAATTGCTTTTCAAAGTGCTGGAATTTCCAGGAGAGAAAACCCTGAACTCCCTAATTTCTAGAGATGATTTCAAAAAAGGGTTGCATTTATTTGTCAATTGCTGGGATGAAATATATTTCAAGGTTGCTAAATATGAAAATGTATCACGAAAAATGGCATGTTAGTAGATGTAACATATTTTTTAAAATTTTGATCTTTAAATATTTTTGAAGTAGTTGAACTTTTTGAAAGTAGTTTGAACTAGTAGTTGGTGAAAAAAGTAGTTCAACTACTCTAAACCAAAAGTAGTTGAACTACTAGTTAACTAGTAGTTAACTACTTTTCAACTACTTTTAGTTAACTAGTGCCGAACATTAGACAATATTCTAAGATAGATTAATTATTATTCTCATTAGGCTCAACTTTTCAAGTGTTAAGCCACTTATCCTTACTTTCAGGTATCAGCCACTCAGCCGTACCAGTGTCTTGGAAATGGTGACACAGCTTCTAAACCTGTTGCTGTAAAGCTTCCACCTAACTGGAAAACTGCCACTGACACTGAAGGAAATGTTTATTACTATCATATATTAACGAGGTATAATTTTGTTTCTTGTACTCCATGATATCATAAATATAAGTTAAGAAATACTGTGTAGTTTAAGATCATACAATATCAATAGTAATTATATGGCATTGCCATATTCCTTCTAGTTACAAATATTTTCCAATTACTTTTGTAATTCTCTTCATTTACTATTTATAGACTAAAAGTTTGTATTTATGGTTAAATATAACTAGGAATTAGCATATTTACTTGCATAAAAATTATTTGTTACTTGTGTCTAAGTTAATTATTTTACTCTTCAGACAAACTCAATGGCACCCTCCTGGATTTGATGAAACAGTTGATGCAGATGGGGATACGCCTACATATGATGAACCTAAAGTACGTTATTTAAAATTATTTGCTTACCAAATGCTAGAATTAATCAACAATACACGTAAATATCCATAATTCGTTTTGAATTCTAACTTGAGGATGGTGCACCTTATGTTGCTCCTCGTGTTTTTGTTTTAATTTCTGAAGTACTTTATTCCTTCTATGGATTTTAAATATGATCTTCAAACATTTTCTTTGTTAATAATCTTTACTGAACTTATAATAGTTCATTAACTTCTAAATTTTCTTTTTTGTTGGTAAAATTCAAAGCTTTTTGTTTCTTTCACTAACAATTTTAATTTTGTTTTACCTTTTCCTTATTTTGTTTCCCTATTTTATAACCTTTTAAATTAATTTTTATTTGTATTTTTAGGAACATAAGCAATTAGAAACAAACAATCGTAAATCCAAAAAAAAGGTAAACAGTTATGATGCTTACTGGCTGTTTTTCAATGATGTGCTTTTA
The DNA here is from genome assembly GCA_024610705.1 of Tetragnatha versicolor. Lineage (NCBI taxonomy): Eukaryota > Metazoa > Arthropoda > Arachnida > Araneae > Tetragnathidae > Tetragnatha > Tetragnatha versicolor. Next base: position 10,302,379 of record JANDEH010000009.1, read on the forward strand.
AATACTTATTGGGTTAAAATTTAAGAGTTTTCAGTACCTCAAATACAAATGTACTTTTGTGGTTAAATATGACTTTAAGAGATAATTTGCAAATGATATTAATATGGAGCTAACTACTTCAATCATTTGTCATGTAATTTATTAACTACTGTTGAACCAACGATAGTAAAAGGGTCACGGGATTTTTTGCTACAGTATTTTTTATTTTATATAAAATATACTGATTTTTTATGTATATGGAGGGTATAACTAAGGTTAAAGGGAGTAAATGTATCTTCCTCTTTCGATCAACTGCCCCTCAGCTTCTACCTTTCTCCCCTTCGAGTATGTCAAAATCACGTGACCCTTTTACTGTCGTTAGTTCGACAGTACCTTTACAATTTTTAGTGCATGTTTTATTTAAAAGAACTATGATAAAATTTACTTACAATTAAATACTAGATTATTAAAAATTATATATTTTTTCTTTAAAATGGCATAAAATACAAGGATATAATCCATTTATTCTTTATTTAACCCTTTCTGACCTAACCGCCTCAAACTTCCCATTGGACTGAATGGTAATATCAGGCGGCTTTGGATTGAAAGAGTTAGTCTTACTATTAATAAACTTGTGCGATTGAAATAAAGTTTTCCCCAGCCTCCCTCTTTTTACAGTTCAGCATTTTGTTGAAGTAGTTAGTATACAGATTTTTAGGACTTATTTAAAGAAATCATTATAAATTTTAGTTATATTTGGGAATTTATTTTGCAAAGCTGTTTACCAAACAACAATATCAAGTGCTGTTTTTTTCTTATTAAAAGTATTTGAAATTTAAATTTTATTTAATCTTTTATATTTCATTATGCTACTTGCTCATAATGTCTTAATTTGTTATTTCGATTTTCAAACTCAATAGTAACCAATATTATGATATTACTATGCTGTAGGTTTTTTTTCAAAGATCAATTTTGAATAGAAAAATTTAAATATAACCTTCAATATGCAAACCTGAACCTTGTTTATTGAGTTATGGAATTTATCTGAAAACTTGGAATGAAATTCTCAATGGTATGAACACTTACCACCCCTAGTTATTTTTCTGCTTTAATGATTGTTTTTAAGGTTATGTAGCTACATAATGGTAGCTATTTACCCTGAATATCAACTCATTACAATGCCATAAATAAATTTAAACTACGTTTTTATCACATTAGTAAGTACTATTTTTCCAGATTTTTTTTAAATTAACCTTTTGAAGTATTTGAGGTAAAAAAACAACTATGGATCTTGAAATATTTGTGTAATTATAGTTATTGCTAAATGAAAAATCATAGCTAAGTTCATACAAATAATTTGCAACAAACATAAATTTTATGTGATATTGTACTTGCAAATCTGACCTCACTGCCATTTTGGCTGATATGTGCAGTTTTCCTAAACTGAGGAGCAATGATTAAGGAAGAAATGTATATTCTCTGAAGTAATAGCTAAGCAAAGATTTTTATCGAACGGCTCCTCTGGGTAAAGTTTTGCTACTCTCTCACCCTTTTTTATCTCATGTAATTTATGGTTGTCCCTTAAGCACTATGAAGGAGGCTGTATTTGCTTTTTGATTAGGAAGAATGAACACTATTTCTTTGGTTAATCAAAATTCACTATACAGTAGAGCCCCGATTATCCGCGGAATTGGGTGGCAAGGGTACCGCGGATAGCGAAAATCGTGGATAACCCGAAAAAAAAGACTAAAAATGAGGTGGAAACACGAAAAAATATTTCAGACTATAAACTAAGTTATACTGTACAAAAAACATATGTAAAACTTTTTAAATATGTACAGTAAACAGCAGAAACCTTTGTTCTACATCTAAAATGTCTAATCTCGTCTAAAATTTGCTCTCATCGTTAAAAAAAAATTTCGTGGCCCTCGCGGATAATCCTCACCGCGGTTCATCCGCTCGTGGTTAATCGGGGTTCTACTGTATTACTTGGTTTATATTTATTTTTCTAGTTACAATTTTATAAGGTATGGTTTCTTTTTCTAGCATTCAAAAAAGAGTACAACTACTGCCCCAGCAGATACCAGCAGCAATCCTGTAAATTTTGAAATTGCAAAGAAAATCAAGGAGCTTTTTAGAACTAAAATGTCTAGCTTTGTTGTTCAAATCTTGAACCCTTATCACAGAGATGATTGCCGAATAGGACGTATAACAAGCAATGAAGATTTTAAGCATTTAGCCAGAAAGGTAACTATTCTCTTGGTTAGAACCAAACCATTAATGAGAAATAATCAAACAAAACTTAAGATAAATTGTGTAGTTTAGGATCACTTCACTTAAAATTTTCTTTGTGTTTTAGATTTATACATTTTTTGCCTATGATAAGTTTTAATGTTTCATTTTTTTTCTGTGTGTCTGCTTTATTCAATTTACTTCTGTTTCTCAAATATAGCTCACCCATTTTGTTATGGCAAAAGAATTAAAACATTGTAAGAATGTTGAAGACTTGGAATGCAATGAAAATGTGAAGCACAAAGCTCGTGACTTCATTCATAAGTACATGTCAAAATATGGTCTTTTTTACCGAAAAGAAAAGAATGACTCGCCGTACCTTTTGTGAAGCAAGGGAATGAGTATCTTTGATAGCTAACCATATACCTGCCTTCATCACTTGTCAACAATCCATTGTGAAACTTTTTTATTTTTGTGATTTTCATTTTGTATATAAATCAACTTCATATGTGTATAAAAGTGACGAGATTCTATACTTTTTATATATAGAAACTATAAACATTTTTACTTTTCTATTTGTTAGTAGTCAAATTGAAAAGTAGTATTAGTGAAATATACCAAATTTTCATGATAGTTTTCTTAAAGATGTGTATTATTTTTAGGAAACATTAATTTATGTACATTTCATTCGTAACATTTGCTCACTGTTAACTCTCATTTGTATGTGGAATCTATTTTATCAAATATAGTTTTCCCTCTGCTAAATATATCTGAATATAGACTTTGCAATCTCGATGTTATCTTCTTTTTTGTAATCCAACTTATTTTTCATTCAAATGTAGAAGTTTTTTTACATTGTATTTTAATGCTCATTTCAAACAAAAGAATATTTAAGGGTTTTTCTGAAAATTTATTCTTACAAGCTTATATTTCTTATGTGCTTTATTCATAAGTACTCACTAGAAAAATGTTGTTCATTCCAAATGCAAAATGTTACATAATTTGGGTTATTTACTTTCAAAGAGGGACCATTAGATATATTTTAGTTTTCAAAGAATTATTTTTATTGCATGAACTCTTGCTACATTTCCCAGTTTTCTATATAAAATACCTTTTTCAATTTTTTATGGTTTTACTTATCACTGTGAAGTCATTCTGTGGGATTTGGTTTATCTAGGATTTTATAATTATGAAAATATTAACTATATTTTTCTTTCTATTATTAATTTCATATTTTAACGAATAAGGCATACAAAATTTTCAGTACAATTATGATGATGATATGTTTTCCATTGATTATTTTTGTTGATCATTTTAAAGAACATTTTAATAGCTACTAATAAATTTAGGAAACAACTAACTGCATCTGAAATGAACTTTTAAACTCATGGCCTTGGGAATCGGAGAACAGAATTTTCTAGAACACATTGTAAACTATGATTAGCTTTATGGTTGCTACGTTTAAAATTGAACCCTCAGTTAAAAATAAATTTTTAAGTAATTAATTTTAAAACCTTTAACCTTTTTAGTCACTATACTGACTTTTCTTTGACTGTTTTATTTGTTTAGTTATTTCCTGGGTCGTATTCAGACGTGCCATAGCAAAGGGCAGCAGAATTCTCAGGGTGGCTGATTAAAATTGTGTGTTTAATAAATTTAGATGTATTTTTAGTTAAATTGTTAATTTTTATTCACTGGTATCCTTATATTAGTTATACAAGATCATTTTCCTCTCTAAATTCGGGCCTGGTTATTTCTTATTAAGCTAATACAATAAAAAATGTATTAAACTTGTTATAGTCTCTAAATTTATTTGGGTATTTCTGTATTCTGTCAACTGTGCCACTGAAAACGAAAATGTAAAGCAAATCCCATTATTTGCTGCTGAAACTGACAGTTAAAGAACCTTTTTTGCTCTACTTATATTTGTGTATTTTCCTGTATTTGTCATCTAAAGTTTAACTGAGTTATAAATTAGTAGAAAATGGTTAAGTTAATGAGTAGTAAGAAACTAATCACTATCTTGTGTTGTGTTACTTAACTTGAATTTATTGATTTCTAAGTGCAAAAACCATATTCATTAAGTTGGTCCTTTCATTTACAGAGGGAATTTTTCCATATTTTTGCAAGACCACCCTCAAGTTTCCTTTTACTGCAAAATGATAATGTGCTCCCTGAAGCTCTTAAACAAGCAATATTAAATATTTTGTTAAGTTATATATTTTAGGGACCATTGAAATTTAATTATTAAAGCTGTGTGCCTGTTTTGAAGATTCAAAACTTCAATTCTTGAAACTGTAAACTAATAAACAATGATTATACAGTAAATTAATCATTTTATTTCTATGCTAAAGAGCATTGTTCTTTTTATATGCCCTTGCTAAATGTTTCCCTTTGTTTTTAATTATGTATGATATCATAAGTTCCTTTTTCATGTTTTAATGGACGATAATCAAAGAAACTGGTATAAATTGAAAAATTGCAATTTTAAACACTGGTAATGTTCTAATTATTGTATTGGGTAAAAAATATTAGCTGTTTTAAAGTATTCCTAAAGGAAAATTTTAAGTTCATTTGTAAAATTTTAAATTTGTTAGTATTGTATTGGTTATTCTTTCTTAACCCTTGTATGTTTTAAGTTTTACTTCTAATAACGAAATAAATATATTGATAAACTCTAAGTCTGATCTGTAATGTTACAATTACCTGGAAATGAGTAATTCAGTTTTTAAACTTATTAGTGCTACTAAATGTTTTTCTTGTATTTCTGTACGGCTGACTTATGACATATCTGTACACATATGGTGCTATTATCATCCCTCCTAGTATCTGCCATATTATTTTATCATCTGTCAGTTATAATGAAATTTTTCATTCTTAGTATTTTAATATTTTAAACGTCATTTCACCATCTTTTGTATGCTTGTCAAATTCCTTTATTTCATAACCTAAAGGAAAACTTTGAATCTTAGTTTCTTGTGTTACAGAATCTTATTCATTTGTTTCAACATAGTTAACACTTACTAAGTTCGCAAACATACACAGGGAAGGGAAAAGTCTGTACAGTTTTAAAATTTATATATAATGAAGAAAAATAATTGAACAAAAAAACTGGTTGTGCAATGTCAGCATTATTTAGTCAAGGGATATTTCGTTTACTACTATTTATGAATTAAGTTCATATGAATGTTAATAAATAGCATCAGTATAGTTTACTGTTTTCGATACCTGCAAAAGATCGCAACGAAAAGATACCCGGTCAAAGATAGGATGTAGGTTAGATTGTCGGCTGGGTTATTGATTTCGGGCAACGAACATGCCACAAGCCTGCAGATACAGTTCAGAGGGGAGCATGTTTGATGTGTAGGTTTTATTTTGATCCCTGTTACATATTGACATTTTCATTCTAATTTTTGCTGTCTTAAAAAATCCCTAGCCAACAAATGCTGACATTTCAAACCGTTTTGTATTAACAGACTTTTTGCCCACCCTGTGTTTAAAAAGCACAGGTTATGTGTTTCTGATACTAAATTTTATAAATATAAAGGATGAAATATGTAAACTATATACATTTCTAAATATGTCAAATGCTGAGTAAGCTAAACTAAATTGTTTTTTTTCCAAAATTTACATGTAAATTGAAATATTAGTAGAATTTTATTATTGTTTGCTTATATATATGTTTACCTATTAGCCAAGAGGATATTACACCAGCATCACACAATTAAATTTGACTGTCACCCTACAAACCAGTATTAATAGAAAAACTTGGAAGTAAAACCATTTAATAATACTTTATGTAAAACTAAAGAACCAAAAAATACTATATTTGGCAAAATTAGGGATTTATTTCTACATTAGCAACCTTTTGAGTTTAAGCTCCGCAAAGTTAGAAAAATATCTCAACTTGGGCACCATTAAAAAGTTATTATTGTTCTGGGAGGTTATCTTTTCCGTTCTCTTGTCACAAGTTGCTTCAAAATTGAGTTACTCCTGCCTCATTATGATTCAAGCTTTAAAATTTTTATTTCAAATTTAACATACCTAGTTTTCTTGATTATGTGTAATGGTAGGCGCGCTGAGACTTTCGTTGCGGCGACCGTAACATAACTGGCAAGAAGCTAGAGTGTGTGCATTAGGCGACGAGACTCTTGGCCGATTGCCATAGCTCGAGTGACAGTTATGTTCCAGTCGCCGCAACAAAAGTCTCCGTGCGCACCTACCCTAAAACTATGATAGGATATATTACCTCTCTTTCTATATTTCTACTTTTAATGACTGACATGTCAATATGAAATGTCTGAGGCAAAAATTTAAAATTTTTTCATAAGATTCTTTATTTTGTTAAAATACCAAGTGAAAAGATAACTTTTGTACATAATTTTTGATTAGGATTAGGGGATATATCCTCCCCAGAGACACTGAAACTTTCCATTTCTGATAGAGAAAAACTAAAAGGATCTGTTATTTGCTCCGTTAAAATTCCATCTCCCTCCGAAGTTTTTTTTCTAGCTACATCACTGGTTTTAAATATTCAAGTTAAAAATTCTCTTTGAAATTTGTTCTTGTTTTAAAAATTTTTTTCACTTACTATCTGAAACTAATGTTTTAGAAAAGTCTTTTTTAACTAGTGTTATCTGTAAATTTCTTTACCCAATTTGCTATTGATGACGGAATGAGGTTTGAGGGGGTCTACAGGAGCCCTAGCTCTGTGACCAGGGCATATTCTATAACTTGCTAAGTGCTTTTATTCTGCAGAAGGAAGCTGTTTACTTAAAACAAAATTTAATTTGTGTGTTTTGTATTTTTAATCTGGTGGTATGTGAAAACAGTTAAGTTTTCTCTTTTTAATTTCTCCTTAACTGTACGATAAACTTCTTATTTTAAATATAATATTGCTATTCATTGTTTTAAATTGTTGTATACACAGTAGGGTGGCCCATTTTTCTATGGGAAAAAACAAAGTGTTATGAAATTGCCACGGCACCCCCTCAATTTTTTAGACCTACAGAGAAAACTATTTTGGCAAAGTTTGGGCTCTGTGCCTTAATTAGAAAGTGATGCCAAAGAGGAGTGAAAAAGTCCAAATTCGAAGATTTTTATACAAAACAACTAAAAAACCAAAGATAAAACCATCTCATTTTGTTCATGATTTTTATAAGAAACTACTAACGTTATAGATATAATGTTCCAGGTTTTGTTTTTTTATCACCTTTATTTTGGTTGTAGTAATTTTCTAATGTCCAAAGAACTCTTGTAAAGTTGTTTTTCCTGCATTTTTAAACAGCTAATAACTCTAGAACTATACAACTTACAAAATTGAAACCAGGCTCATTTTTTTAGTAATTTCATTTTCTTTCATTTGGTGTGCATCATAACCACCTTTTTCAAAAATTAAATATAAGAAATTTTAAAGCTTTTTAAGTCCTAAAATAAACCTTTCTATCAAATTTCAAGTTGAAAATAAAAATTCATGGAGAAAAAATAAAAACCCTAAACACCCTCAAATAATACAACAAGAGCTATTAATTAACATGGAAAATTCCCCTCCTCTTGGGCATCAACTTCTAATTCAAATACAGAGTTGAAATTTTGGCTATGAGCTTCTATTTGCTGTTCAAAAAAAAGTATAGGGTGCCCAGAACTCTACCTGAAAAAAAATTTTTAAGCCACCCTAATACACAGGGTTTATATCCTTAAAAATTTCATAATTTAGAAAATATCAGTTTTTTAAGTACTCATAAAGCTAGAGTTTAAAGGAAAGCAAAACAACAGAAAGGTATTCACTGCTGGTTGTATTTGATGAAAAAGATACATTTACCTGCCTGTGACTCAGTTTTGGGTGAAACGTTCGAAGTTTTAACATTGAGACCATGGTAACACAGCCTGGAATCTTACATTGAGTGAAATATTTTTATCCCTACCTTAAGAAATTATAAAGTGTACTTCTCTAAAATTTTGAAAAAACTGAAATATTCCAAAACATTGCCAAAAAAACTCCTGAAATATAATAAAATGCTAAAAATTTCATTAAATGTGTCTTATTTTAGTTATTAATTCGGTATTAACCCTGTTATAGTATTTTTATAGAATACTTGCATTAGTTATTTATTTAATAAAGATAATTTTTTAATAAATTATACAAGATGATGTACCTGAGTGAGAAGGGGTCACTAAAAGAAAATGCTGTAAATTTAGGGGTATAAAACATTTCAATGCAAAATCCTTGAAAATATAAATACATATTTGAAAGTATGACACTTTATGGGTATTGTTACTGCATATTAATTTCCATCCATGTGGTTTAAGTAAATGATTCATAAAAATAACTAATCAATAATGCTGCTCAACTGATTAGACCTTTGATAAGTAAATGGTCTAAGTATGTGTTTCTGTCATAAGTTATTGATTTTAATCAAGAGTGCTTTGAGATGATATTTTTGAAGAAAAAAATAAGGATTCAAGTATTCTAGAAATTTTATTTAGGAATTATTTCAGATTGATCTGATTGTGATTATTTTATTGTACTTTTTATATTTTTGAATATTATGAGGTATTTAAACTGGACTTAGAAGGAATTATATTTCTAACTTATTTGTGTATCAAAGAACTCTTGTAACAGGACTGTTGTTGCTAGTGTTAAAAAATTTTCTTCTTAGCAGTTTTATTAAGATTGTTGTTAAGTCACATTTTCCTTGTCATTTGAATATAGAATGTATTTTTCATCAACATTTGTATTTTTCTACAACATCATTCAATATCTTTAGATCTCAATTCTGAGAAGTATAATTTAACTTGCATAGATTTGTTAAAACAGGCTCTGTATATATCATAACTAAACAAGAATAAAATATGTATGACTTTTTAAATTATTGACCTTAGCTACAGTCTTTAATTAAACTGTTTAGAATGATTGTAATCTAAGTCAAAAAGCATCACCTTTGTAATAAGCTTGGATTTGGGTTTCTTTTATTTTGTGTAAATACTGTGTCATTAATACTAAGAATTACTATCTTTAAAGCATAATCAAACTTAGCTCTTAAATTATGATAAATCTTTATAGTTAAAAATCAGTATAAAGTAGAAAAATCAATAAATTGACTCCAAAGTGGATAACGTTGAAGTTGACAAGAGACAATTTGTTTTCATTGAACAGTTAAGACAGAATTTTTTATTTTGAATTTTTAAATGCGAGCAACAAAAACGCTGTTACAGAAAACCATCTTACTCAAAATTATGTTTGGAGGACTCGGACTACTACACTGGGGAACAGCCATTTCGTTGTCTTAGAACTGTGACTTGTTTTTGAATCACTTTTGGCCCCTGAATCCAAAAGTAACTAGTTTTTGTCTGTCACGTCCACTTTTTTGGCAAACAGCCCCGCCCCCTTTTTACGTTTTTCAATGACTTAATGACTTTTAATTCGATTTTCAGGGTCAAAAATTATTACTTTAGTCTTTAAATTACACATGAGAGGACAAGAATGGTTAAATTTTCTAAAATATGAAAATTTGTGGCCAATGGATAGGTTAAAGGGGTTATTACCCCCCTAAAAACTCAAAAAAAAATCGTTAAAAATGGTAGTTTATTTAACGCTATTTTTTACACTTATTTTTTACGCAATTCCTTTTCAAAAGGTCCTAACCCATCACCACGGACCCAAATTTAATGAAAATTGGCCGCAATGATTTTTACAAAAAGCGGTTGAGGCATTAGCGCCCCGAAGCACCCGCGGAAGGGTTCGGAATACTCTCTTTCGCTTAGAGGACGCGAACACCTCAACCGCTTTTAGTAAAAATCATTGCTGCCTATTTTAATTAAATTTGGGTCCTTGGGGAAGCGTTAAGACCTTTTAAAGAGGAATTGCGTAAAAAATAAAAAGAAAAACCCTGAAATGCAAAAAAGGAATGTTATAAAGGATAGAGGTTATTTGAAGCTTTTCTTACTCTTATTTTTTATGCAATTCCTCTTTAAAAGGTCTTAACCTTTCCCCAAGGACCCAAATTTAATGAAAATAGGCAGTAGGGTGCATCAAACGCCCCTCTACAAACAAATCACTTTGTACCCAATCTAAAAATGTTCCTTTACACCTAAAAAGTTGTCCTGCAAAATATTTTTGTTTTCTTTTGACTTTAAATGGGTCCACATCGAGCTTAAAGTTTTGAACTTTTGCTATTTTTTTAAGAAAAATGCAATAAATTCAAAGATAAAATGCTCACAATTTTTTCTTAATTTTATTCTGAAGAACTACTTTAATACTGTATCTAATGATTCAAGTTTCATTCATCTGTGATTGTTCTGTTAGGAGTTATAATTTTTCTTATGGTAAAAGAAGTTCATATAAAGTTGTTTTTTCCACAGTACTCAATGTTATAACTCTGGAACTTTTTGACTTAGAAACACCAAATTTGGTTCATTTTGTTCACCATTTTATGAGATTTGAATAGACATGTGACTTGACCCATTTAATTAAAAAAATTGTAACTAAAAAATTTTAAAAGTCTTTATAATTAAAAAATTTTTTTTTGAAATATAATATTTTTAGATAATTTTAAAAAATTTATATTTCTATACAAACTTTTTAACCAAATACCATGTTCTAATTTAGATTTTATCCAACAAATAAAAAAAATTATTGAAATTTAAGATGGTTCCTTAACACCTCCACAAGTGTGGCTCAAATACCCCAAGTATTTTAATAATTCCTACAAAACTCTGCAATTAAATAACTTTTGTTCCAAATGCTGTTATTTTTACAGTTGGTAAAGATGCATTTAGATGGCACAGGAAAGTGTAGCCATCAAATGAGCTGTACGCAAGGATCACGGTTAATTACTTCTCTAATTATATATTACTGAATTGGAAGATGCTTGCTGTGGAGGCAGCTAAGACCTGCAACAGGTTGTTGAGCTGCTAAAAAAGAATTATATAATTATTATTGTCATATTAACAGTAGTTTGTTTGCTTTTAAATGTTTCTAACGACTTTAGTTAGATGCTCTTCTGCTTTGAATAATTGGTCAATGTTTTGCAGAGTTAGGTATCCCAATGCCAAAGTTGCGTATTCGGGAAAGTCCCACTGTTCTTTACAAGCATTCGAAATTTCTACAGACACTCGTATTTTGAACGTATCCACTGTTGCATAAGAAGCCGCAACGGAGGACGTTTTCCCACCAAGTTCTGCAATTAATGTTCTTCATTAATGCAATTTTGTCCCATTTCTTTAACTTCGATGATGTGACTTCTGAGATCACTTGTTGATGGTTTATCAAATTCACTGTTGTTTACACTATCTGTGCATTCAGAATAATCAGAAAATCTGTGAAAGTCAGCGAATGGCGCACTATACCCTGTCTTGGGTCATGCGCCATAAAAAACCCAATCATCCATCTGTGAAAGTCATCTAATAAGGAATTAAAACTCAACTTCTTTCTTATGTGTGTGCATCTTTTTTTGTAACAAAAAGTTCTTTCTTTCATTTCGACCATCTTTTCAAAAAGGCTTTTTTTCATAATCCGAATGTGAGTATTCGGTCACTTTTCATGAACTGAAAGAACAGAATATCGTCTCTATGGCTGAAAACACTGAATTTATTTTCAATATGGCTTAAGGATGTGGAGAAGTTCATAAAAAAATTGATGATATATTCTATTAATCCTTCATTTCATGAGAAGTGACCTTATATTATAGCCCCGTTAGGAACTGGGAATAAAAGTTGCAGAACTTGGAGGATAAACATCTTCCGTTGCGGCTTCTTATGCAACAGTGGATACGTCCAAAAGACGAGTGTCTGTCAGTGATACTTTCCTGAATACGCAACTTTGGCATTGGGATACCTAACTCTCCAAAGCATTGACCAATAATACAAATCAGAAAAGCGGCTAGCTAAAGTCGTTCGAAACACTCAAAAGCAAATAACTGTTAGCATATACCCTTGAGTAAGATCAAAATTATGGGTCAGTTATTTCTGAATTAATTTACAATAATCTAACTTGATAGCAAGGTATGAACGAACTACTGTTAATATGAAAATAATTAAATAATTAGAGAAGTAAAATAAATTACTCGTAATACTTGCGTACAGCTCATTTGATGGCTACACTTTCCTGTGCCATCCAAATGCATATTTACCAACTGTAAAAATAACAGCATTTGGAACAAAATTTATTTAATTGCAGAGTTTTGTAGGAATTATTAAAATACTTGGGATATTTGAGCCACACTTGTGGAGGTGTTAGGGAACCATCTTAAATTTCAATAACATTTTTTTATTTGTTGGATAAAATCTAATTTAGAACATGGTAAAACGTTTGTATAGGAATATAAAATGTAAGAAATATAAATTTTTAAAAATTATCTAAAAATATTATATTTCAAAAATTTTTTTAATTATAAAGACTTTTAAAATTTTTTTTAGTTACAAATAATTTTAATTAAATGGGTCAAGTCACATGTCTATTCAAATCTCATAAAATGGTGAACAAAATGAAATGAATTTGGTGTTTCTAAGTCAAAAAGTTCCAGAGTTATAACATTGAGTACTGTGGAAAAAACAACTTTACATGAACTTCTTTTACCATAAGAAAAACTATAACTCTTAACAGAACAATCACAGATTAATGAAACTTAAATCATTAGATACAGTATTAAAGTAGTTCTTCAGAAAAAAATTAAGAAAAAATTGTGAGCATTTTATCTTTGAATTTATTGCATTTTTCTTAAAAAATTAGCAAAAGTTCAAAACTTTAAGCTCGATGTGGACCCATTAAATATTATTATATTTTTACATAACTTTGTATGTATCAGTTTTGAAGTATTTGGAACAAAATTAAGTTGGGTACAAAACAATATCATCAAATTTTAAAAATCATGGGGCGTTTGATGCACCCTAATAGGCAGCAATGATTTTTACTAAAAGCGGTTGAGGTGCTATCGTCCCCGAAGCGAAAGAGAGTCTTCCGAACCCTTCCGCAGGTGCTTCGGGGGCGCTAATGCCTCAACCGCTTTTTGTAAAAATCATTGCTGCTTATTTTCATTAAATTTGGGTCTTTGGGGATGGGTTAGAACCTTTTGAAAAGGAATTGCGTAAAAAATAAGTGTAAAAAATAGCGTAAAATAAACTCTATCATTTTTAACGATTTTTTTGCGTTTTTAGGGGGGTAGTAACCCCCTGCACCTATCCATTCGCTAAAAAGTTTCATATTTTAGAAACTTTAACCATTCTTGTCCTCTCGGGTGTAATTTAAAGACTAAAGTAATGATTTTTGACCTTGAAAATCGAATTCAAAGTCATTAAGTCATTGAAAAACGTAAAAAGGGGGTGGGGCTGTTTGCCAAAAAAGTTGACGTGATAGAAGAAAACTAACAACAGTTTTCTAAACAGTGTGCCCTTCCTTCCTTCCTCACTGGCTCGACAGCCCAGGATGGGCCTTGGCCTTCTCTAATAGTTTTTTCCAAGCTGTCCTTCTTCCTTAAAGTCAGCAAACAGTGTGCCCATTGAACTCTAAAACAGCCAAAAAATCGAAGTCAACAGAAATTATGTTAAAAATTGTTCCCCAGTGCTATCATTCTTAGCAGCTCAATTTTTAATATAGTAGGATGGGATGGGGTAAAATAAATATAAAGGTCTAAACAGTCTGTAAATTTATAAGATCTATTGTTTTTTTCTATGCTGATTTTTCGTGAGCCTCCTGAAAAATCGGCACTCCAAAAAACAGTAAATTGTTAGCAAAACCTGTATACCCCACCCTGCATTTCTTATGTAAGATTCTTCATTACGTTGTTTGTAGAGTTCTGGAATTTCAAGAATTAGTTCGTTTTATGTATAGGGTGGTGAGAGAAAACGTCGCACTGTAAAAAAAGAACGTCTTTTAACGTATTATTTTCCGTGAATTTTTCATGGATTAATTCCGTAAACTACAAAACGGAATTTTCATCGTGAAGTTTCCGTTTTTTAATTTTCCTCTCCTCACGCATGCGTATTGTACTATTTCTCCACTAGTTTTGGTGAGACTCAAATATAGTTGTATAAATAAGTAATGGAAGTTTGTGCAAGCGTCTTCAGGCGAAACGAACCTTCAGCAAATTTATTATGGGTTAGTAAGTTAAATAAATTGTTTTTATTTTTTGTATTATTGGTAGTAAACGTTACCATGCTTTAAAATAGAAATACTCTGATATACTATTTTTAAACAGATATTTAAACATCGTACGATCGCTTTCTTCACCACGTAGCTGAAGTCTTAAAATATTGCATACCTAACTAGTCTTATTAGATCGCAAAAATGTGATCTAAATAGTTGTGATAACTTGTAACTTTTGATTAGACTTGTATTACTGTGGTCGGTAGTGTAAATTATTTAAAAGAATCGTCTATTTGGATTTTACGGATTGTTTGTCATTTTTTTTTCAAAATTATAATCAGGAATATACTGAATCACAATAATATTAGTATATTAGATCGCAAAAATATGTTCTAAATAGTTGTGATTAACTTGTAACGGAAAGTTCCACTCCAATGACGAAAAGATATTAAACGAACGTTCTCTAAAATAACGGAAGGTTTCCCTCCTTTGACAGAAAAATACAAAACGGACATTCCCTCAAATGACGGAAAAAGAAAATACGGATACCTTCTCAAATGATGAAAATAATCCGGCAGCTGTGCTGCCGGGAAATTTCCGTTTATTGAAGAAAGATTTTTTTACAGTGCGGGACACGTTTGAAAAATTCAAAAAAAAAACTTTTCAGCATCGTAAGTTTTGTTTTTAACAAAACAGTTCAAAACACTGTTGATAGATGGAGCCGCGTTCTAATTCCCCAAGGAACAAACCATCATATCACTTGTAGCGACATCTATCTGCGGTGTTTTGAACATTTTTTGTGTCTCAAAAAACTATAACCTTACGATTCAAACTGCCTGTTTTATTCCCGTTTCTTTTGACTTTTGAAAAGTCTCTACTTTTTGCCCATCCTTTACTAGGAGCGAGGCGAGTTGGCATTTTTTTTAAATGAAAGCAAAAAAAATTTAAATGGTTTTAAAAGTTTAATTTGCTTATTTTTGTTTCGAATGCTCATATCTTAGGGGAGACGGGAGAGTCACCTAGAACGAAAAGTTTTTGAGTTAAGATCATGAATCAGACTTTTCGAACCTTTAATTTTTGGAGGATGGATGTTGCGTTTCCGGGAAAATATTCGCTCCCATTTTATGTAACAGGATCAAGCCTAACAATCCAAAATTCCCATTATCCCTTTTGAAGGACCCTTAACTTTTTAAGGGTTTTAATTTTTTTAACCATACCTCAACCCCCCCCCCACCATAATTATGTAAGACACTGCCGGACCCCCCCCCGAAATTTTGACATCCCTTGTAGTAAGTATACTGTTTTTTCCTTGAAAATTAGGTGACTCGTACAAGGAGCTGTACTTATATTTGGTATAACCCTAAGGGTTCAAAAATGAGTCGAAATACTACTTTTCGGGATAACAATTTCAAAATGTTAGGGTGGTCCATCTCCAGAAAAAAGTGCTTACGTCAGATTACCTAATTCAATTTTTTGTTATATTTATTTTTGGTTGAATTTTGAAATTATTTATGCAAGAAACAAGAGATTTTCGAAAATGCACCATCTTACGTAAACATCACTCATATCCCTCCTCCCCCCTTGTCAGCAAAAATAAGCAAAGAGCAAACCCCCTCCCCCTTAGGTGCTTACGTAATATTTGAACGGCCCCTTAAACAAAAATATAACCTTGAAAAATTTCGAAAATCCTCCCCATACAGGTGTGACAAATTTTAGAACCCCTCTGGGCATTTCAAGAGAATAACTTGTTTTTCAATTTTATATAGTTTTAGGGTTTTTTAGCTGAATAAAGACAAATTTAATTTGAAAAAAAAATTAAAGAAACTCGCGCAAACTTTTTCTTTTATGAGGTCTGAAAAATGCTATTTCTCTTTCCACTTGATATAATATACCTCCTCAAACACCAAAGATATTTTTATGAAATTTTTTTCTGTGCGTTTTTTATGACATTGCCAACAATATCGTCGTGGAAGATGTAACCGCACATCTAACATTTGAAGCACCGTTTTCGCGACTTCGTTTGGCGGTTTTAATATAGCTGTGCTTTTTTGTTAACCAAAAATTTTTCAGAAATTGATGCTTAGATATTTGATTACTTGATCAGGCTTCGCACCTAAAAGTATTAAAAGCAGTTTTAAAACATCTTTATAGCTCCTGTAAGCCGTGATTTCACACATTTTCACACTGGTCAGAAAAAAGTTGCCGATCTTTCATGATCAGTCATAGTATTTATTTTGAGAATCAATCTCGATCAAACCGTTTGAGAACGTGAAAGAAATTGGTTTATTTTGAGTGCGATTTTGTTTTGACTATTCCTCCGAATATTATTAAACTAATTTAAAAAAGATATTACCGGCTCTTCGATTATGTGTTACTTTTTTATTACATGTACCTATTTTTCCTTTAATTAGCTTTCTAAAGTTCCCGATAATGCAAATAAAGCATGCTTTATTTTATGTCGTGGTACCTTACCTGCTACAAACTTATTGTGATTTAAATGTTAGTAAAATGTATACAGTTTTGTAATTTTTTATATTCCTATGACTTTATTTTGGGTTTATACACCGATAAAGAGGCAAGAAAAAAATTTTCCCATAAGAACTGCATTGAAAATAAAGTTATCAAACAATTAATTCTGATAATAACAGAAAAAGTGCCTATTTACAAAAAAATATTAATAATGTGTATTTTATACATCTACTACGGACGGTGAATGCCCGAAATTGGAGAATGTCGACATTCCCCAAATTTCGGACATTCACCGTAACATATCTATGATTGGCGACAAAATTAATATAAATGATGGATATTCTTTTCTGAAAAGCAGAAAAATGCTCGATGTGGGCAAGAGAATAAGAAATTCTATTAGCAAGCTATGTTCCAAAGGGGCCGTTCAAATATCACGTAAGCACTTTTTTGGTCATTTTTAACCCCCCCCCCTCCCCCCTTGTCAGCAAAGATAAGCAAACCTCAAACCCCCCCACCATAATTACGTAAGAAACTGCCAGACCCCCCCCCCCCCCCGAAATTTTGACTCCCTTTTAGTACCTAAATACTGTTTATTTTTCTCCTTGAAAATTACAAGTAGCTGTCCGTTTGGGGTGTAACCGGTCCAAAAATGAGTCGAAACACTACTTCTCGGGGTTAAAATTTCAAAATGAATGGGGGGTCCGTCCCCAGAAAAAAGTGCTTACGTCAGATTACCTAGTTCAATTTTTTGTTAAATTTATTTTTGGCTCAGTTTTGAAATTATTTATGCAAGAAGCAAGAGATTTTCGAAAATGCAGTATCTTCGCTGCTTAACTTCGGTGATGAATAAATGTGCTAATGTTGGTTTAGACTCAATTTAAGCAGTAACCGAACGAAACCATATTTGGCTAATTACTTCACTGCCAATTGAAACAATCGACAACTACATCAAACTGTGTCTTTTTGCGATGTTAGATGTGCGGTATTGCATCTTCCACGACGATATTTTCATTGCAATTTTTGTTCTATCTCATTTAATTTTTAGTGATTTTTTACTTTCTTATTTTGCCTCTTGGGGCGCTTAAGTCTTTTCATGGATTCTCCATGGTTATTACCTTAGGCGCACATGTTTACTTCCATGGCCCTAAAAAAGACGTAGATTCTAAATAAAAGCCCTGAAACGGACTTTTGAAACACCGTGTATAATTGATTTTAGTTGGGTTGGTCTTATATTTATGAAAGAATATATTAGTAAAATTAGTATTTGTTGGGGAGACTGTTGTACCTTTGGACAAAAATCACGTTTTAATTTTTAAGACAGAAAAAATTCCATTTTGACTTTTTAAAGTGCCCAACCTTAGTAAGTAGGGGGATGTTTTTTATAGCTCAAATATTAAAAATTGGATTTTAATAATTTTTAATAACTTGACGAAATTTGTGTCCATAGGTACAACATCCTGCTCTCCCTATGGACAGACCCAGTTGTATCTGTGGATATCCTTAAAAAGGGAAGTTTTGGTTGAAAAAGCTGAAAATGAACATTTTTTATTGATGAATTACCTTTAATGAACAATGTCGAGCATGCATAAACTATAAACTTTAAAATCTATTTTTAAATTAAAGCCGTTTTAGATCGTAAATCATCATAGAAAGGAAGTTGAATGATATAAGTCCTGATTTCTTACCAAAAATACAAATCAATTGCATGGAAATTTCAAATCGAAATTTTAGGTTAATAGTTTTAGTTTTATAGATCAAATTTTCATACAATCGGCATCGGCCTGTCGGCCAAAAAGTGCCATCGGTCGAGCCCTACTGATTATTTATTAAGTAAGAAGTCATTAAATGATAAAGGATATGAGGTTTCTGGATTTTTAGGGGTTATTCCTGTTCTGGACATGACAACTCTTCTACAACTCTTGTTACTATTTTGTTTGAATCATTAAAAGCAAAAGAATGGCACTGCTTAGAATTAATGTGAATAGTTTTATTTCCAATAAAAGGTATTATTTCATCATTGGCCCAATGCAAAATGAAAAAATCCACCAGAGCTTGTTTAAAATTTGAATTTTTCAATTCTTTCGCATAATCACTCGGACGTGCTTGATCAGGCCCAGTTATGGTGTAGCTCAACTGTGCTGATTCTAATCGCTGAGAATGTTCATAATCTTTGATAGATGGAGTCAGGTATTGATCAAAAATAACATCAATTCTTAGCGCTTCGAATTTGGTGACCATTTGCAACATTTTCTCAGAAATGCCTCCAAACTTGTTTGGAACATTTTTCATGGTGTGTAATAAAAAACCCATCAATTATTACGACATCCGTGAAAAGATGGGAACAATATAAAATTTCGATTTCACACTTAATAAGCATTCAAAAACTGTCACTTACCTATATTTAGCTGATTATTACGAATATGAAGAATCAAAGATGAAGTCTATTTCATTTAGTATCTCAAAAGCAAATGAAACTAAAAACAATATTTCGAATTTAATTTGTTCGTTATAAAAAGAAATAAAAACTTGGCTACAAAAAATTAAACATAAATCTTTATTGACTTGCCGAAACATCTGACAATATTTTGTTCTCTCTCTGTTGAAAAGAAAAAAGAAGCTATAAATAAAAAATTAAAACAGCGTTGGAGTTGGTAGGAGTGAGAAAAACTAAAAAGCCAATGTGATTTATTAGTTGTAGAAATCGTTTATTTTTCTTCTTCCCTCAGTTTTTTTCGGATATACGAAAAAACCGTTCAATAAAAAACAAATAAATTTATTCCATGTGTAAAGCTAAGAGTTTTTTTGTTTTTTGAACGGTTTTTGTCTGAACGGTTTTTGTTTTGATCGGTTTTTTCGCGACACCTTTTTTTCAGGGCTCTCTCAAGAAAAAAAGCAATCATTCTTTTGGTGGAGGCTGCTAAAAAGCAGCCCCTTTTCTCCTAACAGATTCGCATGCTAAATTCTTGATATTTTGATTTGATATGATAGATTTGATGTGATATGTTTTATACCACGATTGGTAAATCTGCGGGGGCTGACCGACCCGGAAAGAAATATTTTGTCGAGACGGCATAGCAGATAATTATTAATTAAAAAAGGATTATAAAGGACAAAGATTAAAGGGGGAAATAGATAATTTTTTAAATATTGTAAAGAAAAAAAATTGGAAATACGGGAAATTTTGGTTGCGGGTGCTGCAGCCCCGCAGCCCCTGTGGACGAGCCGCCACTGGTCTGGATAATGAGGAAACATTATCTAATTATTACCCAAGTATTATAATCAGCTTTTATACTATAACGTAAGTAGAATACTAATTTTATGAACATTAAGGGTGTCTGGCAAGGGGTTGCCACGATGTTAAGTGTCTGGCAATTAATGACGTGATTTTTAATAATATTCTGAAGGTAATACCAAAAAATCACACTTTATTATTTGATGAATTTAGATCGGTATTTTACACATCTTTAGTACCGTTTACCTGCCAAAGCCAGGGTAACCCTAACTTCATAATGGTCCATCGTTCTTACCTGAGTTGGGAGCATGCGCTGACAAGTTTTCAGCTTTTATATTTTATAAAATAACGAAGGTCTGGGGTTCACGGGCTCTTGCTCTATATAGGACATGCTTGAGAAAAGAATTTCTGCCCTTCCAATACCTCCCTAACAGTTCAGGTACTGAAAAATGCTCTAAAAGGGGAAATTTCACTTTTTTTGCTTAACTACACAAAATGTGCATTTTCCAATTTTGATAAAAAAAAAGTAAAATAAATTTTTTTGGATAACTGCATGGATTTAGCTTTGAAATTGCCCTAAGTTTATGAAAAATGCTTGAACCACTGCAAATTTTTTATTTGCTTGCCAATCTGTACCCAAAACCACCAATATCCTTTAATTGTTCCTCCTGCCATTTTATGGGCCTCACTTTCTCAGGAGCCGCACCCCCTTTGCCTTGAATCCTTGTGGAGCTTGGGTATTCCAAGTGGCACACGATAACAACAACAACAGCAGTGTATATCGTAAGTTGCTTGCAAATAGTTTCAAACAAACGTGAAAATAATTTCAGCTCGATTGGCTGGATAGGACTATCCCATCTTCTAGCGACTCACGTCCTAAAGTTGGGAAACAAACTAAAAAAAATATTTTATAGAATTTATTTAAATAAAAATTATGTAAAATAAATTTTTTAAAAACCGTTTAACGTTAGAGTTGATGTTAGGGCTAAATAGCTTTAACCCCTTAACAGTGTCGCCCGAACTCAGCTCGGGCAACCACTACGTGCAGAATTTGTGATGCCCGAGCTCAGCTCGGGCAGGAGAAAAATTGACGTTTCCCTTTGTGAGGCCCAAACTGAGTTCGTTTCGATG
Source organism: Tetragnatha versicolor (assembly GCA_024610705.1). Classification (NCBI taxonomy): domain Eukaryota; kingdom Metazoa; phylum Arthropoda; class Arachnida; order Araneae; family Tetragnathidae; genus Tetragnatha; species Tetragnatha versicolor. The sequence continues at coordinate 10,323,504 of JANDEH010000009.1, forward strand.
ATGATAGTGATTCTTCGTCGTTTAGAGATTGTGAGACATCTTGTTCCTAATTTAATAAGATGTGTGCGTAATCCAATACTTTTTTATGTGTATGTTAACATAATTAGTACACTTGTAATTACATTTAAATTTTGATTTTTTTTATAAAAAAAAACTTTTTTCTAACACTTAATAATAATAATAATAATAATAATAATAATAATAATAATAATAATAATAATAATAATAATTAATATTAATATAAAGAACAAAATTAAACAGTCAAAAAAAATTCCAATTTTGGTCAATTTTTCTGAAATAAATGTCACTGTTAAGGGGTTAATAAACCACATAAAAATTTTCAGCTCGATGCGCGACAACAATTTTTCCCGCTTCAAACATGCGTTCCGAAATAAAAATTTCGTCCAGTTTCCATTTTGGGGAGCATTCAACACCAGAAAAAATGAAATTTTCATACATTTTACTGAAGCTATTTAGATCTAAATCCAACTTAATTGCATGCGGATTTTAAAGAAACTGATTTTTTATAGAATTTTTTATAAACATATCGTTTTTTCATTTATTTTCCAAAATTACGGCGCAAGTCGGTAACGGAAGTTCTCATGGAACTGAATTTTTTCTCACGTTTTACTGAACCCATTTGTTTCACATTCCACCCTAACTGGTAGAAAATTTTTAAAATTTTGATTTTACAGATTTAAAAAAAATAAGGTTATTTATTTATGACTTTTGGGGTGCAAATCGGTAACAGAAGAAATCGTCATATCAAGCCGAAATTTTTATACGCTTTATTAAGGCTATTTGAAACACCATCCACCCTAATCACAAGCGTATTTTTGAAACACTGAATTATTTATTTCCCAACCTTAGGGCTTAGGGCGCGAGTCGCTAGCAAAAGGAATTATTATCCTATTGAGCTAGAAATGTTTTTCACGTTTTATTGAAGCTTATTTTGATCAAAATTCCATATTATACGCAATCAGATTTCGAAAAGGTTTATTTTAAGAAAATATTTAAAAATGGCGTTTTCCAAGCTTATAGGCTGCTGGGGCGCAAAACGGCAGCGAGAGAATTGTCATATCGAGCTGGAATTTTGTTACATGTTTTATTGAAGCCTTTTGCGATTATTGTTATGCTGCAATATTTCACGGACTACCTCAAAGCTTTTCCCGCTTGACCCCAGTCACTGACTGACCCCAGTCCAGGCCAGTGGCGGATCTACGGGGGGGGCTTTCGGGCTGAAGCCCCCCCCAAAACGTCTAATTTTTACTAAGTTTGTTAAAACGCAAAAAATCTATATCCGAAATTCGGATGAGACGTACCAAAACGAGTTGAAAAAGTGGGGTATTTGACATGAATTTCCAAAAATTTTCTGGGGAAGGACCCCAGACCCCCCTTTTAATGGTTGGAGTAGGATGATTCACTACCCATTCCGTATTACCAATAACAAGAAGATTCAATTGGATTATAAAAATTCTTAGCCCCCCCCAAAACCAAATCCTGGATCCGCCACTGGTCCAGGCCCGTAGCCAGGAATTTTCCTTTGGTGGGGCGCCCACTTTTTCAGGGGGGGGGCAAGGGGGTTTCCTGTTTTCAGGAGGTATCATAGGCGTAGGTTCAACTGTTTGACTAGGGAACAAAAAAAACCCATAAGACCCTCAAGCCTAAGGAGCTGTTACAAGACTTTTGTTTCAGGAGGAGTTAGGTCCAAGGTCCTAAATTTTTCTAGTTTTACCTTTTCTATTTTCTAAAGTTTTCCTTTGTTAAATTTAAAATAAATTTGAAGCTCAAGTAGATTTAGCCCATTTTTAGATCCTTTGGGTTAAAGTATAGAAGGAATTGCTCCATGTAAGCTCCAGAATTGAAAAGGAAAACTCGAAAATAGAGTTTAATCACTCCTTGTTAATCTTTAAATTGACATAATTTTATAAAGGGTGTCAACCTAACCTCCCTTTTCAGTCAGTGCTAGGGTATATAGAAGTTTATTTCGGTTGGGGCCTAAAAATATTAGTCAGCCCCTCCCATGCATATTTAATAGATTTAATGTAGTTTGTTATACATTCGGGGGTTGAATTTTTATCTAGAGAACTTAATTAATTTGGGTGATCTGTTCTTATATATATTAACATAAGAACAGTTTTTTTTGTAATAATGGGGGATACAAGTATCAAAGGGGGGGTATGGGGGTCCTCCCCTAGAAAATTTTTGGAAACTTAACCCTAAAAACAGGGTTTTAACCCTTTCAATACTGCAAGGGAATCAGAAAAGTTCAATTTTTGCACTTGTTTGAGCTCCTGGGGGCAACTGCGATGAAGATATCCATTAGATCATGATGTGTTTGGAGGCACAAAGGAGCATTTTATTCTGTTCCTTGAAGTTTTTCAGCAACTGGGACATAATGTTCAGGGTTGCCAGACGTACGATAATTATGGTATTTGTACCATCTTTTGGAGCACCGTACGATCTTCAATCTAAATTTTAGATCGTATGCGAAGTACCATCTTTTTATTGGTTGGTTGGTTGAGTTACATATATCATCAGGCAATACCAACTTTTGGTTAAGATGAAGCACAGAGACCTGCAGATATATGTTACCAAAAACTAACCAACCATCTTTAGAACTTGAGGCTAAAGATTGGATTGTTGGAAAATTTTAAGGCATATGCTTCCCTTTAAAGCTATGAGCAATCGCCTAGCCCTTTAAAATATTTTATTATGAAAATATCGAAAAAAATTATTGTATTTAAATTTTTCCACCGTGGGACAGCATACAGCATATGTCCCAGCCGGTGCGAAAGGGTTAAACTGCTTTTGATACTTGTAGACCAAAATTAGGATATATATTTTTAAGTAGAATTTTGATTTTGATGAACTTGTTATTTAAAAAAAATTGTGAATTATAAAGATTTAAATACAAATGTGGGGTATGGGGGCCCTCCCCCTGAAAAATTTTGAATACTAAAATAGTTCCACAGTTATCGCATAGTGGCGTTTCGACCCTCCAGCTGTCAATCATTAGTGTGGGCGGACTAACGGAAACGAGTGATTCTCATTGGACTTAAAACTTTGTATGGAGGCTGCATTTGAATTTCTCAATCTCTGCTATTTTTCCCCTGATCAATGAAACTTTTCCCCTATGGTTGCAAACTTCCCTGACAGTAACTAAACTTTCCCTATTATAAACATTGATATAGTTTGTTCTGTCGTTTAATATCTCGTTATAGTGATTGTGGTCGCAGAAATTATCATTAAATGTGAAGTTATATGTTTAAATTGTATTAAATGTGGACTTGAAGTTGTGAGTTCGATTCCAGAGTAGCTCCCGATCCATCGCCACTTTAAAGAAGATGAGAGATAGTGACGTCACGGGCAGATCAAGCATATATAATAGGGTGGGCCGAAAAAAACTTTTTATTTTATTTTGAAACGCTATACCGCGTAAAACTTGCCTCTGGGGTAGAGAAGTAAAATGCAACAAACATTTTTAAAATCGGTTAAAAATTGCAATAGCGCATTGCACCTAAAAATTGAAAAAAATAGGCTATTTTCATTACTTTTCAAAAAAATCAAATTAAATCAAATAAAATTTATAAAAAGTATCTAAAGGCATATAATAGAATAAAAATGTGGAGAAAACTTATTTAATTGAAAAAAGGTGGTATTTTACAATTAATTGGTAGCACGGGCGTCGTTTCCGGGGGGATATATTTCAGACATTTTTCAAAAAATTTTTAACATTATAAGACCGAAAAAAAAGCTATCCAAACATCGGAGAAGGGAGCTAAACACTACTTCCGCCTCTTAGCCCGAGGGGGAAAACGTCCGTGTTGGTGGACGACCGCCGGACAGGCCACCCCCAGACGGCGACAGAGGATCACTCTCTCTGACAAGAATATTTATAGCCCCTTGCGTTGACGATGGTAGCTGAAACTTTGTTTCACACCCCTTGGGGGGTCACCAGGAGCGGACGATTGTCTTTTCTCTGGGTGGTCGCCTCGACGGTCAAATTGCAGGAGATGGAACAGCCGATATGACACCGTTTTATGGTTGCTGATTGCTCGAAGTTTCTTGTTTTCTAACCGCCTCTTCCACGAACCAAAGGGAGGGCGAGGAAGGGTACATTTTCTTGGGTGGGGGTAATCAAATTTAAGCAGATCTCTTTCATAGTCTAAGCGGTACACGACGAAAAAGGGCGAAACACTGCACTTTTTGATGATGCTAAGCCACTTGGTACACTGATTCCATGGACCATAAGAATGAGTTTTCGATCAGGAGTCCGCCGAAATTTCCCTTAGAATTTAAAATATTTAACTTTTTGTGAAATTTTTAAATTCGCGTTTTACACCTTAACTATCAAACTTTTCAACATGTAAGGTGACTTTTCAATACAATTTGAGTTCGTAGATTACAAATATGAAGTCGAAAATTTCAAAAAGATGCCATTTGATATGTTTTTTTGAAAAAAACTAAATTTTAAAATTTAAAATCTTCAAAAACACAATGTTAAACATAAGTTGGTATCATGAAATTTTTACCAGTTATTAAGCTATTTGTAACTTTAAAAAATCCAAAATTTCAAAGCTTTACCTTCATTATTCACCGAGATATGAGACTTTAAATTTGGAAAATTTTCAAAATGGCTGCCATGCTTGATGCGACTACTCATCGAAAACTTCCCATAACTCGGTAAATTATTGTTCGAAATGAACAGTTAAAACCTTTATTGAAAGAAAAGCAATACCACTACACTATTAAGACATTAAAAGAACAATTAAACTATTTTAAGTTGGTTTTAAATAAACTCTCAGACAGATTAATACTTTACTATAAGTATGTTAAAGGCTTTAAAAAAATGCTTTCTTGGTGAAAAATTGTTCTAAATTTTTTATTAAATGTTCACCCTGATATAAATAGGCGACATTAGACCATTTAAAGGAAAATTTTGCCTTACAAGGGCATGGGCGCAAACGCGAAAATACCTAATAAACGCGTGCTTCAAATAAACTTTTTTCTGTCAAAGAATCACAAAATCGTGCTTTCTTATGATTTTCTAACATTATTTTAACCAAATCATGCTTTCTATTATGATTTTCTAACAACATTTTTACCACTTCAAGTTTAAAAAACAAGCATCCCTTATATTTTGTATCAGAAAATAAATGCTTAAAATACAATTTTTCAGGTTGGAAATTACCTTTCAAATGAGTATTTTCTAGAAAAAAACTTTACTTACTGCGTTAAAACATGAAATATCAATGAGATTCATAATGTATTAAAATATGTTATACATTTAAACTTACCGAACACTTTTAACAATTAGTAATCGTTGTGTATTACTGTTTTTATGAATTATTTTTAAAAATTAGAAAGCATAGAAGTTATGCGGAAATAGATTATGCTAGGTGTTCCTGCAAATCTTCAGGAATACCATGTACACTAATGTGCCTGAATTGTAGAGGTGAATGCCAAAATTCAGAGGAAGACCTATAACTTTTACGTTAAATTCAAAAATTGAATCAATACTTTTGAATTTGTGCCAAAAGAATAACTAAAATAATTTGAAATCCTTAAAAGGCTATTTAATACCTTTAACTCTTTATATAATTAATGAAATTCTTATCTTAATAGTGTTGTAATTACCTACTGAAAGGAGTATAGGCAATGTACATGCTTTTTTTTAAAAAATCTAGCTAATATAGAAAATATACCAATTCTCAAGAGAGGCATACGTTTCTTAAAAGAAAAAATCTTGATCTATCATGGTACACATTTAATATGTTTTTACAGGAAAAATATATTGTCTCTACGACTCTTATTTAAAATAAGGTTGGTTGGTTGGTTGGTTGGTTGGTTGGTTGGTTGGTTGGTTGGTTGGTTGGTTGATTAACTTTTTATGGCACACGGCCCACATAAGGGCATTTTGCGCCAACCACAAGATATAAAATCATTTTAAGTCAGCAAAAGCCCTTGTCTGATGTACTCTATACATCAATAAGTAAAATTTAAAATATCATTGTTTAAAATTTAATCATGTATGTTGAATAAAAGATGATGAAACTTTACTGGTTAAAACTCACACATGATGAATAAGTAAGTAATGAATGAATAAGTTAATAAGTAAGGCTTTTTTCTTATTTAAAATAAGAAAAAAGCCTTACTTATTAACTTATCAAATCCAAATATTTGTACGATGATTATTAATGAAAGATTTGGATGCATTTGACTTTCCCGATATTCTTTATTTATTTCTAATAAATGTAAAGATATTGAAACTAATAGTAAAGTTGTAGGTAGGTAAGTAAACAAGCACTTGAAAATACAATACTATAAGTTTCTACTAAGTTGAAAATACTATTATTCATTATAAGGCTGGTATAATTTAAGTAGTCTTGTAGCTAACTAGCAGGACGCTTACAGTCTCAATTTGTTTTATATACTGATTAAAAACTAAATGCTTAAAGTTTAAATGGTGTTATGCATTACCATATAGGAAATGATTAGATGTATTACCCTTACTCGATTTTCAAATACACAACGATTACTAATTGTAAAAAGTGTTCGGTAAGGTTAAATGTATATAACATATTTTAATACATTATGAATATCATTGATATTTCATGTTTTAACTCAGTGAGTAAAGGTTTGTCTAGAAAATACTCATTTGAAAGGTAATTTCTAACCTGAAAAATTGTATTTTAAGCATTTTTTTCTTATACAAAAGGTAAGGGATGCTTGTTTTTTAAACTTGAAGTGGCTAAAATGTTGTTAGAAAATCATAATAGAAAGCACGATTTTGTGATTCTTTGACAGAAAAAGTTTATTTGAAGCGCGCGTTTATTATGTATTTTCGCGTTTGCGCCCAGGCTCTTGTAAGTCAAAATTTTCCTTTAAATGGTTTAATGTCGCCTTTTTATATCAGGGTGAACATTTAATAAAAAATTTAGAACAATTTTTCACCAAGAAAGCATTTTTTTAAAGCCTTTAACATACTTATAGTAAAGTATTAATCTGTCTGAGAGTTTATTTAAAACCAACTTAAAGTAGTTTAATTGTTCTTTTAATGTCTTAATAGTGTAGTGGTATTGCTTTTCTTTCAATAAAGGTTTTAACTGTTCATTTCGAACAATAATTTACCGAGTTATGGGAAGTTTTCGATGAGTAGTCGCATCAAGCATGGCAGCCATTTTGAAAATTTTCCAAATTTAAAGTCTCATATCTCGGTGAATAATGAAGGTAAAGCTTTGAAATTTTGGATTTTTTAAAGTTACAAATAGCTTAATAACTGGTAAAAATTTCATGATACCAACTTATGTTTAACATTGTGTTTTTGAAGATTTTAAATTTTAAAATTTAGTTTTTTTCAAAAAAACATATCAAATGGCATCTTTTTGAAATTTTCGACTTCATATTTGTAATCTACGAACTCAAATTGTATTGAAAAGTCACCTTACATGTTGAAAAGTTTGATAGTTAAGGTGTAAAACGCGAATTTAAAAATTTCACAAAAAGTTAAATATTTTAAATTCTAAGGGAAATTTCGGCGGACTCCTGATCGAAAACTCATTCTTATGGTCCATGGAATCAGTGTACCAAGTGGCTTACCATCATCAAAAAGTGCAGTGTTTCAACTTGTACCGCTTAGACTATTCAGTCCCTTTTTGGTTGTGCTTTCAAAAGGTTGTTTGTTTTGGTCTCCTTGTCCTGGACTCCTGGACAGAAGAAGTGTATTTATTTAAGATCAACTGCCAGAAGAAAGAGGTAGGTTGTTTATATTTGTTTTTTTTTTAAGTTAGAGAGGGGGGATTAAGGATTTATGCTTCCTTCTAATTTTTATCTAGATAATTACAATTGATTTGTATGTTTTGATATTTAATTTGTATGATATGAGAATTGAAAATTCTTTGGATTTTTCCATTTTTGGACTTTTTTGTTAGACATTTCTTAAGTGTAAAAATCCCGTAGGATGTAAAATAAAAACCGTTCGGTTAGAATTCAACTATATTCACATTTATTTTCAAATCAAGTTCTTAAAGTGAGAATCCTACCAAAAAATATAGAAAGGGAAATTTAAACCTGTAAATATGAGTAACTTGTAAATAGAGCGGCTTAGAGGGAATTCCAAGTCTCCTCCCCCTGTGCAAATATAAACTTTAGGCCTGATAGTTACCTATTTTCGAAATTTAAATTTAAAAATAAATGCCTCTTGAAGCATTTGCTTTTCCAGTTTTGAGACCAATAATTTTGGGAAAACAGATTGGGAAACAGATGGAAACAGATGGGAAATTAGATTGGGAAAACATTATCACAACAAAAAATTCTGTTTCTAGCTAAAAAAAAATAATTATTTAAAGAGACCCCTCAAAAAAATCCAGCTACAGCACTGGTTGAAGCAGTGGCGTAGCTACGGGGGGGCGGTCCGCCCCGGGTGTCACCCCGAAGGGGGTGACACCCAAACTAGTGAACTTGGCACTTTTTTCAAGTTGTATGCTTTCCTTGAAAAAAATTTTTGAATTCATTCTACCAATGAAACAAATTAGGGTTTAGCAAATCGGTTGTCACCCTCAAACTATCTGGGAGAGTGATACCGAAGTCTTCGAATTTTGCCCTAAGTTGGTAAATATGCCTTCCTTGAACAAAAAAAATTATCATCCTGGAAAATATTCATTTGGTTGGCTACCTAAGAGGGGTGACACCCACCCAAGCTTAAAAATTCGAACGTACTTTTAAATGTAATGTAAACGTATGAAATATAAGTGTAAGAATTTATTTAAATAATTAACAGTTTTTAGTTGTATGAACAGGGGTGTCACCCATCGAGCTTTATTTAGATGATACAAATTTTCTCGATCACACAGAAATGTTTTTATTGAGCGAAAAAAACAATTAAATAAATAAATAATTATTAAATGAGTTATCAACCCATTTTTAGAGGGGTGTCACCCCTTTGGCTATAGGGGGTCCAAGTAGTTCAACAAAACAAATTCAACTGAAAACCTACTATGAGATATAAACCCTGCAACCCGGGTGTCACCCATTCAGCTAGCTGGGAGGTGTCATTCAAATTCAAACTCTAGTTTAAATGTTTAAATAGTTTTAAAAACCGAAGTAAAGCGTTGACAGAGAAAAAAGTCCATCAGATATTTATTTAAATCTTAAATGAGTAAATTTTAAATCCACATTTTACCTCAGGAAAAATAATTTTTCCCACACAAGAAGGGTTTTATCAGGGGTGCCACCCAGTGTCACAAATATCCAAACATAAGTTTGTACACTATATTTAAAGATCACATTTCAAAAAAATTTCTAGGGGAAGGCCCCCAGACCCCCTCCTTTGATTACTTTTAACTCTATTAAATGCAATTTTTTTATATTAAATTCCGCAAAATGCTAATTTGGGCTAGATTGAGCCTATTAAATATGCTTTAGGAATAATATTTTAGGCCCCTCTCGAAAGAAAATTCCCTATACGCCAATGGATTGCATTATCCACCCCGAGTGCGGGTGTGTCTCGATTGACCGAAATCCATCTTACCGAAGCGCCTCTTTCCCGAACGCCACAAGCCCGAACGGGACACTTGCCCGACAGGACTTCTTACCGAATGGGACACTTGCCCGACAGGACTTTTTACCGAACGGGACACTTGCCCGACAGGACTTTTTACCGAACGGGACACTTGACCGAACGGGACACTTGACCGAACGGGACTTTTGACCGAACGGGACACTTGACCGAACGGGACTTTTGACCGAACGGGACACTTGACCGAACGGGACTTTTGACCGAACGGGACACTTGACCGAACGGGACACTTGACCGAACGGGACTTTTGACCGAACGGGACACTTGACCGAACGGGACTTTTGACCGAACGGGACACTTGACCGAACGGGACTTTTGACCGAACGGGACACTTGACCGAACGGGACACTTGACCGAACGGGACACTTGACCGAACGGGACACTTGACCGAATGGGACACTCCGAATGGGACACTTGACCGAACGGGATTTTGACCGAATGGTGCGTTTGGCCAACAACTCACTATGGTCACTCATTTTAAATATGGGCTTTCGATTTAGGTGTCCTGTTGCTTGACCACTGGTCAAGATTGCCTCTATGGCTAAAATCATTATAAAATTAATTTTGGAGATGTTGATTGATATTTTGTAATCTTAACAGTTTTGACATGTGTCTTTGGTTCCGGTGAACGGATACTTTTGGGACACACTGTACATAAATTAATTTATACTCAGTTACCATTCTGTAAAAATTTTAATTAAACTACCTTATTTATTACTATTATATGAACTAAACGTTGAAAAAAGTGTTTTGTATTTATGGAAAAGAGTAAAACGCAAATAAGAGCATAACACAGGGGACTGTGTATTGTCATTCTCCTAAAATTGCAACTTCAATTTAAGAGATTTTAATTAAGATTTCTTTGTTATTTATCCTATAGGTATCATGATTAGAAAATTAAGGATGCGAATCTAAAACTTGTTTAACGCTTCTTATTTAATTCCAAATATTATATAGTTCGCACTCTATATACTTCATATTATACTTAACAATTCTATTTACTTTTTTAATATACATTACTCATTACTTCATTAAAAAGAAATTTATATTTCTTAGCAAAATTAATATTAATTTATACTTGACAAGTTCCTGATATGTATTTTTTTAGCCTAGCTTCAAATTTTTTAAGGATTTGAAAATGAAAGGAGACTGTTAAGAATAATATTAATTTATAATTACTTGCACAAGTATGCACAAGTATTAAACTATTTTCAAAACATAAAAAAATTAATCAGTTTTTTCCCGGTGCATGAATGATACTAGAATGTCCTATTTTTACAGTAAGATAAAGTTCTTTGCATAAAAATTAAACGCATATTTCCGATTCAAGCATGGAAGACATCAGTATTTCATTAACCTAATACATTTTTTAAAACGTAATTTATTATCTATTTTTCGGTAAAATCAGAAACTACCATCTTGACCAGTGGACAACCGGAAAATGTTATAGGTCTCAAGGTGTTTGGTTTGAGCCCCCACATGACCTACTTCAGTGCCAAAGCAAAGAAGTTACAGAAAGTGGACCGGACTGACCAATGGTCAGCTGGAACCAAAAACACATGTCAAAACTGTAAAGATTACAAAATATCAATCAACATCTCCAAAATTAATTTTATAATGATTTTAGCCATAGAGGCAATCTTGACCAGTGGTCAAGCAACAGGACACCTAAATCGAAAGCCCATATTTAAAATGAGTGACCATAGTGAGTTGTTGGCCAAACGCACCATTCGGTCAAAATCCCGTTCGGTCAAGTGTCCCATTCGGAGTGTCCCATTCGGTCAAGTGTCCCGTTCGGTCAAAAGTCCCGTTCGGTCAAGTGTCCCGTTCGGTCAAAAGTCCCGTTCGGTCAAGTGTCCCGTTCGGTCAAAAGTCCCGTTCGGTCAAGTGTCCCGTTCGGTCAAGTGTCCCGTTCGGTCAAGTGTCCCGTTCGGTCAAAAGTCCCGTTCGGTCAAGTGTCCCATTCGGTCAAGTGTCCCGTTCGGTCAAGTGTCCCGTTCGGTCAAGTGTCCCGTTCGGTCAAAAGTCCCGTTCGGTCAAGTGTCCCGTTCGGTCAAAAGTCCCGTTCGGTCAAGTGTCCCATTCGGTAAAAAGTCCATTCGGTAAAGTGTCCCATTCGGTAAAAAGTCCTGTCGGTCAAGTGTCCCGTTCGGTCAAAAGTCCCGTTCGGGCTAAAGGTCTTTCGGTCTTGTGGCGTTCGGGAAAGAGGCACTTCGGTAAGATGGATTTCGGGCAGACGGGCGCGACCCTCCGAGTACGTTGACCAAGGGCGTGTAAAAGGGGAGAGCCCGAAATTCGGACTACTTTGTATACAAAAACAAATTAAAATCCTGTTTTTAGGGTCAAATTCACAAAAATTTCCTGGGAGAGGACCCCACACCCTCTTTTGTACTTGGAACTTAGGTTAAAATGCAAATCCCACCTAAAAATGTGTGTCCGAAATTCGATCTAAAAGCCTCAAAACTAGTTAAAAATTTGATTTTTGAGTCCATTTTTCTAAAATTTTCTGGGGGAGAACCCCCAGCCCCCCCTTTGGTAGTTCTAACTTAATTATACACAGCTTTTCCTATAATTAGAACTTCTTCATGACGAAAATTCCGCCTAAAATGTATTAAGAAGCTACATTAAACCTATTAAATATGTATGAGATATGCTGAGGAATAATTTTGGGCTCTTCCTGAAATAAATTTCTATATACGGTTTGGACTGAAGAATAACTTATACATCATAACTCTTTGTTGCTAAGTTTGGAAATTAAAGGCAATGGTAAATTAAACCTTCAATTTTGAAATTTTTATATGATAAATTAAATGCCATAAGAACAAAAATTTTTTATGGGGTTCCACCTGAGACCCTCAGTTCTAGACTGGTGTCGCAAATTTTATTATTTTTTGTAACCGAATTCCAAAAGGGGGTGACACCGAGAGCTTCCGCCCCGGGTGACACCCAGGCTAGCTACGCCACTGGGTTGAAGCATAAAAAATTTGATTTTGAAACTGTAATCTTATAACACTTAAATGAGTTTAAACCTGTATTTTAAAGGTCAAATTTCTAAAATTTTTCTGGGGGAGGACCCCCAGACCCCCCTTTATCGTGGAAAGTTACAAACGGTTTATAAAAAATTGGAACAGAAGTTAATTAGGTGATTCAAAACCACCTTAAAATTCTTAAACGAAGGCGAGAAAGAAAAATGATTATATTCGGGTAGTTAACCAGTAGTTTAACCAGTTTAACCAGTGGATCCCGAAGTTTTGAGGCGTCCCCCCCAATATTCAGGAGGCGCCGACGCCAATGATTGGTAGTATAATAACATCTAAAAATACACGTTTTTACCAGAAATCCACATATTTCGTATGAAACAAAAAAACTTATGAAAAACAATTTTTAATTACTATACTACCTTTATAGCTATAACTCAGTAACCCCCTTAACAGTTAAAACATTTTTTATAGTTCGCTTCGCGATCAGAGTTTGCTCATTGCACAACAAACTGCATTACTATCTCTCGCCGAAATAAAAACTTATTTTATATTTTGAAACGCTATACCACGGAAAACTTGCCTCTTGAGTAGAGAAGTAAAATGCAACACAAAATTTTTTTAAATCGGTTAAAAATTGCCTTTGTACATTGGTCCTAAATTTTGAAAAAATATGCTATTTTCATAAATCTTAAAAAATCATATCAAATCAAATAACTTCTATAAAAAGTATCTAAAGGCATAAATTAGAAGAAAAATGTTAAGAAAAAATATATTTAATGGAAAGAAAGACCTTATTTTACAATATAAGGTTGCACTATAAGGTTACACTTGGCATTTCACCTTTTTTCTTCAAAAATCGCATTTTTCGATTGAATTAAAAAGTTTGACAGATTCCCATGTCACTTACAAACAGTCGAACGTTGTGTAAAATTAGTAACACAGAGGGCATCAAGAAAAGTCATCGTTATGAATGCCAGGAGATGGGTTTATAAGAACTATTAATCTTTCAAGATCTACAATGCCAAATTTGTCAATCAAGTCTTCTTTCAAAATACCAAAAGAAGTTAATGACCAGTAAAGGACAACATTTTATTACAAATCATACTATGCACCATCAGGAATAATAACTTTTTAATTCAATCGAAAAATGCAATTTTTGAAGAAAAAAGGCGAAATGCAAAGTGTAACCTTATAGTACAACCTTATATTGTAAAATAAGATCTTTCTTTCCATTAAATATATTTTTTCTTAACATTTTTCTTCTTAATTATGCCTTTAGATACTTTTTATAGAAGTTACTTGATTTAATTTGATTTTTTAAGAGTTATGAAAATAGCATATTTTTTCAAAATTTAGGACCAATGTACAAAGGCAATTTTTAACCGATGATTTAAAAAAAATTTTGTTGCATTTTACTTCTCTACTCAAGAGGCAAATTTTCCGTGGTATAGCGTTTCAAAATATAAAATAAGTTTTTATTTTGGCGAGAGATAGTGATGCGGTTTGTTGTGCAACGAGCGAGCTCCGATCGCGAAGCGAACTGTAAAAAATGTTTTAACTGTTAAGGGGGTTACTGAGTGATAGCTAGAAAGGTAGTATAGTAATAAAAAATTGTTTTTCAAAATTAGTTTTGTTTCATACGAAATATGTGGATTTCTGGTAAAAACGTGTATTTTTAGATGTTATTATACTACCAATTAATTGTAAAATACCACCTTTTTTCAATTAAATATGTTCTCTCCATATTTTTATTCTATTATATGCCTTTAGATACTTTTTATAAAAGTTATTTGATTTAATTTGATTTTTTTGAAAAGTAATGAAAATAGCCTATTTTTTTAAAACTTTAGGTGCAATGCGCTATTGCAATTTTTAACCGATTTTAAAAATTTTTGTTGCATTTTACTTCTCTACCCCAGAGGCAAGTTTTCCGGGGTATAGCGTTTCAAAATAAAATAAAAAGTTTTTTTCGGCCCACCCTAATATATAAGCCAGCGAGAGATCTCCGCTGGCCAGAACATTGGGTGAGCCCCTGGAGAGAGTGACATCAGAGAGATTTGTAAAGTCTACGAAATTATCCCCAGCGCATGCTCGAAAGAAAGATACACGCAACGTTTTAATAACCGGGGAAATATATAAATTTTTTTTCCCTCTTTAGCGATTTGAAAGTGGGCGGGGTTAATTGAGAGAGTGTATGCGGCTGTAGCTCCATTGTAGAGAGTCAACAACGTTACGTCATATTCTCTGGTTAGTTCCACCGTTATCACATAGAAACGCCACCGTCTATGGGAAAACACATGTTAAAAAAGTTGCCATTATCGTCTATGGAAATGGACTCTCTGAAGCACAGAGTAAAGATATTCAGAGAGTCCAAAACGCGATTTTACTAAAATAGTTCTACAGTTATCGCATAGTGGCGTTTCGACCCTCCAGCTGTCAATCATTGGTGTGGGCGGGGACTAAAGGAAACGAGTGATTCTCATTGGACTTTAAACTTTGTATGGAGGCTGCATTTGAATTTCTCAATCTCTGCTATTTTTCCCCTGTTCAATGAAACTTTTCCCCTAAGGCCGGGGACACACTAGAGTCGCGGTTTTTCTGCCGCAAACGCTTTTACAGTAGTGGCAATGGAAATCCTATTGCCCGGTTCATACTCGACTCGCGGCAGAAAAACCGCCAGAAACGTTCGCCCGCGGCTGAAAAGCAGCCGCCCGCTGCCACTGCGGTTTTTCGCCGCGTTCCACCTGCTTGAAGAGAATTCAATGAACATATCCACAAATTTTACCTTATTTTCTGTATCTGGTATGAAATTGGGTGTTAATTATGTAATTTTTTCTCCTGATTACAACTATGCCAAAAGTATTTTTTCTAGTACACTCATATTTTGTTATACTACAAAGTGTTGAAAATGCCATATTAGAAATCTCGAGCACTTTTTGGGAGTTATTTTAGCCCCAGAGGGTCCTGTTTCTTTCTTAACGGCCGTAAACTTTTTTATATTCCTATTCTTTTATTAGATTATTCATAAAGAAATTTAAAAAAAGCACATTTATGTATAAAAGAGCGACAGCGACACTATAAAAAAATTCGTTTTTAATAAAAAGAATACAATTGAAGAGTACAATCTCATTCTATAACACCAAAAAAAGTACTCAAAATCGGTAGTGTGCACAAAAAGTTATCAGAAGCACCCTATATACAGATTCAAAATTGTGGAAATATGTGAACTTTTATTCATTTTCGATACTTTCCTATTTATTTTGTACAAGGATGGTCTTTTAACATTATTTTAAAAATATTCATCGTATATCTTAAATTGAGGAGAAATGGGTGAAATCCCAAAAAACCCTCGATTAACAGGATGCACCAAATAAGTCAAAAACGTTTCTATTTATAACTATTAACAACTATATTATAACTATTAACAAAAGGCATCCGACTTCAAACAAGACCAAGTGTCGACTGACAGGTGATGCAAAATAATTGCGGCCAATATTTGCCGCTTTTATTTGGCCCAGTGTGAACGAAACACGCGGCAGCGGCAAAAAGCCGTCGCGGCGGAAAACCGCCGAATGTGTCTGAGCCCTAAGGTTGCAAACTTTCCCTGACAGTAACTAAACTTTCCCTATTATAAACATTGATATAGTTTGTTCTGGCTTCTAATATCTCTTATCAGTGATTGTGGTCGCAGAAATGATCATTAAATGTGACGTTATATGTTTAAATTGTATTAAATGTGGACTTGGAGTTGTGAGTTCGATTCCAGAGTAGCTCCCGATCCATTGCCACTTTAAAGAAGATGAGAGATAGTGACGTCACGGGCAGATCAAGCATATATAAGCCAGCGAGAGATCTCCGCTGGCCAGAACATTGGGTGAGTCCCTGGAGAGCGTGACATCAGAGAGACTTGTAATGTTATCCCCAGCGCATGCTCGAAAGAAAGATACACGCAACTGTTTTAATAACCGGGGAAATATATAAAAATTATTTCCCTCTTTAGCGATTTGAAAGTGGGCGGGGTTAATTGAGAGAGTGTATGCGGCTGTAGCTCGATTGTAGAGAGTCAACAACGCTACGTCATATTCTCTGGTTAGTTCCACCGTTATCACATAGAAACGCCACCGTCTATGGGAAAACCCATGTTAAAAAAGTTGCCATTAGCGTCTATGGAAATGGACTCTCTGAATAATCTTTACTCTGTGCTCTGAAGTATCTTTACTCTGTGGTTTTAACTTAGCTTGAAGGAAATAAAGAAGAACGGGCCAGCTGCCCCTCCCTGCCCCCATGGCTGTGCTTGTAGATAGAATTTGTGAAAATTTTCTGGGGGGTGCAAGTGAAGATGCCAGGGGGGCTCAGCCCCCCGAGCTATGGGCCTGCCCCAGTCAGTTAACAAATGGATATTTATAATGTTTGTCCCTAAATTATGAAACATCTTTTCTTATTTTTGATAAAATTATTGTTATAATTTTTATTTAAGAAACTCTTATAGGGGTAAAACACAATATTCAGGGACATTTCTAAACGCTTTCTGAAAGAGTACCCCTGCATACCAAAACAGTCCTGCAACACTGTTGATTTTGGAGTATCTTGTTCCAAGATTATTATGTGAATTTGGGGTTCTATATCTAAGTTTGGATTTCTTCAGTTATTTACTAAATGAATAAAAGCTTAATCACCTTTTACTTTCAAAATTATGTTATTTAGGTCTTGTCAGTTATGCGAAAATGTTTTTCAGAGTGCGTTTTTCGTATTGCATCCTTTAATGGCATCGAGTCAAGAATGTTCATAGACTTTGGCTGCTATATCGTGTTTGAAGTCTAAAACTAAACATTTAAACTATGGCTGGGAATAATGCCTGAGATAAGTGTATAATTTTTGAAGTTCTTTACATAAATTTTTTTGTAAACTTTTTAATATTTCGTAATTGGAATTTCTGAATCATTCGTGTGCTTTGAAGCTTTGATTGTAACCCTAATCTACTCGTACCGTAACTCCTTAGCTGTGCTCTGTTTGGAAGTAAGAAGAATTGAAGTTCTGAATTCTGCTGTTCAATTTTGGTTAGTTTTTTCGATTCATATGCTCAAATTAGTTTTCTGTGATCCTAGTTTGTTTTACCCAAGTTTTCCAAGCTCTGACAAACGCATCTTTTTTATGGATCCTAGTATCGGATGGTTCCAACCCGAACAGTACGGTCCCGCATTATCTTTATGGTCAGAAATTTGGAACAATCATCTCGAAACGAATAAGCTGGAGTTCGGAAAAATATCGGAACCCTATTCTGTTAACGGAAATTCCTTGCACCTATCAGATGAACGCAAAGCTGTACCGAAGAAAACAGACTCTAATATGGACCATGTGAATAGCAACCGAGTGAAACGTAAAGAAAACAAAGCAAGCACATATGCCCTAAATCGGAATGATGATATAATAGTAAAAGGAAGCGGAACGCCATGGAGAGGGAGCGAAAAAGTTTACGGGCCTGGGCTTATGGGGTAAGTAAACATGGCAAGTTCCATTTTCATTTTTAAACTGGATTCCTAAAGTTTTGGAATTCAGATATATTTGTGTTAATCTTCTCAATTTATCGTGTACTAAAGAGTTCATTCCTCTATTAACATGCTACACAGCTCTGAACGCTATATAGTTAGTATATGATATGTTGTTTTTTATTTGCAATTATAAGTTATCCTGAATCAGCTTCAGTAGGGGTCCTCCACAACCTGTAGCTTCAGTAAGGGCTATGAAATAACACTTACTTGGTGACAGGTTTCAATGGAGGACCCTTACCATAGTTGTGCTGTAATATTTCCTGTGTATTATCTAATTATCTAATTTTGTTCTTTTGATTTTATGGTTTAGTTAGTGGTATTTTTATAGCCGGTTGATATTGTTTTCTGTGCTGTTAAACAGTTGTTTGCCACTTGTTCTTGGTGACATTTCTACGTTATTCACGACGCCTTAAAGTATTGTTGAGTACCAGCCAGGTTGCTCAAAAATGAATTATTGTACTGGTTGTCAGTGTATCAAAAAACCCAAATAGTTTTGGCAAAAAAACAAAAATTTCTTTTCCCCTGTTTTTGACCCTGTCGTGTATATTTTATATTGTTATGTTGTTCAGTATTGGTTCTTGAGTTCTTTCCCTACCATTGACTGTAATTGGCGAGGAAAAAACTTAAGGGTAATCCGAAAAATTTGGTTCTGGCTTCAAAAGTGGAAATGAAATATAGATTCTGGTCAGCTAGTTCTGTAGAATTTCATTTGAGACCTTTGGTGCAAGAACCAAGCATTTCCACTTTCAAATCAAATTTACTTTAGAATATTATTAGAGATATCTTCTATGTTAACATGCATGGAGTCAAAACAATTACCTTTGTATATTACAATTTTCCCTCTGTTCGCAATGGTCTCTCGCTCTCAGAATCAACCCAGTTGAGTGTTTGCTACCCCCTGGCTCGGGAAGACTCATCTGGGCACTTGTCCCTCGAGTTTTTGTGGGGAGTGAGGGTAGAAGAGCTTGGAGCGCTGTAATAGTAATGCCTTTTATGTCCTCATTCCCAATTAATTTGTCTCTCTGTCACCATCTCAAAATGCTAATGAAATGTGGTTAACCTTACCCCAAAACCAAATAGAAAATTTTAGGAATGATCATATTCTATGACTGATAGATCTGTTTCATTTGGTTAGCTTGCAAATTTTGTTGATTTTTCTAATCTTTGTTGACCAAAATAAGTTATGGGTAAAATCCTAGGAGAGCCCACACCCTTGGCGACAAACCGAAATAAAGAGCTACACCAGAACAATATGGCACCAAGCTAATGATTAATGATTAATGATTTGTGATGGGGTGGCTGCAAGAGCCTGAGCACCGCGACCATTGGTCTATTGTACTATCCCCCTCGATAAGTCTCAAAGGAGACCGATAGCGGAAACAAATTTCAGCAGTTGTCTTGTGGGAATACTAGGCAGCTCCCATGGTTCGATTAAATGGCGGCCAAGGTACTCAAATCTGTTGGCCGAGAAGTAGTCGCATTCGCAGAGTATATGAACAGAGCTCTCCTCTGCCTCTTGACAGCCTCTACAGAGGGGATTATCGATTACACCAATGATATTAAGATGTCTTCTGAGAGAGCAGTGGCCGGTCAGTAATCCAACTGCGACCTTTATCTCTCCTCTGCTCATCATCAGCAAATCCCTAGCTCTAGTCCATGGACGGCTTTGGTTGAGCTCTTTAGCCTGTCTTTGATCTCCAGACATTAACCATCTACTATGAGAATCCTTCATAAGTAGGTTCTTGACTGTAACTCTTAATGTACAGTAGGGTAGACCCAGAACGGGTTCAGGTCCTATGAAGGGAGTTGGCACCAAGCTAAATCTAGTGTATTAAAGTAGGGTTACCAAGATGGCGGAAACCGATAACGAGAGTGAACCCGAAATTATTGTTCAATAACTTACATATAGAAAGAAGTTGGTAGCAATTTAGACTTGTATAGAAACCTCAAAGTTAAAACACTAACTTGCAAATATGTAGTACGTTCAATTTGGGTTTGTGGCAGAATCTTGACCTATATTTTATCTTTGACTGCGGACCTTGTAGTGCCTTCTTATTTGGTTTGTAAGATATTGGTCATGAGTAATGTAATTTATCAAAGTTTGAACATATTTTTAAGGATACTTGCGTATTATACTGTCAACCGTTCAGCAGCTGTTAAATTCAGCAGTACAGCTATACTGGGTGTTTCAAAATTGCGTTGCACGGTTTTTATTTGGAACAAACGTCTCCTAGGGTCACGGAAGTAAGGTCTACCCCTAGGTAAGTGAGCCTGGATAATCCTTTGAGAGGACTGACAGCGCCCCTAGCGGTGAAATTAAAAAGTTAAAAACATTAATTTAAAAATTAAAGGAGATGGAGCAAAAACCTCAATGAGAGTATTGTTGCCAACGTCATGAAAAACTCACTGGAAAAAATTTGATCAAAATATCTTGAATATTTGCAGAGATATTAGCATGTGAGAAAATAGCACTTTTTCAGGGGTCAAAAAGAAAAAGTTCTCATATTTGCAAAACTTTCAGTGTTTTGTAGTTTTGTGTTTTTTAGTTTAAAGAACACAAAATTTAATCGAAAAAATTTGCAAATATGCGAACTTTTTCTTTTTTGACCCCTGAAAAAGTGCTATTTTCACATGCTTATATCTCGGCGAATTTTCAAGATATTTTCATGAATTTTTTTTCAGCGAGTTCTTCATGACGTTGGCAACAATAATCTCACTGAGGTTTTTGCTCTCTTTTAGTTTTTAAATTAATTTTTTTAACTTTTTAATTTCGCAGCTAGGGGCGCTGTAAGTCATTTCAGTTCACTCTCCAGGCTCACTTACCTAGGGGTAGACCTTACTTCCATGACCCTAGGAGGCATTGTTCCGAACAAAATCTGTGCAACGCAACTTTGAAATACACTGTATAATAGTCAATAGGATTTGATGACTTTTCGGATTTAGCGGCACGGTCAATGGCATTATACGCAAGAACCTTTTTAATTAATATTATTGTTCATCTTAATTTACTTGTAAAACCACCATTCTGGTTATACTCATTTTTTAGCCTAATTAAAATGTTTCTTTCTAGTTTACATCAAGAAATAGAAGATTTTTATGAATATATATCCCCTACCAGAGCTGAACATCAAATAAGACTTGAAGTTGTAGAAAGAATCACAAAAATAATCCTTTCTCTTTGGCCTCAATCTAAGGTATTCAAATTTCACCATCTTTAAACATAAGTCTGCATTAAAATTTATTCATTTACAAATAACTTTGGGTACATAAATATAATTTTCTTGGAGTACTTATTTTCCCAAAAAACAGCAATTTAACTGAAAGCTGGACTAAGACATCCACAGGGTTGCTAACTACTCCGGAACTTCCAGAGTTTTTTGTTAAAGTACTGAAAATCCGCAATAAGTGTTAAATACTCTGGAAATACCCTTTCCATGTCAAATGCTTTACAATCTGTTACTATGGTAAGCCCTACTGGAACGCTGACTGGCATTGCAATGACACAAAATAGTATTCAGTTCTTTTCTTTCTTCGGTAAAATTTGCTGCAAAAGACATGGCTATTGTTTCCAAGTCAGATTTCAAACCATGGCCGGCTTTAAAACGATTGAAAAAATTTAGCGGTCATGCTTTCTGCTATATTTGTACTATATGAGATATCAGTTTTGCACTTCTCCTGAAGTAACATAAAAAATCCGGAGTTTTTTTCCTGGGCCCCTGAAGCTATCTGGAAAATTTGGCAACCCTGCATCCAAATTTATTGCCTTGTCAAAAGATTAATTGTAATATAGTAGAACATCTTTGTAACAACCCCTAATATAGTGACTCCCTCTGTTATAATGGCAGGTAATAAAAGAACCAACTGTCTTATCACAGCAATAATTTTATTTGTTATTGTCTTTTCAATAAAATTACCCTATACAATTGGTCCCAGAAAGGGTGGATCTCTATCAAAGTTCTACTATACTATGCTGTTGAATTTTATTCTTCACTGAAAAAATATTCAATAAGCTGATAATTAATATAATTTTAGATCTTTGAGGCTATGAATATTCAGTCGAAGATGTTGTGTGGAAAAAGTACTCAAAGATACTAATTTGTTAAAACCACTCCTATTTTTTCTAGGTAGTTTGGTATTAAAGCTAAAATATTTAACTGCATAACAATTTCAACCAATAAATGGCATGTTCTTTTTATTATAATATATTTTTGCATAAGTCATAATATCCTGGAAAATTTTTTACTTAATCTTTTATATCACTCTCCATACATAGAGGCAATCAATTCAATACAGGGGTTAAACTAATATTTGGTACTACCATTAAGAACTAGAATTTCTGATTTTCCCCTGGATTTAGTACACTAATGGCTGTATTCACCAGTAACTTGACCGGCGGTTAAATGAGATTTAAACCTCTGATTGGTGGGAGGGAAAACTAGTTTTCTCTTCTTCAACGGCCAATCAGAAGCTTGACTGTTTAACCGTCGGTCAAGATACCGGTGAATACGGCCGTAAGATATTGTGTTCTTGGTTTTATGTAATGAGTAAGTTGTAATATTCCAGGTGTATGATTTAAACCCAACAGACTTTTTTAATCACTATGCTAATTTTCACTGGATTTTTATTTTTTGTTAAGGTTGAAGTTTATGGCAGCTTCAGAACAGGTCTCTACCTCCCAACTAGGTATTTGTTATTCTATTGTTTCAGTGCTTTTTTAATGTGTTATTTACTGAAGAATAATTTTCTGATGGTTTTAATGTGAATTGGTTGTTGATAATTTATTCCTAAGATTTTTAGCCATTTGTAAAAGATTATTCCTTTTTTTGGTTTAAATTACACTTTAAAAATTCTAGCATATTAATCTAGACTTATTTATTTTTATTGTGAATTGCGGACCTGGAAAAAGTACCTGAACCTGCAAACCTGGTTCGGGGGAAGCTTCTGCCAGCTACCATAGGCGCAATACATAAGGTTAGGGTAAATTTCGGTTAGGTTCAGGGGAAGGTTACAACTTTTTCCAGGTCCTGTGAATTGGACATCAAAGTAGTGTTAGAATTCATTTTTGGCCTTTTGAGCACCATGGTTTATACCTGGACCACATCATCCCCTCGCTACATTTGAATGGATGAATTATCAATACATTTTTAATAATTGAAATTTTCAGTTTTTAGTTACTATAAAAAGAATCTAAAACTCCCGTATCCCTTAAAAGTACAGTATGCAAGGACGAGAATTACTGCTCAATGTGAGCTCTTTTGGCAGAGATTATCGATTACATATTGGGTTGATAATATAAGGTATATAAGGTCGTCTGGAAATTTCTGATATTAAGCTTATTAAGAAAGTTAAGATTTACTGATAGAAAGTTATGATTTTAAGATTAACTGATAAGTTTTTGAAATGGGAAATTTTGGTTTCAAACATATCTATTTCGAAAAATTTCCCTTTGTAATTTGTTAGTAATTTTAAAATTTTTTCTCTAAAACGTCGTCAAAATCAACAAGAAAGCTAACACATAAAGGAGGCCCGCAAGCAACGGTAGTGGATTTGCTGTACGGTTGCTGCCATTCCGGCATGGAAAGAGTTAAAAGTTACACAGAGCTTTGAATTTCACTAAATTCTTGCTAAAAAATTAGAAAAACCATGCATTTTGGAACTAATTTTCTCATAGAGCAAAATATAATTTTTGACTGTTGCAGAACTGTGTGTAACAATATTCCCAAACCTTTTTCAATTAAATATAACCATATTTTAAAATATATAGGGTTAAAATGAGGTTTTTTTCCTTCGAAAAAGGAATTCAACTCTGTCCCATGTTTCATGGAGTTGTCGCATTTACTAAATTATCTTTAAACATAGGTTCAGAAACCAGCACAATATTTAAACATTCTTTATTTTAGCTTATCAGAATTGCAATCGCTTAACTATGGTAAGTGAACAAAGTGATTTTTTTCTTCATATGAAAACACTTAAAAAGCAACAGTTCATTGGAAATTGGAAAAGAGTGAAACAATGATGTTTTGGAAAAATACTCAATATTTTAATTCAGAAAAACATCTGCCTTGATTTCATTTCATACCAGCTACTCTGGAGCCATAAAATTGCTAAAAAATTACGGAAAATTATGTTATTTACAGTTTTAAAGCCAAAATTTACTATCTTGAGCTTATCGAATCATCTTAAAACTGTGACATCTTAATGTAAACAATGTCAATATACAGCCAAACCTTTATTATCCATGAATTACTAAAACTATATGGTTTTAGTAATAATGTTGTGTGGTTTAGTAATATGATATTACTAAACCACAACATTATTACTAAAACCATACATTATATTCTTAAATATACATAAATCAAAATCGCAATCAGGATGAAATCTCCACCTATTACCTGTTTTTCTGAAAAAAAATTTCGAATATGAAACTTTGTAAAAACTATCCGAACTTTCTGGACGACCTTATTCAGTGAAATCTTGTTACAACAATTACAAATACAGCGAAAAATCCCAAAATTAAAAAGTCCAGAAAGTCCTTGACCGTTTTATTTGAATTATCAAAATACCGTTACAGCGAAGAAATTTTTCCGTCCCATAAAGTTTATTATAACGGGATTTTACTGTAATTAGCTATTCTTGTCACTAGCATCAAACATTGTATACTGGGACCACATCACTGATTTATAACTTAAGTTGACAGGCCTTAAGCACAGGCCTTTTTTTAAACATGGCAGATTTTTTAAGGGCATATGTATTTGGATAACCTTGAGTGATGTACTGATAACAATTTTTTTCATTAAATTAAATAGGAGTCACCGCACAGGAACGGTTGACTTGGATGGGCATTAACTAATTGTATTAAGCAGAGTTGTGGGTTAAGGTATAAAATTTACTTAGGGGGAAATGTTCTTTTTTTATAAAATAAATATTTATTTAGTCTTATTTTAAATTGTATTAGTCTACTGATTGTTTAATTTTCTTACAGTGATATTGACCTAGTGGTGATAGAGAAGAAAGAAATATCTTTTAGAGCTTTAGAACAAGCTCTGATGGATAACAATATAGCTAAAGCTTGTTCTATAAAAGTTCTGGACAAAGCTTCCGTAAGTTTAGTCCTAAGGGGCCATTCATTTATAACGTAAGGATGATTTTGGCAATTTTTGACCCCCTACCTCCATGTAAGGGTACGTAAGATTTTCAAACCCCTCCCTCCCTATTCTTCTGTAAGATTCCTCCATCAGCGCACAAAATGATTAACCAAAAAAAGTTGAAACCAAAACTAATAAAGATTTCTCTCTTTTTGCTTTTGTTTTGTTTCGACTTTTGACAACTGTAAGATGGATTCAACAGTTTTATTTTTTATCTTAACTTAATGCTACTCCAATAAAAAAGATACATCTGATATACCTTCATTTTAAAAAAAAAATTAAAGCTTCGATAATATACTGAGATCGTCAGCATTTTTAAGTTTTTCTGGGGTTAGTAGTAATTTGATTAGAATGAATGGAATTTGTTTACATTAACTTGGAAAATCTTACATAAGAATGGGTTTGACCCCCCACCCCCAAAGTAAGGGTATGTAGAGATTTTTCCAAGCCCCCCTGCCCCTCGAGACCCTTGCGTAATTAATGAATGGCCCCTAAAATTTTATGGCAATAATTTTATTCAAAGTTCTAGTTTTCATATGCAGTCTTGTTTTAGGTCCCTATTGTTAAGTTAACTGATGCCAAAACTGATATCAAAATAGATATCAGTTTCAACATGAACAATGGAGTCAAGAGCGCTAACTTGATCAAAGTAAGATTAAAGTAGTTATTTTGCTTCCTGTAAAATATTATGCTTAATTTAACTCTGAACTTAAAAGCCTTTTGAATGCTTTTACTACATTATAAGTTTAAAATTTTCAGTTGATTTATTTACCATATACAGTTAAAATGCTAAAAGACCTTGTTTCCTGCATATGTTGCTTTTCATTGGTCCCTGAAATGAAATCAGGGTTACCCTGTAGTTCTTTTTTAATGGTTTTATTTCATCTGTGTGGTGTCACTGTGGTTTTATAACCTTGCCTTTTTAAGATAATGTTCTAATTTTTAGGACTTCATGCATACTTATCCTGTTTTATCCAAGCTTGTCCTGGTACTGAAGCAGTTCCTTCTGCAAAGAGATCTGAATGAAGTGTTTATGGGCGGAATTAGCTCATATAGTCTCATCCTTCTTACTATCAGTTTTTTGCAGGTAAAAGGAATGATAATTTTTGTCTTAAGATTAATTTGTAAATAATTAGTTATTTGATATTGGTTGGAATGAAAGTTGTGTAAGTAATTCTGACTTTGTTTTCAGTAATTGAAGGTTTTTGTAAACAGTACACAGTGTTTTTGTTAAGTAGACTTTTTATGGGCCTGTTTCTTCTGGTCAACTATTGAACATTTGTGTGACTAGGGAAAATCTATCATTCTAAACAGAACGGACGTTTACTGAATAATTCAAATTCATGCCTAGCTTTAAATTGCTTAATTTGTTACTTCCAGCTCTTTTATTTTAACAAGCTTATATGAATCATAATAGTAATGATAATGATCCTACATTAAACTTAAATATAGAATTGTTTCCAATACTTAATGTGGTTTTCATTTTAGGAGATAATAAACTCCTAAGAAAGAAATGCATCCTGTCAAATATGTAACTATTATTTCATACTTGCCAACTTTTATAGATTGTCTGTAATATTTGCAAATTTTCGTCTAATTTAAGGTTTTACGGATGGATCAGAAAATATTCCAAACTTTACGTTTCTTTCTGCGTAACTATCCACGAAAATACATAACACTCGAGACAAACGATTTTCTAATTTTTAATCCTTTTATTGAGTTAAATTTGTATTTTTCGGATTTGCTGGGGAGTCTTGACACACGCTCTCATGAAAAGTTTGTAATCATAAATTTATATAATACATTTTGAGAAAAAGAGGTACAATATAGTCAGTTAACCAAATTGGTTTTGTAAAATAAGTATTGTAAAAGATAATAGTTTTTTTATTGGATAAGTACTATGTGCAATTAAAGTAAGCTGATTATGAGTTTGTAAAAATTTAAATTAACCTACTTTAAACAAGGAAATTTCACAATTTTCTACAATCATGTGAAAAATCTTTAATGCATATGTAATGAGGTATTCTCACGTTTTGGGATTAAATTTTATTAAAATAGTAGATAAAAAACCTTGAAGAATGACGTTTACATCATGTATTTTCGTAGCCTAGTTTCTGAGATATAAATTTTTGAAATTTCGTTTTTTGTTTTGGCGCGAAAACACTTTCGAATCACAAATCATGCGCTGTGAGGTCACATCCAATAGGAGCCCGTTTTCTGATCACGTGAAAACAGAAAACAATGGTTTTCATGCGCTGTGACGTCACATCCAATAGAAGCCCGTTTTCTGATAACGTGACTTTTCTGACGTTTTGGCAAAAATAAAATTGAATTTTAAATTATTTAAAACACATTTTTGAACTTAAAAATCAGAAATTTGGGAGTTTTAGACCATAATGTATTGAAAAAGTATAAAATCAAGCAAATCCCTCACTCATGCAAATACCTCATTAGATAATAATGCATCAATCTATCTTAATATTTCCTTGAAGTAATTAAAGTTGTAGGTTTGTAATGTTATGCAAAAAGTTACTAAACTAATGTAAGTTTTCAAAAGTTGGCAAGTATGTTATTTTTATCTTCTTATTGAATATTGCTAATTTATCTAATAGTTATAATTATTTTCAATTTTTTAAGCAATTTATCACTTTAGTATCTCATTCAGGTAAATAGAGCAACAGAAGAACTAAACCTTGTTTTTGGCTTTTGGTCATAACTCTAATGCTATTTCTAAATATTGAAATAGAAAAAAGTGCTGTTTGTTACCAAGTTGGTAATTTATTCTCTTTACTTGATAACTTGATATAAATATATCTTATGAGATAATCTACTACAAAGAAATACTTTTGTTTATTCTTTTTAGCATAACAAGCATGAAACTGAAGGCAACAACTTAGGAAAACTTTTAATTATGTTTTTTGAGTTGTATGGCCGTCACTTCAACTACCATAGCACTGGTATTAGCATAAAAAATGGAGGAGCTTATTTTACAAAGGAAGAATTCCTGAGTTCTTTGACAGATGGGAACAGGCCATCTATACTATGCATTGAAGATCCTTTGTTACCAAGTAAATTCACATTTTATGTTATTTTTTCATGAGAGCAGCTGATGTTATTTCACTGAACTGTATCATTGTTTCTGAGGATGCCATGTTGTAGTTAAGAATGACCTGATGTACTGCTTAACCAACGATAGTAAATGGGTAATGTGATTTTGACAGACTCGGAGGGGAGAAAGGAAGAATCTGAGGGGCAGTTGATTGAAAGAGGAAGAGACATTTTCTCCCTCTAACCTTAGTTAGATTCTCAATATACATAAAAAATCAGTATATTTTGAATTAAATAAAAAAATACTAAAGCAAAAAAAATCATGTGACCCGTTTTAAACGAGTAGAAGTCGTCCTATATTTCCTATAAATCCTATATTCTCAAACATGAAAAAAGCGTCCTATATATCCTATATTTCAAAAAATAATCCTATATTCCATCAAATGGCCCTACTTTCGAGATCAAGTATTCAAAATTTAAGCTTGATATCTTGAATATCCTTGAAAAATATTTTTAATACTTACTACATGGTTCAAAATTTTAAATTTTAGATGGCTTTATAGTTTATAATTATTACAGGAGGTTTTTGTTGATCATGCAGTAGTCCTAAAATCATATACAGGGGTGGAAAATCTGCGCCAAACTGCGCCGAAATTGGTTACATACGCCAACAATGGACAAAATTCACATTTTTGCGCCAAACTGCGCCAAAAACCCGATAGTCCGTTCAATCTAAATCAGTAACCCTGAAAATCCAACTGATAAGAAAAGAACGAATCCTCAGCCACTATGATCGATTCTCTTCCTGCTAGGATCGCTATGAAATGGGGTGGAAATAGGACGATTAGTAACTTGTCTACCACCGCTTGGCGGAGAAAAACCTGTTTCTCTGCATTGTGGAAGGCAGAGAAAACCGGTTTTCGTCCGCCTTCCGACGTCCGCCTTCATTTTCAAGCACTATGGAAACTCCTTGAATTTGGGTTGTACTCCTTCAAAACTCTTTGATTTTCAACCTGAATATATTTCATCTATAAATTTACTTCCCCAAAAAATAGGTTTCAATCCGCAGCGTTTAGTGTCTTGAAAAGTCGGAAATCGCGATTTTTCGCGAAAGTTTCGGGTTTTCGAAATGTTCTGTTCTTCACGCGACTTTTGTGGACGGCTTTGGGTGCCGATTCAAGTTGGCTTCTTCTTGCGTCATTATTGCGAAGTAAAAAAAACCAACTTTACCTTGTTTAGTAGCCCACAAGTTCGGTGTTCCGGAAGTCGGAAAAATAGCAATTTTCCGGAGTGTTCCGTTCTTCCCGCGACTTGCTTGGACGGCCACGGGTGCTGATTCAAGTTGGCTTCTTCTTGCTTCATTATTGCGAAGTAGAAAAAACAACTTTACCGTGGTCAGAAGCCAACAAGTCCGGTGTTCCGCTGTCTAGTGTTCCGGAAATCGGGAAAATAGCTAGTTTTCGCGACAGTTCCGTTTTTTCCGGGACTGCTTTTCCTACAGACTTACGGACGTCTGTTGAAGTTATCTTCAACGGCGATGCAGAAAAAACAAATTTACTTTGGTCAGACCAGCCTGATAAGTCTAATATAATTTTTTCTCTATTTTATTTAGTATTTTCAACTTAAGAGGATTTTCTAAGTTGTAAATTTTAATGAACGGTTGCTTTATAGCAACTTCATAAGTTGATAATACAGTGTTTTTTTTAATCTTGTTAGATTATTATTACCTGTTTTAGGTATCTGATCTGATTCATAAGATTCTTAAAAATACCTTCAAAAATAATTTCTTACTTTTTTCTATTTAACTAAAAGTTTTTGACAATATCGTTTTTGCAATTTAATTTTTACTTAAATAATTATTTTATTAACTAATTTCGCTTATTTTTATTTGATTTTAGTTGCATTTTGACTTTTAAAGTGGTTTTAAAAACCGATTCAGGAATGCAGTGTGTGTTTGTAGCCGTGTAAAAAATTCGTCTTTCTTAAGTTATTTAAAAAAGTACTCCTTGAATATTTTAAAAAACACTTCTTGAATACTCCTTGATTTTGATTTCTGAAAATTTGTATGAACCCTGATGTATTATATAAAACCTAACTATTAGATTAGCCTGATGCAGATTCACTGTTAACTGATACGGAAATGAAATTTGCCTTGATACAAAACCACTAAAAGCTGATACAAAAATGCAGTTTGATTTGATACAAAACAGCCCTAAAGCTGATACAAAAATCAATTTTGGATTTCCACCCCTGCATATAACAGTAGGGTGGTCACAAGTAACATGGGGAAATTTTTTTTTCGACTTTCTTCAGGTCTCACCCCCCTAAAATGTGCCAATAGCCTAAAAAATGAGATTGGCCAAGTTTCAACTCAATCCGATAATATTAACCCGTGCCTCATCGAGGTCAAAGTTTAGAAAAACAGCGATTTTTAACAAAAATTGGCAGTTTTCGCCCCATAAAACTAGAACCGTTTGTCCCAGAAACCCGGTTAGGGTGTCATTTAATTGGTAATTTTATACACTTTAACTTTGATATAGTCAGATTTTATTTACTCAAACGGATAGGGTGCTATTTAGCATTTTCATAGTGAAGGTCCTCGAAAGCGAATTTCCTTGCAAGAACCCTAGAACATTACGAAGTCACAAAAAACTATCTTTCCTGTCTTTCCCTATTCATTTTGGCTCCAATAGATAGTATATGAGTTTTTAGACCCCCTAAGAGAATTCTAGAGTATAATTTCAACCCCCTAGGTTTCGGAAAAAAGAGAAAATAATATATATTGTTTACAAATTTTTTGACTGTTCATGTGTTAAAGTTGGTTCAAATACATTATTAAAAGTTTAATTAGGTAGAAGTCCAATGATAAAGGGGATTAACCTTTCGTTATAGCCCCTATAATCTAAGCGAAAGAAGCGCGACTGTGAGAGGTTTTGCTAAAAAAAGCTTAAACATCCATTAAAGTGATAAAAAGGTCTAATATACAAATTTTTTCAGCAAAAACCTATAGAGAGATGACATTTGGCGATTGATGTCTATGATATAAATAATAATAGCACCCTTACCGACTTTAAATTTTAAAAAACCATATTTCTACCAAAGTTGCTCGTTTTCAGCATTAACCTAGAAGTATGATATTAGAAAAATGTATAAATTGATTTATTTTTAATTAATATACCTCAGGGGTTTCATTTGCCTACCATTCGAAGAAAATTAATTTTTAATAGGTATGAAAAGGTTTTATTACATATGTTTGATCTATAATCGAATTACTTAATATTTTATTCTTTAGTCGCCAATTATATTCACACCTGTGTTGAAGGAGACAAAAATAGCGCGTAAAATTGGAAATATTCAAAATATTTTCATATATTCAGTAAAAGTTATTGTTTCCCATGATAAATATTTGATATAAATTGGAAACAAGATTTCTTTGAAAAATACTATGGTTGAGAAACTCCAACAGTATATCACTTTTAAGCTTCCGCTGGATTACTGTAAGTAACATCTAAGTTATAGTCCTAATCCTAAAAATGGATAAGCTTAGCAGGGGTTGATCCAGAAAAAAATTGGGTCCCTTTTGCTGCCCCTTCACAAAAATTCCCCCTTAAAATCTGCTCCTTCACAAAAATAAATTCATAAAAACGCCCCTTTCATGAAATTCAAATCAGCTTTAGTAATAATTTGCAAGAAAACATTCACAAAATATTTGAATTTTTCATGATTTTCTTACTTTTACACACTCATCTGCTAACTATCACTGCTTCAATTTTCCATAAAAACAATTTATTTTTCACAAAAAATAATGAAATGAGCCCCAAAATATAAAACCTGGATCTACGCCTGCTTAGTTTATACAAAAACCTTATTGTAATTATCAAACAATTTGGAGACTATTTTTTTGAAAATTACTTTTTTAAAGAAAATTAATTTTCTTTATTCACACTACGCATTTAAGTAGAAATATGAAAACATGTGTGACGTACAGAAAGAAAACTTTTGATGATAATTTATATACTAAATTATGTTATGCATTTAAAAGTGAATTTTCTGGAACGATAGGCAAATGAAAACTGAAGTATATGTTACAAATAATTTATATATTTATATACACATAAAATAATTTATACATTTTTCTTAGATCATACTTTCAGTTTAATTAGATGGAAGCGAGTAACTTTGGTAGAAAAGCTTTTTTTAAAATTACACATATAAATAATCTCAAACAGCTTTTTTAACACCAAATGATATCTTTCTAGATGTTTTTATGAAAAAATTTGTAATTTAGCTATTTTTATCACTTTAATGGGTTTTAGCAAAACCTCTCACAGTCGCGCTTCTTTTGCTTAGATTATAGGGGTTATAACGAAAGGTTAATCCCCTTTATCATTGATCTTCTACCTAATTAAACTTTTAATAATGTATTTGAACCAACCTAACACATTAACAGTAAAAAAAAATTTTTAAAAAATATATATTTTTCTCTTTTTTCCGAAACCTAGGGGGGTTGAAATTATACTCTAGAATTCTCTTAGGGGGTCTAAAAACTCATATACTATCTATTGGAGCCAAAATGAATAGGGAAAGACAGGAAAGATAGTTTTTTGTGACTTCGTAATGTTCTAGGGTTCTTGCAAGGAAATTCGCTTTCGAGGACCTTCACTATGAAAATGCTAAATAGCGCCCTATCCGTTTGAGTAAATAAAATTTGACTGTATCAAGGTTAAAGTGTATAAAATTGCCAATTAAATGACACCCTAACCGGGTTTCTGGGACAAACGGTTCTATTTTTATGGGGCGAAAACTACCAATTTTTGTTAAATATCCCTGTTTTTCTGAACTTTGACCTCGATGAGGCACGGGTTAATATTATCGGATTGAGCTGAAACTTGGCCAATCTCATTTTTTAGCCTATTGGCACATTTTAGGGGGGTGAGACCTAAGGATTTCAAAAGTTGGTTTTTTGTAACCACCCTAATATAACAGTCTGGATTTCTTCTAAAAGTTAATGAGTTTTCAATTATTTTTTATGCTCTTTCCTATAAAGTTTTTTTTTTTAGATTCAATGAGGGCAGAAAAAAGTTTATCTCACGATTTCGATTTTCGTGTCTTATGTCGATATTCTTGACTTCAAAACTTAATTTTGGAGAAGTGTTTACATGTGTGTGTTCCAAATATGGACAGGTTTAGCAGGCATATTAAAAGATCAACCACTTAAATTGCTTGCTATTATGTAAGAAAGCAAAGTAGTTTGATATTATTATTCAACATTTTTTTCATCAGGAAAACAATCCTTCTCTTGGTGTTTCTTTGTTTTAAAATTACTGGGAATTTTTTAAAAACAAAAATCTAAGATTTTTTTTAGATTTACCATTCATGCATTTTTGCGTTTCGTGTTATATAGATTAAATTGACTACAAATTACTAAAATTATTTTTAAATTAAATACCTTAGGTTTTGTTTCGAAAGTTCGTGAAAGTATTTAGTTGCAATGTATAGTGCGACTCTTATTCTAGCCAATTTTTGTAGCTAAGTACAAGAAATTTGTAGTTGTAAGCCTATATGCCAAACAGTTAAAACTGATACAAAAATGTTATTAGTCCTGTTACCAAACTATTAAAAATTTATTTTTGTCCTATATATTTTTTTGAAAAATCCTATATTTTTTCATTTGGTCACTTCTACCCCTGCGTTTACTAATCGTTGGCTAAGCAGTACAGAAACATTTTAAAAATATTGCTGTTGTTTAAATAATGTTTATTTCTTTACATAGGCAATGATATTGGAAGAAGTTCCTATGGTGCATTGAATGTAAAAACAGCATTTGAATATGCATATAAGACTCTCAGTGAAGCAGTCCGTCCAAGCAGCAATAGTGTTGTGTCAGAACACAGGTATTTCTACCTAATTTTTATCCTTAACCTGTTAAAAACTATCAATATGGTATAAATTAAGCATTCTTTTGTTAAGACAACTTAAATATTTGCTGCTTGATTAAAGCTGCGATTTTAGTTTTTGTTTACTTTTTTCAGTATACTGGGTCGAATAGTTAGGATAACGGATGAAATTATTGAGTATCGCAAGTGGATTCAGGAAACATTCCCTCTTGAAAGTCCTGAAATAAATGCCTATCAAAAGTATTCTTCCAATAATACGTTTCCTGTTCAGATTCTGCCAGACACTCATGTTGAGGAGAAAATGAAGAACCTTGGGTAATTTGAAATTTTGGTTATGTTTATAAAAACTAACAATAGCTTTTCTGCTGCATTTTTGAATATATCCTATTCTTGAACATTATTTTAAAATTAGCACCAATTATTGCCTAGATTAAATCTATTTAAATGATGCAACAGTTTAGTACATTTAATATTTAACAGGAGGCTTGTAATCTTTATTATGATTTTTTTTGTAATAACCTGCTTTAAATTCTAAGGATTGGACATATTAATGGGTCCAGTGTTCAAGAAAATGAAGCTTGTTGCAGTTCATATTCTTCAGATTGCCAATCATCCACCCATTCATCTTGTGTATCTTTGGGATCTAGTAGTTCTGCCTCTAGCATGGCTAGCGATACAGTAAGTTAAATTATTACTTTTTTAGTCTACTGTAAGTAAAACTATTAATTCAGTCAGTTTGAACTATATTCTACATTAATTATGAATGAGTAATATTTTAATTATATTGAAGAGTGTGTTATATTTTTGTGCTTTTCAATTTTATTTTAAAATTTTAGGCTTGCCTCTCAGTTGGCTTGTATTCTAATGATTTAAACTCGCATAATTGTTTAAAAATCTGATAACATATTTTTAAGTATTTGAAATCTTGTTTATTTATCACCTTTTCTTGCGAAGAAGTTGGAAAAGGGCGCAAAGACTTCTAAAATTTCATAGGGGTATGATGACTTAAATAAGTTTAGGAATCCCTGAATTAACTCTTTCAGTCTTAGCTGCCCCAAATTTCCCATTAGATTCTAGGGCAGTCTAGGATTGAAAAGGTTAATCCATTTCTTTTACCCTGGCTCAACAACTAATCAAAGTGTCTTATTTGAGAAATTTTCATCTGGGAATAGTTTGTTGATGCAATAAACTGATTTGTGGTTTGGGTACACTTTGGGTATTGTGCAGCAATCGGTTTTTTAAAAATTTTATTACACAAAGAAAAATGTTTTTTTCGTTATTTACAGGACTCTGATGTTATATCTGATGGGCTGGCAAACAAGAAAAATGTTGAATGTGAACCTCCTGTTAATTGCCCTGAAAAGATTGTTGGGTTGAGCCAAACCCTTCCCAAAGCTGTGTCTGATGTTACAGTATCGAACTTGCCCTTAAATGCTGACAAGCGTTCAAGTATACATTCACAGAATTTTAATTCTGTGCTTAAGACAGGGCTAAACTCATTAGATAATGCCAAGTCCACAAAGTTTGATAGCAAGTCCGGAACTGTGAATAGTGTCTGGGTTAAACCAAGAAAGTTTTCCGGAAATAGTTCCAATAACTTTATATCTAACTCTGTTAATGCTACAAAAACAAATGGTGAAAGTAATCCCAATTTGAAGGCTGGTATTTACTATAACTACACAAAAAAGAAATCTGCTCATAGAAAAGATTCCGTGAATTCAAATTCGGTAAACATATCTACTAGAAAGGATGGACAGGTAATTGTTGGACGGTAGCATATCAAGCATCTGATGCAAAAAGTCTTCCACTCAATATGTTACATGGAAGGCAGACTTGATTGTTGTTGCTTAAGTTTCAGACATGTCAAGATTTTGGATTGGACTTCCTCATCTATATTTTCATCTTTGGGAAGTTGTTGTTCCATTCCAGCACAATGATGCATAAATATTCTGTGATTAATTGCTATTTTGTGCTTGTCAAATTGCCAGCATCTGCATATTTCATGAACATGACATCAGTCGTTTCGTTCACAATTTCTAGCTGTGATGAGACTTTGGAGATAACTCCTGCTTGTTAGACGATATTGTAATTTATTGAACTTATCTTGTGACGCAGCTGTTTGGAAAGTTTTCCAAAGCAGCAGAGAGCTGCCATACTTTTTATGGGTCCATGTGTTATGCCTATTGTAGTGTCAACTGTCACATGTATAAGAAAAAAATCGTTCATTTTTCTTCAAAGAGTGTATATATTCTGTGTGAAAGGTGTACAAAAGAAGTGTGCCATATAGAAGTGCAGATTCTATTGCTGGTGTGAAGTTAAGAATCCTTGCATAATACCAAGTGTACATCATATTCATAAACTCATTTAAATTTATTTTTAAGATCACGCTATGCTTAATGTCCTGACATGAGTTTTTGTCTTCATATCTCCACATGAAAATCTTTTGGCATCTACTTTAAATGTGAATTTTAATTGTTTTCATGCTGTCTGACATGGTTTTAATGGAGGAAAAATAATTTTTCCTGCATTATTAGTATTATTAAATATCCCAGAAGACTTACTTGGGAAATACCCAAGTATGAAGTCAGAGGAAGTGCCTTCTATTATCTCATACTTTCAGCTTAACAAATATGCTCTCCTAAATACTTAAATGATTTTGATTAATGAAAAAAATTGAACTTTATTTTGTCCAAATTTGAAACAGTTTACAAATAAGTAAAACTTGAATGCAAAATATTTTTTATTGAGACTTGAATTATAAGCAGTTGTAATGATTATGACATTTCAATAGTACAATGTTGCATAATTGTTTTTAATCAAAAGTTCTCAAAAGTGACTTTCATAATTGTGTTTTAAAATTATTATATTTTTATCAAGTTTTCTGCATATAAAAGTACAATGTATAATAAACCATGTTTAAAACAATCTCTTTACATCGTAGATTTGCTTCTGAAAAGTTTGATGTTTTTTAGCTCCTTAATAAATTATGTTCACATCATCCAAGCAATAAAGGCATGAATTTCTTAAGCATGTGACTTTTTAACATTTTAAAGTTTTTTTGTACTTAGTATTTGGAATTTATACAAGCATGTTTTATTGCTTCTTACATCGTTCAGTATTCAATAGAAAGATTCACAGTTAAATAATTTGTTTTAAAACAATGTGGTTTTGTTTTTTAACCATGTATTACCTCATACTGATCATATGATTTCAGTTACTAACTTTTTGAAAAGTGCTTGAAAATAGATCTCATTTTAGTTAAAAAAATTTTTACTAAAAGAGCCTTTTCACTCTTATTCATTCAATTAAGTTTATTCATCTTGGAGTGGAAATATCGGTAATATTTTATGTACTGTGTGTTAATATTTTTAAGTAAAGACTTTTGAGATACTTGTCCAGAAGTGTTCAAATATGACTGTTTGGATATGAATTTGAGTAATGAAGTTTGCAGTTTTATAGCTTCTAAATTTTTAAATATCAACATGCAGTCGTATATAACATGTTTTGGTTTTTCTTGAACACCTTGTTTTGTTTGAATTGATAAATTCATCCCGGTATTTGTGAGGCATTGACCAAGTTTTGTGACATTTGTAACCCACCAGTGTTCTTTATCCAGTCATTTTTTATTGTTGGTGCTTTATTGTTGCATTTCATTTGTTAGATTTGTGCAGAAAGGCCTTTGTGCCTCTTATTCGTTCTTAAATTATAATTTTAGTCAAGTTCTCAGTTATTTAATTTTGCTTTTGTTATATGTGATAAATATTATGTGTATGCCTAATTTGCCTAATGCATTTAAATTGGTGTGTACGTTATTTTTGTGCTTTATTACTTACGAAATTTTATTTATCTTAAGACTTGTATCTACAAAAATAAATTGTTTGCTCACTGTTTTATTTGTTTAAATTTAATTTTCTTCAGTTGTTTAAAATATTTATATTTTCTTTTGATTACCAAACCATTTCCTTCTACCAGGTTTTGAGAGTGAAAACTAATGGTTCGAGCCCAAAGTTTCTGTGTTGCAGCATTCAGATTGAAAACCAAATGCTGTATTTGCCTTCATTTTTAGGCCATATATATGAAGTAATGTAATAAGAACAATGTACTAAAATTCTATGGAGAATTGTACAGATTTTAATAAAATAATCTTATAAAGTAAATATGTTCTTTTTTACCATTATTAAAGATTTCTGATCCAGTAGTGCCTCTTTACAATAACGTGATATAGCGACCCCTATGCCAGGACGACTGGTAATAAAAGTACCGATTGTGTTATAGTAATAATTTTATCATTATTGGATGGTTAGTAGGGTGGATCGAAATGTTTTTTATGAAATCTCTAGGGGCTGGGGTGGCAAAAGTTGGGTATCAATAAGACGTGTGCAAAATTTGGAGGGAATCAAACAACTTCTAGAGGTTGCGCATTAAGCTTGAAATATAGAAAAATACACCTTATGTCTAAAAACAAGTTGTGGGTTGCAAACATTTTTTTATATCGATTAATTCTTGCTTAAATATATCGTATAAGATCAGAAAGTAAAAATAGCTCTTAGCTTTTTCTACGAAAGCAACTGTTATAGTTAGAAACCGTTAAAAAGTAGTAGTTAATGACGCAAAACTGGTAATAGTAGTGAGAAAATAGCTCAGAATAGAGCGAAATGCTGATATACAAGATTTTTCATCAGATTTCAACTCTAACAAGATAACCTTGTTCAAATTTTGATTTAAAAGCAAAAATAGCAGTCTTTTTTGCAATGAAATTGATTTTTAGGTAGTTTCTGTTCCACCTTGGATGCTAGTGTTTGGCAACTACTGGTCAAAAAGTAGTTAACTACCAACTAGTCTGGGCAAAAGTAGTTGTAACTACTAGTTAACTACTTTTTCTTGGAAGTAGTTGTAACTAGTAGTTGATTATTTCCCAAAGTAGTTAACTAGTCTATTTAATTTCATAAGATATTTTCCCCCAAATTTTCGATTACTTTTTATTACCTATTAGGCGGGGGAAAATACGGTTTGACCTCAAACAAATTCCAACAAAAGGTTTTTCAACGGTTTTGGACTCTACTAGGTGTCCTTATTGACCAAAAAAAAGTTTACCACAATCTGACAACCGGAAGTTGTTTTTTTTTAAATTTTTTAAAAAATTTTAAAATCCATAAAAAACGATAAATAGGGCGAAACAAAAACTTTTTTCGGTGTTAAATTATATATTCGATGATAGTTGACATTTTTAAGCGAAGAAATTTATAAAAATTTCATTTATAAGAATCTGGCAACCATTAAAGTGCATTTTCCAAGATGGCGGCCTACGTTTTCATTAAATGACAGTTAAATAAGTTTTCTAGAGTGAATTCCATTAATTGTGATGAAATGCGATGTTAATTAACTCAATAACTTCAGATAATGCTGTAAATTTGGTCTATCCGATTGAAATAATAAAAAAACAAGCAAAAATACGCGTATATCTGCGGAGATTCCGAGTCCCGATTTCACTGGGTATAGTCACTTTAAAAGTTCATTACCAGCTTGGAAAAAATTCCCACAAGCATTTTCTCAACGGTTTTAGACAGCACTAAGTGTATTTATTGCCATGTAGAAAGTTTACCAGAATCTGACAACCGGAAGTGGGTTTTTTTCAAGATGGCCGCCGATGCTTCAAATAAAGAGATAGGGTAGGTGGGGGTAAAAACCCGCACGAGGCAAAACCACGCACCGCGATTTTTTATTGTTAATGATCGATTCAAAAATTGAAAACCAGGTTGTTGGTTTGTCTTATTGTGACCTATTGTTCTGCGAAAGTTCGTACCCCTAAGTCACTCATGAGTTTAAAAAATGCTGTAAGTTTGTTTTTCATCATTTTGATGTAATTTTTCTGATCTTTTACTTAAAAATTACATAAAATAGGGCTTGAGGAGAAATACAAACAAATAGCCCAATGATAAGATAGCAATTTAACTTCAGTTTCCTTTTGAAAAAACTGCCTCAACATGTCTCTAAAAATAATAAGGCTTGTTTTTCAAAACAAAGTAAAATGGGCAAATTCACGCAGGTGTTTTAGGGCAAATCTACGCAGCTTAAAAAGCTCAGGAATTCGTCCCAAAAGGGAAATGGGACTACTTGATCTCTAATGAGGTTAATAAAGGTGTCCGAGATGCCAACCCCCCTACCTGAAACCATCCTTTCTCCCATTTGAAAGATATCTGGTCAATTTGAAATTAATTGCTACAACAGATTGACAATTTTCATTAAAACGGATTATATCTATGTTTAATATTGTTGGTTAACTTAAAAATAGTAAAACAATATATTAGAAATCCTTTATCTGCGAGCGGATGATCCACGATTGCTACGAAAAAAATTTTTATTGATGAGGGTAAATTTTAGACGACATTAGAGAGATTTTAGATGTAGAGGAAAGGTTTCTACTGTACTGTACACATTTTAAAAGTTTTGCATATCATATTTTTTTGTACAATGAAACATAGTTTTTATGCTGAAATATTTTTTTTCGTGTTTTCACCTCATTTTTGGCCTTTTTTCGGGTTATTCGCGATTTTAGCTATCCGCGGTACCCTTGGCACCCAATTCCGCGGATAATAGGGGCTCTACTGTATTAAGATGATTATCTCCAGTGTTTTTATGATGAAACACTTTGTTTATCCATGTTTATTTCATTTGGACACAAAAATTCAAAAGTGCGTGTCTTTGCCCCATTTTTGCGAGGCAAAGACCCGCAATTTTTTTTTCTACTAAATTGTCAATTTCTCTTGAAATACTATCGATAAGAGTATAAATTTGGATTGGTTTTGTAGGTAACATCTCAATCTAACACCTCCAATTGAAATTTCGGGATTATCTACCCCCTATCGATCACAATGTTAAAAATACTGAAAACTGCGGGGCTTTGCCCCCACCCACCCTATTCGGGAAAGAACCATAATTAAACAGCTATGAAAATTTTTTATGGGTTCAAAAAACAAATATAAGGTACTAGACAAGTTTTCTTATCATACTTATAAATGTAAATTTCTTTTACAAAATCTAGAAACCAGAACAGGGCTTATTTCCAAGATGGCGGCGTACGATATGTTTTAAATTGACGGCGTTTTGTAAAGGTTCATCAAATTAAAGAAAAATTCCAATAAGCATTTTCTCAATGGTTTTAGACAGTACTAAGTGTATTTATTGCCATGTAGAAAGTTTACCAGAATCTGAAAACCGGAAGGGGGTTTTTTAAAGATGGCCGCCGATGCTTCAAAGAAAGGGATATTCGGGAAAAAAATTTCATTTTAAGTGCTATAAAATTTTTTTATGAATTCTAAAATCAAATATCAGGTTATAGTTAAGTTCTCTGATCATAGTGGTAAATATAAATTGCGTTTATAAAATCTTTTAACCAGAATAAGGCTTATTTCCAAGATGACAGCCTAGGTTTCTTTCGGAATTGCCGGCGCATACTGGATTATTTTAAAGGTTTATTAAATTAAAGAAAAAATTCCAACAAGAATTTTCTCAACGGTCTTAGACAGTACTAAGTGTATTTATTGTCGTTACAAAAGTCTACCCGAATCTGACAACCGGAAGTGGGTTTTTTCAAGAAGGCCGCTGATGCTTAAAAAACTAGAAAAGCCTAGAAAATTGAATGTTTAGCGAAAAAATACCTTCTTGTATGTATGAAATAAAAACTTGATAACTTTAGACTTTTTTACCTAAAGTTAAGAACCTAATATTAAATTTTGGAACCCATAAAAAAATTTATAACACTTAAATTAGGGCTTTTTTACGAATATATCTCTATTCTTTAAGCATCGGCCGCCATCTTGAAAAAAAACCTACTTCCGGTTGTCAGATTCTGGTAAACTTTCATAACTAGAATAAATACACTTAGTACTGTCTAAAACCGTTGAGAAAATGCTTGTTGGAATTTTTTCTTTAATTTGATGAACCTTTACAAAACGCCGTCAATTTAGAAAATAACGTACGCCGCCATCTTGGAAATAAGCCCTGTTCTGGTTTCTAGATTTTTTAAAAGAAATTTATATTTATAAGTAGGATAAGACAACTTGACTAGTACCTTATATTTGTTTTTTGAACCCATAAAAAATTTTCTTAGCTGTTAAATTATGGTTCTTTCCCGAATATCTCTTTATTTGAAGCATCGGCGGCCATCTTGAAAAAAACCCACTTCCGGTTGTCAGATTCTAGTAAACTTTCTACATGGCAATAAATAAACTTAGCACTGTCTAAAACCGTTGAGAAAATGCTTGTTGGAATTTTTTCCAAGCTGTAATGAACTTTTAAAGTGACTATACCCAGTGAAATCGGGACTCGGAACCTCCGCAGATATGAGCGTATTTTTGCTTGTTTTTTTTATTATTTCAATCGGATAGACCAAATTTACAGCATTATTTGAAGTTATTGAGTTAATTAACATCGCATTTCATCGCAATTAATGGAATTTACTCGAGAAAACCGATTTAACTGTCATTTAATGAAAACGTAGGTCGCCATCTTGGAAAATGCACTTTAATGGTTGCCAGATTCTTATTAATGAAATTTTTATAAATTTCTTCGCTTAAAAATGTCAACTATCATCAAATATATATTTTAACACCGAAAAAAGTTTTTGTTTCGCCCTATTTATCGTTTTTTATGTATTTTAAAATTTTTTAAAAATAAAAAAAAACAACTTCCGGTTGTCAGATTGTGGTAAACTTTTTTTTGGTCAATAAGGACACCTAGTAGAGTCCAAAACCGTTGAGAAACCTTTTGTTGGAATTTGTTTGAGGTTCGGCCCTTTTTTGAGCTATTTTCCCCCGCCTATATAGCAAAAGTATCATGGATGGCTAAAGATTCGCCAATTTTTGATAGTATACAGGTTTTTGGTGTCTTAAAGTTTTCTAAGTTGTATTTATATCAGTCAGTACAGTGTCGTATGTAAGGGGGGTTAAGGGTTCCAAGTCCCCTTAGCCTGAACAACAATATTTTAAGCACAAAATTCGTTAAGTATTGCCTTACTAATTTTTAATGCAGGAAAAACATCTAGAATCCTCGTAAACCTAGCCTAAAATCGCTTTTCAAAGTGCTGGAATTTCCAGGAGAGAAAAGCTTGAACTCCCTAATTTCTAGAGAGTATTTCACTTTGTCATCTGATACGTACGTTAGGGTGGGCCGAAAAAACTCATTTTTTTATTTCGAAGTTGTAATAATACGGAAAAGTTGCGAATTACATATACAAAGAATAAAATTTCAAAATCGGTTAATATCTTCCGATCGCGCATAGGCCCCAAAGTTTTACAAAATATGAAAAAACTTCATTTTTGCGATTACTTTCCTAACCAAATCAAAGATTAAGATCAAAGATCACCCAATATTTTTTATCAAATATTGTTCATGATTTTTTTATGTGGAACTAATATTGTTATGGACATAATCTTTCAGGTTCCATTCTTCTATCACTCTTGTTTCGTTAGATATAATTTTTTAATGTTCATACAAATTTTGTGAAGTTGTTTTTCCTGCATTTTTAAACAGCTAATATCTCTAGAACTATACAACTTGAAAACCTGAAGTCAGGGGCGGATCCAGACCAA
Organism: Tetragnatha versicolor; assembly: GCA_024610705.1. Lineage (NCBI taxonomy): Eukaryota > Metazoa > Arthropoda > Arachnida > Araneae > Tetragnathidae > Tetragnatha > Tetragnatha versicolor. The sequence continues at coordinate 10,367,294 of JANDEH010000009.1, forward strand.
ATTTTCGGGGGGGGGCATTTGAAAATTTCCCCCCCAAAATTTTCGGAAATTGAAGTCAAAAACCCCACTTTTTCCAACTCGTTTTGGTACGCCTCATCAGAATTTCGGATACAGATTTTTGGCTTAAATCTAGAAGTGGGTTCAAACGCGAAGCGAAGTAGTAGCGCCAAAGTGCGCCTTAGTATCAAAGTGAAGTTGTCGACTAAAAATTCGTCAAGCCAACCCGAACCCACTTCTAGATTTTTACCGGATTTTTTGTGTTTTGACGCAAACTTAGTAAAATTTAGTTGTAATAACAGGGCTACAAGTGCCAGGGGGGTCTGGTGGCCTCCCCCAGAAAAATTTTAAAAATTTGACCTTAAAATAACAGGGTTAACTCATTTTGGTGCATAAAATATCATATTGTATAGAGTAAAACTTTTAATTTTTTGGGGGGGGGCTTAAGCCCCCTAGCCCGAGCCCCCCTGGATCTACTAGTGGAGGGGGCTAATGCTGATTTATGATAAAGCTCATTAAATTGTGAACGGGCTAATTCTTTACAGGGGCTAAAACTCAGAGGCCCCTTTAAATTGTGAATCGAATCTGCAAAAACTAAGCAGGGGGCTATAAATCGCTAACGAGCTAAAGCTTTTAAAATTAAAACGCAAGAAAGTTAAACTCATTGTTCCATTTAAATTGTGTATGTAATTGTAAAAATGTAGGGAGGCTAAAAATTTTGTAGTGGTTAAAGCACATTACAACTGAATTCCATCTTTATAAAAGAGCAGAGAGGGCTAAAGCTCATCTATCTTGGAGGGGGCTAAAAGCTCACCAAGTAGATGTGAACCAAATATATAAAAATATAAGGGGACTAATGCTTTGTAGGGGCTAAAGCTCATTGGCCGGTAAATTCTCACTTTATTATACAAATACAACAGGTGCTAAACGTTTTGCAGGATCTAAAGATCATGAAATAGGCTAATGTTTTGTTGGGGGCTTAAGATCATGAAATGGGCTAATATTTCGAAGGGGCTCACTGAATCCTTTAAATTGCAAATTAATTCTACAAACATGCAGGGGATTAAATGCTTTGTAGGGGATAAAACTCTTGAACTCCTTAAGTATTAGTATTAGTGAATTAATAGTCCACAAAAATGTAAAGAGCAAAACCCCACTTTCCCTATAATTGTGCATTGATTCTACAAATTTTCAGGGGCTAAAGATCTTAGAAGGAGCTAATGATTATGAAATAGAGCACTTTGGGTCGTTTGAAATGTAAAAGAGCTACAAAAATTTTTTTGAAAAGGTTTTAAATTTTTCAAAATTTTTTTCGAAAAGCTTTAATTTTTTCTAGTGTGAACTTAAGTCCCCTGGGGGGCTATAGCCCCTATAGCCCCCCCCCATAGATCCGCCACTGGCTATATGGGCAACGTACCATACCTAAGAATTAAGACTGCATGAATTATAAGGGTAGCATTTTTTGAGTTTTAGCTCTAGAAAAAGGTTTTAACTATATTTTGGAATTTTTCTCGGGATGAGCAATGAGCATGCCCCCCCTTGCGTTGTTTTTATTCTTGTCAGACATCGCATGAATTACAATGAAATTTTTTTTAAATTTTAGCTCTGAAAAAGGGGTTTTTTACTATTTTTGAAATTTTCTCGGGGGGGGGCCATGGCCCCCTCCCTGGATCCGCCACTGCCTGAAGTCAATCCCATTTCGTTCGTAAATTTTTTGTCGTTGGTTTGGTGGGCATCATGATCATCATTTTCAAAAAAAATTTAAAAATTTGAAAAAGTGAAATAAAATTTTTTTTAAAATTTTCTTTTGAAAAAATATTAATAGCCTTTTAACTCTTAAAATGAACATTACTACCAAATTTCAAGTTGAAAATAAAATTTAATCATGTATAAAAAATAAAAATAATCGAAATTTAGGCAAGTCCCTAAACTATCCATAAAATTATACAGTAAGAGCGATTCATTCATGGAAAATTCATAAACTCGCTTGAGGGTGTTCATATGACTTAACATGTAAAAAATGTCTCATTAATTTCAGAAATTACGACAATTAATAGATTCGGTACAAAATCTTACAGTGCTAGTTAAGTTAATTCAATTTGCATGCATTTCTCCTGAAAATTTCTAAGAATTATGTTTATATCTAATTGTTTTCACTTTTAACAAGTCAAATCAAAGTAAATTAAAAGTTTTAGAACATAAAAAATTGGATATAAACACATTTCTAAGGAATAGTATTCAGGTAAAATCCATACAAATTGAATTAACTTAGAGTTGGGAACTAGCACTGTAAGATTTTCAACCGAATCTGTTAATTGTCCTTTTTTCTGAAATTAATGTGACATTTTTTACATGTTTTAAGTCATATGAACACCCTCAAGTGATTTGATAAATTTTCCATGAGTGAATCGCTCTTGGTTAGGGTGTATCGAAAAAAACTTTTTTTTCGATTTTGATGACGTAATAGTGCGGAAAAGTTGTCTAAGGTGCCAGAGAGTACCTGTGAATTTTTTCAGAATTTTTGGATAATTTCTTAATGTGCCACATTGGCCCTGAAGTTCCCCATGTTAATCCAATGGGGCGCGCCGCCAAAAAGGCCGAAAATCGGTTTTTCGCCCCTCATTTCTACCCTAATCACACGACGAATGTCTCGTCTCGAGTTATGGACTCTATATGATCTAGGCTATCCGAAAAAACTTGAATTATAGCCTAAATATCTATATTACGTTTTTTTGTATGCTCAAATTTCGTCGAAAATCGCGTATTTCCTCGTTCAAATCAGAGCCCACAATCAACATAATATAGAGATTTAAGTTATTATTCAAGTTTTTTCGGGTAGCATACATCATATAGAGTCCATCGAGACGAGACATTCGTAGTGTGATTAGGGTAGAAATGAGGGGCGAAAAACCGATTTTCGGCCTTTTTGGCGGCGCGCCCCATTGGATTAACATGGGGAACTTCAGGGCCAATGTGGCACATTAAGAAATTATCCAAAAATTCTGAAAAAATTCACAGGTACTCTCTGGCACCTTAGACAACTTTTCCGCACTATTACGTCATCAAAATCGAAAAAAAGTTTTTTTCGATACACCCTACTCTTGGTGTATAATTTTAGGGAATGTTTAGGGATTTGACTAAATTACGGTTATTTTTATTTTTTTATACATGATTAAATTTTATTTTCAACTTGAAATAGGGTAGTTATGTTCATTTTAAGAGTTAAGAGGCTATTAATATTTTTTCAAACGAAAATTTTTTAAATTTTTTTTCACTTTTTTCAAATTAAAAAAAACTTTTTGAAAATGATGATCATGATGCACACCAAACCAACGACAAAAAATTCACGAACAAAATGGGACTGATTTCAGGTTTTTTAGTTGTATAGTTCTAGAGTTATTAGTTGTTTAAAAATGCAGGAAAAACAACTTTACAAAATTTGTATGAACATTAAACAATTATATCTAACGAAACAATAGTGATAGAAGAATGGAACCTGAAAGATTATGTCTGTAGGGTCATTTTCACCACACGCTTACATTTCAGAATAAAATTTTTTTTTCAAACTTCATAAATTCATAATAATATTAATATAGGAGTTTTTATATATGTGTTTCAAGTATATGGAACAGCAGTTGGTCATACACTTTTGCCCATAGTTTAGTGTTTTAAATATTATAACTCTGGTAAATTTTTAATTTTAATATATAAATTACAATATTTTTATCTCTTTATACAATATTTACAATTATTTCTCTTTAAATGAAATATGCAAGACCTTTTTTTAATGAAATTAACGATAAATCAAGCGAGAAATGTCAAATCCTTCGTAAAAAGAGAAAGTTGTTGATACTACTTTCAAAATAAATGACATAATAGTAACGGGAGCTGACAGGTAACGGGAGTTGACATTTTTATAAAATGACAGAATAAAACATACATGCATGGTTGGAAACTGAAATAAATATCCATATATCCTATTTATATAAATAAATAACTGTATTTCTGGTATTAAAATTTCCAAAAAAGTTTATTTAATATTAAAAATTACTCAAAAATTACCGTAACGGGAGTTGACATTAATAAAAATACGCTACCTTGACGACAGATATTTTCTTTGAAAACACGATAGTTTTCGAGCCGAAGATTAAAGACACGGTTTAAATATATTCTAAAGTAAACAAACAATCGTTTGGAATGTGTTTCTACATTTTTAAAGCATAATTATTATTATATTTTTTAAAATATAATAATACGTCTGTAACGGGAGTTGACATAAAGTGAGGGACAAAATATTTTATTGATTTGTAAAAATATTAAATTCAAAAAATTAATTTTTACAATTATAATAACCTTTTAATAGTTCATAATTTTGATATTTATCGTTTTTTCTTTCAAAAAGTCAAATTAAATAACAATAAAACTACTTTTAATTTCGTGAAAATCGTTAGGGACAAGCGTTTTTGGCTATTTTCGTATTTTTAAATATCTTTATTTACATAATTTTAAAGCTTTTCTTATTAATTAAAAGCTAGAAATATTTCATTTAGTCTACTTTACCTAAATCAAAGTTTAAACAGAAATTTTAAAAATGATTAATTGTTTAATTTTCATGTTTTACCTTCGGGACAGCAAATGTAAGCAAATTTTGAAAATGACCCCTATAACTATATTAGTTCCACATAAAAAAAATCATGAACAATATTTGATAGTTTAATCTTTGATTTGGTTAGAAAAGTAATCGCAAAAATGAAGTTTTTTCATATTTTGTCAAACTTTGGGGCCTATGCGCCATCAGAAGATATTAACCGATTTTGAAAATTTTTTTTCTTCTTTTTCTTTGTCTATGTAATTCGCAACTTTTCCGCTCTATTACAACTTCGAAATAAAAAAATGAGTTTTTTCGGCCCACCCTAACGTACGTGCAATCCAAACGCTAGGTCTGAACTAGCAAAATGAAGCTCTTTTAAAACCGATAATTTCGGCGCTCTTGATGCTTTCCTTTTAAATTTACGCCAACTGTAAAGTTTACTCAAAATGTTCGCATCTATCCCACTGATCTATCCCCGTTCATATTTATCCTTTTCTTCCGGTCCTATCCACCCGATATTGCTTTAAGAAAAAAAACTGCACATGTTAATTGGAAAATTTTTCCTCTCCTCCCTCCTCCTTCTATGATAGGATGCATTGATGATATGATTTACTTAAACAGAGCATAAGATAAAAAAATAAAAAGGAAACACAACTTAAAGGGTTGCATTTATATGTCAATTGCTGGGATGAAATATATTTCAAGGTTACCTAATATAAAAATGTATAACGAAAAATGACATTGTTAGTAGATGTCACGTAGATGTAACATATTTTTTAAAATTTTGATCTTTCAATACTTTTTGAAGTAGTTGAACTTTTTGAAAGTAGTTGGAACTAGTAGTTGGTAAATAAAGTAGTTAAACTACTAGTTCAACTACTCTAAACCAAAAGTAGTTGAACTACTAGTTAACTAGTAGTTGCAACTAGTAGTTAACTACTTTTCAACTACTTTTAGTTAACTAGTGCCGAACATTATTGGATGCACAGTGGCGGATCCAGAAAAATTTCACGGGGGGCACACATGTCACACTTTTGTATTATCTTTTTTGCAAGTAAAAATGCTCTTCAATGTTTTAAGTCCCAAAAAAGGCTTCTATTATATTTCTGTATATAAGCGGGTTATTCAGAAATTATATATACTATGTTTTAGTTGAATTGTAACTAAAATATTGTTTAATTTAGTCATTTTCCCCATTAGATTAAAAGCAAATGTCTAGTTCTTCAAATATCAGAATGGTAGAACCTAGGAAGTAGGATCAGTAGGTAGGAAGAAGGATTTCGAAATACAAAATAAAGTTTTGGCAGAGTTTTCACATTTTTTGTGGTTTTTAAACTTTTTGTAATAAAAAAATTTTAAACTGAACTTTTAAGATAATTTTAAAGATCATATTAAACCACAATTTTTGAGACCATAATTAAATTTTTACCAATAGTAATTCCTCTACAAATTGAATTTTTCAATAATTTTTTAGGGTGTCGCTCCATTTTTAACTCCCTGGGGTTTGGGGCCCTACTACGAGCGCACATCGAGTTTCACTCGTGTAGAGTCGAATCCGATGGAGGAAATTCCGACTCGAACCCGACACAGAGGAAAAAGCGTACTACGAGCCCTTCACTCTCCGGTGTCGAATGAGTATCGAGTTAGACTTGGGTTTGAGGCTATTTCACTCGGTGGTCGAGTTCTCTTGGACCAATCGCAAGCCATGCTATTTATCACGTGACCATCAAACCGATCGGTTTATATAAAAAATTAAAGATAGTGTTTTTGGACTCTCCAATGATATAAGAATCAACCCTCAAAAAATTCAACCCAAATAAAAATCAACTCTCATTTGATTCTAAAATGGTCGAGCGACCTTTTCTGTTTTTTCTGAATCACTTGATTATTGCGTTGGTGGGACGAAATTTCGAGAGACCTACCGTTAAATACGACTTAACCGTTGATTATCTTTAACGGAAGGTTGGTGAGATCGGCCCTAAGATTTTTAATTTTTATATTTGAGTTGTTAACGATACAGACATGCGTTCTTTTACATTTATAATTTATTTATTATTTTTTGCAACACATATCAAATCTCAAAACGACATTTTAGCACTATTGGACGCGAGATGTATACCTAACGTGACCAGACGTCCCGTTTTGAACGGGACTGTCCCTTTTTAGAGTTACGTGTCCCGGTGTCCCCGAAATGAACTCTGGGACGCAAAATTGTCCCGTTTTCTGAAATCGCGCGAAAATTTGAGTGTTTTTGACGAATTTTTGCTACTTTGTAACTACATTACATCGCAGAAAGTAACCGAATGGAATAATAATTAAGTGTTTCCACGAAAACTCGTTGGGTGGAAGTATTTAAACACTTTCAAGCCAACAATCTTCAGCATGAAAACTTTTCTATTTTAATTTAATATATTTTATGTTTACCTGCTACAAATGCTCCAGTAGAAAGAGTATTTTCTATGATGAACAAATTGTAGCCATCTGAGAAGACCCAGTTACAAATTTCAGTTCTAAAGGCGATGTTGATAATTAAGGTGAATATAAAAAAACGTGCCAAGAGTTTCATTCTTACTTAAAATCATCACCAGCCATATTAAAGCAAATTTGTTCCTCTGATAAATATAAGTATAACTAAAGGTTTCAAGTATATTAATTCGTAACTTTTAAGCTAACTGACTTTTTCTGAATAAATAACTTTTAAAAAGTTTTTTTATTGACTACCTGTTAATTAACCTAAATAAACCAATGTCCCGTTTTGAGTCAAAAAATAAATGGTCACATTATGTATACCATATTTCAGCTGAAAAACACGTGGAGGAATCATTCCCAACTTGTCACGCGTCTCCTAATTGGCCACTAACTTTGGCGCCAATCAACCAATAAGAGAAAGAGTGAGGTCTCCTCCCATCTCACCGGTGTGATTTTTGGATTCAGAATAGCATTTTTAACTCGAATGGTGAAGTTGAACATTCGAGGTGAGTTTACAAATCTCGAATGTCTGAATACCGCCCTAGTCTCAGAAGAGGTTGTTTAATCAAGGTTCTACTACTGTATTCTCTGAAATATTTTGACTCGTACAACTATTAAAATCACTAATAGATTTATAAAGTGTGTTAAAAATAGGCAAACTAAAACAAAATTTTGAATTGTAATATCAAACAATACTTTTATTGTTTTACTGTATACAGAGTGGTTTTTATATTCTTGCCCTGTGCTCTATCAGCTGTAACAACATTCTGGTACCTCTCTATAGAAATTAAAATAACCTCTAGAATTCTTATTTTTGTATGTACCACCACCTCTTTTTTAGATCCCTTTCCTTTTTCAGTGCATGTATTTCCAGAAATCGAGCCCTGGTATTAACCCATGCTGATTCTGAATCTTCTTTAATAACACTGGGCAACAGTGAAAATGTAAAAATGATAAAAATGTTATATTCTAATAGATTTCGACATGCTGAACACGAATATGGCAATAAAAATTGGAAATTGGTTCGGATTTTTTTGTAATGTTGAGATATTGCTCTAAATAATACCTAAAACACATTAAATTGCACTTTGAGTTTTTTTCACTGCATAATTTATAAATAAATTATAATAACAGAATGAAGTAATACCAAATCATGATTGACGAGTTCTCTTTCGACTGTATTCCATATCTGGATCATCTCTAAAAAGCGTCCAGGAGCATAAAGGCATAGAGGCGTCCCCAAGCATAGAGGCAGACCACTTTCCGTTATAACGTAGCTCTATTTCAGACATATCTTGGTGGAAACGTTCACCATGCTCATCGCTGAATTTTCCAGAGGTAGAAGGGAAGAAATCAAGGTGAGAATCCACAAAATTCCGCTTTTAGGACATTTTGACAACCGAATTTCTAGTATAAGGCTAACATGTCCTGAACAAGATCTTTATAATACTCCGATCTTGCGTTGCTAAGAAAGTTAACTCAAACTGTGCATCCCACACTTGTTTTTCATCATAGTCTAGAAGGTTTTCAAATTTTGAATCTTTAAAAATATCTCTAATTTGAGGACCTATAAGAATTCCTTCTTTGATTTTTGCCTCACTGAGACGGTGAAATTTTTCGCGCTAGTAAATGAAAGCTGGCTTAGTCTTATCCATCGCTTTAATCAATTGCTTTACAATGCCCAATTTAATGTGTAAAGCAGGTAAGATTATTTTCTCTTGAGAAATAAGAGGAGAGTTCTTGACATTCATTATTCCTTGTTTCAAATATATCCTGGGAAGCCAGTCTTTTTGGATGTAGTCAGGGCCGCCGAGAGCCAAGCCGGGCCCCGGGGACAAAGTCAAAAAGCGGGCCCCCGGTCACATGCACTCATTTCGAGAGAGGGGACGAAAATTTTCTGAAGTACCACCAGTCATGCATAGACTTAATGTAATTTTCAGAATATTTCCAGGCAAAATTTGAATTTTGATGAACTCAATAAATTTCGTTTTCTTGATAATATAATGAAGGATCGTGCCAAACTAGCGGCTTGAAGATGTCAAAACCATAAAAAACTCGTTAAGATGCTTATCAAGAGAGGGGAGAGTGAGGCTCAATTCCATGCTTTCTTGGTTTGGGGGTACCCTCCCCAGAAAATTTTTGAAAATGTGCCCCTAGAAACTGGGAATTTACTCAGTTTAGCCCATTTGGGTAAACAGATTAATTTCCAAACTATTCAAAATGATATTCATCTAAGTACTCAATATGAAATTCTCTGGAATTTAACCCCTCCCCTCTCGTCAGGCCTCCTTTCATCCTTATTAAAAGGTTTAATGTAGCTTTCAACCCATGTTTTGGTAGAATTTGCGTCCAAGAGAACTTTATATAAGACAAGTTTTTGTAACTAAAGGTTCAAGTTTGAAAAGGGGGTCTGGGGGTCCTCCCCCAGAAATTTTTTGGAAATTTGACCCTAAGAACAGGGTATTAAACTGTTTTTTGGTACACGTAAACCAAAATTTGGACTTACATTTTTAGGTAGAATTTTGATTTTAATGAACTTATGAAAAAAGTGTGAACAAAATAAAGGTTTAAATACTGAAGAGGGGCCTGGGGTCCCTCACCCAGAAAAATTTTGAAAATTTGACTAAAAAACTGGGTTTTAACTGGGGGGCTGCCGGGCCCCCTCTTGCCCCGGGCCCCGGGGAAAGTACCCCACTTGCCCCCCCCTCTCGTCAGGCCTGGATGTAGTGTAATTCTGTTGCGCGACTGTTCCATTCACAAAGGAAGCAGCAATATTTTGTGAATCCCTGTTGAATGCCCATCAATAACGTCACTACTTTCAAGTCGGCACAGACACCCCATTCATATTTTGCGTACTCAGTTCGATGAAGAAGTAACTGCATGTGTTCGTATGTCTCTTTCATATAAGCAGCAAATGCAATGGGAATGGAAGGGAGCTTATTGCCATTGTGGAGCAATACCATCTTTAGACTCAATTTAGAGGAATCTATGAACAAACGCTACTCTTTAACATAAAGAGGTAGAATTTAATGCATTATTAGTTTTATTATTTCAAGAATGCATGCGAATATTTCTTATGAAAACATATATTAACTTTGTCGACCACCTGGCGTCTCTTATCGACAAATTCTTTACCAAATATTATTTTTATTAATATTTTATGAATGTGTATATGTTAGAGAATATCTCGGATAAAATATTGAGCAATTAAATGGGTAATATAGTATTGTATATTAAAATATTCTTAAAAAACAGTGGCATTTCAGCATTAATTACGCTAAATCAGACCCCCCTTGTATCTCCAAAACTCGAACCAAACCAGATTTTTTAAGGTGATATTCGGGTTCAGAAGGTCAAATTCAGTAGGGATTGGCTATTTTCCTCATTTTTACACGAACTTTGTCAAAAATTGTTGCCCAGTGTAATAGGTCTGCATCGAAAAAGCTGTTTGAATAGTTTTAGCGATTTCCTATGTAATTTGGTGTGCTTATTACGAAAAAAATATTGAAAAAATCCAATATGTCAATATTTGACATAAATTGCAAAATTATTTTCGAATTTGATCATTTTTCATAGTTTTTAAACATTTCCGACTCCTTTACTTTTAAAAATTAGGAGCTGTGAATAATGCAGGAAGTACACTCACTATCTTATCAGGAAATCATAGAGATGGAAAGAAAATACTATGGAAGATTTAATAGTGCGATAATGACGGATTTTTGTTGTATAGTTTAAAGTTTAAAGAAACGTTCTTGTTGGTACTCACAAAGGTAAATGTACCAAGAGGAGCCTCATGACGAGGAAAAATTGGCTTTAGAGTGTGTAAATGATCTCATTTTAGTTATATTGGGTTGTCCCATAAGTTCTGTTACTTTTTACAAAGTTTCGTGTTTGAAAATTTTTTATAAAAAACTGGTAATAGGTGGAGATTTCAAACAAAAGGGATTTTTATTAGGTATATTTATGGACATAATGTATGATTTTGGCAGTTTTGGTGATATTATTTCTTTTCAAAATGGCGGTTTGAAAAAGAGACCACAAACGACGATTTTCGTTCAATTTTTTTCTTTTGTTTAAAAAACTTGGAAGAACGCATAATTCATGGCTAAAAAAAGTTTTACTCTATAACTGAAATGTTTAGATTAAGCTGTCATAGTTCAAGATGATTCGATAAGTTTAAGGTAGGAAATTTTGGTTTTAAAACTTCATATATTGGTAATTTCCGTAATTTCACGTGTGTTTTTAAAGCACACCTATTGTTTTTCAAAGCAGTTGGTATGAAGCAAATTAAAGGCAGATGTTTTTTTTAACCATAATGCTTGATTAAAAATTGAAAGTATCTTTTCATAATATCGTAAAATTGATTTATTTCTAAATTTCAAGGAGTTGTTTTTATTGTAGTGTTTTCGTATGAAGCAAAAAATTGCTTTGTTCTCTTAACGTAAGTTCAACGAGTGTAATTCTGATAAGCTAAAACGTTGCGCGCTTGAATTGTGCGCATTGCTTTCTAAACTTAATTACAGAGATAAATTTAATATACTGCATATTTTGAATACTTGGGTCTATCTGTAAGCTTTTTTATTGATTTTGATGCTTTTTTCGTGAAAATTTCTTTGAAATGACTAACATTACTGAGGTAAGTTTTTTGCAATAGATGTTATGTTTGAGACCAAAATTTCCTACCTTACACTTATCGAATCACTTTGAAACTATGACATCTTAATCTAAACATTTCAAATATACAGTAAAACTTTTTTTAGCCATGAATAATGCGTTCTTCCTAGGTTTTCAAATAAAAAAAAATTATGCAAAAATCGTCGTTTATGGTCTCTTTTTCAAACCGCTATTTTGAAAAGAAATAATATCACCAAAACTGCCAAAATCATACATTATGTTCATAAATATACCTAAATCAAAATCCCTTTTGTTTGAAATCTCCACCTATTACCAGTTTTTCATAAAAAAATTTTCAAACACGAAGCTTTGTAAAAAGTAACAGAACTTATGGGACAACCCAATATTATGATTTTTCATGAACATAATTATGATAAAATATTTATTTTATGAACCAATTTTCATTAAAATTGAAATAATGATTAATTTTCAAATTTATCTAAAATGTCAGGCAACATGACATTCTAGGGCAAAATAAGGATCATTTTTTAATTCAGGGCACCAAAAAATATTAAAGCTAATTACCTTAATAATAAATTTGAATAAAAATATATATTTTTTTTAAGTGAACTCATTTCATTCATTTTTTGTGAAATATTGCTCTATTTGCTCAATTTGTTACAAAATGTGATGCCTTAAAAATCAAAAGAGGTTATATAATGTTATTTTTATTAAAAATTTTGAACTTTAAGATAGTTATCTTACTATGTTTTAGATTTTATAGATTTTTAATAAGCATGGTTAGACTCCATAGGTTTTTCCACCATAGAGGCGTCTGAAATGTGTGTTTCACTTTATTGATAAAAGCTTAAAGTTTTCTAAGGGATAGATTTCTCTGGAGTTTCTCTTCAGTTATACTTATTTCGGGATATTTACTTCTTTTGTCGAATGATGTTTCTGTACTCTCCTTAAGTTCTCTCTCCAAAATCCACCCTTAATACCATATGGGGCCATCCATAAATGATGTCACACTTTTTTTGCCCATTTTTGGCCCCTCCTCCCCTTTGTCACAAACTGTCACACTTCCCCATACCCCCTCCCCCCCCTCTGTCACATGTCACTCTCTTAAACCAACAATATGTCTAATACACTAATTTGAAAGTGCCCGGAACCAAGGTTTTTTTCGTTGATTTTCAGCTGCAGGATGTGATGTCACAACTTTCCCCCTCCATCCCCCTTGTCACAAACTGTCACAAATTGATTAACCCCCTCCCCCCTCTGAGCGTGACGTCATTTAAGGACGGCCCCTATGTGTCCCCACTCTTAGTGGGTTTCTACTATTAAAGGTGAAATTTCTTTTAGCTGAGTAATCAATAATACATAGTCAAAATCTAAAGAATTTATTTGCATTTTAAATTCAACCAGGTAGAAGAAATTCATACATAACAAATTTTTAACTAATGCCACTTGAAAATATTATTTATTGCCTTTCCAATTTTTCCTAATTAAATAAAGCTCTTTTTCTCGTTTATACGACTGAACGATATCTCCTATATTGAATCCTGGTTTGTATAATAGGAAAGTTTGATTAATTAATACATTGTTACATGTATGATCTATAGCCACCCTTTCGGGTCTTTTATCAGAGAACTGTCAGATCGTGGTTCGCGTTTCAATACATTACCTTCTCTATCCATTTGATATTGATTGATATTTGTATTTTCAGAATGTTCCACCTTCTCTGATGGAAGAGACTTGGTATCTCTTTCTGCATCTCTGGTAACTTCTTTCGGTTTTGTCATAGCAGATTGGTTACTGGTATTACTTTCTAAATTATCAATCCGCACTGATGTGGTGTTAACGGAGTATTCAATATTCAAGTTGTCTTTAAAGTCGATTAGCTGAGTATTTGGTTGATCTTTAATAATTTCCACTGTTGTCTGAGTTTCAGCTTTTGGTTTAATTGTTTTTTCAGGAGACGATGTTACCGTTATTTTAGTGTCTTTGCAAATCGCCTTCTCTTTTACAGGGTACATACTTTTGGGTGTTACATCTGGCTTACTTACGGGAGGACGTTCAATAGGTTTGAGAGGTTGCGGACTTAATGGTATCGAGGAAATGCCCATCACTTTCTTCTCTGCATTACTAGAGGGCGCGAGAGGTTTTTCCAAAGGCTTTGGAGCAGGATACTTCGTTTCCTTAGGCTTTAATGGCGCATGGTTTATTAGTGTTTCCGGTGATAGCTTAATACCACTCGTCAACGTTTTCTTTTCTTGAATCGGTGGACTTGGGATGCTAGGAATCGGGGGCTTCGGTTTTGATGTGGGTTGAGTAATAACCGCTGTTGGGGTATGTTGCACTGCATTCAGATCCTCTTCGGGTATTTTGGGGTATAAAATGCTCCCCGACTTCTGCTGTTGTTCAGTTTCTATGTTGGTGCTGTTTGGTTGGAATGCTATTTGACTTACTTCCGTTTCTTGTTGTTCCGTCTCGCTTTCGTTTTGCTTCTTCTTTATGCTTCCGAATCGGCCACTTTCTGGATTACGACTTCCGATTATCTTCGATTTTTTGGCAGCTTGTATTAGATCTCTCCACCGCTGAGAGGTCCGGTTTTCATTTCCAGACAAACCGACGAATCTGGCGAGCATGCTCTTGTTGGTAGAGATTTCGGGAGCTGCTTCATCTGTACAAACTTCCATCAGACCAATGCGGAAATCTTTGATGAGCCGTCTTTTTCTGATTTGAACTCTTTTGCCTGTTACTAAAATAAAAATTAATGCGAGATCAGTTTCAATCATTTTGAACAAAAAATTTTTTTTGACAGTTTTAAGAAGGGAGATGACAGGGAGAAAGGGCAAATTTTAAAACAATCCACGTTTCTCTATGTCCAATTTTAACAGTTCGTTTGCTGGATTGAGATAGATACAAAATATACAGCCCCCTAGCGACTTACAGCGCCCTTAGCAGCGAAATAAAAAGTTAAAAATTAATTAAAAAACCGAAGGAGGTAAAAACTAAAGGAGACTAAACCTCAGTGAGAGTATTGTTGCCACCGTTATGAGTAACTCACTGAAAAAAAATTCATGAAAATATCGCGAATATTCACGGAGATATTATCATGTGAAATTAGCACTTTTTCAGGCCTCAAAAAAGAAAAAAACCCTCACAAATTTGCAAATTTTTCAGTTGGATTATGTAGTAGTTTTAAGTTTTTTTAGTTAAATAAAGACAAAATTTAATCAAAAAATTTTAAAAACAGACTTTTTAAAATTTACGAATTTTTTCTTTTTTATGCCTGAAAAAGTGCTATTTTCACATGCTAATATCTCCGTTAATATTCGCGATATTTAATGAAATTTTTTTCAGTGAGTTATTCATAACGATGGAAACAATACTCTTACTGAGGCTTTTGCTCTATCTCCTTTAATTTTTTAAATTATTTTTAAACTTTTTTATTTCTCTCCTGGGGGCGCTGAAAGTCATCTGAATGGATTCTCCAGGGTCACTTACCTAGGGGTAGACCTTATTTAGAGGAGCCTAGGATACTTTGGTTTTAAATAAAAGGCGCAAAACGGAACTTTGAAACACCCTGTATTTACTTATGTTTGAAAATATTGACCCTTTTAATCCTAGATCACCCGAGATTACCATTGTTCCAACAGAAATTTTTGGGTAGTCAGGACTGAAAGGATTAAGGTATTCTTACTTCAATTATCATCAGTCTTATAAAGGTAGATAGAATCTATATGGGAAAATTAACTAAATAAATAATGGAGAAAAAAAGATATAACCCACAAATCCAATACATAAAAGGAAAGTATATTCGGGGGTTCCTGGATCCCTTCATCAGTTCGAGAAAAGAGCGAAAACGCAGCTCATGCCGAATATGTCAAGTTAATGTAACTGAAACCAGCTGTCAACGAAATTTGGTCATACATGAAAAAATATTGACCGAATATTAAACGTTCGTTCTGCTTGGGCAGTTGTAATATAGCCCCAAGTACTACTATTTGTGAGAAAATGCGACTTGGGAGAAGAATGTATGCCTGCTTCCCCTTGTATTGGGGAGTTGTTCTTTAAAACGTTCTCTCTTTCTCCATTTAACTAATCTTAAATTTCGTACCGTCAACTTTGTCTTTCTCACTATCTCTGATGTTCATGCCGTTGCCTTTGAGAACTCGCATCAAGTCATGGCGGAAGGAGTAAACATCCTGTCGCAGTTCGTTGATATTATCTTCAGTAACTGGATGACTTTCAGTCTCCTTTTGTTGAGCAGTGACGTAGCGCCACACCAAGTTACACATGACGCTCTTAAAGTAAAATACGAAATTCATTGTAGAGGATTTTTTCAGAAAGGAAGTAAGTTTTAAATAAGACTATTTAAAAAACAATATTTAATCAACAATATTACCTGGTATATGGAATCCCTTTCTTTTATCTTCGTTTCTCTCCTCTAAAAGAAATATTGGTTTTAGTTTCACGAGGAAGGATATTTCGAACAATTAAAAATAAAAGAAATAAAAAAACTTCTAAAGATATGAATGGTTGAGATCTAAACATAATTGAGCTACAACTTTAAAGTATTACAACTGACCATTATTTTTATATCGTTGTATCCGTGTTTTCAGTGGTAGTTTATATCTCATAGCTTTTAAATTATGGATTATCAAAAGTTATATAAGTTATTTCACAAAAACTTCAATATCTTTGTTTAAACAGTTCAGATATACTGGAATTGATTCCCTTATGTTAGAATGCTTTGACTTACGGCCGAGTCATTCCATGCCAAATCATCCAGCGAAACCCCAATTCGACACTCTAAGTTGTCAGATTTTCATGAAATTTTGTATGCTTAATGTATTAATAAAGATTAGAAAAAATATAAATTTTTATCCAATTTTGTCAAGTATTTTCGGAGTTTCGGCCGTTTAAAGTTAAGCCCATTTTGATTTTGAGCGGACGATTTGGGTTCGTGTTATTTTGCGTTTAACGCTACCAAATTTTTATTTATATAGATAAAAGCTTCAAATTTCATTCATTTTCAGCCAATAGTCTACAAAATAAAATGGTGGAGTAAAATTTAAAATTGAAACACTTTAAAAAGTCGTTTAAATACGAAAATGTGTTTTTCATAGTGTCTTACAAAAACGCATGAATCATCACAAATGTCTGAATAGCTTCTTATAAACTATGCATTAATAGAAAGAAGAGGAAATTTCCTTTCAAACAGTGAAAAAAAATCAATGGGATTTGTTGTTAAAAGGGTCTTTTTGGATCGTTTAAAATTAGAAAGTTATTGAAAGTTAGATGATTAAAAACTTCCTTAAGTTCCAATAGAGAAAAAGTTAGTGGATGTAGACCTTTTATTTTATAGGAATAACAAAAGTACCTTATCAAAACTTCTTTTGTCAAGTTTTATCATGTTTGGTCGTATAGTTTTTGTTTAAAAACGTTAAACATTAAAAAATCTTCTATAAGTTTGAGAATTGATGCATCAGTTTGATTACAATTAAAATTATATAATTACTACTAAATTCAGAGTTTGATTCCAATATTGAAGAACTAAGCCTAAATGTCAAAAATTTTGAATTTAAGAGAGAAAAAATGACAATAATGTTTTTCAAAGTTGTTTTATCTTATTTTTTGTAGAATTCCTGAATAAAAATTTAAAGAGAGTTTCAAATGAGGAGCACATGCATTTATCATTTGAATTATAAACTTGTTACCTTGTTGAAACTTACCCTTAATGACATGTCCTTAAAGGAATTGTTTTTCTTTCCAAAAAGGCGCATTACGTGTTTTAAAGTAGGAAAAAGGTTGAAAGGGGGAGGTACAGTACTGCCTTCTTCAAAATAATTCATGAATAAAGTTGTTCTTGCAAATTTCCATTCTACGTCAGCTCTTTCCTAAAAAATCGATTTATTTAGACACCTTATAATTCAGAGCAAAGAAAAGCAGAGACTTAAAGAGTTAAAAATAGTAACTATTTTTTATAAACTAACTAGTAAACTAAGTGACCTGACTAGAAGTTGTTGGACATATTTTTTTGAATATTTTATCGACTATGTTATCGCGTATGTTAAATTCCTACCTCGTTTAAGTAACGCCCAGTAAGTTTGCTGCCTTACTAAACTTTTGGTGTCTGTAAAACGATTTTTTCCTTTATAAGTGTCAGTATGCTGCAAAAACAGCTACCGTTGCATTGCTCAGTTAGCTGAGGGATATGAGAGAAAACGCGTTTTTTCCCTACGGTGAATAAGATACTTTTTTTTCACAGTTTACGACTACGTTATTTTGTTTTATGGAAGGTTTTTCTTCTTAAAAATTATTTTTTACATGCATTGGAGATTTCTTATAGCTACGCTCTGGAAATACTCGGTGGTTATTTTCTTACGAAATAACATTATATGCACTTTTTAAGGATAAGATAATATTTTATGTTTAATAATATTTTTTATCTTTCTCTCATCCTTTAAAAAATTTAGTTATTACAAATCTTACTTTGAGATGAAACTTTTAAGTACCTACTTCTATTAAAAAACACTTCTATTAAAACATGTTTCAATGAAGGTGAAGATGTTACTTACTGAAATGATATTGTAGGAGTTGCTCATCATAGCAATAAGGAGGTTCAAGAGAACCACCACATTTATCACGGAATAGGATCCAAACATCAAGAGTCCCCAGAACCGAGTGTAACTTTTAATTCCTGTTAGTTCAAAGTTACTGATGTCTACTAGTCCAAAACTTGCCCAAAAAAGTGTTTGCGACGATTCAAAGAGGCTGAAAGGTTAGGGATAAAATTATAGAGCATATTAAGACAATTTAAGCAAATTTAAATTTAAAAAAGTTTCTCAAATTATTTTTTGGGTTTTCTATCAGTGATATTTTCTAAAAGAAAGCTTTATTCAATAAATAGTAAAAAACAATTCTAATTAATTAATTTTTTAAAACGCATATCAAGCCATTTAACACTGAACAATGTTAATTCTTTTCTACTAAACACCCTTTTAAAAGCACATCAATCACTCTTGGGGAACTAAAGAAAATATAATTACTTTGAAAATCTTCTCCATGCTAAGCATGAATCCCTCTGCTGAGTCCAGTTCTCAGTTCCTTCAGGTCCACTAAAGCATTGTTGTTTTTCCATATCAGCATAATACCAAAGCAGTTGATTTAATCCACAAGCGAAAGCAAACAAAACTAGGGCGTAAATGAAAAAGAATTTTATGATGTCAATAATCATTCTTCCTAAGGAAATTTGTAGAGGGCCCAAGTACGGATTGATAGAAAATATGTGAACTAATTTCAAAGCCCTGAAAAAGAAGTTATTGTTTAAAAATATTTATAGCATATTTGTAAAGTTGCAGTTACAGAAAGGAAGGGAGAATAATCATAAGCAGTTATTTTGTAAAAACTGAATATATTAAAGAAAATAACGATAGAAAATAAACAAATCAATACAGTGTTAATGAAATTCTTCATTAACTTTAGAATAGCCCCGATAAAAGCTGATTTCAAAGGGGAAAAAGTATAAATACATACGCAAAAATGTTCCCTGCAGCAAATAATCCATCTGCTATCAACATGGGATCGTACGCATTCCAAGCTTCTCGCGGTATGTATACTGCCATGGGATTTGCAGATATCTCTGCTTGAGCCTAAGAACATACACGGAATAAGGATTTCTCAATTCCTCGTAAATATATGAAATTGATATGATAAAATATTATAGTAGTATATGTACTTACTTGAAAGTAAGCTAGAAGCCGCAAACCAGCCGTTCCGACATAAAGGCTGTTTCTTGTAAAATCGATTATATTCCATAAGTTGTGAAAGTAAAGTACCAATCCTTTTTTCCATAACTCTCTTGTTTCTTGCCAAATGTGAGCTAAAATAAATCATGGTCTTGCTCTTTATAAATTTCATAGAAAGTACTAAAAGTGAAGTAGAATTTTTACATAATACAAAATGCATGGACTTGCTTAGGAACTTATAAACCTATTCCTAAATACTTGAGAACTTGTCCATGAGTTACATCGGCATCGGTATGTTGGTATTTTAATTTTATTTTTGACATAGACAAATTTTAAAATCCTAAGCTACGTTTGAAAATTCATTCTACTTTTTCTCAGCTTTACCTTCTTTAAAAAAGTTAAATGAAATCAGTATCTCAATGATCTTTTATCGTTAGAAGGATCTTTTTTTTTATTATTTTCAATTATTTTTTCATTATTTTCAAGTACTATGAAAAGGAAAAAATCCGCTTTTAAGTTTAAAAGTATTTTAAGCGTAAACCATCAAAAAACATTGTCTTGTACCCTTGTACGTTTATGAATAATTTTTTAATTTCGTTACGCTTGCAATATTGTTTTAAGAAATATATTTTTTAAATAACCCACCTATAGTGTACAATAGTATAGTTGTTTCCAGTATCGTTGGCAACTGACCACGTTGACGTTTCAAAGCTTCATGCGTATGATGTTGCATTTCTTCGCTTCCAAACCATTGGCTAACGAGACTTTCTACTCTTTGGGACGCCAAAATCAAAAGTACTACAGGAACAAAAAAGGATATCTCAAATATTTACATAATCACATGTTTTACAAAGCATTATTCTGTTCTGATGCTCAAAAATGTAGTTATGACCTCTAGAATTGATTGTTTAACTCAGTTACAGTTAGAGAACGAAGTTTATAAGTTAAAAATAAAATTATAAAGAAAAATTAAGTTAATTCATACTTACAAAGAAAAAATAAGTAAGAAAAGGAATGAATTATAAACTTGAAGAACGGTTTTCGGACCAACTGTCCTCTTTCTGAATTTGGAAAAAGCATGTATAAAAAAGAATAAAATGGGAAAAGAACCCCTATTTTGATTATATCCCACAGCTGGTATATGGGGTTTTGTCTTCTAAATCCTGGTAATCCGTCATACCATAATGTACTCAATAATTGTTGTACATTAGGATGGGCAATAAACTGAAACGAAAGGAAAACATTTTATGTAGTTGTTAGTTCATCGGAATAAAGTTAAATCTTCTTGTTTTACATTTCTTTCACTCACCTTTTTTTGCTTGTATTTTATAGCCATTTCCAGCCTAGCTAGGGGCATATGTTCTCCGTGTTGGTAGGGTGGACGAGTAGGATCATAGTTTAACACCATTTCTAATTCTCTTGAACTCCTTGCATGGTCGAGTAAAGCTGTCGCAAAATCTTGACAGCGAGATCTTAGTTTCTAAGCAAAAAGATAACATAAAATCCATGTTTCAAACAAGTAGTGTGTGTCATATTTATATAAACCATGTTTAAGTTACAAAAAGCACCTCTTTGGTAAAAGTATGTGAGAATATATAAAAAAACCTTGGTGTTTACTTTTTACAAGTAATCTATTCCAGTAACTATTAGGAACTTTTACAAAAAACCCTTAGCTAAAGTAGCATGAGAAAATATGCACGTCAAAGCAATGTCTATAATCAACGTCTATTCGAACAAGAGATAAAAGTATACAATTGTTCCCAATGCTAAAAAACTAACAAAAACATTGTCATCGGTATTTATGTTAAGTTATGTAAGGGCAATGTAATAAATCCATTCATTTTTAATACTTCTATCATATTTCGGGTAAGGTGATAAATACTCATTGATAAATGACATTGAATTTATCACAATACCCGCCTCATTTAGGGCATTATTAATAATGCCCGGTTTATCACTTTGACTGTAACATATATACAACTACATATATTAGTAGTTTGTACGATTGTTTGGGAATTTTCACCTAGTTTTAAATACTATTACAGTATAAATAACGATAGCCATGTTTGAGCTAATTTTTTAGTAGTCCAAACAAAAGGGATTCCTGCTTTCATTAATTTTAATTGAGCAAATGAAACGTTGATTTTTAAAACTTGCGAATAAGTAATATGCATTACCACATAGTCGTCCTTGAACTCATTTTCTGCTTTGCTCAATCTTCTGAGTTCCCAAGAGAGCTCAAAAGCAGTCAAGATAGGATCGATGGATGACAGGCAAATCAGCGATGGCGATGACAGAGCTCGGTAAGCATTAATTCTTGACCTGGAGTGGCAAAGGCAGTCTTCTTCCATGGCTTGCACGCAGTCCCGGCATTTGCATCGAACGTCATGGGGCATGGGCAGAGTGGCTCCTCGGTCCAGAAGAATCTTCAAGATTTCGTAGTTGTCTTTGTGAGCTGCCAGGATCAGAGGGGTGATCTCGGGGGTGAAAGTGGATATATCGCGATCCACCTTCTCCCAGCTCTGTAAAGAGAATTGAAATAGCTTAATCTGTTGAAGGGAATTAGTGGTTCTGTGACGTTAATAATTAGGTTCTCTCTATGCAGAAATATTGCACTGTAATAATAGTAACATTCCGCATAAATTCCAGAGACGTTCCTGATTTTTTTTAAAGTTTTTACAGCAGTTAAACACTTTCCTGGAAAACTTTGGTTTTCATTTCGGAAGCGTTTCAAGAATCCCACTGAATCCTCTCGTACAGACATCCATTGTTTGTTTTTGTTTTAGCGCTCTCCACTTAAAGAGTCAAATTATTTAGATGAACCGACTAGATTTAACAAAACTTGGAAATATACATAGTAAACTCTGATCGGAGTCGTAGGACCTTCGCAGATCTGTACCTCCCATGGATTATAATTTACCACATTGGTAATACTACCTACTCTTATACCTACTCTTATACTCTACAACCTACTCTTATAGATTTGCTGCATTATTCAGATTTGGAGTTCATTAATGCATTCAAAATCTGTGTGTGTACGTATGTTTAATGACGAGGAGATCTTTGGGGTGATTAAAAAGCATTGGTTGAGACAGTATAAACGTAAATCGTTCCAACCCTATTATAAAACCTAGCAAAATTTCTGATATTTCAAAAAAAGCTTTCTGATTTTTTTGCAGCACGTTTCAGTATTTTACAATAACGTTCCTGGTAATTTCCAGGAACATTACTTAAAAAATGGGCAATTCACAGCTGCCCATTTTTTTTAAGTAACGTTCCAGAATTTTTTTATAGTGTAGTATGAGAGTAGAGATTGTTCTTGTGTGCTTTAAAAGTTCTGTTGTTGTAGTTATAAATTCATTGCTGCATGTTACTTTTTTAAACTTATACTATTATTTTTTTTATTTTAGATTTAATAATTATGGAATCTCCTCAAAAAATATTTAAGCATTCTCTAATAAACTTTTTTACAAGGATTCTCCTGTCTATAGATTGCATTGTCTGTTAATTTTTGTGTGAACAATAGCTATTTGAGCATAATATAACATTTTACCTTATCAATAAATATCATATTTTATCTCTTAAGTCTAAATATAGAGGGTTTGCGGAGCTGTAACTTGGTGGTATATAGGTACAAGGACTACATATATCTAGAATACCAGGTCCATGTATCCAGAATACACTTACTGGCTACTCTTAATGAGAGTGTATATAATTCATCAATTTTTACGTCTGGAAACATTATTTATTTCATAAAATTAACTCTTAAATTCATTAATTCTTCCTTCTGCTATGGCTTCCCCTTTCAACTCTTCACTATAACCACACTTAACTTTTATCCATTTTAACTATGCAATGATCGCCTGAACTATTATTAGTGGTTATTTATGAAGTTTTTTTTAACTATCAAGCCAGAATTGAAAGATCAAGATATTTACTTACGTGAGGTTCCCCATCTTTATGAACGATCTCTTCGTGTTCCAGTAGCAGGTCCACAGCTTCCACGTATTCTTCATTGATAGAATGCAGTAAAGCATCTCGACTCTCAACACCATTTTCAAGTAGAAGCTCCAACATTTCCAAGTTTTCATTGTCTATCGCCATCAAGGTAGCAGAGCGTCCAACTGGGTCTTTGCAGTTTAGGTCTAACTGGAGACTTGGGTTTTTGTTTACCATTTCGAGTACTCTGGAAAAAACGTTTCGAGGTCACTAATTTTAGATTCACTAGGTTCATGGAACTTATTTATAGTTTAATGTGTTCAATGATAACACCGTTGAAAAGTGTTTGAGTTGAGTTTTATAAAAAAAACTAAACATAACTATTTGAATAACATTTCTCATTTGTTGTAAATTTATTTACTATACACTATCCTACAGTAAAGTTAAAATTCAATGTTATGTCAAAATCTTTTTACATGTGAAAAGTTTTGAAAGTTTGATTGAAAAATAACTTTATCCTCTGCTTTGCAGAGAATATACAGGGTGTTTCAATAAGCCCGCCCAAACTCTGCATACAAAGATAACTTGAGGGGAGTATAGATCAAATTTCCTCGAAGAACTACATTTTACACACAAAACATTTTTTCAAACACCCAAAAACGGATAAAATGGGGCTTCTAGTGATGGTGTTAAAAATTGGATTTACTCATTCAGTTTTAATTGAACAGATTCACGATGAGTATTTAATGATATTATCCGTAATACGTGAGGCGTTATTTTTAGGGAGGCAGTGAGTAATTTTCCATGGTAGCTAAAGGAATTAAGTAATAACTGTCAAATTGTCTCACTGGCACTTTTCTCACATTAGTAAAGAAGCGAACTAAAATATTCAGATGCTTTAATTGTCTTTCTTTGAAACATGTACAGTTTATTATGAAGAAGCACAACTCTTCCTCTGTACACTTTGTAGTAAGTTATTAGTTTTTGTCTCCAAAGATAAAGACAAATTATTCTTTAAATTAGAAAATTATCAGTTTATAAAAATACGGTCACTAATGAAAAGCTAAATTGAATATAACGTGAAAGGCTAACATGACAATAGCTTGAAAATAAAATATTTGAGACAGAGAGTAGTTCACTGTTTTGTTAAGCACACATAAAAATGCTCCCCCAAAAATATCTTACTGTGAGTCAAAAAAGTTTTCGTACACCCTACAAAATTGCAAGAGTTTAACAATTGCGGCTAAATTCCACAGGAAAAATTATCCTAACATAGTAGGATATATTCATTATTATGTACCAAAAAAAGAAAAAAACTATCAGAACAGTTAAAAAATTACTTAAAAAATGAAGCGATTTTAAAGCCCTAACAAATATCCGTACACCCATAGACTAACATGAGAAACCATTGCCATAGACTTAATATTGCTGAAAAGTATATTTCGTTCATAATCCTATAATTTAAGAGCACGTGAATGCAATTTTTTTCTTGAGGTCCATAAGGACATCAAAAAGGTGTAGATGCCTTTATAAAGTGACCCTCAAGTTCATCCATACGATTCATTCCTCAGTTTTCTTCAAATAAAGTTCTTCGGTTCAATCCTACCATTGAATTTCAATAGCATACTAGTGCAAATTTGTTTGGGTGTGCGAATACTTTCTTGACTTACTGTATGTATTTTAATGGATTTGAAACACAGAGAAACTCTTACCTTGCAACTCTGACAACATCCCCTCTATCTACGGAAAGCAGGTATTGCTTTTCCATAGGCTCCAGTTTCCTTAGAGAAGGATGCTGACTATACATGATGTTGGATGACCACTCTTTTTCATCCTTTTCGGTTTTCTTCTCCATGATTATAGTTTTTCTTTAAGTCTGAAATTAAAGAAGCGCATTATTTTGAGATGGGTGTGTCATATATAAATTATTTAACTTTTATTACCTTTAAGCTCTGCTTATGAGAATATATAAATCTACAGAATTAATGCAAACAATATCTTGTTCAAGAATCAATATGAGTATTCAGCATGAATTTCTCAGTATTTTATTTACTAAAAGTTAATGAACTACATCCAATATCTAAAAAGTTATTAAAGGAGCTGGTCCGTAAATTATAGTAGTTCGTTGCATAATATATACAGGCATATAATCACAAAACTTTTGAAATTTAAAACATAAATTTTTTACATGGTGTTACAAATACAATTGGGAGAAAATATTAAAATTTCTACTTCAAACAAAAAATTGAATACTTACGAATCCAACAGCAAGAAACTATTTTTATATCATATGTCAAGTTTAAACAACGCTACACAACGGTTGTATATTCCAACGTTCTATAGGTTCAATAGTTGAAATGCATCTTGAAAAATTGCGTTGATCTCAGAGGATGAAAAAATTTAGCGAGAAAAGTTTGTCATTAGAATAATCCTGGACATGCGTTTGTTCTAACTGATACGATAGGAAGAAATATGTAAATAATTTGACAAGATGGTTTTTCCTATTAGAATATTATCACTGCAATATTCGCACTAATCAAACGTTGTTGATATTCCCGAATTCTTACCTCCTATTCCTAAAACAAGTTTTTTTTCGGTGGTAGGGGAAAATCCGGTGTTGTAGGCATGGTTGAATGAAGAACTGTGAACTGTGAGGTGATGATGTTCAATAAAAATTTGTAGGGTGAATCACAGTATGCGATGGTAGAAGGCTAATCCGATATATAATGAAAGGCTTCTGCTGTTGTAGTGCTTCTTTTTTGACATTGCCTGACGTCGCAGAATATTTTTCAGTAAACACACGTGTTTAGTAGTGTGGTAACAGTTTAAATAACGCCGACGTCAATTATCTATGCAAAATCTCCCGCACAAAGTTATTTCTTCTTACTTTTCACGTTTTGTCTCTTACTTTCTATCCATCCATTTTCAGAGAGCACAGTGATTATTGAAAAGAAAGCCCAGATCTTGCATTCATGATTCATAAAAATAATATTCTTACAAAAGAAGTCATTAAGGATATAAATGGATTTTATTAAATAATTCAAATATTTTAAACTAAATAATTAATTGAAAAAATTAATTTCATAAAATATTTTCTTGAAGACTTGTAATAAGATTATCAATTTGGGAATACATGGGATTTTCTTTAGTTTATATTAAAACTTTTGACATAAAAACCACTAAGTAAAAATATATTTTCATTAATTACTTTTATAAGCTCACTGCATCAAGACTGATCAAAAAAGAGTGAATTATACTATATTAATTTTAATAAAACTTAGGAGGAAGGAAGGTAACCCAGTCAAAAAAAATCTGCGAAATTGCTTAAAGTACAATTTTTAAAGTGTTGCAGTTATTTTGTAGAACAAGGACTTAGAAATCTTTCACTTTCAGCATGCGATTCTGCAGTCATTCTACAGCAATTTTACAACCAACCTATGACTTTTCAGTGGTTCTAAAAAATCTGAAGGTTTCCTAAAGGGGCCGTTCAAATATTACGTAAGCACCTAAGGGGGGAGGGGGGTTTGCTCTTTGCTTATTTTTGCTGACAAGGAGGGAGGGGGGATATGAGTGATGCTTACGTAAGATGGTGCATTTTCGAAAATCTCTTGTTTCTTGCATAAATAATTTCAAAATTCAACCAAAAATAAATTTAACAAAAAATTGAATTAGGAAATCTGACGTAAGCACTTTTTTCTGGAGATGAACCACCCTAACATCTTGAAATTGTAAAACCAAAAAGTTGTGTTTCGACTCATTTTTGAACCCTTAGGGTTACACCCAAAAAGGACAGCTCCTTGTACGAGTCACCTAATTTTCAAGGGAAAAAACAGTACTTACTAATAGGATGTCAAAATTTAGGGGGGGGGTCCGGCAGTTTCTTACGTAATTATGGTGGGGGGGTTTGAGGTTTGCTTATCTTTGCTGACAAGGGGGGAGGGGGGTTAAAAATGACCAAAAAAGTGCTTACGTAATATTTGAACGGCCCCAAAGCGATGAGAAAAATTTTGAATTTGCTTCTGCTTACTTGTTTGCTTCTTCATAAGCCAGCAAAAAAAATCAGCAAAATTTCTTCAAAAAAGTGAAGGGAATTCGGACACTTTGTCTGCAGTTTTCTTTAGAAACTCTGCAGTTTTTTATAAGACCGCCGAAATGCCTTTAGAATGTATTCAAAACTGCTGTAAAAAAAACTGCATCCTTACTTGAGAAAACTGAACTTAGACGCTTTATTGAAGGAATTGTGGACATGTTTTTTTGCTGGAAGTGCAGACTTTCTAATGGAAAGAAAAAAAATCTTTGAATTCTATTCTTTTGGGAACATTATAACTATGGTTTTTTAAAGTAAAATAACTACTTGAGTATCTTTTTTCACTTGTTTGGAAACTTCACTTTTTTCATTTGTTTACATGGATATTAGGGTGGAGCGAAAAAAAACGAAATTTGAATAATCAAAACGTAATAGCGCGGAAAAGTTGCCATTTGGGGTCAGAAACAAAGTCCTAAAATTTTAGACCGATTAATTAATATCTTTTACCGCCGCAAGAGGGCTAAAGTTTTGAGAAATCGTAAAAAACACGTATTTTGCAGAAAAAAATTAAAAATACCCAAATTTACCGAAATATTTTCTAATTGGGCACAATATGTTCATCAATGAGTCATTCAAGTGCCCTTAAAAATTATTATTATAAAAATTAAATCCTTAGCCAAAGCAAGGGGGGTCAAAATATCGAGAAAATGCAAAACATGACAATTAAGGGGTAATTTTTACTATTTTAGGATTTTCATATTTTTTCATTTATTTTTCACCTGCTTCTGATGTAATTATAAAAGGCACTTTACTGCTTGAAATATTTAGTAGGGTGGGCCGAAAAAAACTTTTTATTTTATTTTGAAACGCTATACCGCGTAAAACTTGCCTCTGGGGTAGAGAAGTAAAATGCAACAAAAATTTTTAAAATCGGTTAAAAATTGCAATAGCGCATTGCACCTAAAAATTGAAAAAAATAGGCTATTTTCATTACTTTTCAAAAAAATCAAATTAAATCAAATAAAATTTATAAAAAGTATCTAAAGGCATATAATAGAATAAAAATGTGGAGAAAACTTATTTAATTGAAAAAAGGTGGTATTTTACAATTAATTGGTAGTATAATAACATCTAAAAATACACGTTTTTACCAGAAATCCACATATTTCGTATGAAACAAAAAAACTTATGAAAAACAATTTTTCATTACTATACTACCTTTCTAGCTATAACTCAGTAACCCCCTTAACAGTTAAAACATTTTTTATAGTTCGCTTCGCGATCAGAGTTTGCTCATTGCACAACAAACTGCATCACTATCTCTCGCCGAAATAAAAACTTATTTTATATTTTGAAACGCTATACCACGGAAAACTTGCCTCTTGAGTAGAGAAGTAAAATGCAACACAAAAATTTTTTAAATCGGTTAAAAATTGCCTTTGTACATTGGTCCTAAATTTTGAAAAAATATGCTATTTTCATAAATCTTAAAAAATCATATCAAATCAAATAACTTCTATAAAAAGTATCTAAAGGCATAAATTAGAAGAAAAATGTTAAGAAAAAATATATTTAATGGAAAGAAAGACCTTATTTTACAATATAAGGTTGCACTATAAGGTTACACTTTGCATTTCGCCTTTTTTCTTCAAAAATCGCATTTTTCGATTGAAATAAAAAGTTTGACAGATTCCCATGTCACTTACAAACAGTCGAACGTTGTGTAAAATTAGTAACACAGAGGGCATCAAGAAAAGTCATCGTTATGAATGCCAGGAGATGGGTTTATAAGAACTATTAATCTTTCAAGATCTACAATGCCAAATTTGTCAATCAAGTCTTCTTTCAAAATACCAAAAGAAGTTAATGACCAGTAAAGGACAACATTTTATTACAAATCATACTATGCACCATCAGGAATAATAACTTTTTAATTCAATCGAAAAATGCAATTTTTGAAGAAAAAAGGCGAAATGCAAAGTGTAACCTTATAGTGCAACCTTATATTGTAAAATAAGATCTTTCTTTCCATTAAATATATTTTTTCTTAACATTTTTCTTCTTATTTATGCCTTTAGATACTTTTTATAGAAGTTATTTGATTTAATTTGATTTTTTAAGAGTTATGAAAATAGCATATTTTTTCAAAATTTAGGACCAATGTACAAAGGCAATTTTTAACCGATGATTTAAAAAAAATTTTGTTGCATTTTACTTCTCTACTCAAGAGGCAAATTTTCCGTGGTATAGCGTTTCAAAATATAAAATAAGTTTTTATTTTGGCGAGAGATAGTGATGCGGTTTGTTGTGCAACGAGCGAGCTCCGATCGCGAAGCGAACTGTAAAAAATTTTTAACTGTTAAGGGGGTTACTGAGTGATAGCTAGAAAGGTAGTATAGTAATAAAAAATTGTTTTTCAAAATTAGTTTTGTTTCATACGAAATATGTGGATTTCTGGTAAAAACGTGTATTTTTAGATGTTATTATACTACCAATTAATTGTAAAATACCACCTTTTTTCAATTAAATAAGTTTTCTCCACATTTTTATTCTATTATATGCCTTTATATACTTTTTATAAATTTTATTTGATTTAATTTGATTTTTTTGAAAAGTAATGAAAATAGCCTATTTTTTCAATTTTTAGGTGCAATGCGCTATTGCAATTTTTAACCGATTTTAAAAATTTTTGTTGCATTTTACTTCTCTACCCCAGAGGCAAGTTTTACGTGGTATAGCGTTTCAAAATAAAATAAAAAGTTTTTTTCGGCCCACCCTAATATTTAGCCCAAATTTATCAATATTTATCCCTCATATCACAACAAATAGGATCTTATACTTAACAGTCATCTTAAACGAAAATGATCCAGAAAACCGTTACAGAAAGATTTAAAATCTAAAAAGGAAAGCATAAAAAGTTCATATAACACATAAAGCATAAAACTAACAACCATTCCAACCTACAGAACCTTCTAATGCGAATATGTGTTGTGTATGTTCTACACTTTACTTTATGTAACACTAGTACTTTCTGCGAACATCCTCTGTTTTCAGGAATTTTAAATCAGCCCTATCTATGAAATGAAATATGTTTAAAATTTATTAAGGTGGTAACCAAAACAGCTACAGGGTGTTCCAAAAAAAGCCCCTAACTTTAAAAAATCATAGAAAATAAACTATTAGAGATAAAAATATGCCGTTCGCTGCATCTTTCTTCAAATGCCCGTAAATTTTTGTTCCCAAATTTTTGAAAAACCGTAGTTCTCACTTCAATTCATAGATGGAAGCACTGTTTTCGCGATAAATTTAGGGAAAGTTATCCTCCAAATCCCTTTTGCGTTCGTCGTAGGGAAATCAAATTTGGGGATAGAATCGATTCTAGAATCGAATGATAATGAAGTACTTTGAAATCGAACCTTGGTTTCCAGTAGACAGGAAGGATCTCGGAGAATTTTTTTCGATTTCAGATCACGCGCATTGCAAATTGTTCTTTTGTAGGGAAAATGAATTAATATTCTTCTTGAGGGGGGATCTGGTATACAACGATGGATTTAATCTTCAATTGCGGAGACGATTGACAATTAATTCAATTGTAATTGTGAGAGAACCTACCATTAAAAATAAAATCAATCGTAATTCTGAATGCCTCCATGACAATTAATTAGGCATTACTGGATCGCTTCGCAATTTCACCGGAGTGGTCTGCAGCTTTATTGGATCGCTTCGCAACTTTACCGGAGTTGTCCACAACTTACCGGAAGTGGTCCGCAAGTCGCCGGAAGTGGTCTGCAACTTTACTGGAAGTGGTCTGCAACTTTACCGGAAGTGGTCCGCAACTTACCGATAAGTAGGGGTCACTTCCGGACCATTTCCGTTGACTTGCGATCCACTTCCGGTATGTTGCGGACCACTCCGGTGAAGTTGCGGACCACTTCCGGTGACTTGCGAACCACTTCCGGTTAGTTGCGGACCATGTCCGGTGACTTATGAACCACTTCCGGTTAGTTGCGAACCACGTCCGGTGACTTATGAACTACTTCCGGTTAGTTGCGGACCACTCCGGTGAAGTTGCGGATCACTTCCGTTGACTTACGGCCCACTTCCGATAAGTTACGGACCACTCCGCTTAGGTTGCGAAGCGATCCAATAAAGCTACGGATCACTCCAGTGAAGTTGCGAAGCGATCCCAGTAAAACTGCGGACGACTCCTATAAAGTTGCGGACCCTTTCGTACGAACACTGATAATTTTCTTGCACGTCCCAGTCATTTAATCAATTATATTATTAAATTATCACGCGAAAAGTAGTTTCTATTGCGAGAAATATGATGTAGTGAAAAAGTATTTTTATCAGATCCCTAGAACATTATATAATTCATTTCCCTCTACCAATAGAATAATCTAAAGCGCGTGACCTGTAATCGAAAAAAATTTATTGAGATCCCTTCCTGTCTAGTGGAAACCAAGGTTCGATTTCCAAAGTATTTCATTATTATTCGATTCTAGAATCGATTCTAACCCCAAATTTGATTTCCCTACGACGAACGCAAAAGGGATTTGGAGGATAACTTTCCTTAAATTTATCGAGGAAACAGTGCTTCCATCTATGAATTGACGTGAGAACTACGGTTTTTCAAAAATTTGGGAACAAAAATTTACGGGCATTTGAAGAAAGATGCAGCGAACGGCATATTTTTATCTCTAATATTTTATTTTCTATGATTTTTTAAAGTTAGGGGCTTTTTTTGGAACACCCTGTACCTACGTTTATGGAGTAAATATGTAGAAAATTGTAGCACCAATCAGTTAGTCTTTCACGAATGAGGATTCAACCCTAGTCGCAATATATTTTTTAATGATTATTCAAGTTTATTTACCACCATAATTTTCAAAATCAATATGGTATCTAAACTTGCAATTTCCAACTGATTTTCGTACTTGAAAACACTTTTTATGCTTTCCTCTTTGGATATTAAACCTATATGTGACGGTTTTCTAGATAATTTTCATTTAAGATGACTGATTAGTGTAAGATCCTATTTTTTGTGACATGAGGGATAAATATTGATAAATTTGGGCTAAATATTTCAAGCAGTTAAGTGCCTTTTACAATTACGTCCGAAGCAGGTAAAAAATAATGTGAAAAATATGAAAATCCAAAAAGAGTTAAAATTACCCTCAAATTACACTGTTCAACAATGAAAAAATTTCCTTGATGAAAATAGTCATTTCTTATAGATTTTGGGTCGCTGAATACGAAAATCCCCATTAAATTTCTCAATTGACTCAGGATTTTCGGGGAACAGCCCCTCCCCCTTTTTAAGTTTTTCGTCAACTTTATAACTTTAAACTCGATTTTCAGGGTCAAAAAGCATTGCTTTAATCTTCAAATTGCCCCCCAGGGGACAAGAAAGGTTCAAATTAATAAAATATGATAAATTTATAACAAATGGATAGGTTTAAAGGGTAATTACCCCCCTAAAAATGCAAAAAATAAGCTAAAAATTACAGCGGTTTTAATTCGCTATTTTTTCCTCTTATTTTTTACTCAATTCACGTTTGAAGGGTCCTAACCCTTCCCCAAGGACACAAATTTGATGGCAATATGCTGCAATGGTTTTTACTAAAAGCGGTTGAGGTGAGAGCGCCCCCCCAAAGCACCTATGGAAGGGTTCAATGTCCCACATAGAGTTAAACTGTGCTTTACAAAAAAAAAATTTGAAACCACTATCTGAATTTCAGCTGATTCTTGTGTAAAATGATCTGCTTAATTCAAATATGACACCCATTTTAGTCCATCACCCTCAATTTTTAAGGGGATGCCCCCTAATTGTTATCCATATACGTGCATCTATTGACATCATGAAACATGGAATCCTCACTCCCTAAAACCGGTCAGTTTTTAAAGAACTGAAGAGTTTCTACTTAGGATAGACCCAAAATATAAGAAAAACGTCATTTGTAATCTTTTCAAAATCATCAATATTAATTCCTGAGCTCGCGAGCGCCTGCGCGATTCTGGAAGTCTTCCGAACTCTTCCGCGGGGGCTTCTGGGAGGCTAACACCTCAGCCGCTTTTAGTAAAAATTATTGCTGCATATTGTCATCAAATTTTGGTCCTTGGGGAAGGGTTAGAACCCTTCAAACGGGAATTGCGTAAAAAATAGGAGGAAAAAATGGCGTATAGAAACCTCTATAATTTTAGCTCTTTTTTTGTAATTTTAGGGGGTAATTACCCCTTAAACCAGGGGTCGGCAACCTTTTGAAACGAAAGAGCCAAAAGTCACAATTTAAAAAAAATTCCCAGTTTTTAAAGAGCCACTAAATTGGTTTGCTTCAATGTTATAGTACATGCTTATTATACAGGGTGTCCCACGAGAAGTGGCCCAACCCTTTAACTTTTGAACCCCTACAGATATAGTCATGAAAGTGGGGTCTAGGTATAGTAAAGTGACCATGCCCTATCCGATGAGATAACTTTCAACGCCCTCTAGCGGAAAATTTATGAGTTATAATTTTTATTTTAAAAACTGTGTGAGGTATGTGAAAAAAGTCAATGACTAAGTTGTAGAGCATCATCGATTTAGTAGGAAAAGACACCTTAAGCAGAAAAATATCTTGAATAAAATCCCTAAAACGCACGCTCAAATAGGTTGAATTTACGTAGATTTTACATCTTAAAACGCTCCTCATGAGGCGAAAATGAGAAATTTTCAATTTAATGAACTAAGAATGCTTTTAGTCATTTACTTAAATCATAAAAATAAAAATTTCTCATTTTCACCTCGTGAGGGGCGTCTTAAGACGTAAAAACTACGTGAATTCAACCTAATTGAGATTGCGTTTTAGGGGTTTTATTCAAGATATTTTTCTGCTTAAGGTGTCTTTTCCTACTAAATAGATGATGCTCTACAACTTAGTCATTGACTTTTTTCACATACCTCACACAGTTTTTAAAATAAAAATTATAACTCCTAAATTTTCCGCTAGAGGGCGTTGAAAGTTATCTCATCGGATAGAGCATGGTCACTTTACTATACCTAGACCCCACTTTCATGACTATATATGTAGGGGTTCAAAAGTTAAAGGATTGGGCCACTTCTCGTGGGACACCCTGTATTTGATTTTAGTTGGGGAGCATTTTCTTACACATTTTTTCTGAGGTACCTCGTCTTGGATTCGGGTAATTTGTGAATTAATTTCAAAATTTTGTAAACAAAGTAAATTCCTAGAAAAATTGAAGGATCTGGGGGTCCCCCCCCCCAGAAATTTTTTTGGAAATTTCTTCTTCAAAATAGCTTTATAGCTCATTTGTAGGCCTTTTTGGATTGCACCCAAAAAGCATCTCTCATTTTTTAAGTGGCAGAATTTTCAGGGAAAAATAGTATATAGTTAAAATAAACAGCAAACTTTAGAGAGGGGTTGGGGATCCCTCTTCAGAAAAATTTTGGAAATTTTCTCCTGAAAGTAGTTTTTTAATTCGTTTTTTAGAACTATTATGACCAAATGAGGGTCACTCCTAAGGGGACATCCATAAATTACGTGAGGTGTTTTTTTTCCAAAATCTGGACCCCCCCTCCCCCTTGGTGAGATTTAGTGAGATTTTGCTGGACCCCCCCCCTCTCCCCCACGTGAGATTTGCCAACAACTTTTTCATGCTTAAAAAAAGAAAATCGTATGATTTCTAATTTAAAAAGATAACGTGAGATTTTAATATCGACCCCCCTCCCCCCTTGGTGAGATTTGGTGAGATTTTTCCAAGCCCCTCCCCCCCTTTTTGGCCTCACGTAATTTATGGATGTCCCCTAAATAAATTACAGAATTTTCAAGGGAAAACAGCACATATTCCAAAATTTTGAGGAGTGTTTGAGAGTTCTTCCTTGAAATTTTGGAATTTTTACCCTTAAAAGTAGAGTTTTGACTCATCTTGAGAACTTTGGGTATCAGCTCCTTGTGAGTATTATTGATTTGATTAGGTACTTAAAAATATATTACTGATTTTTCAAGGGTTTGATAATAAATTATAAATTTTTTCGTATTGAACTGGAGAGCCGCAACTTTACATCAAAAGAGCCGCATGTGGCTCGCGAGCCGCAGGTTGCCGACCCCTGCCTTAAACCTATCCCTTTTGTTATAAATTTATCATATTTTATTAATTTGAACATTTCTTGTTACCTGGGAGGCAATTTGAAGACTAAAACAAAGCTTTTTGACTCTGAAAATCGAGTTTAAAGTTATAAAATCGTTAAAAACGTAAAAAATGGGGAGGGGCTGTTCCCCTAAAATCCTGAGTCAATTGAAAATTTTAATGGTGATTTTCGTATTCAGCGACCCAAAATCTATAAGAAATGACTATTTTCATCAAGGAAAAAATTTTGAAGGTCAAATTTGTTGAACAGTGTTATCATTTTTTGCATTTTCTCGATATTTTGACCCCCTTGCTGTGGCTAAAGATTTTATTTCACGGAAATTAAATTTTAAGGGCACTTGAATTACTCATTGATGAGCATATTGTGCCCAATTAGAAAATATTTCGGTAAATTTGGGTGTTTTTAATTTTTTTCTGCAAAATACGTGTTTTTTACGATTTTTCAAAACTTTAGACTTCTTGCGGCGGTAAAAGATAATTGATTGGTCTAAAATTGTTTTGATTATTCAAACTTTTTTCCCTCCACCCTACTTGATATGTTTAACTGTAACAAAAATAACAATCTCCAATCGGGTGCAATCGGGTGCTCGTCGACATTAGACATCCGTTAAGATTTCGCATTTTTCGTCCTAAAAAATTCATGGAGGAAAAAGTAATCAGGAGGCGAAATATACCACTGAGCGAATGAAGTACTGGCGACACCATCCCGCGCATTAGCTCGTTGGGATCAATCCCAGGATGCACTGCGTGAGGAGATGCGATCCATCCAGGAGATGCGATATTTTTTCATCCATGAAAAAATTAGGGATTTTTACCCATTATTTCATTTAAAAATCCTTATTTTTTAAGCTCATTCATACCTCTGTGATTCAAACCAAGACCCTCTATATAACGAAGTGTATATTTGGACGGCCAAAACGGCCAGTGGCGCATGCGCTGTAGGTCTCGTGATGACGTAGCAGTCTCGGCGCTTAGTGATGGAACCAATGGTACGCCTAGCCGTGGAAGTTAGAGTAGAGTTTAGTTGAAAAATGGCCGTGCAAATATACAGTGCCTCTATATAAAGGCCTCCCAACTCGGCCGTGCAACGTCATAACTTTCACTCCTCTTTGACGTCACTCCATAGACTTAACATGGCAATTCAAACCCCCATCTCTATTGAAGCTCAGTGCTATTGAATAAAAAATTACGAAGTGTCTATTTGGACGGCCCAAACAGCCCGTGGCGCATGCGCTGTAGGTCTCGTGGCTACGTAGCAGTCTTGGCGCTTAGTGATAGAACCAATGGAACGCCGGGCCGTGGAAATTAGAGTAGAGTTTAGTTGAAAAAAGGCCGTCCAAATAGACAGTGCCAAAAAATTATAACAGAAATTCTGTAAAATTGTAAAATAAACTTTCGGTCCTTTCGGTCAATATCCTTTCGGTCAATGGAGCAGCTTATTCCGTGATTTTTTTGTGGAATTATTATATTGTAAATCGGATTGGCAACGTGTTCAAATATTGAAGAAAACAAGATTTCTTTGAAGAGATCTGTTGTGTTTTTGGCGGGCGGTTTGAATTTTGGGTTGGAAGTTACAAGTCGTCCGAATTTTCTAGTTTTGAAGTATTTCTCGTGTTTCTTTATTGAGTTAAGTTAACTCATAACTATTCTGGAAGACAAGCTGTCTCTCCTTCAAAATGGCGAGGAAAGTACGGTTGAAGACTTAGAGATGCAAGTGGAAGTACCAAAGGGCAGTGTCAAACGACAGGCCGAACACCTAGACGATGACGACTCGGAAAAGAACAAGGAAAAGAAAGTAAAAGAAGCAAGAATATTCTCAAATCCTGAAGAAATAGAAATCCAAGTAGATCATGCGTTCTCAAATGGGGTCAAAGAAGTCAAGATAGGCTTAAGGGGTCTTGGGCCTAATGAACTAAAGGTCACTCACATCGAACTAAGAAGAATATTTAGAAATATCCTCCAGCCCGAGGATGAACTAATATTGACCAGAGACAAAAGAATAATAGTGAAAGCCAAAAGTGCAGAATCAGCGAAAAGGGTGCTTCAGATAACCAGAATAAAGGAAGAGGAAGTCGAAAACAGAATATTCGAAAATACCTTTACAACAGCCTACATAGTCACAGGAGTTGACCCAGAGATCGGAGTGGAAGAGATCGCGAGATTTCTCGAAAACCAGCAAATCCAAGTCCACAAAATAATAAGGTTCAACAGAAAGGGCGGCGATGAACTAACTCCAACTATCTTGGTTAAGGAAATAGGAGCGAAAAAAAGGAAAGAAGTGAAAATAGATTTCCTAATCCACAAACCAAGGGCTTTCATTGAGAAAGCAAAAATATGCTTTAAGTGTTTGGGCTTCGGGCACTTTCAACTAAACTGCACGGAAACAAAACCTAACTGTACTAGATGTGGGGAAACTCACGACCCAATTGACTGTAAAAAAGATAAACAAGAATGCTTTCGATGTGGTAATTCAAGCCACACTGTTTTTGACTTGAAGTGTCCCATAGTTAAAAGAGAGAGTGAACTTCTTCGGAAAAAGAAGACCACGAAGCAAATAACAAGAAAATCTTACTCCGAGGTCGTAAGACATAAAGAACCAATTCCAGACAGACAACTAACAACTAAAGAGAAAGATCAAAGTCACATTCAAGCCCTAAACCAAAGAATTGACCGATTAGAAGGACTGGTAGAAAATCTGGCTAAAATTGTGACAGACCTGATTGCCCAAAAACCAGCAAACCAACCCGAGCAAAACAACCTATATGAGGACCTGGAAAAAAGAATCACCAGCAAAGTAGAAGAGACCCTTGATCGCTTCTTAACGCAAATTCTGGAAAGTAGATCAGAGGAAAAGGATCAACCCGATCCAAACGCCGGAAAACGAGAATCAAAAAGTGACGAACAAGAAAGTTATGTAGACAGGCTAATGCGACTAAATGAGGAAGTAACAAAAGAAATGAACAAACAAAACAGAAACAAAACTAAGAAAGGGTCAAACAGACCATCTTACAACCAATCCCCAGGTTCTTCGGAAAGCGGGTTTGCGACCAATATGTCTAAAATTGATGCAAAACTAAAGGAATTTGATAACAATTACACTTACTATCGCAATGAAGAAGGCAAGGTGAATAGGGTGATGAAGAACCCAGCCTATAAGCCCTACTAGCGATTTCCTCATTTCCCCCCAAACTTTTCAGAGGGTTCTTTCCCTCCCCAAGCGAGAACCTCGTTCTCCACCCTTTTCAAATCACTTTATTTTGCGTTCATCGAAAACCCTCCTTTGAACTATTTAGAATTTTTCCCAGAGAGAACTTCGTCCTCCCTTTTTCAAGCTCCTCATTTTGTGTTCATTGAAAGCCTCTTTGAACCATTGAACTGGTTAGAACTTTCCTCAAGCGAGGATTCGTCCTCTTTTCAGTTATTCACCGAACTCGTGTTCATCGAAAAAATTTCTCTCCTTGAACTTGCAACTAACCTCTTCCACGCGTGCTATATGCCGGCCTCGTCGCTGTAGCAAAAAGCACCAAAAAAACCCACCCCAAACATCAAACATCTTTGAAGTAAATAAATAAGGCATAAATGTGGAAACTAAAGTTTTTTTCCAAAGAATTTTTTATTTAGACAAACCTCAATTTTCTTAAAAGAATAATTCGAAGTATTTTAACTTTATTTCTTTTTAATGTGCATAATTATTTCTTGTTTAGTTATTGTTCTTGAGATCAGACAATGATTTTATCTACCATCAGAGTAAGTTTTTATATGTGTTTAAATTGTTAATCTCAACTTATGATTGTTATGATTAACGTTTGAATGATATTATCTCCTTTCTATTCTTTATTACTTTTTCTATGGAATTGTTGGATGAGTTAAAACGAAAAGAAATTTGTTATGTTTTACAGAAAAGTTATAGCTATTTCTTTTTATTCATTTAGGAGACTTTTTGATTTTATCCTCAAAAGAATCCCCGGTTAAAATCACTGAACTTGACACAATATCTCCAAAATATTGCTGTCAAGAAAATAGACAATTTAAGTAAGAATATCTTCATTTCTCTATTTTTCACCTTATTATTAAGCTACTCTCTATCTACTTGTTTGCTCAACTTTAGTTTAAGACACTGTTGGAACAGCTTTAGATAGAGTCTTCCAGTCGCCTTGTATGACCACAGCTCCCTCAGCAACATGATTTTAAGTGTAGTCAGCATAGAGATTTCATAGTACTATTATATCTATTAAATATTCTACTAAATATTATTACTTTAGGATCTAATAATAATATTGGATATCTATGATTGTCCGCCATCTCTCGAGTTATGGGTAAACATAGCGGCTGGGAGACTTTTTCTAAAGCTGTACCACACTGTTTTCCAACCTGTGATTTGTGAACTCCCTGGAGCTAGGAGTAAAATAGGCACAGCTGGGATAAGCGTCGACCATTTGGCGACAGCTTCGTGGTCGCCAACTAGTTGGCGCTTATCACGCCTGAGGTGCCGATCGCCCGTTCCGGCCGCCATGTTTTACCACGAGTCAAATGATAACACTTCAATGCATTACGATGGCTCCGATTTAAATGAGAAGAAATACACTAAGCTTGTAAATAAGACTTTCAAAAATGTATAAAGCATAGAACTAAAACAATAAACATGCAACTTAACATTGTACCATGCATTGTCATGTATCGTTATCGTTATTAAAATGACTCAAGTAAAATAGCATGCGATAACAAAAGCACAATTTGCGTGCAACTACAAAAGCACATTATAAATGATTCTTTATCATATATATAGCTAAAAATAAGTAGTTAATAATAATATTCAGAGAAATAACGTTTCGCTTACCGATTTCTACGCTGCTTACTTCATAGCGGTACCAAAATAAACAAGATCTATTAACGAGACTGGGCAGAACGTCGTCACTATTCCGGGATGATTAAAATAATTAATCAATCCAGGTTTTGTCCTTTTTAATTTTATTTAATTATTGAATCAATTAAATTATGTGATTTATAATTATATTATTTATGATATTGTTCTTCTTTTACTTCGGATATCGGATCTTGAAAACCTTCGGAATGCGCATGCGTTAATTCTTCACATTCAAAAGATATAATTCTGTTCTTATTTTATTATCTTAGTAATCATAATAATCATCAAGAAATAAGAAGCGATTCATAAAATTTAAAGAGTTCAAAGAAATATTGTTACGCTCACCGATTTCTATGCTGCTTACTTCGTACCGCATAATCACAACAAACAAGATCTTTTAACAACAACGTGACTACTCGGAACGTTGTCATCGTCACTATTCCCGGATGATTAAAATAAAGACAAAAACTGGTTTGATTAATTGTTTTGAATATTAAATCAATTAAATTATATGATTAATAATAATATTGTTCTTCCTTTATTTCGGATCTTGCAAACCCTCGGAAATGCGCATGCGTCAAATCTTCACGTCCAAAATATAATTTTGTTCTTATTTTTAAATTAAATAATTACCAGTGATCAAAATATGTATCTCCCGGATACAAAGCGTGCATCATAATACTGAAATCGTAATAACTTTTTATAACATCCTTTTTCTTTGGTTAATCTTCATTTGAGTGAGTCGCGTGGGGAAACATGGCGGCTGGAACGGGCGACCTGCCGCTCGGCCGTGATACAGCGCCAAGTAGTCTTCCATTTGGCGACCGCGTCTTCCATTTGGCATGGTCGACGCTTATCCCAGCTGTGCCGTAAAATATGGATTTATAGGTACTATTAGTTTTTAGGGCAGAGTTAATGTGCTTTGGCTATGCATTTTCATTTTCAGTTCTATGGTTAACTGAATGAGATACAGAATCACCAAATTTATGGTAAAATCTGATTTGATGGTTCACCTTAGCACTTTTTTGGCGCCAAGTTTTGTTACTAAGAGTGAAAAGCGCCAAATTTAAAGCTGGGGAAAGTTATAAACATAGACTCAACTTCTCAAAACTTAATTAGAAACCAAAATAAACATATTATAGCATAATTTATAAGTATTTATCACTTGATTGATCAATTTTTAACAATAATGCTAAGATACTAGAATAATATAATTCTGACAACTTTTATGTCCTGCGATAAATTAAGCACAGGTATATTCAGACCAGAAAAAGTGCCTGATCCTACAAACCTGGTCCGGGAGAAGCCCCTGCCAGCTCCATAGGAGCAATACATAAGGTTTGGGCAGATTTTATTTGGTTCAGGGGAAGGTTACAACTTTTTCCAGGTCTGGGTATATTATTTCAAAGATTAATTATTCTTTATAACATTTGCGTAATAAGCCAAAAAAAATGCATTCCAACGCGCCATACCAAATATCAACATTCTGTCAAATATCCGCTAACAAATTCCGTTCCTGAAAGACTGAAAAGAAAACTAAGTATGAACAAGTTATTCTACTCCTACAGGACCCGAACAAAATTACAGGCAAAAATAATCATATCACATACAAATTTTTCAATAGAATTTGATAGCAAATTGCTTGCACTAAGAGTTACAGATCCTAAGAATTTTCACTTCATAAGAAATAATAATTGATCTTTATTAATTAAGTATCAAATGTAAATACTATATTGGCCAACCCTGGTCTTATGTGTGTATACAGGGTGTTTCAAAAGTTCGTTTCGTGGCTTTTATTTGGAACCAACATGTCCTAGGGTCACGGAAGTAAGGTCTACCCCTAGGTAAGTGACCCTGTAGAGTCCAATGAGATGACTTACAGCACCCCTAGCGGCAGAACAAAAAAGTTAAAAAATTAATTTAAAAACTAAAACAGTGACCCTAGGACACGTTGGTTCCAAATAAAATCCGCGAAATGGACTTTTGAAACACCCTGTATGTTTAGGTAAAACAGAGAAGTTTCAAAAGCCTACATATTCTATAAGTTTTTAAACTGAAATTTTTTTATATTTTAGCTTTTAGAGTGTTGACAGAGTATGGGGCAAGTTTTAAAAAAGATTAAAGAACAAGAAAATGGTATGAGAGATAACTGTTCTATTGGTAAGTAATCAACTTTCTTGTTTTTAAATACAAAGACTTTTTTATCTTTCAAGTTTACATTTATGAAATAATGTTCTTTAACTTGACCCCTCAAAGATCTTTTGAATAAATAAATTTTGAATTCAGTATTTAAATCACAATTCCCATTTTTTAATACTTTACCAACCTTAGTAAAGGCACAAATTAAAAAATAATTCATTTTGTAATTATAAGCAAGTTCTACTTTCTAATTTAGTAGCCAAATATTTATAACATGATAAGTTTCTAAAGTGCACTAATAGTTAATAACTATGACTGAACA
Organism: Tetragnatha versicolor; assembly: GCA_024610705.1. Classification (NCBI taxonomy): domain Eukaryota; kingdom Metazoa; phylum Arthropoda; class Arachnida; order Araneae; family Tetragnathidae; genus Tetragnatha; species Tetragnatha versicolor. Next base: position 10,410,161 of record JANDEH010000009.1, read on the forward strand.
TAATAAAATACAGACACCTTTCAAATTTGTTTTCAGAAGTGTATTTCTATTGAAGAGTTACTTAAATTTTAAAGAAACTGTTGAGTTAAGGTCTTTTGTGTTTAAAAAAGCTCAGGGTTCGTACGCCTCCTGAAATTCCTGAAAAACTCCTGAAATTCGTTTTTTTTTCTAAGGGCCCTTAAAACTCCTGAAAAATCGCCTGAAATTTTTTTAACTCCTGAAAAAGAGTAAGAACGGAAAATTGTATTTTTTCGATTTAGAAGCAGTAGTTTTTGTATTCGATAAAAAAAATTTGGTTTGAAATACGAAATTCTAAGTTATTCCGCCCGCGATTCTTACTTCCGTACTTCCATCAAAAGGTCACTGCGCATGTGCGGACTGCGGAGTCAATGCCGTCACGCCAGCATAGCCCATCGGGAAGAAAAAGTAGAAGTTAAATCTACTTTCTTCTCGCATTGAGCGGAACATGAGATTAGCTGATGCGCTATGTAAGCAATGGTTGAAGGTCAAATATAAAAGTAATTAGGGCATCTGAATTTACTTTTAGCGACTCTAAATAGGAAATATTGCTAAGATTCTAATTTCCGTCGAGTTGCGCACTAAAGATACTCTGTGCACTAAAGTTTTGTGATCGGAAGAAGTGAAGTGAAGTTACTAATAGAATTGTAAACAAACGAGGACAGTCTCGCCACTGTAGTGTGTAGTCTCGCGATCACGTTCACGTGTTTTCCGTTTTCGACCGAACTCATTTGCCATTTTCGATTTGACGTTCGCCTCCGACGTTTCTGTTTTCTTTAAAAGATGCCGGGCGGAAAGTGTGTTTTTAACAGCGGCTGGCTGGAAAATGAACTCTATAAAGACTGGCTCCTTTGTGTTCCCGATACCAAACATAAAGCACGATGCTCATTATGCAAAAAAGTAATCGATGTTTCCAATATGGGGGAACCAGCATTAAAGATCCACATGAAAGGCATAAAGCATCAAAAGTTCGCTAAAAGTGCAGGAAAGAAGATGTGCTTGGAAAATTTCTTCACAACTCAAGATTGCACAGCTACCAACCAAGCTGGTACTTGTTCAAGTCAAAATGATGTCGATGTGCCCAGGCCTGTTAATTTAGATGCTTCCATTGATTTGAACAACCTTGTCACAAAAGCTGAAATTTTATGGGCATTGAAAGTTATGAGCTCACATTATTCTTACAATTCCTGTGATAATATAAATGATCTTTTTGAAGCTATGTTTCCTGATAGTCAGATAGCAAAGAATTTCAGCTGTGGTGAAAAAAAAATTGCTTATTTGTCTATGTTTGGTATAGCCCCATATTTTTGTTCTTTACTTAGATCTAAAGTTAAAGAACAAAACAATTATGTCTTACTTTTTGATGAAAGTTTAAATAATATAAATCAGTCCAAACAACTAGATTGCCATGTAAGATTTTGGGAAGGAGGCCAAATCAACACACGGTACTACTCTTCCGACTTTTTGGGTCATGCAACATCTGAACTATTATTTGAAAAATTAAATGAAAAATGTGAAGTACTAGGGACTAAAAGTTTGATCCAATTAGCTATGGATGGCCCCAATGTTAATTTAAAAGTATTGGATATGATGATGAAGAAACTGAAGAACGAGCACAACGCTACTCTCTTGAATGTAGGTTCATGTGGACTGCACACAATGCATAATGCCTTTAGAGACGGTTGCTCTACTGCTTTTCCTGAAGTAGAGGAAGCTGCATCCTCTGCATACTGGTTTTTCAAAGATTCTCCAGCTCGTAGGGAAGATTTTGCATCTGTAAATCCTGAATGTAAGTACCCATTGAAATTTTGCAAGCATAGGTGGGTGGAGAATGAAATGGTCTTAATTAGAATTCTAGAAATTTTGCCTAATATTAAAAGTTACATAAAAGAAATTGAAAACAAAAAGTTTTCTCGCCCTAGTAATAAATCGTATGGAATCTTACAAAATGTCAGTAAAGATGAACTATTTTCTGCAAAATGCAATTTTATATTATCAATCGTTAAAGATATTGAACCCTTTCTAAAACTGTATCAAACTGATAAGCCAATGCTACCATTTTTGAATGGTGATCTTTTCTGCCTGTTGAAAGATTTATTGAGGAGATTTATTAAAGAAGATAAAATTCCTACATCATCCTACAAAATATTAAGTTTGAATCTTGAAGATAAAGAACTGTATAAGGATGCATCAAAAATTGATGTTGGCTTTATTGCCAAAAAAGAGCTGAAAAACTTAACTAAGAATTCTTTGAAGAGTGAAAAAAAGGTCATGGAGTTTTTTATGAATTGTCGGGAGTTTTCAAAAAAACTCATTGAAAAATCTCCGTTAAACTTTTCTCTAGTACGAAATATGTGCTTCTTAGATCCTAGGACATTAATCGTGAACAAAGAGGCTAACTTGAAAAAACTTCAAAGTGTATTGATATACTTGACCAATGCAGGTCAAGTCAATGACTCTAACTGTGACTGTATTCTAAAGGAGTACAGTAACTTTATCACAGAATTCAATGCAATGGATTCATTTAAAAGATTCAGGCACTGTGTTGAGGAAAATTTCAATCCCAGCATAGATAGAGTGGATGTATTTTACAGTGAGTTTCTTTCAAACTCCTCATATCCTAACCTGTGGAATGTTGTTAAGCAGCTTCTTTTGCTTTCACATGGACAGGCCACCGTTGAGAGGGGTTTTTCCATCAACAAAAATCTTTTGGTGCAAAATCTTGCAAATGAAACCATTGTAGCAAAAAGATCAATTGAGGATCATATCAGATTTGTCGGAGGGATCAAAAAAGTAATAATATCAAAGGAGCTGATAGTTTCAGCAGTCGGGGCTCGACAGAAGTATATGACTTATTTAGAGAAACAAAAATTATCAAAAACAAATAAAACGCAGGCCCAAAAAAGAAAGCTGTTAAACGAAAATGTGGACAATTTAAAGAAGAAGAAGAAATGTTTGGAAGATGACATAAGGGACCTCACCAAAACTTCTGAGGAATACTCAGAAGAGGCTGAAAAAAAATGTGATTTGGGTTTGATTTCGAAAGCAAATGCACTAAGGCGTCATGCCAAAGAAAAGCTGAATGAATTAAAAACTTGTGATGAAGAACTGAATAATATGTACCTGTCTTTAAAAAATTTATAAAATAAAGAACACTTTAATTTCTTATTTTGTTCTTATTGTGTATTTTATAGTATTCTGGTTTTGTCAAAAAATTATTTAAGGCTATTAAGTGTTTAATTATTGATTTAATCTTAGCAGGGTTGGCAAATATAAAAATATCTGATATTTTTGATAGATATATTGGATATTTTCTGAAATTCTTTAAATAAGTAAATATTTTTTAAATGATAGTATAAATATTAACTACTATTACATTATAATGTTGAATACAATAACATTAATTAATTTGCATAAGTATTATTAGTATGAAATGCCAAATACAATACTATTATTTTAAAGTTAAATATTATAATTAATAATTGAGTGGAATAAATAATAGGAATATAAAACATATATATTATTTACTGAGTAATATTAGGTAAAATCAGTAGTCTTTTTTTAAGTAGAAAATTGATTTGATTATTTAAAACAATTCTTTAATCAGTTTAAGAGTTATTCAAATAGGAGGATATTCAATTTGTCCATAATAGGAGTTTATAGTAGGATGCGTTTATATGCTTGCTAACTAATAAATTGGATTATCATAGTAGAATAATATTTGTTTTTATCTTTCTATTTCTTTTACCAACAGTAATCTTTTATTGCCATAAATATATTTTTATTTTTGTGTGGTTATTTTTTTAAAGTGTAAGTGGTATGGTTATAATTATTAGATATTTCTTTTCATATACTAATTATTGTATTTTATATTACTGTTTAATAATTTACAAATTTAAAAAAAAAAATTCAATAAAACTGTCAATAATTGATAATTATTAAAAAATTGCATAAATAAAAAGAAATGGAAAATATCATGATATGTATCAAATTATATACTATATCGACCAACCCTGAATCTGTGTTAATTAATTAATTTTTTAACTATAGCAATATGTATTTATCTCTTACTATTATATATATTCCTAAATTTTAATTTTCAATATTCTCGTAACCTCCTAATTTTTTTGTAATTTACTCCTGAAAAACTCCTTAAAAACTCCTGAATTTTACTATGTTGGATAGAGTATGAACCCTGAAAGCTGTATTGTTAGATATTTCAGCTTTATACAGACCTGCCAACTCTCAGGTTTTTGGCCGGAGTCTCCGGTTTTTTCGCTAAAACTCCGGTCTCCGGCTTTTCTTGTGTTTCCTCCGGTTTTTTTCCTTTTGAACCAAGTTGATCTTGAAAGAAAAATTTTTTCCGTTCTATGTTAAGTAATGTAAATTTCAATCAGATCTTCTGTAGATTAACTCGAGGAGATTAACTCAATTCAGATCTTCTGTAAGCAGACAAAACCTAGAAAGTTTGGTAACACTGAAAACAAACCAAAAAGAGCCTTGTTTCCAAAAAGTATTTTGTGAAAAATTCTTAAGAAATGCCAAGTCTGCAACCTCTTCATCTTTTAAATAATCTTATTTAACTTGATTTCAATAAATACATATTTTTGGCTAAACGTGTTTGTATTAAATGTATTTTTTACGATGCATTTTTTGTATATTGATATTTGTATGATTTTCATATATCAAAATATAATCCCTAAAGTGCAATTTTCTATGCCGTTATGTTGATAAAAATATCTTAGGTTTTTTGAAGTTAACAAGTTGGCAGGTCTGTCTTTAGTATAACTATGCAGATCACGGACGTAGCTATAGCTTTTCCAAGGGGGGTCTAGAATTCACTTTACAAAGAAGATTTTTGAATATTTCTTTTAAGGTTCCCCTAATGAGTGCTATTATACAATAAGTGTTAGATCACTTAATGACATGTATATATTTTAATGCTCATAATGTAAAAACTTTACATTGTGAGCCCCAAGCAAAAATGGGTATCTGGGTGTCCCCCCCCCCGAAAACTTTTTAAAATTTGCCTCTTAAATACATGTTCTAGCTCATTTTGAGACCATTTGGGCAAAGATAACAGATCCTTGTGAAGCAGACTTTTCAAGGGGAAAAAGTTATAAGAAACATAAAAGTTTTAAGGGAACGAAAAGGTCCTCCAGAATTTTTTTTTGAAAATCCCCTTTATTTATATCTCCTTCTCAAACTATTTGGAGAGCACCAAAAGGGAAAAAACTTCTTGTGCAATTGCCATATTTTTATAATCGACGTCAAAATTTGAGAGGGGAGTTTTGGGGTTCTCCCCCATAAAATCTTTTGAAATTTGACTTAAAGCATAGTGTTTCACCTCATTTTGAGACCCTTTGGACAAAGATGTAGTAATTCATAAATACGGTTTTCAATCATTTTTTGCAAACAGAAAGTTAAAAAAATAATTTGGCCTAATTTGTCTTTATTGATACAGTGCTTGCATCGTGATTCCAAGAGTTCGTGCATACTTATAGTAACTAGTTGAAAATAAACTATCAAGAAGAAAAAACTTTTGTAAAGGATATTTTAACAGGAACTTAATAGACAAAAACAAATATTTTTCTCTTATTCACTTTTATTTTTCAATTCATTGATTCATTTATTGACTAAGTTAAGAAACCCTAAGCAACCACCTCTCCCCCTGTGACCCAGCATGGTATTTTAAAGACCTCCCTCCCTCTCTAAACAGGTCACGTAGTATCGGTACGTTCCCTTATAATGTCTTAATACAGTTGACTCCTGCTTATCAAAGTAGTTTGAATGACTGAGGCTAAACCTAAAACACGTAAATAAAATAAATTGTGTTGGTTAATTTTTACTTATTTTAATTACATTTTAACAATGCAAAATTTATGCAGATAACAAGGCAAATTCACTAAGAAAAGTAATTCTTATGCTTAAAAAAGTCCTTCATAATAATTAACTAAACCAAACCAACCTGAATGTAGTCATAGAGATTAGTACAACCTGCTCTCTTAAAAGCCAAACCAAACATTCGTCATGTCTGGAATCACTACTTGTCCAAGGCATCCTTGCTTCTCTATTCCTGACCCCCTACTATATTTCTAAATAATTAATATTGTTTTGTTGTTGAGGGTAAATAAAATTGAATAATCAGTTTTTGGTTTTGAATAATTTGCTTTAATTAAAACCCTTTATCTCTCCCATTAAATATCAGTAAGCTCTTTTGAATGCAAAATATAAGAAGTATTACCATAAATTGCAAACTAACCTATTAAAATATTCAGCTATGCCAATGAAAACATTAAAAATAGCAATATTTCAATGTTTGGGTTTCAAAATATTTTGGGACTTTTTAAGGGACAATGAAACTGAACCAATAATTCCCCCTGTGTGTTCCTGTAAGAATAATTGGTGAGGAGAAGTTTAAAAACAATTACTACAAATGTTTAAGACAGCTTGTTATGTTGAACCAAAAATTTAAGCTATTTTCTCATTGGTTGATTTGTTTTAAGGTTTCCCTGATCTTGCTGTATTGCCTCCTGAAATAAGTCTTGGTGTTTTATCTCATCTAAATGCCACTGATTTATGTTTAGCTGCTTGTGTTTGGGGTGAACTTGCTCAAGATCAAATACTATGGCAGAGGTAAGTCTAAATAAGTTATACAATAGTGGCCTTGGCTTGGAAATGAAATTTTGCACTTTTTAACTAGGGGGAAAAGGATGCAATCATAAATATAAAAATAGTAGCATAGAAATCAGCTATTTCTCATTATGATTAAAAGAATGAGAAATCCTTTCTAAAGTTCATTTGTTAATTTTTCTGTTGTCTCAGGGTTGAAAAATCGAAAAGGTATGATTTACGAAAGGTTTGTTTTGTATTTTAGCTTATGCCAGAGTCAGTGGGGTTATGCATCAATTTACTCAAAAGAAAAGTACAATGGATTTTCCTATCATCATTTATATTTACAACTAGATGAAGGAACTATAACATTTAATGCTGATGCATTTATGGTGAGTTCGCCTAATTGCCTTTAGTTACTGTTTTTTAATTCTCAAATAAGTTGTCATGTGGTTTAACTAATTGTAAGACATACTATCTCTCTATGAAAGTTTTTGTTTGCAGGTAAAATAAGCTAAAATAATTTTTGACTGCTAGTATATTTATTATATTAATACTTATCATTTGTCTTTCTGTTTATTTTGTTGGCATTTTTACTCGGTTGATAAAATCTGAAACATAATTTCAAATAGTTTTTGAATTTTTCATTTATAAATTATGATGTTATATATGCATCTTTTGTGTTTAGGGTATGGAATATTTTATTAAACATCAACTGATTGATGATACCCCTCAAGAAATTGCACACTTTATTTACAGTACACGTACATTAAACATTAGGCAAAAAAGACTTTACTTAAACAGCAGGTAATTATTGTTTACCTTTATTGTACATTTCTGTATATAAGCCAAGAACTTTTGGAAATATTTTCAATTATAAGGTGGGAAGTCGGCTTATATTCAGATCTTACAATCTTGCCACTGTAAGTTGGTGTTTTTTGATGGACCTAGAATTAAATAATACTATCAATTATTAAGATTAATCTTATTTATGATGCTTAATATAAGCAACTCATTTAACATAAACTTGTTTTTGGGTGTCAAAATAATTATAATAATTTAATTGAAGATTACAAGTAATATCTTGGCAAAAACTAATACTAAATACTGTTACAAATGCATCATTTAAAAAAGATTATACCTTAAAAGATAAGATTGTTTGATATTGACTTTTAAATTAGATTTGATTTTCAGGTAAATTTTTGGAGAAAAAATTACTCTCGGATTATACAGGGTGTCCCACGAGAAGTGGCCCAACCCCTTTAACTTTTGAACCCCTACAGATATAGTCATGAAAGTGGGGTCTAGGTATAGTAAAGTGACCCTGCCCTATCCAATGAGACAACTTCTAACGCCCTCTAGCGGAAAATTTAGGAGTTATAATTTTTATTTAAAAAACTATTTGAGGTATGTGAAAAAAGTCAATGACTAAGTTGTAGAGCAGCATCGATTCAGTAGGAAAAGACACCTTAATGAGAAAAATATCTGGAATAAAACCCCTAAAACGCACGCTCAATTGGGTTGTATTTACGTAGATTTTACGTCTTAAAACGCTCCTCACGAGGCGAAAATGAGAATTTTTCAATTTAATGAACTAAGAATACTTTTAGTCATTTACTTAATTATAAAAATGAAAATTTATTATTTTCGCCTTGTAAGGAGCGTTTTAAGAGGTAAAAACTACGTAAATTCAACCTAATTGAGCTTGCATTTTCGGGGTTTTATTCAAGATATTTTTCTCATTAAGGTGTCTTTTCCTACAGAATCGATGCTGCTCTACAACTTAGTCATTGACTTTTTCACATACCTCAAAAAGTTTTTAAAATAAAAATTATAACTCCTAAATTTTCCGCTAGAGGGCATTAGAAGTTGTCTCATTGGATAGGGCATGGTCACTTTACTATACCTAGACCCCACTTTCATGACTATACCTGTAGGGGTTCAAAAGTTAAAGGGGTTGGGCCACTTCTCGTGGGACACCCTGTATAAGGAAATTTAGTATTAATTAGCAAAAATTTAAATGTAAAATTCCTCTTAATCAATGTTTTACTTTAGTAGTGTTTATAAGTTGGATAATTTGCTTATGGTTGAAAATTTTCTTTCTCACCATTCATATGAGTCTCTTCTTATTGGAAACATGACCATAAAGAGTTTGAGATAAAAACTTAGACACAACTTTATTCACTTTATTGAAATTTGAAGTACTAGTACTAAGTTTTAAGGAATTTTTACTGATAAATGTAATCAAAAATGAAATCTTTCAACTTAAATATGCAAAAATAGTTTTAAAAAATTGTACCTTAACATGTAAAATTTTTCCAACATCAGTGTTTTATGACCTAATGCAGGAGTGCACACAATTTTAGGCTAGTTTAAATTCCTAGCTTCTTATTTATTGAAAACCTAGATAGGGCACCATTTAGACAATCTGTAATACTAAATATTGTGAAAATTTTGTTTTCACACTTTGATTCCACTTTCCTATTCTAGTGAAATTACTTCTGATGTTGCTAAAATATTTTAAATGATATTTTAATTTGAGTAGCGTAAAACGGTATATGAATTTACAACCTTTTTATTGTTTATTTTTTCAAATCAGAATAAAATTAAGCTTTAAAATGACGAAGATTCACAACATGAATTATACCAAATTGCAGGAGAGATGTCTTGAGCCATCTTATAGGAATGCACAACTTTTCGAACCAGTTTCTTCCTCATGCTCTTAGGAGGTTCTTTGAGTCTTTACAAGCTCCAAATGAATTGGACAATTATCTTCATTTTTTGTTAGAAAAGTTTTCTGCACGATTCTGCCAGTGTAATCCAAGTCTACAGCTTAATCCAGGTAAGAGAAAATCACAAGTTTTTAAGCAAATATATTTAACAAATACAATAAAGCACCGTTTATACGTCTTTCAAGGGACCAACGTAAAATGACGTATAAAGGAAAGAATGTATAATTGAAAACATCTTTGATTATTAGGTTTCTAATGCTCTTAAGGCTGATTTTCGTATATACAATAAATTTGAGGTTTTTCTAAGTGAAAAATTACTTCAAAACAGTTATAAAACTGAAAATAGTTACTAAATTTTAAAATATTAAAATGTTTAACATAAAAATGAGACAAACCATATCTTTGTAGTTTATCCTAAATATTTGTTATTTTTCATATCTTGAGTATACTATATTGCACAACCCATGCACAATATCCAAATACATAGAATTGTATATGAATTTCAAATCTTCAATTTATTACATTTATTTGAAAGAATCCTTCACAGTGGGAAATGACGTATTATAACTGATATTACACATTGTATAAACAAAGAATTTTTGCATTAAAATGAATAGGAATGAATTGGGACTTTGCATATATGTAAGTATATGCTAATTAAGAAATTTATTTAAGTAACCTTCAAAATCATTGAATTTTATTAAAATTTGTCCACATCCCCTTACAAAAAACACCATTTTCTTGCTTTGAGAATCAATTAGTACAGCTTTTTTTCTTTCAAAGCACTGCTCTATAAAAAACATTTGATGAGGCTTAGGCCTTAAAAAGAATGGCGGGAGGAGGCACCAAAATCTATGTCAGTGACTAAAGGAATATCACATTCAGTTTTTAAGAGTTAGAAAATTGGAAAGTTAAAAAAAATATTCATAATTGGAGTGGACAATAAACAAATATCCTTAATGTAGAAAATTTGGTTATCAAAATCAATGATCACAGTAATTATAATAAAATATATTTTAGTACAAATTACTTTAAATTTACTAGTTCACACATTTATAAACGGCTAACAAAAGGGGTTTACAAAAAAGTGATGCATGTTACTTTTAATTGAATGGTTTATTTCAGAAACAAGTTAAACCCCATTGGATTAACACAGCATTTAACCCTACAGTGCATACTGTTGCCATTTGGCACCACGACATTTTTCCCCATTTCCTACTTGAATTTCCATTTCCAAACGACAACACCATTCAATAAGTACAATAGATATAACATTTCATTGTATTAGCACTTTAGACTGCCAGTAGATCACAGCAGGGGTACTATTTTGAGACATTTGTTAGTAGCTAGTTAGACGAAAGTCAAGACACAGAAAACGCCAAAATAAAAGGACCATATAAAATAAAATAAAAAAAATTTTCAGCTTGAACAAAAAATTTTCTGGAAAGATAAGTTGTTTTTTTATATTTTTAGAGCATTTGGTTTTATTTCACTTCACAATTTATTTCACAAGAGACACAAATTAATTTCACAAGGACAACGTTTTTTGCCAATAAAAAGTAGAAAAAATTAAATTAATCTTTTTTAGTATTTTTTTACTAATTTACACCATAATAGAAGTCACATATTTGATTTTCAAGTGAATTTAAAAAATCATGCATTGTAGGGTTAACTTGTTTCTGAAATAAAATTCAATTGGGTAAATTTATACACTATGGGTTGATTTTTTATTCAATCAGATACATTACATTTTGTTTTGGAGAGTAAGGTGATTTCGTGAGAAATAAAATATTTTATGATATTGAAATTAATTTATTAAAAAATCCATTTCTTTACTCTTTTTTAAAATAAATGTTATTAAATATGATTTAATCAACACCTTATTAACACCACATTTGAATGTTTCAGATATGGTTTATATTCTGTGCTTTTCCTTGATAATGCTATCTGTTGATTTGACAAGTCCACATATCAAAAATAAAATGTCAAAGCGTGAATTTATTCGTAACGTACGATATGCTATTCACAAGGCGGACGATGAACTATTTGGTCATATGTATGATGACGTTTATTTACGAGGACACATTGCTCCGAATTCTGGTGATTAATTCTCTTGTTATTGTTAGTGTTACTCAGTTTCATTGCATTTTACAATGTTCTGCATCCTAGTCTAAAGTTTTTAAGCTTTTGTTGTCAATGGTTTTTGCTTCATAGCAAATTTTTTTATTTTTTGTGTGCTATGTACACTAATTTATGTTTTGTACATGTTTTTGTTAATCATTTAGATGTTTATGACAGGAATTGTTTTCATAACAAACATTTTGTAGATTTTATGTAAAAAATCATTGTAACTGTTTCTTTTAAAGATTCACAACTTTCTTGAGGGTTGAATGTTTCATTGCCACACAGACATAAAAAAGCACTTTCTCATTAAATCTACATAAAAAAATTCAATAGAATGGTAAAAGGTGTTTGTGTCATTAGAGTTTCTCCTGATATATTCAATGCAAATATAGCTACATTCTCTAAAGCTTTACCACACTGAGAAAAAAGTTTAAAGAAATTGATTAAACAACTTTCACTTCCATTTATAAAAAAAATTAAAAAGGATATGTATGTGTATATGTATTCTGGTAGAATAAAAATTTAGATCTTTCCTACCTAAGAAAAATCTTGATTTTTCTTGGTTAAAAAGTATTGTTATTACATTGTATATAACTATGTATTATCTTCTTTAAAAACATTTAGATTTAAAAATTTATACTTTGTATTAGTTGGATTTCTAGAAATATGTATGCTTAAATGGTAACATGGTGGGGATATGCTAGATGGGTAATTTCTAGTATTCAATTAAATATTTGGGTCTTCATATCGATTTTAAAATATTCATAAATTAATTGGTTTGATAGAGGTTGGTTCTGCTTTTAATCATCTAGATTTATGAGTTAATTACTTTTTACATAACCTTATATGTAAAAGTTAGAATTAGCAAGTGCAGAAGTGTTTGACTTTGCATTCAGTCCTTCGGTTAATGTCTTGAGTCCTTAGTTCTCATAGAGTAAAATGCTATGAATGTTAGCTGGAAAAGTTTTCAAATGAACCCAAATGAACTACTTATGCTTGTATTGATGTTATACTGTTTCAGACTTAGTGCAAACATGTGAATGATGCATAACACATTTTAGAAATTGGGGTGAAGGACTTTCACTAATTTTGTTTTGTAGTTGAAAAATACAAAAAAAATTAAATTTTCTGAAGATTTCACCAGAGATCATCTTGATGCTTTTCACATACATATTCAATAAGAACTTATCTCATTGGATATGGCACTTCTCATTTTTTTACTTGATGTGCTATTTTCTCTATTCACTGTTATTAATTTTTAATTCAAATTTAATTTAATTTCATCTTTTGTATGATTTAGACTTGCTCAAAAAAGCTAATCAATTTTATTGGTGTTTAACAGTTTGTGGAAGAAAACATTGCTATTAACCCTTTCAGTCCTAGGAACTCCAAATTTCCCATAGGATTCAATGGCAATTTTGGACTGTCTAGAATTGAAAGGGTTTAGCTGTATAAAACTTTCTTTCATCCCTATTTTACGATTATTTTCTGTATTTTAGAAAAATGTAAATGATTTGAATGGGATGTTCTTAAACTTTTTACAACAATATGCTGAAAGAAGTAGGTCACATGATTTTGAAAAATATTGATTACTAGAAAGTTTTGATATTTAATGGGTTTGCCAAAGTGAACTATAAATTAAAATAAGGCATTACAATGAGAGAGACTAAGAAATTAAAATACCCTAAATAAATATTTTTACCTGTGGTCTTAAAATGACTTAAGCATGTAGCATTTTTAGGCTTCCATTTTTTGCTATTGGTTTAAAAACCATTTCTTTCGTCTGTGTGAGCAATACAAGGTAAACTTATTACACGAGTTTGATCAAAATCGTTGTTTACTGAACTCGGCTCTTTCCAAGTAGAATTAACATTAATACATAATGGATCTTAAGTTGTTGTTGAGAAATAAAACTAATACAGTATGATTAGAGTGGGAGTAAAACTAGTTGGTTTATCTTAGTATATATTTTAAAAAATTTCTGGTGGTTCTTGTTTTTGATTACAAATTCTTGATGATCAGAGCTTGTATGCATTTGCCTTTTTATATGGTGCTGGTGCATTTTATGTTTTTATTTCTAACATGGTAAAGGTATGGGAATGTGGCCGCGGTGGTGTAGTGGTCAGCGTCTCTGGCTACGAGCATTACCGACCCAGGTTCGATGCCTTGCGGCTTCTCCTTATGTAGCTGGTCATGGGTCAACTCAGCCCTTTATCCTTCCGGGGTCGATAAATGAGGACCAAGCTCGCTTGGGGGAATCAACTGGGGGTCCAGCGTCAGGCTAGCCACTCGGCCTGGACACACGCTAGTAATTAGCACCCCAGGCCCAAAGGCTACAGAAACGGAGATGGGCACCGCCTGATGGGCCACTAGGCCCAGGCAGACTTTGATTTTTGAAAGGTATGGGAAAATTTAAAGCATTTATTGAAATACCTAGTGATTATAAATATATCTAGTCTATATAAGAAATAAATTAGTTTTATTTGAAAATCATAATTAGCTTGCATGTTCTTTTAAGCTTTCTTATCTCTGTGTAGGATTGTTTGGTAAAATTTTTGGGGTTAAAAATATTTTATTCAAGATTCATCTTTTGGTATTCAATTATAGTTTAAACCAGTGGTTCCAAAAGTGGGTGAGCAAGGAACTCAGGGTAGGATGTTACAAGTATTTTGGATATTTATCAGTTTCATATACAATGTTTTAAATAATCACAGGAAAAGGTTATAAGTAATCTTATTCTTGGTATTCAAAAATAAAGCTGAGAAAATCTAAGTATTTGTATCAATACATATTCTAGGACTCAAATTATGTGCTGCTTCTAAATTAGAGGAGTATCTCTGGGTTTCAAAGAAATTCTCTTGCAAACAAATAGTTTAGATGGGGTGCATAAAATACCTTTTAGTATAGGGCAGATAATGTCTTAAATGCGGCACATAATTATATATCTTATTGATATTAATAGCTGGGGTGCTATGAGAAAGTTCTAATTCTCAAACAGGTGCCACTATTTGAATTATGAATTTGTTTTTTGTGCCACCACGGGTTAAAACCTATGAAAATATTTTCCTGTTCAATTATTTCCAACATATTTTGGAACAAATCAACTATTAAGTTTGAATCTTTTTTCTGGAAATTTAATATTTACTTTCCTGTTGCAGTTAAATCTTGCCAAAACAATTTTGAGGGATTTCTTTATTTTAATGACATACACCTAAATACTTTGGCAGCTCTTTAAATATTTTTGAACACAAAATTGTTTTTTAATTATATTATCTACTGCTTTTACAGCCCTACATAATTATTTAACATTCTGGCAAGCTAATTTGTTTATGACTTAAAAATATTTAATGTATTTTGTAATATTTGACTAAAGCTATAACACAATTTTTAATATGTGTAATTTATTAAAATGAATGGTTAGTTACATACACATTAAATCACCATGTGTTAATTGTCAATTTCCCAATGTATAAAGTGTTTAAAAATTTTTAATTAGAGGTTTTTTATTATTTTGATTTCTGTAGTTTAACTGTTTCCTTGTGAAAGTTGCATGAATGGGTTTACTGTTGAGTAGATATCTAGTCAGATGTACTTTTATATGCTTAAAAAATATTTTATCAAATTAAAGCAATACACAACAAATCTCATGTTTATTTTGATATGAATTCTGTGTATCTGAGCAAAAAAAATCCCTTTCATATTTGCAGTTTCCTTTAGAACTTAAATAAAAACTTTGTTTACCTGTTTTTGAGGTTTTGTTAAAAAATGAAATGGTTTGCAGCATTTAAGGATTTGACAGTTTGCCCACCCTGAAAACCTTATTAAATACAGGATGCATAACTGCATAGTTTAAAATGGACTGGAAAATGTTAATAAAACCTTGTGTATCACCAGTGATGTAGTCAGAAATTGTTTTCAGATAATAATATTAGTATTTTGGGCAAAGGGGTCTGATAATCAACTGTCAAAAAGTTTCAGGATTTCTAATAGTCGAAAAGAAAAACTTATGAGTTCCTGATGGGAAATATAGAGGGTGTTTCAATAAGTCTGCCCAAACTCTGCATGGAAAGATCCCTTAAATGGAGTACATAAAGTTTTTGTATGGAGAACTATACCTGTGTGACAACTTTTATTCTTTCGAAAAATATGACATTATATGCCATAAAATTTTATTACTTCGTTTTACAGTGCGTGCACTATGGACATTTTTATCACCTTACTCTGATGAGAATTTTATTAGGTCAACCAGAAAGTTCTTTCGCTTCATGGAGCATCTGTATGCAATGTATTTTTTGGTACTTTTCCATTACGTTAAACCAGTAAGATACTTCAACTTCTATCTAAAGCCAATTTGGCAAATTTTGGCTCTTTTTTTGTTAGCTAACTTTTTTAAATTCTAAGATTAGTAACAATTTGTTTACTTCAAGTTGCGACCTATAGAAAACTTATAACTAAAATTCTAATGAATTTAACTTTTAATTAAAGTAATATTTTGATTGTGTATGGATGATCTTAAATGTTTCATAAACTGAAACTTTTTTATACTACTATTGATGAGCAGCTGTGGAATTCTCAGAGATCTAGATTCGAGTAAATGATCTTCAAGATTTTTCTTAATGGAGGGTTAGGGGTTGTGATCCGGCAATTTATATATATAATATGAATGGTTGTGATAAAACTATCCGAATGGTTTAGAAAAAAATATAAATCTAATGTAGATTTCCCCCATGATATGTTAGAATATCTTGTTTAAAAAAACTAGCCAGTTGATTGTAATTTAAAAATCTTAATTTTAAGAAAATTTTGAGCTGAAAAAACCAAGTAACGTTATCATAGATTTCAGGAAAGTCCATATAAAGATCAATCTCAAAAACAAGCCAAGATGCGAAATTGACTTTTGATACAGTTTACATTTTATGTTGATCTCCCATAATAGAATAGAGGTAAAAAATGTAACACATACAGACGCTCCCAAATCCGACATTACTTTCCGGTTTGCCTAATAGTTTTCAAACTAAATGTCTAAGAAAAATTCTCAAAATCTATTGCCTTAACAAAAAATCATGTTGAATTATACAACATATTTAACAGTCAACCCACAACTAAGGCCGTTGCAAAGAAAAGAAGACAGAACGAGCACTAGGCGGTCCCAGACACTAACGCACTCGACCCGCGGTACCTGCGTTAAAACTGTGGTTACAGTTAAGCTTTCAGGTCCTGTAACCATGGAGACGTTTTGCATTTTGCAAGCACACGATCCATGGACCCCGTGATCACCAGGATCGCGAAAATTTCTTTTCTTTCAACAAATTTTTAAAATTTGCTTATTATAGAACATTCAAATTAAATTGTTGAGGTTTTTTCATTTACAAAATCAAACTCAAAAATATTCAAAACATAATTATTACAGAATCTACTTAAATCATTAATGTTGATTTAATTCTATCAGGGACGTGCCAACAGGGGGGCCGGGGGGTGGGCGCCCCCCAGCTTCTGGATTGGGGGGGGTCGAAGGCTATATCTCGCCCCCACCTTTTCAAAGATTTTTCAGATCCTGCAGAATCTACATCCGAAATTCGGATGAGGCTTACGAAAACGAGTTGAAAAGGTGGGTTTTTTTACTTAAATTTCCAAAAATTTTCTGGGGTAGGACCCCAAGACCATCATGGTACTTGTAACTGTTATTACAGCTCTATTTTATACTAAGTTTGTCAAAACGCAAAAATGCTACCATAAAATCTATATCTAATTTAACTTTAATTTAAGAGAATGATAAAATTATGTTAAGATCGTTTCAATGAGGGATAGGAAGAAATTTTTTGTTATTCTGCAGGTAGACTGTTAAATAACTTAGGTGCAAGATAAAAGAAGTGTTTGCGAAATATCTCCTTATAGAAGCGTGGAATCTGATAAATTTCACTAATTCTTCTTTCGTTAACCCTATTTTTAAAATTGCAAAACAAGAAAAGTGTAATTCTATAAAAAACAAGTCGTAGGGGGAGTAAACCTAAACTTTTAAAGTCAACATAATAGGAATTATTAAAACTTAAATTTCGAAACGCTTATTTTGAATAGAAATTAAAGGCAATTCTGCCCGGTTACATTTGATAAAACACTATAGTTTAAAATCGCCATTTTAAAAATTCT
This sequence comes from Tetragnatha versicolor, assembly GCA_024610705.1. Lineage (NCBI taxonomy): Eukaryota > Metazoa > Arthropoda > Arachnida > Araneae > Tetragnathidae > Tetragnatha > Tetragnatha versicolor. The sequence continues at coordinate 10,427,794 of JANDEH010000009.1, forward strand.
TCTGGGGAAGGACCCCCAGCCTCCTAGAAAATTTGGCTTATATTTATAATCTTTTCCTTGAAAATTCTGTGGTTTACAAAGTCTCAAAATGCGATAAAACTTTACTTTTAGAGGTAAGTTTTCAAAATTTTCTGGGGGAGGACCCCCAGACCCCTTTTTCTTGCCTAGGTGAAAGTATTCACTGAAAATACTTTTTTACTTCAATAAAGTTTCGCACACCATTCTGGGTATGGCCCTACAAAAAATACTTCGCCCCCACTCTCAAAAACGTTGGCACGTCCCTGAATTCTATTTAATTGATAAGATAAATAAGATATTTCAACTTTGGAGGCCTTTAACTACAAAAGAGAACAAAATACCAAGGTTGAATTTTTTTTTCAGAATATAGTCCAGTAAGGTGGTTAAGCATTGTCTACATGCAAAATATAGATCTTTCGGGAATACTAAGCCTTCGAATACTGAAAAATCATCATTTTTAAAGTTCTACTTTTAAGCTGATTTTCGATATTTGTGACACGATTCTCCTTAAATTTGTAATGTGCATTATTAAGGCTGTATCTTTCTGAGTAAAATGACTTTTGTTGCAGGAACTTAAGTTAAACCAGTTAGGAGTTACGAAAGTTAACGTAAACCCTTACAAATGCAAAAATCTGCTTTTTTTTGTAGAACATCAATGGATGCCATAAAAATTCAAATAAAGAAAAAAAATAAAAAATAGTGTTTTTGGACTATCTATTATCTAATGATGTAAGAATCAGCGCTTGAAAAATAATTTGATTTAAAAATGGTCGAGCGACCATTACTATTTTTTCTGAATCACAATATGGATTGACCCTTAATTTTATTTACAAAGTATTTATAAAATAACAATCAAAACAGGTGAAGTTTGTCTTTCAAAGAGTAAAACCTAAGAAATTTCCGTTTTCAAATCTATCAAACCTTTTTAGTTACAAAATGACTTTTGTCCAATCGGGTCTAGGGAAAGGGTCTTACATAGCCTTTACTCCGTCCCTGGCTATGCTACTGCAAAGAACGGAATTTCGCTTCATTCTGTTGCTTGCGGTTAGCACTACACGCTTGAAAATTTTCCCACCCTTTTTCAAACTAGAAAACGATATTACATTCAAAAATATCCTTTTATTGGATTTAAAAGTAAATCTACTTAACTCTACTCGCAGAACTCTTAACGAAAGTAGAACCTAACGAAAACAGACGAAACGCACAAGCAGATTGATTACTCAGATCCTTCAAATGGTTTTTCGTGTTCTTTCATGATCTCCTTTCAATCGCAATTACTCCTTTTTATTTTAAATTAACCACTTTCAATTCAACAAATGAGCTATAAGTAAACGATGGAACTACCGCCTTATCATAGAATATTATGTTGTTGAAAAGTGTTTTCTGCATACGTTAATCTAATAAAAATTAATTTTTATGTCTTCCTTCATAAAAAGGTCTTAGTCTTATACAGTAAGTAATGTGAAAAAATAGAAAATTATTGTAAAGCGGTCACAGTTTATTTTCATACCATGGAAAGCTAGGGTTACTTGGGGTAAGTGGGTCACTGGGGTAAGTGGGTCACCCCCCTAAAACTATAATATGTACAGGAAATTTCACACTTACTCGCATTGATTATGTTACAGCTTGTCACACCGATGAGTTTTGCATATATTTGAGATTTGTTTCATTTATTTTTAAGATTATAGAACTAATTTAAAATAGATTCCCAGAATGGATTTTTTGGAGGGTTCAAGACGTATTTTTCAAAGAAGTATTTCCAGGTAAGTTTTCATTACATTTTAATGTTTATTGAACTGTTTTGCAGAGTTTGACCTAAATTACATACGGCAATTTGAAATATTTTGAAGTGTTTTACAGGGGGGTCCCACTTACCCCATAGTTTTAGCATGGTTGGGGTAAGTGGGACCCTTTAGTATGATATAACTGGTTCTAGAGCAGGGGTTCCCTATAAAATTTTGCCGAGGACCCCCTTTACAAATAATTTACTGACGAGGACCCCTTGAACTTAAAGGCTAAATTTAAAAAAAAATGCAAGTCTGCCCTCAGCAACAATCGATTTCAAAACCGAAACTATCGTATTTTAGTCGATAAAAAATTGCAAAAAACAGAACAGATTATCTTTGGTGGTAAACAGAGGTTGCGCCCCCTACATTAATCTATTTGTACTACAGAGACAATAAACTAACAAAACTAACGAATGAACTGCTGAGTAGGATAACGATTACTTCAAATTAAGGAAAATAAAAAAATACTTAATTTCTCGGTGACATTTCGCGGACCCCTTGGACACAGCCCGCGGACCCCCAGGGGTCCGCGGACCACCTATTGGGAACCCCTGTTGTAGAGGGTCCCATATGATATAGGAACTACTACTGAAGACATGAGCGGATTTTAAGGGGGTTATAGGGACAATTTCCCCCCAATATTTTCAGAAAATTTCGATTTATAGTAGCAAGTAGCAAAACCTTTTACTCACCACTTCAAAATTCATTAAAATTTATTAATAGTGTGATCGACATTTTATATCAAATTTGCGTATTAATTTAAGTTATGGTGAGTAAAGTGAAATATCTCAGCAATAGTGTTCATTCTCATTTAGTGTGTGTGATTTCTTTTTTATCCTACAATGGTGTATTAAAGTGCCAAAATAAATCTTAATCAACATTATTATGTTTTTTAAACACTATTTTATATGCTAAAGTAAAACATATCCCTTTGGCCTTTTAAAATATTCTTTAAAATACTTATTTTGCTTTTCATTCTATTCTTACCTCGTCATATTGATTTTGATGTGAGTAGATTTCTCACTCATGGACACAGTTACAATAAAATATTTTATATTGAAATTTACTGTACTTTATCAAGTAAGACCTACTTACTTCCTTTAAAGTTTTGCTTGCTTTAAATATAAATAAAGAGGGGGTGACCCACTGACCCCATCTCTTGGGGTAAGTGGGTCACCTATCTCATTTTTGATAAAAAGACCAGTTAAGAAAAATATAAAGCTTTATTTTAGAAACTACTGATAAATTTTTGTTTATAGATAGACTCTTTAATGAAATTAGTCAACAAGTACAAAATAAACCCTTTCAAATTTTTTCTATAAAGCTCCAAAAATGTACTAGGCCGAAAAGGGGTCCCACTTACCCCAAGTGACCCTATATTTATACAGGGTGTTTCAGAAGTCTGTTTCGCGACTTTTATTTGGATGGAACCAACGTGTCCTAGGGTCATGAGAGTAAGGTCTACCTCTTCTAGGTAAATGACCCTAGAGAATCCATTAAAATGGCTTACAGCGCCCCTATCGGCGAAATAAAAAAGTAAAAAAACCAAAAACAATAACCTTAAGGCGGCCTGTTACCTTAATTTAGAACACCTTTAAAGAAGGTATGACTCCAAAATCCAAGAAAGAAGCATCTTTAGAAATAACTTAATTTTAATAACAACTAACAATTAGAACAACAAATAAATTTAGATTAACAAGTAAATATTAAAGATTAACATAAGCCTGGCTGCTTGAACATAATGGTGTCTGGACAGTGGCCGGCACACGCTCCGTGAAGGCAGGAAAAGTCAGAAAAGAAGGGAAGGAAGGGCTGAGCTTCGAACCGTCAGGCTTTTTATACCTCTTGAAGCGCCGATCAGTCAAAGTTGGAGTAGCTAGCTAGAAACGTCACCAGTTCTTTTCGAAAGGCTAAAGAGCCTACGAAAGCCGGGAATCGAACACGATGGCGAGGTCGCCACACTATCCCCCTTCCAGTACAGAGGTCACGCTGTACGACATCATGACGCGTGATACCTTGAAGTGAACTTCACTTTTCTTCCAGAACGAGTAGTCACAGGAGGTAAGTCCGTCGACGCAGTATCAGTCACAGGAGGCAAGTCCGTCGACGAAGTATCAGTGGGTGACACTGCTGTGCTACTTTCTCCTTCCTGATCCTCTGCTTCGAGAAAGGCGGGCTTGAGACGATCGATGCTGATTACGACCTTACGACTGGGAAGCTGCACTGTAAAATGCTTCTCTTGTCTGGAAAGCACAGGATACGGGCCGTCGTAGGGTGCAACGAGTGGTGGTTTCACTCCATCATGTCGCACAAACACGTGGCTGCAGCTGTCCAGTGCTGGATGAACGAAACAGGTTCTCTTACTGTGAGATGAGGTCTGGACCGGCGACAGTCGCTTCATGGTCTCTCGCAGTGTACGGAGGAATGCTGAAGGCTCAGTTGCAGGTAACTCTGACGTGAAGAATTGTCCTGGCAACCTCAGCGGAGACCCGTAGACCATCTCTGCACAGGTGGAACTCAAGTCTTCTTTGAAGGCGGATCTGATGCCTAGCAGTACGACAGGTAAGGTCTCGGTCCAACGAAGGTGATTATGGCTCATCAAACCCTGCTTCAAAGTGCGGTGGAGACGCTCCACTATCCCATTAGCACACGGGTGATATGGAGTTGTGCGGGTCTGTCGACATCCAAACGTGGAAGACATCACAGAGAAAAGTTTAGACATGAACTGTGTACCTTGGTCGCTGGTTATGACATCAGGTACTCCGAACCGGGCAATCCAGTTACTGAAGAAAGCGGATGCAACAGTCTCGGCAGATATGTCCGAAATGGGTATGGCTTCCGGCCATCGGGAATATCTGTCCAAGCAGGTCAGAAGATACCTGTATCCTTCAGAGGGAGCTAGCGGTCCGACGAGGTCAAGATGGACATGTCCAAATCTTCTATCTGGCAAACCAAATTGATGGATTGGGCTTTTGGTATGCTTGTGAACCTTGACAGCTTATACAGGACCGTACCCAAGACGCGACATCCTTGTTCGCAGAAGGCCAGACGTATCGCTCCAGTACCAGCTTTTTAGAAGCTCGTATACCGGGATGCGAAAGTCTATGGAGCGAGTCAAAGATCTGCCTGCGGAAAGTTGCGGGAACGAATGGTCGGATTTTTCCATTCGACACATCACAGTACAATTGTGCTGTTGGGGTGAGCTGGAACAGCTTAAGGCTCCAAGACGTCTGGGTGTCTTCAAGGATCCTTTTAAGCTCAGTGTCCTCTTTTTGAGCACGGGACATCTCCTCGTAGTTGATTGCAGTCAGCTCAACGGTGCACATTCTCGACAAGGCGTCGGCAACTACGTTTTTATCACCGGATATGTGACGGATGTCAGAACTATATTGAGCAATAAAGTCCAGATGTCTCAACTGTCTTTGTGAACAGGTGTCGTTTTTCTTCCGGAAGGCGTACACAAGAGGCTTGTGGTCCGTGTATATGATTAGCTCACGGCCTTCAACTGAATATCTGAAGTGCTTTACAGCACAGTATATGGACAACAGTTCGCGGTCATAGGTGCTATAACGTGCCTCACTAGACGTTAGCTTTCTAGAGTAAAACTCAAGAGGTTTTAAACCCTTTTCAGTTTGCGCCTGGAGACTTGCACCCATAGCCACGTCCGATGCATCTACCATTAAAAAAATTTTATTATTTTGAGGAAAATAACACAAGGCAGCGGCGTTCGACAAATCCAATCTGCATTTCTCAAATGATTTACTAGAAATGTCATCCCAAGGGACAGGGCGGGTGTCTTTTTTCTTAGAATTTTTTAAAAAGTTGTGGAGAGGGGCTTGTGTTTCGGCTGCGTTAGGTATGAATCTCCTGTAAAAATTTAACATCGCCAAAAATCTTCGAAGTTCGGATATTGTTTTAGGTTTTGGCATTTCGGTTATGCATTTTACTTTAGAGGGGAGAGGTTTTACACCTTCGGGTGTTATCAGACATCCCAAAAACGTAACAGAATTTTGGCCAAGAACACATTTTGACGGATTCAATATTAAGCCGAACTCTTGTAATCTACCAAAAATGAGACGTAGATGTTTTTTATGTTCTTCAACATTTGAGGATGCGACAAGTAAGTCGTCAAAATAGGGAATACAAAAGTCTAATCCATGTAACACTTGATGAATGAACCTCTGAAATGTTTGACCAGCGTTCCTGAGGCCAAAAGGCATGGACACGTACTCAAACAATCCAAAAGGCGTTACTATAGCAGTTTTCGGAATGTCTGATGGGAAAACTGGGATTTGGTGGTATGCCCTCGCGAGATCTAGTGTTGAGAATATTTTTTTACCTTCTAACATTTGGGTACAATCGTGTATATGGGGGACAGGGTACCTATCTGGAACTGTAACAGTATTCAGTCTACGATAGTCGCCACATGGCCTCCAATCACCATTGGATTTTTTAACCATATGTAGTGGTGATGCCCATGGGCTCTTTGAGGGTCGGATTATACCCTGATCAACCATAAACTGAAATTCCGTTTTAGCGGCTTTTAACAATTCCGGATTTAGTCTCCGAGGTTTTGAAAAAACTGGGGGTCCTGTCGTTTCTATATGATGAAATACAATAGGATTTTTGCCATGTTTAGAAATCAAAGAGGGATTTGTTATACTGGGAAATTCTGACAAAATTTCATGAAATTGGGTAAAATTATGGATAGTGCTAATTTTACAAGGTGTATTTGGACTAGGTACTGGTAAACCAGCAGAATTTAATTTTGTCACGGAATCAATTAAGCAATTATTGTTAGCATCAACAAGCAATTTGAAATGCTTTAGAAAATCAAGGCCAATGATTGGGTTTACAACTTCAGCTATAATAAATGGCCACTGGAAAGTACGACGCAAGTTTAAATCCAAACTAACCAATTTTGTGCCGTAAGTTTTGATTTCACTACCGTTAGCAGCAAATAATTTTAATTCGTTTGGACGAATGTTATCCAAACATTCATGTTTAGGAATAACACTAACGTCCGCTCCAGTGTCAACTAAGAAAACCAAACTTGTTACTCTATCGGCCAACATAATTCTGCTGATGTGGCGATCGGTTTGACCGTCTTCCAATCGCCCGTTCAGTTTTCCGACTGTTTGTTTACATTAACTGAGAATGAACATGGCTGAACGCATTTTTTTGCCTTTGGGCCAAAATTTATGTGATAAAAGCACAAACCGTTCGAAGGTTCTTTGTACTTCGAATATCCGTGCCTACTTTTGCTACGGGACCTACTTCTGCTATACGATTGCCTTCGTCGGCCAAAAGATCGTCCGAAACCATCAGATAACTGATTTACGCGCTCAGTTAACTCTGAAATTTTTGTTTCTAGGGTACTATGGTTGCTTGAACCAGCTTCCGCAACCGACTGAACACTAAATGCATTTAAAGGACCAGGGGATACGACTTCAGTCACCCGATCGGCAATTCCAGCCAAGATGTCTAGATTTTCATTTGAAGCGGCCAAAACCACTTTAACGCTGTTAGGTAAACGCGAGATCCACAACGTTTTTAATGCGGTGTCTTTCACGTTATTTCCAGCAAGTTCGCGCATATGTGAAAGTAACGCTGATGGGCGTTGATCGCCTAACTCAACACCTTTTAAAAGTGTCCGCAATTTAGATTCTTCACTCTCAGAAAAAACTTTGATCAAGCGCTTTTTTAAAGTTTCATACTTATCAACTGCGGGTGGGTCAATTACTAAATCCTGCACAGATTCTAATATCCCCGATTCCATTGCGGATATTACATTATTGAATTTTGTAACATCTTGTTCAATTCTCGATATACTGAATTGGGCCTCGATTTGTGCAAACCACAGACGCGGGTTATTTTTCCAGAAAGGGGGTACTTTAATTGCTACGCGTGCAACCTGAAATGTAGAACTCCCAGGATTAGTAATAGGGTCTTGTTCTGTATTATCCGTTTCACTCATCTTACAAAACCCGGGGCAAACCTATAACCCAAAATTTTGAAGAATCTGAGAGAAATGCAGAACGAGAATTGTCGAAAGCAGCTTACCTTTTGCTCCAATCCTTTTTTAGTGTTCCAAAAGATGAATCGATGCACGACCACCATCAAAATTCAACAATTCCAAAATTATGAAAACATTAAACATTAAAGTTTTGAAAAAGTTTAAAATTTTCCTAGCGCGCGTTGCTCGACCAGCCAGGGTCACCACTTAAGGCGGCCTGTTACCTTAATTTAGAACACCTTTAAAGAAGGTATGACTCCAAAATCCAAGAAAGAAGCATCTTTAGAAATAACTTAATTTTAATAACAACTAACAATTAGAACAACAAATAAATTTAGATTAACAAGTAAATATTAAAGATTAACATAAGCCTGGCTGCTTGAACATAATGGTGTCTGGACAGTGGCCGGCACACGCTCCGTGAAGGCAGGAAAAGTCAGAAAAGAAGGGAAGGAAGGGCTGAGCTTCGAACCGTCAGGCTTTTTATACCTCTTGAAGCGCCGATCAGTCAAAGTTGGAGTAGCTAGCTAGAAACGTCACCAGTTCTTTTCGAAAGGCTAAAGAGCCTACGAAAGCCGGGAATCGAACACGATGGCGAGGTCGCCACAACCTCAAAGAGTATTATTGTTGCCGACGTTATGAACTCACTGAAAAAAATCATGAAAATATCGTGAATATTCACGGAGATATTAGCATGTGAAAATAGCACTTTTTCAGACCTCAGAAAAGAAAAAGTTCGTAAAGTTGCAAATTTTTCAGTGTTATTGTGTAGTTTTGGGTATTTTTAGTTGAAGGACGGCAAAATTTATACTAAAAAAATCCAAAAAACTTGCAGATTTACGAACTTTTTCTTTTTTGAGGGTTGAAAAAGTGTTATTTTCATTTGTTAATGTCTCTGCGAATATTCACGATATTTTCATGAAAATTTTTTCAGTAAGTTCTTCATAACGTTGGCAACAATACTCTCACTGAGGTTTTTGCTCTATCTCTCCTTTAGTTTTTAAATTAATTTTTTTACTTTTTTATTTCGCCGCTAGGGGAACTGTGAGTCGTTTCAGTGGATTCTCCAGGGCCACATACCTAGGGGTAGACCTTACTTCCGTGACCCTAGAGACGTTGGTTCCAAATAAAAGCCGCGAAACGGACTTTTAAACATCCTGTACAATTCTTTGTAATATTTTTATTAGGTTTTAGTAAAACATTTAATTATACAGTGTTTCAAAAGTTCGTTTCACGTTTTATTTGGAAACAACGTCTCCCAGGACCATGTAAGTAAGGACTACCCCTATAGGTACATGATTCTGGAGAATCCAATGTTATGAGAAACTCGTTGAAAAAAATTTCATGAAAATATCCTTCGCGGAGAAATAGCAAATTTTCAGGCCTGAAAAAAAAGTTCGAAAATGTTTGAGTTTATTTGATTTTTTGATTAAAATAAGTATTTATTAAACTAAAAAACACTAAAAACTACATGGCAACACTGAAAAACTTGCAAATTTGCCAACTTTTTCTCTTTTAAGGCCTGAAGAAGTGCCATTTTCACCTGATAATATCTCTTTGAATATTTACAATATTTTCATGAAATCATCTTCAGTGAGTTTTTCATAATATTGGCAACAATATTTTAACTGAAGTTTTCGCTTTATCTCCTTTAGTTTTTAAAAATTAATTATTTTAACGTTCTTATTTCACCGCTACGGGAACTGTAAGTAAGTTACTTACTTTGGGGTTCACCTTACAGTAAGAGGTCCTTATTTCCCTGACCCTAGGAGACGTTTCTAAATTAAAGCCGTAAAATGGATTTTGGAAATACCATGTATAATAAAGAGAATAACACTGTACAAAATTTAACTTTTTTGTAGTTGTTTTTTCTTTCTATAATTCTACACACAAGTTATAAAGTTACTAGATTAGATTGAAAAATGGTAAAATATCAGTGTTAATTACAAAATTTTGCATTTTGGAAAGAGCGCACTTCTGATTTGTAAACTCATTTGCTCTCTATAGCAATATGTGTTTGGAATGTCCTATGTAAGAATACCGTAGACGGCCGGTTTTCTGAAGTTTTTCTACGAGTAAATTTCCGTTTGGTTTGACTTCATTCCTAATAAACAATTAATGCTACTTATTAAAAAACTTACTTTTAACAATATCTGATGCTTATTGCACGCATCTTGCTTTTTTTTACTTTAGTTAGAGTGTTGTATACAGTGGCGGCTCGAAGCTAAAATTATAAGGGTGCTGCTCCGGCGGTACCAAGTTGGCAACGTATTTTAACCGTTATAATGCCAAATAAATCACTAAAAAAATTTGGAAAGTGTTTAAGTATAGCCTTAATCAGATTTGAGTACAAAGTATTAATAAATCTGATTCTGTCTTTAAATTTTAAAATTCAGTGAAAGAATACTAACAAGAAAATAAAAAGATCATAGAGCAAACTCATACATTTACTCAATTCGTATTTTACACTAAAATATAACTATATTAATTTAAAATTGAAATAAGACAAGTAAATAACATTATGGTAGAAAAATAAAATCACATTTACAAAACAAAAACGTCGAAAAAATCAAATAGAAAAGATGGGAACAATATAAAATTTCGATTTCACACTTAATTAATATTCAAAAACCTGTCACTTACCTATATTTAGCTGATTATTACATCTTCATCTTGCAAAGATTAAGTTGATTTCAGTACTATCTCTTAGAAAATGAAACTAATATCTACATTTCGAATTTAAATTGTTCGGTATAAAAAGAAATAAACACGTGACTACAAAAAAGTAAACAAAAATCTTTAAGCCGAAACAGGCGAAAAGATTATGTTTCTCATGTGTTTCACTCTGTTGAAAAGAAAAAAGCTATAAATAAAAAATTAAAACTGTGGTGAAAAGCGCCAATGTGATTTTTTAGTAGTAGAAATCGTTTATTTTTCTTCTTCCTCACAGCTAGCTCTCTCAAGAGAAAAAGCTACACTGTTCAACAGTGAAAAAATTTCCTTGATGAAAATAGTCATTTCTTATAGATTTTGGGTCGCTGAATACGAAAATCACCATTAAAATTCTCAATTGACTCAGGATTTTCGGGGAACAGCCCCTCCCTCTTTTTACGTTTTTTAACGACTTTATAACTTTAAACTCGATTTTCAGGGTCAAAAAGCATTGCTTTAATCTTCAAATTGCACCCCAGGGGACAAGAAAGGTTCAAATTAATAAAATATGATAAATTTATAACAAATGGATAGGTTTAAGGGGTAGTTAACCCCCTAAAAACGCAAAAAATAGCTAAAAATTATCGAGGTTTTTATACGCTATTTTTACCTCTTATTTTAAACTCAATTCACGTTTGAAGGGTCCTAACCCTTCCCCAAGGACCCAAATTTGATGGCAATATGCAGCAATGATTTTTACTAAAAGCGGTTGAGGTGAGAACGCCCCCAAAGAACTCACGGAAGGGTTCAATGCCGCACTTAGAGTTAAGCTGTGCTGTACAAAAAAAAATTTGAAGCCACTAACTGAATTTCAGCTGATTCTTGTGTAAAATGATCTGCTGAATTCAAATATGACACCCATTTTCCTCCATCACCCTCAGTTTTTAAGGGGATGCCCCCTAGTTGTTATCCACAGCCGTGCCTCTATTAACATCTTGAAACATGGAATCCTCACTCCCTTAAACCGGTCAGTTTTTAGTGAACTGAAGAGTTTCTACCTAGGATACACCCAAAATATAAGAAAAACGTCATTTGTAATCTTTTCAAAATCATCAATATTAATTTCTGAGCTTGCGAGCGCCTTCGCAATTCTAGAAGTCTTCGAAACACTTCCGCGGGGGCTTCTGGGGGAGGCTAACACCTCAACCGCTTTTAGTAAAAATTATTGATGCATTTTGTTATTAAATTTGGGTCCATGGGGAAGGGTTAGGACCCTTCAAACGTGAATTGAGTTTAAAATAAGAGGTAAAAATAGCGTATAAAAACCTCTATAATTTTTAGCTATTTTTTTGCATTTTTAGGGGGTTAACTACCCCTTAAACCTATCCATTTGTTATAAATTTATTATATTTTATTAATTTGAACCTTTCTTGTCTCCTGGGGTGCAATTTGAAGATTAAAGCAATGCTTTTTGACCCTGAAAATCGAGTTTAAAGTTATAAAGTCGTTGAAAAACGTAAAAAGGGGGAGGGGCTGTTCCCCGAAAATCCTGAGTCAATTGATAATTTTGATGGTGATTTTCGTATTCAGCGACCCAAAATCTACAAGAAATGACTATTTTCATCAAGGAAAAAATTTTGAAGGTCAAATTTGTTGAACAGTGCTATCATTCTTTTGGTCGGAGCTGCTGAAAAGCAGCCCCTTTTCTCCTAACAGATTCGCATGCTAAATTCTTGATATTTTGATTTGAAATGATAAAGCTAGTGTTTTATACCACGATTAGTATATCTGCGAGGGCTGATCGACTCGGAAAGAAATCTGTTGGCGAAAAGCCATAGCAGAGAATTATTAATTGAAAAGGATTATAAAGGACAAAGATTAAAGGGGGAAATAGATAATTTTTTAAATACTGTAAAGCAAATAAAATTGGAATTTCAGGAAATTTTGGTTGGGGGTGCTGCAGCCCCGCAGCCCATATGGACGAGCCGCCACTGGTTGTATATAATGTAAGGTTTTGGTTCAGAAAAGATTAAGTTTATGCGCAAATTTTAAATTCTATAGGAATAAATATGCTTAATGAACTATAAATGCTCTTGGATTTATGAAGACCTAAATTAAGCGTCTTAAACCTAATAATCTTTTTAATGAACTACCATTTCCAGCCCTTTTTCCATTTTAATAAGTTTAGAAGTTAACAAATATACAGGGTGTTTCAAAAGTCCGTTTCGCGGCTTTTGTTTGGAACCAACGAGTCCTAGGGTCATGGAAGTAAGGTCTACTCCTAGGTAAGTGACCCTGGAGAATCCATTGAAATCACTTACAGCGCCCCTAGCGGCGAAATAAAAAAGTTTAAAAAATTAATTTAAAAACTAAAAGAGATAGAGCAAAAACATCAATGAGAGTATTGTTGCCAAAGTTATGAAGAACTCACTCAAAAAAATTTCATCAAAATATCGTGAATATTCACAGAGATATTAGTATGTGAAAATAGCCCTTTTTCAGACTTCAAAAAGGAAAAAGTTCGTAAATTTGCAAATTTTTCAATGTTATTGTGTAGTTCTGGGTTTGTTTAGTTAAATGAAGAAAAAATTTAATCAAAAAATCAAAAAACTTGCAAATTTTCAAACTTTTTCTTTTTTGAGGACTGAAAAAGAGCTATTTTGACATGGTAATATCTCTGCGAATACTCATGTTATATTCATGAAAATTTTTTCAGTGAGTTCTTCATAACGTTGGCAACAATAATCTCAATGAGGTTTTTGCTCTCTCCTTTAGTTTTAAATTATTTTTTCTAACTTTTTAATTTCGCCGCTAGGGGCGCTGTTAGTCATCTTAATGGATTTTCCAGGGTCACTTACTTAGGGGTAGACCTCACATCCATGACCATTAGGGTGGAACGAAAAAACGAATTTTGTCAAATCGTTTAGTGATAGGGCGCAAAATTTGCCTTAAGCCATCAGTATCAATGGTTAAAAATTTTTAAATGATCAAAAATATCTTGAGGTGCCTCAAAGCCCTTAAAGTTTCGAAAAAATGCTGGTTTTTTTACAAAACAACAAAAAATCCTATGATAAAATCATTACAATTTGTTCATTATTTTTTTATGAGGAACTACTATTATTCTCAATATAATATTCCAGGTTTCATTTTTTATCACCCTTTTTTTGGTAGTAATATTTTTTTAACGTCAAATAAATTTTGTAAAGTTGTTTTTCCTGCATTATTGAAACATCAATAACTCTAGAACTATCGAACCTAAAAACGTGAAAGTGGATTCCTTTTGTACGATATTTTTTTCGCTTTACAGTGGTATGCATCATTAACAATCCCCTCCCAAAAAAATTTAATTTAAAATAAAATGTGGAAAAAATTTAAATTTTTTATTTTTAATTTTTATTATTATTTTTATAGTTTTTTCATTTCTACCAAGTTTCAAGTTAAAAATCTAATTTAATCTTGCAGAAAAAATACAATTAATCGAAATTTTAGTAGGTTTTTAACACCCCTTATCAAAAAACAGAAAAAGAACGATTACACTACAACAATGAAAACATTTTCTTGATGAAAATAGTCATTTCTTATAGATTTTGAGTCGCTGAATACGAAAATCACCATTAAAATTCTCAATTGACTCAGGATTTTCGGGGAACAGCCCCTCCCCCTTTTTACGTTTTCGACGACTTTATAACTTAAAATTCGGTTTTCAGGGTCAAAAAGCATTGCTTTAGTCTTCAAATTGCCCCCCAGGGGACAAGATAGGTGCAAATTAATAAAATATGATAAATTTATAACAAATGGATAGGTTTAAGGGGTAATTACCCCCTAAAAATGCAAAAAATAGCTAAAAATTATAGAGGTGCCTATACGCTATTTTTCCATCTTATTTTTACGCAATTCAAGTTTGAAGGGTCCTAACCCTTCTCCAAAGACCTAAATTTGATGGCAATATGCACCAATGATTTTTACTAAAAGCGGTTGAGATGAGAGCGCCCCCAAAGCACCCATGGAAGGATTCAATGCCACACTTGGAGTTAAACTGTGCTGTACAAAAAAATGTGAAGCCACTAACTGAATTTCAGCTTATTCTTGTGTAAAATGATCTGCTGAATTCAAATATGACACCCATTTTCCTCCATCACCCTCAGTTTTGAAAGGGATGCCCCCTAATTGTTATCCACAGCCGTGCATCTATTAACATCTTGAAACATGGAATCCTCACTCCCTAGAACCGGTCAGTTTTTAAAGAACTGAAGAGTTTCTACTTAGGATAGACCCAAAATATAAGGAAAACGTCCATTTGTAATCTTTTCAAAATCATCAATATTAAAATTCCTTAGCTCGCGAGCTCCTTCACGATTCTGGAAGTCTTCCGAACTCTTCCGCGGGGGCTTCTGAGAGGCTAACACCTCAGCCGCTTTTAGTAAAAATTATTGCTGCATATTGTCATCCAATTTGGGTCCTTGGGGAAGGGTTAGGACCCTTCAAACGGGAATTGCGTAAAAAATAAGACGAAAAAATAGCGTATAGGCACCTCTATAATTTTTAGCTATTTTTTGTATTTTTAGGGGGGTAGCTACCCCTTAAACCTATCCATTTGTTATAAATTTATCATATTTCATTAATTTGAACATTTCTTGTTACCTGGGGAGCAATTTGAAAACAATGCTTTTTGACCCTGAAAATCGAGTTTAAAGTTATATAGTCGTCAAAAAACGTAAAAAGGGGAGGGGCTGTTCCCCGAAAATCGTGTGTCAATTGAGAATTTTAATGGTAATTTTCGTATTCAGCGACCGAAAATCTATAAGAACTGACTATTTTCATCAAGGAAAAAATTTTGAAGGTCAACAATTATTGGTTGAATTATTGTAGCAGAACCATAACTACGTATAAAATTCCTAAGGTATAACAAGACAAAAACAGTAAAAGCTTTACCTAATTGTTAATTATACCGTAATTGTTAAGATTTCATATTTAGTATAGGGGAAAGTGGGGGCTAATGGGACATTTTTTTTTAAAATGGTATTAAAAGAGCATAAATAAAGTCATTATTGTAATTTTTTGAATTTAAAAAGATTTTACATTTAAGTTTATAAAAATATTCTTGGATAGTAAATAACATTATTTATCTAAGTGTTATCTCAACTTTTGTAATTTAATGCTACTGTCCCATTAGCCCCCATACGTGGGGTCTATTGGGACACAGTGCAGGGCTAATGGGACATGCTTTATAATTCAGAAATAAAAGTCATTTATAAATTTTAAATGCCTTTATTATAAACGTATGGTACTATATTGAATATAAAAATATCGCTGAGGATGAAATTTCACCAATAAACATTTTAATTCCACAATTTCTGTAGTTTCACTAATACGTTCAGAAAAATACAATTCCTTAAGGTAAATGAGGTAAAACGCTCGAATCCGGCATTTATTGCCCAAAACCGACTGAAATGCTATCAATTAGATTTTTTTATAATTTGTACAAATATGAGGTCCCTGAATCAATCTATAATTTTTAAGGAATAGCTTATATTATCATAACAATTAGGATGTTATTTAACCTGTTTTACGAATTATTTAGAAGATAGTTTTAAGATCCAAAACCTGTGCACTCGGAAGGAAATCTAAATCTGAAAACGGACGCCAATTCTCGTTCGCCAAAGATAGATGGTTTTTGAAAATTATGTGTGTGTGTGAAGTCTTGTAGCTAAACTTCTGACCCTTTCATTGTACAAATTTAGTAAATATCAGCTCTCTCAAATAGAGTGCAGTCATTAATTTTTAAACTTTTTCAATGTTTAAAAATCAGTAAAAAATTTATTAGTATTGACAGGAACTTGTAATACAATACATGCTGTAGACTATTTCCAATAATAACAGTAGTCTTATTTTTATTTAAAATCTTAGTTAATTTTTTTTTAAATTTGGATAAAATATATATATATATATATATATATATATATATATATATATATATATATATATATATATATATATATATATATATATATATATATATATATATATATATATATATATATATATATATATATATATATATATGTAATCAGCATTAAAAACAGCCTATAAATTCGCATTACAAAGGCCTATAGATATTATTATCTTTTATACCCATGGAAGAGCTTTTAGGCTCCTTTGGGAAATTACGTACAGTATGAGTAAAAAAAACGTTACAATAGTAAAGTAACGGGATTGCAGGATTTGAAATTTCAATAAATTCGCTGAATATAGGAAAATATTGGCGAGAACAATTCTAATATCTAATTTAAGGAAACATATTTGGCTGGTTATCCATCATTTGGCGCAGTTTTTTTTTCAAATAAAAATGCTTCGTAATAGTAGTATGGTGGTTAGGGTAACGTCTTCGTTATCGGAAGTTCGCGGGTTCAATCCTCAATGCGGATCATTCGTAATGTCATTCCAATTGATGTTTAAGATCATTTACGGATGATCCAATCTTTGTGGAGGAGTATTCTTACCTGATTTTTTATTCAAAGCACTGAATCGTATTTCTTAGCAGCCGTTAACGTTTCTTCCTAATTCTTAAACAATTGTTTATAAAATTTACTTAGAGCTCTGGATCTTCCACTATGATCATAACAAAAAATCAACTTCGATAAGTAAGTAATTTTTAAAGGTATTTTTAACTTCACACTAGAAAAATATTTTATTTAAAGAAATTTTTTAATTAGAGAAATTTCTTAAGAATTTTTTTTACCAAACTTATTCAGACGAATGCAAGTTTAAACATAATTCTTAGTAGTATTTCAGAAAATAATTCTATTTTAACTATTTTTAAAGTTCTTTTAAATGGATAATAATCATAAATTCTTTTAAATCGTGGGGTAATGGAATTTTAGATAGACTGATTAATGTGAGCTCTACGGACATAGTAAAAGTTAGTAGTAGTAGTTTTGTTGCGAAATTTAAAAAATTATTTGCTTTTGATACTATTGAAATTGTACTAAGCAGTCTCGGGGGGTGGGGAACAAGCTATGTTTTCTAATGTACAGATATTTGTGTAAGTCGCATAAGCGTACCCAGGATTCCACTCAGGGTGAAGAAAGCAGAGTCTATCTTTCTCATGCTTGTGAAGAACCATTTTAAAACACGGGAAGAAGGGCCAGAGTTTTGCTTCGAGATGGATTTTGGAACTTTTGTGAAAATAATGCTACTTAGCTCCAAACAAAGGGGGTCTGGGGTCCTTCTCCAAATATTTTTTTGTAATTTGAGCCTAAAGAGTAGTTTTGTGAATTATTCTTGGACATTGGGGACTCTTTAGGTGACACTCGAGATCGATCACTCGTATGATCTTCAGAATTTTCAAGGGGAAATTCTTATAAATAGACATAAATTCAACAGAGGACTCATCTCCCTAACCGCCTCCTTGACCCTGGGGGGTTTCTTATTTTTAATTTTGAATCCTCTTTGACTTAGGTGAACACAAGTGATCCGAGCTTTCAAAATTTAACTTTTTGAAAATTAATTACTTAAAACTAAAGTTTAAGTAATTTACTCTCATGATTTAGGGGATAGCTACTTCTCCCTGCACCCCCTGGAGTTGAGGGACAGTTCCCTAGACTTGTGAGAACTAGAAAGGAGGACGCCAATTCCCCATTTTTATAAGGTCGTCCCTCAATTCATTATCTCTTACCTCCCCTTTTCCAGAATTCCAGTTGAAATGTCTGGCCTCTAAAATACCTAAAAAGCATTACGCAAACACATGCGAGTTCGTGATGCATTATCATGAATGAACAGCTATGGCTTTATCAAGCCATTGACAGGGTAGGTTTGTTGCTTTACCTATTAAAGAAAGTTTAACTTAAAGATTGGTGAGAGATTTAATAAAGAGAGAAAGATTTAATAATATTTTTAATTACTAGGTCACCACTAAATTATTAAATATTATTTTAATGATACCAGTCTTTATCTCACAGCTTGCATCCTCATCCTGAGCTCAAGCTGCATTCAGATGCATTAACCATTTATACTCGGGGCCGAAGAGGCCATGACAGTTCCATGCTGCTTCCTCAACTCTTCCATAGTAATTACATGTATACATGGGTGGAGCAGGTGCGGATCAAGCACGGCTCCAAGGGCGGGCATTTTTCCATACAAGAACGAACCCCTTGTGGTACTATTGGGGGCTTGGAGGTCTTCCCCCAAAAAAATTTTAAATTTGACGTGTAAAAGTAGGGTTTAACTCAATTTTTAGAAAATTTTGAGTCCAAGGGGGGGCACTTTTCAACACTATTTCCTTTTCTTTTTACCCAAATGTGAAAATAATGAGGATTTCCAAAAAAATAATCACTGAAGATCCAGTTGGTGGTACTAAAAGGGGGTATGGGGGTCTTCATCATTTTGGCAACTTTAAAAACATTTTGAAATTAGACCTGTAAAAAGTAGGGTTTTTACTCATTTTAAGAACCTTTTTGGGTTCCCAAGGGGGACACTTTCCAGGACACTTCCATCCCCCTGAATCCGCGCCGGGGGTAGAGTCACTGGAAGGAAATAAGCTCCCCCCAGAAAATTCCCGATCCCGAAGGTTTCCCCAGATTTCACCCTCTGTACTGTATCCTTTCATGGTTGTATATCAAAACTAGATTTAAGTGTAACTGTTTCCTTCACGACAAATTGTTTTTGATTGAAGGAAATAAGGGGAATTATGATATTCTACTTGGAATTAAATCTATTTCGAAGCTGAATTAAAATATCTTTGCTTTATTTTATTTTTCTTTATTATAGGGAGTTTATCAGAATCGTTTTCTCCCCAATTGTATATGTATACAATTGCGGGGTAGCAGTGTGGATATATGATACACGATACTTACTCATTGTAAAAAAATATTCTCCTACAGGCATGCTGAATTTTCTGGGGAATTTTTTTAAAAATTATTTATAACAGCAAAAAAATAAAATTTGCGATCGAATTAGATGGAAAATAAAGAATATTTCTAAAAACTTCTACTAAAGGAATCCAAACATCAAACTCTAAAAAACAACAAAGCTAAAATAAGAATGGCTTTTGCAAATACATTTTTACTTAGGTTGAAAAAACACCTACAGGAATAAAAGATCCCCTAATGTCAAAAATAGAAAACATTTGTTGGACGATTGTAAAAAAGGTTATCCCAATAGAAATTAAGATTAACAAAAAGCTTTTAAATACCCAATAAAAACTAAATATAATTTATAACCACTTATTAATAACTTCTAACTCTTAAAAATTATAAAATCAGCACAAAAAATTGCAGCTAACGTTAGAATTCGACTTTAATCACACAACACCAGCGCTCTAACCGTTACGCAACAGGGATCTACATTGAGAGCCACAAATATTACCAAATAACTAAAGGATTGGCTTAGTTTTGTGGGTATTGTAATTTTAACAAGTGGCAAACCTTTGGCGATCGGGATTGGCGAAATATATTCAAACCTATTTTCCTATACCATGCGGACGGGGTTAATGTCTAGTTTCCTCTTAACAGTCCTTGTAACGTTTTTTTTTACCCAAACTCTACAATTCCCTTTTCTTTTTTTTTCTTCTTCATATGTTTGTATTTTATATATTTATATATAATTTTACGCTATTTGTTAAACTATTCTGAAATTCTAAAAACTTTATCTTCTACAGATGAAAATATTTTTCCCTAAACGAATCAAAATTTGATGTTTAGAGAATTTGTTGATTTAAAATATTTTAATTAATAATTTTGAATTTTTCAAGATTTACATAAAAAAATTACATAAAAATCCTGCATCTTAAAAAATCCACAAGGTTCAAACAATACCATTTCGCGTGATTAATATGGTTTTTTAAAATATTATCTATAGATGATCAGCATGGACTGAACCCGCAATCTTCCGATTGCAAGATTGTTTGTCACCCTACCCACTGAGCTACCGTTTTAACGTAATATTAATAAGAAAAGAAATCGCGCCAAATCATCAATAAATCGCCAAATTTGATTTACTTACATTATATTGAGCCATAGACCAAACGAATATTTTGCTCCCAGGAGATAAATTCCCCAATAGCATTTCAGTCGGTTTTGCTGTAACCGAGCGTTTTACCTCCACTTAAGTTGTCCCATTAGACCCCACAAGACATGTCCCATTAGCCCCCACAGTATGATAATTTACAATTATAGAAATAATTATTTTCTAGTGCAGTTCTGTATTTTTTCATTTTTATTTTCTTGTTCTCTAGTATTTGTAGAATCTAAAAGTGTCATCAAAAAAGATTAAGATATTCTTAAAAATTTATGAAGTTCAATCAATTACAAAACTAAATTTTTGCTCTTGGTTGTTAAAAACAAATTTGTATTTTTTCTGCGCAGAAAAAAATTCGTTATGACAGATATTCCATTTTGCAAATGTGTGCTAGACCTGTTACCAATAAGTGATGTA
Source organism: Tetragnatha versicolor (assembly GCA_024610705.1). Lineage (NCBI taxonomy): Eukaryota > Metazoa > Arthropoda > Arachnida > Araneae > Tetragnathidae > Tetragnatha > Tetragnatha versicolor. The sequence continues at coordinate 10,448,698 of JANDEH010000009.1, forward strand.
AAAATTTTTTCTGAAATATTTATATTATGGAAAAAAATTCACTTGTCCCATTAGCCCTGCGTCCCATTAGCCCCCACTTTCCCCTATAGTTGGCAGACCCCTGAGAATCACTTAACTTAAATTACAATCTATAAGTAATTTTGATCAGTATTTAGTGAAAGTATTTAATGCTTTTAAAAGAAAACTTTTAACTGAAAATGTTTATTAATGAAGCACTTATAGCTGAAATTAATTAGAATTATACAATTTTTTAGTAATTTGTGATAATCTCAAAGCATTTCTTGATTGGTATTAAATTTTTACAGGTTAATAACTTTTTTCGGTTAAAACTTTTTTAAATATTTTTTTTGGAAATTGTGAAAAAAAAATTGAAGAAAGGTAACAAGAAGAAAGGAAACAAAGATAATAAATTTATGAACAAAATGGGCTCCATTTCTTGTTTTTAAACTGAATAGTTCCAGAGTTATGTCTCCTAGTAATGCAAGAAAAACAACTTTACAATATTTGCGTAACTCTAAAAAAAATATTTCTCCCAAATGAAGGGCGATAAAAAAACGAACCTTGTGCCATTATATCTCTGATAGTAGTAGTTTCACATAAAAAAATCATGAAAAAAAATTTAAGTGTTTAATCTTTGGTTTTTTTGTTGTTTTGTAGAAAAAGTGACAATTTTTTGAAACTTCAAGGCTCTTGAGGCACCTCAAGATATTTTTTGATCAATTTCAGATTTTCACATATTGACACTGATATATTAAGGCAACTTTTCCGCACTATCACTAATTGAATATTCGAAAAAAGTTTTTTTGGCCCTTTTTCGTTCCACCCTAATGACCATAGGACACGTTGGTTGCAAATAAAAGCCGCGAAACGGACTTTTGAAACATCCTGTATTATATAGCGTTTTGTAGATTGCTCGGTTTTCAAAAATTCATCATTATCTTTCATTATAATAATTTAATGACTTTCACCGTTAAGTAATATGATGACAGAATTTAAACTGCAATACGATTGGTGTTTTTCAACATAACATTTTATTTTCATTCAAGGTTTTCTTAATGATTTTTTTCTATTATACACAGAGATAATTTTAACGCCTTTAAGAGCGTATTTCACGCATTGAAAATTGGAAATACGCTTTAAAAAACTTTCCAGGAGTATTTTCACGCTTTGAATTTTCAACAAAGGTTTAGCTTAAAAAATGCATGGAGCCCTACCGAAAACGGCGCAAGTTCAGAGGTGCGGATGATTGGCGAATTTTGGCTATTTGGCGCCATATTTAGAAGCCAAATGACTCTTTTAACATTAGTTAGGGTTACCATATTAGTCATGTTTACTGCTAAAAACTTGGCGCATCCGCACCTCTGAACTTGCGCCCCGAAAACAGCTAATATTTTTTATCTACTCAAAACACCAACTTTTATATTTTCTACTAATTATTTGTTTGGATTTTTTTGATTTTTATTTGTTTTAATGTTTTCTAATTTGTTTAACATTTTCTACAAATACTTAACATATTCTTTAATTGTTAAAAACTAAATAGCATACTCATTTTTTTCTATTTAATTTTTTGTCCATTAAAAAGTAAGTATTTTTATAGGAAATTTGTATCTATATTTGTAGTTTATGTTATTTCCGTATTTCACTCCTCCTAAAAAAGACAAGGAGTATTTTTACTCCTCCAAAAAAAATCCTAGGATTAAAAAAACACTGATTTTACATATTTATTTTAGCTTAAATGATTGCTACTGGCTTTAAAAATTTCGTGCTCTCTCTGCTGGGTTTTTGTTTGCATTGAATAAAATTAAAATTTTGTCGATGTAATTATAATTAGATTATTATCAAAAACCAGAACTTGAATTACTAAATTATTCTGGCGTCTAAATGAACTGAACCTTAAAAAACATATGGAAACAAATTCAAAACCAGATTGAATTCAAGCTGAACATTTTGTGGGGAAGATAAATTTGTAATCCCAAATAGATGATGCAGAAACCGTTTTCCAGAAAAAAACATCGTGAAATATATTCTTGGAGCATTGCATGTTTCATTTAAAAAGACCCCGACGCTCCTTTCGCTTCAATGTTATTTATGATTGAGATGTGAATCCGATCAACTGCTTGGGATATCTATTTTTTTTACTTTCTTCTATGGATTGACTAAACTCTTGGTTCAAAAAACTATCACAGGTGTGCGTGCATTGGTTATCAATATTAAAAAGTAGATTTGTTTATCCTTTAAATAGCTATGGGGAATCTTGTTTTAAAAATTTAGGTTGTCTAATAGAAACGTTAAATCTTAATTGTTTAATCAGTGTTCAATGCACAAAACTATGCAAAAAATGAAATGTTTATTTTCTTTACAGTTATTCTGTTATAATTTTATTTACATAGTATATGTAGGGTCTCTTGGATTAAGTGGGTCATTCTCTTCAAACTAATATATATTCAGGAAATTTCACACTTACTCGAATTGATTATGTTACAGTTTGTCACACTGATGGGTTCTGCATATATTGGATTTTTGTTTCATTTCTTTTTAAGATTATACATCAAATTTAAACAGATTCCCAGAATGAATTTTTTTGAGGGTTCAAGAAGCATTTTTCAAAGTATTTTCAGCTAAGTTTTCATTATATTTTGATATTTATTGAGCTGTTGTGCAAAGTTTAACCTAAAATACATACTTCAATTTGAATTTTTACAAAATGTTTTATTTGGAATTGTTTAAAAGGGGGGTCCCACTTACCCCGTAATTTTAACCTATTGGGGTAAGTGGGACCTCTCACTAGGGGTAAGTGGTACACCTCTTTATTGAGTTAGTGAGACCATTTATTATGATACAAGAATAGATATAATTTTATCATTACAATTATTAAAAATATTGAAAATTCCACTCTGTACCAGCGCTTAAAAGTTCTAAATACCAAAACAGAAATCAATCAAGTACAAAAACTAAAACATAGTTAAAATTGCTTGTTACCACTGGATAACTTCTTCAAGGGTGCAGTATCCAACGCCCGCATACTGGGTATCTTTTCTGCATGAAGCAGATCCGCAAATGCCGCTACCCCATCTTCACCGTAGGTTACCCTGAAACCAATGTTGGGGAATAAATAAAACAAGTTTGAAACTAACATTCCTATCTTCACATAATGTGAAGATAGTAATGTTAGTAGTTTAGTATGCGGCCGGTTATAGTAGTATAGTATATTACCCAGTATGCGGCCGCTCTATACTGCACCCCTGAAGAAGTTGTCTAGTGGTCGCATGCATTTATAACTATGTTTTAGTTTTTGTACTTCATTTATTATGATGTAAGTGATTCTAGAGGGTCCCAAACGATATAGGAACTATTTTTGAAGACATGGGCGGATTTAAGGGGGTTATAGGGACAATTTCCCCCAAAATTTTCGATTTACAGTAGCAAGACCTTTTACTCACCACTTCAAAATTTAAAAAATTTTATAAATAGTTCGATTGACATTTTATATCAAATTTGCGTTTTAATTTAAATTATGGTCAATAAAGTGAAATATATCTCATCAATAGTGTTCATTCTCATTTAGTGTGTCTGATTTCTTTTTTATCTTACCATGTTTACTAATGTGGCAAAATAAATCTTAATAAACATTATGTTTTTTTTTCAATGCTATTTTATATGTTAAAGTAAAACATATCCCTTTGGCCTTTCAAAAAATTTTTTAAAATACTTTTTTTTCATTCTATTCTTACCTTGTCATACTGATTGTAATGTGAGTAGATTTCTCAAACATGGATACTACATGGGCGGATTTAGATGATGAACCCTGGGGGTGCGTACTTGAAAACTTGGGGGTGCAAGCTGCCCCTGATGACTTTGAAAACATGATTTTCCCCTATAAAAATAGAATTTTCTCAAAAAGTTTGGGGTGCGTTGCACCCCCATGCACCCCCATAAATACGCCCATGTGGATACATTTACAATAAAATATTTTATATTGAAATTTTCTGTACTTTATCAAGTAAGACCCACTTACTTCCTTTTACGTTTTGCTTGCTTATGTCACCCCTCTAATTTAAAAAAAAGACCAGTTGAGAAAAATGTAAAGCATTATTTTAAAAACTAATAATACATTTTTGTTTATGGATAAAGTCTTAAATGAAATGAGCCAATTAGTTTGAATTTAACCCGTTCAAAATTTTTCTATTAACCTACAAAAATGCACTAGGCCAAAAAGGGGTCCCGCTTACCCCAAGTGACCCTATGAAATATTCTAAATTTACAGTAACATTGAGTGTTTTTAGTGGACGATACAAAAAAAGTTTAGCGTATTTAAAAACACATTAATAAGCTTTTAAATTTTTTCAAAGTTTTACAATTATATTGATATTTTTTAAAAATGACTTTGTAAACATGTGATTTGAAAAATAAAGGAAATCCCGTCTGATAAACCGCATCACCGATTAAGTCTAAATAAAAATTAAACTTATAGAACTCTTTGATGTGATTACATTTCATGTATATTTAATCATAAATAATTATGTTATAATTTACAACTATAAAAACTAAGGAAAAAGAAATCTGTACATAAAAGAAGACAAGGGAAGAAGGTAAATGCGATTTTTTTAAAACACTCAATTCAACTTCAATCATTTGCAAAAAAAAACTGACTGATTTGATGCTGGAGTTTAAATAAATTTAAGATATTAATTATCTATAGTTATGGGGAGTTACTGTAAATATATTTATCAATTCTTTAAAATTATAATTGTTCTATATTACTTATTTACTTACCCCTATGGCCAATTTAATTAGCTAAGTTTATAAGACGTGGTGAGAAAATCTACACTACAATATCTACAATATACAATATCTTGGTAGGTAAGTCGAAAATCTCCTTTTTTTCAATTTCATCTTTTAACTTCTTTTTGTTAGTAATTTTTTTTCCCATTTTACATTAATTTTACAGAATGTTTCGTTTTTCCTGGTATTATATTATAAAATTCCTAATAATTTTAAAAAGTAAGAAAAATATTTTTAATGAAACGTTCTGCGCGAAGTTTAATTTAATTTGTATTTGAAAGTTTCATTCGGTATTTAGTTACTGAAATCGAAAATAGAGGTCACTATGGATCGCGTGTGAGTCTAATAAGTTACTACTGTGTTGAACTCTAGTTTTTAGTAGAATATATAAGATTTTTTAAAATGATTATATATAATATATTGACAGATAAAATATTGAATTATAAGATTAGATTGCTTTGCAACAATCTCAAAACTTAGTAATGGGTTTTAAAGTTATAAGTGCAATCAACAAATCAAAATTGGAAGTAATTATAACTTTATTTTCAAAGTATCATAAATAAACTTAACTGAATTTGTTTTTTTATCTACTCGATAGTACTTTCCTATTCTAATACCTAATTAAGTAAATATATCCGAATTAGTTTTCTTTCTACAAATTAAGTGAGAAGAGGGACCATAGTCCTCCAGTTTTTAAGATTTCAATGTTTTATGAGACATATTTTTTACCTCTAAAAACTTTTTTGTTTTCAGTAGCATTAAAAAAGTTTTCAAGTCAAAAGTTTTAAAAACCGTAACATTGGAATTAAAAATTGTTTCATTTCTTCATCAAATGCGGTATTGAATACCTAATACTTGTAATAAAATCAATTGCAAATTTAATAATGTCCACCCAGCTTTATCTTTTGCATATATTGCATTTGACTGCATATGGTGAAAAATATCAAATTAATGCAATTTCATTTCAATTTTACGCATAAATATAATTTTATAACCCTTAAGTGAAGCATTTTGATAGGAATTCATTCTGACTCATTGTTCCCTGTTGCAAAGTTTTAAATGAGAAGAATCGATGCTCAAATTTCAATTATGATTGTGTCTAGTATAAGAAAACTAAACAACATATTGAAAGCATCCAGTTGCTTTTTCTCATTGAATCAATATCAGTGTTCTAACACCTACATAAAATACCTTTTTGGTGTCAAAACATACTTTAATGGCTTGTTTAAAAACTGCTTATCGTTTTGAGCGATGTTATTGGGCATCAAATTTTGTGTGTCTAGTGCTTTCACACCGTCATAAAACTCTCCTATGTTGTCATAAAATATTCAAACTAAAATAAACTTCAGTTAGATATACGCTTTTGACATCATAAAGAAGGGTCCAAAATTATAAAGGTTTATATTAGAAATCAACGTAAAACTGTAAGTTGACAGTCATTAATCTCGGTGAGATGACAGAAGCTAAAATCTAGTAATATTTACCTAGTAAATATTTAAATTATCTAGTAAATATGTAAATCTAGTAAATACGTAAATTACTTATCTAGAAAGAAATTCAAATAACCTAATTTACCTGATTAGAAGAAAATATTTGAAATGCAAATCACAAACAATGGAAAGAATACTCGGCAATGATTAGTGTGACAGCTGTTTTAGGATAACAAAAATATAAGTTGTATTTGAAAATCAACTCTAATTTCAGGAGACGTACCAACATAATAATATCAAAACTCATAAAAGCTTAATTTGCTAAGTGAAAAGCATAAAGACTCTTAAAAATGTTTGAATATCTTTTTTCGAGTGTGGAGACGAAAATTGAACAGCATTGAACGAAATTGAAGGTGTGTCCCAAAAGTAATGAGACTGAACTTTTTACGCGAAGCAGAAAAGCGATACAGCAGACTTATTGGGTGGTAATTAGGGTTTAGCATAGGGATACTAAAATGGCCAAGGGTATATCCAGTTTAAGCTATAAGGGACAATTAAAGAAGCTAAATATGCTCACTCTAGCTAGAGAAAAGAAGGATTAGAGGGGATTTGAGACAACTTTTAAAAATAATAAAGTGGGGGACACAGAAGGACTAGATTTCAATACGGGTAATAGAACGAGAGGTCACAGATTCAAATTGAATAAATACAATTTTAATCGGGACTATAGAAAGCATTTTTAACAGGGTAGTGGATAGATGGAATGCGTTACCTGAAACTGAAACGATTGTAATTTCAAGTAGGGTAAACGAGTTCAAGAAAAAAAAATTGACAGATATTGGGAATCCAGTAATTTGGGTTAAATAGACCGGGCCAACCTTGCTGGGCTTAAGCCTGTAGTTGGTCGACTTTATTTGTATTTGTATTTGAATGTTTCTCACCGTGGGATATTTTTTAATTGCTCAATATTTATGTATCATTTGCACGTCTTTTATAAGATTATTTTAAAACTTCTGTAAAGATAATTCAATTTAGTTGGGATACCATGGGTTTGAACTATACTGCTTATCCTGTAAGCAGAATAGGAATGTTTGCAAATGTTTTCTACCGAAAATAGTTGCGTGGAAGTTCAGTGCTTAAAAAGTAATCAAGCGAGACATAAAAAATTGTTTCAATTTTTTCCCTACCTTAAAAAGTTTAATACTATTTTTCTATTTAAAGGCTATTAGTTAATAGCTGGCTAAAATTATCTTCTAATAATGATTAATTGAGTTTTAATAAAAATTATCTGAAATGAAAAAAATATAAAAACTGTTTTGTAATATTTTTTTTATTTATCGTAGTATTCCAACTACTAAAATGGTTTTGGTAATTACTTAACTGTTAATCATGTACGCTTCAACATGATTAAAAAACCCATCATATATTAGCTTATATTCCCCTAATGACTTGAATCCTTAATAGATAGCTAATTGGTTTCATCATTGCAGTAAAATAGTTACACTGCACAAATATCAACATATTCAAAGTATTATTCTCTTGTGTACATGAACTACTCACGTCACCCTACATGTTTTGACTACTAATCGTGAAATGTGTTTAGGTTTGTAAATTGTCAGTTTCCTCCTGGAAATAGGGGTTAAAATTTAATGATGTGCTAAGCAAACTATTGTTCTGCAGAGCTAAACTGCTGTTGTACATATCTTATGAAACTTGATGGGTGAGATGGAATAGGAGGTGCACGTAATGATTACTTCAATGAGATGAGGTGATACTAATAAGGAGTTCACTGTTGCTCTGATAAATTTCGAATTAGTGTGAAGCCAGAACTGTTAATTCGAAGAAACATTATGCATTCAGATGGAGTTCATTTAACGATTCTTGGAAGACGCAAATCGGGACGTGTCAGAAGCTGATGTTGGGTTGGGGTCAGATGCATTTCTCTCGATGGAAGTAACGAAGTGGTGCGTGTGGTAATTAAAAGATAAAAAGGTTCTCCGATGGTAAGAAAATTCCTTCGAATACAAAAATTGGAATACAATTTTTATAATTTTTTCTATAGTAAGACTATTTAATTAGACTATGTTAGTACAGTCGATTCTGCTCAATGTGATCGCCTTTGTCTAAGAGTAGAATGATAACAATATCCGATTGATAATAATAAGCGATTTGATAGTACTAGAAAGTTTCAAACAGTGTAACTTTAGTGCTTGTATTAAAATCACAAGTATGTATACCTAAGTAAAAATTCCAACTAAAGTATTTTAAACAATTCCCTAGTATGTGATTTGCAGCTTATTCATTCTTAAAGAAAAATATGAGAGTTTAACCTATGATACTAGAGAATAAATGACTCATTTTGCATATTTATGCATTAAAATTGGCCTTCAAACTGAAAAAAATGTAGTGAATTTTATTAAATTTCATGAATTTCACTAACTTTGGATAACATTTAAGATTACATAAAACCATACATTTCGCATTAAAATAAATAGGAGTGATCGGGACCTGTCAATTTTGGTAACATTACTCGATTGATAACATTAAAAGTGATCACATTGAGCGGAGTGTTTTTTGTTTTATTGGCTGTTAAGTCATGTGATAACGATTCCGAAAACTTGTTTAAAGACAGAACAAATAAAATAACTTAAAAAAATAAAACATATTTGTTAAACCTTTAAAAAAACTAGAGTTACCAAACTTTTGAACTTCTCGATCCACTTTCTATAAACAGATAAAATCTAACGTGACCCACTTCATCTTCTGTGAAGGTATTTAAGTTTTTCAGACACTAACTTGACTCGTAAAGAAAATTTAAATCAGTCTTTATTAACCTTTTTCATTTTCTCCCTATCCATCACATTTTTTCATGACCCCATACAGGGCCAAAATAATTATATTTTTTAAAATAATAACATGCAGTGGTTAAATTTAGCTCTTTAGAAAAATGCGCTTTAGTAATTGAAATTTTAAATTATGTGTGTAACTGTAGCCTTAGTTTCACGTTAAAAAGATGGTTTTGAAGTCCTCCGCCATGAAGATTTTTGAAATTTAACTTTTAAAAAACAGGGTTTAAAAACTCGTTTCTTAGTTAATCTGGTGGCAATTTGCCAGTTTAATATTTCTAAAGAAAATTATCAAAATTGTAATTTCCCCCTCCAATTTGTGATTGGTGCCCGGGTATGGGCGTGCGTTTTACGTTTAAAAGCACTTACTAAATATATTTTTTTGAATCTTTAATGTTATACGAACGACTATTTTGTATTATCCTACCCTTAGTGACACTAGCTTTTCTTTGTCTTTTTCTTTAGATACAGAGTTTTTTTTACTTTTTGCTTTATTTAATGTGTTTACTATATGGTTTGATGATAAAATTTTTAAATACACACCAAGTTCGTAAATTTTTTTAAAGACAGATAATTAAGCATAAAACGTTTGTCACCACCCACAGTTTTTGAAAATCTGATTTAAAAGATTTGTACTTAAATTGAGGCACTTGCAGACTCCTATGTATAGCTACTGTAGTTGCAATTAACGTCTCAATCTGTTTTATGCTACAAACTTAAATGGGTTGATTTTTCTTTACCTAATCTTTCTAGTTTTATTACAGGCCAATACTAAATACATAGTACAAAACTAAAATACATAGCTTCAATGCAAAGCATTTTGCCTTGTAAAATATTAAAACTAATAATTTAATATCAATTTATATTCAATTTACGAATAGTATATTATTTAATTAGATATATTATCCTTACTTAATATTTAGCAATCAGCTTCACAAAATATTATGGATATATTGTGTCTTTATACGGAAATTTATAAATGGCTTATCACAATATTTTATGTTGCTTGTGTTTCATCAAAACCTTATGAATTTGAATACATTTTCTAAAGGTTCGATCAATTATTTTTGACACCCCTTTCTAGATTGTCTTTTGTCTAACTGCTTAATTTCTATCTTAAAGTAAGATGAAGTTTTTCAGTTGATCCCTTCAGAATTAACATGACCAATATCAAGGAAAAATGTCTCATATAAATGTTTCCCCCAGGGCATGATAAAGGAGCTAACCCCTCCCCACAAGTGAAATTATGTATAGATTTTTCCATAATGACTTGGGGGTCTTTTTAAAATTTATGTAAGTGTCGGCTGATTCGACGCATATCTCTAATAGAGGATTCTTAACAGTTTCCAACACGAGCTTATTTTAACCAATTTTTCAGCTTCGATGCATGCGAAAAAAATTTTCTGTAACGCATTTAGATGTTAACACGTATATATTATGGGCAATGTGATGAATCGGACAATGTGATAAATCGGGCAATGTCATAAATTCAATGGAATTTATGAATGAAATTTATCACTTTGCCTGCCTCCACTCTGGGCATTATTAATAATGCCCAATTAATCACTTTGCCGTAACATATATATTTGAATCGCCAGTTTAAAAAAAAGAACACAAAAATGAAAAATTGACTTTTTGTGCTAAAAAAAATCTTCAAGCCTTGATCTGTACGTGTACAGTAGGGTGGTTTTTTTTAAACGAAAGTTCGAATTTTTTTCGGGGCACCCCCTCAAAAGGTGCCATTTGATATAAAACTAATATTCTGAGAGTTACAGCTCAAAAAAATAATATTTAGACCCCGCCCCCGAGCGTCAAAGTTTCAAAAAAACTCTAAATTTTGCTCGTTTTTAGCTATAAAATCCAAACTAATGGTTATAAAAATACAAAGTGGGTCTCATTTTGTAGATAATTTATTTAGCTTCAACTTTTATAATTGAAACTTATTTGTGAAGCTTACAGATCATAAGATACGAGGGGTTTCATTAACTCCCCACGCAATATCTATTTTTTAAGACATGCCAGGGAATTTCTTTAAATTTATCAGCTACCGTAAAATGGTTCAATAACATATAAATAATAGTTTTAGACAACATAGGTACAAAATTTAATATTTAAAGAACAAAAAAATTTTTTTTGTACATACCTGTTATTTTTTCACAATTGTAAAATAATTCAAATAAAATATATAAAATATTTTTTAAATACTTATTAAATGAATAAAATGTGTAAAAGTTGATAAAAAAGCAAAAAAAATACAAATTAATATTATTTTTGTTTTTTTCTAAAAAATAGAAATTTTATTTTCATCGCTTTGACAGTATTTTTCATAAGATCTCCCTATTTTAGAAGTAGTTTTGAGAGCAGTATTCGACACGACCCTTATCTGAAGTTCTTAAATTTAAATTGAACAGATGTAAATAAAATTGTACAAAGTTCGAGTTGATGATAAAGAAGTCAATTCAAAACTAATTATCATTAAAAATATTGAAAGTTTCATTTCTATGCAGTAGGAAAAATTCAGAATATCTTCTGAGAAAGGAATCTTGCGAGTGCTTGGTATTTATAAGGCTTGATACATCAAACATCCCTAGATACCATTGTATCATGCTAGTTGTAATGCAAAACTCCAATATTGCGTGAAAAATGTTCCTTTTTAAATACAATTGTATCTAGCCCTTAAAAAAGGTAGCTGTAATCAGATGTATCTGGTATTCTACTGATATATCAAGGGGTTTTGTAGGGGACCTGCCACCCCCCCCCTTCCCCAAAAAAAAACAGACAAGGTGTCCAAAACAATCATGCTACATGCTAGATGTAATACAAAAGCCCTCTGTTGAATGAAAATTCCAGTCAGTATTTCAAATAGCTTTATCAGGCCTTTAAAAGTAGAATAGAAATATTAAATATTTTGAAAAAGTTCATTGTAAATGAAAATTAAGTGATGAAACTGTCGATTTCGTTGCTGAAAAGATAATACACTTAAATTAACTCTCACTATTATTATTCTACTTTCACATAGTCTTCAGCTAGTTTTATAGTTCCTCCTCATAACACAAAAGCATGTTACCTTTAATTTATTTTTAAAGCTTTCTAAGAATTCAAAAGTCTCGGGGTTTAAGTACCACAAACTATTAAAAAAGTAATAATGCTATTTTTGATATTTCTGCATTTTTTTCGTAACTAACTACAGTTTTTACAAATTTAAGTTCTTGATATGCAACTAATGTTGCATCTAGCTCAGAAAACCAAACTGTAATGAAGGTGTGTAGTAGAATACCACAGATACTTCTGATTACAGCTACCTTTTTTAAGGGCTAGATACAATTGTATTTAAAAAGGAGAATTTTCACGCAATATTGGACTTTTGCATTACATCTAGCATGATACAATGGATACCGGTAGTAATGGAATGGTAGCATGATACCTAGGGATGGTTTGATATACTATCAAGCCTTATAAATACCAAGCACTTGCAAGATTCCTTTCTTTGAAGATATATTGAATTTTTCCTAATGCATAGAAATGATATCCAATATTTTTCAATATCATTAAAAATTTTCCAATATTTTTAATGATAATTAGTTTTGAATTGACTTCTTTATCATCAACTCGAACTTTGTAATATTTTATTTACATCAGTTCAATTTAAATTTAAAAACTTCAGATAAGGGTCGTGTCGAATACTGCTCTCAAAACTACTTCTAAAATAGGGAGATCTTATGAAAAATACTATCAAAGCGATGAAAATAAAATTTCTATATTTTAGAAAAAAAAGTAAAAATAATTTTAATTTGTATTTTTTTTGCTTGTTTATGAACTTTTACACATTATTCATTTAATAAGTAGTTGAAAAAATATTTTATATAATTTATTTGAATTGTTTTACGATTGTGAAAAAAGTAACAGGTATGTACGAAAAAAAATTTTTTTGCTCTTTAATATATTAAATTTTATACCTATGTTGTCTAAAACTATTATTTATTCGTTATTGAACCATTTTACGGTAGCTGATAAATTTAAAGAAATTTCCTGGCACTTAAAAAATAGATATTGCGTGGGGAGTTAATGAAAACCCTCGTATCTTATGATCTGTAAGCTTCACAAATAATTTTCAATTATAAAAGTTGAAGCTAAATAAATTATCTACAAAATGAGACCCACTTGGTATTTTTACAACCATTAGTTTGGATTTTATAGCTAAAAACGTGCAAAATTTAGAGTTTTTTTGAAACTTTGACGCTCGGGGGCGGGGTCTAAATATTATTTTTTTGAGCTGTAACTCTCAGAATATTAGTTTTATATCAAATGGCTCCTTTTGAGGGGGTGCCCCGAAAAAAATTCGAACTTTCGTTTAAAAAAAACCACCCTAGTGTACAGTGTACATGGGTGTTAAGAGGAAAAAAAATAAATACGTAAAATAATACCGTATCGACAGATATAGCCCTTTGAATATGGTAAAACCAATGTGCATTCATTATATTTTTTGGTTAAATTTGAAATTTAAGTTAATTTGTCTTTCTTTTCTTATTCTTTGTACTGTAAACTTAGCTAAAGTAAAATTTGATTTGAATGTAATAGTGTTTTTTCCTTTTTTAACTCGATAAATGTTTGACTCCATTTAATGCATTAATGACTCAGTTTCATAATAATATCTAATTTTTCATTAGTTTTAATCTTTCTATTTTCCACTTTTGTGCTGTTTACTAAGCAGAAATAGAATTGAATTGTAAATTAAGTGTTTTTAAAGATTTTTTCATTCATAAGTTTGAAAAAGGGAATAAGTCCATCAACTTTTTTCAACTATATAATATTTTTGAATATATTTATATTTCTCCCGAAAATTGTTCTGTATTCTCAATAGGGTTTTGAATATCCGGTACAAATTTGGTGGTTATGCAATGAAAATTCCATTACTTATATAGTTTTTCTCAATTTTCTCAAAACTTGGTGTTTGGACTTATTCCCTTTTCCAAACTGGCGATTCATTTAAGAATTTTATGTGTAATTTTTTAAGTCATTATTTAAACTAATAGTCGCAAAAAACAATGAAATAAAACAAAATCTACTGTTATCGCGAATTTTTCTTGAAAAACAATGCAACCATAGATTTGTATTCGAGCAATGAGTAAATTCTTCCGTTAAGTGGCTTTTTCAGTTGTGATCCTCTCGATTTCTTAAATTTAAAAGCACTCTCCCTGTAAAGAGGTTTTAACTACCTTTACATCTCGATTAACCAACATAAAGTACGTAGTTCCTGTAAAAGGCCAGTGCATTTCTTAAAGAATTTTAATTTTTTCATTACTTCATGCGATTATTGCGTGAGTAGGACCATTTAGCAAGGTTTCCTATACTGTTTGAATGAAATTTTCCCCAAAATACTCCTCGCATTTGGAGTTAATGACTCGTTTTAAAATCTACAATTAAAGTCTCCTTCATCGAAATTCCTTTTGGAGCTCTTCAAGTTTCATATGGCACCATTTTAAGTTTAATAAAAGTTTTGTACGCATGTAATTTTTATTCATACATTTTTAAATGGGTTTCCTTTTGTCTTATGATGGTATTTTTTTAATAAAGTTGCGTTTAACATTTATGATACATAGTATTAAAATAAATTAAAATTATGTGAGAATTTCGCATATTTGGGGTAATAATTTAGGATAGATTATGTCAATGTAATATTAATTTTAGCTGTTATGTTATTGACCTCAAATATTAGGGAGACATTTGAAATAGTTTTATTTATGGGGAACATTTACGTATTCATAATATTTCCATGTAGGAATGTAGGATTTTGCATTTTTAAGCTATTTGATTGTCATTTTAAAGACATTTTAGATTTGATTGTTTCTTAAACATTCTAATTAATAATATTTTGAATTTTGCATCTCCTGTTGACACATAAGTGTAAATATGATGATAAATAGCTAAGGTCTTTTATGAAAAAGAATGAACCCTTGCAAAGTTTTAATCCATCACGTGCGATATGAATACAAAAGGATTCGGTGAAGAAATATTCTTAACTTAATAAAAATGCATTATTAGTTTTGAAATTAAACATTGTTAAAATTAATTAAGGAAGTGGAAATTGGTCAGCAATGTCTTGTGGAATGAAATACGACACTTTGAGATGAATAATACTCGTTTGTTTAAGTTGACTGAGATATTCTTGCATATCACTAAGAACTAATAAAAAACAGAAAAATCTTTTGAAATGTTTGTTTGGGTTAAATACTAGTTTAGTTTTAGCAATTTGTGAATCAAATAAAGAAAAATTATTAATTTCAACATTAATCTTAACTTTAACTTAACCTAAAAAAATAGAAGTTGATGTAAATTCAATGAACATAATGGGATTTATACAAACAATATTCAAAACAATATTAGGCTATGCATGATAATATATAATTTTTACTAATAGAAATTAATATTTAGGGTTTAATTAGCAATCTTGTATAATTAAAGCGAAATAATTTTTTTACAAAAAGAGGAATGACATTTATAGAGCTATAATAAGGAAATAAAACTCCTTTCACTTGATAACAGCTCAACAGGAAATGGTTGAAAAGCAAAAATTTCGTTAGGCATCGATTTTTAAAACGAGGTGCCGATGCGCCTGTCATGCCGGCTGACATTTTCTATTAGCATGTCAGCACGCAGATTATAACGGGCAATTTATTCCATCGCCTTTCAACTTATTGACTTGACCACAAGTAACAGGATCTTTTTGTTTGCCAAGTTTTCATTGTTTAAGGCAATTTATCCCTCAAACAAAATGGTAAGAAGGCTTTTCTAATGTTAGGGAATCGTGTTTAAGTAATAACCCTATTATCGGACATGGAGAAAGTGGAATAAATATCTCAAATACACGCGTTTACTAGTTATTTGGAAAAATGTTGTTGCTCTTGTTTTTTGTATGAAGTTTTCAGATTACATTCGTTTAGGGATAAAGCTACGTAGTTGCTGACATTATTGCTGATGTTAGGTTGAATTATTTAAAAATTCTTATGAGCTTTTATCAATTGAAAACTACATTATCTAACTTTTTAGTATATCTTTATTTACTGTAATTATTTGATATTTTTTACCTTTTTAATTCATTTGCTCACAATTAAAACGAGTTAGTTCTTTTTTAGAATATTTTCTTTTACAAACATGCATATTAGATTTAAAGCAAAAGCTGTTTTCTCTTTATGAAACAAATGTTTGAAATTGAATTACTTGATACTTTAAATATGAGTTGGCACCTTAGAAGTTTAAGAGCTGTGTTGATTTCAAACTGGTTCTTGTTGAAAAAATCAGTAATAGGAATAGACACAATACCCTTTGATGTAACAACTTTGTAAGAGAGTAAGAATGAAAAAAAAAATGCATTTTAGTCTATAGTCCATTAGAGTCTACCGAAATTTTTTTTGAGGATTTTGATGATGCATTAGTGCGGAAAAGTTGTCTAAGGTGGAAGAGAGTAGCTGTGATTTTTTCAGAATTTTCGGATAATATCTTTAGGTGCCACATTGGCCCTGAATGTTCCCCATGTTAACATCCTATGGAGCACGCAAGCCAAAAAGGTCGAATAGGGCCCAACAAAACTTGAACAACATCCTAAATATCTGTATTATGTTGATTGTGGACTCAAATTAGAACAAGGAAAGCCGCGATTTTCGACGAAATTTGAGCCCACAAAAAACGTAATATAGAGATTTAGACTGTTATTCAAGTTTTGTTGGGTAGCATACACCAAATAGGACCCATAACTCGAGTGAAGACACTCATCGTGTGATTAGAGTAGGAATGAGGGGAGAAAAACCAATTTTCGTTTTTTTTGGCCTGCACGCTCCACATGGGGAACCTTCAGGGACAATGTGGCACCTAACGACATTACCGAAAAATTCTGAAAAAAATCACTGGTATTCCTGCCCCCTTAGACAACTTTTCCGCACTAATGCATCATCAAAATCCCCAAAAAAATTTTTTCGATTCACCCTAATAGTCATACCTCCAGGAGAAAAACTTTGACAAAGAAGCAAAAATTCTAAAAAGAAGTACAAAGCCAAATGATAACCTAGCAGATATTCCAAAATACGTTTGTTCATCGTCTATGAATTACCGTCACCTCTGAAATTGAGTGAAAAAATCCGTTCCTATAACAGACAACAATGTTGTAAGACGTCATCTCTTTTCATGAGAAATATAAATTATAAAAAGTCCCCATAGTTAAATTGACGCCTACCTTGTTAATATTAATGCTAGTTCAAATACAGAAACAAAAACTGAAATTTCATGTGCACGAATGTAAATCGCCAATTATTGACTAAAAGTTTCTTCATAGCATATATTTCTCATTAAAACAATATTTACATACCCAAGTTCCTCCGCGTCTTAAGAGATTACCAAACTTTCCAGAAACCCATTGTTAATATTATGAATTAATACATGGAAGCAAGGAAAGCACTTGAAAGGGAACATGGCAAGTTAGTATAAGAGAAAACCGAAACCGAGGCAGCAGATTAACCCTTTGTTCGTTCGGGGGGAGCGAGAGTAACTCCTTCGGTTTACCTCTCCAGTCTGTCTGTATCTCATTACATTGAGTGCGTGTAATCCTTTGCGACTATATCTAGACGATAATGACCTAGTGACTATTGCTGCTCCTCATCATCGACATTACACTCTTTTCGAGATTCAAAGGTAAAACGTTCGGCTACTCTGATTGGATGGTAGGTATAGGAAAGCGAGCGCTCGTCAAAAAGGTGGAGATAACGTTGGATTGCTTCGGTTTGTTTCAGGGAGCTATTTATAGGTGGGATGTGTGTTAATTCTTTTGAAAGGTTACTTACAGGATGTTTGTGAGATTGGCTGTGAGTTGAATTCTGGATCACATTTTATAGCTCTTTTATGTAGTGGTATTTATGTTATTCCACTTATAAATGTTAAGGGAACCATACTGTGAGAGGGTTGTTTACTGGATATTAGAAATAGTACATTCATAGATATTTTCGGTTTCTTGTCTCATTGACAAGTATTATGTGGGACTAATTATTTCCTTTACCAAAATCATTACAATCTTTGCATAGAATAAAAGTTTTTTTCCGGGTTAGAAGACCGTGGTCGAGTAGTAAAAGATAAGTATCTAAAGATATTAGACCCTGGCCTTATATAGAAACTTTTATTCACATAAATACGGCAGTGAAAGCACCTGTTCTTATAATTTTTGCATATTTTTTAAAAAAATTATTCCATTATAGCTATTATTTACTATACTTTTCATACACTAGTAACTTTGACAGAGCGTACAATGCAAAACATGATTTTGAATTCTTTTAGTTATTCAGAAATCGCACGAAATGAAGTCTTGAGATCAAGTACTCGTAATCTATATAAAAAGTGTATAATAAAGTGTAACCTCAATATTTCGAAATCGGAGAGACCCGAAAAATTTTTAAGATCATGAGATTTCAAGATGACCAGAAAATATAGAGAAATACTTAATTTTTAGGGGAAAAGTAATTTTTCGGGACATAAAAGTTTTCGAGATATCAAAGTTCGAGATAACAAGGTTATAATGTATTCCTTTTCCGAGACTTGAAGAAAATTGTTGAACTTTTATCTTTTGTACAGATGGGTAGAAAGGAATTTCCTCTAGTTTCAGAGCATGTAAATTTTGTGTCAGCCCCTTAAAAGGTTTTGTAATATCTTGACTTTATCTGTGTTATTCTTCAACACTGCATGATCGGCACGATTCTTTCTTCCCTCGGGAAAGTGGAAATCCTATCTTAAACCACGATTCCGAGACATCATGTGACGTGGAAACTTTTTAATAGCTTTCATACTCGTGCTATGTTTAGGTTTTTACTTCTTCGAGATATGACTAAAAGGGGGATCTACTTTGGAAGTTGATATGAAGATAATGTATTTTGCGATATAATCGTGTATTGTATTCCGGTAAACTTAAAATGGTTTAATTTCCTATAGTTATGCATTTATTTAATAATATTTGTATGTGTGTGTTTTAAATTTCAATTAAATTAGAGTCGATTGTGATTTCTCTTTTCTGACTATACTAATTTTATAGTAATAATATTTTTGTGACTTATGTATTATTTTGAGTTAACATTGAATTATCCACACACTAGGTTTATTTAAAAATTATTTGACTTTGTAGTTATTTGTAAAATGTTTTCTTTAAAAAAATACAAAGTTAGCTTTTAAACGGAGTATTAATAAAAACGAGGTGAAACAACCTCTTCATGTGTTCGGAATATATTTTCATGAAACCTTGTTTTTTATTTTAAAATATTGATTTAAACTAATTTATTATGATGAATATGCAAACGAACAAATTTTAAGCATGGTATTACAATAAAAATATGAGCTAAAGCTTAAAATTTTAATATTTTCAATTAACTTTAATGAAATAGGTTATAATAGCACTAAAAATTATTTCAATAATTTTCTCTTTAAATCTTCATAAAAACGCTCCGTACTACCTAGTATATGCTATGCTTATTGCATTAACAATAGGTACATACATCCCAACGCTGAGTGTGTGGGAGATAGAATGCCATTTTTCTCCTGATGCTCATTATTTTAATGAATGTGTAATAAAGTGGAACCGGCATATATTTGAAAGCGATTCAGTCTTATTTAGGGGTATTTTATCAGTCAGAATACTCTTTTAGGAGGGCAAGCTATCTTGATGCGTTCTCAATCGTTTTCATTGGTATTTGAACTGAACTTAACAAACATCGAGGAAGACATTCTGGATGTGAAGACTGGCTAATGGACACTAACTGCTCGTTATTTGCTGTAGTTATGGGCTGACATAAATTTAAATGGATCTGATGCTTACAGACTTTCCGATAAAGACAAAATAAATAAAGTTTCCAGATTTACAATTTAGCCTGACATTATCTCAATTTTATTGCTGAAATAAATTTTGTTACCATCAGAAAGATTCAGTTATAGTTTAGGCTTGATTTAATTGTTATTTAGAGTTTGGTTTGAATTATGAAGACTGACTGATTTGATTGCGATAACGCCATTTTTTAATGAGTTTGCCATTAATTTAGGAATTTAAACTGAATTCACAGAATCATAACTTTTAATGCTTATCGCGAAATTTTTACAAATTAGATATGATTGATATCAAGCTTGTAAATACTTAAAAAGCCTGGATGGGGAAAAAGTTCTTCAAAAAATTAAAGTTGATCAGACTTATATATTTACAGCAAACATATTTTGTGTACGATCCCTAAAACGATGTTTCATTTTAAAAATAAACTGGTTCAATTCATTCATTTTATCATGGGATTTACTAAATTTATATGTGCTAAACTATTTTAACTCCCCTTGTTTTTAAGCATGAAGCATTTATTTTTCATGAAAGAAGTTCTATTATAAGATGAAATAAATTATAATAAATTGAAATGAAAATTTAATTTCGTGTCCATTTCATTTCATGTTTGTCACGGCTTTTTTGTATTATAAACTAAAAACATTTTTCGCTCAGAATTATTATTTTTCACTCTTTAGGAACATTGCACACTATGCACCAGCACACCAAAAAATATAGGTATAAATTAATATTAAGTACTTGTTTAAAGCAAAAAAAGATGTTCTATCTATGTCATGCCTGTCACAAACGGAATTGCCCTATTTAGATAGAGTTCATATTTAAAAAAAATTAAGATTAAAATAACCTTAAAAATCATTAACTTTACAGAAGTAGATAAAAATGGCTAAATTTATTTTAAAATTAACAGATTTGATTCAGATAACTTTGGATTTTCCTGTAGTGGCTTAAATTTAGAAATGCTTACCGAAACTAATGAAAAAACATCGACTGCGTATAAAGTACTGTTTATAATTAAAAATAATGATATACGAAATAGTCTTTAACTATAAGTGTTGGATAATATTAAATATTTGCCTTCAAGAAAAGTGATTTTTCTCTGTCATCTCTTGAACTTTCGTTTTCAAAATTTTGTTTTCTCTGCAAATGTTTAGCAACGTAAATACAACCTTTCTGTGTTTATCTTTGAATTTATTTGCATTTCCTAAAAATACCCCCAAAAAGAGTAGATATTTCAATATGTCCCAGAAAAATTTTGGATCATAATATAATGCATGTTTTTATGCTTGGCATATAAATATTGAAAATATTTTCAGCCTCTTGTGTGAAAATAATAATGATAATTCTTGTTAATTTGATTAAAGTGGAATTGTGAAAACCAATTTTTAGTCAAGCTTTTGACATTAAGAATTCTTTTTTTCGCAAAAAAATAAGTTGGTTGGTTGGTAAATGTACTTACATAATAAAGACAGCATTTTTTTCCAGAAAAGGATAATAATTCATGCTTCTTATACCCTCTATAATTCTACTAATTTGTTTAATATTACTTATTTCGTACACAAGTGTTATTACTATTTAGAAAGTGTTTAGGTATTCCAGTACTATAAAATTCTAAAAGAGTTTTTGTTATTCCATTTAATTCTTCAAAACAAACTGTATTAATACATTTAAAAAATAATCGACAAAAAGTAACGACACAAAGTAACTGTTTTAATGCTCATTTTATTTTATTGCTAATGAATTTATACATTTTACTGCTTGAGCAAAAGTAGGGCATACCCTGTTTTATAAAAAACACCCTCACTATCAGTTAATATCAATTAATAATCGAGATGTTTTGACACTAGACATCACATTGCTGAAAAAAACTACGCAAAAGTGATTGCCATTTCGTTTCGATCCTTAAAACTCTAGTTACATAAGATGTCACTAAGTAAAAAATAGATTTTGTGATTAAGACGTATGATAGAAAACGTCTACTCGTAAAAAATGTAATATCCTCACACCTGAAAGACAAGAATGTCTTTCATTTTCAAAGTCAAAGTGTAATTTCGGGGAAATCTTATTTATTTTCGCATTTGGTCAAAAATAATTTTCATCCCCATTTTTACGTAATTAAATGATTATTACAATTCACTCACCTCAAAAAGCCTTTGATTTCTCAACCATGACAAAACTAGCTTTTAATTACAATTTTTAATTCTGCTTCTCTTTCACTTTAAATTAATATTGGAGCACAAAAACTGTCTCTCTTGAGCCAACGCTTGCATTTTTATCTTTGTCTTCAAGTTGTAAATGAGCTTTCAGAGATCTCTGCTGAAAAGGAATTTCAATTCGGAATGGAATCATCATACAAACAAATTAGGGGACATCCCTTTATTACACAAGAGGAATATATTATCAATTGTACATATTATAGTTTGAGGCCTAGCATGACATAACTCAATCTATGCCCATTAAAGTTATGCATCAATCTGGTTTCTTTCATTCTGGTTTCTGGTTTCAAATTGATGTTGGATCGCTTGATATAGTTTTGCGAAAAACACTCAATAACTGCTCTGATTTCTAGTTTCTTTATTTTTCTGTCCACAGATATGCACTTTATAGAGAATTAGGGTCTCAACCGTCCTTTGGTAGTAGTAAATAGTGGTACCCTAAAGAACGATGGAAAAGATATCAATGTTTTACCAACTTTATATTCGAAAGAAATCATATTGAACAGAAGATGTCAAGCCTTGAATCTGATTATCGATGTTACGATTTATTTAGGGACGTTACAATGTATTAAATAATTAAAATTCATACGCGTGACGTTTTTCTATGATATTGAGATGAGTTTTTATAATACAGTTTAATTCTAAGACACCCCCAAGTTTGTTTTTTTCAGCGGCTGTCTTAATTTTTAGTGCACTATAAATATTATACAGTTTCAAATTTAGAAAAAAAGTCGTATATCGCCGCTTAAGAAGCAACATGTGCTTAACCACTTGTTTAAATTGAGAATTCCTTATTAAAGAATGAGAGTTGCCAAAAATTGCGAGAAATCCAGCCAATCCCACCAACCTTAACGATCGCATAACGCTGTTAAGAAGCAGAATAATTCTCCAGTCTAACGCCGTAGCTGATTTATGATTTTCAATCCAAATAACTTAACTAATTTTAAATTTTTCTCTGATCAACTTTTTATCAAAAGGTGTAAAGATTGGTTTAGAATGTCTGTAAAATATTATGATTTATTTAATCAACTTTAGAAGGCCTCTTTTAGATTTCTATCAGAAAACTTTAAATTTCGATATTTATTAATTTATCATTTAATATCCTCTTATATTTTAATTTATATTTAAATCCACTAGATGATTTAAAATTTTCTGGACTTTTCTAGTCATATTTTTTTTATCAAAAATGAGATGGGTGACCCACTTACCCCAAGAGATGGGGTAAGTGGGTCACCCCCTCTTTATTTATATTTAAAGCAAACAAAGCCTAAAAGAAAGTAAGTGGGCCTTACTTGATAAAGTACAGTAAATTTCAATATAAATTATTTTATTGTAACTGTATCCATGAGGGAGAAATATACTCACATCAAAATCAATATAACAAGGTAAGAATAGAATGAAAAGCAAAATAAGTATTTTAAAGAATATTTTGAAAGGCCAAGGGGATATGTTTTACTTAAGCATATAAAATAGTGTTGAAAAAACATAATAAGGTTGATTAAGATTTATTTTGGCACTTTAATACACATTCTAAGATAAAAAGAAATCGGACACACTAAATGAGAATATGAGATATTTCACTTTACTCACCATAACTTAAATTAAAACGCAAATTTGATATAAAATGTCGATCAAACTATTTATAAATTTTAATAAATTTTAAAGTGGTGAGTAAAAGGTCATTCTACTATCGAAATTTTCTGAAAGTATTGGGGGAAATTGTCCCTATAACCCCCCTGAAATCCACCCATGTCTTCAGTAATAGTTCCTATATCATATGGGACCCTTTAGAACCACTTATATCATAATGAGGGGTCCCACTTACCCCAGCTATTTTAAAACTATGGGGTAAGTGGGACCCCCCTGTTAAATACTTCAAAATTAAAATTTTTGAAAAATTTCAAATTGCCGTATGTATTTTAGGTCAAACTCTGCAAAACAGTTCAATAAACATTAAAATGTAATGAAAACTTACCTGGAAATACTTCTTTGAAAAATACGTCATGAACTAAACAAAAAATCCATTCTTGGAATCTATTTTAAATTAGTCTTAAAAATAAATTAAACAGATCTCAAATATATGCAAAACTCATCGGTGTGACAAGCTGTAACATAATCAATGCGAGTAACTGTGGAATTTCCTGTACATATTATAGTTTTAGGGGGTGACCCACTTACCCCAAGTAACCCTATATGAATTTGAACATATGTTTATGGTTTTATCAACGAATTTCCGATTCCCACATGTGTGTGTCGTGAGAAAAATAAATCAAACAAAACCCCATCGAACATTGCACAACCAGATGCTGTAATAACTGATTTGAGATTTTTTTATTCAAATAAATCAAGAAAGGTGAGTAATTTTCTTGGAAGTAGCTCTTTTTCTTTACAACATTCCATCACTCTCTGGCAGTGACATGGGAAAATCAGTGAACTAAACTAAATCTGACGATTAATTAGATAGCCCATAGCTGTAGCTAATTTTCGATTTTTAATATAAATCAAGGAAATTTAACTGGCTTGGGGCAACGACAAATTCGTCGCCAAACAAGCGCCACAACTTCTGAAGTAGAATCTCGCCTGTTTGAAAAAAGGGTTTAGCACATGTTGCTTCTTACGGCTGTATTCACCTTTAACTTAACCTAAGGTTAACCTGGAATCAAGCTTTTAATAGGTTGTTAAAAAAGGAAAACAAGTTTTAAACCAATCAGAGTTGTCGAAAAGGCTTGATTCCAGGTTAACATTACACTGCAAAAAATTTCACAGTAGTTTTACAGCAAAAATTGCTGGCAATATGGGTGCCAGCCATTTTTGCAGTGATTTTACAGCAATTTTGTAATTTTTGACTTAAACAGCAATTTTGTAATTGAACAGCAAGTTTGTAAATTTAACAGCAATTCTGTATTTTTACAGAAATTTTGTAATTTTACAGATTTTTGTGTTAACATTACAGCGATACTGTAATTTACAAGAAGTCTGTTTTTAACAGCACGCTGTAAAAAAATTCTGGAACGTTATTTAAAAAACCATTTTTTAAGTATTGTTCCTGGAAAATACCAGTAACTTTTCTGTAAAATACTGAAACGTTTCGAAGAAATACCAGTAGCCTAACTGTGAAATATCAGGAACGTTACTGTAAAATACTGAAATATTCCACAGAAAAACCAGAAAGCTATGTGTATCTCAGATATGTCTTGTTCTTTCATGTTTCTACAAGTATTCAAAATGTACAATACGCGCGCGCGTTCTACAAAAGTTACACTTCCTAGTTTTAGAATATCGTGTCGGTTTTTACACCTCATCTAAATAATTTGACTCTTTAAGTGGTGAGCTTGAAAACCAAACCAAACAATGGTTGCCTGTCCGCAAGGATTCAGAAACGTTTCAGAAATGAAAACCAGAACTTTCCTGGAAAGTGTTAAACTGCTGTAAAAACTAATAAAAAGCAGGAACGTTACTGGAATTTATGCGGAACTTTACTAGTATTTTTTACAGTGTATTTAAGTAATCATACAAAATTCGGGCTGTTATTCTATAACCATTTTGTTTATATGTACTAAGCAACATTTTCGTTGCTAGTTTGACATTTCTTTAAAAAACCACCTGTTATATCTCCCGATTTTTGTTCCATAACGTAAAAATTACTCCAAATGTTGCTATAGAGGTGCTGAATGATTTAGGTCTTAAGATTGGTATTATTGAGGAATTTGAATTCAATTCGTTTTAATTTCATTTAATTTTAGTGATATAAAATTTTTACCAAATTAATAACTTTAGGCATAGGTTAATGTTATACAGATTGTAGTACTATTATCCTGTAAAGGTATGTCACATTTAAAAGCATTCAATAAACAAAAATTTCATTTTCTTTTAATGTTTATTTTGATGACCAATTAAAGAATTACAAATATTACAAGGAATACAAGGAAAACAATAAGGAAAATTAATATGTAAATTTAATTTAAACTATAGCAGGTGGCGCTTCAAATTTACAGCTAAAGAGTCAGTTTTTTGACTGTGTACCAGCAAACGTGTTAAATATTACCAGCAATTTTTGCTGTTAAATTTTACGGATTTTTTTTCAGTGTAGGTCAAGTTAGTGGTGAATACAGCCGTTAAGCGGAA
This sequence comes from Tetragnatha versicolor, assembly GCA_024610705.1. Lineage (NCBI taxonomy): Eukaryota > Metazoa > Arthropoda > Arachnida > Araneae > Tetragnathidae > Tetragnatha > Tetragnatha versicolor. The sequence continues at coordinate 10,474,943 of JANDEH010000009.1, forward strand.
ATATTCTAAAGAGTAACTTGAAAAATCACCAAGACATTTTTTCAAGATACCATGATAGTATATTTTATTAAATAAAGTTACTCGTCTTTTGACCCTATTATACTCTAATATTCACTTAGAATTGGCGCTTGAGAAATAATGCTTTCCCCCACGCTAGAAGCGTATCCATAGTTACGCTCTTCGCGCAGCCAATAGTAAGCCTTCTTCGTCACTTTGACGAGGATAGTTGCTATGGTTACCGATTGGTGGTGGGGGAAGGAAATATTTTCAAGCGCCAGTTCAAAATGGACAGAGTATAGTCTCAGACGCTCCAAAATTCCTAGGTTCTTAGGTGTGAAAGGGTTAAACACCAGCATTCAAAAAGATATTTATAAGGCACTGGTTATCTCCACGAAAGTAACAACTAAACTCTAACGAATTTTGTTAATAAAAGCTAAAAAAAGCATAATTATCAAAAGTGACCCCCAGGATTCTAACCAGGGACCTCTAGGGTAGTAGAAATACACTATACTAGGATTGCTCAATAATATAATTTTAATGTTATCTAGCTGGTTACTGCGCATGCTTCAACTGTTGTGGAGATAACCATTACGTATATGGGCAGAATCCTAAAAATAATTTAATACATTAATCACCAATAGCATTGAAATTATTTGTTAGTTTATTTAAACGAAAAACATCTGAAATATGTGTTTATCTAACACAATATTATAATAATACTCTTTTATCCCATCAAAGCACGAAACAATGACTTAACCAATTAATTTACCTTAAACTAACCAGAGAAGAAGAGTATATAAACCAAACTAGAAATATTTAGCGTTTTATCTACCAACACCTGATTAATATCTTATTCTTCACTTTGTCACCTATTCAGAACCTGTCAAAGTATACTTGACATAATGTACGGATGGTCCCTCACAAAAATATCTCGCCTCTATTCGGAAGATAAAGCATATTACCTGCGGTTTTTTGGACTTGGTAATTAAAATGTTAATTAGTAGATTGTTTAATGTGGCGCCAGCGACTGGAAATGAAAAGATCAATGAGGATTCAAAAAAGTCACTGCTTTTGCAACAGCAGTTAACTGAACGGTGTTTGACAAGTTTTTTGGCAGAGTCGGAAACTCGTAGCAACTTTTGTCAAAAACTAGAATGAAAGAGAGTAATGTCTTTTTTTCAGAAGCTCTCTAGGGAACTAAACACACTCACGTTATTCAAAACTTACTTCTTTAAGGTAACGCGGAGTTTTCAACCGTTGTAAATGGGTTCATAGTACGCTGTTTGTCCAGGCTATTGGTTTGAATAAAAGTGTGATTCGCCTTTAGTAAAGATAACTACATCATATTTGTTCTTTAGGAAATTTAATGGTAAATAAAAAGTCTTGGTTTCAAAAACTGTTATTTCCTTCATTCTCTCTTGTACTAACTTCAGAACTTATGTGTGCGATTTTAAAATGGTATTGAATTGTCCAAAGTAGCTCTTTACCACAATTGAAACATTTGAAATAGGCATAGTACTAATTAATTTTTTATGAGGAAGATGCCAGCTAAAAATCAACTAATAGCAATTAATAGCAATAATCAATCCAGCTAAAGGTATCAACAATATAAATACAGTTATCTTATTGGCCCAAAAATAATAATCAGGAAAATTTTAAGGGTTGTTTTGACTACAGCTTCATTAGTGAATGCATTTTGACTTTAACTACTTGTTTCTTTGATCTTTGAGAATATCGCATAATTCATTTTGCATGATCCATTAGAATACCAACTTTAAACAGTCTTTTGTCCGTTCAACACAACTCTTTTAAAAAGTAGAAAAATCGTATAACTGTACTATCATCAGGGTTGGCTGGATTGGACCCAATGGGTTTTTTCAAAAAAACCCATGTGAAAAAACCCACATTTTGGACCCATTTTTGGGTTTTTTCAAGAAAAATCAAGATTTTGGCAATTCCTTAAAAATTTAATGTGTTTTTTTTCAAAGTTTAGGATGTTTATAAAATTCTAATGGGTTTTTCAAAAATTAAATGGTGTTTTTTCAATTTCAGGTAGTTTTTTTATAGTTAAAAATAGGTTCTTTCATTATTCAGTGCAGTGGGTTTTTTCAATATTGAAGGGTGTTTTTTCAAAATTTAGGACGTTTAAAGTTCAAACTAGATATAAAAAATAAAGATGATATTTTTATATTTCAGCGGATTTTTTCAAAGTTGAATAGATTTCTTTCATGAATGGGTTTTTTCAAAGTTTAGGATATTTTTTAAATTTTAGTGGGTTTTTCAAAATTTAAACCAAGTTTCAGGAAATAAGGGGTGATTTTTCGATTTCTGTGGGTTTTTTCAAAGTATAAAAACTTTGAAAAAACCCACTTAACTGTGGAAAAACTGACATTATTTTGACAGAACACATTTAACATAGAAAGAACTCACTAAAATTTGAAAAAAAAACCAGTTACATTATAGGAGAAAACCACTTAATTTTGAAAAAACCCACACTTTTTCCGAAAAAACCCAGTTTTACATGTTTTTTTTCAGGGTTTTATTGAATAACCCCCAAAAAACCCAACCCACTTGGGTTTTTTCAAAAAAACCCGGGTTTTTGCCAACCCTTACTATCATAGTTTATCTTTTTACTTTAAAAATGTTATTTTAGGCACGATTATTATTATTATTATTATTACTATTACTATTACTATTACTATTACTATTACTATTATTATTATTATTATTATTATTGTTATTGTTATTGTTATTGTTATTATTATTATTATTACTATTACTATTACTATTACTATTACTATTACTATTATTATTATTATTATTATTATTATTATTATTATTATTATTATTATTATTATTATTATTATTATTATTATTATTATTATTATTATTATTATTATTATTATTATTTTTTAAAATTAGTGTTTTCCATGCAAAGAAACGTATGTTGTAAAAATAAAAAAATGCAATAAATTCCTTTTCAAATTTTTTTGAATAAGTCTCTCTTTATGAGGTTGAAAAAAAGGAAATAAAATACTAAATTAGTCCTAGTTATAATATTATGAAAGAGTTACGTGCTATTAATTTTCAAAGACAAAATTATATATTTTTTTCAAGTGTAGAAGTGACCTTAGTAGGAGTAACCTTAAAAACATAATCGGAAAAATCAACTCTAAGCTCAAGTATTAAAAATGGAAATTACATCAATATTTCCTTAGTAATTTTTTGTTTCAATAAAGAAAAGCCTAACATTAATTGATGTGCTTCCGATATAGTATTCTTAAGGCAAAATAGTAGTTAGAGAGAAGAGATAAAGGTTAAACGATAAATTAAGAAAATATAAAGCCCAGTTTGAACCAAGTTCTCAATATCATCCAATACTCAAGTGTTTCTAATTAAATTTGGATGCAATCACTGGACTTGTTATCTGTGATAAATTATAATTGACTTCAAAACTCTTGACTAATATTTTATGTAAAACAATTCAATGCGCCTTAGGTGTGCTTTAGGACCCCATGAGCCACTGTTAGCTCAGATTAGTGTGACTTTTTTCCCTTGGATCTTTTATTCCATGTTCATTAGCGGTTTCGGCACTATCATTATGTTTTTTAAGCACTAGAATTTCTCAAGTAATTGATCCTTTAAACGAAAATTGCGTGCGTCCATCTTGTTTGCTACATTAATGAGTTTAGATCGGTGACATAATTATGGATGCGCATTTGATAAGGATGAATTATTAAAAAAATTAGTGTGTGAAATATGCTTACAGGACTTGTTAAAAACATTATGATAATTAAAGAGTCATAAAAACGGCAATTTATTTTGTACCCCAAACGAGAGTGAATATGCCAGGAATTTCATTTGAAGCTTATTGTTGAGGAGCTAATGATCTTAAAAATAAAAAAAACTGTGTGGTGGGAGGAGTGATGATAATAAAAAAAGCCTAGCCTCTATTTTCTTTGTGTTTGCTTATACTGGTGAGTAGGAATTTAATTATATTCAAAAACTGTTCCAGGGTCTTTCTTTTGTTTTGAAGAATGCTTAAATATTTTCATCAGGATAAGTCGATTGACTTTCGAAGACATGAATAACTGCTTCAGTTTCACAAAGAAAATCTATGCAAGCTAAACAAATAAATCAATGACTGCATTCAGTTTTAAGTTTATTTAAACAGGGTGTTTCAAAAGTCCGTTTCGCGGCTTTTATTTGGAACCAACGTGTCCTAGGGTCACGGAAGTAAGGTCTACCCCTAGGTAAGTGACCCTGGAAAATTCATTGAGATTACTTGCAGCGCTTCTAGCGGCAAAATAAAAAAGTTAAAAAACAATTTAAAACCTAAAGGAGATAGAGCAAAAACATCATTGAGAGTATTGTTGCCAACATTATGAAGAACTCACTGTAAAAAATTTCATGGATATATTGTGAATATTTGCAGAGACATTAACATGTGAATATAGCACATTTTCAGGCCTCAAAAAAGGTTCACATATTTGCTAGTTTTTTTTCTTTTTGATTTAATTTTGCCTTTATTCAACTAAAAAACACAAAACTAACAATAACACTGAAAAACTTGCAAATTTGCAAACTTTTTCTTTTTTGAGGCCTGAAAAAGTTCTATTTTCACATGCTAAAATCTCCGCGAATATTCCCGATATTTTCATAAATTTTTTTTCAGTGAGTACCTCATGACGTCGTCAACAATACTCTCAGTGAGGTTTTTGCTCTATCTCCTTTAGTTTTTAAATTAACTTTTTTAACTTTTTTATTTTGCCGCCAGGGGAGCTGTAAGTCATCTCAATGGATTCTTCAGGGCCACTTACCAGGATCACTTAAATAGGGGTAAAAGCCGCGAAACAGACTTTTGAAACACCCTGTATAAGATGTAGATTCTCATTTTTTAAAGTTCCAAAAATATTTTTATGATAATTTCATTACAGTTAACTTTAAATCTACTGAAACAAATTTTTATGCAGTAAAAAAATTTTAGTCTAATGTTTACTGTAAATGCAATAAACTATCTAACGTAGTATGCATATTAATGCATACTACGTATGCAGTATGGTAAGATTAATATTAATCTTAGGGTATTGTTTGTGTGTGTGTTATCAAAATTGGTGTGAAAAAAAGTAATATTTTTAGGCTGACTAACTAAATTATAGGTGATTGCTAAATTAAGTTTATTTATTTTTTGATTTATTGTGTTTATATTAAAACAAAAAATATCACGATTGACAAACAAGCGCAAATAATATTTAAAATTTATATAAAATTTTAAATAGGGTCACTTGGGGTAAGTGGGACCCCTTTTTGGCCTAGTACATTTTTGGAGCTTCATAGAAAAAATTTGAAAGGGTTTATTTTGTACTCGTTGACTAATTTCGTTAAAGAGTCTATCGATAAACAAAAATTTATCAGTAGTTTCTAAATTAAAGCTTTATATTTTTCTTAACTGGCCTTTTTATCAAAAATGAGATGGGTGACCCACTTACCCCAAGAGATGGGGTAAGTGGGTCACCCCCTCTTTATTTATATTTAAAGCAAGCAAAACTTAAAAGGAAGTAAGTGGGTATTACTTAATAAAGTACAGTAAATTTCAATATAAAATATTTTATTCTAACTGTGTCCATGAGTGAGAAATATACTCACATCAAAATCAATATGACAAGGCTAGAATAGAATGAAAAGCAAAATAGGGTTACTTGGGGTAAGTGGGTCACTGGGGTAAGTGGGTCACCCCCCTAAAACTATAATATTACAGGAAATTTCACACTTACTCGCATTGATTATGTTGCATCTTGTCACACCGATGAGTATTGCATATATTTGAGATTTGTTTAATTTATTTTTAAGATTATAGAACTAATTTAAAATACATTCCCAGAATGGATTTTTTGGAGAGTTCAAGACGTATTTTTCAAAGAAGTATTTCCAGGTAAGTTTTCATTACATTTTAATGTTTATTGAACTGTTTTGCAGAGTTTGACCTAAATTACATACGGCAATTTGAAATATTTTGAAGTGTTTTACAGGGGGGTCCCACTTACCCCATAGTTTTAGCATGGTTGGGGTAAGTGGGACCCCTCAGTGTGGGGTAAGTGGGACCCTTTATTATGATATAAGTGGTTTTAGAGGGTCCCATATGATAAAGGAACTACAACTGAAGACATGGGCGGATTTTGGGGGGATTATAGGGACAATTTCCCCCCAATATTTTTAGAAAATTTCGATTTATAGTAGCAAGTAGAAGACCTTTTACTCACCACTTCAAAATTCATTAATATTTATAAATAGTTTGATCGACATTTTATATCAAATTTCGGTTTTAATTTAAGTTATGGTGAGTAAAGTGAAATATCTCATCAATAGTGTTCATTCTCATTTAGTGTGTATGATTTCTTTTTTTATCTTACAATGTGTATTTAAGTGCCAAAATAAATCTTAAACAACCTTATTATGTTCTTTAAACACTATTTTATATGCTTAAGTAAAACATATCCCTTTGGCCTTTCAAAACATTCTTTAAAATACTTATTTTGCTTTTCATTCTATTCTTGCCTTGTCATATTGATTTTGATGTGAGTATATTTCTCACTCATGGACACAGTTAGAATAAAAAATTTTATATTGAAATTTACTGTACTTTTTTAAGTAATACCCACTTACTTCCTTTTAAGTTTTGCTTGCTTTAAATATAAATAAAGAGGGGGTGACCCACTTACCCCATCTCTTGGGGTAAGTGGGTCACCCATCTCATTTTTGATAAAAAGACCAGTTAAGAAAAATATAAAGCTTTAATTTAGAAACTACTGATAAATTTTTGTTTATCGATAGACTCTTTAACGAAATTTGTCAACAAGTACAAAATAAACCCTTTCAAATTTTTTCTATGAACCTCCAAAAATGTACTAGGCCAAAAAGGGGTCCCACTTACCCCAAGTGACCCTAAGTATTTTAAAGAATGTTTTGAAAGGCCAAAGGGATATGTTTTACTTTAGCATATAAAATAGTGTTGTAAAAACATAATAAGGTTGATTAAGATTTATTTTGGCACTTTAATACACATTGTATGGTAAAAAAGAAATCATACACACTAAATGAGAATGAACACTATTGATGAGATATTTCACTTTACTCACCATAACTTAAATTAAAACGCAAATTTGATATAAAATGTCGATCAAACTATTTATAAATTTTAATGAATTTTGAAGTGGTGAGTAAAAGGTCTTCTACTTGCTACTAAAAATCGAAATTTTCTGAAAATATTGGGGGGAAATTGTCCCTATAACCCCCCCAAAATCCGCCCGTGTCTTCAGTTGTAGTTCCTATATCATATGGGACCCTCTAAAACCACTTATATCATAATAAAGGGTCCCACTTACCCCACACTGAGGGGTCCCACTTACCCCAACCATGCTAAAACTATGGGGTAAGTGGGACCCCCCTGTTAAACACTTCAAAATTAAAAATTTTTAAAAATTTCAAATTGCCGTATGTAATTTAGGTCAAACTCTGCAAAACAGTTCAATAAACATTAAAATGTAATGAAAACTTACCTGGAAATACTTCTTTGAAAAATACGTCTTGAGCTCTCCAAAAAATCCATTCTGGGAATCTATTTTAAATTAGTTCTATAATCTTAAAAATAAATTAAACAAATCTCAAATATATGCAAAACTCATCGGTGTGACAAGCTGCAACATAATCAATGCGAGTAAGTGTGAAATTTCCTGTACATATTATAGTTTAAGGGGGTGACCCACTTACCCCAAGTAACCCTACTTAATAACGGGTGAATATCTTGGAATCGAAGATAAATTCGAATTCAACAATGATGAAATTGGTGTATTTTCTCCTATTAAAAGTCAAAATATAGTTTATATTTTAGTTAAAATGAGTTAAAAGTAATAAATGTGTTCAATTATTTTTTAAAAAGCTGCATCATCTTGGATTACTAATACTGCAGTATAATTTTTCACTAGTGAGTGGGTTTTTAAGTTTTTAATGCCTATATAAAGATAAACTTACTGAAATTATAATAATTTTTATACTAATTTTTATTAAAATAAAATACCAGATCATAACAAAGGCTTTTTCAGTTAATAAAAAATACCTGAAAAATAAAAAAAATGAGTAGTAATTTTGTAGCAAGTATCTATTAAAATGTGTAAAAACGTATTGAACACATCATAAAAGTTATGAAAAAATATTAGAGAAATTGTTATGTAGTGCGTTGTGAAGATTTTTTTAGATCTTTCTTGAGAAGCAGAACTGGAGATAAAATAAAATGCCTATTTCCAGTTCCTTTAGAACAAAGAAAGTTTCCTTACCTTAAAAAGAGCGATAAAACCTCCTTTGTATTTTTCAGCGTGCATTTCGATGTATAATTTCAAGCTCTTTCCACGCAAATCCGTTCTCAAAATCGAAACATTTTTATAGGCGAACCCAAAAACTGAAGCCCGGCAACCCCAGATTCCTGAGACCCCTTCAGAATGGTGTGTGTTTGCATTAAACTTCCCGCCGTAGTTCGCGAAACAATCTTGGAAAAAGTTTCAGATAAATATTCCCGCGTATTTCATCGGGTCTATCCTACTTTCAATCGCATTTTTATTCATACCTTTCAATCCTTCTCCCTTCGAATGAAAAATCCATAGGAACGAATGGCCTCCTCTGAGAAAGCAATTTCTCCGGCTCTTTTCTCCCCAGGAAAATGATTTGATATTACTTCCTATAGCGTAATTGTCCGAGTTCTTTCCCCAGTTCCCTCTTGCTAATTCAGTTCTTGTACTAGTGAAAAGGACTAACGAGTTCTAGAACGAATCCACCGTTTCGAATCGTAAGGGGATCCAAATGTGAATCCAATAATGTATTTCGATTAAAAAGCAATGAAACTATGTTTTTAATTTAATGTTACGCATAAATCAATGTTTACTGGGTATTTAAATTATTCATATTTTTCCTCTTTTTTAGACATCCTGACTGGGAATTGCTAGACGCATTCGGTCAAATGATCAAATGACAAATATTTGCTCGATATACTGAAAAGTTCCTTAACCCTTTCAGTTCTAGCCACCCAAAAGTAACTATAAGATTCAACTAAACTCAGGCAGCTTAGGATTAAAAGAGTTGAATAATTCTATTACTTGTGCTATAGGTTTAAAATTATTTAAATCCCCCAAAACGTACATAAATTTATGGCAGTAATAATTTCTATAAATATCTTAATATTTTAATGTTTTTTCAACATTTGTAACGAATGGACTTAACTACTAGTACAATATTTTGATACTAGGCTAAAGATGTTAATCATATCGAATTGTATGTTTTGAAACTTCATTAAATGGTATTTTTATATGGTATTATTTGATCAAACTATATAGTGCAGGGGTCTCCAAACTACGGCCCAGGGATATCTTTCTATCACGAAAAATTTTACTAATATGAAAGGAGAATTTCACCATTATCACTGGTTAAGCGGACGCTTAACCGCGTTGTCCGCTAAACCAGTGATAATGGTGAAATTCTCCTTTCATTTACCTTGCCTATCTGGAATTAAATCTGTCCTAGAAATGCCATTGTCATTCCAGCAGATAAGTGGAGGATTAATCAATGGTCACCACTTTTTCAGGTATAGTTGGCTAGACCAGTACTTGCCCTCCGCTCTCTTGCGTTACCTTCCTATACCGTGCTGAAAACAAGGACGAAACCGCTCCACGGTAGGAGGCTACGCTTGAGTGTTGTGAGAGAACTCAAAAGGTACAAGATCCTTCCCTGAAATATGGACTAAGGGTAACAAAATGAGTTAAAACTGTTTTTAGGGTCAAATTTCGAAAAATTTTCTGGAGGAGGACCCTCAGGCCCCCCTTTTGGAACTTTTATTCAATTAATCACAATATTTTTCATATTAAGTTCATAAAAATACGGTTCCTACTTAAAAGGTATCGAAAAGGTAAATTAAACTTTTTATTGTTTGCATACGAGGGGCTTAGATAATTTCAGGTCTCCTCTCCGGTGAAAAATCTAGCTCTGGGTATGATAATGATTTTATTTTCTTAGAGGATATTTGGGCCCCGCCCGAAATAAATTTATTTCTGAACTGAGATCCAAGATGTTAAAAACACTTTTTACTGATTACTATTTAAAACTGTTTTATTTTCAGATTCACTAGATACACGTGTGCGTGCTTATTCTAAATTTAAAAGTTTTTTAAATGCACGTTTTTTTCTCTTTTGAAAATAAAAATTTTGATTTAATTATAAGGTTGTTACTTAATTCTTCTTTCAAAACATTACTTCTAAACCCCCATTTGAACTACCACGTCCCCCACTGGTTTTGATTCTTTTTAATTCAACCTCCAGTTATAGGGGAGAGTGGGGTAAAAAGATTCAAATGGGGTAATAAGAAACATAACATTAAAAATTCCACAAGATTCTCCTATAAGTTTATGAAGCTGATTTTTTAACAGAATGTTTGCATCATGAATAGCTTTCTTTGAAAAAAAAATGAACTTATTAAGTAAAAGGGGAAGGGGTTTTTTGCTTGTTTCTTATTACCCCAAGCGACTGTATCTTATTACCCCGTTTGGGGTAATAGGAAACAAGCCAGTTATTTTGCAACTAAAACAATTAAAAATCAAATGAAGGTATTAAAATAATCTCTAAAGAGTATTTTATAACCCCAGTAATTTTCAAATATTTTCATTCATAACCTTTCGATATATCCCTAGTTAAAAATTAGTCTTAAGTAAAGTACAAGTTGAAAGTTATAAGCAACGCTATATTTTTATACAGAATATTTGAAAATCATGACAAAATTAATCAAATGGTGTTTATCTTATCTCATTTTGTTATTCTCCCCCAAAATCAACTCATTTTTTTCCACTTCCTCTGTATAAACTCAGCGCTACCCCATTCCTTCAAGTTTGAATGGTTCAGGAATTTTATGAAGACACCCTCGAACTTACTACCCACCCCCTGCGTTTCAATACTGTTTTTAATTAATTTCACGGAAAATTATACTTAAAAAAACCGACGTAATATTTTAATTTACTCACCATAAATGTTTAATAACTCATTACTCATTATAAATGTTTCAACAAACTTTAAAGTGGTGAGTAAAAGTTGTCTTTAAACCCACATATTTCAGGAATATTAAGTAGAAATAAAATTGAATTTAAAGTTTTAACTTGATAAATGAAATAAGAACAATAGGATATTAACATAATAAAGAGAAAAATTCGATAAATTAATTTTCATGCATAAAATGCTAGCGTTTCTTATTACCCCATTTATTCAAAATTATGAATCAATAAGAAATCAATAAAACTTGCAAATTTGCGAACTTTTTCTATTTTGAGGTCTGAAAAAATGCTATTTTCACAGCAAATATCTCCGCAAATATTCAAGATATTTTCATGAAACTTTTTTCTGATAGTTCTTCATAACGTTGAAAACAATACTCTTATGGAGGGTTTTGCTCTATCTCCAAAAATTTTAAGTAAATTTTTTAACCTTTTTATTTCGCCGCTAGGGGCGCTGTAAGTCATCTCAATGAATTCTTCAGGGTCACTTACCTAGGGGTAGACCTTACTCTCGTGACCCTAGGACGCGTTGGTTCAAAATAAAAGCCGCGAAACGGACTTTTGAAACACCCTGTATACGTATAGATAAAATAATGTCCCTACATAGTTCATGCTCATTGTGCTGATATGGTTAATACGTAATCACATCAACCATATGAACAACGAACATGCTGAATGCAATGATAATAGCTGAATAGTAAATGCTTATTATCAAATTGGCCAATTGGAATAAAATTATAGAAAATGGCATGCTCCTTAAAATTAAATATTCAAATAATTTTAAAAGTATATTTATTACTTAATTAATATTAAATGAAAGGTTTTATATGCTTTTACAAGAAGGAAAGTGTTCAAATATGAAAACTCAATTCACTTAATATCCATTAATAAAATGAACTGTGAGATAGATCCTACGCAAAGTAGAATATTTTATTAACTTAATTGTTAGAGAAAGGTATTTGACGTGTGTATGAATAAGATTTAAATATCAAAGAAATCCAATGCTATGAAAATAAAGTAAACCTATATATAAGGTTTAATTGTTAAGTGGAAAGCTATCTGCTTTACCTCCCTTCAAAGAATAAATTTACATGACATTAAAATGGTATTTGGTTGTTCGTAAAGCTAAATCTTTTGATTGTCTTGAGGGGGAGTGTTTAAATATAAATTATTGTTTAGTCATGCAAATGAGTTTAACAGTTTATTAGACATTTTATCAAAAGTGGAATCTATTTAAATATGCTGGAATATTTTTGTTAAGTATATTAATAATTTTTAATTACACATTTTCACAGTTAAGTTACCGTAAAATGTGGTAACTTTAGCCCAAGAATCAAAACATGTTTCTAAGTAATATATCAGTATGAAAGAATTAAATTATCACCTAGTTAATAGTAGACCAATCAGGTGGCATTGTTATCATAACATCCTCAAAGCGGTGTCCTGAAACTCCCAAAATACGATCACTTGGGGTCTTCCAACTTAGGTGGTATCAAATTGTCGATTTTTGGTCACCTTACAACTTTTCTTTCAAAATACGACAAAAAACATGATTTAAAATAGCTATGTCATATTTTTATGTCAGTTTTAAAGTCTTCTAACAATTTTTAATAGCATTATTTTGTTTCACTTTGTTGTTTGACAATTATTGAACTTTTATCACGTTGGGGTAACTTTGGCCCACGTTTTGGGGTTAACTTTGGTCCAATGGTATCTGGTGAAATAAGTTAAATACTCATTGATTTTAAAGAAGCAGTCGTCTAATATGGATGATAAATTAATTCTAAACACGAAATACTTTCAAATTATAAGATAGTTAATATAGTCAAGATGGCATCATTATTTTGGCATCGATGATGCTCGAAGAAATATCAGTTTTTTGTTTCAAAAGTGGATTTTTTCACCACAATTTAGAAAACCAATTCCTCAAAATATGTACCTAGGATGTTAAAATACTGTTTACTGCTCATTTATGTCTTTCCTTTAAAAATTTATTAAGGTAACTCTAAATAGTTTAGCATTGGCTAAAAGTAGAGAGCCTGTATACGAGAGAGAGAGACGACAACTCGCAAGCATCTCTGAGCGCATCCTTGCGCGCAGTTAAAACTGTCCAAATCTCCAATTCTGTCCAAACTGTATCATGCCGCTGATCTCGCTCCCATGCTAATTCAATGGAGGGAAATCTGCGGTGAACAGAATACGCTGTTGACCAATCAGCGAGCTATACCGGGTTGTCGCCTCTCTCGTATACAGGCTCTCTAGCTAAGAGTAGGTAACTCCACGCCTCAATTTTTGGGTTTTTGATGTCTAGGCTAAAGTTACCCGAATTCAGGGAAACTTTTAAAAAATATTTTAAACTTTAATCCACACTCTGAAAGCAATTTATATAACAGTCAAACATGTTAAATATAATATAGGCTACTGACTTTGTCAAATTTGTTTTAATTAACTACTTTTACAATCCATCTGGGCCAAAGTTACCCCATTTTACGGTATTTACGACATGTTTTCGTGGTAAACTGTAATTTATAGCTATTATAAATCTAATAATTTTAAAACATGATCAATATCCTAAACATAAAGGTATTTTTATGCAACAAAATTGGTTATTAAAGTGATTCAAAGAAAGAATATACCATGTTATGTGTACTTCAAAACATTCTCGAAATACTTACATTTTTGATTTGCCAAGGGGATAATTAATCTAAGATAAAGATCATGGTCTCTTTAAAGATCATGGTAATGTTTTTATTTTACACATAAATATTCAGCGAGTCATTAAAATAATCAATACTAATTCTGACCAGAGAACTCTGTGTATAATTTTTGTGAAGTGATTTAAACAATAAACATAGTAGCATTTTAATAGCCATTTAATAGTTGTGAAAATATGCAGTCATAACATTGTAATTATTTGTCGTTGGACTTTGCGCTTTTCATTTTAGTGAAAAGAATTTCCCATATTAAAAGAAGTAATTTTATAGATACTGAAATACTTCATAATTTAAAAATCCCTTAAATTTTCTATACGAAATGCAAGAAAACGGTGAAATAACGATCTAAAAATCACATTTTTGAGATTACATAGCAAGTTTACAATAATTGGGTAAAAATACTTATAGAAATAAAAATTAAATCAAATTTTACTCTCAGTAGTGTACGGTACCTTTTGAATGAATTAAAATGGTCAAAATTAATAAATCAATCAGAAAAGATATTTATGCTCCTGATTTCTTTTTGATTAAAAAAATATAATTTTGTAAATTAAGATGCATATAACTAATACAGCACTTTTAAATTTTAAATCATGGTTAATTCCAATTGTCTATTTTTCTGTCCAGCTATGTTGGAGGTTAAAGTAAATAAAAAACGAAAGTGGAAGAATAAATTAAGCAATCCTAGAATTGTCAGCTTCTCTAACACACAAAAATCTGTCCGTTTCCTCAACTTACAAGAATACGTGGTTCTTTATTTCAAGCAGTTACACTTTTGTAAATTTTTTTGAATGAACCGAATTCTGGGTTATGCCCGATCAAATACAGGAGATCCGAGGAGAGAAATTGAATACATTTCCCGAATCAATTACCAGAAGCTAATTGACTATCAGCTTCTTCCATATAATATACCAGAAACTCTGCTTTCATTATTCAAATGAGATTCCACCTTTCAATTTTACTTTAAAGCAATGCGTGCTTACAAAAAATTCATCATTGATGATAAAATCCGTGTATGTATGTATATGAGAACTAATAAGTCTCAGCGAGTCTGGAATGAGGAAATTAGATTTTCGTTCAATTTGGCATAATCTCACTAATGGGACTTTTCGCCAAGACGAAGGTAATGTAACTGGGGAGTAATCTCAAAGAATACTATCATGTTATTCAATTGTTGAAGGGAGATTCTAATAAGCTGTTGCTTTTTGTGTAGATTAGGATATCAGTATGGTGAAGATTGGCTAATATGGGACGCTTAAGCTCTTTTTAATTTGCTGCGAATGTTTTTAGTTAAATATCAGTATTTCTAATCTAATGAAAACTTGAAATTTATTCGGATGCTTTAAAAAACTTATCACTTTAATATTAATATCTAGAAAAAGCTTTTTATAAACCTCCTTTTTTTAGCACTACTTTTCTTTGAATGACTGTGTATGGCACGATGGTAGGCAAAAATAAACGTTCTTTTTAGACGTAGAAACAATCTAATATTATTATTTATAGATTCAAAGTTATGCAAGAGCATGGGAAAAATTTATTGTCAACACTTGCCAGAGAGAAACACATTGAAGTTATGATTACCACTATTTACATTCTACTTTAGGAAATAAACACGAAACACACTTTGGAATTTGCTTCAGTATTTCTTCGCTATCCCTTGCATCCACTCTAAGTGATATATTATTATTAATAGTTTTAATTAAGTACAGAAATGTTTGCAATTAGACATTTCATTGTAATTAAGCATTTACATTCATTGTAAAGTTATATAAAGGAATCCTCAGTGCCATTGTCATAACTCGTTATATTCCTAATACTTGTCATCACCACTTTTCAATAGTCAATATTTTCTCGTTTTGTAAACTGTAGCTAGAAATCTCAATACAGCTATATTTCTACTTTTTAAAAACACTAGAAATAACAACGCAAACTAATCTTTCTATTATTATTTTTTTAAAGGAGACGGGAGAATTTCACATAATATTTATTTCATTATAGAATTTAAATTTTTTTTTGAATAATATCTTAAAATTAAATGAAAATTCACTGTCGTTTTTCATACACAGGTAGTCATTCTTTTCACCAATAATTGTTTATATTGCATATTAATTCAAATATTTAATGTTATGGAAGGAACATTAATTCGTAAATTATTGACCCGATGCATCATTTATGCTGATTATCTCGTTACACGCAAGATAAGCAAATTTTCTAATTCAATCAGGTAATTGTAGTTTTACAAATGGAATGGATTTTCATTCTTATATATAGGGTGTCCCATAAATAATGGGTCACACTTCTAGGGGGATAGTAGACACCTAGACGAGTCAGAATCACATAGGATTTGAGGCAAGGTTAATATAATAAGATAAGGTTGGCTCTTCACATAGAGATGAAAATTCGACTGACGTATGCTCTTCCATCCAAATACGTAGTTCCTCGTCATAATGACCAATCTGCAATAACCAATCACTTTTATTATGGGCATGACTTTGGTTGAGTTGTTCTGCGCGGTATAGGTTAAGGATATTTTGATAAAATAAGAGGGATATTTGATCTTTGATTCAACAGGTTCAAGTTTGAAATAGTACAGCATTTCAGTTAAGAAATCAAAAAGTGTTTTCGATTTAGATTGAATGATTGAATAAATATTATATTTCCGTGTTAATTATCTGTAGCTAATTTGAAGATGCACACAAAAAGTACATAGTTCCAGATACATAAGAAATTTATTTATTGATTTCTGGACATCAGATTTATTTAGAAATCGGGAGGGAGGATATATTTGGAGAGGTGTAATACAACTAAATATTTAATC
The DNA here is from genome assembly GCA_024610705.1 of Tetragnatha versicolor. NCBI lineage: Eukaryota > Metazoa > Arthropoda > Arachnida > Araneae > Tetragnathidae > Tetragnatha > Tetragnatha versicolor. The sequence goes on from JANDEH010000009.1 coordinate 10,491,555, forward strand.
TTTGAAGGGGTCTTGATATAAGCTCGCTTGTTGATTCTCGTTTATTATTTAAAACGTGTAAAATGTCTCGTTGCGCTGTTTCAGTTTGTAAAAACTATTGGCATAAGACTCGAAATTCTGTTTCTTATCATCGGTTCCCGAATGATCCTTATCTTCAAAATATTTGGATTGAAAAGTGTCACACGGAAGACAAAATTAATCTATAAACTTTAATTAACAAAATTAATCCATCAATAAAATTTTAATAAAATGTTTTTAAAGATTTTTTGTACTATCTGTATTTAGAAGTTTCTAACAGAAAGGTATTAGGAATGTTTGCAACCTTATATATAAAAATATTCAAAATTAAATAAGTTATGAATCCTTCTAATTATGTATTGAAATCAGTCTTAAATTTCATGATTTTATTCAATACACTATTTTATTAGCTAGAAACTATTTTGTTGTTAAATTAGATGGAAAAACGAAATACTCATAATTTAATATGATGTAAAACTTGTATTAGTTTTCACTAAGAATAAGTTTAAAATAAATTATCCCATGGAGATCGCAAGCGTTGCTTTAAATTTGACTGGACTGCGTTATTTGTGGGGTACGCAGCAGCCGGAGATTTCTGCTTTAAATTTATGATTTGTTGCCTTAAGTGGCTGCTCTACAGCTCTATATTTCCCCGCATATTATTTTAATCCCTTTCTACTCAAGAAGCTACACGATTTCCCTAAGTAACCCTGATTGGTCAGTCCGCTTAGTTAACACGTCAAAGCGTCAACGCCTACCATCCAATTACGTCATCTTGGATGGTAACAATTTTGATAGCCTGATGGGGCCCCCCTGGATTTGAGGGTCCCAGACCAAATCCCAGGGAGTTAAAAATGGAGCAACACCCCAAAAAATTATTGAAAAATTCAATTTGTAGAAGAACTACTATTGGTAAAAACTTAATTATGGTCTCAAAAATTGTGGTTTAATATGATCTTTAAAGTTATGTTAAAAGTTTTCAGTTTAAAATTTTTTTATTACAAAAAAAGTTTAAAAACCACAAAAAAATGTAATACTCTGCCAAAACTTTATTTTGTATTTCGAAATCCTTTCTTTTGATTTAATAATCTGAAAGATCATAGTTGAAAACCCTTAAGTCCTAAGTGTCACGTAAAAATAATCAATATTAAATGCTAGAGATCCTGTTAAAGCATGGTTTAAGTCCGTTTTTTTGCGTCCGCGAAGTGCCGTTTTGGAAACGGATCTAGGAAACCAGTTTGCGCACGCAAAAAACGAACTTTAACAGGATCTCAAGCGTTTAATATTGATTGTTTTTACGTGAAACTTTGGACTTAAGGGTTTACAACTATGATCTTTCAGATTATAAAATCAAAAGAAAGGATTTCGAAATACAAAATGTGGTTTTGGCAAAATTTTCACATTTTTTATGGGTTTTTAACTTTTTCATAATAAAAAAATTTTAAGGTGAAGACTTTTGAGATATTTTTAAAGATCATATTAAACCACAATTTTTGAGACCATAATTAAGTTTTTACCAATAGTAGTTCTTCTACAAATTAAATTTTTCATTAATTTTTTTGGGGTGTCGCTCCATTTTTAACTCCCTGGGATTTGGTCTGGGACCCCCAAATCCTATGTGATTCTGACTCGTCTAGGTGTCTACTATCCCCCTTAGAAGTGTGACCCATTATTTATGGGACACCCTGTATTATATACTATACAAGACAGTGTATGAATTGTGTTTCATAATTACATTGATATCCATCTCATTGATTTAACCAAAATAACTTGTTTTTATTAAGTTGTTTTGTCGAAAATGAAATAAACTTTCCAAATGAAATCGTTTTCTATTTCTTAAGTATTTTAATTTATGAGATGCTGTTTAATTCTAATAACGTTATCTTGTGGCAAACACAAAGAATATTATTATTGAATGTTTTGTTTAATTAATTTTCGATTTAATTCCAACGAATATTGAAAAATTATGAGAAGAAAAAAATGAGTATTGATCCAAGAATTTTCGCTTCCATTTAAGATTTATCAGTAATTAATTGCTTAATTTCACGTATCCAAAAAGGATTTAATTAATCTAAAACTATTGTTTTGAACTTTCTTTTTTAAATAAAAGTATGCAATGATAATTTAATTTGTTCAATCAACTTTTAATAAAACATTTATGAAGTCTTAACAGACCCGGAGAATTCTAATAAGCTTTATTTGTTTTCATTAATAAACTAAAAGTAAAGGAAAATTAAGATTATCAAGGTTTTTAACTAACTTGTAGTATAGGTATAAAGTGATACATTGACATTGACATAGAAAAAAGTTTATTGTTTTGGGCGTTTGCCCGTTAACAAATAACACGAACCATTATAGAGAACTTTACATTATCTTAGAATTCAGATTAAAAAAAAAATAACATATTTTAAAAATAATATACAAATCACTGTAATACAAGTTAAGACAGAACAAACCGGGTGCAGGAACAAAATACAAACTAAAATAAATCAACTAGAATCCTCTCCAATGTCCCGGCGGAGCCTAAAAACGGAAGTCAGGAAACATAGAATATTGAAATAGTTAGAGTTAGGCTCATTTAAGACAAAGGGAAATTTTTTTGCGTTTGATAAATATTTGTTTCGATAATAGCTATAAATAGGACATGAGTTAAATATATGATTCCATGTGTCAAATTCTTCGGTGTTACAAAAGGAACATTTGTTAGTAAAATAAACTTCAAATACTTATAGAAGATTTTATTTTGATTTAAACGTAATTGGAAAATAATTCTTTTTACATAAATATCAGAGTCGGATAGTATAGGGGAGAGTGTTGTACCTACGGACGGTTGTACCTTCAGCCACCTCATTTTAAAATTCGGGAAAAAATGTAAATTTGAATTTGTGGTCGATTTTGAATGTAAACAGATGCTATCTAGTTGCTAACGTGAAATCAGCTGTTTAAAATATTATTTAAATTTTCTATAATAAAAATACTGTTTTAGGTGCTCAAAGTTTTTTTTAGTGCATCACTACATTAATTATTTTCTTCCTCTATGATTATGATATGATAAAATGGGATATATGGGGGAATCCCCGAGATTTTGACTTTTTAGTTTTGATATTAGAAATCGTCAGATCTCAATTCTTTTATCTTTTATAGAACTTTGAATGCAAAAACACCTGATGCTGTACCTTCGGACACCATGAGTGTTGTACCTACGGACACGTTCTTGTGGGTATCTGTAGCTAATCGGCGTTTTAGAATCAGGTTTCATTTAACTGAATACATTTTAATAAATGTTAAATTAATTCTAAATGGTAATATATTTGTCAGCGATTATTTTCAAGTGAATTTTAGATGAAAAATCAAATATTTTGTGATATAAACTACTTTTTTAAATTTTTGATTCTACTTGGAATTTAATGTAAAATATGGTGTAAAACCCTAAGCACCCTTTCGCATTTAAGTATGATGGTTAAAAAAACTTAAAATTTCCACTGAAGAAGATTTACCACCAAATTATTATTGTTATTACCACCAAATGCTTGCACAACTAAGTGTCGATCGAATTGTTTTTTTTTGGATCAGTGAAGTTGTCAGATCAATCAGCATGATTGATGAAACTATTACCTTAAATTCTGATCTGAAAATACCATGTGATTTTTGTGCTTTTGGTAAAAAATCAAGACTTTTATCATTCAACTTCCTTTTAATGATCATTTACGATCTAAAACTACATTACTTTAAAAAATCCATTTTCAAATTTAAAAAGGCTTGAAATAGGTTATTTAAAGGTAATTCATCAATAAAAATGTTCATTCTTAGCTTTTTTCAACTAAAACTTCCCTTTTTAAGGTTGTCCACAGGTACCACTGGGTCTGTCCATAGGTACAACAGGTTGTTGTACCTTTGGACACAAATTTTTCCAAGTTATTATAAATGATTAAAAATCCAATTTTCAAGATTTTGACTAATAAAAAATATATCTCTACTCACAAAGGTTAGGACTATAAGTTGGGCACTTTAAATGGTCAAAATGTGATTTTACCTGTCTTAGAAAAATCCAAACGTGATTTTTGTCCATAGGTACAACACTCTCCCCTATAGTTTTCAGGGGTGGGACAATTCTTTATTAGTTTATAGTGGGGAAAGTGGGTGCTATTCTCCATCATTGAGAAATCTCGTTGTAGGCATTGATCTCGACAAGTTTGTAACATATTAGGTAGATAATAGGAAGCCAGGTCAGGATTTTGAGATGTCCAAATAAAGTTAAATCCAAGGTTTTCAATAATTTTTTTGACTGATAAAGCCCAGTTATACTCGGGATTTGAGGACAACATCGTGTTGGAAAATAACTTTTGGTAGCATATTTTGGTATATCTATCATCGGGTAATTTGAGAATTCTTATCCAATACTTCAACAACAATTTTACTAAGGTGACTGCAATAGGTGTCTGACCTAGTTCTAATCTTAGAATATAGCCTGGTATGTTTCTAGAGAGAGTAAATAATTTTTTAGCAAAAACACAAAAACACTTTTCCAATTCGAAGATGTTGTTTGCGGACCAAATTGGGGAACCATAAGTAACTTGTAGTAAACCATAGTTAGTTATCAAGTAAAAAGACAATGAGAAGAGCACTAGCATAACAGTTCTAATTTTTAAGAACGGTCAAAAATATTCCTTCCATTAAAAAATACACTCTTCAAAAAAGCCAAAAACATCATTTAAATCCATTCTTTACACTCTCCCTCCCAGAAAATAAACTCTAACTTTTTATAATAATACCCAAGAATGGAAGAGCGTAACTATTGTGGGCAAAAGAAGGATAAAAACATCATTAGTTTTATGAGCAATCTAGTTATTCTTTAAAATTCTAGTTAATTTCAGAAGCACTTTTAAAGAGCTTTTAGGTATTTATGAGAAAAACCGGGAATTATCATCCTAAAAAGAAGCATTTCCAACACTTTACTACGCCACAAAAAAACCGGCTTTCAACTATCTCTCAGTCACTGTAAACACGTCTTCATAATTGAGTCATTTGTTATGCGTCTGAAGGAAATGATAACCAACCTTGTGTTTCATGGTAAGTTGAGGCGATTTATCATTTTATCATCCCTGGAACCTTTGCTTTCATAAAACCCATTATTACGGAAGTTACGCATAAGTTGTTGAAGACTCTATTACTTCGTGTGAATCAGTTTACGCATCAAAATGAGGTTGGGGCACTATCATAAATTTCATTTCTTTGTGGTTTTTTTGAAGGGGGAATGTACAGGGATATTATATATGTATATTAGTTTGAAATACACTTTGTTGAAAAATTGAATAAATATAGAAGGTGAGATAGGTATAAGTTATCTTAATTTCAAAAATTCATAGTAAAAATGTAATGCTTGAAAATAATTCAGTTTGGGCAAACGGAATTTTCATTGCATAATCTCAGATGGATAAAAACGGTCTCTATAAAGTAACCAAAAGAGGTCTCTAACATGTCATATTGAGTAGTTTTTATTCAAATCCAGGAAAACGCAAACAGAAATTCAATGAGCTTTTGTTAGACTTCAGTCCATTCTAAGTATGAAGCTTTCCAGATAAAATAGTTAAGGATTAACTATTCTTGAAGAAAGTTTAATTACCAATGCTTTGTCTGGTAACGATAGTACGATGATGATATGCAATGAAGAATTGCTTTTCGGTTATTTTTGGAATAAATATTATTATAAAGGGAAAAAGACAACTAAAATCACTATAATCATAATTGTGTAAACCGAATTTTTTCCCAATCACTTTTTCAGGTATTTAAGTTTTTTTGTTAACTTATAGTGCACCTTGCATAAAGAAACGCATTTTAAAAACTCTAAGCAACAGCCAGTAATTCTTAATACATATCGAATTCATTGAAATTAGACATCTGTATTTCAGATTAGGGGTAGGGGATATGAAAAATATTTTTAAGAACAATTATTAATATTTTTCCTTTAATTTTTGTTCTCTGAGTCTAAAACATTAAACTATAAATATAAATTTGCAATTTATTCAAAGCATGTATACACTATTTTAACTATCCTTTTTCAAAAAATTTAAACCACATACTGCCTTAGATAACTAGATCGTAAATCTATACCTAACCTTTTTAACCATGTAATGTGCTTGCTTTTATAATTTTTGAAGAATTTATTGGAATATTAAGCAGCATTCTCTTCCTACAATAAAGAATAATTTTTATAGTATTATATTGTCTTACATAAAACCAAAACAAATTGGTTTTAAACCAATCTGTTTTCTCATTTCAGAGAAACGTTTTTATAAAGGAGCTAACAAAAATAGCAAGAACATACCTGAAACCCACTCTAATCTTAGCTCCAAAGGACAACCGATTTTAAACGATCTACCTAGTTATTTTAAATGAATCGATTTTACTTTAAATTAACGTCTCCGTAAATGGAGCACATTAAGCGTCTAAAATTACTACCTGCAAATGCTAATTCATCTTTAACTTAATCCCCTAATGGAATAACTACCATTTTTAACGAAATCCTCTCCTACACCGGAACCACGATAATTTAATTTTAAAGTCGCGCAACTTAGGCCTACATTCGGCTAATTCCGATGATTCAATCAAATTTAATACCTCTGAAAGTCAAAAAGACCTTCCCTGACATGACTGTCCTAAACCCCAAATGTCACCATTGCATCTGCTGGGTAATTAACAAACTCCTCGAAGACGTTTTTTTGAGCTGCGTGAAAAGGAGCACTTTCAAAGAGATTTTATCTCCGGATAAATTATTCAATGTTTTCGGGTGATTCTTCGGAGTCACATTAAGGCAGTCCGATTTGATTAGTGGAAGAAGCGAAACGAACGGACAATGGGTCCGTTGAACGGTTGAACTCCTGCCAGAGTGAATCTCTTATATGAGTGCCATCGATTGCTTAACGCTCGCTGTCGGCAAGTGTTCATGCTTTGTGGTGCGTGCCGACTTTCTATTTCTTGGCTCGCAGATAAGTTATACAGATTAAAGCGGCGATTATTTACAGAGATTGAGGCAAAGAAGGGAGTTTTCGCTTCGTGAATTGATACTTAATTGCAGTTCATTGTTTAACCTTTGAGTTGAAAAAAGGGGCATTGGGGAGTGTAAATACAATATAGAAGGATATTCTTTTGGGGTGAGAGTTAAAAAGATGTCAAATGTCCCTTCAAACGTATTGTTTCTTTTATTCTTAAATTCAAAAAGATTATTTACAAGTAAGAGGGAAAACGTTTTCTGTGTAGATTGTTTCTTCCATTACATCCCGTTATTTGTTAATATCTCTAAAATTGTGTTAAAATTCATACAGCTAAATCACAACTGTGAATGTGAAATCTTTTAAGGGGTAGTTTAAAATGTAGTACAATGTGTGTGTGTGTAATTTAGAGTTAACATGATGTTCTCACCAAATATGCTACTGAACAAAAGTTTTCCAATACTTTTATTATTATGTTTGGCATGTTTTTTTACTTTGATAAAGATGCAAAGATGCATTGGGGACCTATTGACAAAACAGATTTACAAAACAATTTTTGTTAGAAATATTTCTTTAGTTTCAGAATGAATTATTATTTAATTGAGAGAAAAAGGAATTTCAATCCTTAGTTTAGTTCTGTTGGTAACCTAAAATAAATTTAGTATAACCATTACCACATTCAGATAAATACGTGAGCACTAAGAGCACCAAAAACATAACAAAGAATATATTTTACACTATTTTACATGATACGAATTTGACCTTTCCGCGATATTATTCTCTAAGATAGGATAATCCGGAAACGCTTCTGTTTTCATAGTTGTCATTATCATTAAAACTTTAAAAGGTTCACTTCAAGAACATCATCAAATAAGTTCATGAAAATTATTACAATCGTGATCTAGAGCAAGATAAGTACTAGTAAGAGAACAATAATTAATAACTGTCAAATTATACATTGTACTGCGCAACAAGATATTATTGCCCCGCAATAACCCCATTATTCATTCCAACCCCAACTCATTCAGAGTGAATTCATTCTCCATTACACCTCCGATGTTTCCCTACCGAGCACATTCCTCATACTTAACTCCACTGTTTTACAATTCTCGCTACCTCCTCAGCCGCGCAATTAATTCCGTGCCTACCAAAGCAAACTGAAGAAATGCAGTTCTATTAATTTTTCAATTAACGGCTCCTTGCCAGTCGTTTGAAGTCCCCTTGAAATTCCTCGGACGGGAATTAGCCGGCCGCCTTTCTGTGGAATGGATGCTGAAAGGAACTTTTCAGGCGACTGGAGCCACGGGTGGCAAAGCTGGTGAAAAGGGACGATTGGAATGAATAGTTTAGTGCCGTTCCACTTGCGATATGGGGGTCTGGTTGCGGTGTGTTATGAGGGGTCTGGATGTTTCGTTGAAGCTGCTACCTAAGGAAGATCTTTGTAAGTTACTTTGAGACAGGAATAGACTTTACCCGTAGTGACATTTTCAGATTTATTCATTTTACGAACTTGTAGGGGATATGAAAATGGTTCGTGAAATCGAATATCTTTTCAAAATAGGTCTAATGGTGGATTTAGTATCCAATTTACTAATCTTTATCCTTTTATGAAAAATTAAAAAGCGAGCATATTACTCAATGAAGAAAGATGTGTAAGAAACTTAAAAAGATGGATGGGTGTAGCATTTCTCAATAATTTTGCGTAATGTCTCTCAAAAACATAGAAGCGATTTCTTTCCACCACTTTATAGTGTAACATTACATATTTTTACAGTGCAAAATAAAGGAATTTTTTTATGATTATAACAAATGTTATTTGAAATGAATTACATGAATGGAATATTAAAGAGAACTCTTATAAGGTATTTAAAACAAAATTTTTAAATTGAAATAAACTTAATCTAGTGATTGGGCTGTGGAGAATCTTTGATGACGAGATAGTTCATGTTGCCTTGGTTTTTAGGTATCTTTAATAAAAATATACCGCGCAAAAAACATGTCTAAATTTCCTCCAAAAAGCGTCAAAAGTGCAGTTTTCTCAAAGAAGTCTGCAGTTATTTTGTAGATATAAGACTTTGAAGCCTTTCAGCACGTGTGTATCCGGTTTTTTACAGCATTTTTGAATGCATTCTTAAGACATTTCAGCGGTCTTACAAAAAAACTGCAGAGTTTCTAAAGAGAACTGCAGACAAAGGGTCCCTAATCCCTACATTTTTCAGAATTTTTTAACTGATTAATTTTTGATAATTTTGAAATTTTAATAATTACTTGATAATTATTTGTTACACATTAATCATTTACGTGTTCCATATTTAATAAATTGAATATCCTTAACACAAAAAGTTCAAGACAACTGCTTGTGGAGCAGATTTGGCAATGATTTTGATTGTGAGAGTTGGTGTTAAGTACCTCTTTTACAAAACTTAATCTTAGGTAATTATTACTTAAATCAGATATAAGATGAGGATACTGAAATAAACCTTCAAAAACTGTAAAGACAACTTACAAGAAAAGCAATAATAAACTTTTAAAAGGCAGGTGGACTGGTATGATACAAACTGTGCTTAGAAGTAGTGTTACTGCATTTTACAAAAAGAAAAAAAAACGATAGAAATAATATACAAAAAGTATACTATAAATATGTGTATAATATTTATTAAAGATTAAAATGAATTTGCAAACTCAGTAGAATAAGTATTTATAACAATTTTAAAATTCAATAGATTAAATTAAACTTCTGAAAAGATGGCAGAACTTTTATTACCATGAGAGACAGGTTATATTCATTAAAAGTTAAAATATTTTAACCAATAGTTTCATAAAGACTGTATGAAGATCCTACTCGGTTCAAAACTATTCCTATAGAAGGCTTTCAGTGTAGATTTATTAAATCCTGACTCAGATATTCATATTTCTTACGAAAAATTGGCTATTTCTGTCACAGTTATTAGAATAGTTTCGGAGTAAGGAATAAAATTTACCTAATTTTGGCATTATTACGTCTCTAAGTGCGGCTCCTGACTCGACTGAGAGACATTCAATATTCATAAATCAGTTTGATCTGTTTATTAGAAGTGATGATCTCCCGCTTTTATGTGCAAAGTAACGCATCGTAAAACCGGATTTTTATGAATGAGCCGGCTTTCCTAATTGGCCGCCTCTAGAAATGGCGCCAAGCTCATTTCTGTGAAAAAGTAAGACACAATGGACTTTAGAATGAATTCTATACACTGATGTATTTCAGTATTAAAATGACGATCCGAGTTGTAAGTGTACTATATACAATACAGTTTGTTGTCTGTAAGTTTCTTGTTTGAAGTGCAAAAATTCTACTGAAAAGATTTGTTTGGAATAAGATTTTGAGTATCCTAATATTAGGTTCATGTGAAATTTTACCTCTACAATAGTTAAAAAATGAATATATTTTCTCCTCTTTTATACTTAACTGTAAATGCGATTCTTACGATAGCAGTAACATCATACAAAAATTGAGCTCATAAGTAGGAGCCTCATATGAGGTCCAGGGTGGTGAGAGGGTTAAAAACGTCATGTAACATATTAACCTAAAATTCAAACAATCCTAATCCAAGTCCAATTAATTTTACACAATTACTACACGAATTTTTCAGGAATGATTATTTTATTTTAATCTGTTATAATTTTTGCTTGAGGGGAAAAGAGCACTCTTCTCTTTTATAAATTGAGTACCGAAATAAATTACCAAAAACACTCATAGTTTGAAGCAGCCCCTTTTGTAAGAAGGTAATCCTTCCATGTACAATGGCCTCACTCGATATTTTATTAAGTTAAACCTTGTCAGATGCTGTTGAGCGGGGCAACTGGAGGCTCGTTCCACGTCTGCGGGACATGACAAATTGCTTCGGGTGCAGAACCGAAAAGGGTGTCAGGTGTCATTTATTGACTAATTGGGTAACAAATTCTGTAAACGGACGCAATTTAATGCCTGAGACAACGCTGTTAATCTATAGCGAAAGGGGGTTCTAAAGGGGATTCCCGATTTCTTGAATTACCGAAAAGATTCGGAAATAATTTATTCTCAAAATAACCGATGGTATTTTCAACTCGAAACGCCTCTTGTGAAGCAAAGCTTGTTGAAGATGAGGAGTTTGTTACGAAGGACGTGAGAATTAGTTTATGATTTATTCGGGTGGCAGTGTTTGAGCTCTTGTATTGAAGACGGAAGTATTTTGTTTTCGTAAGTAATTAAGAGGCAGGCAGGAACACATATTTCAAATGATTCTACTTTATACAGTATGGATTCATAAGTCCCACTTCTCACATTTTTATAAGAGGATTCTTTGTCTATCAATTATGTGCCTTTTTGAATAACCTCTTCACGCCCAGGTTCCACCGTGGTGGACCTTCGCTTACCCCCTCAAAAACAAACTTTTTATTAAAAATTATCAGCTAAAAGCTGTAATATGTATTATTTGATGTTTTTACTTCCTATTTTAATCGAGAGATGGCGCTTTAAAACAAAACTTTGCACAGAGCGATTATTTAAAAAGAGGATTTTGGAAAAAATGGCGTCCTATCTAAAACATGGGAACATTAATTAATTTAAACCTAAATTAATTTATTTATGAGACTTACTTTGACTAGTTTTATTAATTAGTATCCTTTCAAGTAGAATAAAACAGTTTGTAAAGAAATCCAACAAATTTTCAGTTTTGGAGAGCAAGATATAGAGAGGTCCACCAGGGTGGAACTCGGTTCTTAACGATGGTAATTGTGCAGGAGTAAAAATTAATAAAAAACGGGTAAATAAACTATTTTAAGAATTTAAAAATTTTATCTTACAATTTAAATGATAATTATTATTTTTTTCATTTAAAATTTCGAATTTCATATAGAAATATCAAATTTAAAAAAAAAATTTCAAAATTTTTTGATTTTTCAAAATTTTTTGAAAAAATTTCTGTAAAACCCAAAATGAATACTATTTTCTACAGTAGAAATGTAAATTAATTTTGATTATTGCATAAAAATGTTAAAAACATGCACAGAAAGTTTTCTATGCCCCTAAAAATGAATTTTTGAATTTTTAAAAAATTAAATTTTCTAAAAAATTATTTATTTTATAAAGGAAATTAAGTTACAACCTTCAAAATAGCCTACTACGACAAAAAATTATAAATAATTCATATATTTAAATTATAATTAAAGAAAGTAACAATTTTATACCATAGGAATTGTGTCATGTTTTACTACGTTAAGAACCAAGGTCCACCAGGGTGGACCTTAAATTGTAAGCCCCCTGAAAAACATTTTCTTGAATTGAAGATTTTTATGAACTTTGTGAAGCATTTTAATACTATTTCAAGAAAAAAATTTGAGTTGAAAGAATTTTTTTATACCTCGGGTCTGAAGAGGATAAACCCTTCACCTTCATTTCAAAGATGTTATTTGTATAAAAACTACTGGCTTTAGAAATTAGTATATTGATTGAGATAATCTATTCAAAACGGATTATTACATGAAGCTACATTTTAATGGATCCATTAAAAATAATGATTGAATCCTTTTTTTTAACAACCATGTGAATTATTTGTTTTCGAAAAAATACACATAATTATAAAATAATTTGAAGGACAATTATTTCATTATTTATAACTAATAAATCGATTTGTTGATTTAAATAGATTCGAATCGATTTGAAATCGAGTTGTATCCAACACATTCATGAACTTTTTATCAAAAGAATTATAAAACTATAAACTATTTAACGTTTCTTTAATTAAGAAACGTTTTATTCTCTCAATGAAATAGACAATAGTTGATACTATCGGGACGATACATTTTTAGGAGAAATAGGGAAACAAAGTATTCAAATTAACCTTATTCATTTCCGATATGCTGAGCAAAAATGCAACCATTCCCTTAAACATACACGACAAAATATACGTTTAAACATTCAAAGCAAACCTTGAGACACAACCCAGAAAGTTGTACGGTTTATAAGAAAACGTTTTTAATGAGAGTTTAAAAGAATCGCTCATTCAGGTTATTTTTATGCGTCATTAAACGTTGGAAACGTAATAACATTCTATTAAATTGATTCCATGATGCGGAATTAACGTCAAATATTCCTTTTTTCAATTGAGAAAATCTGTTTCCAATTAAATTACAGCGTTCCCAGTATTTTAAATCGGTCCGGAGATAAAAAGAGGAAACTGGAAGAGAGTGCGCCAACACAAATAAATTATGTTTCGAAATAGATGGGGCATGAAGAGAGAATAGGTGTGAATTCAACGTCAGTTTCTATGTACAGTATTTGTGGGAACTGAATATATCTTGCTAGATGAACTTTTTGAAAGAAAATGTTATAAACTACGAGCTTTTTATATTTATTAGGTCGTAGAACAAGTAAAATGATTATAATAAACCAAATGGTATTGTAAGGAAACAAAAACAGAAAATATTCCCGACAATATTAAAAGAAAAAGTTATCATAGCATATAAAACGCGATTCCACAACAGAACTACATGCTCATTCTTTGCACATGTAAAGCGATCCAACATTTAACTAACTTCGAGAGTAAAATTTACTGTAATGTAAACATACCCATTAATAAGGTAGGTACTACCGCCATTTCACCCCGATTCAGAATTCAGAGAAACAATTCAGGCTCTAAAGGTGCCCAGCAAAAAAAGTGTTGACCCTACTTGGAATACTTTTCCAATTAATTTTATACAGGGTGTCCCATAAATAATGGGCCACACTTCTAGGGGGGATAGTAGACACCTAGACAAGTCAGAATCACATAGGATTTGGGGGTCCCAGATCAAATCCCAGGGAGCTAAAAATGGTGCGACACCCCAAAAAAATTATTGAAAAATTCAATTTGTAGAAGAACTACTATTGGTAAAAATTTAATTAGGGTCTCAAATTTTGTGGTTTAATATGATCTTCAAAATTATGGTAAAGGTTTTCACTTAAAAAATTTTTTATTACGAAAAAAAGTAAAAAAAACACAAAAAAATGTGAGAAATCTGCTAAAACTTTGTTTTGTATTTGGAAATCCTTTCTTTTGATATTCCCATCCGAAGGAGCATAGTTGAAAACCCTTAAGTCCAAAGTTTCACGTAAAAACCATCAATATTAAACGCTTGAGATCCTGTTAAAGTTTGTTTTTTGCGTGCGGAAACAGCTTCAGAAAACGAGCGTTCAGGGAGAATCTACGAGTTTCGGACTGTAGCGGATTGATGCTCGCCAATTTTCTCGCCATTATTTGCGATGCTAGATTCCTCGCCAACTTTCGCTTCTACAGATCATCCATGCTTACTTGGCGAAAGAAAAAAATTGTAACTACCCCTAAGAAAATACGCAATTTTGTTGAGCAAAAGGGATAGTTACAATTTATTTTTTCTTAAGTGTCTGATAAGATAGTTTTAATAAACATTTACCTTCTAGGTTTCTAGTTACGATCCCAAACATTTAAGTAAATTAATAACTTTTTTTAAAATTTTAGTATTTCAGTAAATAATTTTTGTATTAAAAAATTCGCATCCAATAATAATGCGCTTTTAAATTTTCAGACTTTTTTCCAGTACTTTCGTCTGTAGATAATTTCAAATTAATTATGCAAATTTCATCCAGTACTTAAGTATGTTCTGTACTAAACTTGTGCCTCATTTGAATTCAGCCGCTGTTATCTCTTTTTTCGTCTCTCGTCCATTTAAATTCTGAAGTATTATTATTTGTTGCTTTGGATTTCTTTAAATTTTTTATAGAATTCTGGGTATGAATCAATTCACAAATACTGAACTCGCAGAAATGCACATTGTCTACGGTATTGCTGACTACAATGGACGGGCCGCTGCTCGTATTTATGCCGATCGGTACCCCAACAGAGAACAGCCACACTTCAGAGTATTCCAACGTCTCCATCAAAATTTATGCGAGAATGGGACATTGAGAAGTGAAAGGGCGAGTGAGGGCAGGCCACGATCGGCGGGCTCAGTTGCTATCGAAGAAATGGTGTTGGATGCTGTGGAAAATAATCCTAGTACCAGCATACGTGCCATTGCTTCAGATGTTGGAACCTCTCGAAGTAATGTCCAGCGTATTTTGAGAGTCGAGTCCTTCCACCCCTTTCGTCTTCAGAGAGTGCAATTGCTACTCCCCGAAGACCATCCTAAACGCGTGCAATTCGCACAATGGTATCTTCAAAAACAAGCACAAGATAGAAATTTTCCATCATATTTGATGTTTACTGATGAAGCCACATTTACTAGGGATGGCGTATTTAATCATCACAACCAGCATTTGTGGGCTCATGACAACCCCCACCGAGTACGGCATCACGCGGCACAACATCGCTTCAGCATTAATGTGTGGGCAGGTTTGGTCGACGACTACTTAGTCGAACCGTATCTTCTCCCTTCAAGATTGACCGCTGGGAATTATAAAATTTTCCTGGAGGAGGTACTTCCAGAATTGCTTCTCCACGTACCATCAAATGTGAAGCGCAACATGTGGTTCCAACATGATGGGGCGCCCGCACATTTTGGATTGGCTGTCCGAAGCTACCTGGATACCACATTTCCAAATAGATGGATTGGGCGTGGAGGACCTGTTCACTGGGCCCCAAGATCACCAGATTTGTCTAGCCTTGATTTTTTCTTATGGGGAGCGATTAAAGATATTGTCTACAACGATCCAGTTGATACAGACATGGATCTGGTAGCTAGAGTTGTCTGTGCCGCTGCCACGGTTAAAGAAATTCCTGGTGTATTTGAACGCGTCCGGCAGTCGATGATCCGTCGATGTCAAGCCTGCATCCAGACTAACGGTGCCAACTTTGAACCCTATTTGTAAATCGTTTTTGGGTTTTCCCATTATATCCTCGCGCTTGGATACTTCAGTCGGCGGATCCTCAAGCGCTATGATCGTGATTTTGAATTGCGATATAAGATTGGTTTATTAATCGAGAAATAAGCAAAGGGTATGCGGGGTCTCACCTCACCGTTCGATATAAGCAATCTCTTAGGTTTGTCATAACCTTCAACATGCATTCCTTTGTTTTGCAAACTTCTTATATCGGACGTTGAGGGGAGACCCCGTACATACCCACTTGCTTATTATATCATTCCTCGATTACCAGAAATCCCCCTTTTATCGCAACTCAAAATCACGAACCTAGCGATGGAGGATCCGCCGACTGACGTATCCTAGTGCGGGGGTATAACGGAAAATAACCATAGAAACTATTTACAAAAGATCTTTAAAGTACCGTGCTTGTAAATAATTGATTATTCTATTGGGTTTTTTCAAAGCTAACAAATGTACAGTCGTAGAAAAAAAAAGTGAGACAGTTCACATTGTGAGCGAACTACTAGGGTTAGGATGATACTTTTTGTGTCATTTTTCATGATTTAACTTCTCCTTAAAAATAAAATATAGTTTATGTCCTTAGGGGGCCGTCTACATATTAAACGAAGCACCAACTTTTGTTTTTCCTATGGGCGACATCAAAGATTATTCCAGATTCTGAAAGAGCACCCTCTAAAACCCCCAAAAACCAAGTTTCGTGTCGATTGACCTACAAACAAAGCCAGGAGTGGGGGTTGAAGTTCGTTGAAATTACGTTGAAATCTCGTTTTTCATAGATTTTGATCCTTTCAACCATTAACCCCGCGCACACTGTAGGAAATTTCAATTAGAAAAATTTGCGCCAATCTCCTATCGCCAAAGACACACAACCTAGGAAAATTACAGTAACCTTACGGTAACCATAATCTACTAACTGAAATCAACACATTTATTGTTTAAACCTTGATGTTGAACGTAGCCGTGTGGTCTAACGGTTAGTGTGCCTGGTCGCAAATCTCTAGAGCCAAGTTCGAACCCCAAAGCTTCCGTGTTCTTGTTTTGCTTTTGGAAGTTTGTGGATGCGTCGAACTTAACCCATTAATGCCCAACTTTTTATTTTTCTTAAATATTTGGTAAAAACATAGTAAATAGCCCCAAAACAACTGGAAAAATAGTGAAAAAAATTCCAGGTTAAAATTTTAATTTCTACACCAAAATTAAAAAACGTCCCTAAAAAGGGACGTCAGGCACGAATGCCCCCGTTGTTTTTCTCTATAGTAAGCGCATGGTAGAAAACTTTTTTAAAGCCTCAAAAACATTTTCTACCTTATTAAGTGAAGCAAAAGTGATCGGAACGATACTGTAACATCAAAAGGAACAAAAAACATTAATTATTTATCCAATTAACCGTAAAATTAACCTTAATTAACGTAATTTGAGCATTTTTTATGCTCTAAAACACGTTTTTTCCTCCCAATTCTATGTTAATTGCAAATTAATTAATATTTTTAATTGAAAAAGGCATTTATTGTTTATATATTACCTAATATTTAGTAATAATTACTTTTACACACCTCCAATCCATCAGAATATCTCAATTTGTGAAGTAAGTCTTTCAAATGCCCATACTTTTTCATTTTATTTAATTTTATTGTGCGGAACAGAAATTTCTCCCCAAAAATCAAGCCTTAGTGGGATGTGCATTAGCAAGCCAGATGATACATATTGATCTGCAGTATAGAACACAATGATTAGCCACATCGGATTGGGAAAAAAGCCGAAAATTTATCACAAAAGTGACTTTTTTGGCAATTTTAATGACAAAAAGTCATTATAAATAATAATTATTAAACTTTGAATTGAAATATAACCGGAATATATTTGCATAAGTAATAAATATAGTAAAATAATTAATTTATTCCCTTTAATTAATATAAATTAATTAATTCCTTATAATTTAATACTTTTTATTCCATTAATTTAGCAGAAATAACAGTATTTTCAAAAAAAAAAATAAACAAAAATAATAAATTTATTATCTAAAATTAAAGTAGTTTGATAAATATCAGTTATTTAATTCATATCATAAGAATCGAACGCGTTTTTATGAAAAAAATAAGGAAACACTAGCATTTCACTATGGGGAAAACCACGGGGGCATTCGTGCCTGACGTCCCTTTTTAGGGACGCTTTTCGAGGGTCCGAAAAATGGTCAAGATAAAATATTTTGGAAAAATAAAAAAACACCCCAACTGATTTAATGAATAAACAGTAATATATATCAGCATTGAAATTTTTTAAATAACAACTAGGATTTTTAAGCTTTTTCTTTTAAAATTTTTTAAAAAAGCACTTTTCTGAAAAATTCTATCTTCCAACTTTAAAAAAAGTAAAAAAAAATTTAAATTCTGCTTTCTTCTTGTGTTCTTTATGTTCTATGAAGATCAGAGATACATCAGTGCAAATTTTGATTCAAAGGAACAATTTTCATAGAAATAGGAGGATTTTTAAAAAACGTCCCTAAAAAGGGACGTCAGGCAGTAATGGGTTAAACTACCGATAGAATTAGAATTAATAAGTTCTTATTTTTTACACTATTAATTTCAGTAAAAGGGAAAATTAACCTACTTTTTTGTGCATGCAATATTTTTTATTTGTTTTTAAATTTTGATGATATTTTTAAATAAAAGTTTACAAATTAAAAATATTTAAAATTACAATTTTTTCAGATGAAAAAATTTCGAAACAATACTTTACATTATTCGACTAAAAATTTCGCCTGCATTAAATTTGAAATGTTTTTGAATTACATGAATACAGTTTGAAAAAAGAGTATTCGGTATAAAGATTCGAATTAATTACAGATTTCATAAAGATATTTGTGGTTTTAAATATAAATCTAAGATCAAGAAAAGTCGTCACTTAATAAGAACGGTCTCATCTTGCATGCATTGTTTATTAAAAGGAATTCAACGTTTTATCTTTGATATTACATGTTAGCAAGACATGAATTAAATTACCCATGACAGAAATATTATCGAGTGGCTGAATTTTGGATCACACATCTTTCCCACATGATGCACCCCAGGGTTTACACCATCTCTTCGCCTATACCCGGCTCATCCGAGGGTTGCACCAGCCGCCTACCCCTACAGTAGTTTTCAGGGGTAAGGCAAACAGCGTATGCGTATTAAAACTACCTTACGCAGCCAGAGGGCTCAATGCTGGGAATAAAAGTTGACTTACATAATTAACTAATAATAAATAAAATAGTGGTGACTATAAAATAAAAGATTAACACTATAATAACAATTTAGCTACCACTTTTTAATTTAATGTTATTCCTTATACGTATAGTCAATCATTTATTGCATTCAACCTGGAATTGAGAGCACAGCAGATCCAGCCGCTATTGTCACCAAACATATGGATGATGGATGATATCGTTGGTTCTCACCGGTACTGGATTTAGAAACTAATTTTGACAATTTTAAAATAGTTTAAGTGGGATAGATGAGGTTAAATAGAAATAGGGACTTAAACAGGTTGAGTTTGTAAAATTTACCATTAATTAATATGCTGATCTTTATTGAGGCTCAAGAAAATTATCAATGAAATTAATCGAAATTATTCGAAGGTAATTTATTGAAAATTTATCAATGGCCACACGATGATGCATTTTTCATTTTTTCCTTAAACCCCCAATTGTTTAAAATGTCAAGAAGCTTCAAATTGTCGATATGATTAAAGTTAATCAAGTTTATTAACTTTGAAATTTAATGATTGACTAGTCAACATGTTTCATATTGATATTTTGGTATCTTATTCATCAAGCACATAGGTTCAGAAACTTCAATTTTTATCCTTAAAAATTAATAATAAACTCTGTATCCAACCAAATGAAACATAACTCGTAATTAATTATTAAAAACACGACTGCAGAATCATTAAAATCAGTATTTGAAAATTTTTCTATTCCTATTTAAATTGCAAATTTTGCAAATTTTAAACTTTGTAATTGCTTTAATTTTTCAAGATAAGTTAGTTGTCGTAGGTGGAAATTGAAAATTATTAGAAACATCAATTAAATATATGCTAAAAATACCTCAAAAAATCAATCAAACTATCTGTATTAAAGTATTTTTATAGGAATTTTTGATCTGCAAAAATATGATTTATTGTTTCATTAATTAGTTAAATTTCTAGCTCTTATCAACGAAACCACTTTCATAATTTAGCGTGATTATTTATTACCTTTATTAAGATTTTTATTCCCTTTTTTCCGGAATTATAAAAACGTTATTTTTAAATAATAACTATCAATAAATTATTTGTAAACAATTATTGTATTATTTGTAAACAAACGGCAATAAAAATTTTATAAATTTGTTTTAAAGGCTTTAGATTTGAAAAAAATATTCAACATCTATTCATCTTTGTGTTTGCCTGTATCCCTATATAGGTTAACCTTGAACAATGAGGCATGCGGAATTGCGGGGCAGAACCTGCAACCTATTGATCACGAGCTTCTTACTCCACCAAGTAGGCTACCACTATAGGGTATTCTAATTGAAAGACGAAATCGCGCCAAAATATAGATAAATAGCCGAATCTGCTTTAACTTTTGTATGAATTGTGCCAAAACACAGATAAGTAGCCAAATCTGCTTTAACTTTCGTAAGAATTAAGCAAAATTGTTGCCAATCTTTCCTATTAGAAGTAAACTTCCCAAAATTTTCAAACCCCCTTCCTGGCTTTGTTTGTGGTCCAATCGACACAAAATTTGGTTTTTGGGGGTTTTAGAGGGTGCTCTTTCAGAATCTGGAATAATCTTTGATGTCGCCCATAGGAAAAACAAAAGTTGGTGCTTCGTTTAATATGTAGACGGCCCCCTAAGGATATAAACTATATATTATTTTCAAGAAGAAGTTAAATCATGAAAAATGACACAAAAATTATCATCCTACCCCCAGTAGTTCGCTCACAAAGCGAACTGTCTCACTTTTTTTTTCTACGACTGTACCGTTTTTGTCATTAAAAGCAATAAGTAATGCTGTTTCCTGGATTGATACATTTGTAAAATCACTACTACTATCAAATTAAATAAAAAAATTATCGATACTATCAGATAATTTCTAACAATTAATACTATTTGTTTTTAAGATCGATAATTCCTAAAACTATTAATGAGTTTGTTCTTTATATCCAATAAATGATTAAGTTAATTTAATTAATATCTTTTTTCCTTTCATAGACTTCAATAAAAATTAAAAATCAACATTTTACGCTTTTGCAATTTCCATCCCGACAAATTGTTCAATTGGCGGTTTTCAGATATTTTCATGCTCATCTCAGGTCTCGCCAAATTGGGCGAGGAATAATAGTTGGTGAGCATCAATCCACTACAATCCGTAATTCTTAGATTCTCCCTGAACGCTCGTTTTCTGAAGCTGTTTTCGCACGCAAAAAACAAACTTTAATAGGATCTCAAGCGTTTACTATTGATGGTATTTACGTGAAACTTTGGACTTTGGGGTTTTCAATTATGCTCTTTCAGATGGGGATATCAAAAGAAAGGATTTCCAAATACAAAATAAAGTTTTGGCAGATTTTTCACATTTTTTTGTGGTTTTTTGACTTTTTTTTCGTAATAAAAAATTTTTAAGTGAAAACTTTTACCATAATTTAGAAGATCATATTAAACCACAAAATTTGAGACCCTAATTAAATTTTTACCAATAGTAGTTCTTCTACAAATTGAATTTTCAATAATTTTTTTGGGGTGTCGCACCATTTTTAGCTCCCTGGGATTTAGTCTGGGACCCCCGAATCCTATGCGATTCGGACTCGTCTAGGTGTCTACTAAACCCCCTAGAAGTGTGGCCCATTATTTATGGGACACCCTGTATGTATATCCAGATATCCACTTTTTTCTCAATTATTTCATTATGTTAGTTTCAGTTAGTTCCATTAGTAAATAATTTTAAACAAGAGCAGTCTATTTTAACATCTATTTCGTTATTTTAGTTTAGTTATTTACTTTCTCTGAATATCCACAGAATTTTTTTTTTGAAGTTTTCACGTTTGTGGGAATGGTGCAGTAAAAAAAAGATTGAAATTCTCTGAAATTTCACATGAAGGATCTTGAAGTTGAAAAGCATATACAGGGTGTATCTGAAATGGTGCAACAAACTTTCAGGGATGATAGTACTCATTAAGACGAACAAGAATTGGTATAGAAAGGGGGGTCGCAAATGAGTTTTAAGGGGTGAAACCCCGGGGTGAAAATCTGCTAAAAAACTTGCATATTTGTGTAGGAAGAGACACAATGGTTCGATTCCGGTAGTTATTTTGTAAAACAACTTCAAATATTACTAAGCTAGTTTTCCCACCAGTAACACTTTTGCAGTCGACAGGAAAAAAAACTTCGCCAATCCGTGATCGCCAAATACTTTTTTTGTGATTCTTACGGAAACTCAAATTTCTATGTAGTAGTACCATTAATGATTAATTTATAGCTTAGTTGGTAGCGTAACAGTCTTGCAATCGTAAGATTGCGAGTTCTGTCCTACTGTATGAAGTTGTTCGTTTTTAAATTAATATAATTTTTTTGAAAGCTATAGTTTGAAAGACATTGCAACATGTTTTAAAGTATTAAGATTTCATTTGGTCCCTTTTAAATAAATTTTTTAGCTATACTAAATAATTGTTTTTTTAAATAGAAACATATTGATTAATTAATATCGTATCTTTAGAAGTAAAATACTAACACAAAATGTAGAATTAGAGATACCTGCATTTTTAATTCACTATTAGTACTATTTATGCAATTCAGGACAATGCACAGCTTTTAAAGACAAACACGTCCTTTAACGGCCGTATTCACCGGTAACCTGACCGGCGGTCAGGAAAGGAAACCATGGTTACAGCCTCTGATTGGTGGAAGGAAAATATTGAATTATTTTTCCACCAATCAGAGGCTGTAACCATGGTTTCCTGACCTGACCGCCGGTCAGGTTACCGGTGAATACGGCCGTAAGCCTTAGTCTGTGAAAGCAGCACTCCCTTCTCAGCTGTGCAATTGCCCGCAGTTTCGCACCCAGGGGTCAGTTAAAGCCCTAGATGGAACAAGCGTAGCTAACTCCAATAAGCAATGCATGAGTACTGCTATCGAGCTAGCTGCTGTGACACCGTAAGGATTCATAGCGATAATAAACAAGAGAAAATTATTTTAAAAGTGGTAGATTGCCGCTGAGCCATCCAGCTGGCTCGTTTTTTAACGTGAAGAAATTTAGCATTTTGAAGATAATGCCTACAGTCTAAATAAGAATTGAATAAAGAAATTGATTTCTACAAGAGATTTGGAGAAGTGGGGAAAGATTAACAGACTGACGGCCAAGCGAAATCGAATAATTTTGATTGAATAATTTAGGAAATGATGGAGTGATTGGAAAAGCCATGATTTGTTAGGTAGGAGGAAGAAGGATTTATGCCAAAAACTGATAGCTGAAGTTTTAAAGGAAAAATAAATTTAAACACAAAAATTGGAGGAGGGGGTGAAACATCACTAAAATAGTATTAATTTTACTAGAAACTAGTTTTAATTAAGTCACCACTCTGTTAATTAATTTTAAATGACTTTGTCTGTGTACTGAGGATGGGCTGTACAATCCGCTCCTAGGGTGTCGATGCGTTTGAGGCTCATAGGTTAAAACAATTTGTCTGTCCTCGAAGGCGGATAATGTAAACCTCTTAGGGAAAGTGCCCGTACTACGTTCCCCATATATTTTCTATTTTTGACTCCCTACCTCATTTTGGTGTCCACCCGTAGTACAGTACATGCCATGAACCTCCCACCCCCTTCTAGTTTTCACGTAGTAATTCATAAATACGGTTTTCAATTATATTTTTTGCAAACAGAAAATTTTAAAAATTAATTCGGCTTAATTTGTCTAATCCTAATAATTAATTTGGCTTAATTTTGTCGTATTGACAAGAGGAAATTGACTACGAGACGAAACCCTAAGCTTCATAAACTACCCTCCCCTTCTTCAGCACAAAGAAATACTAAAATGGCCGAGCTCGCAACCCATCTCGACCGTGTATTGCTCGAACTTGTAATTTTTTTAGTTTTGTCTCGTCATGAAAATAACAGTTATAATTATGTAGTCACATCTAGAATAAGAGAATTTAAGTATAAAACTGTATAAAATGCTTAGGTTTTTAAACTCTTTTTTTTTTCTATTAACACATATGTTTCATACAAAATTTGAGTCATCATTACATGTTCATAAAGGGTGTTTCACAAAGAGCTCCCTAGTTTAAAAACTAATAACAAATAGACAAAGCAAGATAAAAATACCCCGTGATCTGAAATGTCTTTTTTTAGACTAAAGAAATTCTTAACACAATTTATTTTAAATCGGTAGATTAAAAAAATTAATACATGGCAGAACAAGATTTTGTGAAACGAAGGAAAAGCAGTCCTCGAAATCATTATCATACATTGTAGGGAAATAAAATTTACGGAAGAAACGATTTCCGAATAAAATGAGAATCAAATACTTTGTAATCTAATTAATTGATCGTTGATTTAAAAACAGGGATTTCAAGGATTGCTTTTCCTTCATTTCACAAAATTTTGTGTTGCCAAATTTTTTTGAACTATCAATTTTCAAAAATTCCTGTAAAAAATTTTAAACACCTGTCAAAGTTTTGCGTTGAGACAAAATGCGATTTAAAGCATTGTTATTACCTGAAAAAAATTACCGTAAAGAAAAACACTACAATTTAGAAAAATCAATAAAAATTCTCAAAATACTGTTACACATCCTTTAATTTTGTCCGATTTTTGAACCTCAAGCCATAAGATCCCAACCCACATCCTTTAATAGTACTCTTTCCGTGTATTGCCCAAAAATTATTGACATGACAGAATCCACAATCTTACGATTGTGAGTTAAAAGATTCCGGCTCATTACTCTACCAAGTTGAGCTACCGTTTTAAAGATAAAATAGGAAACGAAAAAATTGCGCCAAATGGCTAATAAGTTGCCTAATTTGGTTGAACATGCATTAAAAAAGAGACTGATCGAATAAATCTTTCGCTACTAAAAGATAACTTCCTGAAAAGTTAAAGTTAAAATTTCTTTTTGCAAGTACGGGTTCTATTTTTTTGGTGTAAAAAATTACGGAATCGAACAATTGTGTCTCTTCCTGCACAAATATGCAAGTTTTTTCGCTGATTTTCACCCCGGGGTTTCACCCCTTAAAACACATTTGCGACCCCCTTTCTATACCAATTCTTGTTCGTCTTGATGAGTACTATCATCCCTGAAAGTTTGTTGCACCATTTCAGATACACCCTGTATAGATTTTTGATATTCGATTTTTTAGGCCGTGAAAATTATCTTTCTGAAATTTAACTCCCTTGTTCATGCTCACCAGTAAAGTAATATTACTTAAACAAATTATCCAAGAATCTTTCAATATTCAAAATTTAACAAGTTCATCATTACTTCTTAATGATTGTCATTGTCGAAAGAAAGTAAGTTTCTTTCAGTTTTTGATGGTTATGAAGACAAAGTAAAAGATCTGAATCAGATCAGTTATTTTATAAAAGACGGATAAGCGTTTGAAGATCTGAAAAATCTGCCATTTTTTAAAGTTTTTTGTTGAAATTTGTTGTGTGGTAGTTTTATTTATCACTTGAAATAAAATTCCATATGAATCATGTTATTTTCAATCAGTTTACTCAGTTTATCAGAGGCTATTGGTTTGCGAAAAACATCAAAATATCTGAAGGGAATTGGAACATTTAGTCTGCAGATAAAAACTAAACAGACCAAGAGTTTCAACTCCATTCACTTTTTATGCAATTTTGCAATTTTTTTTGACTGAGTAACGTCATTAACGAAGGCATGTAAATGAAGCTCTACATCAAATTATAATAAAGACAAAGATAAGTACTTCAAGAATATACGGGTTGCAGTTACTATTAAGCATGCACATTGTACCCACATTACCTAGATTTCAAAACTATCGAAAGTTAGAAGCCCGCTAGCAAAACTTTCTGTATCAATCTGCAACTTCAGTTTCAGGAGCCAAATTTTATTTGCAACTCTTCTCGTGATGCGGAGTTCAGCTTAGTATCATAAAAATACTGTAATTTTAAAACGTTTGAAAGAATCCAACACTGCAAAAAATTTCACAGTAATTTTACAGCAAAAAGTGCTGGCAATATGGGTGCCAGCCATTTTTGCAGTGACTTTACAGCAATTTTGTAATTTTTGACTTTAACAGCAATTTTGTAAATGAACAGCAAGTTTGTAAATTTAACAGCAATTCTGTATTTTTACAGCAATTTTGTAATTTTACAGATTTTTGTGTTAACATTACAGCGATACTGTAATTATTCCGCAGAAAAACTAGAAAAAACTATGTGCATCTCAGATATGTCTTGTTCTTTCATGTTTCTACAAGTATTCAAAATGTGGCATATTATGAACCACGGGAGGTACCGATCTACGAAGGTTATACTTCCTAGTTTTAGAATCAACAGTCGGTTCTTACACCTCATCTAAATAATTTGACTCTTTTAGTGGTGAGCGTGAAAACAAAAACAAACATTGGTTTCCTGTTCGCAAGGATTCAGAAACGTATCAGAAATGAAAACCAGAATTTTCCAGGATAGTGTTAAACTGCTGTAAAAACTCATACAAAGCAGGAACGTTACTGGAATTTATGCGGAACTATACATTATTTGGGCTGTTATTTTATAACTATTTTGTTTATATGTATTAAGCAATATTTTCATTGCTAGTTTGACATTTCTTTAAAAAACCACCTATTATATCTCCCGATTTTTGTTCCATAACGTAAAAATTACTCCAAATGTTGCTATAGAGGTGCTGCATGATTTAGGTCTTAAGATTGGTATTATTGAGGAATTTGAATTCAATTTATTTTAATTTCATTTTATTTTATATAGTGATGATACAAAATTCTTACCAAATTTATAACTTTAGACATATAGGTTAATATTATACAGATTATAGTACTATTATCCTGTAAAGGTAATGTCACATTTAAAAGCATTCAATAAACAAGAATTTCATTTTCTTTTAATATTTATTTTGATGACCAATTAAAGAATTACAAATATTACAAGGAATACAAGGAAAACAATAAGGAAAATTAATATGTAAATTTAATTTAAACTATAGCAGGTGGCTCTTCAAATTTACAGCTAAAAAGGCAGTTTTTTGAGATTACATCAAATGCGTAAAATATTAACAGCAGTTTTTGCTGTTAAATTTTCCGTTTTTTGCAGTGTATGATATACGTATAAGCAGACAGAAAATTGTTTTCCTTTTTTCCTTTTATGAGCGATGTTTTTTTAATCTTGTCAAGTTAACAAATTAATCTATGAACCTTCATCGCTATTTCTGCTACAGGGGTTTGAACAAAACTTCAAAACAATTTTGCTAAAAAAT
Source organism: Tetragnatha versicolor (assembly GCA_024610705.1). Taxonomy (NCBI): domain Eukaryota; kingdom Metazoa; phylum Arthropoda; class Arachnida; order Araneae; family Tetragnathidae; genus Tetragnatha; species Tetragnatha versicolor. The sequence goes on from JANDEH010000009.1 coordinate 10,518,893, forward strand.
CCAGTACAGAAAACGTTACAAAATTTAAAATCAAAATTTATTTCAGCCAATACCCATTATTATAATACTACTCCGAATTTGTTTTAAGAACAATATCCCTTCAGAGAAATACATAATGTCTGGTTTTTCATGACTTATTAGTTTGGAACCAGCTATTTGTATGAGTTTTTATTTTCCTTTAAACACTACAAAATTTACTCTCTTCCATATCTCTAACAAACAAAAATTTGTGATTTAGCTAAAAATAATTATTTCCTCAAAGCTTTTAAAGTATAGATTGATTGTTAAAGTTTGGAGATAAACATCTTGAAGAGAACCCTAAAAGCATAATATTTTTGTTGTGAAAGTTTCTACAAATGTCGGATGTATCTTGTATATCAGTTGAAAAAATGGAAAGTCGTCTTTAAAAATGTAGAATTGATAGAAAAAGGAAAAGGTATATCAGAATGAAAAATCACAATGATAAATATTTGCAGTGAACAAAGCTCTAGATAGATTTATGAAGCTCTCCTGTATTAAACGAATGGGGATAGAACATGAATACAGTTTCTTCATGTTTTAGATGATGTAGATGTTTTTATGACAAACTTTTTCAGCCATTTTTTTCATGAAAACAATGCCCCTCTTTTAAGTTTCAATGTTTATTACCTTCATAAAAGTCATCATTATTCATCATGCCAATACACGTATGTATCTACGAATTGAACATGAAAACTATTTATTATAAAACTATCATTACTACGAATTGAACAATTTAATATTTGAGACTTGAGAAGCTAATAATCTAAAAGCCTATATTTTAAAAATATAAGGTCGGATAAAATTTTTGATGGTTTTTTTATTTAAAAGAAATACCAGTTCCAAAAAAGTTTACGTTGAGAGGTAATTAAAAGGTTTAGCTGTAAAAAACATGTAGGGGAGAATGGGGCACATTCGGACAGACGGCATTTTCCCTAGTATTTATTAATTTAAAAATCTGAAAAAATACTAGTAGATGGAAACATGACTACTACCTCCTGCATGAATTTTCAAAGTCCTGAGCCATTTTGTTGTATACGTACTAGAAATTTGCTAGCGTTAGAAGCAGCAAAGTAAATTTTCTTGTCATTTTTTTGGTATAAAATATCAATCAAAAATAACTATCAAGTGGACATTCAGCATTTTATTCAGTAGATCCACTACTAAAGTAAGTTTCTAGAAAGGTTTTATTTCCCTGCTTTAATTATAAATATCTTGTTGAGACGTGGTAAGCTTGAACTGGTAGATGGGGTACATTCGTACACCAAAAGATGGGGCAGATTCGGACAGGGCGAATGTGCCTCATCTCTCCCATTTTTGATTATGAAAGTGATTTATATGTTTAGTGCAGTATACTTAATAACTTGAAGTTAAATTGCTTTTTATTGTAATTGTTTCAAAATTTGGTGATAATAGAAATTAACATCTTAAAGAAAGCTTCAGTTTTAAGGAATTTAGACCCAGATTTAAACATTGAAGAAATAAATGTCCCTGATAATTGTTTAATACCAATTGACTTGGACTTAAGTGATTTTATTCTAGTAGAATTTGCTACTGAAAACAAAATTTTTTTATGTTGGTCAAATATAAAATTTGGAATTGAATGATTCTTATTAAAAATTAATGATGAAAAACTTTAAAAACTTTGAAATTAATAACGAAACTTTTATTTTCCCAGTAAGTAATGATTCAACATTCATACAAGAAGATAATATGGTATTAAAAGTTTCCAAACCGTCAGTTTCAGGTGTTAATAAACGAGCTGGTGGTTCACTTTCCTTTGGAATAAAACTGACAGTTAAAATATTGGTTGAACTTTTTCTAACTAATTATATTATGTGAAGTATGTCAATGTGCATTACTCAATTGTCACTCTTCATTACTACAATTGTTTTTCTCATGAAAAACTTAGATGTTCAATATTTCTGAAGCTGTTTTCTTTTTGTAAAAAAATCTTCAATTTAGAGGAAAAATATGTAAAAATGTGAAATATGTCGTTTAATTATCATTACTTTAAAGTGCAATAAACTTTTTAGTTTTAAAAAAAAATTTTTGTATAATTTTTTGCATGTGTACGAATGTGCCTCACACGTGTGCGAAACTGCCCCACCCATGGGGCACATTCGCACGAAGTTTCTCGTTTTTTAGATTGGTGATACAGGATAGAAATTCTAGATGAATGCAATCAATTATCGTTCTAAAATATTGGGAAACGTCTTAACTTTTATTTCAATCCGAGTTTGTTTTAATATCTCATATAGAACCAGAGAAATATGCCGCAATGCACTTTTTGTGCGAATGTGCCCCACTCTCCCCTATTTAGTTTTAGTGTTTTATTGATCCCCTAGGAAAATTTCAAGAAGAAAATATTTTGTAGTAAATATAACATAACATGTATTTAATACATGTAACACATATAATTTAAAACTCGAAGAGATAAAATGTATTTTAAATGAACAAACTTGTAGGGTTAATAATAACACATTTAAATTTTAAGAAATTTTATGCCATCTATTTGTCTGTTTCATTGACATAAAATATCAAATGAAGAGAAGCATGTTCTCTGAGTGATTTAGGAAACGACAGCCCAGAATTAAAAAAAGCTATTCGCTATCAACAAATGATGCATTTTTCAACACAAGACAGCGCTTCCTTAGAAATTTGAGTTAAATAAATGCCCCGACACCCATCTGAATCCAAAATTTTAGTGGACACTTTTGTTTGAACGCTTAAGAACATAAAAGAGCACTGCACTTTTTTCCCGCAAATAAAAAGAAACAGAAAGAGCGAGGATAGCACTTTCTATTTGACTCAGGTACATATTTATAGCTAAATATTTGAATTGCTTTGCGAGTGATAAAATTTGAATTCTATGGATTTGCTTTGTAGTTATGAGGGAAGAGATCGCCTTTCGTATCACGTTTCCGATACGAATCCCTTCTATTTGTTTTCGCAGGAATAAAACCCCACTCCTGTCAAATATGCCTTCGTCGTCGACTTCTTGTGCTTTTCTTTGCACTTCTTTTCCGCTAGCCACTCAGGTGCACCCAAACTGCATTTTTAAAATCGCTTTTCTATCTCTGAAGGTGGATTCCGCAGCTTCAATTTAAACCGAGAAATTTTCGCCCTCGGCTGCCGATGGAATCAATTCCCAGATAATATCTGGTGTTCAGAGGTCCTCCAGGAAATATCTTAATGTCTCCGATCATTTATTATTGACAGACTGCACTACTGGGAGGAATAAGGCAGCCCTAATGGCTTTTGTTGCTGACGCGATTAGAAGAAGGTTCAAAAACCGAGGCGATCTTGGAAAGGTGAGCAGGGCCTCGGGTGTTCATCCCAAAGCTTGTTTATTCGCGATGGCACGCAATTTCATTAGAAAGAGTAAAATAAATCGGATTATATAAATCAAATTGCAAGCAGAGTCGCGTGTAAAAAGCAGGCAGAACAAACAGAAGTTATTCTGGTTATGTGTATTCTGCACCATATTGACACGAATAGGCGTGGGTGAGGGAGAATCAAAAAAAAATAACCATAGATTTTGTGTATGGCTTTGTCCTTCCATTGTCAATATACATTCTGCTTGGAATAGAAACTGATTTTTTTTGCATTTTTGGTTGAAATAACTAAAAATGAATTTGGTTAGGTGGAGTATTAGAGTATTAGTTTGAAGTATAAAAGAAAATATTATTATTAAAATAAATAAACTGTGAAATCTTTGAAAATTATTTCTGAAGTGATGAATATTTTGTCTAGGGCTTTTATATTTTAACCATTTTTATCTAATTCATCATTGTTTCTCCATTTCTCATTCTCATCTTTTAACATAATTTTATATGTTGTTGTTGCCAATCCCCCTTGGATGTAAATTCAATTACACCAAGTCCAAGAGATCCTTTAATAATTTTAATATAGACTCAAGTAGTTAAAACGTAGAAAAATGATTTAAAATGTTTAGAAATGAAATGAGAGTTCATTTATTGATATTGCGAATAGCCTAATATCAAGTACAATGGAGCTTACTTTCATATGTGAATAGGCGTATATCATTAAAGTAAAGTCCTTTGAAATTTTTTTGCAGGTACGTATTATTTGTACACGTATTATTTTCAAGAAAACTTATTCGTTCCTGGTGAAACATTTGTCATTTAAAGTTTCTTGAGCAAAGAGTTATGACATAAAAATAGTTTTTAAACTATTTTTTTAAATATAAATAAAAATACTGTAAGTAGTAAAACATTAAATTTTAAAAATTACTTATAAGTGTGTTATAGCTTTTATCATACAAGTTAATTCATTATTTAAAATGATTTTTTTGATTATTATCTTATCAAACTAAAATTATCTGAGAAAATATACAATGATTAATTATCATATAAATTAGTTTTTAAGTTATTCCCTACACCCTTCATTAAACAACTAAAACATTTCTCAATAAAAAGAAGTAAAAATGTTGTATTGAAGAATATATAATTAACTGAGTTATCAGCCATATTTATCTTTATGAAACTAATTAATCGAGTTAGAAATAAACATAAATATCCATCAGGCCATAGTAAAACCCTATTTTTTTTAAAAAAAGGTTTTGAACAAATCCTCAAGACTAAGGACGTTTAGGTAGTTATATTCAAAATTTCCATGCTTGTGCCCACACAATGAGGTATTCTCACGTTTTGAGATTAAATTTTATTAAAATAGTAGATAAAAAACCATGAAGAATGACGTTTCCATCAAGTATTTTCGTAGCCTAGTTTCTGAGTTATAAATTTTTGAAATTTCGTTTTTTGTTTGGGCGCGAAAACACTTTCGAATCACAAATCATGCGCTGTGAGGTCACATCCAATAGAAGCCCGTTTTCTGATCACGTGAAAACAGAAAACACAATGGTTTTCATGCGCTGTGACGTCACACCCAATAGAAGCCCGTTTTCTGATAACGTGACTATTCTGACGTTTTGGCAAAAATAAAATAGAATTTTAAATTATTTAAAACACATTTTTGAACTTAAAAATCAGAAATTTGGGAGTTTTAGACCATAATGTATCGAAAAAGTATAAAATCAAGCAAATTCCTCACTCATGCAAATACCTCATTATTACATCCATGTGATTGAGATATTGGATCTATGAATCACTTTATTAAAAGGGACCAATCCAAATCTATACCCCAAATCATAATATTAAACTAATTTTGTAGGATTTGAAATCATTTTACTATACGCAAAGTTAATCTTAACACTATATAATTGACTTCGAAGAATTCTATATTAACATTTTGAATTGGCTGGCCACTTATTTTTAGTCTAGAGTTGAAATCAATCAAAAAATAAGTATTTATACATCTACTAACCAAAAAAGAAAAAATAAGAACTCTAAAAATTTTATCAATTAGTATTTAAAAAGGAAATGTTATTTCTAACTAATATACCCATTTTTATTACCAAACCCTAAACAAATTAGAGTTAAGTGATGAAAATAGGCTCGAACACACTGTTAATTGCAAGAACCTATCAAATGCAAAAATTTCAAATTTTTTTTTCACACGGAAATTAAAATGGAATATTCAAATGAAGTGTATACTTTTAGAAAAAAAATACTAAACACCTTCATAAAAATGTAGTGAGATTCTATACAGTTTTTATCGTTTTTCTCAAAACAAGAAAAGTGGCGCTTGACATGTTTCTGAAATAAGTGATTCATTTTTCTTGTTCCAAAGAGTCGACTGTTTTATATTCAGTGTAAATCTTAGTATATATGTATCAAATTAATTACATTTAAAATTAACTTTACGATAAGGCTATAATTTAGTTTTATTGATGTTAATGTCGGGTGACGGAAGGGGATGCAAGTATACAATTAAATAGTATGAAATTAGTCATATTAAATTTCGTAAAATTTAATGCATATTCTTCATAATGAAATTTAAACGATTATATAAAACGATATGTAACGAATTGTCCACGTCAGTACCAAATTGAATCATTTCAAACTCTCCCCAAATTAAAGATAAATCAATTACCCTTACATCTATACAATTTTACTTTAAAGGTCGAAAACGTCCTAAATGAATACAAATTATGATTCGTTTAACTGGAAATTGATCAGCGGGTAAGCAGTTTACGTCGATCAATGGTACAATATAGTTGCAGTGCTAATTTCCAGGAAATTGGAGTCCCAATCAAGTTCATCGACACTTGACATCCTAATGTGTGCGCGTCAAAAGTGGACACTTTGATACACTAAAACAGATCCAAATATTGGAACAGGAAATTAAGCCTGCTTCTCTGGTGTCATATCGTTTCCCCTCTTGGATATAGGCCGTTCTTTACAGCGTTAATAAATTGCTAATGGTTAGAAATCAGATGGCAAAGGGAGAATGAATCTAAGGTAAAATAGGTTGGATTGACTAAAAACAAATTGTATTTTTTTTACTATAGAGTTCGTTTGTGGTATTGACAGTACTTTATTGGTATTATTTGGATCATGGATTTCACCATATTTTCTGCCGGATTACCTGAAGATAATCCATCAAAAAAAATTTATGGATAAAAGATCAAAAGCATGTGTTAAGTTATTTAAATTTTAGTAGTATATAACTTTTTGATTCCTTATAATTCCTTCCCTTTGTTTCTACATAAATACTATCGTTACCGTATTTTGTGTGCTACTTATATTTTCTCTTAAATAAGAATATTTTTTATTGCACGATATGTAATAGTATTTACCTTTTACATGTACTGTTACCTTTCGATCATAACAGAGGAGTCCTGAGAAATGTTAGATTTATAGAGAAAAATTATAATCCTTATAATATCTTAATAAAATTAGAGTCAATTCCCTGTGACATAAAAACGAATGTATATATTGTAAACTTTCTTGTATATTGAAAAATCGTTCTTTTAGAACTACGTTTCATTAAAAGAAATAAAATCGAGGAAGAATATTAAAATGGAAATAGACCTTAATCACTTAAATGGTAGAGGATAGTATAAAAATTGCATTTTGAAACTTAATAAAAAATTATGTGTAGTTCTTAGAAGTGTTTTCTTTGAGACTTCAATCTCAAAATTTCCCTCGACTTTATCTTTCTTAAGTTTCAACTTTGTGGTCTCCTATTACTTGGAAAAAGTGCAATTTTAATTAAAAGCTTTATAAAATTGCGTGCACGGGATGAGGCATATATTTCTAGTCTAGAAAATGTCAGTAAAAAAATTGCAACAGTTCTAGAACTTGGATCGGTAGAGTGTAATATTATTTTTTCTCTATAAAAAACATAAAAAAATATTTTAAGCCTTACGAAAATATATTTTCAATTAACAAAACTAGCTTTGGTTAGAACAGTGGTAGCACCTTGTTGGTCTTCAGTTAAACGAAGCCTATGTTAACCTTTGTAACGGTTAATTTCTTTTGAGAGTTAAAATTTTTAGCAGGGCTTGAAATTGATAATAATTACAAGGACGAAGAAAAAACTCAGAATCGGCAAGAAATTTTTATTTGCCATTTTTAAAAAAATCTGACAGCGTTTTTCATCACACACGGATCGTAGTTGGGCAATCAGAAAAGAAAAATCGTCGTAATAATTACTGGTGATCGTTTTATTTTAATAATTGAAGGGCTTGGTGGATGAAGGGGCTATGTTACAAGGCCTGTCCCAAAAGTAACGAGACTAATTCTGAATGGAATTTAGTCTCATTACTTTTGGGACAGGCCTTGTAATATAGCCCCTTCATCCACCAAGCCCTTCAATTATCCGTGTGTTATTCCTGATTTTTATTTTCCATTCCTGAAAATTAAAATCAGATACCTCGAGTTTTCTGAAAATTACCAAAGAGGACATTTATCCTCGAAAAGTTAGATTGGCGGTTTTGGCGAGGCGTGAATGGTATATGTTTTGGTGCTGTTTGAGTTTTATTTTTTTGATCGAAATATTGTCCTCGGGATTTGAGGATTATTATCGGAGTAACACCATATCGCTCCAAATTAATCATTATTTTTAATCGAAACCAACTAAATCAAAATCTGATAGTAAGTTTTATGCCTTAAATCAGGCCCGATTTTTACGATTTTACTAACATTTAAATCAATCCAGGTTCTAATTTTAAAGGTATTTCCTAATTTACTTTCATAAAATTAAAATTTGAAAAATAATTTTATTGAATATCCATTGACCAGTTAAAAGTTTAAGACATTGGATGTTATAGAAATGCTATATACCCCGTTCTAAACACTGTCTTCCTTCATTATATTTTTGTTTCAAAGAAGACCCTTTTTATTGCTGTTTCACCTATTTACTATTCAGAATTCAGGCTGTTGTGTTCACGTTTTTTGTAAATTTTCTACGATACTTATTAATCCTATCTGAAAAATATGTAATCTTTATTAGGAAGCTGTTTATAAACGATGTCACGCATAGTGGAAAGGGAGGAGGTTCATCATTCTGTGACACTTTGTGACAAGGGAGTGAGGGGGCTAAAAGAAGTGTGACATTTCACACTGCTTATAAACTCCCCCAAACAAAAACTTTTTGTTTGAAAATTTAACATACACAGAGAAGTATAGTAATTGATATTATTATAAAAATTATGCAATCAAAATAATAGTTTACTTCACAAATAAAAGTGTGACTCATTTTAACTTGTATAAAAGTGTGTGGTTACTGGTTCTTGCCAAAATTTTAAATTTTTTTGATTGAAAAACGTGACACATGACAAAGTAGGGGAGTGGATATGGTGAAGTATGACACTTTGTGGCATAAGGGAGGGAGAGTGTCAAAAAAGTGGGGGAAAATGTGACACATAATTTATGGATGGCCCCTAGTTTACAAAATCGATTCATGGCAAAGCCAAACTTGAATTAAACCACTTTTAGCACACGATCCTACCACTGGGATATAGGAATGATTTACTCGATTTACTCTAAAACTCACAGAACACCAAGATCATAACCTTTCATCAACATTGTGTTTAGTTTAGAAGTATCCATCATTCCCTCAATAGAAAAAGACGCCGGGGAACCCAATATATCAATTCGAAGGTTCCATCGATTTCTTCTATAATAATGTAAAATAGCAATGAAATTCTCCCATTCTATCGAAATTTTATTGGTTTTGTTTGGATGCGGAAGGGTATTTACGATGGTGTTTTATGGTTCTGCTACGCATGTGGTTTAGAGAAGGCATTTTAGGCTCCATCTGAAGTAATAGGAAATTCAAAGCTAACTTTGGCTTGATTAAGGAACTAATGAAAAGGATTTTACGATATGGACGTTTTTTTCGTGTGGCTGGGAAGGGAAACGGCTATTTGGTTTATATTGTTACTAATACTTTTTTTGCTTTTTATTGGAATAGAATGCGTAGTGATTTTAATATTCTAATTGTACTTGACAAGTTTGAGGAGTTGAGCTGTTTCAGAACTGTTCAGTGATTTGCATGTAGGTAAAAACAAGATTTCAAGTGAGAATTAACCCAACATTTAAGATTCAATTCAATTTACAGTCAGGTGTCTAGATGTGATGGAGATCCATCACATATTCGTTCTCAATCTCTAGTTTCCTTTTGCAATTGAGAAGGTCCCTATCTGTTTTTGCTGTCCCTATCGTGTTTTAAACCTACATGTAAATTGTTAAACTAAAGTTCCGAAACTTTCTGTAGAGAGATTCTTTTAATTGGGAATACATGAAATTTTGTTTTAAAAATGTATGACTCAGATGTATGAGTATGATATTTTGTCTATGCATGCCTCTTAATTTTTATCTTAAAATATTCTTTATTAAGTTAAAAAATAAATTTTTAAAAGAAATACTTAAGAAAAGAATAGGAAAAGAATTTTGTAACATTAGTTGCTTGGTAGACAGGCAAGGAATATCTCGCTTTTTTGGGTAAATAAATAGAGCTTTTATTTTACAAGCAAAAATAAAAAGTAATATGCATAAAGAACAGTAAATGCTTCGGGTTTATAAAGAAAAGAGAGATGACGAAAAGGTGTGACATCACATAAAATTAAGTGTTGCCACATCACTCCCCCAGTCCAAAACAGTCCTTCTCGGACGTCAAAGTGGCAATCGGAAACGCACTCTTCGGCCATAACGAGTCCTGACCTCCGATCTACTTGATGGAGCACGGGAACCTTCTCTCAAGGCCGGAGATGGTACAGAAGTACTTTGAACAGATCTTGGGACAACTGGAGTTTCCGAAACACTGGGAGATGTTGGAGGATCCTCGAAACCAAACTCAGGTTTCAGACGATCGATGCCCACCCAGGTGGGAGAACCGTTGATTTCAAGCTTAAACATTTTATCTCTTCTTTCTATCACCCGGAATGGTCCTTTGTAGGGAGGCTGCAGTGGCCGCTGAATACAGTCCTGACGCACAAAGACAAATCAGCATCTTGCAAGATCTCTAAAGACAAAAAACTTTCCTGTTAGAATGATTAGAAGTGTGAGTAGGAACAATGCGGGCGAAATGATTCCTTAAGTTGCCCAAAAAATCATCCGCTGGCATCGGAGTTGTAGGTTGGCAAAAAAATTCACCAGGAAGGCGAAGACTAGATCCGTACACCAACTCAGCAGATGACGTACCCAAATCCTCTTTTAAAGATGCTCTAATCCCCAAGAGAACCAAAGGCAGTTGCTCGGCTCATTTCTCCGTTAGTTTACACTTCAAAGAATTCTTAAGTTGTCTATGGAAACGCTCTAGAATGCCATTAGCCTTAGGGTTATAGGCAGTAGGGGAAGGTGGGGTAATAAGATTCAAATGGGGTTATAAGAAACATTATGGTTAATTAACATACTTGTAAACTTTTCTCAAAAACTTCAACTGGTGACTAACTTCATGGTTCATTTCGTTTTTCTTTTCAAATTTGGATGGCTCACCTGGCTAATTAACTTTTAGATTTAGTTTCAGTTAGTTAGAATACACAAAAATCATACGTGATCCGGGTCCACAAAAATTTTTTCATTGCTGTGACTGCAGTTTTTTGCAATTTTTGGCCTTTTTTTGAGGTTTTTTGCATTTTACTCAAAACTGGAGGGTGACCGGGCCAAACGGACTTGAAATTCAGATTCAGCGGGTCGAAAAACATGTCGGTAGGTAGGTCCGGTCCAAAGTACATTCCACTTCTTTTTTTTGTGTGCCAGTGTAATCAACACTAAAAGATAAATCAATAGCATTAATCCTTGAAAACGTATCAGCGACTAAGTTAGCCCTACCAGCAATATATCTAATATCTGTGGTGAATTGCGAGAGAAATTCGAGCTGTCTCTGCTGCCTAGGGGAAAGTTTGTCACTTTTCTGAGAAAACACAAAACTTAATGGTTTATGATCTGAGAAAATTGTAAAAACTCTAGCTTCTAACATAAATCTAAAATGTTTCACGGTAGAATAAGCGGCTAACAGTTCTCTGTTAAATGTGCTGTACTTACTTTCAGCGGGGGTGGGCCTACGAGAGAAAAACGCAAGAGGTTCTATCCTACCTCTAGACTTTTGGTTTAGTGCTCCTCCAATGCCAGTGTCACTAGCATCTACAAACAAACAAATTTCAGCTCCGGGATCTGGATGAGCAAGCAATGTGATATCAGCTATGGATTTCTTGCAATATTCCAATATTCTTGCAATATTCCAATATTCTTGCAATATTCCAATATTCTTGCAATATTCCAATTCATTCCAAATAACAGGGGATTTGTCCTTTTTTTGTTTTACTGGTACATTCGTATTAGCCCGTCCATTCGCCAACAGGGGCGATAAGTCGCCAAGTCTGGTAAACCCCGCAACACTACCGTTGATTCTGGTAACTGGAAAACGTAGCGAAATCGCTCTAGTTCCGATCGCTGGCGCAAGCGCGCGCAATTTAAATCGGTACGCCCATGGGTGAAATAATGTGTGCGCACCGCGCAGGTTGTTTTGAACGTAAATTCAACAGTGTTTAAAAGGTAAGAACGAAGACTGCATCTGAAAGGTAGGAGTCTAAATGCTTTCGTGTCGTTCCACGGTGCGCCATTTTGCCGAGCCCGAGTCTTTCAATGTTTTCCGTATGCACGCCGGTAGTAGGATCGCCGGTGGAAGGATCGACAGAGGATCGCCGGTGGTAGGATCGACAAAGGATCGTCGGTGGTAGGATCGACCATTTTGCAAGTAAGTTAGTGCAAGAAAAATTATTTTTATGCTCTTACTGAGTGATATTCGTAGTTTTGGTACATCCAAGAATACTGATTCCCCTTTTTCTGAATCCTTACTGTTTCTGATTCCCCCACAACGAGTTTGGTTATAGTTAGGGCAGGGGGGGTTTGGGGGGAGCGGCAGCCCCCCCCAACCACATGAAACTTTTATTTTTTATTTTCTGATGTTATAAAGATGTTTCTGATGTTAAAAAATGTGTTTTTCGGCGATTCTGATGAAATCCCGTATTTTGGCGCGTTTTGGCGAAGTTGGCGAAAACGATGGACGGGCTAATACGAAAGTACCGTTTTACTTTTAACTAGATCATAAAGTGGAGCCTGTAGATGTGCGGCGTGGGGTATAAATCTTCGATAAAAGTTTACCACCGCCAAAAACCTGCGAAGTTCACTAACAGTTAATGGGCGTGGGAAATCCAACAATGATTTAACTTTGTCAGGGGAGGGTTCTATTCCTCTTTCAGAAATAATGCACCCCAGAAAAGGTATTTCGGTAACCCCAAGGACGCATTTATCTACGTTCAGCACTAAGTTGTTATCATTTAATCGTTGGAACACAGCTTCCAAATCCCTATACTGTGTTTTTTCATCAATGAAGGCCACTAAAACATCGTCAAGATACGGGAAACAGTTAAGATCTACTAATGTTTGCTTAATAAACCGTTGGAACGTTTTCGCTGCATTCCTCAAACCAAAAGGCATATAGAGATACTCAAACAACACGATTGGTGTAATGACGGCAGTCTTTGGAATGTCCTGCACCTCCATAGGGATCTGGTAATAAGCACGTCTAAGATCTAGTTTAGAAAAACTTTCTTACCGTATAATTCGCTGTTGAGATCCTGGACGTGTCGCAAAGGGTATCGGTCTGGCTCGGTGACGGCATTTAGTTTTATGTAATCTCCGCACACTTGGAAGGATCCGCCTTTTTTTGGAACTAGGTGAATTTGGCTTGCCCAAGGGCTCTTCGAGGGTCGACAAATCCCTTGCTTCACTAAATGGGAAAATTCCTTCTTGAAAAATGCAAGACGATCCGGAGCCAACCTGCAGGCTTGAGTCAACACAGGAGGACCTCTGGTCAGAATACAATGTTTTATCTCTTGGTCAGGGCAAGGATTGAGATCCTGAGTGATCAGACTCGGGAACTTCAAAAGCAACTCGTGGAACCCTGAACTTCCCCAAACAGCAGTAACTAACAAAAGCTCACAGCTTGAAACTGTACCAAGGGATCTAGTACAGGATAAGGGCCGTATTCAATCCTACGAAAAGACGGGAAATGGATCTTTTTCAGTCGCCAAGCGCTCGCCAAGCGTCTTTCCGGTATTCAAAGCGCCACTAAGAAGAACAAGACCAAGTGAAAAAGACACTTCCTGACAAGGCAAGTCCACAGCCCGTCTCGTATCTTTTTTTCTTGGTCTTGCCGGGATTTTATTGGCCAAAGCAGGGCGAAGAGTGGATGACGTCACAGATTGGAGGGAAGAAGGAGAAAACAAACATGGCTTCTTTCTTGCTGGCTCGTGATTAGAGACGCGTTGTTTTTGTTCAGTTTGAATTAGAATTTTTATTGAAAAATGCCGCCTTGGATGTGGATTCAACTGTATCGCCAAAGACGTATTCCTCGATACCTTAGGGATAGAGGAAATCCTCTGGACCTTACAGAAAGAGAGTTCGTGTCCCGCTATCGCTTGGACCAAGAGACATTCATATATGTTTGCGATTTAGTCAGGGAGGAAATGACGAGAGAATCCAATGGATATTCTGTGGAACTGCAAGTAAGTAGTATTTAACTCAGTTATTTATTACATTCGCTCATAGGCGCCGACTCCATAAGGTTTGAGGGGGCTTGAGCCCCTATCTTGGCTTGGAAGATGGGGGCTAAGCCCCCCAATATTTTTGTAAAAATGTACCTGTATTTTCTTTTATGAACTAAAGAAGGCAATGTATTGGACGTAGTTTTTTTGTCCCGTTCACTTACTCTTCTCAAAATGACTTAAAAGACTACTTTCAAGAGTGAAATTTTCAAAAAAAATTTGTGTGAGGATCCCCAATTCCCCCTCAAATTTTAAAATCTATTATGAACACAGTTTTCCCCTGTTTGAGGAGTGATCCTTCTTTTGTATAACATAGGAAAAAAGTATACAAAATGAATTTAAACACTATTTTTAGGGAAAAGTTTCCAAAATTTTTCTGAAGTTCGACCCCTAAACCCCCTTTAACATTTTTCTGTTTATTATATACTATATACTGGGTTTCTTTGAAAATTCTGCTTCTAAAAATTAGTCCTGCGAAATTTCTAAATTTTGGGGGGAGGACCCTCAAAATATCGCTTCGCTTGGAATTTTCAATGTTCATAAAATTTTGAAATTAATTTCAATAAAATTAGGGGTAAATTAGGATAAGCCTACCCATGTTCAAAATCTTTGGGGGGGGGGCGATGTCTACCATAAGTGGCGATTGAATGTTTAAGGACCTCTGTTATATGGAATAACTAATATATTGCCTAATATTGGACCCCCCAATATTTGATACAAGTATGCATTCGCTTATTCTGACTGTTCGTTTAATGCCTGATTGAAAATATGAACTGTGCAAATCTGAACATATTCCAGCTATAAAAAATCATACGGAAAAAGTCTAGTCAACTTCGAATAAAACTCTATTTGGAAGTATCTAATTACAACAAAATTACTTTATTCGTGGTTTTAGTTCGTTCTCGTGTATATTGTTCTTGTTAGTTTTCAATAAACATTCTATCAGAAATAACTTGACATTTTAGAAGCTCTTTAAAAATTTTCTCAGCCTGGAAAAAATCGTCCTAGGAATGCTTTGCGAATTTTTGTGAAAATAAAAACAAGTTTATCAAAAGTTAAAGTGCACATAATAACAAATTAAACTTTTGAAACTGGAAAATACTATGTGTGTCTTTAGAAATAAGGAAACATCTCACATAGTGATGCATTAAGAATAGTTAATTCTTTTATTTTTCATAATTAACTAGTTACGGTGAAAGAATGTATTGTATCGTGGAAATTGTTGAGATTGTGATTTTTACTAATGACTTGTTTAATTTTATGTTCTAGGTGCTGTCTTCTTTAAGACTCTTGGGGACAGGGTCATTTCAATTGGTCATTGCGGATGACAACTGTGTCATGCTATCCCAGTCCCCAGTTTCCAGGAACTTGAGCAGCTTTAGTGATGCCCTGAGGAAAGTGATGCCGGATTTTATCCATTTTCCAAACACTCCTGAAGAACGAAGGAGGAAGAAGCTTGAGTTTTTCAGCTATGGTGGCTTTCCAAATGTCCTGGGTGTCATAGACTGCACTCATATTGTTATGCAAAGATCAAACACCCAGGACTGGTTTGCGTACCTGAACAGGAAGAATAAATTTTCTGTTAATGTCCAACTGGTAAGTATTTCTTAAATTACGAGTATTTATTCAATGTGATATTGGTACTTTTGCTTTATCCCATGGAATCACAAAATATGTCAATTCTGATATTTCCTACTTTGCTCAAAGTTTTCGTATAAGTTGCTAAACATATTAAAATCCTCATGGTAATTAATCGCTGCTATGCAAATAAGTGAGTACCCTTATAAGTAAATTCAGATGGTTCAATTCCGTTAACGTTCCTGCTAAAAATCTTCATACTCTTTTGAACGCCATACATTCAAATATCAGCAATTTTTTATTTTTATCGATAAACTGGACAGATATTGATCTAACTAAGCATTTTAATCTATAAGTTTGAAATTATTAAGCAATATTTATACTCTTAAGTGTCCAAAACAACATGGCGATATTTAGTGGGAATGTAAACGGAATTGAACCATTCAATATTTGGTAAAAATCTGGTAAATAAAATTTTATCTAATATGTAAAAGTGTGAAAAGTTTAGGATGGTTGGGGGGGGCTACAGCCTCCCATGCCCTAACTTTAACCAAACTCGTTTGGGGGTAATCAGAAACTGTAACGATTTAGAAAAAGAGGAATCGGTACTTTTTGAATATACACAAAACATTACGATTGATTTTTCTTTGATACTTGTTTATTTCTGGCAAGTTGAGTTGTGGCTTGCTAATCTTGTAATGCAATTTTTCATGCTATCAAAGTATTTTCTTTTGCAGATATGCGATGCCGAATTCAGAATCATGAATGTTGTTGCCAGGTGGCCAGGAAGGAACCACGATTCCTTCATATGGAGCATGTGTGGAGTCAGGAGGATCTTGGAGGCAGCCGCTAACGAACATGGTTATTTACTAGGGGACAGCGGTTACCCTCTGGAACCATGGTTGATGACTCCTCACTTGCGTCCAGCTGACCGCGTCGAAGATCAGTTTAATATCCACCTGAGAAAGACGCGAGGGATAATCGAACAGTGTAACGGCATTTTAAAATCACGCTTTAGAGCATTGAGTGACTCTGGGGGTGCTCTTTGCTATGCCCCTAAGAAGGTTTGCAAACTAATTCTGGCATGTTGTGTTCTCCACAACATTTGTAGGGATAGAAATATTGAATTGCCTGATGACGAGGACATTATTGAAGAGGATCTGGATGAGCAGGAGCCTTTCAACGACGCTAACACACCAAGTGCTCAACAAATTTCGCAAAGGAATTTAAGGGCACTTGCTAGCCAAATACGGGCGGATATTGGGCATCGATATTTTTCCTAATTTAATTTGTTGACCATATTTTCCAGAATTATTCCTAGTTTTTAGTTTCAGTTTTTGAAATGATCATGCAGAAGTCCTAAAATTTTATCACAATCTGGATTGATTTTTCGATTATTCTTTGGGCTTCTGCCTATAAACTTCATTTTTAGATTTGATGAGGGCAGAAAAACAACTTCATTATAATATCAAGGTTGTGATTTTCGTGTCTTATGTCGTCGATATTTTTTACTTTAAAACTTGATTTTGGAGAAATGTTTATGTGTGTCCCAAATATGGACAGTTTTAGCAAGCATAGAGATGGAAATTTTCTGGAAAAGTTGGAAAAATTTACCTATTTTGCATAGAAAAAGCAGTTTTTGTATACATATTTGTTTGGAAACTAAATAATCATTCATTGTATAATAAATAAATCATAAATTAAATAAAATAATATTATAAGTTAAAATATAAATTAATCATTAAAAATTGTTTTATACTTCTAAAAGAGTTATACTTTATATTACTGCCTAAGCCAGCATATTGAAATATCTACCGCTTAAATTGCTTGCTATTATGCAAGAAAGCTAAGTAGTTCGATATTATAAAGTAATATTCAACAGTTTTTATCAGGAAAACTTTTAACTGAGTACTTTTTAAAAACAAAAATGTAAGAATTTTTATAGATTGACCGTTCATACATTTTTGCTTTCTGTATTATAGATTAAATTAACAACGAATTACTAAAAGTATTTTCTAAATTAAATACCTTAAAAATCCTATATGTTATTTGGTCACTTCTACCCCTGTATTAGAAAAAGGAATGATATTCCTTGTTTTGTAATCAGTGCAGGAAATGTTTTGCAGTGCAATTGCGTGAAGTTTTCAATAATAAAACTATGTTTATAAATCGATTACTTGTTTCTTCTCATTTCTTTTATTATGATCATGATGCTGAATATTAATTATTAACTAGGTCAGAGTTTTTCAAACTACGTGTTGCCAGTCAGTTTTTTAATTTTTTTGATTATGAAGCATCTATTAAAAATTTTTACAAACGTGTTATTGACTTTTGAATTATCGAACTCGACAAAAAATAGGGTCATAATGTTTCTGACACAAACCAAGCAGATTCTTATGTAAAATGACCTCCTGAATCCAAATCCGACCCCCATTTTTCTCCATCACGTTCAGATTTTCGGGGAACAGCCCCTCCCCCTTTTTGCGTTTTTCGATGACTTAATGACTTTGAATTCGATTTTTAGGGGCAAAAACTATTACTTTAGCCTTCAAATTACACCTGAGGAAACAAGAAAGGTTAAAGCTTCTAAAATATACAAATTTGTAGCAAATGGATAAGTTTAAGGGGTTATTACCCCCTAAAAATGCAAAAAATCGTTAAAAATTACAGAGATTATTTTTGGCTATTTTTTCCTCTTATTTTTTACGCAATTCATCATTAAAGGGTCCTAACCCTTCCCCAAGGACCCAATTTTAATGAATATATGCAGCAATGATTTTTACAAAAAGCAGTTGAGGTGTTAGCGCCCCCAAAGCACCCACGGAAGGGTTCGATGCCATACTTAAGGGTTGAACTGCTATACAAAAAAATTCCAACTGTTACTGACTGAATTTCAGTCGATTCTTGTGTAAAATGACCTCCTGAACGCAAATATGACACCCGTTTTCCCCCATCACCCTCAATTTTTAATGGGACACCCCCAATTGTTATCCTCAGCCCACGCATCTATTAACAGCTTGAAACATGGAACCCCCATCCCCAAAAAATGGCCAGTTTTTAACGAACTGAACAATTTCCCTCAGATTAGACCTGAAATATAAGAACAATGTCATTTTTGAGCTTTTTCAAAATATGAATATTAATTCCTGAGTTCACGAGCGGTGGCGTGATTCAGAGAGTCTCTTCCGCGAGTGCTTCGGGGGCGCTAACGCCTCAACCGCTTTTAGCAAAAATCCCTGCTGCATATATTCATTAAATTCGGGTCCTTGAGGAAGGGTTAGGACCCTTTAATGATGAATTGCGTAAAAAATTAGAGGAAAAAAATAGCCAAAAACAATCTCTATAATTTTTAAAATTTTTTTTTGCATTTTTAGGGGGGTAATAACCTCTTAAACTTATCCATTTGCTACAAATTTGTATACTTTAGAAGCTTTAACCTTTCTTGTTCCCTCGGGTGTAATTTATAGGCTAAAGTAATAGTTTTTGCCCCTGAAAATCGAATTCAAAGTCATTAAGTCATCGAAAAACGCAAAAAGAGGGAGGGGCTGTTCCCCGAAAATCTGAACGTGATGGAGAAAAACGGGGGTTGGATTCGGATTCAGGGGGTCATTTTACATAAGAATCTGCTTGATTTGTGTCAAAAGCATTTTGACCCTATTTTTTTGTCAAGTAATTTGACAGTTCCCTATGTCAACCAAAAGTCCGAACCTTTTAATGAAATCCGCTCCTAATATCGGTTGGGAAATTTCGGCTAGTACGAAATTCCATCTAAACCTCCTCCCGAGACCCAAATCAACAAGCAGAACTCGGAATCCAAAAGTCCTGATTCTGGTGCCGTTAGCAGCCACAAGATTCAAACCAGATTGAATAGACCCGTGATCCGAATATTCTCTATCTGATCTAGTAATCGGAAAGACGCTAACCGACGCGCCTGTATCAACTAAAAACTTTTTATTTGAAATCCTATCTAATATGAATAGACGACTTTGTTTACGGCATAACTCAGCCGTTGCCAAATCTGAATGCCGTATTAGTTTTCCTGATTCAGTTCGTACTTGCAGTTAGGAAGACATTTGCTTGCCCTTTTCTTAAAATTCCTATGGTACCAGCACCAGCGTGACATTGAAGAGTCTCGACTAGGACTGCGCGATCGAAAACTATTACGCCTACGGGTATCTTCCTTGACTTCACTGTAAACCCTTTATGCCTTCTGAAAGTTTCGATATTTGTCGCTCTAAAGTGGAGAATCTAGAATCGCCGCTATAGCTGGGATTAGATATGGTACTAACAGGCGTATTAGAAGTGTTCGAAACTTCTGAGATATTGTCAGCCGCCAACGACAATTCTGCAATAGGATTGGATCTTGCTGACAATATTTGCTACATAGACAGTGGTAGGTGTTGCATCCACATCACTTTTAAAATAGAATCATCCAACTTTCCACTTGCCAAGGTTCGCATTTCCCTAAGGAGATCTGATGGCTTTCTGTCTCCCAATTCCATTTCCGAAAGCAGTTTTCTCAATATTGAGGAATCTGAACCCCTGAACTGCGAAATCAATTTAAGCTTAAGTTGAGAATATGGATCATCCAGGGCAGTAGGGTTGCTTGTCAAGAAATCAGAAACGTGCTTCAACACATCGCAATCGATCGCCGACACAACAGCGATATTTTGTTACTTCGTTGGTGATGCCGGCGATCGCAAATTGCGATTCCACAGATAAGAACCACAGTTCAATGCTATCCTGCCACAGTGAAGGGAGCTTAACAGAAACACGACCACACACACACAATTGGGTCTACATTATTAGCTGGTTTATCTTCTGCCATATTCTGGCTGAGCGTCCAAAGGTCACCAATGTAGACAGGCAAGGAATATCTCGTTTTTTGGGTAAATAATTAGAGGTTTTATTTTACAAGCAAGAATAAAAAAGTAATAAGCAAAAAGAACAGTAAATGCTGCGGGTTTATAAAGAAAAGAAAGATGACGAAAAGGTATGACGTCACATAAAATTAAGTGTTGCCACAGTCTCATGTAATATCATTTAGGCGATTTCTTTAATAGTTTTTTTACTGAAAAGTGGTTAGATAGTTAAAGCCACTAAATATTTACTTGTGATTTAATTTAAAAATAAGTTATAAAAATAAAAATTAATTAGTTTTTTATGAGGGTCATTCCATGTGAAATCAACCAAAAATTCACAATTCTCAACTTGATCATCTCGGATTTCAATGAAAACTTTCAGAAATTGTTCTCTCCTATGATATAAATGAGAAAATGTTTTTATTATTCAATTTTATTGGTAATTTTTTTATAAAATTTTTTTTGGCTCTTTATAATATATTTGTTCGAGAAAAATCTATAGCCCTATAAATCTATATAGAAAAATTATAGGTATTTTAATTAAAAAAATACAGAAAAAATAAATTAATAAAAACATTTTCTCATTTATATCATGGGAGAGAACAATTCCTGAAAGTTTTATTGAAATCTGAGAGGGCCAGGTTGAGTGGCTTGTTGATTTGACATGGAATGACTCATGAGATGTAGAAGAATGCTATTCATTTGGGTACTGCAATCTTTTTCTCCTTTTTCAAGTTTGAAGAAATATTAAAAAGAGAGAAAAGGGCCTCACACTTTTTAAAATTTTAATAAAACTAATTAACGAATTAACTTCGATATTCTTCATAAATATGAATAATCTCACTATAATTGAAAAGGAAGAATCTCAATAATTTTTTCCTTTTTTTAGCAGTATTAGGCATACTTCATCAGAAAAAATTCTCAACTAGATCTAAAGTTTCTTAAGAATCCAATACAAAATTTCTAAAAGGAAAAAAACTATAATTTAAATGAATCATATTTTAAGAGCCCAGAGAGTAAAGAAATCCCAATTTATTCATTGAAACCTCGTTTTAAAAAGTAGCTAACTAAACGTTTTAATTACAGCTTAAGCATTTAAAGAGGTTAGTTTTTTCTTAGCCAAGTATAAAACTTGGTTTCGCCATTTTCTCCCTTTTTAAAAACGAAAATTTTTCAAATGCCCAGTTTTTGTATGCTTAGAGAATATTTTGAATCGAATTAAAAATAAAGGGATAATTACGTCAAATGTTTTTATAAGTATTCATAAATGTAAGTGCACCGTTTCACCTGCTTTAGACATTTCAATGCCTCAAAATGCTTCATATAAGTAATTTTAAATAATTTTCCTCCTTTGTTTTGGAAATTTTTACGCTTGTTTTACTTTTTGTTCTGATGACTGAATAGATTCCTGGGATACTTCGAATAGCTTTTTATTCTTCAGTGAAAGTTTCCTAAGCGTTTCTTAAAATAATTTAAAAGCAGTTTTTAGAGTAATTTAAACTCATTTGAAAAAAGGATGTTTTTTTACATTTTCGAAGGGAAGTATTTAAGCAATGTCAATAACATTGTCATGATGGCTTTATGATCGTCACTGGTCGAGAAAATTAATGCTGTCTCAACCGTTAAGTGAAAGAAAAAGGTTTTAACTTGTTTTTGACGAATCTTTCGAAGTACTTAAAAAATTATTATTTTTTGATTAAGATAAATTAAAGTTCTAATAGGTTGTTTTTATCTAAATTGGAATGTCTTAACAAATAAAATATAGGAAATGGGGGGAGGAGAGTTTTATTGGGTATTTAAGTGGGTTAGAATCAAAGCGGTACTTTGTTAAAAAAATCGTCTTTTTATGCATTCATTTCTATGATTTTTTTCACGGATTAATTCCGTAAGCTGGAAAACGGAATTTTACCGTGAAATGTTTACCAACTCATCCAGTGTGTATTAGGGTGACCCAAAAAACTTTTTTCAGATAATTTCAACATAACCGTTTTTCATGTTTTTTAGAACTCTTATTTTTGTAAAAAAACTACTTGTTATTATAATTTAAGGATAACTAACTTTGGTTTAAAAAATAATGATTGGTTTTCAAGGAAAATGTGGAAAAAGTTTTTTCGACTCACATTTCAAACTATAGGTACTTAAACTTATAGTATCTTATAATTTCACTTCTTTTTAAAATTTCAGGTCCTTTGGTCATGACTTTCTAATTATGGTACAGAGCTTAAACTTTGCGCGCGCGCGAGAAGAGTTTCTTAGCAAATCTTAAAAATTGAAGGGGTGCTCTGGTGATTTTATGGCACTTTATTTTTCCCATAGAAAATTGGACTACCCTAGTGTGTCTGTGTATTCTTAAATGCCTAACACAAAATGTAAACTTTTCATATTTAGACTACAAAAGTGTTTTTAAGGGTTAGAGTGTGATTTCTTTCGTTTTGCAATGTATTGAAAGTGAATACACACTTTAAATGTTCTTCAATCACAGCAATTAAAATAGGGTCACTTGGGGTAAGTGGGTCACACCCCTCAAACTTTAGTATGTTCAAGAAATTTCACACTCACTTGCATTTATTATGTTACAGTTTGTAACACTGATGGATTTTGCATATATTTTATATATGTTTTACTTATTTTTAATATAGATTTAATTTAAAATAGATTCCCAGAATGGATTTTTCGGAATGTTCAAGATGCATTTTTTAAAGAAGTATTTTCAGCTAAGTTTTCATTACATTTTGATATTTATTGAACTGTTGAGCAAAGTGTAACCTAAAATGTACACACTGCACTTTGAATTTTTACAAAATTTTTAATTTAGAAGTGTTTATTAAACTGGGGGTCTCATTTACCCCATAGTTTTAGTCTATTGAAGTAACTATGACCCCTCGCTATGGGGTAAGTGGGACCCATGTTTATAGAGTAGGGGAGAGTGGGGCACATTCGCACAAAAAGTACATTTCGGCATATTTCTCTGGATCTAGATGAGATATTGAAACAAACTCAGATTCAAATGAAATTAAGACCTTTCCCGATATTTTAGAATGATAACACTAGTCAACAAAATCGAACTTTTTTTGGCCTAAGAACGAAAATGGGCGATTCTTATAGAACTTTTCACGCTGAATTCATATATGCAAACAGTTTTTCGCCATCACCCTCAGTTTTATTGAAAAACGCATTTCAATATTTATGAAATGTATCATTCATACTAATAGGGTGTACCAAAAAAACGAAATTTCGTTGATCGCTTAGTGTTAACGCGGAAAACTTGTAAACTATCACCAATAATAAGGGTGTGAAATCTTAAAACTCTGGGTTGATATCTTCTGTTGCCTCATTAGACCTTAAGTTCTGAAAATTTTGCTAAAAATGACTAAACTTCAAAAATTGATAAAAAAATACGAATTTCAGTTATTTGATATTTGGGGTTGCGCTTAAAATGTACTATTGTTAACCAACTACAACTGCAAAAAATGTTTATACTTTAAGTTTATACGTTCTTTTGCCTCAGAAAGCCCCAAAGTTTGAAAAAAGTGACAAAATGACCAATTTTTGAAATTTTTGAAAAATATATTTCAAGATTTATATTGTGATAAAAATGATTAGAATGTGTTATTTAAGACGTTTTCAGATGGATTATATTTATTTACGTTCATAATTTAAGATTAAAAAGGAAAGAGACACCCTTGAAGTAGCAGCAGACAGCCCATGCGGTAGAGCTTTTCTCGCAATAGCGTAGTGCCCTTTTCGACCCCTTAGCACTAAATATATCAACAACTGGAATTATTTTAGATGGCTGGTGTTTATCGGTCCCTTTCTGCTTCATCCCACCCACTTTGTGTCGGCGAACTTTTTGATATAGCCCGTGAGGCGTTGGTGGAAAAAAATCCCTTTTAAGAGAGGGAAAATGGAACTTTAATCACTGTTTAAGTACACAAAAAATTAGAGCCTATACATAATGTAGATGTCTTTGTGTTTTCATAATATTTTCAAATAAATACATCAAGAAAAAAAATTAAAACAGTGTTTTAAACATATTTTTTATCCCTAAATGTATCTATATTTATAACAAAAATCGGTAAATCAAAAAAGCTGAGTTGTGAAAAATCTGAGGGTGATGGAAAAATTATGATTGCAGATTCGGAATCAGCGTAAAAAGCTGCCTTAGAAACATTATACCATGTTCTTGGGACAAAAGACTTGTTTACCAGTGTAATTGGTCCCATTCATCTAGAATTTCTAACCTATATCATCAATCTAAAAAAAATAAATTTCGTGCGAATGTGCCCCATGGGTGGGGCAGCTTTATCAAGTAAGACCCACTTACTTCCTTTTAAGTTTTGCTTGCTTTAAATATAAATAAAGAGTGGGTGACCCACTTACCCCATGAGATGGGGTAAGTGGGTCACCAATCTCATTAAAAAAAAGACCAGGCAAGAAAAATGTAAAGCATTATTTTAAAAGCTAATAATAAATTTGGTTCAAAATTTTCTATTGAGCTACAAAAATGTACTAGGCCAAAAAGGGGTCCCACTTACCCCAAGTGACCCTACATAGAACAACAGCTTCATTCTAATGTGCACGCCTGCCGAGATAGTAAACTATTTTATAATTAAGATAAGTAAAGAAATACATTCGACAAAAAGTATTTTTTAGATATTTTGGAAATAAAAAACTACGTAAAAACAATTTCAGACACCTTAAAACTATAAAAGTAACACAGAATCTGAGAACTACGTTTCCCATATTTACTCGACTATGTTTTTATATAAAATATTTTGTATAAACGGTTCTCACATATTCGAGCCTGGTTGTAAAGACACGGGGAATCAAATTCAAAGGTAGTGCGATCGGGTTCAATCATTAAAATTATTAGCTTTTAATATTTAGTGCATTGAAATCATATGTGGGAAAAAGGAAAAACGGAAGTTTCCTCAAGTGATGGAAATAATCTGGCGACAACTGGAAATTTCGGTTTTGAAGAAATTTTTTTATATATACTAGTTTAACGAAGCGGTATAACTCATAACTTCTGTATACAGGGTGGTTTAGCTTACTTGTCGATTTTGTAACCCCCTTGTGTGTGTGTGTGTGTGTGTGTGTGTGTGTGTGTGTGTGTGTGTGTGTGTGTGTGTGTGTGTGTGTGTGTGTGTGTGTGTGTGTGTGTGTGTGTGTGTGTGTGTGTGTGTGTGTGTGTGTGTGTGTGTGTGTGTGTGTGTGTGTGTGAGTGCTTGATTAAATCTACTTTCCCTTGGTCTCTTTTTTATAAATCAGAGTACAATATCGAAAGCCGGAATTAAATTCTTTTTATGCTTAGGGGAAAGTGGGGGCTAATGGGACATTTTTTTTAAAAATGCTATTAAAAGAGCATAAATAAAGTCATTATTATAATTTTTTGGAATTTAAAAGATTTAACATTTAAGTTTATAAAAATATTCTTGGATAGAAAATAACATTATTTATCTAAGTGTTATCTCAACTTTTGTAATTTAATGCTACTGTCCCATTAGCCCCCATACGTGGGGTCTATTGGGACACAGTGCAGGGCTAATGGGACATGCTTTATAATTCAGAAATAAAAGTAATTTATAAATTTTAAATGCCTTTATTATAAACGTATGGTACTATATTGAATATAAAAATATCGCTGAGGATGAAATTTCACCAATAAACATTTTAATTCCACAATTTCTGTAGTTTCACTAATACGTTCAGAAAAATACAATTCCTTAAGGTAAAGGAGGTAAAACGCTCGATTCCGGCATTTATTGCCCAAAACCGACTGAAATGCTATCAATTAGAATTTTTTATAATTTGTACAAATATGAGGTCCCTGAATCAATCTATAATTTTTAAGGAATAGCTTATACTATCATAACAATTAAGATGTTATTTAACCTGTTTTACGAATTATTTAGAAGATAGTTTTTAGATCCAAAACCTGTGCACTCGGAAGGAAATCTAAATCTGAAAACGGACGCCAATTCTCGTTCGCCAAAGATAGATGGTGTTTGAAAATTATGTGTGTGTGACGTCTTGTAGCTAAAATTCTGATCCTTTCATTATACAAATTTAGTAAATATCACCTATCTCAAATAGAGTTCAGTCATTTATTTTTAAACTTTTTTAATGCTTAAAAATCAGTAAAAAATTTAGTAGTATTGAAAGGAACTTGTAATACATGTTGTAGACTATTTCCAATAATGAAAGTAGTCAAAAAATGTATTTAAAATTTGGATAAAATATACAGGGTGTATCTGAAATGGTGCAACAAACTTTCAGGGATGATAATACTCATCAAGACGAACAAGAATTGGTATAGAAAGGGGGGTTGAAAATGAGTTTTAAGGGATGAAACCCCGGGTTGAAAATCTGCCAAAAAACTTGCATATTTGTGCAGGAAGAGACAATGGTTCGATTCCGGTAGTTATTTTGTAAAACAACTTCAAATATTACTAAGCTAGTTTTCCCACCAATAACACTTTTGCATTCGACAGGGAAAAAAACTTCGCCAATCCGTGATCGCCAAATACTTTTTTGTGATTCTTACGGAAACTCAAATTTCTATGTAGTAGTACTATTAATGATTGAATTATAGCTTAGTTGGTAGCGTAACAGTCTTGCAATCGTAAGATTGCGAGTTCTGTCTTACTATGTGAAGTTGTTAATTCATATATAATTTTTAAAGATATATTTTGAAAGACATTGCAACATGTTTAAAGTATTAAGATTTCATTTGGTCCAATTTAAATAATATTTTTTTAGTTATACAAAGTAAGTTTTTTTTAAATAGAAACATATTGATTGATTAATATCGTACCTTTAGAAGTAAAATAATAAAAAAAATGTAGAATTTAAGATCCCCGGATTTTTAATTCATTATCCATACTATTTATGCAATTCAGGACAATGTACAGCCTTAGTCGTTGTAAGAAGCACTCCCTTCTCGGCTGTACAATTGCCCGCAGTTTCGCACCCAACGGTTAGTTAAAGCCCTAGAGGGAACAAGCGTAGCACTCGCACACACCTTTCGGGATTTGTAGCTAACTCCAATAAGCAATGCATGAGTACTGCTATCGAGCTAGCTGCTGTGACACCGGTTGGATTCATAGCGATAATAAACAAGAGAAATTTATTTTAAAAGTGGTAGATTACCCCTGAGCCATCCAGCTGGCTCGTTTTTTAACATGAAGAAATTCAGCATTTTGAAGGTAATGCCTACAGTCTTAATAAGAATTGAATAAAGAAATTGATTTGTACAAGACATTTGGAGAAGTGGGGAAAGATTTACAGACTGACTGCCAAGCGAAATCAAATAATTTTGATTGAATAATTTATGACTTGATAGAGTGATTGGAAAATCCATGGTTTGTTAGGTAGGAGAAAGAAGGAATCATGCCAAAAACTGATAGCTGAAGTTTTAAAGGAAAAATAAATTTATACAGAAAAAATGGGGGAGAGGGTGAAGCATCACTAAAACAGTATTAATTTTACTAGAAACTAGTTTTAATTAAGTCACCACTCTGTTAATTAATTTTAAATGACTTTGTTTGTGTACTGATACTGAGCTTCGCAATCCGCTCCTGGCTCCTAGGGTGTCGGGGTGTTTGAAGCTCTTAGGTTAAAACAGTTTGTCCTTTAAGGCTGATAACGTAAACACCTTAGGGGAAGTGCCCGTACTACGTGACCCATTTATTACTATTTTGACACCCTCCCTCCCTTTGGGGGCCACCCGTAGTACATGCCAAGAACCTCACATCCCATCTAGTTTTCACGTAGCAATTCGTAAATACGGTTTTCAATTATTTCTTTGCAAACGAAAAATTTAAAAAATTAATTCGTCTTAATTTGTCTAATTTCAATAATTAATTTGGCTTAATTTTGTCGTATTGACTAGAGGAAATTGACTACGAGACGAAACCCTAAGCTTCATAAACTACCCTCCCCTACTTCCAACACAGAAATACTAAAGTGTCCGAGCTCGCACCCCATCTCGACCGTGTATTTCTAGAACTTGTAATTTTCTTAGTTTTGTCTTGTCATGAGAATAACACAGTTATAATTATGTAGTCACATCTAGAATAAGAGAATTTAAGTATAAAAGTGTTTAAAATTCTTAGGTTTTTAAACTCTTTTTTTGTTATTAACACATATGTTTCATACAAAATTTAAGTCATCATTACATTTTCTTAAAAGGTGTTTCACAAAGAGCTCCCTAGTTTTAAAAAATTATATCAAATAGACAAAACAAGATAAAAATATCCCGTAATCTGTAATGACTTATTTTAGACCCCAAAGAAATTCTTAACACAACACTTTTTAAATCGGTCGATCAAAAAAATTAATATATGGCAGCACAAGATTTTGTGAAACGAAAGAAAAGCAGTCCTTGAAATCCTTATCATACCTTGTAGGGAAATAAAATTTACGGAATAAACGATTTCTGAATCGAATGAGAATCAAATACTTTGTAATCTAATTGATCGTTAATTTAAAAATAGGGATTTCAAGGATTGCTTTTCCTTCATTTCACAAAATTTTATGCTGCCAAAATTTTTTGAAGTATCAATTTTCAAAAATTTGTGTGAAAAAATTTTAAACACCTGTCAAAGTTTTGCGTTGAGACAAAATGCGATTTAAAGCATTGTAATTATCTGGAAAAAAATTACCGTAAAGAAAAACAAAACAATGTAGAAAAATCCATAAAAATTCTCAAAATACTATTACACATCCTTTAATTTTGTCCGATTTTTGGACCTCACGCCATAAAACCCCAACCCACATCCTTTAATAGTACTCTTTCCATGTATTGCCCAAAAATTATTGACATGACAGAATCCACAATCTTACGATTGCCAGTTAGAAGATTCCGGCTCATTACTCTACCAACTGAGATACCGTTTTAACGATAAAATAAGAAACAAAAAAAATTTCGCCAAATAGCTAATAAGTTGCCAAATTTGGTTGAACATGCATTAAAAAGAGACTGATCGAATAAATCTTTCGCTGCGAAAAGATAACTTCCTGAAAAGTTACAGTTAAAATTTCTTTTTGCAAGTACGATTTCTATTTTTTTGGTGTAAAAAATTACGGAATTGAACAATTGTGTCTCTTCCTGCACAAATATGCAAGTTTTTTTTTGCTGATTTTCACCCCTTAAAACTCATTTGCGAACCCCCTTTCTATACCAATTCTTGTTCGTCTTGATGAGTACTATCATCCCTGAAAGTTTGTTGCACCATTTCAGATACACCCTGTATAATTTTACTCTATCTGTTAAACTTCTGAAATTATAAAAACTTTATCTTCTACAGATAAAAATATTTTTTCCCGAAACGAATCAAAATTTAGTGTTTAGAGAATTTGTTGACTTGAAATATTTTAATTAATAATTTTGAATTTTTTAAGATTTACAGTATTACCTAAAAATCCTGCATCTTAAAAAATCCAAAAAGGTTCAAACAATACCATTTCGCGTCATTAATATGTTTTTTTTTCAGAATATTATCTATAGTTGATCAGCAGGACAAACCCGCAATCTTCCGATTGCAAGATTGTTTGTCACTCGTCCCACTGAGCTACCGTTTTAACGATAATATTAATAAGAAAAGAAATCGCGCCAAATCATTAATAAATCGCCAAATTTGATTTACTTACATCATATTGAGCCATAGACCAAACGAATATTTTGCTACCAGGAGATAAATTCGCCAATAGCATTTCAGTCGGTTTTGATGGAACCGAGCGTTTTACCTCCACATTTATTGTCCCATTAGACCCCACAAGACTTGTCCCATTAGCCCCCATAGTATGATAATTTACAATTATAGAAATAATTATTTTCTAGTACAGTTCTGTATTTTTTCATTTATATTTTCTTGTTCTCCGGTATTTGTACAATCTAAAAGTGTTATCAAATAAGATTAAGATATTCTTAAAAATTTATGAAGTTCAATCAATTACAAAACTAAATTTTTGCTATTGGTTGTTGAAAACAAATTTGTATTTTTCCTGCGCAGAAAAAAATTGTTATGACATATATTCCATTTTGAAAATGTGTGCTAGACCTGTTACCAATAAGTGATGTAAAAATTTTTTCTGAAATATTTATATTATGGAAAAAAATTCACTTGTCCCAATAGCCCTGCGTCCCATTAGCCCCCACTTTCCCCTATTTCCTTATCCTCTTTGGCTCGCAAGTTTCACTCACTCACGAATTTGTGAAAAATATTTTTTCTCACGTATTTTGTTATCCATCATTAACATCTGAAGACTTCCACTCTATTTATTTACAAGCTTTTCTATTGAAACGGGAAAAAATTGAAGTGTTTGGGGGAAGAAAAGTTCCTAAATTCCTAGCTCTTACTTCTTCTTCCAAGTAAGTCCTTAGTTGTAGCTGAAGTAAATAAAGCCACTAAAACAGTTCACTTTACCTTATTGATTGAAATAAGACTTAAAATTCCCCAGAACATTCAAATTTCAGTTTCAATTTACTTAGACGTTACTTACGAAGAACATGTTCTTCATTGTGTTGGATGTAATCTCCTGACTTAAATACAGAAAATTAAGCTACCAGATATTTTGAATGGAATGAAAGAGAAAAGTAAAGTCTTATTTTGCTCTTCCAATGAATGAACCCGTTTTGTATCCGACTAAATTCAAATATTAGCCTGAAATTTTAAATTACACGAATAAATCAGTTAAAGGTTTATTTTGAAAATGTAGTTGAAATGTTTTTATTAATTTTAAGTTACTTTGTATAAAAAATGATTGGGATTTTTTATTCTGTGTTAATGAACGTCAGTTATACCTTCCTCTGTTTTTTAAAGTGGTGTCTTGGAGAACTGTTGATTGGTGTTGTTTTTCTTAAAAAAAATCGGTAATAAAACTTATGAAATAACTACTTATTGAACCGTCTTCATACACTATGAAATTTTTTTATTCAAATATCGTAAATTAACTGGATGCACTGTTGCACTTTTCTGTGAAATGAGAGAAACATTTCAATATTTTAAGAAGCTTCAGAGTTTTTATAGATTACTCTTACAGCAGGCGGGCTTTATTACAATCGTTATTATTTTAGCAAATATCATAATCCCGAATGATATTGTGACGACACAGGCAAATATATTTAAAATAGCTAAATGGTTAAGGAAAATTTGAATTCTACATGTTTGTTTTTAAAATTTATTCTTTTAGTGGTAATTTTATTGAACCTAAATCATCCCTTTGTGGAAAAATTCACGGAAACGCACTTTTTGGCATTTGGAAAATTTTCGTCAAAAACAATTTAAATTTATAATGAAGAAATACGGTTTTTTACAATGTATACAAACATATCAATTCTTGGTATGCAAATTTTTTATCATTCTAATCATTGATCAGAGGATCATTGATTAATCATTGATTATCATTATCAAAATATACATGCAAGGTTTTAATAAAATATACCATTTGATAAAGTTATAACAATTTTCTGGAAATGAATTTATACGAAGAATTGTGAATATGAATTTCTATCTAGAAATTTTGTTTATTTTTAAAGATTTATTTTTATTAGTTTTTCATATGAAACCATAAATTATTCTAAAGCAATAGTTTGTAGCTCTGGTTAAATTGATTGGAAGCATGCGTTTGATGATAAATTGTATATGGTAAAGAGAAACTCAATTTTCCTGTTTATGATGCAAAGACTATTATTCAATTCCCGTTTACTTTTAAAAAGGCACCTTCAAAAAGGGTTCATTAGGTTATATCTGAAACAATTCCTTCAGTTTAAGTAATATCATTTCAGAAGGGTTGTCCTGAAACTTGAACACGATGCAATATACTTCAGTAAAGCTATAAATAACATGCCCCAATGCCTAAATCTATCATTAAAACGCTACAATAAATCTTAAACTTGATTCACACTCTAGAGCATTTCTTAAGGGATTTGAAGTTTCTTAAGAAGCGAAGAAAGGATGGTTTGCCGAACCACAGTTAGGAGGGTATTGTCAAGTGACTTGTGTGCTGTTGACAGCCGTGATTTAGAACTTCCAGTTCCACAAACAGTGATTCGAAAGAGGGGAAGATTTGTCTTTTTCTGTTTTTTTCAAATGGAAAAACAGACGGTTTTCATTGCCTTTGGGTGGAAAAAAATTCAAAAGTACAACTCGAGCTGCTTAAAAGTAATTGATGAGCGTATTTAAATGCGACAGTGGTATAAAATGAGGGACTTGAGGGAGGTATGATGAGAAGATTTTATTATGCAGCAATTGGTTCATTAATGCAGGCGATGTATTGTTGAAGCCACATTGAGAGGTCTTTTATTTATTTGAAGCGTTGAAATATTTATTGATTTCCATTATTATTATAAATGTCTCATAAAATTTCTTAAGGCATCTTATAAACTCCAGAAAAACCTGATTGGATTAAAAACTTTAAGCACTAGAGAGAATAGGTTAAGAAAAGTAAAGATTTTAGCATAATATATAGGAATCTTGTTTTTAAGTTGTAGAATGCTAAAACTAAGGCTGGATTTTCTATATTTCTAGAAAAAGAGTTAATAGAACAGTTATGTTTGGTAGGATGGGGGTGTATTTTAAATTATTTTGAAATTGGAAAAATTCTCACTCACATATATATCTATTGAATTGCAATCGAGCATTTTTACACATGAACCCAGCATTTGAATATAACATAGCAGTTTCACAATTTACTTTCTGTCCTGTTTTGAAATTTTGTTAGAAATTTGAGTATATTTATGTATCTATTTTTAAACCTTTGATTGGAATAGGTAAACAAACATTAAAGACCAATTGATCAAAATTTCTAAACAGGAATCATTCCTCGAGTTATGATGGATTTCTTCGAATAGTATTGAATTCTTACATAATATTTTTTGGTGATAGACTGGAAGCAGTGATGTATGTCATTTATTTAAATTGTTACTATTTTTTTCTAATTTTATAAACTTAAAAAGAAAAAAAATGCAGAAAAGATGTTACGAGTACTAGGTATAAGCCGGACTCGTTTACGTAATAGTGGGTGTAATAAAACATTAAAAGATATAAATGTTTTTATAAATAAATTGTTATTTTTCCGAAACTAGTTCAGATGTTTTAAACAAAAGGGATGAAAATAATCATTAGAAATGTTCAAAAATGTTTGTTTAGAAATGTTGTTGTTTTGTTTAAAATTTCACTTCACTGTAGTACTTTGTATTCTTCCTCTAAAATCCCAAATGACAAAAACAGTTATGGGTTTAAATTTATTTCCCAAAAGGCTACAATAAAGGATTAAAAGACGACAATTTCTTTAGTAATTAAGAAGGAGCAAACTTCAGAAGCCCCTAGGGTACGGTCATCTCAAAGAACGTCTCTAAATCACTAGTCTCGAAATAAAATGTTAGAATGCTTAGCAGACCAGAAACTTTCGTGAACAAATCTGAATGAATACCGATTGTACAGTTTTAATTAAGACAAAGAACCTGACAAAGCGTTGGAACTATTACTGCATTACTGAGTGTGCCTCATTTTACAATGTTAGATACCCTGCAGCGCTTTTATCCTTTCATTTATTTCTTGAATATTTACAACTTATATTAAGGTCTTGATGTAGTTGTAATGCATGAATAAGCCAACCATTATTTAAGCTGCATCTGTACATAATTTGAAGATTTATTAATTTTTTTAACAAATAGTTTTCCACCCCCATAAGCTTTAAATTTTGTCTTCAACGTTTAGACTCAACTTACACTGTTTTGTTTGGAAAGAGAACTTTCAAAATTTTGAGCTTCGTAATTATTTCAAATTTTAAGGAATGCAATTTTGGAAGTTGTACAAAAAGCTCTTTACAGGATCTTCAGTTTTATTTGAAAGAATTGGGCATGGAAATATTAAAACTTAATGGTTAAATGTAGTTTACAGAAAATTACATGCCTCACTGCTATGAATATGCTGAAGGGAAAAAAAACTCTGTGAAGTATTTTAGTTCAACAATTATGTAGCTCATTGGAAAACTAGCGAAAATATCACTTAACTGACTTAGTAGTGAAGCATTTGGTCAAAAGGTTTGTACTAAAAGCATCAAAGTTTCTAGTGGAAATAATATCATTTGAATACAAGGCACGTTTCACATTTCGAAAAGTCAGTGAATCGAGTGAATATACACGGAAGAAAAATTTAATACATTTAGTGGAAGTAAATTCGAAATTTGAATCCTAAAATGCTTTGCAACTGTAAGTAAAATGCTATAGTATAAATAAGTTGAAAGTGAGGTTCGCGAATCTATAAATACTTACTTTGTAATATATCCTTTTGAATGTCTGCCAAATTGTTAAAATGTATTTGTCTATTAGAAGAATTAAACTTGCGGTTTTTCCCATTTAATAATACATTGAAAGGAAGAATGTGAGGATTATTGTTTAATAAAATTATTCTGAAAGGGAAAAGCGATAAATTAATATACTATTATTTAATGAAATCAATTAATATTTTTTTCTAAAATGTTTCTCACAACCTTTAAGTACAACTATTTAAAACAAAATCGGAACTTTCTTAAAAACAGTGTAATATATTCCCACACATTTCAACTTAATACATCTTTTATAGGTAGGTATTTGATTTTATTTTTTGATAAAAATACTTTTCATAGTGAATTGATCATTATCATCTGAGTAAAATCTAATCGAACAAAAGGAGGGGGAAATAGTTGAATTTTAAATCGCAATAAGTAAACTTCAACGTTAGATTTGAGTTTTATACTACAAAGCACACACAGGCCTGATTTTTAAAACAATATTAGAAATTTTATCATTATACCAGATTTTTGCGATCTAACAAGATTATCTAATTCAAACCGTGTTTGTATAAGTTAAAATTATAGTCAGATATATGTTACGGGAAATGTGATAAATCGGGCATTAGTAATACAATGTATTAATAAATTCAATGACATTTATCAATGATATTTATCACTTTGCCCGCCTCCACTCTGGGTATTATTAATAATGCCCAAATAATAACTTTGTCCGTAACATATGTTCTTGTACGGCCTATCTTTTCTCTTAGATTATTATTTAATTATATACAATATTTAATACCAAACTCAAGTTCTCAAGGCATCCTGAGGTTATTGCATCGCAATGTACTACAAAATAATAGTCAGAGTCGTTCAAAATGCATAAACTGATAAGAAGAATAGATTTTTCACGAATATAGTAAAAGATGCAAACTCCTCCAAAAAAAAGACGGCCTCTACAAAACAACAGGAATTAGAAGATTTTGAACTGCGGCGAAAACTGCGTTTAGGTAGTGAGGCAATTCTTTGCTGAGGCCGTGATGAAGTGCAGTCTCACGCGTTAGATGTTCCATTATGATGTTACATGGCGTGAACCTGGTGACACTCGTGAGACCGTATTCCATGCCCGAAAAATTAAATATAGCGCCTTTTTATTCCAAGGGTTATTGTGTTAGGGGATGTGCCAGAATTCCCGTTTATCCCCGCCAATTATCAAGGCTCCTTTGATCTCTCTCCCCGATATCAACACCTCCCTCGTGGTTGGCGCGATGGCGAATTTTTTTTGTGGGTGTTTGTCAATCCTACTGAGGACTGACTAGCTAAATTATTTTGTAGTACATTGCGATGCAATAACCTCAGGATGCCTTGAGAACTTGAGTTTGGTATTAAATATTGTATATAATTAAATAATAATCTAAGAGAAAAGAGAGGCCGAAATGAAGGGTTTGAGATGGAAATTTAGTTTTTAGGATTTTAGAATCAGCGTCTGACGCTGAACAAAATGAGTGCAAGTTTTACTAGGTTATTGTTATTTTTAAGGATTTTGGAATTTAGAATATCAGGGGTTTAATTTCTAGAACGTCCCTCTCGGATACGGGGAACTTTAGACATAGAGGTTCACAGGGGCAGTACATTAATTAAAATAATATGTAATGCAGTTCTGCAAATAAAACTAAATGTATAACCTAACCAAAAACTAAAATGGATATTTAGTGTATTTACATGAGCATTTAAAAATCGATTAAAAAATAAAATTTCGAATTTTGTAAAAACTCACTGAAAAAAAAATTTATATATATAATTTATTTACATTGAATAGAGTTAACCAGTCTTAAATCTAACGCTAAACGGTATTTTTGAACACCTGATGAGTCAGGTTTCTTTTTCACAAGAAGTAGTGGTGAAGCCCATTCAGACACATATTTTTTTATCAAACCTGCTCAGACTCGAACCGAGGGAGATTCGACCTGAGGGCCGTATGGATCCAGCCTATCGGTGCGAAATCTCACCAAGCCATCCGTTCCTGCAACTGGTCTGTTCTTCTAATTAATTTGAAGTTGATACTTCACCATGTTAAAATAGTAAATGCATATTCCTTTTGGAATGGGCGCATTATCCATCCATTCCAGGTATTCCCGTGAGACCACTGGTTTATCTGTAATTAATTTTAAGTTTATAAATTCTTAAATGACTAAAAATACCACTAAAAAGCACTCAGCAGTAGACGGGGTTCGATCCAAGGTCCTTTTGACTCGAAACATTACGCTCTAGAACCACACTAAGCCATCCGGCCGCTTACTGCATTGAATTTAAAGAGCTATTCAAGACTTCGAATTTTGACATTGTATACCTAACTGGCTCACCTATTTTCAATCCTAGTCATAGTAATTATCATGTTTCATCTTAAACTGTTCAGAAATTTAAAATAAAAGTTACTGGAAAATATTTTGAGCACATTGTAAGTTACTTTTTTAATTTAGTAAATCAATTATTGCAGCAAACAAAGTTAGATTAAAAGTATTATTTACTTTATAATTATGTTTACTTGTTAATTATTTAGGTCTTTATAGTATGGATCGCTAATTCAATCCAAAGAATTAAAAAAACAGGTTGATTACTACCTGCTTTATTATAAAATATTACTATGGTTTTTGAAGTTTTTTGTATGTCCTCAATGTCTCAAAATCAAATTTTAAGCTAATCATCTGTAATGCAAAAAGTAACAGTGGTAGTAAATGCAAACACAAATTTTAAAACACTTTATTTCCACACCCAGTTGATTCACTTACATTTCCATTATAAAGAAACTAAAGTGTGCGCGTGCAGTGTAATCCACAATACAACATCAATCTTTCTACACCACACTTTCTCGTTGGAGAGATTTAAATGAAAAGCATCCATGTAATTCAAATAGCGCGAACACTATTAGGATTATTATCAACCACTTTTGGTCCTTCTGGATAAGAACTGTGCAACTGAGCTGTATAAAATAATTTTCCCGGACTACGCTGCGGGAACCTAAGTGCTGGTGCAACGTAGAAGTATGGTCTTTTTTCTGAAGTTAGCCCATCTGTTTTTTTGAAAAAAATCTTTAAAAGTGGCATGAAGAGAGAAATCCTTTTACACCTTTGATCTTCGGCATTTCCATCTTGCACGTTATTAGTAAAAGGTGGCATGAAGAAAGAAATCATTTTACACCTTTGGTCTTCAGCATTTCCATCTTGTACGGTATTAGTAACTGGTATAATTAGGAATAACCTTCACACGTTGGTCTTTGGTACTCTATTACAAACAATTCCATTGTAAATCACACGCAGAAAGGAATCTTACCATTTAAATGTTAACACCTAAGATTTCCCCAACACTATGATTAACAGTGTTCATTTACTCAAAAGTCACCACTAAAAAGTTGGTTCATTCATTCGACACAAACATCAGGCAGTGCAAGCGAACAGTTTTTTTGCCTAGTGGCTGGACTGATTGTCTTCTGACATTCGACTTTGTTGGTTGGTCAATAAAGCAATTTAATTACATACATTAAACTCTAAGATGCATATAATCGTATCATTCCATTTAGCAGCAAATGAGTTCATTTTAAGTGATAACGAGCAAGTGCAAAACCAGCAATGTCATCTGGAATGTTAAACATCAACAAAAGTCTCATGAACTTATTAATTCTTCAACTGATTCAATTTTGGGGGTCTATCATAATCATCAATTACTTTCTAAGAAATCATGTACTATCCAAATACCTCTTAATCTCGATCGTTAAATTCCCAATATGTTAGTCAGCATAGCTCAATTCATTGGCTACATTATGCATCCGATTCTTAGATTTCTCTCAATAGCATAACAAGTTAAGTTTGAATCCCAACTTCTAAAAGAAGAAAAACTAAAATTTCGCCCCATGTGCTTTTTTAAGTCTGAACCAATACTGGGCCCTAATGCTTCAACGAGGGTTCACTGCAAGTACCACTCTATGCGTTGAGTTGACTCAAAGACCGGACGGTGGGGTTAAGTCCTTAATAGCGGCAGAAATGTGGTCAGCAAGCGGCTTGTTGGCTGGAACATCCGGGTGCAAGTAGCTGTCCAGGAAATGGGGAACGCCAGGAATGTCATCTGGAAAGCCCTTCGGAAGGTCACCCCGGCCACGAGATGTAAATACAAATGTACGGGTGGCCACCAAAAGCCTATAACAGAAAAAATATAATTTTAGCAGTTTATCTAGGTGGCTTGGCTCAACAAGAAAACAGTATAACCCACAGGCAGGGTAGCTGAAGAGAACCCTAAACCTATTCACTAGGGTTATGATTCTGAGACTTTTTTTGAAATATCTAACAGCCAGATGTTGCATTCGATGAACTTTTGCCCATATGTTAATTTTATGGTATTATTTTCTTTGTATTGAGAAAAAACCTTGCGCGCCCAACATCATTTCACTTTCTCATCTAGCAATCACTGGGGTGTCTCGGAAAAAAACTTTTATGCAAAAAACTTCGCTCCCCAGGGCTTTTCCTATTCCTTTTGGTCCCAAAAGATAGTGTGTGAAGTTTCAGCCACCTAAGTTAACTCTAGGGTTTTCCTATAGCGCCACAAAGTTTGAAAAAAAATGGAAAAAACTACCAATTTTCAGAATTTAAAAAATATTTTTTTAGATTTTTTATATTGTTATAAAATTTGTTCAATTGTGTCATTTAGGACATATTTAGATGGTTTATATTTATTTAAGATTATTAACTGTACCTATATTGCCTATAATTTAAGAGTAAAAATGTACTACTTACTTAGAGCCGTTGCGCTTATCAAATGTACAGCACATGCATTCGCTTGTCAAAGCAACATGCACTGAAGCGGACGAAAGTAATTAAATTTCAATTTTCTTCAAAGGAACTCCCTCAAATGATACCATTTGGTGTTAAATTGATGTTTTAAATTATAAAGGCCAGTGTAAAATAACAGTAATTAGGCCTTCCACTGAACTTTTAAAGTAAAAAGTGCTTTTCTGCAAAA
The DNA here is from genome assembly GCA_024610705.1 of Tetragnatha versicolor. NCBI lineage: Eukaryota > Metazoa > Arthropoda > Arachnida > Araneae > Tetragnathidae > Tetragnatha > Tetragnatha versicolor. The sequence goes on from JANDEH010000009.1 coordinate 10,558,622, forward strand.
ATGCTTGTCTCTAGCTGACCAAATCCAAAATTTACCCTAAAAAAGAGGGTTATTGTACTTTTTTTTAGATAAAAAACTTTGAAATACCCTTTTAACTCTTATAGATTTCATTTTTTATAAGTAGAACTTAATTTTAAATAGTACTGATTGGAAATGACATGAATTTTCCCTATACCAGAAATAAAAATAAATTTTATTTTATAAAATTATGAAAATTACCTCATTTTAACGTAATAGGGGAAAGTTTAATTGAAATCTCCTTTCATCAAAATTTACAAATATTAAACAATTTTCTAATTAAGAAATCCCATTTTCTCTTCTTGTAGAGAAATAACCCAAGTCAATTCCAATCTGTTCGATTTAAAATTAATTTCTAAGAATAAAATGAAACTTATAATAGTATTTGAAAATGCTTCAACTAAAAAAGTACAATAACCCTCTTTTTTAAGATAAATTTTGGATTTAATCAGCTAGAAACAAGCATTTTCGCAGAAAAGCATTTTTTACATTAAAATTTCTGTAAAAGGCCTAATTACTAATATTTCACACTGGCCTTTATAATTTAAAACATCAATTTAACACCAAATGGCATCATTTGAGGGAGTTCCTTTGAAGAAAATTGGAATTCAATTACTTTCGTCCACTGTAGTGCATTATAAGCTTTGAAGAGCACAACATCCTATACATAATATAAGAGTACCCTTTACTCTTATATTATGGGCACTATAGGTACAGTTAATAATCTTAAATATAAACCATCTAAATATGTCCTAAATAACACATTTGAACAAGTTTTATAATAATATAAATCTCAAAATATATTTTTCAATTCTGAAAATTGGTACTTTTTCCACTTTTTTCACACTTTTGGGGCTCTATAGGAAAACCCTAGAGTTAACTTAGGGGGCTGAAACTTCACATTATCTTTTGGGACCAAAAGGAATAGGAAAAGCCCTGATGAGCGAGGTTTAAAAAAAGGTTTTTTGAGACACCCTAAGCAATCACACACCAACTGTGTATGGTGTAATCCAGTATGGTGGCCGAGAGGGATGCTAATCAGATGGAAGAGCTTCGAAACATTTGTAAAAGTGAAAAACTCCTAGTCAACAAGTTTATGAATTATGATTTACCTACTAATTTAAACCATTTCTATTATTTATGTTACATTCAGCTTTAAATAAGATTTTATTAACTGCCTTTTAGTGCTTCAGCCTTATGCAAAATCTTAATAGGCGCGCAAGCTTTTTTCACAGTTTTCAAAAATAAAAGTTATTTTAGAGAGATATAGACCAAATCTCATCATTTGCCACCACAGGCTTTTAAATCTGAAAAAATCATAACCCTACCATTCACTATTCAGTTAACAATAGACAAGAGCCTGTATTATTCAAAGGAAGTTGTTTGTGGAATGTAGTATGTAAATTTTCAAACAATTAAACTCAAACGATGGGGGCGGGGACAGGATCAATACTCAATGTGGATACAGGCCCTAACATTTTACAACAAAAAGTCAGATTGGATAACAGAATAGAGTTTATAAAAGTTCTAAAAATCCTTCTGTTATTGCTAGTATTTAGTTTTAAAAATGTAGTTTTCACAATGTATTTAGAGGCATTTTGGTATAATTCTGCGGTTCATTTAGAATTTATATAGTTGAAGAGCAAACAATCAAACCATGCTTTCTCCTTCAAATACAGATTTTCAGGAAACACAAAAAACTAATAACTTAAAAAATAACTAATTTAAAAACATAATTATCGTTTGTTTAGTTCTATAACGAGTAACTGAGAAGATTTGTAGTCATAATTTACCTAAAAACTTAAAATTAATTATTAAAAAATGCTTTTGAAATTTGGAGAAATCACGTTTTGATCGAACACATAGGAGGAAACATGGTTTGAATGTTTCCAACATGGACAAACACTTTTTGAATGAAAATAAGGTGGTACACATTTTACTAAAGTGTTATTTTATATCATTTTGTAATTGAATAAGAGAAATATTATTATTAGAAATTATATTCGTATCAAAAAGTCCCCACCAATATTTTTACATCACAAACTTTACGCTGACCAATGGGTGGGTCACGTGACGAGTAAGAACAGCTATGATTGGCTGTGACTGGAAGAATCACTGTTTGACTGAAAACAGGCTCTAGAGGAAACACTTTTTGATTGAAACATCAATTTTCTAAGTAGTTTTAGAATAGGTTAAAACTCGTTTTAGTTGAAGATAATAGCATTATTTTGTGAAGTTTAATGTGGAGATCATGAAAATAGCAGTAACTCATTTTTTATTTTTTTTTTGAGAAAACACGGTTTGACTGTTTGCTCCTCAGTTATTAATATACAGAGAGTGATCTAAAATTTTCTTCTCCCCAGAGAAAAGAAAATGAATAAGTTACCACTAAAAAAACTTTAAAAATAAGTATATCAGTCAGGTTTCTCATTGATAGGTAGTGTTTTTAATCTAACAGAACTCATTTCAGAACTCAGAACAGAAGATTTTTTCAAGCCATAAGGGGTGGGGGAAGTTACGTATCTTTACTTCAAAATTCTTGAAGTAATTTTTACAAAGCTGAAAAGAAAAATATTTCATTAATGATTAAAAATTCCCTTAACTTAAAAGAGTTATGTGTTTTATTCAGTCATATGTTGTCTCTCTTTAATTTTTCATACTCACAAATTAGTGAAGAAAAATTCAAACCATTTTTTTGAATTTGTGATAAAAACCTATCCTACTGATCACGCATTTTTCAAGTAGGTAATATCTATTCCATCAGAACCAAGCTAAGTTGGTTATCAGCATTTTCCGCGAAAAACCCTCTCCTGCGAAACGCATATCTTTAGCAGCAAAAACTGAAGCCTAATCTAACAAAAACGAACAAATCATCTCCATAAAATCCGAGTCCGCAGCAATGGTCTATAAAACCAAACTTTTCTTTCAATCTTTTCTTTGGCGATAAAAAAAACCCAAAGCCTGAAAAAGCTTCAGACGCAATTCGAGATTGTAGGAAGATAAAGAAAAAGCTGCAGTTGCATTTAAAGTCCGAGTCCCTCAAACATACCAAAAGGCGGCGGACCACGCAGCAAAGCCAGCGCCGAAGGGAAAGATCAAGCGGGCCACTTGCACACAGCGGCCTGGAGATTGGGCGGGTTCTTTGGGGTGCAGCTCTGTACGGAAGGGTAAAAGTTTTTTTTTCAACAGTCGGTGGTGGGATCTGGGAATTTCAAATATTTTCCCAAGTAGAGAAAAGGATTTGGATTGAGTAGCTATCGTAAGAAATTCGTAGGAAAATGTGTGTAGGGGGTTTGTTGCTGGAGTTCTTAAGTGTGTGATTGATTGAACAAATATAGTGCTGTCCTTTGAAAAAAAACACTTTTTCATTTTTCCTTCATTAAAAGCTTAAAAATATGATAATTAAATCAAACAAAATAGTGTTGTAACGGCTCACCCTCCACTACATTTTAGTGCTTAGTATTTTCAATTCAAACTCTCCGTTACAAATTGGCAAACAATTAAGTAAGAATAAAAAAACCATGTACCCTAAAAAACACCAACGCTTGAAAATACTCAAAAAGTTAAGAAAAAATATGATTGAAAGGTTTATTTTGATAGAAAAGAGAATAATTAAGATAATTAAAACCAAATTTATTACAATTTATTTCTAAAATTAAAACTGATAAGTTTTTCTACTCAAGAATTTTGCCTTAAAAGCACAATGACAATAGCGTTTTTATTGTTGGATTTTGATAAAAACGACCTATTAAATACAAATACTTAATAAAATTTTTATAAAGAAGCTTAAAAACCGGTAATTGGCACTGATATTTGTTTTAAACCCCCAACTATTAACTCTCAAAACCCATTTTCGAGTAAAACTCGGAAAAATGCTATATTTTCATGGAAAATGGCTGTTTTTGGTATCATTGAGTTATTATCAAAAATATTGAAAAAAATCGAGAATTACTGAAACAACTATTCTATTTGCATAATTAGTTGTATATCATGAATAATATTAAATATTTTGCATAATTTTTTATTTATTTTGTCATTTATTACAAAAGGAAAAATGTTTTTAGGCACCCCATGGGTTTTTTCACCCCTCATTTCAAAGACTACCGTAATGTCCCTAATGAGGTATTTGCATGAGTGAGGGATTTGCTTGATTTTATACTTTTTCGATACATTTTGGTCTAAAACTCCCAAATTTCTTATTTTTAAGTTCAAAAATGTGTTTTAAATACTTTAAAATTCAATTTTATTTTTGCCAAAACGTCAGAAAAGTCATGTTATCAGAAAACGGGCTTCTATTGGATGTGACGTCACAGCGCATGAAAACCATTGTGTTTTCTGTTTTCACGTGATCAGAAAACGGGCTCCTATTGGATGTGACCTCACAGCGCATGATTTGTGATTCGAAAGTGTTTTCGCGCCAAAACAAAAAACGAAATTTCAAAAATTTATATCTCAGAAACTAGGCTACGAAAATACATGATGTAAACGTCATTCTTCATGGTTTTTTATCTACTATTTTAATAAAATTTAATCCCAAAACGTGAGAATACCTCATTGGCGGACTGAGCTGAATTTCATTTTAGTATTTCATTCTCATAATAACGGTTAACACAAAACCACGTGAAAAATGCTTCTAAGTCTTTATAACATATACTTTTACAGCATCAAAATCTGCATAAATAAATCATATTTTTAGCCCAAAATCGACATTTTCTATGTTTCAAAAAAACTAAGTAAATAAACGGTTCTTTGACTTGTTTTTACGTTCCCTGTCACTCTTAATGGCAAAGAAAGACATGGCACATGAGAATTTATAAAATTATTTCAATTATTTATTTGAAATATCTCGATGGGTTTTTTAGGGTACATTTTGGAGTGGGTTTTTTAAAGGACTGCACTATACAATGAGGAAGTTTGATAAAAACTTGTAGATAAATTTATTAGACGCTAAAAACTAAAGTGTCTACTAAAGTGTTTAGTCTTTAAAAGTTATTTTTAATTAAATTGAATGCAGAAAACTGGAAAAATTTTATTGGAAACCACAGAGGTAATTTACGTTCAAATTAAGAAAATTTGCTATATTTGATTTAAAATATTTGAAAGTATTTTGCATTAAAGCAAATTAATAGATTGATCGATTAAGACATTCAAACAGCATTTCTAGTATCTTACACTTTTGAAAACAATCTAATAATTAAATACCATTTTCATTTACGTACCATTGAAATTTATAAGATGTTATGTAATGTGAAATATTTGTAATCACATAATTTTAATCACATTAATTGTAATAAAGTTAAGTGGAAATTATGAAAATAATTATGAAAGAACTATACTTATTCAGTTTCATGGTTTCAATCACAAAAGTAGTAGTTAAATCATACAGAAATAACATAATAAACAGAACTCAATTCAAAGCGTAAATTAAATGTATTTAGTAAGAGCACGGATTGTAAGCATAATCAAAATCTTTTAGCCGTATAAAGTTTCTTTATACTTTTTTTATTGTTTTGTAATTACTCTAAAGTTTACTATCAAGAGAATTTTTAACTTAAACACGAAATCAAGTTGGCAGAGTATTTAAATCTTTTTCCCTAAATCTGGTAAAAATTTACTTCAAGCCTTTTAAGAAGACAAAGAGAAATCAATGTTAAACGACTCCCTTAGTAAAAAGAAGAATAAGAAAAATCACAAGAAAAAGTTCGAACAGACACCTCATACATCCAAGATTCTTTTGCATGAGGGGTACATTCGACGCAAAACCTTCACTTAAATCTGCACATCCTGAAGAGAAGCCATTCTGTAGAGCGACACCCTCTTTGATCGTCTATGGGATTTCATACATCAGAAGTCAAGTCAAGTGAATGAAGCCGGCGCAACAAAGAACCTTTTCGTCGTCTATCCCGAGATAGAGTGTGTGGCTGAAGTCGGGGTGAATGGCGAGACGATTTCCATGTTATGCGCCATTGGAATATCAGATGGATTCAATAGTGACATTTTCTTTTTGGATAGTTATGGTAGTGAAGGAATCTTATTGTGTAACATACCTTTTCTGACGTTAGGAGGGAAAATGTTTTGTAAGAATGTGAAAGGGAATATTTAAAGTCATTTCGACAATTAATATGGAAAAATATTGCAATAAAATCAGAAATTGTCAATGGAAAACTGAAAAGCTATTTTAAGCAGACAAAGATATCTATATTTTCTAAAAGTAACTGAACTTCAAAAGATAAATAATTCCCCCACGAGTTCTTTTTGCTTCACAAAATCTTAAGGAATACTTCCAATTATAAATAGAATGGCGCCTAACTCGATGAAGTTAGTGGACCACTAAACCTACAATATCTCCCTTCATTAACGGAACACGGACCCTATGGTTAAATTTTAATAAGATAATGCATTTGTAATTTCCTCCTACCTCAGTTCCCTGGTATATTGAACAAAACCCTCATACATGCAAATACCCCTAAATGGTCTAAAAGATCAAGTTGGTTTAAAAAAATGTATAGCCTGGTTTCTTGGTGTAAACAAGAGCCTCCCTTTTTGCTCTTAAACAATACCTTTAATACATAATAAAAATTAAAAAAGTGATCACTATATTATTATTGTTTAACCAACGATAGTAAAAGGGTCACGTGATTTTGACTGACTCGGAGGGGAGAAAGGAAGAAGCTGAGGGGCAGTTGATCCGAAAGAGAAATATACATTTACTCCCTCTAACCTTAGTTAGACCATCTATCCTATGCATAAAAAATCAGTGTATTTTAAATAAAATAAAAAATAATTAAGCAAAAAATCAAGTGACCATTTAACTATCGTTGTCTAAGCAGTACCAGTATTCAATTAACTTCACCCAACACCAAACTAATGATTGTTCAAAATTCCTCACTACAAGCTCACCTAAAGTCATAACCGATTTCCAACGAAATATCGAACTATTATTTATCAAAGATAGTGCTGCAATAGATAACATTGTCAAAAAACATCTCAGCACTTCATCCGACAAACCACAATTTACATTTTCAGATGAAGAACCACCGAAGGGAGAAAAAAAAAGATAAAAGTCGCCCGAAAAGAAAAAGCCGTCTTATTTTATTCCTCAGCAGCACCTTGAAGCTATCGACGGAATCTCGGTCTATTCAAAGAGACAAAGGGCCAAAGTTCTTCAAATCGCTCAGCACGTGTCAAGGGTCTCGAAGCGTGAAGAGGGAACGGAATCAAAAATCCCGGATCTCCATAACAGAGGGATCTCCATTACTGAAAGATCTCCATTACTGGATCTTTCGACGCCTCATGAAAGGGAAAAGGTGACAATTATATCCAGTCCCTTTTTTGCAGCTGACGTCCATAATGGAAAAGGATTAAGTGAAAAAAAACGGTTGGTTTCGATGCAGTATATTAGGAATTGGCAGGACGCTCGGCTATGCCACATTTGGAATGGAGAGGAAACATTTAAGGGGCTTTTATATTGCATTTGGAGGTGCTTTCTTTAAGAGGAGGGGTTTGCTGGTTATGTGGAGTGGCTTTAGGCTGAAATGTGCATCTGAAGGGAGATTGGTTTAGTGGTACTTTTCCCATTAGGTGGCTGGATATAGATGCGCCAGAATTGAATTTATGGCAATTTCAGCTGCTTGAATCTTATTAAGCGATAAAATGTTAGTTTTATTTGAGTGGTTTATGGTTATTGCGTATTGAATAGTTTGGAAATATTCATCTTAAGGTAAAGAGATGTGTTTACGGAATGCATTTTTATTATAGTGTTTTTTACAGGCAGTTTTCATGTAGTAAATTGGGTCATGTTTATGTCACATTTCTCAAAAGAAATATTTAATACTCAAAAAATTCCATTTAGGTATTCAAATCTTAGTGTATGGTATGTAAAGAGATTATTTTAAACGAGCATAACTGAATGATTTTCGGTTAAATTGTGTAGATTATGCATTAGTGAGTTTTGTTTAATAAAATACTTACATAATTCATATAAAGAACTTGATTTTTTTTTAATGAAATCGTGATTATATCTTGCCTTTTATATAGCTAAAAATTAAAATTCCATTCACATTCCTACTCTTACACAAATACATAATGCCCATTTTTAGGACCAAATAAAAATATCTACAATTAATCTTTAAGAATTAAGGCGCAAAGTTTAAAAAAATTATTTATTATGATTCAAAACTTTCCTGTTACTTAAGATAGAGAATAAACTATTTTTCATCCCAATTTGCAATTTCGAGCAGTAATACCCTTATTTACAAAGAATAAATATGGTTGAAATTAAAATCAAATTACACGGTTTTCTAAATGCAAATTGCACGGAATTCAAAATAATAGAAGTGATTTTAGAGATAAAACAATTTTTAGCTTTTTTAGTTCATTTAATTTATTTTCAAAATTACGTTTTCAAACAGTTTACTTTGGAAATTTAAAGGATGTAATCATCTATTCATTTTTCAGAACACAAGGAAAATTCAACCCGAAAGAAAGTGTCACTTGCTCATTTAAGTCACATTAGGAAAAATAATAAAATGTGAAAACTTCGAGGAAAGTATTCTCTCTAAGTATCGCTGAAAAATTTAATCAAACTCAAGGATCGAATGTACCAACACCAACAGGGAGGACATCAAGGGGTAGAAAAACTTCTGGCGACAATGTCAAAGAGAATTAGTCTACGTTACTTTCTTGAATGCGCAGCTTCTTTCTCAACGAGGTCTTAAGCTTGTCTCGGAGATTTTCATTCAGTATGTGATTTGATCAACGGAGCTTAAAATCTTTTGTTATCGGAAATCCACGATCCATTAACCATGTCTCGAAACAATCATCTTCGGAGATAGTATCGTTGCTGTGTTAGAAGTTTAACAATTAAGATTTTGAATTTGTTTAACATTTTTAAAGTCAGTTAAAAAATTGGCTTTAAGTCTGATTGAAAAGAATTAGAAACTTCGTAGAAGTGAAACACAATTTAACCCCTTTAGAGCGTCGGAGATTTTCATCGAATCAGAAAATGGAAATCAGTACTGAAATGGTTAAAGTAATCGACAGGAACAGGAAATATTACAAAAATCAAACAGAAATGACAGGGAAAGAATTTCATAACAAAAATAGTTCATGGTTTTTATAATTATAAATACATTTTCTAAAACAACGGAATAAGATACGCTAATTAATGATTTTCAATCTTCGGAAAAATAATACTAAAAACTTGCAAAAGATTTATTGCACAATGACACAGTTCAGTTTTTCCTTGAATTTTAGGGAAACTATCTAAAACTTTTCATTGGTCTACAAGTGAGATAAAATAACTTTTGCTCCCTTTAATGTTAATCAATTTTGAACCAATTATAATCTTAAAACAGTTTGATCGTTGCTTTCTCAAAAATTAACAAATTGGAATTTCTCACGCAAATTACCTACTAATATTATAAGTTACTGATATAAGCAAAGTATTCATTCAGATGTAAAACAAACTGAATTTAGCTTATAAATACTACTACTCCCAAAACGCAGTTAAATGTTGTTAAAACGTCTAGGAAACAATCAATAACAATCAAACACATAAGGGGACATTTCTATTGTTGATGGCCAAGTGATAAAAATAACAACTTGGCCATAGAATGTATGGGGCAATTTTCAGAGACAATCTAAAATTATTTTCTTCTTATTCCTCTACCTACACTTCCGCTAAGAGTTAGAAACTCACAGTGGAATTCTGACAGCGACGTTTTCTTATGACAAAGAGTAATCCTAGAAGCAATAATCTTGTGGTCGTACTAGAAACAAAAGCAGAAAGGATCTATATCAACAGAGAGGGCACGATCGCTGCCTTCAATTGTGGCTAGTATTTCAAAAGCCGTCATTGGGTCTCTGACATTTTGTTATGTTGTGGCTTGCAATTACACCTGATTTAGCGCTGAAGTTATTTAGAGTGCAGTAATAAAGAGAAGCATTTTCCCCTTGACGACTAAATAAAACTTAGGATATCGGTCCGATATCTTTTATTGTGAAATTTGTTTCTGGTGATTTAAAGTATTTATTGCATTTAGACTCACTCTAAATAGAGTTTATTGAAGGAAAGAAACAAGTTTATCTAAAGAATTTTCAACCATCTCAGTCCTAACCGCCCCAAATTTTTTATAAGATTCAATGGTAATCTCGGGTTTCTAAGGATTAAATGGATTAATATCAACCAGAATGAAATTACTTCATAAATCACTCTAACTGTGAGTGTTAAAAGTTTTTATAGTGAGTTAATATTAATTATAATTTATCAAAAGTTTGAACACATTAAAAGGAAATTAGCATTTTTTATGAACTTTCTGAGCATGGAGGAAATCCCACTATTTATTTTGAAAATGATAATATTCTCATCCATAATATTATGTAAATAAACGTATAAACTATAAGTCCTGTTTACTCGTAACTAATTTTAACTTCCTTTATAAAGAAAACATTTGAATTTTTATAAAAATTAAACCAAATATGATAAAACTAGTTTTGCTTGTGAGCTGTTTAAAATGTGTCGGTAAATTCAAATATCATGTGTAAAATAAGTTTTATTAAAGTGTACTCGGATTTCGCTTTAAGACTTCATCAGGGGTTACCCTCAGGCAGATATTAAAAAAGGTTGGGATCTTTTCTATAGAAGGCTGGTTTTTAATTAGTTTTTTTTTCAGTTTTCTTCATGCATCGATAAATAATTTGATGTGAAGCCAGTTCATTAAAAAATTGGAAATACTTATTCAACTTCCTAATTAACACCTTTTAGTTTAGACAAGTAATTTTAGCAGAAATCTCTTATACATTTGGTCAGAAATATGTAAAGATTACACTACTCGACAAAAAATAGGGTCAAAATACTTCTGACACAAATCAAGCATATTCTTATGTAAAATGACCTCCTGAATCCGAATCTGACCCCGTATTTCTCCATCACGTACAGATTTTCGGGGAACAGCCCCTCCCCCTTTTTGCGTTTTTCAATGACTTCAAGACTTTGAATTCGATTTTCAGGGGCAAAAACTATTACTTTAGCCTTTAAATTACACCCGAGGGAACAAGAAAGGTTAAAGCTTCTAAAATATACAACTTTGTAGCAAATGGATAAGTTTAAGGGGTTATTACCCCCTAAAAATGCAAAAAAATCGTTAAAAATTATAGAGATTGTTTTTGGCTATTTTTTTCCTCTAATTTTTTACGCAATTCATCATTAAAGGGTCCGAACCCTTCCCCAAGAACCCGAATTTAATGAATATATGCAGCAGGGATATTTGCTAAAAGCGGTTGAGGCGTTAGCGCCTCAACCGCTTTTAGCAAAAATCCCTTTGCAACCCTTTCCCCTAGCAACCGCTTTGCATTTTTAGGGGGGTAATAACCCCTTAAACTTATCCATTTGCTACAAATTCGTATATTTTAGAAGCTTTAACCTTTTTTGTTCCCTCGGGTGTAATTTAAAGGCTAAAGTAATAGTTGTTGCCCCTGAAAATTGAATTCAAAGTCATTAAGTCATCACAACGCAAAAAGGGGGAGGGGCTGTTCCCCGAAAATCTGTACGTGATGGAGAAAAACGGAGGTTAGATTCGGATTCAGGGGGTCATTTTACATAAGAAACTGCTTGATTTGTGTCAGAAGCATTTTGACCCTATTTTTTTGTCGAGTATAGTGTTATTTGTAAATATTCCGTTTTATATAAGATAAGATTGATTAAATTATTAATTTTTAAATTGAATAATTGATAGTCTATTGAAGATACTTATGAATTTAAGCAATTGAGTGTACCTCTTATTCGTAGTAAGATAATTAGCCAATATAAATTATAAGTTAATTAATTGAATTCGGACTTAAAATCAATACATATGATTGTTTTAAAATTTAAATTTGTAGTAACACGTCTTACTATATTTTAACTAGCATTTTTATGTACCTGGATTCAGTTTCATACCAGCAATACTCCACAACTAAGAGTAAGGATCTGTAAACCTATCACTTGAATGCTTTCGATATCCAAACGAAATCCGAGACTTAAACCCTCGTCCACCAAGCCTATCCGAAACTCAACCGACATCGAAAGTATTCAATTAAACAACGATAGCGACCGAAAAATGAAGCCTCCGACGGTTACACACCGTAATTAGAGACGTGTTCCGCAGAGAGACCAAGTTCACTTCCGCGGAAATGGGGACGTTTAAGAAGTAATGGATCCACCAAAACCAGTCAGCATAATTAAAGATCAGGTGGGATGCTTAATGAATATCCACGGAATATTTATCTCGATCCAGCCAACAATATACTCGGCCAGCTCCTAATGGCTTGTCCAGTCACACGGGGCCGTATAGTATGATAATTAAGTTTTTCAGCGTTCTTACTGTCTGCTTATGAGTACGTGCGTGCTCAATTCGCAATTTGAAGCTTACTATTAGAGTTAAATGCGGTTATTCATGTTCCTTTTGGATTGCTGCTCGTTGAAAGAAACAAGCTCCATTTAATTTCCTGGGTTATATAGCCCTTGAAGGGTGAAATGCGGAACCTTGCTTCATAACCACTTGAGCATGGGGTGTTACCTAAACTGGGATGCGCAGGAATAAGAAGTCGGTGCTAATGGGTAATTATGCTTCACCATAAGAGAAGGTTTACATACAGCTAATGACTCAAATTTGATCACGAATTTGGAATTAAAAAATTTTGACCAGGTTGAAGGGGATTATTGATGTTGAGTTAGTGATGTTTAATACAGGAATTATTCTATTGGGGTATTTACAAAATGCTAATTAAATAAATTCACCTCATATGAAGTAGCTTATTTGTTGAGTGAAAAGGAAGATTATTTGAGGTGAATGTGTAAGTGAAATTTGTATTTTCTTTTCCAAATATTTGATGCGTATTGGTTAAAGAAATTAATCACTTTTTATTAACTCCATTAATTAACAATTTAGATAATTAAAATTAATAGAATTATCGCTTTTCAGTTTTTACTCTTAATGCAATTAAGCATTCGTAGATATCCAGGTTTTCGGATTGGAGAAAGTTTTTAGTTTTCAATACCGGATACAATTTCTTCATTATAAACCATATTCAAATTAAAAACATTAGCCAAATATCTTTTAACAGATGCAGATCTGCGGTTAAATGTAAAACTTTTACAGTTTAGAATAATTACATTTCCATCGTGAGATTCTAAAACATATTATCCTCGAAACTAACCATAACATTTGCATAGAAAATGGTTCTTACAATATTTATTCTAAAAACAAATTGCACTTTCATTCAAAATAAAGGGTAGATATTTTATTTTTTATGAACCGAGTTCAAGGTAATTAGATAATAAATGAACAATCTATTACGGGATGCAATATATGAGCCTATATTCGTTTCGTTTGTTAAACCAGAAGCTGGAACACAGATGGATTTCTTATGCATTTTAAATGTAGTGCCATTATTGCTGATAGGATAGTATTAAAACAAAGGAAAGTTTAATCCGGTTATGCCCCTTCTAAAAATGATCCAGGATTGTATAAAGGATTTACAAGCTCCAATACAATGAGTAAAACTGCTTTTCTCCAGGAGGCTTTTTAATTATGTAGAAATAAACCTCAGGATTGCTTTTTCCAGTCAGATAACGAAAGAGAGGGTCTAGTGGAGACTTATTTATTATTCTTTTAACCATGCAGCGGAAGTAGGTAAGGAGTATATTCGTAAAGACAGGCCATTGTAAAAGAAGCAGCAGCAGGGTGCCTTCTCTACTCATTTAAGGAGATCCGCAGTTTTTCCGGTATTTATCAATTTATCTTTTGTATTTTCCATCCGAGATTGCACAAGCGGAGGCATGGGTGAAATGAATAAAAGATTACCAACTGCTTTCTGCTGAATACTCTGGCCGACTGGGATTTCTTTTGCATTTAAAGATGGAATTTGCATTTCTTTGTACACACGCGCCTCGCCTTTGTTGAGGGAAATAATGATAGCGCCTTGTGCTGGTTTCCTGTTTTATACGCAAGGAAAAGGATCCTGTGGTCTAAAACACAATTTGCCAAGGGAGGGATTGATATGACACAAGGTTGGGGAGTCTGTTTCCTTCGGTATAGGGCTAACGCTAGTTTTCTTTCCAGATAGAAGTATGCCCGGTGATCTTCGATCACTCATAAAACTTTAGTTTTACCATCAGTACTCTTGGAATATTTTTCTGGGAAAGGAAAGTTTTGCTAGTCATGCAATAGTTAAGGGAAAAGTAAGAGAAATATTCGAGTTTTTTTTTAGAATAACCAACAAAACTTGAGCTATACCAAAAGTTTTTGGATGTATTTCAACGAAAAGTTTTGCTAGTTGAAAGTTATGGCAAGCAGTTTGTGGTATATTGGATTGGTCTGGATATCTAATCTGTAAAGTTTCTGAGGGAATTTTCAAAATATAAATTTATAATTACATATATATTTAACAAAATAAAGAAATAGAAAAAAATTATACAAAATTAAGGTTTCTAATATTGAATTATGTAAATGAAATTGTCTATTATTTAAACAGTCTTCCAATATTTTGGTTGTTGAAAAAACAGTAAAATAATGGTTGTCATTTTGATTACATTTTAAATACTAAATACGTATGAAATTATTAAAAGATAATACATACCTACAAAGAACTTTCAATAAAATACACCTTAAAATATTTGCTTAAAATTTGAATAAAATCTCCACAATAAAATTAAAAATGTCCATATTCGTATTTTAAATACAGAATTAAAACATTGAAACATTGAAAACCATAATACTTTCTAGTGAATGATGTTTTTCTTTAAATACACCTCATAATTATGATACTGATTAAAAGAGAACCGATTATTACGTGTTTTCTGTTTTGAATTACTTTCCAGGATTTACTTTCATCAACAAGGATAAAAGAGACGCGTTTATTTTTCTTTCGTAATATGAATGAATAATTCTACAAATTTAAACGCATGGGGTGTTATTAATGAACACTGCATAAACCCGGGCATTGCGTGGGCAGTGGAGATCATTAAAGAAACCTTTAAACGACACAGAGGAACTTATGTTTGCCAAGAGCCCAAATATAGCTGAATATTTCTAGTATTTCAAGTAGATAAAAGTATCACTAAGTTTATTAAATAAATGGGTTAATTGTTTTGCAAATAGTTATGTCAAAAATTAATTTCACCAAATCCTTTAAAAGGAATTAAGTTTATTTAATGAATATTCTGAAAAAATAAGTAAATACTTTTACTCTGTTTTTAAGCTTTTTTTTTACTGACAAGTAAGCTTTTTTTGATTAGATTAACCCTTTCAGACCAAGCCGCCCCAAAGTTCCCATTGGATTCAATGGTAATCTCGAGCGGCTTAGGATTGAAAGGGTTAAAACCAGTAAAATCGTTCGATTCCGGCATTTGCTACATAAAAACCAATTTAGGAGCTAAAATTTCGGCTCTGTAATGGAGATTTTATCGGAATATATACTTGAATCGATGGTGTGAAATTGATCTTAAAAGGTTACGTGTCAATTTTCACAGGGAATTTTATAGCTTCCCATGCCCGCTTATAAAACTCTTAGCTCGTTAGGGGTGCATTTCGACTCCCCATTTCTATATGGTTCTGAGTCGTCTAGGTGTGTCTTACACCTCCTAGAAGTTATGAAACAATTATCTGACACACCCTGCATATTATTTAAATAAGTGAAGTTGATACCAATTAGCTATGTAGTACTCAAAATTATTTAATATTCACATTCAAGTCTTAGAAAAACAACTTTTAGACAAATCAAATTCCCTAAAATAACGGTTTATCTTTGTTACTCAGTAGCACACATATTTCAGACAGAGATCACACCTCTTTAAAATAAATGTAGTAGAAGATATTTGTGAAAAGACCTCCGCAATTTTTTAACCTCAGAGCACTCTAGTGTAAAATCTTAGAGTTTTATGTTCACTAAAAATGTATTCACTTAGAAAACGAGTATAGCATTAACGTGATATATCCAAAGTAAAATTTTGAAACAGAAGTTTTTTTGTGAAAAAAGAAAATCAAAACCAAGATAAATCGTTTTTATCTCGCACATAATGCTTCATCTTAAATAAAGGAAGAAAGTTAGTGGATCGTTGTAAAGTGATAAAGTGAAAAGAAGGTTTATCATAGATAGTCTAGGCAGTATGTAGGGATCTTTAAATTCCCCCTGATTTAACAGTCAAAC
Organism: Tetragnatha versicolor; assembly: GCA_024610705.1. Lineage (NCBI taxonomy): Eukaryota > Metazoa > Arthropoda > Arachnida > Araneae > Tetragnathidae > Tetragnatha > Tetragnatha versicolor. The sequence continues at coordinate 10,574,828 of JANDEH010000009.1, forward strand.
AAAACAGTCAATAATTGTTGATTAAAACTAAATTCAGAAATAATATTGTAAATTCCTATAATCAGCTGATTTCATTAAGTGCGCGGTAATTTAGATAGAATAGGATAATGCCAGGCTTATAAATAACTGCTCTTATGAAAGCTTAATTCTGATGACACACATTTTTTGAAGTTAAATTTTTCATTTTTTATTACATTAAATTACCCTACACATGTAATTTAGGTTCATATTATTTAATTTTGAAGAATAAATAGTTTTCCTTAAGTCTAATATGTTAGGTGTTAGGTGTATTAAAGAGCAAAAACACTTTTAGTTCAGTTGTAGTTTATTCAGGGAAAATAAATTGGTTTGGTTGTGTATGACTAAGATAGTCATCAAGATTTTCTGAAAAGTTACACATGAAAGAGCTTAAAGAGGAAACGGTCGGAATAAACTTACTCGTAAGTAGTTGGGCTCACATTAATTCTCATAGCAACGCTACCAGACTCAAATTTATTGGCCAGAGTAACGTGGTTTCCGAAGAGGCAGTATCTGGGCATTTTCGTACCAACCACTCCAGCTAAGATAACTCCTGTGTGAATACCAATCCTCATCTAATAAAAAGAAAACAACAATAATTAATAAAAATGTTTTAAAAAGTAAAGATGAGATAAAGTTCCAAATCCTTAAAAAACTTCTCTCATCCTTATTATTTTTCATTATCTTTTTAACTTACACCACCATACGTTATATACAAATATTTTCTTTATCATTATATAACTAAGTTCTCACATAAGGCATAGACTCAAGGTTTTCGTTTTTAATGCGAAAAATAATCTAGTGAGGATTTAAAGTTTTCTTTAATCTTTTATTGCATTCATTAAATTTTGAATAGATTAGAATGCATATGAAAATGGGTTTTCATTGATTAATCAAATGCGAATGAAGATATTATAATCTTTAAAAAACAATTTTACATCAGTGATTTAGGTTTTAGTGGGAAACCTTTAGATAAACGATCGTAATATATAAAATACTAAGCTTTGATTTTTTAACAAGATTACGAGATAATTGAATTTTTTCATCTCATCTCATTCATTCTTTCTTATGAACTCCACTTTTTAACGTAAAATTAATTCTTCTAAATTTTTATAATATGTAAATCAATTTAATTGAAAAAATATGTAGGTATATTTTTATGAGTTAATATAACGTTGTTTGAAAACTTAAAAAAATATTATCCTTTTCCCTTTTTATCCTTTTCTTTTTCAAAACGGTAGTATCCTATTTTTAAATGTTTTCAACTAACAAAATGTTTTATTTTATTTAATGGTTGAAATGATTCTTGGATTTTTTCTACTATATTAGGCTAAATTAGTAAAATAATTAAAAGCTTATGCCGTATCTGTAATCAGTAGCAAAGTAAAATATCTATAACACTACGAAGGCTTCTACGGCCGGAGTTATATTCGTCGATGTTGACACGTGGAAGTTCGTACAGTTTACTTCCACGTGTCAACATCGACGTTTTTAACCCCTTAACAGTGTCGACCGAGCTCAGCTCGAGCAACTACTACGTGCAGAATTTGTGATGCCCGAGCTGAGCTCGGGCAGGAGAAAAATTGACGTTTCCCTTTGTGAAGCCTAAACTGAGTTCGTTTCGATGATGATAGTGATTTTTCGTCGTTTAGAGATTGTGAGACATCATGTTTGAATAATCTGGTTCCTAATTTAATAAGATGTGTGCGTAATCCAATATTTTTTTATGTGTATGTTAAAACAATAAGTACACTTGTAATTACATTTAAATTTTGATTTTTTTCTAAAAAACTTTTTTCTAACACTTATATTAATATAAAGAACAAAATTAAACAGCCAAAAAAATTTTCAATTTTTGGTCAATTTTTCTGAAATAAATGTCACTGTTAAGGGGTTAATCATCATTCTTAACTTTTAACTTTTATCCATTGATGATGACCCCCGTAGAAGGGGTCGAAACGTTTGGATTTTCTACAACTAGACTACGGCCTACAAGCCCGGAAGACTCCATTTTCAAATAAAATATCTATAATTCCTTATTTTAATTCAAACCTTAATAAGCTATAAAGTTTAAAGAGTTTATGTTTTTTAAAATTAATTTTCCAATTATCCTAATTTGTTATTTCTATGATACTTAAAAATGATTCTATGATATATTTCCCCAAAGAATCCATCGGAATATTATTACTTTATAAATACCTAATTTTTGATTTTTTAACCACCTCTATTTTCTAGGAAATACACCGCTTAATTTGGTCTTATATTTCTGATATATTTAGTATCTAAAGAATTTGGATTTAATTTGGAATAAGGTGTTCACTTAATCATGATTTTGATTTTCAATTAGTTTAAGTTTCATTTCATAAAAATTATTCTAGGTTTTATTTTTTGAAATTTAATTAGTTAGAGGGATAATAGCGTAAAACATCCTTAATTATGTGAAATTAAAAAATCCAACTGCAGTTGAAAAATATAATTAAATTAAGTTTTTTTTAAAGAATATAGATAATCTTTATTTCCTTTTGATCTACTGTAGTAGCATTTTGCTTAAAAATGTATTAAATATTTACAGTATTTAAGGTTTAAGTAAATAAATAAATAGAAAAGATATCCTTAAGAAGGACTAACTTTTATTATTTTATGGGTAAGTAAAAATAAAATTATAAGATCAGCAAATTTATAATGATATTGATGTGAGACAACCTTACTTTGAATTATTTTAGGTTTAAAACAACTGATTTTAAGAAAAATTCTTGAAGTAAAAATAAATCTAGAGTTTGTTTACAAAGAACAACTTTCATAACCTTAACCCTTTATTTACCGCATTATGATTCGCTGCAATTTTTTTCGTGCAAATACTTTTTTTGAGTCACTAAATTGAAAATTAAGGGATATACGTAAATAAAATAATCAACTTTGGAAAATTGAATCCGCTAGAGCCAATTACTTAAATTGATACTTTTGGGTACTGTCAGCACACGGAGTGCTAAAATATTCTCACAATACAAGAAAAACATAGCTTTTTTATCGCAGTAATAAGTCTTAAAAATAATACACTTAACTTTTGACTTTAACTACTTTTTTTGCGGGAACAAAAATGACAATCATGTGAATCCGATCGAAATGGCAGCTAAACTTACAACTTCAGTTAAATCTATTCGCATTTCCCGCTAAAATACTCATCATAGAACCTTCGCTGCTTTTTATCCTGGAAGAGGATAACTGAAAGAGTGTTCCTGCAAATTATCGTCAATATATTCGCAAGGATGGTTATTCTATGTAATTTTAAAGTTGGCGGTACTTGTAAGTACCGTCGGTAAATAAAGGGTTCAGCTAAATTACGAGGGAATTACAAAAATTACAAAATAATTACAAAACATTACAAAATACTAAATGCTTTCTTAAAAATTGTCAGTCAGTTACCCGTGGAATTGCCCTCAACTATTAATAAATTTATAGGTATAGTTTCAATAAATTGAGTTTATTTCATTAGGATCTTGTTCAATTACTAAAACAAGAAAGTTTGAAAATAGTTTGAAAATGTGGAAAGTAGCCATAAAGGCAAAGGGATCTCTACCAATTTTATTTCAGAGACTGGATATTCAATAAAATAAATTCCCTTATCTAGACACACCAAACCATTGAATACAGTAAATCTAGGTTAGTCATTCAGTTAGTTTCAATCAATCATGTCATTCATTTATCTTTAACAAAGTATCCCCCTTAGCAATATTGTATCAGTCTCCAATTTATGGTATTTCTTGCCAAACTAGTTTCAACTCCTGCCACTTATTATAGAGGTAAAACGCGAAAAAATAACTCAACACACAAGTTAGGAATCTTTTTCAGTAGCCATCTCTAATAAAACTGAAGCACTGTGTTTACAGGGTTAACAGAATCATGTTATCACAAAATGAAATTCCTGAGAGAACTGCAACAAAAGAGAACAAGGTATTCCAATCAACAAAAATTTAGTTTCCCACGAAAGCTAATAGAAACGCTCCATATGTTTAGTATGTAATTAGATGGGAAATATTAGCTGCTTGTCGGGATGAGGGCTTGTGGACATCGTTTCAAGTCTGTCACATAATCAAGTATGGAAATTCTAGGAATTCTGATAGGGGTCGGTATGAAATTCATCGAGGGCATTAGACGGTAATAATGTAATAATTAAGAAGATATTCTATAGTTTCAATATAAAAAACAGTTCTATTAATATGGTAAAACATAGTAATTACTGATAAAGAATGTAAACCAGTTATAATGTTGTAAGTATTACTGAGAGTTTCTATCTGTTTTGGGAATCATCTTTTCACTTCAACTTTATATAGCTATTAAATTCATTTGGAATTGTTCATTAAAATTTCTCTTTTAACGTAAAAATACAATGTCAATGCAAAGATTTTCTGTAGTTAAATATAAAGTAGAAAATTAAAAATTTTAAAAAGCAATGCAATTATTTGTAATAAAATATATGAAACCTTGTTTGTACTTTCAGTTAAAATAATAAGAAAAACATTCAAAGTGAAAAGAACTGAACAACTTAATAATAAAAACTAAATTAACTAAAATCCTAACTATTTAACAACTCTTGTAATATTTGGCAATTATGATTTTTCGGTATTCAAACATCTTTAAAAATAACATTATATGTTTATATAGGTATACTCCAAATAAAATAATATTGGTACTTCAAAAATTTTCTAAATGTAATAATTTCCCAGATAAAAAAGAAAGAGAGTGATAGTATGTGTATTTTTTAGCATGTGTTTTTTTAACAAAATTATAATTTTATGTTTTTTGCAATGCCATTTTTACTTCAAGTCATCTTTAGTTATCATCATATCAGTGGTATCAAACAAATTGACTAAGAATTCTTTCATGTCAAACTTTTTTAAGTTAATTAATGCAAAACCTAATTACGTGCTTCTTAAACTCCATTAATGCATTATAAAACCCTTAAATTATGCATATTTACAATTTTTATTATGAAAAATAACCATCAAAATTTCAAGTATTTGACCTAAACTATCTTTCCTTTTGTTTGTAAGATTTTTTTAAGGATTTTGAATCAGAAAATAAATAAAAGTTTAGTACACATATGCTATTTAATAATTTACTAGAAATTTTTTACAGCAGCTTAAAAAAGCATATTTTTATCACCAAGACCCAGACGCAACTACAAAAAAATACCCAACGAAGATGAACATGAATTTTTAATTCAATGGGGGGCGGTCTAGCTTTTCGAACTGGCACTATAACTAACGACCGTCTGGGGGACTTCCGAAAGTTTCTCAACAAATGCAGTTTCGTTCTTTACGAATAACACAAAAGATAGAGAGCAAGATTCGGAGGATTTCGTTTCGACTAAATTGGACAAAAAGATTCGCCAAGAGCGCCAAAGGAAGGCCGGACTGTGTCTTTTAAACCAGAGGGATTTTTTTGACCAGCTTGCCTCATTAAGTTCGAAAGTGCAGGTTAGGATTATTTATTACTTGCGGAGAAGAAAAGATTCCTTAAAACCAAGTAAACGGCAGCATAAACACAGTTATTAGAACTAAGATGGGGTGTTTTTTAACTTTGCTATTGATCATAAATTTAGCGAAAATGAGTTTGTAAATTCTGCGTTTTTCATACTTAATAGTGGGATAATTTATTTCAAGTTCAGTCACATTAATTGTAAATTTCTTACGTTGTTTTGATTTTAGTGACTACGAGGACTTACAATAATGATAATAGTAAATGCATTAAGATAAGTTTGCCAATTTAAAATTTTAATGCCTCGTGGCGGGAAAAATTATTTTTGAGTGTGGGAGTATTTAGAAAGTTTTTATACCGTTAAGTAAATGGGTTTTCTTGACTTTTCTTTCATAGGTTAGGTCTTATTTTGTTTCTTTACTTTCTTTACTCAGATTTTATTTTGATGATTAATCTATAACGCATGATTTAAGTTTAGGTGTAACATAACATGGTTAAAATCGTATTCCTGAAACCACAAACATTGTAAAACTAGAATTTTAAAATTAATTGATGTATAGTAAATTGACACATAAAACGTATAGTAATCGACTAATAAGTTCACAGGATCATCAGGGGTATGAGTAGCACATTACGTGTGGCATATTTACAAAAGAATTTCTTTTAAAATGAAAACTTTTGGGGTATCCGAAGGTATAGACCAAACTTAAACTCAATCAAAATAATCAAGTATTCGGAAGTCTTTGTTAGACGTAGTTTTGTGCACAAACACTGCTTTCAATATAAAATCGTACTGAGAATTAGAATTTCGTTGGAAAAAGGCTATAAAAACTGAACAGAAATTTGTTTTTGATATACCTAACTATACATAGTGTTCCTTCAGAAAAACTTGAAAAGACTGAAATAATGTGACTAAAATTATTGATGAAGAAGAAGTGAACCGAAAAATTTTCGTATTTATTCGTATTTTTGTCTTAAAATCGTGACGTTTGAATGACGAATAGATGGAAACGAATTATTTTATGAACGCAAATATTTGAAATAAAGCTATAATATTCTCTTTGTTGGCATAAGATTACTTTTGCTTATGTATGATAATATCCTGCTCTATTTATATAAAAATGTATTTTAACTATAAGAACAGACTACGAAAACATACAGAATGATGAACTACGACATACAATAGAATTTCCACATAAATATACATAATCAGTGTAGAGATTTGTCAAAGATCATCATATGATAAGCGTAGTCTTTTATAAATATTTTTCATGTGTTAAAGTTAAACCGTATAAAACTTCTTAAAACTATCTCAAATATTGATAAAAAATAATGTTGATAGTTTAGTTTGATAAAACTTTTATAGCTGCATTATATGAGTATTTATATATTCCAGCCGTCTGCTATATAATGCATAAAGCAGTGTACTGCATGCCTAATATGCCTCGTACCATACCAACACAATAAATAGCATTGAAAGCTTTATTCAAGACACAAAGTTGTTTTGAATACAAAATGCGTATTAATTTTATAAACAAGTCTTTCCTAATTACTTTAAGAATTAGAGTAATTATGCCTAATTTAATTTATTTTGATAAACAAATAATTTATTTTTTAGATAATACATATCCCTCTACAAAGACAGCAGGAAAACTGCTAAAAACTAAGCTTTTTTAATATATTTTTTATAAAAAGATGAAGAAAGATAGTAAAAAATTGAATTTAATAAAAAATAAGAATATTGGAGTTTAATAAAACTTGTTAAAGGATGTTTATTTAAAATAATTAAAACAAATAACACTGTTCAACAAATTTGACCTTCAAAATTTTTTTACTGGATGAAAATAGTCATTTCTTGTAGAATTTGGGTCGCTGAATACGAAAGTCACCTTTAAAATTCTCAATTGACTCAGGATTTTTGGGGAACAGCCCCTCCCCCTTTTTACGTTTTTCAATGACTTAATGACTTTGAATTCGATTATCAGGGTCAAAAAGCATTACTTTAGTCTTTAAATTACATCATAAGGGACAAGGTAGGTTGAAATTTGTAAAATATGAAATTTTGTAGCAGATGGATAGGTTTAAGGGGTTATTACCCCCTAAAAATGACAAAAAAATTGCTTAAAATTGTAGAGGTTTTTATACGCTATTTTTTCCTCTTATTTTTTACGCAATTCACGTTTGAATAATCCTAACCCTTCAGCAAGGACCCAAATTTGATGGCAATATGTAGCAATGATTTTTACTAAAAGCGGTTGAGGTATTAACGTCCCCAAAGCACCCACGGAAGGGTTCGGAAGACTTCAAAAATCACGAAGGCGCTCGCGAGCTCAGGAATTAATATTAATGATTTTGAAAAGATTACAAATGACGTTTTTCTAATATTTTGGGTCTATCCTAAGTAAGGTAAATGTGGGTATAGTGGACACTGTACCAATAGTGGCCACAAAGCTGATTAATTTTAAATAGAACGAGTTAGAGGCATCGAACAGCGTCAAAACTCATAGGCATAGTAGATTGTGCAATCAGGTAAGCTGATAAATTACCACCGATACCACAGATCAGCATGGGAAGGATATTTAAATATTTGAAAATAACAACATCGGCCGAGTGACTGAAATTTGATTTTGCTTATTGAATCGCGTAAGGAAACGGGTAAGTCGGAACTGATTTTTTCGTATTTATTACCGCTTGATTGAATTTTAAATTTAAATCAAGATAAATAAGAGTGTATAAAATAATACTGAATAAAATTTATTTGAAAATGTTGACTTTACGAAGATTTATGGGGGTGTCCACTTTACCAACACATAATCTTCGATTTTCCAATAGTGGCCACCGCAATGGCTTCTAATAAAAACATAAATAATACTTAATTTGAATCAGTTTTTTTTTCATAAACTGTTGACTGTGCTTTAAAATGAGTGTTAAATAAATTTGGTTTCATTCTGGCTTCGGGAACCAATGCTTCTAAAACATTGAATTACATGCTAAATTCCTCTCAAATCAGCTACAGCGTAGACTTTGGGCCGGAAACTATCAATTTTTTTTAAATAAAGCTAATTTGATTGAATCTAAAATACAATTCGTTGGGAAGGAAGATTTAATTAGAACTAGACGACTATACCAAGAAAAACCCCTCAATTTCATGCATAAACCCCTCATATAGGCAGAAAAAGACAGGTGTCCACTATTGATGCAAGAGGTGTCCACCATAGAAGCAAAAGCTTCATCTATGTGGCCACTATAGATGCAATTTGGAGTACTTTTAAAAAATTAATTAAAAATACTTTGCCCAATCTAATTAAAGTTTTTAATGGTAAAATCGAAAGAAGAAGATCCAATTAACCTAAAAATAGGATGATAACCGTTTCGAAGCAAATAGTTTGGTATTTATTAAGAATTTAAGCAAAAAATTTCCTTAAAGTGTCCACTATACCCACATTTACCTTAATATAGGATAGGTCCAGTTATTTAAAAACTGACAGGTTTTAGGGAGTGAGGATTCCATGTTTCAAGCTGTAAATAGATGCACGGCTGTGGATAACAATTAGGGGGCGTCCCCTTGAAAACTGAGGGTGATGGAGAAAAATGGGTGTCATATTTGAATTCAGCAGGTCATCTTACACAATAATCAGCTGAAATTCAGTCGGTGGCATTTTGACTTTTTTGTACAGCAGTTTTACTCTAAGTGCGGCATGGGAACCCTTCCGTGGGTGCTTTGGGGACGTTAATACCACAACCGCTTTTAGTAAAAATCATTGTTGCATATTGCTATCAAATTTGGGTCCTTGTTGAAGGGTTAGGACCCTTCAAACGTGAATTGCGTAAAAAAATAAGAGGAAAAAATAGCGTGTAAAAACTTTTACAATTTTAAGCAATTTTTTGGCATTTTTAGGGGCGTAATAACCCCTTAAACCTATCCATTTGCTACAAAATTTCATATTTTACAAATTTCAACCTTCCTTGTCCCTTTGGATGTAATTTAAAGACTATAGTAATGCTTTTTGACCCTGATAATCGAATTCAAAGCCATTAAGTCATTGAAAAACTTAAAAAGGGGGAGGGGCTGTTCCCCGAAAATCCTGAGTCAATTGAGAATTTTAATGGTGATTTTCGTATTCAGCGACCCAAATTCTATAAGAAATGACTATTTTCATCAAGGAAATTTTTTCATTGTTGAACAGTGTAATTTAATAAAATGCACCGATCACAAAAATTTGCTATTTTTGAATCTAAATTTTTGTGCGTTTTACTTTAATAGAACTTTAAAGAACTAAGTTTTAGGCTTTTTTATATAATGTCCCCCGAAATGAAATGTGACACTCAACTTTTGAAAAGAATATTAAAGAGAGGGAACATATAATTATAAACCACAAAATCATAAGGGTCACAATCAAAATCATCATTAACTATTTTAATGGAGAATAGTTTAGAAAAGTATGTGGTCATGAAACTTTATTATACGTAAACTTAAGGCAATTTAGGTTAATGAGCTTTTTATTAGGTATTAAAGAAACTTAAACCTACTACTGTTGACTGAATAAATTGTTGAACTTTTTTCTCTTCATAGCATGTAACTTGGTTAGGTATACAGATATGACTGCAGAAATTTCGAAATTAGTCAGTTTTTTGCATTTTCAAAAATCCGTTAAAAAGAACTTTTAAGAAATAAAATTTTTAAAAACTGGTTTCTTCATGTATACTCCATGGGTACTTATAAACCCAAAATTTCGGAAATCTGAGACATCGAGGTCACAACCTTGTGTTGATTTGACATGGAATGACCTGAACACAGTAGTTATAGTCATTTTGAATAAGTATGGAGAATACCAAAAATATTTTTTCTTTAACCCCTAAATAAGGTAATAAATGTGCCTTTACAAATTGCATTTCACTATACAAAAAGTAATTCATAAGATTTACCTATAAAATGTATTTATAATTTTTTCTGTAGTTAATTAAGAATAATTAAAAATAACGAGATGATTTGTAATAATACAAGGTGTATCTAAATCCAAGGTACAATATTTCAGAATTCTTGGAAAAAGAGTATTCTTTTATTGATATGAACTTTAAAATGCAAATAGCCAAAGCACGCAACCTCCTTGAAACCTTAAAATAAACATCCAAAAAAGAGATACGACTGACTCCATAGAAAAGAAACATTCTTCAATTTGTCTTCCGATGGAGCTTGTATGTCCTTCTTGAAGCATTTCAGCATTAAAAACTTCAGGAAAGAAGTTTGTTTTTATTCACTGAGCTAAAAACAGACTGACTCAATTCTCTCTGGTATATTTTTCTCAAGTTCACAGACTGTAAACGGATAAAATGAAAAATTAGCTGTACTGTAGCATGCTCGAATTCAACCATTTATTCCAACACAAAAAAGAGACAAACGACTTTTCGAGGAAGAAGTCATTCTTCCACTTTCTTCGTCATATTTCTCAAAATAAAGCAGGCCTTTTTACCATGCACTTTCAATTCATTACTGAAAAAGCGAAATACAATTAAAATTTTTCCTCGTGGAAAATTTATCCTCAGGGAAGACAAAGGATTTTGTCAAACTTGAAAATTCACTTCTCAATGTGGTTTTGGAGTTCGCTGATCAATATGGCGCCGTCTAACTCATAAGAAAAGTTGTAGAACTTTAGGCAAATTTAACTGTAAAAAACCTCTTGTAATTCATTCATTTAAAGTGGACCGAAATTATATTAGCTAAGTTTCTTATACGTTTGTAAATAATTACACAATAAATTTTAAGATTTTATTTTCAGGTTTTTTTAAAAGAACACTTCTTTTTATGAAAAGTATATAAATGTTGCAATTATATAAAACTAAATAAAAGGTAGAAAATTGTGTATAACCTAGTTTTGCTCTACATAAAAGTATTAAACGACGAATTTTTTCCTTTAAAGTTATTTCAACATTTAAACATTAATAAGTGTCTTGAATTTTATTAAAATATTTAGATAACTAGAAATTTACATAATTTAAAAAAATATGTGTGTTCTGTAAGTGCATGTCTGTGTTATACTCTGTTCATTTAGAATAGGCGCCTGAGACGTAATGTATTAGAAGCAGTTACTATAGTAATTATCATCGAAAAATATTTATTCTGCAATGACAAGGTAGCCTTAACAAAAGTAGTCAAAATACCGTAAAAAAATCGGTCACTTAAGTTGTATGATTAGCGTTATTAAGCCTTATTGAGCGTTTTTGATCCTGTTTCAGGCACCAATTCTAAATGAAAAGACTAATACTTACCCATAATTTGAATAAAATTTTACAAATGGATAAATTGATATTTAATATTGTTAAAGTGAACCTATGGGATGATTGTGTGTAACTTTTGAACAAAATCTAAATTTATTCTATAATGGCAATTTTTATGAGCAGAAACTGTTATTTTAATTAAGATAAATAAGTCTTAAATGTAGATGGATTGTTCCTTTTAATATAATATTGACTTACAAGCCAGTGACTTCAAAGTTTTTATTTTAATGGGGATTTATGATGAATTCCGTTGTCCATGTATAGTAGTAACACTTCATATACGTTTATCTTCATATACGTTCTTCATATATGTTATACGTAAACGCGAAAACATCACAGAATGACATTTTTGTTGTATTCATTTATTTTAAACTATTGCATTAAAGATATTACTTAAATATCGTGACAAAATGTTTTTATTTGATTCTCATTACATTTTTCATAACGCTATTCTTTAGTTTATCTCCATTTTATACTTCTACATGGATAACTTTTAGAAGTCAAAATTATAATGTGATCTTCGTCAAAAAGAAACTGTAAGTATACAACAACAATATAACTTCTTAACACATCCTGCGTTCCTTCTCCAGAAAATGAACGTCGTCAGATTTCAAACATAAACCCATCGCAAACAAAACTCTTGATGAAGAACAATTGAATTAATGGTGACGGAAATATTGTTGCTCGCTGTCATAACAGCAGTGCAATAACACAGCGCTCCCATAGCCTATTTGAAATTGATTCTGGTATGTTTACCTCCATCACTTTGCAGACTCCCGGTATTGATTCCATTTGGGCAAAACAAATTCGGAATTCTTTGGAAACTTTGTTTTCCTTGGATATTTCCATTATAAACAGAGCTCTCCTGATTCCCTCCCCGATTTGATATTTTGTCTTCCCGGAAAACACTAGAAGGAGGGAAGAATTCCGGCGAGAAAATCTCTTAGTGATTAAAGAACACAAAAGAAGCTGAAACAGTTTCTTCCCATCTTCTCCGCGTAAGCATTTTTCACAAGGTCGAAGAAATCGACGTTTTTTAGCCCGCCAGTAAGAGAAAAGTGGTCGGAATTCTCCAGTTTCTTTTTAACTTGTTAAAGTAGCGACTACCCCCAGGAAAAATAGGTTGTGAATTTGGCACTTGTGTATTGAGCTATGAATAATTCAGCGCTTTGTGTCATAGCGCGGAGAAGATGCCGAGACATTTATTGGCCAGCTTAAGTCAGATCAGCAGAGATGCGAGCGCAGAATGCTTTTTAAATATTACTTGCCTCTTGAATTCATTATGATAGGTGTCAGAGGAAATGTTCTCACTTACGGTCGTTCTTCATAAAGAAGTAGAAAGAGAGTTGTCACATATTGTATGCAAGTGTGAAGTTCGTTTTTGCTTCGTACCAGACGATAGTAATAATGCTGATAAAGAAAATATTTATGACATAGTTCACAACAAACTACATGTCTTAGTTAGTTCTTTTGAAATCATTTGTAAGGTTGTAATTTTTACTGAAATATTTTTTTGTAGTTATAATAGATGTTAATTGACACAAAAGAAAATTCTATTATTATTCACATTGCATTACTGATGTTTGCATGTTTTTTATATTGATTCGGTAAACTGCTTTAAAAACCCATTCGATTAATGAATAAAAAAATACGTTGAAAGATTTCAGAATGAAACATTCCATGGATTCATGAAGAAAGATAATACGATAGTTTTTTTGTTTTTAAACTATCTATGTTTATTCTAATTTTTTTCTCTTTTTTTTCTTTATATATAAGTGTTTCATAGTAAATTTTTTGTTTCACTTGGAAGGGCCAATTTGGCCCCTTAGTGAGCAATATGTTTTTTTTTCTTTTTTGATTACTTCCTTTTAATGTTTATGTATTTGTAAATGTTTCAGAATAAATAAATTATTATTAAAAAAACAACTTAAACATAAAAATATTGGAAACAGTTACTTTTTCAGTAAAAAAGTGCACGAATGTGATAAAAGTTTTGAGATTGATTCAAGATCCCTAGGTTAATTTCCTATACACTATATAAAAAAATAACCCTCTTTAAAATTCAAAAATTAAAAATATCGTGGAAAGAACATAATTTATTTTCTTGACTAAATGAATTTTTTATTTGGATTATTTATTTAACCAATTCTTTTGATTTTAAATACAGCCCTAGACAACATATGGGAGTTGTTATTTACGTATTTAAAGCTGATGAAAAATTATGCAAGAACTAAAACAAAATCATGCCACAATTGTAAACAAAGTTCTAATTAAAATTCTTTGCTTTTTACCGACCACCAAGACTTTGTTGAAAGATTTAGCATATAATGAAGCACGTTTGCCCCTAAAGACTTGTTGCTTTATATACGCACTTTTGTTTATGAACGCAAACACTACGGCTTCAACCCCGTTACTCGAATAGAATTATTACTATCAATGTTTTATGCGTTTTACCCGAGTTCTGAAATCAATAAGCGGAATCAGAATTCATGTCGGAGAAGGTTTGAGCTTTGGTTTTAATGTCGACCAGAATGTTTTTGAATAATGAGTATTCTCCATAAAGTGCTTATAAAAAAGTAGGCTCAAATGTTTCTTCCAACTTCTAACACAGACAAGAGACTAAATGTGAATCAGTCCGTTAAATTTTTATGAAGAACTTGCTAGAAGATAACAAATCTAACATAAATAGCAAAACAAAATATTTAATTATTTTGAGTAGGAGTAGGTACACATAGTTTTAAAGCCCTGTTTGATAATTTAAAATTGAATGATTACTTAAAACAATAAATCATAAATTGGTCGTCAGCAAATTAAGTCACAAATAGTGTGGATGTTGATACAATGAGGAGAAAGGACAGGGTAACAAACCTACAATTTATTAGTTAAACAGAAATATGAAGATGCTCATTGAGGTTATATAAAAATTCTCCTCTGTTTTCCTTCTCCAACGCTTTGAATTTTGAAATAAAATATAAAGCCAAACATCAGAGTACCACATCTCCCTAAATCATTGGTTGTTTCTTTTTAGTGACCCAGTCTATGTTTTCAATTTTGACTGAATTAATCCCAGTTTTCAATTATATATTTTAATTGTTGTTTAATTGTATTGTAGTTTTTTATTATTAATTCTTTGGTCTTACAACTATTTCTCCATCTTATTTATTTATTTAAGACGGTATGCAGATGAAATAACTTAACAATTCTATTAAAAGGAAACATTCATTTAATATCCTTTATCAACATCAAATTCTATCCAGTTTTACCTAAACTCTAGACATTGCATTTATGATATTATGGAAAGAACTATAAAAATTCACTCGCGGAAGTGATTATTTATGTAATTTCAGCTATGGTATATCTTGGTTAGGATTTTCTATTGTTGCAAAGAATAAAGTCATAGGAATTTACGAGGTTTATTTCAAAGCATAAATACGATTCCTTAGTGTAGATGTGTGAATAAACTACCATAAAATGTATAAAGTGTCTGAGTGTTTTATTTATTAATATAAATCACTCAATAATGCTATATTTTTCTTGTGTTTACTGCTTAAAACAACGCAACCATAAAAAAGAGAGCATGGGAGAAAATAATGTTTACATCTCTTAATGTGTATGCTGTTTTGCATTCCATAGAATGCAAATTAAACGAGAACAAAGATTAAACTGTTTGATTCGAAGATTTGTGCATTTTTAAAAGTGGAAACTGAAGAATTTATTTGGCTAAAAATATTTCACAGCTTCAACTTTTATAAGGAAAATGTTATATCATTCAAGCAAACCACTCAACCCTCAAAATGTTTTTTATATAAAAAAGTTTGTTGAACTGCTCATTAGTTTAAGTATTAAACATTTTTTATACAAGAGTACGTGCATGAACAAATAAATACCCTTGAAAGCTTTTTAAGTAAAAAACCATAAAATGTAATACGAAGGAAGAAATACACAAGGAAATCTTGACTTGAATTTCGTATAAACATGACATTTTATTTACACTTGAAAAATATTCTTGGGCAATTTATAAAAAATTTCGAACGAAAAATCTCGCCGATTTATGAGGAAAAAATAAATACTTATCTAGAAGTATTAATGAAACCATCAACTCAGAAAAAAATTAAATTCTGTAAAATCTTGTCATAAAATATGAAAACTTTTAAAAATATCATGCAGATACATAAATTATTTCACAAATGTTTACATTTGACAAAATTTTCAGCAACCCAAAATGAATTTTTAATCATATGTAATTATTAGGTTACAACTTTCGAAGGCAGGTGTAGAAGATGGATTCATGACTCTCAAAAAGGTCCAAGGCACACAAAAAAAATGGCAAGTATTGAAAGCTTCCGTCCTAATGTTTAAAACTCTTAGCGCGACACGAAGATTTTTTTTGTCCCTTCGGTTTCGTCCAAACGAGACTTTTGTCTTTGTTGCCAACTTTTTCAAATATTTTTAAGATACCCTATATATAGCTAAGTCTCATTCTCATTGAATGAGATATCATTAATTACACCATATTTGAATCGTCAGTTTGAAAAAGGTAATAAGTCCAAAAACCAAGTTTTGAGAAAAATGTACAAGTAATGTAATTTTTACTGAACATTTAGAACCCTATTTATATAGAATACAGAAAAATCATGGAAAAAACGTAAGTGTATTCACAAATAATGTGCAGTTAAAAAAAGTTGATGAACTTATTCTATTTTTCATTTTTATGAAATTTCAGCTGAAGAAAAATCTTCAAAACCACTTAAATTGACATTTAAGTTACATTTCTGTTTAGTTAATAGCACAAATATGAAAAATAGAAAGACTAACTAAGAAAAAATGAAATTCAAAATTATTATGAAGATTAGTAATTGAGGCAGTATCAATGGAGTGGGTGAGTGGACACTATCAATGGAATCGAGCTAGATAAGAAAAGGTAAAAACACTTTTAAATTAGAACGAATTTTGTTTTGGCTTATTTACAGCCAGAAAGAACAAGAAAAAAAAAGAAATTAACTTAAATTTCAAATAGAAAAACAAAAAAATGAATAGACATTGATTTTGCCAAATTTAAGGGGCTATATCTGCCCACAGCGGGTAATTTTATTTCCTCTTCCGACTCATGTATAGAGCAAAACTTGGAGACTTTTTGAGCACAAAAAGTCACAATTTGCCCTTTTTTGGACTTTTTCCCTTTTTAAACTGACAATTCATTAGTCAGCAATGTTCCTTACCTGCACTGGCTGGCCGTCTGGAGTGGAGACCTGCTCCGCAGCTTCGCGCATCTTCAGAGCCATCCAAGCGGTCTGTTGGGCATGGGTGGTGCTGGGTCTGTGCAGACCGCCTGCCACGCAGTAGGCATCGCCGATGGTCTCTGTCTGAAATTCAGATGGGAGCATGCATCCACCAATAGTCAAAGCTATCATGTGCTTAACAACATTGTATACCTCTTTGGTCTAAAAGAATTGCTTAAAACTGAAATTTTCACTTAATGGGGGGGAATGTGGAATTTCTTCGATAGATTTATAAGATGATGAGTCTAACGGTTAAAGTTTATAAGATACCATAAACCAGTTATTGGAACTCGCCGTTAAGAATTATTTAAAGTTAAACGAAATGAAAATTTTATGCAACGAAAAGGGGGAATATTCATTAAATAAGCCTAAAACTTGAATAAATTTCACAAATATAATTTTAAGATGGAGACACGCATGGTTCAGTTTTAATACCTTGATTTGTTATAAATAAAAAGGAGAATTCTTTCGGTAAAATTGACCCTTTGGGGAACTCCAAAAACCCAATTTATATAAACAGGGCATATATAAAGGTTTGTGACAAAGAAAAATAATCCAAATAATTTTCAAAATTAATTGAAGTGCACCCATCAAAAATTGCTGGGTAGTTAGCTATTTCAGGAAAAAAATAAGTTAAAATTTCCATTTAATTATAACATCGATTACCTTATAAACCACAATGCCTTTTAATGGATAAGAACTTCGGCATACTTAAACTTCCTTTCAAACAAACCCTACTCAATGTCAACTTCAATGGATAATAACAGGCTTTCTTATAACTGATAGTCAGAAAATTTACCTTTGCCGCCCGCTCATCAGAGTAAGAGACTACAAGGAGATGCACCTACTTGAGATACGACTCCGGATACGTGCTCAAGAGTTGACTTACTTTATAAACATCCAGTTCTCCACAGAATTCGTCGAATCGGGTGTACAGATTGTTTAGGAGATCGATGACCATGAGGGGGGTGGCACTCGAGCA
Organism: Tetragnatha versicolor; assembly: GCA_024610705.1. Lineage (NCBI taxonomy): Eukaryota > Metazoa > Arthropoda > Arachnida > Araneae > Tetragnathidae > Tetragnatha > Tetragnatha versicolor. The sequence goes on from JANDEH010000009.1 coordinate 10,592,861, forward strand.
GATAGACGTAAAGCCTACGATGTCCGAGAACAGCATTGTCACGTTTTCCCTTTGTTCCGCTTTGACGGACTCACCTGAGAAGGAAGGGTGGAGTGGGTTAATTTTGGAGGAATGTATTTTTGAATTGTTATTGTGGAGGTTTGCAGTTATAGAAAAGGCAGTAAGAAGGAGCGGATAGAAATGGCAGTGAGAAGAAGGAGATAAAAAAGGCAGTGAGAAGGAGCAGGTAGAAAAGGCAGTGAGAAGGAGAAGATAAAAAAAGGCAGTGAGAAGGAGAAGATAAAAAAGGTAGTGTGAAGGAGAAGGTAGAAAAGGCAGTGTGAAGGAGAAGGTAGAAAAGGCAGTAAAAAGGAGCAGATAGAAATGGCAGTGAGAAGGAGGAGATAAAAAAAGGCAGTGAGAAGGAGCAGGTAGAAAAGGCAGTAAGAAGGAGCAGGTAGAAAAGGCAGTGAGAAGGAGAAGATAAAAAAGGTAGTGTGAAGGAGAAGGTAGAAAATGCAGTAAAAAGGAGCAGATAGAAATGGCAGTGAGAAGGAGGAGATAAAAAAGGCAGTGAGAAGGAGCAGGTAGAAAAGGCAGTGAGAAGGAGAAGATAAAAAAGGTAGTGTGAAGGAGAAGGTAGAAAATGCAGTAAAAAGGAGCAGATAGAAATGGCAGTGAGAAGGAGGAGATAAAAAAGGCAGTGAGAAGGAGCAGGTAGAAAAGGCAGTAAGAAGGAGCAGGTAGAAAAGGCAGTGAGAAGGAGAAGATAAAAAAGGTAGTGTGAAGGAGAAGGTAGAAAATGCAGTAAAAAGGAGCAGATAGAAATGGCAGTGAGAAGGAGGAGATAAAAAAGGCAGTGAGAAGGAGCAGGTAGAAAAGGCAGTAAGAAGGAGCAGGTAGAAAAGGCAGTGAGAAGGAGAAGATAAAAAAGGTAGTGTGAAGGAGAAGGTAGAAAAGGCAGTAAAAAGGAGCAGATAAAAATGGCAGTGAGAAGGAGGAGATAAAAAAGGCAGGGGAAGGAGCAGGTAGAAAAGGCAGTGAAAAGGAGGAGATAAAAAAGGTAGTGTGAAGGAGAAGGTAGAAAAGGCAGTAAGAAGGAGCAGATAGAAATGTCAGTGAGAAGAAGGAGATAATAAAGGCTGTGAGAGATAGAAGATTAAGCATGAATAAAGGGGGGAGAAATGTAAAAGGGAGGAAGTTGAGCTTAACTCTTTCAGTCCAGTCTTAGACGTTCTAAACTTCCCATAGGATTAAATGGTAACTTCGGGCGAGTTAGGATTGAAATGATCAAAAGAATAAAAAAGCAAAGGAAATAAATAAAGGAAAGCAATGTGGAGAAGGAAGAGGAGAGGGAAAAGAAAAATAAAGGCTTAAGAGATAACCAGGTGAAGGAAATAGAGCTCAAAAGGAAAAAAGGGAGAGAGGGAGGAAGGATAATAAAAATATATTAAATAAGAGATGGTAAGAAATAGTGAGATGAAAGGTAAAAAGAGGAGGAAATAGAGATTAAAACTTAAAAGTATAAAGAAAAGTAGGAAGATAGAGAAAAAAGAAGAAATGTGGGGAAGAAGGGGAATGCGATAAACTGAGAAATAAAGTAAGTGAAAAAGAAGCAGGGAAAAGAGGAAAAGAGAAAATGGTGATAATGAGGTAGAGAGGAGAAAAATAATATGAGCGTAGAGAAAGAAAGCTATAGAGAGAATTGGAAAAATTATCATATTTTAGCTTTTAAAAACATATAACAGTTTTAAATAAAGTTATTAATAAAGTATTGTATATAAACAGTTATAAATAAAAGAATAATCTATGATAACAACCGAAAGCAACCATCATTTTAAAATTTAGCTTTTGATTGGCAATTGTAACTTAATAAGCTTTATGGGTGTTTTTCTATCGATAAACCAAGATTATTTTTAAAGGTGTTTTTTTCCGAGTAAAAGTTCATTGTGATGTCTTTTCAGCTCTTTTACAAAAAAATGTAAATGCTGTTTCTCCTGGTACCGAATGATAAATAAAAAACGCTATTGACTCAGGAAAATTTTCTTATGTCCTAAACTTTAAGTAGCACTCTCAAGATCCTCTAACTAAAACTCTTTTCTAAAAGTAAACATCAGCAATAATCCTTGTCAACTACACTTCCCACGCCCTTTAACTGAAACAATTTGCGTCCACGCTACTTGTTGGAAACGGCTGAAGAGGGTGAAAAAGCCGAGAGCAGTGATTGACTAAAACTAAAAAAAAGCACTTCCAATCTCGTTCCCCACCACTTAAAAATAGCTCGGGATTACGCGAAAGTAAGAGCGCGGGCGCAGCTTTCTGTTTGATTGCGCAACTCATTTTTATAGAGTCTTCCCTTCGACTCATAATTAGATCTATAGAGTCTAATTAAGTCACAAGTGTCTCAACTTTGGAAAGACGACGGAATTTCACGCTCACCGACTCCGCTGATCCCAAAGAAACGGCAGCTGGGTTTGAGCTCAGGCCTTTCCCTGTGCTAAAAGAGGCTTAAGGAAATTGGATTTGCATGTGTTTTTGACAAGATCAGTTGAGACTCATTGCGCTCGGTTGATCATCCTTCACTTCAGTATGCCGCCCTAATATTGCCTACGAATTGAAGCATTTGGGGAGTAGACTTTCCCTTTTTTTTGCTAAATTTTTCGGTGGACGGAATTACTTGGCCAAAGGCCTGACACAGTTGGGGAGAATGTTTTCTTCTAGCTGTGTTATGAACGCTCCTAAAAACTACCAGGTTAGCCTCAGTATTTAGTATAAAGTGTTCCGCATGAAGGATATATTGTGGAAGCAAGTAAAAGAGGGATAGCACTTCCTAGAAAATTGTTTAATTAGACCACTCAGTTCCTAAAACTGATGATAACTAACTATAGCATGCTTTTATGAAAGACCTAGTTATAAGGATTGGAGGATAAGATAAAGTAAAATCAACAGGATTTATTTTACCTCAAAAAGAATAATCCCGTGTATTTAAGAAAATTTTAAAATTGTTTGATGTCTTTCCAATGCCAAAACAGGTATGGGGGTTAACATATAATCGAATCCACTAGTCCCACAAAAATAACAGGTATCTTTCTGTTAATCGAGTGCAAGATTCATATCTTAAAAAAATTAAAATTTGTCAAAGGGAAATATTAATTTCAATATGAATGAAAAATACATTGTTTAAAAGAATTGGGTTTAAGAACATCAAATGTTAAGAAATATTTACATCAAAACGGTACTTTTATCACTCAAGCAAACTAAAATTAAATTGTTAAAAAATATTACATTTTTCTTGTTAAAGAAGGATGCTCAAGTACGTAAGCAGAGAGTGAGAAAAAGTAAATTTCAATAATTTCCTTTATATATTAGCTCATTTAAGGAACCTTTACAGCAGATAATAGTTAATACCAAAAATATAATTTCACGGGATATTTATTTCACTGGAATGATATATTTTTCCAGAAGAAAATTCTATAAAAAGAATAGTTTGTTTGCGTAATTGTCGTTTAATAATAACAATAACAATAACAATAACAATAACAATAACAATAACAATAACAATAACAATAACAATAACAATAATAATAACAATAACAATAATAATAATAATAATAATAATAATAATAATAATAATAATAATAATAATAATAATAATAATAATAATAATAATAATAATAATAATAATAATAATAATAATAATAATAATAATAATAATAATAATAATAATAATAATAATAATAATAATAATAATAATAATAATAATAATAATAATAATAATAATAATAATAATAATAATAATAATAATAATAATAATAATAATAATAATAATAATAATAATAATAATAATAATAATAATAATAATAATAATAATAATAATAATAATAATAATAATAATAATAATAATAATAATAATAATAATAATAATAATAATAATAATAATAATAATAATAATAATAATAATAATAATAATAATAATAATAATAATAATAATAATAATAATAATAATAATAATAATAATAATAATAATAATAATAACAATAATAAAAAACAGGAGTTAAATGTTTTATATTTCATGACAGAAAACTATTTATTGGGATGTTTTATTTTAATACTAAAAATACCCTTTCTCAATATACAAACAAATAAGACAAAAATCATTAGTCAAAACTTTTTTTATAAAAACAGTTTAGAGTTTAGAAGCTAAATATCACTTTCTCATATAGAGTGGGCGCTTGTTTGAAAAGGTTAGTTACTTTCATTTGTGATTTAACCCACAAGTAATTAGTATTAACCTTTGTGTAACAATGTCGTGGAAAAAAGCTAATCATTATATAATATTTTTATATACGAATTAGCATAATTAGAAAATACAACATTTAGGCAATTTTTATAACACTTTCAAATTTTCAAACCTGGTATCATTTGAACTTAACCACAAATTTATAACACATCTTCAAAGAATTAATTATTTATAACTCCTTTAAAGCGAGTTCAGAGAAAAGCAAGCCTTCCGGTCCACGTTTAAGATTTTTAAGAGGAAATCCCTAAAAACAGTGCACTTACTTTTTCAGATCATAATTAAATGTCCTTTAGAACAATCGGGGTTAAAGGAAGCTCGTAAAAAACCCTTCTTAGATTAGTTTAAAGAAGTTTCAAACAACCGAAATAAATTTCTCCCAGCAGAAAATCACTTCCTAATATAGCTTAATACAGACGCAAAATAGAATTAATTATTTGAAATTAAAGCAGCTATAAGGGGTGAAGTGAGACCATTACAGATAATGAGCATTAAAAGAAGAGGGACTGTGGAAGTAGAAAATTGCGAGAGATTATCAGGATTAAGATAATGGAGTGTATCATTGTTCTCACGGGAAGTAATCGACACACTGAACCTCTTTCAGAAAATAATTGTTATTTAAAACGAATAAGAATGTCAAAAAAAAGCCTTATGTTTGAAAAAATGGGATTTTACTGTCATTTTTTCATACGTTTGATTCCGATGGGAGTGTATAATTAGAACTAAATGTCTTTGGAGATATTTTCTTTCAGCTCTAAGTTTTTGTAAGTTGTTTTTGCCCTTAAGTCATTCATCATTCGTGTGAAAAATTTGTTTTTGTTTTATTTGTTGCCCAACTGAATAACCTCTAGTTTGAATTTTTTATGTTGAAATACTTCACTCATCTCTTTTTTTAATTCAAAATCTTTCTGAAATGACCAAAATTTATGAAATTCTTCAAATAAAATTTTTAAGCCCTCATGTTTGTTATTTACCCTTTAAAAGATTTTGAAAACATTAAATATTTCTTTTAAAGGTAGATTCTAATAATGAAACACCTCGACCAACTAAGCATTTTCCATGAATAAAATTTAATTAATTTTTATAATATTTAAAGTTATGTGTTAAAATGTATCCAAACATGCAAATTTTTAATGTTAATCATGAGCATTTATTTTAATATTATACGCAAAAGGCATCAAATGAATTTTGCTACATCTTTTAAAACGTTTTGCAGGAATTATGTATTTGCGTGAACTTCTAGCTTAGAAACAATTATAAATTTTATAAGGCTAGAACACCCCCTACAACAAAAACTAAAACTGAGTGTATGAGCAAAAAAAAGTCAAAGAAAACATTGTAAATGAGCTGAATGCAATATCGGACTTCCAAACAGTTATTGCCAAGCACTTTACCTCAACTTGTAAAGAAACTACGCGCTCACAAAATTCTCTTTTAAAAAACTGTCATCCTATATGCAGAATATTACTCCCAAGTTCCCAATCCACCCGCATTTGTATAAAAATCTGAAAAAATCGATCCCATAAAAACTTTTGGAACATTTGTATTTCATTCCCGCGCAGTGCATGCCTGGGCGGCCCTACTGTAACTTCTCGTTACCCCGTCGCTGCGTGTTCTCATTTTACGCCCGGCTAAAACGCCCTCCCCCCTATCCCTCGGATTCTTTTTAACGTTCCAATAATAAGAGGCTGAATAAATAAAGGAAAAACAGCCCCGCCGAGAAAAAAGCCAACAAAAACACTTAACGTTCTCCGCATTCCCAAGAAAATAGCAATAGTAGGGGGATATGCGAATATAAATGTATCCCCCTCGATGAATTGGGTGAAAGAAAAACTAAGCACTTTCACCCTACCAGCGGTTGAAATTCTGAAGTTTTTGCGCGGGAATAAGATCAAACGATTTCTTTCATGTATATCTATATGGCTCTTTCACTCAGTTTGACGGTTTCGCTGCAGCTTTAAAGAATAGGCAAGAGCCCACAGTGGACAATCCATTGGAGCATTTGGTTGTATTTATGAAAAGCGCCGTTGTAAGTTTAATTGAATGCGACGAAGGATTTTTAGGCGAGTGGGAAACTGGAAAATGAACGATAGAAAGGGGGAGGGTGACACCTACACGAGTGTTTTGTTTTTGGAGATTCGGGTGCATGATAACGATTGGATCTTTTTTGGAGAAAGGCATTTGCGTTGCTTTTCTTGGAAAGAAAATTGCTAATTTTTGAGACAACTCGACGCTTTGGATTTTCTTCAAACGTGGCTTTTAAGTTTTCGGAGAAGGGTATATTTAAAGGATAGAAATAATAGTATTTTAAAGAAAATGTTTGTCAAGAATAGTAATGTGCTTTTTTAGTGGGAAAAGGAGGAGATTCTAGCTGTCTCCCTTTTAATTTATTTAAGCAATATTAAGTTATTTATTCTTAAAATTACAATTAATTTTCCTACGCATGTTTAATTTTTTGAAGTATGAATTAATAGGTTTTTTTTCTATAATGAATATGTTAAGCGTGAGATTGAATTTTAGCTTATAATTATATTTGAATAAAAATCATTATACAGGGTGTCCCACGAGAAGTGGCCCAACCCCTTTAACTTTTGAACCCCTACAGATACAGTCATGAAAATGGGGTCTAGGTCTAGTAAAGTGACCATGCTCCATCCAATGAGATAAGTTTCAACGCCCTCTGGCGGAAACTTTAAGAGTTATAATTTTTATTTTGAAAACTATGTGAGGTATGTGAAAAAAGTCAATGACTAAGTTGTAGAGCAGCATTGATTTAGTAGGAAAATACACCTTAAGCAGAAAAATATCTTGAATAAAACCCCTAAAACGCACGCTCAATTAGCTTGAATTTACGTAGATTTTACGTTTTAAAACGCTCCTCAAGCGGCAAAAATGAGAAATTTTCAATTTAATGAACTAATAATACTTTTAGTCATTTACTTAAGTCATAAAAATAAAAATTTCTCATTTTCGCCTTGTGAGGAGTGTTTTAAGAAGTAAAATCTACGTAATTTCAACCTAATTGAGCGTGCGTTTAACGGGTTTTATTCAAGATATTTATCCGCTTAAGGTGTATTTTCCTACTAAATCGATGCTGCTCTACAACTTAGTCACTGACTTTTTTCACATACCTCACATAGTTTTTAAAATAAAATTTATAACTCCTAAATTTTCCGCTAGAGGGCGTTGAAAGTTATCTCATCAGATAGAGCATGGTCACTTTACTATACCTAGACCCCACTTTCATGATTATATCTGTAGGGGTTCAAAAGTTAAAGGGTTGGGCCACTTCTCGTGGGACACCCTGTATAACATAACTTTGAATGCCTTTTATAATGGCGTTCTTTTATTTTAAACTTAAATTTTTTTTTCGCAAATAATTTAAAACAATTAGCATAAATAACTAAGAAAAACTCACATGAACATTAATAAACAAAAGAAAACAATTTTTTAGTCGGCTTTCTAATAGATTAACTACCTTGCGATACATTTGTCATTATAAACAAAGCTTGTAATTATAACACCGGCTCTCTCCCAATCTCTTTATATTCAAATTCATCACCATTATTGCCTTCATTTATCCAAACAACCAAATATATTGAAATTCCAGCTTTAAAAAGTATTAAACAAGAACTGTCGTCAAAATTGAAACGAGTCCCAAGCCTCGTTGATTAGAATAATAGTAATAGGCACCCAAATTCGCACAGGGACGAATAACACCTCTAGTGCATTCGGATCTAAACATTCCTCCTGGGTAACAAATGAATAGGCAGGAGCCTCCTCAAAGCTTTAACTCCGTATCCTTAATAGTGTCTAATGCCTGGAGACTCGGATCCGATTCGATTTATTCGATTTCTCTGGGGAAAAGATCAATCTGGAGTCTTTGTTCCCCTCTAAGTTCCTTATCAGGAGTGACAACTCTTTTCTCTTGGGAATTATAAGAAAATGAATCGGAACATTAGAAAGTTGGTTTCAGTATTTATCGAACAGCGCTTTGGTTGCGTGTTGAATAACGCTGGGTAAGATGAGGGATTAGCTTGCTTCTCACTTTTAGCGTCAGCGTCTTTTGTTCACAACGTGTTTGTTTCTTGGGAGCTTTTAAATTGAGTTACGAATTTCCTTACCTTTGGGTGGTTTTGTTTCGTTTTAGACGTTTGTTGTGGGGTCTCGTTTTGGTGTGGTGAGGAGTAAGTAGTTTGTACTGTCTTTAAAATGCTTTTGATATTAGCGTCCCTGTTGGTGAAGTGAAAATGAAGGTAAATGTGCTTTACAGATGCAGATAGAAAAAAATATTTTTCAGCCACAAGCTTAGGCTTTGAAATGTTGTCAAGGTTTGTGTACTTTTAACAATGCGCTTCTCATACTCACAATATGTCTTTCGTTTAGTTTAGGACACCAAAATTATAAATATACAATTTCTTTCTTCAGAAAATTTCTTAACTATTCTTTAATTAGTCCTGATCATAATTATACCTTTGTTTTAGATAACCAATTTAATTTTTCTAACCTAGTCACTACAATAAAAAATTTACACCTGCTTTTAGGTTTTAAAACTAAAAGAAAAGGAGGCACAACATTTTTCTAGCTTAAAAATAAGAGCATAATATGGTGTAATTGACGGTGTGAAGGTTGTATATTTCCAGAACAATTACACAATTTTATAAAGTTTTTCCCGCCATGGTAAGATGTTTTATGTAATACACACATTAATAAGTTTTGCTAAATTAAACCGGTAAGAATAATTAGTATATAAAATGAATAAAAAAATTTAAAAAAAATTCTGTCTTTGAAACCAAAAAAAAGGTGGCCAACAGTACTATGACAATGAATTTGGCATAAAAAAAACTTAAATTGTTATGAAAAATCAGGAATACATAAAATTTAATTCATGTATTTAGAAAATTACGTAATAAAAAACGTTTAAATTGTTTATTCTTTTTTTAATTCTTAAATTCTAAAAGTCATTAAAGCGTGTAAATTTGCTAACTTGAAAGATAGAAAGAAAATTGCTTACAAATGACCGAGTTTTTACTCTTAAATAACTTAAAAATAAAAACATGTGTACCAAACATATCAAAATACTGAATCAGAAAGTTAATATTCTTCAAGATTATTAGTAGATGGAATATTATCCCCTCAAATAAATTATCTTAGGGAATTTTTTAACCCTACAATGCATGATTTTTTAAATTCACTTGAAAATCATTTATGTGTCTTCTATTATGGTGTGAATTAGTAAAAAAATACTAAAAAAATTAATATAATTTTTTTCTACTTTTGATTGACAAAAAACTTTGTCCTTGTGAAATTAATTTGTGTCCCTAGTGAAATTAATTGTGAAGTGAAATAAAACCAAATGCTCTAAAAATATAAAAAAACAACTTATCTTTCCAAAACAATTTCTTTTCAAGCTGGAAATTTTTTTTATTTTAATTTATATGGTCCTTTTATTTTGGCGTTTTCTGTGTCTTGACTTTCGTCTCACTAGCTACTAACAAATGTCACAAAATAGCACCCCTGCTGCCATTTACTGGGAATCTAAAGTGCTATAACAATGAAATGTTATATTTATTGTACTTATTGAATGGTGTTGTCGTTTGGAAATGGAAGTTCGAGTAAAAAATGGGGAAAATCGTTGTGTTGCCAAATGGCAACAGTATGCACTGTAGGGTTAATTTCAGTCCATATCTCAATTTTGTGTCAAAATAAAAATACCTTTATATTATTATGCGGGCATTACATATGAACTGTTGAAAATGCAGATCTATAGTAGTAACATGATTTATGATTTTATGTATTGAAGTAAATATATTACTTTTTTCGTAAAATACATAACAAACAATGGAAAATCAGTTTTCACAGAAATATGTAAAGTTTATGACTACTGACAATCCAGACATTTCAAATAAGGAAATGGTCCCCAGCTGGCAATTCTAACACAGCATATCTAATCACTCATAAACCCATAAAAACTGTATGAAAAAAGTACTCCCGCATAAAAAAACAGTCAAAATATCACTTTCCAAAACGCTGAGCCCAATTTTCATACGCACAGTGGACAAATATACCCTAATAGACTCACTTAGGCGAATTTCCAATACACCGGCAATAATAACAACGCAACACACGCGGTGTATCTCGTTTCAATATTCTCTGGCGGAATTTTTATTCTGCATTATAACTTCGCAGCCAAACAAATACACAAGAAAGCCTTTCGAAAATAGCACCGCTTGTTTTAGCTGGCATCTTTTCTTTCCGCCTAAGTTTCGCTTAAGCGAGGCTGTCCTCCTGCAATAAAATTGCGTTTGGAGTCGGAGGGGTTTTGCGTTTCCAGACAGGGTTGCCATGCTCCAAAATATGATCGAGCCAGAAAATCATGGGGAAGAGAGTCCTTTCGTATTGTTCAGCTCTGGAGAGTACGCTGCAATGGGTGCACCTGATGGAAAATCAGAGTTTCGTGTTTTAGTTCTTTCCCTTAATGTATAAAAGATTTGTCACGAGTTTGGGGAGCTGGTGGGTTCTACTCCGAGTTTCCTTTCGGGATCTTTGGGAATATTTCCCGTTCAATGTGTAAATTCAGTGATTATATTGCTTGGGTTCTTTTTGAGGCTTTACCCTGGGATGATAGAGGTTTTCGAAGATATAAAGCGATTGGTGGTGTTTGGTAATGGATATTATCCATAGAGGAAAGACATTTATGAGAAAATTATTAGGACGAATAGAGTAAACAAATTGAAGTGAAATATGAAATTAAAAAAACGTTCTCGTTATTACCTATCAGGATAGAGTTATAACTTAACAGAATTAGAAAATGTTAGATATAGTAAAAACAAAAATAAAGTTGAGAAATAATTTGAAGAAAAAATTGAATAGAGGAGAGGAGGGTATTATGGAATAGTCGGGTAACCTGAGTCGGGTAACATGGAACACCTGAGTTTCTGCTCCCCCTCGTGTTGCCATCACGTGGAAATGCCACGAAAGCCTTAAGAAATCCCCCATGATACAGTGCGCAAAGAGTTAAGGTTCTTGTTGTTGTCTGATCAGTCACAGCAAAGCAAAGTGTGTTTTAGGATTTCTGAAAGTTTTTGACGTTAAATGTTCAAACCTTTTAACCTAACAGTAACTATGGTACTTTGATTTCGTTGTTAAGCATAATGAACACTAAAAGATCTGTAGTTTCTTATACTGCAGTCGTTTTTTAGCTATCCATGTTTAATCGGTCAGTAAAAGGTTTCATAGTACAAGATGGCCTGTCGGGTATTATGGAACATTTCATAAGAAAAGGGTCAGGAAAAGACTATTATGTTTGTGACTATTGTAAATAGACTCATGAACAAAACTATTTGAACGTAAATTGTTAAATATATTTTTATAGTTAAGATTAACTGTTAGTTTTCAATTGCTGTAAATCCAACTATTCCATATTACCCTCCATTTGTAACTTTTTCTTAAAGTACATTTTTTGAATAAAAAAAATGCTAATTTATTTGACCATTGGCCCTTCATTGTCATTAGTTATAGTATGTACTTAAAATGATTCGGTGGATTTGTATTAAAAACCATTAGAGTTATTCTTAAATATATAAAGGGTGTTCCATAATACCCTCCTCTCCTCTATATATGCTATAGATACGCTGAAAAACATGTATTCCAAGTTAAATTTTTAAAGACAATTAGTTAATGTCTTAATCTATTACAATGTAGAAAATCTTTCATTTAAAAATATTTGCCACTTAAATATTCTTTTGGGCTATAATAATACCACTTCATTTCATTTGGTTTATACCGGCATTAATTTAATTTATTTGTCCGTTTTATTGTAATAAATAATTTAGGATTATAGTTATAATTCTATTTCTCACTAAATACCTAGCTATTAAAGTTGTTTGTGAAATCCATGTAAGATTACTTAATTAAATAAAAGGAATTTTTTCTGGGAAATTAAGTAAATTTTACGAACTTATAAAACAATCATCATTGTCCAGAAAATTAAAATTTCATCTTGATTAAAATACCTTTCAGTTCTGAAACAGCATAAAACCGAGGCATACTTTAACCGAAAAACGTTAAGTACTCTCTCAGCTAAAATGACGATTACTTTGATCCCCATGGTAACTAATAATGACCAGTAAAGATGTTTCAAGTGCTCTGGAACTAGAAATCTGGGAAATGTATTGTCAGATTAGCATTTTGATCTTCCTGGCTTAGCATCGTAATTGTGGTTGGAATGAAGTGGTGTCGTACTCCTTAAAGAAAAGAGAAAAGGAGAAGGGGGGTACTTAGCTAAAAGCCAAAATTATAGCTTTCCAAGTAATCCTCTATCAGTAATCACATTGGGGGCTTAATGTTGGATCACGATATAAAATGATCATGTTTCGTGATCAGGACAGCTACGTTAGGTTCGATGGCTTGTCCTGAGCTAATGTGGTTGATGACAATAGAACAAGATAAGTTCTTCTGCGTTAAAAACAAAGATCTTTCGCCAGCAAATAAATAGGGCGAATCAACCGTTTTAGGGTTTGGGTTTTAGAGGTAGTTATATAATGGCTTTTGTTGGTTTTTGGGCACTTTTATTGTCCTTAAACACAGTGTAAGAACAATAGAAAAAGATTAATTGTATGATTAAGGAATTGAAATTTCAATATTTAAGAAAGGGTAGCATATTTTTTACGATTGAATCAAAATTGGTTAGTATGCAAACATTATTACAATTTTTATGTGTACACAAATTTGGGATTTATTAGTGATTCATAGAAATCGTCTTGATTGATGAAAAGCATGACTTAAGTTCATCAATGAGTGAGAATACAAGAAACGTAATGCAATTAATCTTAACAATTAATTTAAGGTGTTACAGAGGTACTCCATTATTAAATTACAATTTCATATATATTGGATGAGTGATAGAAATATACATGTAAATGGTTTTAATTTAGTATTTTATGATTGTTAAATAGCTAATATGTTTATTCAATAAACTCAATGTATGGTTGATAGAGTATAATGGTTAAAAGAATATAGTATATGTACTAATTTGGAAAAAAAAATATTTGCATTCAGCTAACAATATTTTGAGAAGTTTTCCAAAACGAATGCTTGTGTTTAGGTCTAATCAATTATCATATGCGCAAAATATTAGTGAAAAAAATAATTTCTGTTAAAGTTTTCGTAGTTTTATATTGAAAATATTTGAAGAAAAGTGAGAGTTGACGCTCAAAACGTAGAGTTTTACAAGCTTAAAAATACTTCGATATAATTTCAATTTTGTACCTAAAGTTTTAAATTATTAACAATATACTCTCTGAAATACTTCTGTGTGTGTGTGTGTTCTTACCGTATCAGAACACCTATATTTACCAATTTTTAAACTGGTAGTACTGGTAATAATCATTTTTTCGCGCAAACATAAACTAACGTTACAAAGTAATCGCTTACCAAGCAGAAATAATCACTCTTCCATATTCACTTTACCTTATTTTCTGATCAAGTTCATAAAGCTTCATAGCAATATCTTTCAAGGTAATAATTTTCGCTTACTCTATTTCCAATTATCTACAGTGGAGTTCATTCTGATTGGGAAATTCAACAGTCTATGACCGGGATTTAAGATTCCACCTTTCCAATATACAAGCTATCGTAGGGAAATAAGCAATAAACCTGTTTACAACAGCGAAATCGATTTCCTATGTAAGGGTTTACCAAATCCAGTAATTTTCTGCTCTAGTTCTTCTATCTGAGGTAGTTAGATTTCATAACTCCAACCTATCCCAACAATAATAAGCAACCGAAGGTCGAAATATAATCCAAGAGTTGCTATGTAATTATGATGAGGATTCGTTGAATTATTAGGATGAACAAATTATTTCAAAGTGAAAATGTTACGATAAAATGTCACTGTGAAATTGTATTTGGTGAAGATAAATCTTATTAAAGATATTTCATTTCTCCGATTTTCTAAATATCACCGAACTTTCCAAGAGGGGTTTTGAAATAACTTGTGATTTAATATTTAATAAATTTTATTTTGTTCGTTTTCCATTTTGTTAATGTACATCTCTATTGACGAATTAAAAATTGTCAACTGTAATTTTTAATTGCTATACGGGACAAAAATTCTATTTAAACTTATATACGGCCAAAAATTTATCTAAACTAATCTAAGTTCGCAAAACCTTTTTCAAGACTAAGCTTCTTCAAATAAGTAATTTAACAACACAGAAAAACTACTTCACAATTCTAATAAAATTTCGCACAATTTCAAGTTTAAATCAAATTTTTTAAAGCTGCCTTTTTATTTTTATACTTGTAAAATAAATCGTTCAATACTGTCCTTTGGAAGCTGCTTCAGAAAACCTGACTCTGAACAAATATTTAAAGAAATTTCTTTAATCTTTTAAAATTTTGGAATCTTTCAAGACTATCTGGTCTATAGAAAGAACCTAGGGATGCTTCATGCGCCCCGTAGGCCACATGTTGTAGATGACTGTTCCAAAGAATCTACTCACATATATTGTTCTTCAAATCTTTAGTCCGACAATGGCCTTTGTCCAGTTATTTTAAGATTTTATGGGCATATGATTTAGTTTTGTCTTGTGTCTGGTGCACTCTACTCTATCTTGGGTCATGCGCCATAAAAATCTAATCAACCAACCAACCAACTTTAAATCTTTATTCACCCGTGTTACTCTATTCACTCCAGTTTACGGTATGGTATTCCCCATATTCGATGTTATTAACTTATTGTGACACAATTCCTCTTTGCTCTCCTTATCGTAAGATTTCGGTTGCAGTGATAACCCTCACATAATTCACGGTTGGATTTTTCTATCGCGATTAAGAGTAACCCACGGGCAACTCGCGATACCAGAATAAATGCCCTTTGCACATCCCATTTACCCAGTCCCTTTCTCTTCCTTTCCCCAGCGGTTTTTCCCCATTCATCTCATTTCGAATCCGAGCAGCAAATTTCCGACCCAGCACGGAATCAGGAATCGCGAGTTATTGCTGATTCTCCACATAAATGGCCCATTGAAATTTCCAGCCTGAGAAAGTGTCACACGGAATCGATTCTTTGGAATCGATTCCGGAGTGGAAAGGGCGAAAAAAATCGATGTCACCCCGAAAGAGGAAGCCCTACATCTTACCTCCTGAACTTGCTCACTTATTGAAAGGGAGCATCTTTAAGAAAAATAAAAAGTTTCCGCTTCAAGTTGTGGAATAATTCAGGTCCCCGGACGCTTTTTAAACGTTTTGTAGGTTCTGGTTTCAGAGAATTGCGCGTGAAATTTTCTTGGGACTTTCCTTCTTTATTAAGTTTTTATCATGCTAGAGTTCAATTATTGGAAAACTAAGTAGATTTACTTACTCTGGTCGTGCAATTTATTGATTTAGCTTAAGTTTCATTTTAGAATTCCGGGTCATTGCTTCTTATTCTCGATGGTAAGTCCAAATTTAAAGACTGTCGATGCTAATTTTTTTGAAAGACTTTGCTTCGGTATCTATTAAAACAAAAGCTTACTACATATTTTACTTTTTTAGTTCCTTATAGGGAGAGAAAGCATTGATGTAGGAATTCCTAGGTCTTTTGAAAGTAATGCTTACAAGATAAGACGGTTTTTGTCAAAATATAAACTTCCATTTAGTTTGTCTTCCCGATACTTATCATTTATTTAAGTAGCTGTAAATATATTTTTGCTAATGGCCGAGTCTTGAAAGTCAATCTTTAATCCTTAATTAGCTGGCACTTGTGGAAGAATCAGTGGAAACAAGGTATTACCCACGCCACACACTCCATTCGCATGCACATCCCTTTTTACATTTCCCCTTCCCCCACATTCATTCATCAACAGACACGGGCATTAGGGTGGAGCGAAAAAATATTTTTTTCGAAATTCAAAAAGATACCTATGGCAAAAGTGGTCTTATGTAATAAAGATGAAAAACCACGCAAAAATTTTTGAAATCGGTTAATATCTCAGTTCGCGCATTGAGCTCAAAGTTTATAAAAATGCTTAAAAATGAACATTTTCCGAAATTTTTAAGATAATATTTAAATAAAATTTATAGAAATATTCTCGCTTGTAACCTCTTTATAAAAGCTCAAAAAAGTAAAAAAAATAAATTTAATGTTTATTTTTACAATATTTGGGTGCGCAATTTTGCTTGAAAATGCGAAATTTTCGAATAATCGGTAAGTTTGTTTCATTGTGCAGCACTTCACCCATTTTGTTAATTTTATCCTAAAAATAATTATGGAATTACTTAATTCAAGAGCCAGGATCCTCTTATATTGGTCATGTGTCACCTCCCACTGTACATTTTTAAATAGTTAGATATAAAAGTAACGACAACTGCATTAAATAGTAGTAGAAATGGTATCTTAGATAGAGCAACGGTTGCAATAGCATCTAGTGTCTTACAAGATATAGGAGTGATTACAGACGCAGATTCTTCCCATCTAATTGACAGATCCAAAATAAGAAGGGGAAAGAAGCATATTGGAAGTGTTTTAAAGTTTTCAGAAAATATGGAAATTAATGGACTTTATTTTGACGGGCGAAAAGATACCCTATGCTTAGAAAAAGTAAATAATAAACAATACCGTAGAAAAGTTAAAGAGGATCACTATTCTCTAATTCAAGAGCCAGGATCCTCTTATATTGGTCATGTGTCACCTCCCACTGTACATTTTTAAATAATTAGATATAAAAGTAATGTAATGCTAATTTTTCTTTTAAGTTTAATAGATTATTTGGTTTTCTAAGTGTTCCATTTAGATACATTGTAAGACTCGGTTTCCCTTATTTCAGAAAAAAGTGACGCTCTATGAGAAATAATACACTGAAAAAAGTTACATTTTGAAGATACAGTTAGGGATAGAGATGGTCCGCAGAGGTTCAAATTTAAGGGAAATGGTTTGAGTTGGGAACCATTGTTCTAGATGGATCACTGCTGAGTGTTGAGATTGTACGTAAGTGTCCTCAGCCCTTCTGAAAGCTTAAAAGAGATTTCAATATTTATCTTAAAGTCATACATGCCAGTGTGGTTTAAAATTTAGTTCTTTCACAGATGGGCCCAAACACGTTTTTCATGCAGTTCAAACAACTCTATATCTATCGGAGGATCTACTTCAAATAGTTGATCGAGTTGTTGAATGCAATGCATTCTTCACACACCCGGAAAACTTATTGTTTTCAATTATTGTCAATGAAAGTGTCTCTGTTCGACAGATCGCAGTTGAAAGAATCTTGAAAGCGAGAGAATCTGCCTGGGGGTAGAAAGGATTATAAATTTTGTTCCCCCAAAATTAAATTTTAATGCAACGGAGTATACAGATAATATTGACTGGAAATCATGCACAATCTATCCTCCACCAATTTTAAAAGACGTAAGTGTTGAAGATTTGAAATCATTAGTGCATTCTAACACAGAGCTCACTGTATACATAATGAAGTTCCCCTGCCACACTCTTGGCGCACTATGATCAACATTGATTCATGCGCCATAAAACAATAATCAAACCAAGCCACACTCAAGCGGTTGAGAGGTGTGTTAAGCTTAAAATTGAAGAATCAACAAAAGTGTGTGGTCAGAAAGCAAGAGATGGCTGCATAAAATCAACTTTATATTCAAAATCAGTAATGCCAGATTTAAAAAAAAACGGAATTTAAATTTATTCCTGTTTAAAATTTAATTTTTACAAAATCACAAAAATTATGGTTGGTTGGGTAGGGGGTGGGTGGAACTCGACGTGCAGCCACCTCCCCGTGGTGAGTTCTGGGCTGTTCTTACAAAACGGGCGAAGAGCTGCACAGTGAAACAAACTAACCAATGATTCGAAAATTTCGCATTTTACAAGCAAAATTGCGCACCCAAATATTTATAAAATAAACATTAAAATTCATTTTTTTACTTTTTTGAGCTTTTATGAAGAGGTTACATGCGATAATATTTCTATAAATTTTATTTAAATATTATCTTAAAAATTTCGGAAAATGTTCATTTTTAAGCATTTTTATAAACTTTGAGCTCAATGCGCGAACTGAGATATTAACCGATTTCAAAAATTTTTGCGCGGTTTTTCATCTTATTACATAAGACCACTTTTGCCATAGGTATCTTTTTGAATTTCAAAAAAAAAGTTTTTTTCGCTCCACCCTAACGGACATGCCCGAGCGGAGCTTTGATACTCGGAAATCTGGTTTAGTAGTCAGATTCTGTAACACCTCTAGGACAGTATGCCAGCTAATGGTAAATAATAATAAAAATTAAATTACAACACACAAAATGTTTTATATCTTTTCAGACTTTTAAGTTTGACAAACACCAAAATTCATCGTGAAAATGATTTTAAAATATTATTCACGACCACCTTTGCACACCAATACTATTACAATAGGCAAAATAAATAATAAACTTAAAAACATATTGTAGCGATGGCAAATTCCATAATCTTCATTTTAACAGGAAATAGATATGCAACGGCAACGGGATAAATCCGGGCATTAATAATAATGCCCGCGTATTTCGGGTAAAGTGATAAATACTCATTGAAAAATGTGAATAAATTTATCATATTGCCCACCAGTCGCCTCGCGCTTCGGGCATTAATTACAATGCCAGATTTATCACTTTTCCCGAAACAGAAATACTGCATTAGTTAGGTCAAAAATAAACTAGCTCAAGATGTTTAATGTGAATATTATTTAGAGCGTTTGTGATATAATTTTATCAGTAACTTAATAAACATGGTTATATGCCCTTAAATATATATAAAGTTATTTAAAACACAACAAGACCGTCTCCTCAATTAATATTGTCTAATTTTTTTCCATTTCGATGCTTGAAATAACTTTTATTAGAAGATGGAAATTTACATCTCTGCTAGAGATATAAATGCAACTTTAAAGTAACAAATCCGTCAGTTTATGATCTTGCTTTATGAACGTAATTTTTATGCCATACGAATTTCCAGAGGCGAGTGTTAAATTTATGTGAATAATGATAAGCTATAAAAAGACGAAAGCTATTTGCAAACTTAAATGAGCAAATTATGCAGAATGCTGGCTCGTTTTCCGGAGTCCTAACGTGTTAAATTTGTCTTCGGGAATTTTATATGAATATTTTACCGATCCAATGACATTGAATAGCTAGAGAACCAATTATTCAAAAATTATTGTATTTGTGAGTGGTTTTACATTATTGTTCTTTTGAAAAGGCCAGATGTCTTAATGCTAATCCAGATTAGTTTTGATGCTTAAGAAGATTTATTGATTATGTTCTGGTTTTCATAGCATTTAAGCGTAACTTTTCAGGGGTGCGAAGTAAAGTAAGAATACATTATTAGTTAAGGCAATTTATTGTGCTCTCTTAATATCTCGAAGGGTGGGGAATTTTGAGATAGCGATTTTAATAGACGCAAAAGTTTTGTGATATAGAGACCTGAATTAAAAAGAATTACTAGTTATGTAAAGAAAACAATTCTTTTACAATGTTAAGGATGAAGCTCTTGATTATGCAGAAGGAGATACAATAAAGTAATAAATTCCAGTAATAGAAAGGTTTATATCGAAATAAGGTTTTTTCTGTTTCCACCGTTTAATTAAGTGAAAAAAATAAGAATCCTTAAATTTAACACATGATTAATTTTATTTCTTGTATGTATTGATTTATTAAATTAGCCGACTATACAAAACACGAGTTTAATATTAAAGGATTACGTTTAAGTTTTCTCATTGTCGTCGTAAAAAGGTAAATTTACTTTTTAGGGGGTTAAATGTTACTTTGTGTGTTATTTCACCCCTTTTTTTACATTAATATGACAAACCTAAAGAACAGTATATCAAATTTAGTAAAAAATTTTATTTTCGTACTTCTTATACAAATGTTTTTAATACAATCACCAAAGAGTTTTTATACACAATTTTCACCTATTGATGACTTAGTGCCCACATGTTTTTAACTGTTAGTAAACATAGTAGAATGCTACATATTATTAGAAATAAAAGTACTCTTAATATTTTTATAAGGAAAAAAGAACGTTATAAAAATGTTGAGCGAGAAAAACTATTTTCCCCAAATCAAGCATTTATTTCAAAAAAGTTAAAAACAAAAGTCTACAGAAGCAAAGTTCACCGTACAAAAAACATAAATGAACAGCAATAAGTAATAATGTGTAAATTTTGATTTTATACTTTCTTTCAAATTCAAAGTGTTGAGTAAGATAGACAAGTAAGTAGTCAGTCCAAATTCAGAAAATATCTGCCTCTAAAAATTACTATTAAAACAATGGATTCAGGAGAGACAAAAGGTGTCAAAAATTATAAAAACATCCCCCATAGATAAAACAGCGATAAGAAAGATATCCTTAAATACAACCTTGGTGTAACTGGGCCACACTAATTATTTGCTTGAGCTAGATTATGCTGATAAAACAGAATGCTGAGAGTTTTGCCATTAAATTCATCCAGAAAAATGCTTTTTGATAACATGCCAAAGGTGAGAGAAAATATTGCGGTGGTGTTGAACCCTAAGGCGAAATCAATACAAGTGACTGATTACTTACGAAACTTTATTTAAAAGTCTAAAGGCTTTAGGGCTATCTAAAATGCTTCATTTCATTAAGAATTTTAAATGGAATAATATCATTATTTTGGGAAGTATTACTTAAATAGTTTAATGTTTTGAATTATTCGGTGTCTTAATATCAATTTCGCGTTTGTGATAAAAAATAAATATGTACTGTAAAAAATTAAAGTGACGTTCCGCATAAATTCCAGAAACGTTCCTGCTTTTCATGAGTTTTTACAGCAATTAAACCTTCCTGGTAAATTCTGGTTTTCATTTCTGAATCTTAATAAATCCTGCCAGAAGCGGATAGTTAGTGCGGTGTATGTGACACGCCTACATTATAGTCTGTATAAATAAAATTGGCGGCTCGTCATTATAATAACGCAATAGAAGTTCATTCAGAAATGACTAGTAGGGAGACCGCTAATTTTATTTACACAGACTAATTTTAAATCAAATTTTATCAATCACAATCAAAATTTCAGACTTGGATCTTAATTCTAAGTTATATTTTATATGGAATGCAGTTGATCATAAAGATGGGCAACTCAGCTGCCCAATTTTTATAAGTAACGTTTCATAATTTTTTACAGTGTGTATTTGAGAAAACAATCACGCGTAGCTTTAAATATTGAAAATAATTTAATATTGTCGCAGGTATATAATAATATTTTAGAAGAAAACTCTTTCCCCTCGTGTTTCTTGGACCTTTTCTACAGTTTTTTAAATTATGTAATTCAAAAACATTATTGAATCTTGAATCTTTAATTTGAATATAATTGATTTGTTTTCTTTATTGCTTTGATTCAATATTGAGTGTGTCTATCTGTTTTCAGACATACATAAAAAATATATTTTACGATGTAATAATAAAACGATTGTATAAAAAAATGACATAATTTAAAAAAAAAGTTAATTCTAAATCTAGCTTTTTTGTAAATTATGGTTTGTAATAAACATACAGATATTATTACAGATTACGGGAAAATATTTTTTTAGATTAGAAAAAGAAAAAATGTATGATAAATCATTTAAAGATTAATCCCCAAACTTTACCCAAAGAAATATAAGCATAAATGCTTCATTTCATGATCTACTATGAAGGTTTGTTTTGATTTTTCCATAAACTGCCAGAAATTTTTAAAACCAGAGAAATAGTGATGTAGTGATGTGCTGTTATAAAATAAAAATAAATAAATCCCTTCATCTGAATCTTGCGTAAGTGCTCACAACCAAATCCACTAGCCAAACCAAAAATTTAACAAAAATGTAATCCAACGGTTTCCACAAATAATTTAAATTTTGACATACTTAGTGACAATTTAATTATTACGAGAAAGAATGCAAGGGATGAAAACGAGGATGTATGAACCCTGGAAATGACTGACAAGGAAAACTGATTGTTCCGCCTGTGCCTAGTGTCAAAGTACAGAGCCGGTCCTTTGAATTTCGTATTCATGTATTCCAATGCTGGCAAGCAGAGGTAGCATCAGCCTCCTTTATGATCGAAAATTAGCCTCCTTTCGTGGGAAAACGAACTGTCATTTATCGTAATCGATACGCGTTTGTATGTTAAGTCAAATTGAGCTTATCGATCTACAATCTACACACAGCTTGTTTTGTCACCTCAATACATCCTTGTGTGCAGTATGCATTAGCCCCTAAATGGCCCATCGCTACTTCAAGAGTACGGGATTAGGGAAATCGAATAACATTAGGCTGACTCCAAATGTATGTTCAGGACTTGATAGCAATTTAAATCAAATTGACATAGGGTTTGATTTTGACTTTGATAATGCTATTGGAATAGTTTGCAAGAGTGTGATTAAGGGTACAGTATGTTTCAATCAAGTTTTTGCTTTTTATATATTAATTAACTCTCTTAAAATTATTAATATGCATGAAATGCTATATTTAAACAAAAAATATAAACTTTTCATATGCTTCCTTTATTTTGCATGAAAAAGATACTAATGAAACATTTTCGTGTCAATTATTAGATCGTAAAAAGAAAAAAGCTTCATTGAATTCATAACTTTCAAATATTTATAGAGTTTTTACAAGTAGAAAGACTCCATTGATTTTAACCACACATTTTAAGTTTATTTTACGAAAATTTGACTCCATCTCTAAAGATGTTTTGTATCTTCAACAAAAGAAAACATCGATTTGATATAACAAAGATAAAAATGAGGTTTGAATATTTATTTTCCTCAGCTAAAAGAAATTTATAAAATAGCAAAAGCACAAAACATTATAAAAAGTAAGTAACTAGTTAATCCAAAAACATCATAAAAAGGAATTTTATTGTGTTGGATAAAAAAATAAAATGATTGTTAAAAGTATTAAGTTTAAAAAATACACCTAAATCGCAAGAAAAAACTAATAGTAGGACATAAAACCAAATATTCTTTTTTATATCTTTGAAGTCGAGCTTTTAATTGCTGTAATGTTTTTTTTCAAAGAAGTTATTGGATTTTTAAATCTTAAACATGTGATATGTTTTTTTTTGCTTTTGTAAGATTAATTTTTTGCTTATATAAGATTAATTTTTTTGCTTATATAAGATTTTTTTGCTTATTTTAAAACTAATTTGATTCATTTACTATCCCTATAATTATTATTAAAAGGATTAGTATTTATTATAGGAAAACAATATTATTATATGTATTATTAAAATATTATTCACACTAGATATTAAATTGCTATTATGTAATTATTATAATGAAAATATTTGAACATTTCATTATAATTATTATTGCCATTATTATTGTTGTGTCTTAATCTCTAATAATACTTCTTCAACTTCTTATATTAGTTCACGAATTTTCACTTTTTGTCAGAGCTAATGTATTTTTATTCAAAATAAGCACCTTTACTTAACGTTAGCTTAAACAAGAGTAACGAAATAATCATTTAATTTATTTTATTCGAATAAAAATTTCAATTGAATTGTAATAATTAGTTATTAAAATAGGGTAATTATAAAAAAAATATTTAAAAATTTATTTTGGTTTGATCTGAAAACACAAATGATATGTTTGAAATGTTATACATAGTATTTATTATACACATATAAGAAAGGGGACAGTATTTTTGCGGAATAAAATACAATATCCTTTCACTCACGGCTTGCACACTAGGGTGGGCCGAAAAAAACTTTTTATTTTATTTTGAAACGCTATACCGCGGAAAAATTGCCTCTGGGGTAGGGAAGTAAAATGCAACAAAAACTTTTAAAATCGGTTAAAAATTGCATGCACATTGAACCTAAAATATGAAAAAAAAATGCTATTTTCATTATTCTTAAAAAATCAAAATATACCAAATAGCTTTTATAAAAAGTATCTAAAGGCATAAATTAGAAGAAAAATCTTAAGATACTTAATGGAAAGAAAGATGATATTTTACAATATAAGATTGCACTATAAGGTTGCAATATTAGGTAATATAAGAAAAAGTTTAGAAAAATTATTTGAAATCATTGACCCACAGTGATTGAATGAAATGTCTTTTTTGCTCATCCTGAAAACTTGCTTTTGAGCATAATCGTAGATAAAAGGGATATCAAATAAGGGAGTTAGGTTTCAGAAGAAGAATTAAGGCTAGAAACTCAGCTTCTAAAAGAAAGTCAGTTAGTTTCCCTCACCCTCACCCAAACTTAATTTGCAAGCTACAGACCGTATTTAAATGATTAGCTGGAATACTGCTTCTATCCCCCACATACACAACGAAGATTCACCAATCAAGATATATATTATCTATGATAAAATCTAATGGAACAGCAGATGGCTGGAACTTTGACAGATTCCCATGTCACACACAAACAAACAGTGGAACTTCGTGCAAAATTGGTAAAAGAGGCATCACGAAAAATCGTTGGTATTGAATACCAGAGATGGGTTTATAACTACTTTTCTTTCAAGATCTTCTCTATGCCAAATTTTTCAAGCAAATTTTCTTTTTAACTACCAAAAGAAGTTACTAACCAGTGAAGAACTACATATTATTACACATCAAACCAGTGGCGTAGCCAGAAAAAAATTTCGGAGGGGGATTTTGATATTTCGGGAGGGAATATGGGGTATTTTTAGTGGTTTTCTATGGTCAAAAAGGAAATTTCCTGAGTTTCGGGGGGGATATATCCCCGATTCCCCCCTCTGGCTACGCCCCTGCATCAAACTATGCAACATCTGAAAACAACTTTTTAATTCAATGGAAAAAAGCGATTTTTGAAAAAAAAGGCGAAAGCCAAGTGCAACCTTATATTGTAAAATATCATCTTTCTTTCCATTAAATATCTTAAGATTTTTCTTCTAATTTATGCCTTTAGATACTTTTTATAAAAGCTATTTGGTATATTTTGATTTTTTAAGAGTAATGAAAATAGCATTTTTTTTTAAATTTTAGGTTCAATGTGCATGCAATTTTTAACTGATTTTAAAAATTTTTGTGTGTGTTGCATTTTACTTCTCTACCCCAGGGGCAAGTTTTCCGTGGTATATCGTTTCAAAATAAAAAATAATTTTATTTTTCGGCGAGAGTTATTGATGCGGTTTTGTTGCGCAACCAGCGAGCTCCGATCGCGAAGCGATCTGTAAAAAACTGTTTAACTGTTAAGGGGGTTGGTGAGTGATAGCTAGCAAGGTATTATATTAATAAAAAATTGTTTTTCACAATTTTTTTTGTTTTATACGAAATATGTGGATTTCTGGTAAAAAACGTGTATTTTTAAGATGTTATATACTACCAATAAATTGTAAAATACCACCTTTTTCCAATAAAATATATTTTCTCCACATTTTTCTTCTAGTGTATGCCTTTATATACCTTTTATAGAAGTAATTTGATTTAATTTGATTTTTTTGAGAAGTTATGAAAATAGCCTAATTTTTTCAAACTTTAGGCCCAATGCGCTAATGCAATTTTTACCCGATTGTAAAAATTTTTGTTGCATTTTTCTTCTCTACCCCAGAGGCAAGTTTTCCACGGTATAGGGTTTCAAAATAAAATAAAAAGTTTTTTTCGGCCCACCCTATTGCACACACGATTGTTGGTTTTAAAATTATTATTCATTAACTTTTCTGAATATTTATGAGATACCACGAAGGACACTGTGCTTTTATGTGAATAATTTACTATCCCCTACAGTTAGTTAGGGAAAGAAATCAATGCAAAATCGCTATCCTTAGAGAAAGGTACCCACGAAATGCGTTTCTAAGTGGCCCACTGTGACATTCCATTTGTTAGGGCTACATAGTTGTGGAGAATTATGCAAATCATTTATCTCCATCGAATTGTTTCCCTTCTCATTTAGCAGGATCTATAGCAGTGGATTTCCAAAAGCTTTATGTTGGGGATATAACAGAGAGATTACACCTTGCTTAGACATTAGACTGATTCTTCACCACACCAGCTATTTGATACTTTGAGCTTTAATACATTCGCGTATAATGGTTCTAAGTAAACAGGTGAATGGAGGTAGTGAAATTAGATTAATCTAAGCTCTTTTTTATAAACCCAGTGCAATGTTTTTGCGTTGTGTCCATATTTGAAACACATATTTGTATTTTTTAATTCAAAACAATGAGTATTTACTTTTCACCTCTTATATAAAATATGGAACCACTGCTTCACTTTTATCATTAAAGATTAAGCTTTTTTATATTTGCATGTATTTATAATTATATTGAGAATTTAGTCAAAACAAAATAAATATTCAAGGAAGGAAATTTTTTTCTATATTGAGATTTGTTACTTTCTTAAATGGCATTTTAGTTGTTCTACAATTAACTCAAGATATAGAGAAATGGCTTACATTTTCACTTACACACAGTTTGTTTCATTTGAGAAATGTAGTGTGAAAATTTCATTAAATCCAAATTTGAACCAGACATCATTTGTTTCAACTGGCGTGCTTTTATTTTCTTTGCATTGAATAGGAATATTGCATTCAAGTAACTTTAACTCTTTAGGGCTAGGTGGTATTCATAGCATACCACATATTCACGATTTTTTTGAGTCTTTGCATATGGGTAAATATCTGCTACCAATTGTTTTTTGTGTTCACACACTTCTATTCTTCAAATATAGATGGCGGTTGTTGTCCATTTCCGAAAATTATTTATAGAATTCGTTTGAGACTGTCTTAATGTCGGGCACGTGCTCTCGCTTCTGATTTCATCGGTGCTTCTTCTATACATTTTTTGTTCCACTGACAAATTTCCCTTAATATCAGATAAAGATATGTTGATAGAAGATACGTACATTTGATAAATAAATTTAATTACAATAATAACTATGTAATGTTGTTGAACATAAGGTGGTAATAAAAAAATACCACTGTGCATTTATGCAAGTCAAAAAAGCAAAGCATGCAAAGTTGAAAAACCTTAATATTAATTAGATAAACGTGCAAATTAATTTATTAATGTGTATTCTAAAGCCTGATACGTGTTCTTAAGTTGTAGGCTTCTATTATACATGCAAAACGGTAATTTGTGTAATGATATCTTGTTTGATGTCCCTTGAAACTCTTGTAAATGAGGTTTTATAGCAATTAAAATTTTGCATAATATATTCTTTCAAAACTTATGACTTTTTTTACTATATTAGATGTTCTATAGTATTGTAAAAAGGAAGTAACGGTGAAAGTAACGGTAAAATTGCTCTTGTTTGAGTTGAAATTCCATCAGATGAAGAGATCGTATGATTGATGATCGACTAAAAATAATATTTAACTAAATTAAAGACTAATTTAACTATATTAAAGACTAAAAATTAAAAAATCAATGTAAAAGTTGTGTTTGTCCATTTAAATTTTTACGTCCATTAAAGCATGGTGGTATACCATGTTTACCACCTCACAACTGTTACTGTAATTACTAAAAAAAATTAAAAATGATATTTTTCAGTTTTAATAACATCCTTTAGTTCGTAGATATAAGTAATTTTGATTTTATGAGTGAAATAAAAATCTGTGCCTTAAAGAGTTAAGGCGTTAGTGTTAAATCGTAACAATACAAAACGCTATGAGATAAACTAAAAAAGTTTTCAAATGTACTGAACATTTCCAATTATAAAAGGAGACGCATATTAAAAAACTTAAAAATAATTTTTAATTCTGAAGTGAAAAAATAATGCTACAACTTTTTGTTTCTTTTAAAAATGTTTTTGAAATGACACAATTAGTTAGTTTATCTAGTTTTTTAAAATAATAAGGCTTTTAATCATAGATATTTTCAGCATTACATTTCAAACTATATCTCAACTAAACTAATATAGTAACAAAATTAACCCTTTAAGGCTGACTATAAATGTTCCTCAATAATATCTAATGGATAGACCTGAATTGATTATTATAACTTCATCAGCTATAAATCACGTAGATAGAAATAATCAATAATTCGCTTGCTGATAAATGTTCAAAACATGAGTAGGATAGCCGCACGCATGCTGTTCTAACTGGCAAACAATCTATTGTTCTAGCGGGTGCGGGCTTTAAAATTGCAATGCGTTGCGGAAAATAAGCTTTCATTCTATCCACAAGCGTTTCCGACATCTTATATTCATGGAAATAGGATCTCATCTATATCAGGTTATCTATCCACCTCTTTCACTTACACTGATCCAGTAGCAATACGAGTGTTCTAATCTTTCGATGCCGAATTCTTTTTGATGTACCCATACGTTTCATTTCCCATTTCGGAGATTTATAGCTGCTGAAAGACACCAGATAGCATAATGCCTTTTATTTCCCATTTTTCAGAATAACTT
Source organism: Tetragnatha versicolor (assembly GCA_024610705.1). NCBI lineage: Eukaryota > Metazoa > Arthropoda > Arachnida > Araneae > Tetragnathidae > Tetragnatha > Tetragnatha versicolor. Next base: position 10,621,482 of record JANDEH010000009.1, read on the forward strand.
AAAATCGAGAACATCTGGGGACAGTGGGAAACTTGATTGAAAATCCATATTTCATTCGGGAGGTAAAACGTGTCATTTCTCCTCTGTGTCCATCGCCTATGAGATATCTCTTGACTATTGCGGTGATTTTGAAACAAGATGTGAGAATTTTTTAGCACCATGTATAAAAGAAATAGCATTGTGTTAAGAATGTATGTAGCTACAATCTGAATTCCATTTGTTTATGGGATGAATAGCTTTTTAATTCATGTTGCTCTCTTTATTCTGGTAGATAATATTATTTTGAAAATGACATAGAATGACATAGTTTGTTAGGACTACAAATATGTCTCAACAACAAATAACTGGATTTTTCTCTTCTGTTGTCACGTTAAAACTTTTTTCATGCATTTTTTCTATTGTAGTACATTGAAAAGGGCAGTCGTTTTTAAGAAGTTTTATCTAGAGAAATATACAAAAATGCATTAGTTTTTAAAAACACAAGTATAAGATATTTCATCCATATCATACCTGGATTGGTAGAAATATGCTATAAATAAAACTTTAATGACAGTTTTCACAAAATCATTTCAACTTCATAGCTTATTTTTTATTTGCGCTGAACAGAATATAATTTTTATCCCTTTTCTTAAATTGAATTTCACCTTAGTTGTGAAAATGTTTATAAAGTTCTTATTGAATAACATAGAAGTACATTCTTAAAACAATCCCTAACACTATACGAGAGCTCTCAATTTTAAGTATGAATAGGTAGTGTTTGAAGCAACACACATAAGGCCCCAACATTAAAAACCTAAAACCACACTCTTTCTAAAAAAGGCCATTATTTAGTTAAAGATTTATACCATTATTTTTCACAGCAGGAGCGTGAATAAACTGACGAAACATTTAAAGCAGAACGAAAGACGTGTGATAAGTTTTCTCTTCCATTCGTAAAAAACTCCAACTAGCTGCGAAACTTAACTAGCGTTGAACGCAAACCCTCCTATTAACAGACGTATTTCACAGTTTAGCGGCATAGATAGCATAATCGCAAGCAAGGAGAAGGAAATTACCACGGACATCATCACTTTCTATCTTGACAAGAAACTTGCCGCTGGCTTGCTCTTAAAAATTTATTTAACACCTTTAATCTCCCTTTAATGATCGAAGCTGACACCTCGGATGAACACATACTTAAGTAAAGGTACTTAATGCATACTTAACATTAGCAGTGATCAGAAACTTTACGGGGGTTTTTATGACTCCACGGGCAGATCATAATTTAATTCAACACCGCCACCGAGTGCAGTAATTAGTGGAAACACACACAACAAACTTTGTGTGAGGGGAAATTTCAAATTAAAATGCTGTCAGATTTATCGCAGGGAACTTTAACTATATCGATTCGGTTTGCGAAATCTCATTACACTTTCTTGCAAATCCTAGCACACAATCACCGTCCCGGAATTTTGATTAGGAATGGAGGCACGTACAAGATGGTGTTGAGTATTAACAATGCGACGGTGCTCAAGATTAGGATACCTCCTAGTCCATTAACACATCAGAAATTTCTTCAGAGATTAACAGCTCAGGCGAATGATTTTCCATGTTCGGGACCAGAATCGGAGTCTTTAGACGTCCCACCACTGTTTCATCAGATTGGCTTAGACGGCTGATATTGTGAAACATCTTCTGAGATGTGTATAGGGACAATTTTGAGGTTTAATTTAGGGAAAACAAACAATTACTTATCAGTGCCGAATGCGAAAGGTTGCTAGACTGTGGAGTAACAAGCAAAATATCTTGTTAGGAATTTCTCTTTTGAGTTTGAAATAACTGAGAATAAATCCGGAGGTTGGTGGTTCGTGCGTGTTGCTTTGAGTTCCTGAGGCGGAAGATCAATTCGAATTCATGAGAAGCCATAAAAATGTGTTTCGAACAGCATTTGCGTGACTCTATATAAACTTTAACAGAATAAAGTAATTCAAAGTTCATATAGAAATGTTTTACTTTTAAGACGGACAAAACTGATTACATGCATTTTTTAAAGCTTTAGATTTAATAGGTACAACATTTGTGTGTTTATACGTATAGTTTTTTTTCATATTTATTTACCAATGAACGTTTAGGTATCGTAAATTCGTAAACACGTTTAAACAAAGTAAAAACTACTATAGCTTAAATTTCTAAAAATATTTTTAAAAGGGTCCTTAAAAGGTTTTAGATAAATATAATTTCATGATACTTAGATGTTATATAAAATTAGAAAACATTAATTTGATATTTAAACTAAACTTAAGAATTAGTTTGTTATTGTATTATCATCCCATTCATATGTACTTTTGTTCAAAGTAACAGAAAATTAGACAGTAATGGTTAATTTCTAACGTTAAATACCAAATGGGGAAAGTAATACTTATTTTTAAAAAGTAATTGGAAAAAATGTTTATGTGTTAAGTGATTTCCTTTCCTACCATTAATATTTACATAATTTTTTTCACATTAAATTCTACCGTTAGTTACTGCATGAAAACATGTGTGAGTTACATTTTGTCTTTTAACACTTCAGTTCAAAAAAAAATTTTGAAAAATAAGAATTTAAAACAAATAGATTCGTTAAATCCGTAAACGATGGCTACCTTAACACTAAAAACTATCAATTGGAAAAGAGAACACTTCTTCCAAATCAGCTCAACTACCAAGACGTATTTTCTGCAAGCACCAAGGAGAAAACTTCTTAAATTTATCTATTCGGTTATTCTTTGAAAAGAAAGTCTAAGAAAAACGTCACCCGTACTTGGCAAAGTTTCTTTGTTATAGGCAGTGGCGAGGAATTCCGTTTATCTTCATTGGTCGTTCGAAGAAGATAAGCGATGATGTGTATTAGTCTATTGTTAGAGGTAATGTTGCCGTCCAGTGAATAACGAAAATCGGCTGCTTTAAATTTATTCTATATTTTTTTAATAAAAATATACCTTCATTAAAATTGTTTTGATATATCGGTAATAGGAATCCGGTTTAAAGAAATTTAGTAAATTCTCTAAGAAGATCCACTATATTTGTAGGCATAAAAATATTTAGTTAATTGCAATTAGAATTTCCGGAAAGAGAGATCTCAAAAATATATTATCTTTGTTAATAAGTTTTCATGAATTACCTTAATTATACCTTCTGCTATTTCAACTGTTTCGTTTAAAAAGCCATTGTAATTTTCACTTATTCTAGATTCTCCTTCAGCTGAAAATTGGTGTTAAGTAAAATTAAACTACTTTGTATTTACACAATATTTGTATCTTTTTTGCATCAGTAAAAGCGGTTTGATACTTAACATGTGGCTATGTAATGTATTTACTAAGAGTATAGGTTAGTCAGTAAGATGACCTGGTGTATATCTGCTGCATGCCTTAAAAAACTGCTAATTATCTAACGTGTAGGTTCTTGTGTAGTAAAATACTACCATGAATACCGTGTTTCATTACACTGTAAAATATTATGGAACGTTACTTAAAAAACTGGGCTGCTGAGCTGCCCATTTTTTTAAAGTAATGTTCCTGGAAAATACCAGTAACGTTTCTGTAAAATACTGAAACGTTTCGCAGAAATACCAGTAGCCTATCTGTGAAATACCAGGAACGTTACTGTAAAATACTGAAATATTCCTCAGAAAAACCAGAAAGCTATGTGCATCTCAGATGTCTTGTTCTTTCATGTTTCTACAGGTATTTCTAATGTGGCATATTATGAACCACGGGAGGTACGATCTAGGAAAGTTATACTTCCTAGCTTTAGAATCATATAGGCTCTATATCGTATGAGCAAATCCTACGAGAGCCGAAAAATTTGTTTGTGCGCATGCTCGAGTTGGCGACAGATATTTGGCGAGATTTAGGCTACTTGGGAGGTATTGAGTTTAAATTATTTAATTTCTACCAAGCTGGTGTGGAACGATGGCCCAGTGGGTAGGGTGAAGGCTAGCTGTACGGGAGGTCGTGGGTTCGAATCTTAGTTAGTATCCGCTTCTTTAGTTTTACCAAATTTATACTTAATTTAAAGAATTTAGTTTTTATTTAATTAAATATTATAATTATTGTCATTGGTTTTTTATTTTGATTAAAGTTTTGTACGAAAAATGTGAATATTTTTAATTATTAAATTTGATAACATTATTTAATTTAATCAAAGAATTAAGTTATTATTCAATTAAATGTTAATTTGTTAGAATTTTTTTTATTACATTTAAAAATTTTGAGAGTTTTGTGTAGTTATGATGTTAGTAAATAAATTTTGATGGCCTGATGTTTATAATTTTAAATATTTTAATATTAGGGATCGTTTTACTAATAAGCTGCTGTGATTTTTCATTTAAATCCTATGTAATACACGAATTATCTATAGACTCTTAAACTTTGAAAACCAACGACCCAAACCAAAAATATACGGCAATTTGAAACTGGGATAAGAGCTTCGCCAAGTAGCGATTCCTTCGCCAAATATTTGTTGCCAAATTGCAACTTATCGCATGCTCACAAACGTTTTTTTCAACTCCCATTGCTTTGCTTCACACGTCCTAGAACGCAGTTTAGAATCATCAGTCGGTTCTTACACCGCATCTAAATAATTTGACTCTTTTAGTGGTGAGCGTAAAAACAAACAATGGTTGCCTGTCCGCAAGGATTCAGAAACGTTTCAGAAATGAAAACCAGAATTTTTCAGGAAAGTGTTAAACTGCTGTAAAAACTCATAAAAAACAGGAACGTTGCTGGAATTTATGCGGAACGTTACTAATATTTTTTACAGTGTACCACATCTATTGAAACTATGGAACATTCTTACTTGATATGAGATTGTACAAAATATACACATATTTACTATACAGGGTGATTCAGAAATAATCATCAATAATTGGGGGGGGAGAGGTAGAGGGGCCCTAGACAAGCATATTTCGAATAGGGATGGTGGGGCGCAGCCTTACCGTTAGAGAGCTAGGACCTAATGTAGTGCGAGCGCGTTTCAAAAGGCCGTTTTTAGAAGGCCCGTGTGACGAAACAAAACATAATAAAATGAAAAAATCTATTGCATGAGGTGAGGAAGTATCCCTACTACATACACCATGAATTCGATAGAATTTGAACAACTTTATAAACCATGGAGTGAGTTTCAAAAGTGCAATATTAATCTTTTAGTCAAAGAATGGAGTTCCTTAATGGTATTTAGAAAAAGGATGATCGGTGAAGGAATTTTCAATGATCGTAACATTGATCATTGAAACTGTTTGATCATTGAAAATTCCTTCCCAAATCATCATTTTTCTAAATACCATTAAGGGAACTCCATTGTTTGACTGAGAGATTAATATTGCACGTTTTAAAACTCACCCCACGGTTGAGCAAGAGGTCCAACTTCTATGATATTGATAATTTATGTAGTACGGATATTCTTGTACCTCATGCAATAAGGTTTTTCATTTTATTATATCTTGTTTCGTCACACGGGCCTTCTAAAAACGGCCTTTTGAAACGCGCTCGCACTACATTAGGTCCAGCTCTTTAACGAAAAGGCTGCGCCCCCCCCATTCCTATGCGAAATATGCTTGTCTGGGGCCCCTCTATCTCCCCCCCAATTATTGATGATTATTTCTGAATCACCCTGTATATAATTTATTATCTTTAAGTGCCTTTGCAATTTACCGGAAACTACAAATTTAAAAACATTTACGAAAAGTTAATATTTTATAAGAGTTTATCCCAATAAACCAAAGGCAAAAGGGCTACTAAATTCAGAAACAATTTAAGCCAATTAAAATAAATTATAATGCTTTGAAAAATTGCAAATTAGTGAGATTTCACTGAATTTCAAGATTATATCAGTGTTTGTCTACCTTGATTAGAAGGTTCAATTTAGTTCAAACTTGCTTTTTTAGTTTATTCAAACTATGCTCTTAAAGGTGTTAAATAATTATTCAACTGAAAAATTCACTTGAAAATGCGCTAAGTAAATGTTTGCTTAGAACGACTGTAATCGAGAGAGAACAAGAAATTCCTTTTAATTCTGGTAGTTACTGAGGTGTTAAATATAATTTGTTAAGATGTAAGCTTAAAACAGGAAAAAAGTTCATTCACTTAAAGTTCTTTTTAAGGACTATTTTAGAAACATTCAAATAAGTTTTATTTTCGAAATATTTTTACCTATACAAAAAGGATGGTAACAAGTACCTGTTTTGGCATTAACTTGAGCTTTAGATTAAGATATGTTGATTTTATTGAAATATAAAGCAATACGTTTTGCGTGTTTAAAAACGTTTAATACAAATGCGAATTTATTCATTTTTATTTTCAATTATAATTATTTAATATTTAAAGAAAGATAAAAATATATCATCTTCTCATAACTTTAAAATATCGTAAAAGGGTCCTTACTTAGAGTCCCTTTTTCAAATTTGAAATATAAGTTGTGCATTATTTTGTATGGCAATATGAACATCCATAAGTGGGATTTGAAATTTATTGTGGGCCCCTTTAGTGCGTTATATCATGGTATAAAATTTAATATGATTCAAAAGGCCATTGTATATTAGTTTGTTAGTAGTGCATACAAGTAGTATTATTATAGTAGAAATTCATACTTATATATTACTTGCTGTACGGAATTTACACCGTGTACATGAACTAAATTGGGCATTTAAAATCTGAGTAAATAATCACTTAAACTGCTCTCTAATTTTCTGAGATATACTATTGAAAAATTAAACGAAATAAATCAAAGCTAAACAAATAAACTTAAATTTAAACACTTATCATGTAACATCATTTTCAGTTTTCACCTTATAGAGCAACCAAACTTTTAGTTCATATACTGAATTAATTTAAAAATTCCCAGCGTGAATATTTTCATTTAAAAATAAGCTGAATGAAGACTTTGAATTCATATTGTATGTATCGTTTATTTAAAACAATATCATCATGTTTTTAACTGTTTACTTAGTAGTCTTGACGTTCCCTCGAATATACGTATTTGTCTATGAATTTCAAAAAAAATCTTTAAGAAGATAGCGAAACAAGCTATGTTAAACTTTTTATCTTTGGGGGTTACAAGACTAAAACAGCCCGACCGATGCTAGGCCTTGAAAATATGGCGTAATACATACGTTACAAAAGCCACTTACCGGCGTCAAACTATACAGCTGACATCTAATAATTGACTGAATCAAGGCTTCATAGAAGCTTGTTTCGGAGCATTAAGAAAGGATCGAGACTTATCCTTACGAAATTAACAAGATTATGGACTTTCTTACTTCCTTGGGGCGCATCTATTATTTCTTTTGTTCGCATCAAGATTCCGCCCTCCATCTTCTGGAGAGCAGATTGTTAAATAATTCTGAAGGAAACTTAAAGTCAAAGATGTTTTTGTGAAAAATAGCCTAAAGGGGGACAGGGGTATTTCTTTGAAAAATGTGTCTTTGCCGTTTTAGTCTTAGTTTTAGTTTCATTATTTTTGAAAAAGAGGATAATTAAGATAATGAATTAAAAATGCTTTGATGATGGTTTTCTCATTTAAACTCATAAAATTAATTAAGTTATTTCCAAGAAAGATTTCTTTTAAATATTTTATGTTAAGACTAATGAGACATTTGATCATAAATGTTACGTTTGAAAGTAATTTAAACTGAATTTTAAGTATTAAATTTGATGAAGTAATTTTAGCGTGTTATTATTATTAATATTTAAACGCGTGCGTTTTCATTGTTAATATATAGTAGGGGAGACCGGGGCTAGTTTTCCAACCTAAATGCATTTTATTTCCATACATTTTATTTTTGCTTATTTTTGGATAAACAATATTTCATTATGATCCTCAGACTGTTCTCTACAAAATGTAGCATTCAAATTTCATTACGCTAATTAGTTTTTTTACAAAATAGGATTAAAGGCGACCATGTCAGGTTGGAAAATGTGCCCCGTATGCGGGGCAGGTTTTCCTACAGTAAGGGGCAAGTTTTCCTATAGTACTACTCGCTGAAGTAATACAGATTGCTTTAGGAAACCTTGATTGGTTTACCGGCAGACTGTCATTCCTTATATGGGATTGCGAAACCATCTCATTGGTTATTCACATTTCTTATTTCTGCGCTTTGAATAAGTGTCTCTCCTCTCTCTAAGCCCGAGAATACGATCCTTCGAGTTAGTTGTTTGGTTGATTGTAAGACTTGGTTGAAACTTTAGCCTTTTAGGTAGCTATCTGAAATAAAGGCTGGAATCGAACGATCATGCTGGTTTGAATTCTAATCGAAAAGGTAATGTATTCAAAATTTGGCGACTTATCTCTAATTTGGCGAATTCAAAATAAACGAGAAAAGGAAATGGTAGGTTAGTTCGGTACAGGATCACGCTTGCAATCGAAAGATTGCGGGATGGGTCTCAAGTCTTTCGTAGTAGCAAATATCATTATTTAATATTATATCTGGGTGTTTCTAGAGGTTTGATCTACTTAAAGTTAAGGAAATAATGGGTTTAACCTTTTCAGTGCTAGCCTCTTCAAATTTTCTGTATTTTGTTTCTATTAATGGATTAAATATTAATCATGTAGCATCCTTTGTTAGCGGGCCTTGGCTTGAAAAGCAAATAAGTATTCTATTCTATTATCTTCAAATTTTCCATATAATTCAATGGAAATCTCGGGTGGCTTCGATTGAAAGAAGATCATAGAAATTAGAATCAGACAGCGTTTTTCATCAAACGGATCATCGTTTGGCGATCAGAAAAGAAAAATTCGCTTCAGCGTCGTAATAATTACTAGTGATCGTTATTTTGACGATTATCTGCCTGCATAATTTTTTGATTTTTATATTTTGCTCAGAGAATAAAAATCGTTTGTTGCACGAAAGATCACCAAATTACCAATTGAGATATTCTGAAATTCTCGATTAATTTGAAAATACTGAAGAGAACACATATCCTCAAAAATTAGGTTAGTGGTTTTGGCAAGGAGGGAATGAGTTGCTGTTGAGTTTAGTGTTTTACCAAAATATGTTTCATCATAACTAATTGATTGTTATCGCTCAAAATTAATAATTATTCTTAATCAAAACCAATTAAACTCAAACATGATTATAATTTGTATGCCTAAAACCAGGCTCGATTCTTGCGATTTTACTCAATACTTAATAATCAAACCAAGTCTTGACTGTCAATTCTGACATTTAAAATCTAACCCCGTGAAATTGATGTTATGATCACTTGTTGAGTTTCTTACCTTCAGGTTCAAACACTAATGACTTTTAATAAAAAAAAGAATAGGCACAAACATAGCCTATCAATCAAAATCGAGTTTTGTAGGATATTCTCCCAACAGCGCAAGCCTCTCCAATGTGTTAAAGGGACTCATCACTGAAGGGAAATGTGACTGGGTGAACACAAGGGTTGAATTAATTATACAAAAACGCGTTTTTAAAAGTGGTGGTCAAGTTTTATTTATATACTTGTTTATTTTGAATACTGGTCACCATTATAATATTTAATATTAATTTGATGATATCTACCGCTTTCCAGGTTTACGTATCCGTTCTGGGGTTACCCAAAATATCTTTGAATATTCACTGCGAAGTCTGGGATGTACAGCTCCCGACCTTGTGATATTCAAAGGTCTGAATGCTACAGGGGAATCAAATTACCGTGGTGAAATGGTGCGGAGTGTAGATATAATCTGAAACATTCTAAGTATTCCAGAGAAGGATTCCAAAAGAAACGTAAAGAAGCTTATGAATTATCAAAAGTTAGAAAAAGCAGTGGAAAAGTATTGTGCGTGAACGGTTGTAAGCAAATTAGAAGTTACATTTAATTTGGTCTGCATAAAAGCTTAAAGTTTTGGTCCAAAAGAAGTCCTCTTCAAAATGCGACAATAATAAATATTTTACTTTCGGATTTTACGAGGATTTCGTTGTCTCAAAAACTCTAAGTAAGCTAAAACATAATTGATATAATGAGATTTTATTTCTCTAGCGTAAGTGAAAATTGTCGATGTAAAACATTTATAACTAAAGAAGTTGGAAAATATTGGGGCTAAATTTACATAGATTAGTATAAAAAGTAAATTTTTCAGTTACGCTGGGGGAGAGCTGGATTTGAACCTGGTTCCATGTCTTGGTAATCATGCACTCTAACCGTTGAGCAACCTGGTTCTTTATTTTCAAGATATTTTAAAATTATGATCTAGGTTTCAGGCCGTATCCTCATGTAAAATCTAACATTGAATTGCATTGAATATAGATGAAAGGATTGATAAACTTGATTCAAAAAGAAAATATATCTAACACTCATTTATTTAAGTTAAAACATTTGAAAAGTATTTCTGAATTAAATCCGAAATGGATCAAGTATTGCGGGTTAAGGTTGCCACAATATTTGCAAGTCATATCTTTGGCGATTGAGGATTGGCGCCAGTTTTAAAATTGAGATTACCTGCTGAAAGCAGGATCTTAAAAAATGGAAAATACGACAAATTCATAGTTTAAAAACTATTGATAAAACCATCTGAAATTTGATTTCCTCATGAGTTTGTCACCAAAAGCGATCAACTTAAAAATTATCTGAGGTTTGCCCGTTTTTAATCTTTGGTACATAATTTTAATTGTTAATTATACTTGTAGTTAAAGAAATAGCACAAGAAAAGTCTAATTATACTGACACTATATGTACTTTAACTACAAGAAAACTATTTTTAAAAAGAAATTGAAAAAATTCTAGTGGGACTCGAACAAACAGCTCCTTTAGAATCGTTAGCTAGCGGTACGGATTGGTTGTTTGGTTTGTGCCTGAGCCAAAAAATCGTTGGAATATGTGCCCCGTCTACTTTAGGAAAAAATGCCCCAACTCAAATTTTGACCTTTGGGAGCCCCTGTGCGAGTGGGGGTTCCTCGTTTTTGAAAAACAAAAGCACGGTTCGATAGAGTGAGAAATCCTCTTTCAGTACAAGTATTATCAAATTAGTCAGTTAAAATTTAATGGGCTTTTTTACATTTTTAGTAAAAATCCAAAAGTTTACGCAAAGTGTTAAATATTGAAAAAATCGCATTTGTGACTAAACTAAAAAAGATATGAAACTGAAAGTACATCAGAATGTGTGTGAAGTGTTTCTTTATCATCCAATTCATTCGTTGGGGTGATCTGATTGTTCATTTAAAAATAAAGGCCGTTGGAAAATTTGCCCCAGTGGAAAACTAGCCCCGGTCTCCCCTATATATGTGTTACATAAAGAGTATTACAGAATAGAGTAGCTTAAAAGTCTATTTAAATCCAATTTAAGGTGGAACCAAAAGAATATATCTTTCTCTCTATTAAAACATCAGCATTAACAGTCACAGGTACGGATTTAAAATACAGATATTTATATGTAAAAAAGTTTTTTAATAGGAATATCGCTTAGAATAAGCAAAATATAAAAGAAATATAACCTAACCAATTAGAGACCTGTAGCGAAATTGCTCCTCATCAATTAAGAAAACGCTTTTTAAAAGTTTAAATGCGTCCATAATCAACAGAAAAACTGTTTTAACTTGTATCATACATTAAAAAATGAAAAAAATATACATACTAAATACTAAAATATTTCCTTTACCCCAACAAAATTCAACCAAATACCACCACAGAAAGACAAAAAATATTTATAAACTTTTCCACCCATTCTTGAAAAAAGCGAAATATTTACTGACCTCTCCACAGCTTTCGCGCTACTTCTGCTGGGAAGATAAGGTGTAGAAGATCAACGTTCTTTTGCCTCTCCTCTTCAACGGCTTGACTAGCCTCCTGGATAGAGTTTTTGAGCTTGTCCATTCGCTTTTTGAGTCCATCTTGGGCACGTGTTTGCTCCTCGACCAGCATGATATCCCGCGTTGCGTCGTGCACAGGAATGTCTGAGATATAAAGGCCCCGGCCTATCAGACCTGATAATCCTTTGATTACAGGAGATCCTAAAAAGAGTAGGCTCTGCGATTCTGGACACATCAACATCTGGCCTTTTATATTCATACCCTGAAATGGTAATAATAGAGGTAATTTTATGAGGGAAATGCTGAAAGCACAAGATTTTTTGTTTAATTTTTAGTAACACACAATAATAATTCTAGTACTCGCTTAGTATTTCATTCTAAGTAATTTTTCCAACTAAGTATGTTTTTACCAATGAGCAAATGGGTGTAGCAAAGGGAGGATTTGAGAATAAATCTCCTCGAAAGTGAGAAAATTTATTTTCTTTTTTGACCATAGAAAGGTCCTGTAATTACCCACTCTACTGAAATTACAATATACCTCTCCGAAACTTTTTTTCTCAAGACGACACTGAGGTCATCCCCCAAAGAATCTTAAAATGCAATGCAAGAATTTTCGTCAATTTTCTTAAAGATTTTCTGATTTTTAAATACACATTGAACAAATGAAAAACATTAATAAACTATTCTTCCATAAAATGCAAATCAGAAAAACTTAAATACAAAATAATGTGTAAAAATAGTTTTTATGTAAAAACAATTATTAAATTCGTTATCAATTATCATCGCAATCGACATACTTAGCTCAATCAAGTTTTAATCCATAATTTAGGTTGCTTTTGATGTAATTTTATATTTTGTTGTTTTTAAACATAAAACTACCTTTTTAAATTAGCACACGTGTCCCCTTTCAAACTAACCTTATTTAGCGTATTATAACCCTTAATAACATTAAACAATCAAATTTGATGAACCAGACAAGTTTATAATGCTTTTATCTAAATTCATTTTCCTCTACATTAAGGTGTTTTCATATAAAAACCTCCTTAAGAATCCGACTGAAATATACCAGGCAAGGTGCCTCCCAGCTATTTGATTACTAAGTTTAAGCTATTAGCTAACTTAATCTCTTAAAAAGAGCGTTGCATTAACGGCAAATTGGAAAGAAGTACTTGAATTAATAATGTACCTTGCGCAATAATCAGAAAGTAAATATTATAGTCGAGATATTGAATGAAAAATATAATTTTTCACATTATCGTTCTACTCATTTTAATTTTATACCTACGCTCTAATGATTCTGGAATTAAAAGTTTTGCAAATATCAATACTCTTATAGAGAAAATAGAAAGTTTTTTTGTTGGGTATACATTTTAGAAATTATGATAATTACTGCATTCAAGCAGAACAGTATATTTTATTATTAAAATACTTAATTTTCCGTACTTACGACAGATTCTAGAAGTAAACTATGCTCTTTACTCTAAGAGATTAAGTCACTCATTAACTCTTAAGATACGTGCAGCACTGATTTTAAGCGTTAATGTTTTAATAATAAATTAATTAGTTGGAATGTCACATTATTTAAAGTTTTAAATTGGATAGTAAACCTAGAATAATCTCGGAAAACATGTTTTATAATTATGAACTAAGATATCATAGTAAGAAAGCTTTAAGTATAAAAAAAATTATGAAAACCTTTTTGGGATCTACCCAAATAGTGGACGTAGAAAAATGGAAAATAACTAGAATAAAACAAAAACATACATGATCAGTTAAATTCTAAATCCAAGCAAAAATCATACAGGTATACTTCTTTCCAGTGAACTATTATCATCATAATTCTAAACAGGCCTTTAGTACTTAAGTACCTTTTAAAATGTTCCGCATAGTTTCAAAACGACTCTTCTTACTACGCTAATGCTAAATGAAATTCCTTTTTAACCCACTTAAGAATCTATTCTCCATGTTCTTCGCCAGCATCAGATTTAACCGAATAGCCTTGAAAAACCAGAAGAAAACTAGCTCTGACATTCTGCTCTGGACCGCACACCATTAGAATGGAAATGTAAGTTAAGCAAGTGAGAATTCGACCTATGTTTCGGCTAATCACGGAATTCCGAATAGCTTCGGAACCAATCGGATCGACTCGGAAGACTTTTTTCTCGAGAAAGGCATTCGAAGTCCGATTGAAAAAGAAAGAACACGCTGGCCGGGTTTGCGGGACACATAAAAATATAAATTGGCTCTTCGGCAGAATGCTTAGGTTTTGATTTTGGAACAAGAGTTCAAGTTCTGCGAAGATTTCCTTGGAGAATGGTGTTGGGAGGTGAGCTGGGGATATTTTATGAGACTTTTTAGAGAGGAAAAAATTTCCCCAAAGAAAAAAAATTATTTCCTTCGGTGCAGAACTGAAATACTAAAGAAGTTCAACTTTTAAAAAATTATTTTTAAGTAAATTATTTAAAATTAGAGTAGAGCAACCGATAATAAAATAATAATCTCAATTAAATAAAAGACGAAGTTTTAAAATTATTTGTGAGACAAATTAGGGTTACTTGGGGTAAGTGGGTCACAGGGGTAAGTGGGTCACCCCCTAAAACTATAATATGTACAGGAAATTTCACACTTACTCGCATTGATTATGTTACAGCTTGTCACACCGATGAGTTTTGCATATATTTGAGATTTATTTAATTTATTTTTAAGATTATAGAACTAATTTAAAATAGATTCCCAGAATGGATTTTTTGGAGAGTTCAAGACGTATTTTTCAAAGAAGTATTTCCAGGTAAGTTTTCATTACAATTTAAAGTTTATTGAACTGTTTTGCAGAGTTTGACCTAAATTTCATAAGGCAATTTGAAATTTTTCAAAATTTTTAATTTTGAAGTGTTTAACAGGGGTGTCCCACTTACCCCATAGTTTTAGCATGGTTGGGGTAAGTGGGACCCCTCAGTGTGGGGTAAGTGGGACCCTTTATTATGATATAAGTGGGTCCTAGAGGGTCCCCATATGATAAAGGAATTACTACTGAAGATATGAGCGGATTTTAAGGGGGTTATAGGGACAATTTCCCCCAATATTTTCAGAAAATTTCTATTTATAGTAGCAAGTAGCAAGACCTTTTACTCACCACTTCAAAATTCATTAAAATTAATTAATAGTTTGATCGACATTTTATATCAAATTTGCGTTTTAATTTAAGTTATGGTGAGTAAAGTGAAATATCTCATCAATAGTGTTCATTCTCATTCAGTGTGTGTGATTTCTTTTTTATCTTACAATGTGTATTAAAGTACCAAAATAAATCTTAATCAATCTTATTATGTTTTTTAAACACTATTTTATATGCTAAAGTAAAACATATCCCTTTGGCCTTTCAAAATATTCTTTAAAATACTTATTTTGCTTTTCATTCTATTCTTACCTTGTCATATTGATTTTGATGTGAGTGTATTTCTCACTCATGGACACAGTTAGAATAAAATATTTTATATTGAAATTTACTGTACTTTATCAAGTAAAACCCACTCACTTCCTTTTACTTGCTTTAAATATAAATAAAGAGGGGGTGACCCACTTACCCCATCTCTTGGGGTAAGTGGGTCACCCATCTCATTTTTGATAAAAAGACCAGTTAAGAAAAATATAAAGCTTTATTTTAGAAACTACTGATAAATTTTTGTTTATCGATAGACTCTTTAACGAAATTAGTCAACAAGTACAAAATAAACCCCTTCAAATTTTTTCTATAAAGCTCCAAAATTGTACTAGGCCAAAAAGGGGTCCCACTTACCCCAAGTGACCCTATTTTTTAATGAAGTGAATGTATAAGGTCAACAATTTAAGTGCTTACCATTGACTGATAAAAAGCAACAATTTTCATAAATTAATTTAATTTTCAATTATGAGTATTGATATAAATAAGTCTTAATTCTTGAAATTTGCATAATATCATATTCAGTTTAATATTCTTTTAATGAGGCGTGGATGAATAATTCCTTTTTTTCGCTTTAGCTATTTGAAATTGTTTTCTTCTCAATAATTTATTTAATAATACTAATTAGAGGACATGTCCGATGCATAATTTAACCCTTTAGCCCTAGACCACCCGAGGAGACTGCCATTGAATCATATGTAAATTTAAGGCGTCTAGAACTGAAAGGGTAAGGGAAGGTACTGATTTATTTGATTTCTAAGTATTCTCTAATTATTTTACCAAATGTGTTTCCAAAGATATCTATTTTAAAAATCTAGAAATAATCTATCTAGTGTCAAATACATAAGTTCATATTTTAAGCTTTTAAAAAATGAAAGCTTAAAAGAGATTAAATTTTGCAACATAGAAAAATTAATGAATTCCCTTTATCTAACTAAAACTTCTTTACTTTCATCGTTAAAATACATGGGCTACATTTTAAAATGAAACAACAAAAACAAACGAATCATCTCCTAACCATCCAACTATTTATTTTTCCTTGATGTTACAAAACATCCCAATAACTAACATCCCATTTATATAAACTCAGTAAACTATTACATTACTCTTCCAAACTTAAACAACCATTCGGACACAGAAATTGTCAAACCAATCCTTCTAAACCTGAAACAATTTCTTCAAATAATTTCGCCCAATTTGGCTGGTCAAACAAGACAACCAAGTCAGTGTCTGGCATGAGCTTAAAGCGAAATCCTTCAAAAAGAATGTTGGGCCCCAAACGTGCGGCTAAATGAGACGGAGGCCATCCGGAGCCAATATCCCCTGCTCATGAGCAGTCCTAATCCTCCACGGTGCGACTTCTTTAAGTCTTTCTTGTTCCGTCCGCCATTTCAAATTGAGGAAGTCGGTTTGATGAACCGGCTTTGTGGCGAGCGCTTCCGGCTGGATAGGGACATTTCTGGAAAGAGGATTCAGTTGACGTTCATTGGGATTTTGAGTCAAAAGTGACATTTAGTTTGAGATTGGTACTATTTAGTACCAATTGGAAGGGTCAGTACAAATTGAGATTACTAACTGCACTGTAAAAATATTAGTAACGTTCCGCATAAATTCCAGTAACGTTCCTGCTTTTTATGAGTTTTTACAGCAGTTTAACACTTTCCTGGAAAATTCTGGTTTTCATTTCTGAAACGTTTCTGAATCCTTGCGGACAGGCAACCATTGTTTGTTTTTGTTTTCACGCTCACCACTAAAAGAGTCAAATTATTTAGATGAGGTGTAAGAACCGACTAATGATTCTAAAACTATGTAGTACATCCTTCATAGATCGGTACCTCCCGTGGTTCATAATAAGCCACATTTTGAATACTTGTAGAAACATGAAAGAACAGGACATAATATCTGAGATACACATAGCTTTCTGGTTTTTCTGCGGAATATTTCAGTATTTTACTGTAACGTTCCTGATATTTCACAGATAGGTTACTGGTATTTTTGTGAAACGTTTCAGTATTTTACAGAAACGTTACTGGTATTTTCCAGGAACATTACTTAAAAAATGGGTAGCTCAGCTGCCCAGTTTTTTTAAGTAACGTTCCAGAATTTTTTTACAGTGTGGAATGGTCAATACAAATTGAGATTACTAACTGTAATGATCAATAGTAATTGAAGTTACTAATTGAAATGATCAATACAAATTGGAATTACTAATTGATATGAGCAACACATTGGGATGACGAATACTAGTTGGAATTAATCTATAAGGGTGATTCTCTAGAAATGTGAAAAATTTCGGTCCCGGGGTCAAAAATCCATGTATTGTTAAATTAATAATGTTACTAAAATTAATTTTTTCTTTCCAACATTCTGATAAATAGCCCTATGATAAGTATGGCACATAAGTATAACAAATTTTGAAAGCAAAATTTAAGGAATTAAAAAACTTGAAAGCTCAAAATTTCATCATTTTGGTTTGTCCCACTACTGACAAAAGCTCAAATAAAAGGAATTTTAGTGTACTAAAAGCATATTTTCCCCTGATTTTTTATCCAATATTATTAATAATATTTTATAGTTTATGTATTTGTGGAAGAAATTTTTTTTTTGAATTTTTTAAATTACATTTTCGAATTGAAACATGGTTGTCCCAGGCAATAACGTTTTTTACTGGACATGAACATTTTAGTTAATTATGAGGCATATAAAAATGACAGAATAAAGCAATTCTTTTTTTAATAATTAATTACAATCAGAATAAGTGAATATTCACTTTTAATGCAATAATAAAGTGTTTTACTTGGAAAATTTTTACTTTGAACTGTTCATAACAGAGCGTATGCTTTTAAAACGTCATTATCCTGGCATCCAAATCTCCTAAACGAAACGGAGTAAAAAATTGAAATTTGGATATGATAGAGGTATTATGATTTTATGGTGAATGTGAAGTTTGTAGCCCTAATAAAAAAATAAAAAAATGGCGAAGGAATTACTTATAAAAACGTCATTATCCTGTCCCGTCATTATCCTGGCATCCACATATCCTGAACGAAAAGGAGTATATTATTGAAATTTGGATATGTTAGAGGTATCATGATTTTATGGTTATTGTGGAATTTTGAGGTCTAAATCTGAAAAAATAAAGAAATGACGGAATGGTAAAAATCATCATTTTCCTGGTGCGTTATTATCCTGGCATCCATATCTCCTAAACAAAATAGAACATATTGTTGAAATTTGGATATGTTCGAGGTATCATTATTTTATGGTTATTGTGAAATTTTCAAGTCTAAATCTGAAGAAATAAATAAATGGCGAAATATTTATTTTCTACGGTGTCATTCTCAAACTAGCAGCGGGCGCTCGAGCACTCTGACTCGGCGGCGTACCGAAAATGCCTATCACGGTTAATCGCCATAAAATTTAGGTAAGAATTTTTTCCACACTAAATGTATTTAAACTTTACTGCCGCTTATTGTATATCAACTAGGACGTGTTTATCTAACATTTAAAAAAATTCAGAAGTTGTGAAAGAAATTTTTTTTTCAAAATTTGTGTTTTCATTTTTTCTAGAGAATCACCCATTAGGAACAGTGTTCTTAATCTATTTTTAATATTATGACATGACAAATGTATAATTAACGAACGCAAAATATTAATATTTTTTTGTTTAATTTAATTTTTATAGTTCATAACGTCTAATAAGGGGATTGATCATTTATATATCTGAAACATTCTACTTTTAGAAGAGAGAGGGTCTGAGATACCCCGAGCAAGAAAATTACCCGAGAGCAAGAAAACTATATAAGTATTATTCTCGTCATTAGAATGTCATATTATTATCATATTGTTTTATCAATCAATTTCTTATTTGTAGGAAGATTATCAGAACAGTGTTTTGCTTAAGAATCAATGCATAGTAAAATGAAAAATAGGATATTCCCTATTTTTAAAATTTAACTAATCAAAAAATGTTTTAATTTAAGTTAATGCATTTTTTATGAAAATTAATGCAAAATTTATAACATTTGATTACATCCAAACAAATGTTTGTTTTAAAATAAATTCTTCGCATTAGTTGAATCCAAGGCACCTTTGAGTAAAAGGAATCCTTTAAATTTAAAAATGCGCGGATTTTTACTTCCATATCCTCCTCTTTTTTCTATGTTAAACTTTTGCAGATAACTCGTATTATAATATTTTTGCTACGAAAGTATTATAAAGGAAACTACCAGTAAGAAAGTATATGTGAGGTGGAAAGCGAAAAGGGACCTCTTGTCGGCATTCGTCGAAATGGAGTTATTATTTTTTTCTCAATCTGTACAGATTTATGAAGATTTTACGACCATCATCATCCTTGTAGCTCAAAAAATGACGAATCGCCAGTAATTAAAAGTTTTAATAGAATAAGTGGATTTCGCGAAAAACGTCCTTAAACTTTCAAAATGCTACCCTCTCGTTATTTTTCACAGTTAAGAATGATTCCAACAGCTAAAATTCTGTTCTAAAGGGTCCAAGGATCTATAAAATCGAGAGAAAAAAAATTCGATAGTTTTGACCTTCTTCCGGTGTTTTGTCTTTTTCTCGAAATCAACTTTGCCAACAAGAGGTCCCTTTTCGCTTTCCGCCTCACATATAGTCAGAAATAGTGAAATTAAATATTTTTGAAAAACTTATCTGGTGAATATTCCATGAATCTCCCCTAGAATAAACTTAACAGAACCTGACTAAACTTTGATCAAAAGCTAACAATATCATTTGAATAGTAATTTTTTAATCGTTATGAAAGAGATTTTCTTAAGACCATGATAAATAAAATGAAAATGCATTTTGAAGGTTGTATAAATCATATGAACCAAAATTAGAAAAAAATAAATAAGTAATGTATTCATATTCACATATACTTGACTTTCCTTGGTATTCTCCGCAGTTGCACGGATTTACTTAAACACATTTTTTCCCCACCAGACTTGCTGTTATGTCCAAAATGTTGTATGTTATATGTTATAAAACCAAAAGTCATCGAGGATGATGAAACTGATCAAATATCGTCAAGTTTTGCCCAGCACGGATCCCGTACATATAGTGGGAAGAATCTTGCCACCAGCAGTAATACAGAGGCTTCAAGAAACAAGAATTCTGACAGCCCTTCAACTTCCCAATATTCTATGACATGCTGTCACGACAGCGTACATCAATAGAGCTAACACGCCCAGTTCCCCCATTTCTTCACTGTGCTCGGCAATTGTCATCTAATCGAAGCTTTGGGAGATGTAAGAACATCCAATGCTGAAACCAGAGTTCCTACAACCAGAGTGTGGGTCGATTGAGCGGCATATTTAGTTGTTTTATGTTGATCATTTTTGTCGAAAGCATTGGTTTTGTATTAAATAGATTTTATTGGGCATAATAAACGTTCTGAAGTCGGGTGCGGAAAATAGGCATATCTTTTCCGGAAAAACCTATTTTTTCATAAATATATGAAAAAAAGGAGGAGGGATATAGCACTGAGCATGCTCTACATGAGTTTTCTACACTTATTTACAACAGCATTAATAATAACCTAAAACTGTTTCAATTTTTTTAGACATATCAAAAGCTTTTTACTCAATAAACCATACTATACTATTACATAAATTATTAAGGACAGGTGATAGAGGAACTCAGCTAAATTGGTTCAGGTCTTATTTATGCAACAGAAAACCATACGTAAAATTAGATGACAAATTAAGTAAATTCAAAATAAAAAAAACGGTGTACCACAATGTTCCATTTTGGGCCCTTTATTACTCTTAATTTTTATAAATGACTTGTATAATTTAAAACTTCATGGTAAGATACTACGCAGACGATACCGTTTCCATATACTCTTCTCAAACCCTCAATATAATAGAAAATAATATAAACTTGGATTTACAAAAGTTAAGAAATTGGTTTGAAAATAATTGTCTGTCATTAAATAGCTATAAAACAAAATATATTAATTTCAGCTTAATCTATAATAACAGTTTAGATCCCAACATAAAATATCCCGATTGCTTAAATTCCGTTACCTGCAAATGTCTTAACCTTGAAAGAGTTCAAAATTTTAAATATTTGGGATTAAATCTTGACCCGAACCTAAAATATACTTCACATATCCATTACTTAAAAACTAAACTCCAATAATACCTATTTATTTTTTACCATTTAAAAAATCGTGTTAGACGGATTCTTTTTGAAAACCTTATATTTCTCGTGGATTCAATCTATTTTACAGTATGGTATAATTTTTTGGGTAGGGGATTGCATATCAAACCTTATACCGTAAATAAATTTGCAAAAAAAGAATTTTTAAGCATGCAAATGGTGACCAGTTATTATATTTAAAGAAACTTTATTACTTTAGGTTTAGATTATCATTTTCTATTTATAATAACATTAGCTCATTTGGTAGTACTGACAACCACCTATACTTAATATCCCGCAGCCCTACAAAAATATTTCGCGCAAAAGTTTTATTTATCAGGGTCCGTTATTTTATAACAAGCTACCAACTTATCCAACCTCTAACTCAAATAAATTTTAATTTAAAAAGAGTTTGTCTACATATTTACTAAATTTAAAAATTTTTCACTGAAAATGAAATTGGATGAGCCTGATGTTGTATGTATTTTGTGCTCTGTGTTTGCCAAATTATAGTCGTTTTCGTTTAATATTTCGGTTTGTGTTTTTTTCTTATGTATACATATGTGTGTATATATTTTGTATTTTGTTTATGACTGTGTGTTTCGTTTATTTTGTGTATAGTATAAATAATTATTTATTAATATAGTGCTTCACTTGGAAGGGCTTGAGCCCCTTAGTGAACAACATTTGTATTTGTTTCTTATTTTTGTGTATGTGCGTGGGTTTTGGTTTAAATAAAGATCCCACTGAATTCCCATGTGGTGTTTAAAAACTCAAATGTCTTTAAATTGATAAAATCCTAACAGTAATTATGCTTTCTAACGTAAAACAGAAAATTTACGAATATCAAATGTTGTTAAAGCAATTAAACAAAAAAAATGAACTTGAATTTCATTCAAGCAGCTGTTACCTAAACATTTTCCAACTTTAGAAGTGATGTTTTGAAAGTAAACTATTCTTAGATTATTTTACAGTTAAATCGTGCGCGAGGACATGAATAATTTCTCTTGCTTTTTTATATATTTCGAGAAAAGAATGGAGGTATATTTTAAACCCATTTCCTGAGTTTGAAACAAAAATGTTACTTTCGACTAATGAGGAATATTGACTTTTGGATCATAACATAATTTGTCATAACTGTAATTAAATTTATTCTGAACGAGATAATTATGTCTATCCTTTTATTGCCTTAGTGATTAAATTTTCATATTTTACACACAGAGTAATTACAGTTAATATACTTCCTAATTAGTTCCGATTTGATGGTTTTGTCCTTACAGGTTCTACTCAAAAGTTGAAAACTTCATAATCATAAGTAAATGAACTACACTGAAAAAGGTGAAAATATTTTGTGTGGAAAAAGTTAGTGCAACATTACAGATACTAATTTTAAAATTTAGAATAATTAAAATACTTTTCAAAAAATTACGAGATTAATTAATTAGTAAATGCTACAAAAAGGAAGAATTCGTATATGTTTTATTTTTTATTATAATATAATACAGTTTTAATAGGCTATTGAATACAAATCTGATTTTAAAGAGCAAAATTATTTTCGACTTTATTTACGAATCGTTTTTATATTTGAATTATATTTTTTATGAATATTTTGATTTTGAGTTTTCTTATTCCTTTCATTATGTGTCCCTGCATTTTCGAGTGGTATGAACTAAATTCCCACAGTTGCAAGATATTTAAGGTTTTCGTTGAAGATGAAAATTTAAATGCAATTCAAATGCAATTTTTTTAACACATCAGATTTTTTAAATTTATGCCAAATTAGACAAACAAAATAATTCTTGAACTCATACCACTTTTGAAACCAGTAGCACAAATACAGATTTTAAAATACGCAGAGAAAGGTTTTCTTATCATACATGCAACTCTCAAAGGATTTTCTTTACGCGCAAAGAATATCGAAAGTATTCTGGAGAAATACTGAGCATTGCTTTGTCTTTAAGTAGTACCTGAGATATCTTCTACTTGACGAATGCATTCACTCAAGTGCAAAGTATTCTCATCGGAATTGAAGTTTCATGTCCCTAAGGTCACTTGAGAAGGTAAATCTCCCCTTTAGCCTTCTCGTATACATATCGATTTACATGGGCTGTCACAACCTAGGCCGTTAGGACAGAAATGCCACTCTTAACGAAATAGAGTTGCTTCAGAAACTCCTATCCAGAGTAATCAGAGTATTTAGTTGGACCAAGTAAGTGCAGTCTTGTGTTCCCGCATAGAAGTTCTGTTATAATAGGAAGGTATGTAATTGAAAATTGATTTTTACTCTTTGAGCCTTTAATTTAAGTAGACGTAATTAATTTTTGATCACAATTATTTGTTTTCATTTCAAAGGAGTAGATCATTTAAAACTCAAATTTGAATGATTTTAATTTTCCCATTACGCGTGAGGCCAATTACTATCAACCTTTTCAGATTTTAGGATGAAAAACCATTCTGAATTATTTTTCACGAATATTTTTATCATTTTTCCATGAATAAGAAAGGGAATACGCAACTTTTGAGGTCTATTCGGCACAGAGATTCAAAATTTTTTTTTTGATTTCTAGCCTATTTTAATGGCACGCCCCTTATATAGGACTTAAAATATTGGAAATTTTATCCATTTTTGATCCATGAAAGGCTTTAAGCATAACGTTTCATTCATGGTTTGAATTTAATGATCAAATTTAATCGCCAAAACCTGCTTTAATAATTGGGAGTTTTGAGTAAATTCGCAAAAATCGAGCCTAGTTTGAAGCAAAAAACTCTTGATCCAATTTTTAGTTTTATTGGTTTCGATTAAAAATAATGATTACATTTGAGTGACACGGATTTACTCAGATAATCATTAATTTATGATGAGAAATATTTCGGTAAAAATTAAAACTAAAGCAGCTCTAAAAACATATCCTTTACATTACACCTCGCCGCGAATCTGATTTTTCGAGTATAGGCGTTCTCCAGTATTTTTTAGAATAATCGACGTATCTCTCAGTTGATGATTTGGTGATCTTTCGAACGCCACAATTTTTTTACTTTTTAACAAAAAATGAAGCTCAAAAAATAATTATCACAGGTAAACAATAAAATAATGATCATCAGTAATGATTAAGATGCGAGTTTTCTTTTCTAATCGCCATACATTGATCAGTGTTAGATGAAAATGCTGCCTGATTTTTAAAGGTATAGCAAACATAAATTGAATCGTCAGTTTGAAGAAGGGAATAAGTCCAAAAACCAAGTTTTGAGAAAATCGAAAAAAACTGTATAAGTAATAGAATTTTCATTGTATAATCACCAAATTTTTACTGAAAGTTCACAACCCTATTTAGAAAACAGAGCAGTCATCGAAACAAATATAAGTATATTCAAAAATATTTTACAGTCAAAATAAGTTGATGGACTTATTCCCTTCTTCAACCTTATGAAATTTTTCTGATGAAAAAATCTTTAAAAACCCTTAAATTCACATTTAAATTATATTTCTCCTTAGTTTACACCACAAAAGGGTGAAATAAAAGGAATAAGACAAATAAAATTCAAAATTATAGTGAAACTGAGTTATTAGAGCAGTATCAATGGAGTGAGTGAATATGAATGGAGTTAAACATTCCCTACATAAAAAAAGTTTGAAAAAATTTTAAATTAAAAGAAAATTTCATTTTAACTTCGTTTACATCTCAAAGAATAGGAAAAGAAAGACAAATTAACTTTAACTCCAAATTAACTTGAAAAATACAATGAATGGACATCGATTTCACAACTTCAAGGGGCGATATCTCCCCATAGGGATTAGTTATTTTTCCCCTCTTTCCACCCATGTGTAGAGCAAAGCTTGGAGATTGTTTTGAGCACAAAAAGTCAATTTGTCATTTTTAGGACTTATTCCCTTCTTCAAACTGACGATTCAATTTGATTTAAGTTTAAATAGCGTTAAAAATGTCTCTATGTTCACATTTATGTAAAAAAATAGATTATTCAAAAAGAGAGTAAAATGTATTAAACTTACCTCCACATATGTTCATTCTTATAATAAACAAAGAATAGCTCTTGACTACCTCTCAGAAGCATCAAAAAAACTGTTCCAAAACCATAAGAATTAGCAAATTTCAGCTTTTATTCTGGAATTGTATTTCATAACCCAAGTTCTTAAAGTGGGGAGAAAGTATTCATTACAAATAATAGTTTTGGAAATTTAACTATAGTACAAGAATTGCCTTTTAAGAAATCTTTTCTAAATTCTAAGAAACCAACCTTAATTATATAATGTGTTTACCCAGTAGCTAAAAGCAAGTGAATCGAGCTAAACAGCTTGATTAAAGATACTCTAACTACGGTTTTGTTTAAAAGTTCGGAAATAATTTAAAAGTTGTGTCTGAATAGAATTGCGGAGGGGTAGAAGAGATTCGCTAGAACAAGTCTTAAGCATCGACTACCCAGGAACACATGGTTAAAATCACTTTATTCCTTGAGAAAATAAGAAGCTAGTCAAAGTAAAGGACACAGTTAAGGACTTAAAGTAACAATATAATTCCTTAGAAAGAGCGAGGCGTCAAATTCAAATTAGCACAAGCTTTAGCACTGGTTACTTGTATCTACTTCGATCATTGACTTAAGTTACCATTAAATCTAATTCACATCTAAATTAAGTAAAAATATAAACGCTCTTCTATTAAAAGAGAAAAAGTAATATTTCACGATGATCACTTCTTATTTTAACTGCTGCAGGCAAATTCAATGATGGATCTACATAAACTGAACTGATTAAAGCTTGCATTTTACTTAACTTCTTATAATAAATTGATATTATAAACGGATTCTTTTTCGATATTTTGTCACATAAATATACCATTTTATCAAAAAACTTTTAACTCTAAAAATGTTTTAAAATTATTGATTTCATGGGAAAAACCAAAAAACAAACGATTACATTTTGTTTTTACTTCTTTACCTTAGCTTTTATTTGAATTTCCTTACAATTTTATTTATATTTAAATACATTTTTGGAACTTTGAACATTGTTAAGTGCTTTGTATAATATCCTCTCCAAAGATTAAAATCCATTTAATTTCTATTATATTAAAATAAGAAGGTAACTGTGGTGAAGTTCTAGCTTCCCTACATAGCTTTCTTCCATTTTCCCTGTAAGTTACCCCAAACACACTAATTTCTTACCCTTCCCGTTTAGCAGCCGTACCTTTGACCTTGGTCGAGGCCACTTGACAACGAGAATGTGTTGTGAGTCATACGAGTTTCTCTACGCATTTCTCAAACACCCCTGTATTCCTCTTTGACTCTTCCAAATTCCTAAACTTATTCCCTCTCTAGTTACCATTTTCCTAACTTAACCCCTGTCGAGGCAGGCATAATACAAATGGTTGGTTTATGGCATACATACTTCCCCTTCCTTTCACAACCTCCCCTTTAAATCAACTCACCCCTTTAATTTTAAACTTACACACCAACTTTTCCTTTTTTATATTAATTTTTGTACCACAGTAACAAACATTTTTACATAAAAACTCCACATTTCACAAACGTATGATTCTAATAGTATTCAAACTAATAATAAAAATCTGAAAATTTTTAAGCATTGGAAATGAAATTAAATGTTTATTTTTTAAATTCAATTATTTGAGTATATTATAAATGTTGATACATACTTAAACAAATAGATAATACCTACTTAAATAAAAAAATAAAGAACAGATAAATATGAAAAGTATGAAAATTTTGAATGTTAAATAAGACAAACAATATGGTTCGTTAAGCTTTTATAAAATCCAAGCTTAAACTTTTTCAATGACCTCAACAATACATTCCCAATCCATTAAATTCGAAGAAAATTCCATCGCCAAAATTCCCTAAAAATCAATAATCAGGAAGGAATCAGCTGAAAATCAATAATCAGGATCAGTATGAAGGATATCCATTTCATCCAAAGTATTTCAGAACTGTCCCAAATAGACTTTCAAAACACTTTTACAACAAAAGAGAGAGGCAGTAATGATATACTTCAGAGAGCCCCACAATAAGTAGGACCCCACCAACTTTCCTCCACAATTCACCTAAACACAAGAGCTAATATTCTCACGCTTTCCCCCAATGCTATTTCTCAATTGTTACGGTGCCAAGTATTCCACAGCCCGCTCTCAAGGTACTTTAATTCAAATTGTGAAGGACCACGCAGAGGCTCCTCCAAGTATTATTTTAGTTTTATTTCGGAGAATGCGGCGGCTCTATGAATTTTAATCATCCACCCACGAACAAGAGGTGATCTTTTTAAGAAGGGCTTGAGAACAACCCAGAGGGGGAGTTGCGCATAATTGGGGATGCCGTTAAGGGGCGAGATGTGGGTAAAAATCTTGAGCAACTCAATTTCTGCGGTATTTGGTTTTGGCGTTAGCTGTAGACGAGGCGTGGAGTTTGAAATTAAGTTAATTCGAGCGTCAGACAGCAAGGGTTAAAACCGAATTCACACAGGAGAGGGGGATCGTTTAGGGAGTTTATGCGGTGATGCTTTTAGGGGGCTTTTAGAAGAGTAGTTAGTGGCTACTACTTGTTTCGAAATGTAGACATTAAAGAGTTTGGCTGATGCATGAAATAAGGAGTAGAAGGAGTTACAAATTATTAGTACTGTGCGAGTAGAAATGGGATGTTGATGTTTGGTGTTAAAGGGTTTATAAGTTTTAACATGTTTTTGAAATATGATGGGCTAATATGAATGATGTATTGCATTGGCAAATTTCAAAATTCAGTATAAAGTAAA
This sequence comes from Tetragnatha versicolor, assembly GCA_024610705.1. Lineage (NCBI taxonomy): Eukaryota > Metazoa > Arthropoda > Arachnida > Araneae > Tetragnathidae > Tetragnatha > Tetragnatha versicolor. The sequence goes on from JANDEH010000009.1 coordinate 10,649,598, forward strand.
GTGGAAAGAGTTACGAATTATTAGTATTGTGCGAGTAGAAATGGGATGTGGATGTTTGGTGTTAAAGGGTTTATAAGTTTTAACATGCTTTTGAAATATGAAGGGCTAATATGAATGATATATTGCATTGGCAAATTTCAAAAGTCAGAATGGTTCTGCTTGTATTCATAGGTTTTAGGCTTTTAGTTGAGATATAATATGATCATGAATAAAAAACACGATGCATTTTTTTCTGAGTTAAAGGGAGAAAAACCTTTTTCAAGATATCAAGAATATTCTAATCTTTTTTTTGGTATAGTTGATTAGTCGAATATTTATTTTACAGACTTTTAAAAACAAAATCAGATTTGAATGAATAGAAATACAGAAAATAAAACCAAAATGCAGACATGTCTCCTAGTTTCTTGGGAGTTGAGAGAAATAAGACGCTTTAATTAATTAAAAGACGGATGAAATTGAATTTATAGTTGTTGAGTTAGATAAATGGAGGTATTTATGCAAATAAAGCTGTGTACATAATCTTATTCTGTCAACCTAAACATCCAAGGTTCAATTGGTTAGTTAAGTTTTATTTTTAAGGTAGTTATACTTTTGAAGTTAGAATAAATGTTCATTTTATTAAAAGCATGTCAATAACTTAATGGATGATAAAATTTTAACAGCAGTTAAGTTAAACTTTCACAAAAATTAAATTAACAGTAAAAGAACAAGTTCAATTCGAATGACTCAAAAGAAGATGTCGTTAAGGCAGCAGTGATGGAATAATTACCATTGTTTCAAAGTATTTAAAACCATATGATCACAACAAAACTTTGAAGCTTGACATTTTGATTAAAACAATAAAAACACATATTGCTTCCATCAACTTGCCAAACTAAGAGAATTCGGAGTAAACCAATACAGAACACATCAATTAATAAAAGATTATTTTTCCAATGGTTATGAAAACGGGAATTCAGAGTCCCACCGAAATAAGTTAAAACAAAAATAATAACGTTTGACACATTTTAATAACCAAGTTTTCTCAGTGAAAGTATCAAATATCCTTTTTACTTGCGCCAGGTTATTTTCCCTTGAAAACATTTTCTTCTTTTAGGATGGCCTGGAATTCCTCACCCACAATAGCTTGCCAGTTATTGATGCCTTCTTATCGACCAAAGCATCTCTGTCCAACCACACCAACTTTTCCCAACTCAAAAATGCAGATTTCGAAGGGAGCAATCGATAAGTTTGGAAAGTCAAGTTTATAGATTTACATACCGCAAACAAGGTTCTAATACATCTAGGACCATGCATTCTTCACTTTTCAACTCCAGTCGCATACTTTTATTTGAAAAGGCTTCGTAAAATTTTTTACTTAGGCTTTGGATTCTCTCAAATATACAGGGTATTTTAGATAGATGTTTCATAACTTCTAGGGCACACCTAGACGACTCAGAGGGTTGGAAATGCACTCCTAGTTACCTAGGGGTTTTCATAAGACGGCATGGGAGGTTGTATAACCCACAGAGGCAATTAACGCGTAAGATTTTGTGATTGGATAAAAAAACCAGCAAAATCGTTCGATTCCGGCATTTGCTACATAAAATCCAATTTAGGAGCTGAAATTTCAGCTCCAATTTGTTTTATGGAAAAAAATACCTGAGTCGATGGTTTTAATTCGATATTAAAAGGTTACGTACGTCAATTTCCACATTGAATTTTACAACTTCCCATGCCCGCTTGAAAAAACCCTAGCTCGTAAGGGGTGCATTTTCAATCCCCCTTTCCTATGTGATTTTGAGTCGTATAGGTGTGCCCTACCCCTCCTAAAAGTTATGAAACACTTATTTAAAACACCCTGTACTTTGGTTCACCAGCATTTACCCTTTGAATGAGACATGCTTCAAACTAAATTTAAGTAGGTACTATATTTATTACAGTAAATAACTCGTCCTAGTTTACCCTGCCATTTTCAACGGCAATCAGAAACAAAAGTCGTTAAAAGTCTCACAACCAAGTCTAGTCTAGTCTTCAAAAAAGTGTGATGTTCATTTCTGTAAAAATCATTGTCCGGTAGATGAAGTGGGTCGCGGTAGATTTGGTTTCCTAAAAGTGGGTCAAGATGTTTAAAGTTTAGAAACTTCTCCCAATCAATCTCTTTGAGCAACCAGATTTGTTTTCTTAAAGCTATACTTTCAGTTTTTGAGAAACAAGAAAAGTGTCGTAAAAAACCGTACGCTATAAAATACAGTATTTTTCAATCAAAACTTTCCCAGTTACATAAAAAATGGTTAACTTTGAATTCTAAGCTAACCCCGAGCCCAATCAGTTAATGTTAACAAATAATTTTTACACTTTAATTATTTAAAACACGTAAAAAATAATTCTGCAATGTGTGAATTGGAAGAAAATCATTCCCTAAGAAACATATTTAAGCCAATCTGAAAGATACCTAAGACAACACTAAAGAAAACCGTAAGTGCAAAAAAAAATTGGAATGATTAAATTCCCTTTAAAATAAGTATTTATACACAAAATCTTATCCCATTTTTATACTTATTATTTAATTATCATCCTGAAAACGAATATAGTAGATGATATTGGGACCTCTTTCAATTCAAGATGGTCAAAGAAGATAACTAAAAAGTGTGTTAAAAGTGTAAACCTGGCACTTTAAAGAACATTTTTTAAAATTGTGATTTACCATTCAGACATTTTTTATTGAAAAGCCCAGTCATTTATCCATTATTCCCTAAACTAGTAAACCCTAAAGACTGACTAAATGCTCGAGGCCTAGTAAAATTCCTAAATACTTATTTCCTAAATTCGGGCTCTTCAAAACGCAATAAAAGTAAATCTCTTCCTCGTAATAGAAGAGGAGAATAGAAGATTCTTCGTGAAAATCATTTTACATGAAAAGAAAAACGAACAGTTTCTCTATGCTACCTCTTTACTTTCGCCACTTTTGGGAATTGCACTTTACCATGAAAAGCAGCAAAGTTCCAGTCTTATTGACTGTATGTTTTACTCTGAAAGTGGGTTTATGCATCCATAAATTGCCCTGATAAGCTTTAAAATGTCACAAAATGAAAAACATGTTTTGGGTATCTAAGCGTTGCCCTTGAGGGAAATTTTACATGAAACAAAATATTTATGGTATGCTTAAAGATGGTATGGAAAGCGATGGAAATTCAAAAAAAACTATCCAGACTGAAATGAATAATTACTTTTTTTGAAAAAGTGTAACGGAAATTGTGTTCTGCTTGTTCTTGGTATCAAAAAAAAACTACAAGGAAAAATTTTCAAAAAGAAACATTTGGAGCATTCGGTCTTAGAAAACGATTTTGTAAATTAGGAGACAAGAGTGACTGAAAAAAGTGTTCATAGCTTTGCATTAAAAGATCTTTATTCGAAGAGTTTTTTGAGTGCTTAAAATAACCACTTTTGGTGGAATAGGAACAAAAAGAGCTTTTTTACTCATTCAGGATACATATGTTGAAGATTTTGCTAGGCAAACATAAAATATCTACAACAACACAACAAAATATGGCAACACAAAATATCTACACAAAGTGTTAGGAAACAAAATCACTTTAAATTGCATCACATAATAGTGAATGAGAATATATTAATGGGTAACTATTTTATGGATTACAATAAAATAGCTTAAGGCATTAAAATTATTAAAATTTTCTTTCTTTCTGAGAATTATTTTGCAAGGTTTTGATAGTTTTTAAAAGAATGGCGCTATATCAGCAGAATGAAATCAGCCTTATCTAAAAGTGATTCAATTATGAAATATTTAAAATCAAAGATAAATAATTTGTTATACTTTTGCATATACAGGGTGTTTCAGATAAGTGTTTCATAACTTCTATGGGGGATAGTAGACACCTAGGCGAGTCATAAACACATAGGATTTGGGGGTCCCAGATCAAATCCCAGGGAGTTAAAAATGGAGCGACACCCCCAAAAAATTATTGAAATATTAAATTTGTAGAACTACTATTGGTAAAAATTTAAATATGGTCTCTAAAATTGTGGTCTAATATGATCTTTAAAATTATTTCAAAAGTCTTCACTTTAAAATATTTATTTTATTATGAAAAAAGTTAAAAAACCACAAAAAATGTGAAAACTCTGCCAAAACCTTATTTTGTGTTTCGAAATCCTTTCTTTTAATTTGATAATCTAAGAGATCATAGTTGAAAACCCTTAAGTCCAAAGTTTCACGTAAATACGATCAATATTAAACGCTTGAGTTCCTGTTAAAGTTGTTTTTTTGCGTGCGCAAACAGTCGTTCAGGAGCTCTAGAAAACTGTCTTTGCACTCAAAAAACAAACTTTAACTAGACTGGTATGGTTATGGGAAACGGCAAGAATGGTTATGACAAACAAACCCCTTCAAACGAACCGGTTATGGTTGCAACAAACAAACCATTTTTTTGCGTGTAGTTAGGAATTGTGTATCGTCCCTTTCTCTTTGTCTCTCTCTGGATGTATGAAACGGTTTGTTTAGTTTTTAAAAGGTACCATCTACCAAAAATATTACCAAATAAATCTACCAAAAATATTGGCGATGTTTGTGGAGTAGTGGTGACAATATTTTAGTGTTCATTTTCAAAACCAGCGGTTAAGAATATTAGAATAGTTAGAAGCCAGGAACAGATTAAAACAATTCTAGAAAAAGCGTCAGGTAGGATTGAATTGAATATATATCTATTATCATTGAAAATAAATATACTATATTATCTGTGAGGTGCATCATATAAGATATCGCTCCACATAATAATCCTCAACTACAACCCTTATCATTACAAATAAAAAAAACTGACCTGAACTGTTTCGCTATCCCGATGGACCATCTTGATGACAAGCACAAACGGCACATTGGACAACTGCGAGATATCTTCAAAGGTGACGGCAACTTTGGGGGACTGTATGACGAAGAACGACGAGAAATGCCTGTCGCCGTCATTGATTTTGGACTTGAAGATCCTCAGCAACCCTCTGCCCAGCTGGACAATCTGCATCTCTCTGTCCACTACAATGTGGAAGGGAAACACTTTACACATGATCGGGATGGACAAGCCGAGGTCTTCAGGTCTCCGGGACAGTTTATCTATGTACCGATCGGTAACGGATTCTTTCAGTTTGGAGCTGGACACTACGGTCACCTGATAGAGGAAGTCCTCACCGACGGAGGTCTGGTTGACCAGAACTTCCACCTGTTGGAGCTCTTTGGCCGTTTCTCGGATGATGCCGATCATTGCCGGGGCGAAGTACTTTTTGTGGGGATGGTGGAGTATCTGTAAAAAGGATTTATCTTCACTCACACGGTTCAGATTCAGTTATTAATGTAGATCGTCGTTTAAGGCGCTGCATGTTATAACTGCATTTTCCCCAAAATGAAAAAAAAACTGTTTCACTCTTATTAAAAGTAATGAGATTATAATGGTTTGTAAACCTTTATTTTAAGCCTTTTTGACCGGAGTTTGAGATACAACGCTTCGTTGTACCGGCGTCCCTAACGAAGTCAATGATAAAGTCTGGAATTAAGTCATTTTGCCTTACGACTGATGTTAAAATCCCTCCACACCCGTTCGTTCCATCGCCGATTGAAGGCACAATCAACATTGAACGGGGGGTGTTCGAAGAGTAAGAACATCACAAGAAGGACCGGCGGACGCCGGTTCCCAAGGGGTCAATCCAACAAGCCGAAAAGTTTGCTTCTCAGCCACTCTCAATACACCCCGGCCGTGCACTCACTCCGGTGTTCGAACCTCCAAAGAAGAGGATTAAATGGCAAATTAGATTAGACGATTGCAGCGATTTGAGTCGTTTTTTCGCAAAACCGTTTGAGTCATGTGATCAGAGGTCGAAATTTCCATAAGGATTGTTGTATAGGGCTAGGCGCGCATTGAAGACTTTCGTCGCGGCGACTAGAACATTTACTGTCACTCGAGAGCAATGCATGTCTATTAGGGTGGGTCAAGAATATTTTTTTCACATTTTCCCAGGAGCACAGCGACAAAAGGGTGCCAAATGGTCTCAAACTAACATGTGTAAAACATTATTCGATTATAATAACTCTTTTTGCCTCCGGATTGGCCTCAAAGTTTCGATTACTATAGTAATTTCATGTAAAAATGGACGAACGAAAATCAAGCTTTTACCTCGATTGCACAAATCCGTCATGAATATAAATGTGCACAGTAGTATAAAATCATCATTGAAGACTATAAAATAATTATAAATGAAACGAGAGGTTGAAATACTTGAGTTGTAATCAAACATATTTTGAAATATCTCAATGGCTAGAACTGGCAATCAAAAATTTCTTGCTGGAATCATTAAAATGTGCGAAACCCGTATTTTCGGTTGAGTAGGATGGTGAAAACATTAAACTTTAAATAAAAATGGATATGTCAGAAAGTGGGTACCTTTTTTGGGTTATAGGTTTCAACCCCAAGAAAAACATTTGGATAATAGTGTAAAAGTTGGGATTTCCTTGAAATTTCTTGGCATATTAGGAATAGTCCATCCCAAGTGCCCCATATGATTCCCTAATGTCCAAAAATAAATTAAAACCACATTTTAAGAGTCAAATTTTTAAATATTTTCTTAAGAAGAGCGGTAGATCTCAGTTTTCAGCTTAAAGCTCAGTATTATCCCCTAAGTTTTTAAAAAAAGTTACATTACTTTTCAAAACTTACTTGTAATTATCCTTAACAGTTAAATTTGCTATATTTTAACTTTTATGAACACATTAGGGAATGCTAAGAAGCTATTTTGAGTCAATCCTCAAAGAAGTATAATTTCATGGGACTGGGTTTCAGTCTATTGCTAATAACAAAAAATTAGGTAAATCATGACTGAGCAAATCATAACTGATATTGCCTATGAACGAACTATCCATTCGACAGTTGTTTCAACATATTTTTGAGATCATATTTGGATCCCAAGACCAAAACCAGACTGTCCGATGAATTTCGAAAGCGCGGCATATTTATGAAAAATTAAAAATACCGTTTTATACTGACCAAACTTGAGGGAGAATATATATGAACTACCAATATTTAAAATTTGCACTTTCTATTTTGAAAAATTAAAAATACCGTTTTATACTGACCAAACTTGAGGGAGAATATATATGAACTACCAATATTTAAAATTTGCACCACTGACAATCCACTGTTAGTTGGCAAAAAAGAGATTCATATTCTACGGATCTTGTTAATATGATAGCATATTATATTGCCACTTTGGCAGTGGTTTTTTTTATTAATAATGCATGAAGGTGACTAATGTGTTTAAAATTGATTTTAAATACCCTTATTTGTGAACTTTAAAGAGTTATCGACAAACAAATTTAATTTATAAAATTTTTAAAAAAAATTACATATTTTTGTTCTATTTGATGCCAATCCGGAGGCAAAAAGAGTTATTATAATGGAATAATATTTTACACATGTTAGTTTGAGACCATTTGGCATCCTTTTCTTTCTGTGCCCGATAGAATTTGTATAAATTTTTTTTGCCATAGGAAAATGACCCACCCTAATGTCTATGGTGAGATTCTTGGCAATCGGCCAAGAGTCTCGTCGCCTAATGTGCACGCTCTAGCTTCTTGCAATAGCCAGAGTGATAATTTTGTCCCAGTAGCCGTGATGAAAGTCTCTAGTGCGCGCTTAGCCTTATGGGGGATTTACACCACCGCTGCAAGAGCTGCAAGTCATGCAAAAAGCGGCATATTTTAGTACCCGCTACTCACAAAAGATGGCGCTCGTCAATTGGTTTATTGGAATAACAAATTCCCGTTTCTTCCCGCAAACCGAAAATGTCGCGTTTACAGTAGTGCTGTAAATCCCCCATTACTGTCACTCGAAAGCAATGGTTTTCTATGACGAGATTCTTGGCAATCGGCCAAGAGTCTCGTCGCATAATGTGCGCGCTCTAGCTTCTTGTCATAGCCCGAGCGACAATTATGTTCCAGTCGCCGCGACAAAAGTCCTCAGTGCGCGCCTAGCCAAACTCAAAAGGGCCAAAATGTTAGTTATGTCATGTTGCGCCTTAAGCGACGAGATGTTATAGGCAATGTGATAAATTATAAATATTGCCCGCATATTCCGGGCCAAGTTATAAATGCCATTGAATTTATCACATTGCCCTCCTCATATTTATCACATAGATATCATATGTAGAAAATTATGTTGTTATCGTAAAAATTTTTACCAAGTACATGCTTAATATACCCAGGGTGTCCCAAAAACGACTGACAGATTTCAAAAATCAATCCCTAATAACTTGAAAACTAAAAAAAGACAAAACTTCACAGTTTTTTTAATCCTACTCCTAAGACTCCCAGGAGTAGGATGTACCGAACCGCGTATTTTTATCTTTTTTTTTTTCGAGTAATTAGTTATTAAATTTTAAATGTGTCAGTCTTTTTTGGGACACCCTGTAGGTGTGACCAATGGTCTTTAACAATAGTTTTCAAGTAAATGAAGTAGCAATACTCTATTTAGTATAGCAATAAAGCATTATAAATTTGAAAATATGAATTTAAGCAATATATGACATTTATCAGCAGATACATCAATACATGTTTTATTTAATAATGTTTGTTAGCAATGTAAAAGAATATAATGGTATTAATCAAATAGAAAAAAGAAATGTATGGTAATGTATATTTTTTAATAATATAAATATGTTTTAAAAGTGTATATAATAACGTTAATATACGTGTGAATACTCCAGTAATGTAAATACTGCAGTAATAAAAATGTTAGCTTTGCTATTTGTTTAAAGTGCGTTGAAGGATATATTTTAATTAGAAAATCTAAGAGTGTAAAGCTAATAGTATAAATAGTATAAACCTAAATTTAAGAGAAATATATTGTTGTGAACGAAAAAATCTTTAGGAGAATAAACTACGTTATATACCTGAACCTTACCTTATTTTAAATTTTGTATGTAATTTAAGAAAATATCTATCTAAATTAATTGCGCTTCACACAAAATTATGTTTCAAAGCCTGTCAAGCTAAATGTAAACATTGCATCGAAAAATCTGTAAATGAATCGTTAGGCATCACTACTCTTGTAACGTTTCTTCTTAATACGTAACAAACCATTTTTTACACGTATCACGTATTTTTAAATTAAATATATTTTATAATACGCTTCACATTTCTTTTGTTTTCAATTCTTGCTTGTGAAAATATATTATAGAAAAAGACAAGAATGTGTACGTAGCTTAAAGTTTAAAGTAAAAATAGAAAGGTCAAAACCTTTAAAATACTAGTTTAAGTTACGAAAAAGCAACTTGAATCATATAATTTTGTTTTGCATTAATTTTCCTGATACTGTTATCAGTGAACATTATTTCTGGTAAAAATATTAATTAAACTTCATTATCTTAAGGAAATTAAAACTGATTTCAATCTAAAAATTCAAAGTTATTTTATCATGTTGACACTAAAATTGAAAACTGAATAATTACAACAAACTTATTCTAGATCTTTAATTTTATAAAAAGAATAATAATTAAAAGATTGAAATTAATTTGATAATAATTTGATAAACACATTTGAAACTATCAATTTGAAATTTAAAGAAAATAAAAAGTAGTCCTTATTTACTGTTTGAATAAGCTATGCTAACTAGTTAAGTTTTCTGGGCAGGAATGTAAGGGGGGTAAATTTTACTTACGGAGACATGTGAAAATTTCTTAATTTTTTTGTCCCTTAAGTCAAAATTACAATCAAAATTTTCAACAAATCAAATACTACAATCAAAAAGAAATTTGCTAATTATGTTTTAAGTTTTAAGCTTAATAGTTTTACTTGTGTACTACTTAAAAATTACCTTTTACCTCTTGCATTTTTCTTTTTATGGATATTGTACTCTCTAGTTTGTTGAAGAAAAAAAAAGGTTCTAAAATACAAACTCGTTCATTTTTGTTTTAAATTTTTTTGCTTACATTTGATAAATACTGTAACAATCAATTTAAATGTTTAAAGACTTTTCTCTTAAACGCTTTTACATAACAGCTACCTATACTTTTATTTTCCCGTTTCTGCTCTGAATGCCAGACACTGTGGGTTGTATATAAATCAAAAAGTTCTCTCTCTATTTTATAGATAAAAATAATTGTTTTTGATATGATGAAGTTCTCAAACTAACAGCTGAAGTTCATTAAAAATAGCATTAAATCAGAAAACTTTTTAATGCAATATAATACCTAGATATTCAAACGAGCATTAACTGCTCACCTGTAGTGGACCATCGGGTATTGCTTCCACTCGTAAAGAGCTGTCACCCTCCGAAGATGCCACCCGAACATTTTCTACACTGAGCCACATTTCTTCTACAGTGTTGCCCAGAAATCTCAGTCCTTTTCGAAACCAGGATAAGCAAGTGGTTGCTACTCCGTGGCCAACTTGTTCCAAAATTTTCTCTTCAGTTGACCCTGAAAAAACGTAATCCCAATTGAATCGTTTATTTCTGAAACATGTCAAACGCCACTTTCTTGTTTTGAGATAAACTAGATAAACTGTATAGAAGCTCACTACATTTTTATGAAGATGTGTAGAATTTTTTAGACCTTATTAGAGGCAAAAGTAATTTTTTGAATGTTTTTATTCTTTTCATAAAAAATCATTAAAATATTTGTATTTGACAGGTTTCTGCAATAAACAGAGTATTTAAACCTATTTTCATAGCTTAACTCTAATTTAACAAAGGATTTCTTAATAAAAGTAAGAGTATTAGTTGAAAATAACATTTCCTTATTAAATACTAACCCATAAATTATTATAGAATTATTTTTTTCTCTTTTGGTTAGTAGATGTATAAATACCTTTTTTTATAAATGATTTCAACTCTAGACTCAAAAATAGGGGTCAGACAATTCAAAATGTTAAAATAGACATCTTCGAAGTCAATTAGATAGTTGTTTAGGTGTAACTTTGTGGACAGTAAAACGATTTTGGTTTAAAATCCTATAAAACCAGTTAATTAGTTCAATATTATGATCTGGCGTATAGATTTGATGTCCCCTTTTAATAAAGTGATTCATAGATTCAAAACCTCAATTGCATGAATGTAATGAAGGGCCACAAGCGTGGAAATTTTAATTATATAGCTAGCAAAACGTCCTTAGTCTTGCGATTTGTACAAAAACTGTAAAAATATTGTTTTTACTATGGCTTGATGGACCTAACCTCTAAAGAAAGACTTTTCCAATCGCCTGTAGCGTTTGTATGCGTTTAAATAAAAATAGCAGTCCCAAGCAAGCTGCAGATGAGACTGCATGAACGAAATACCCCGCAGTTTAAGTGCAGAAACCTGACAAGCGACGTCGTTTGACATGTTTCTGCACTAAAGCTGAAATTTAACATGCTGGAAAACTATTTTAAAGTCACTTTATTTTTATAATTCTTACTTTAAAATGTGCGTTTACCTCTACAGAATCCCATGACAACAATAACTCATTTTTGAAAAAGTGGCGTTTAACATGTTCCAGAATTAAGCGATTCAATTAATAAAAGAAGGGTACGAAAAAAATATTTAGCTGCCTCGGATTAAATAAAACGTTCATTCATTATGAGTGTTTTTACCAGGTATTAATTTATTAGGGAGTACCCGTGACTCAAAAGTGCTTTTTGAACAGGGATAATAAGCCCAAGAGCTCAAAGTCCCAAGAAGCATACCGATCACGATCAAGAACTAGATCAAAGTATACACTCTTAAAACTAATGAGTAAAAAATACTCAAATCTGAGTATGTCACGCACTCAAACAGGCTCCGATCCAAATTTACTCAAATTTGAAAACATGCATGTACTCATTTTTGAAAATGTGCAGATACTCAAAAATAGAGCACCATGTACTCATTCTTTAATTGGTCCATGACATTCTTATAAAGAGGGTGCGATGTGTTACAGTGATGACGTGAGAAGAAAACCAGTAAGATGAGTGCGACTTCACAACGTTGTGTTACACGTTATCACACCGACTTAAAACTTAATGTTACTTTCGATATATTGCATACATTGTTATTTTCAAATATGAAACTGATAATATTGGATAACTATTGTGGATAACTATTAAATTGTTTGAAACTGAGTATGTCTGGGGTTTCAAAATTGAAAGCATTGGGTCGTCATATTTGAACCAAAAAGTTTCATACCAAAATGAGAACATCGACTTACTCAAATTTGAAACTGTCATTTCTCTCAGTGTAACAACAACAAAATGATTACTTTATATTTTTGATGATAGTAAAATATTCTTGAAAAATTTTGCAAGAATTAATAAACGGTAGACATTTTATAGGGTTTGATTATTTCCTGAGAAATAAAAGATAAGGCGTTTTTCATACATTTTCTAAATCACATTTCTTTCCAACAACTTCCTTAAACTTATTTCGTTAATAGAAAAGGCACTTTAGGCCATCTTCCTTCCTGTGTGAACTGAATGATTTTTCCTTAGCAGACCCACCTTGGAATTCTAATCACATCATTTTAGTCACTCCTTTTAATTCAATTGAGCCATTTGGCAACATGCTTCAAATCGCTTCAATTGATCTGTTTCATCGAAAGAACTTCTCAATGTTTTACCGGAGAGCCTAGGAAGACTTTAGAGAAATGTAAAACAAGTCGTACAACTCAAATTTATTGCCAGGGGGCATTCGTAAAAACTTTTTATTGCCGTGTAAGAAGTTTATCATTAAATTGGTTGTAATGGGCAAATGGTTTCTTTGGCAATAAATCCTTCAGTTAAAACGTCTTGCCAAATAAAAAGAGTGTTAGCTGAGATTAGAAAGGCTAGCTGTGATTTACTGTGTAACAAGTAAGGATTAATGATTGGCTGCCAACCTAAAACACTACCTTCTCAATTTACCAGCTACTAAGGTATTACTATTAATATCGTCACTTATTAGTCTTTGTCTTTGATAAATTATTACCTAACTTGTCAAACAAGACTCTTAATTACCACGTAAACTGGCTCTTAGGGAATGCTGGAGCAAATTAGGTTTGTGCTTCTCAAGAGTTATCACTTATTTCTCTACTAATAGTAATTTTATACAGGTATCTTTTATTTACTAGGTTGATTGTTTCATTTATTGGATAGTTGACACTTATCGAGCTATTTTAAGTTAAAAGTATTTAATATTAAACTATTAAGAGATGCACAGTACTTTTAATTAAGTTACTTAAATCTAAAAATATTAAATGGAAACATCGTTTATGGATAGAAGATCCAATTATATGGGAAATCGAATAATTAAAACAAACTAATACTAATGACAATTAAACTGTATAATTTACTGCTAAGAAAGGGAAGTGAAAATATTTTAAATACATTAGGGTGTTAGGCCTGAGAAAAAAAGCCCTAAAACACAAAATTATTTTTTTTTGCATAAAAAAACCTGTCTCTATGTAAATAAGTAAAACAATTTGTAACCTAATACATATAAAGCAATTATAAAAAATTAAATTTTATACAGAATAATAAATCTAGTAAATTCTTTAGAACGTTTCAAAACCTATTTAAGTCATGCTAAAGTAACATTTCCCCCGAGAGAGTAAAATGGTAATTTTGGCTTATTCCATAGCACAACATTTTTAAGGTGTATGATTTGTTCAAGAAGAAAGTGTTTCACATGACTAGCCATCAAATCCCACGACCCCAAATTTGATTCTGAACCTAATCGGTATTCAAAAACTTGCAACAAAATGAATAAACTTCATTGCTTCTTACGAAGGCAGAATTCTATGCCTCTCCTAACTTAAGAGGCGAATTGTATACAGGAGAAAATGTAGCTTTTTAATATTCAATCTATAAATAAAATATAGCCTTTAACATGTTACAACGTTTGTGAGGAACCTTACCATCAATTTGTACGGGAATGTTATTTTATCGACGATTATTTTTCAACTTTTTTCACCTGTTTCTTTTTAAAGTGATTTTGTAATTTATAAAGGTTTTGAAGGTAACAGTTTTTATGAAAGGATTTTCTCGCTTATGAAGCAATGAGTTGAAAAGGAAAGAAATTTATATTTTGATGAAATTACGCAAAGTTTCTAAGTATCACATGCGTTTACTTTTTAAAAATATATGTTATTAATGAAATATATGTATTTTTTATTTTTTGAAAAACTTACCCTATTCTTTTGAACAGTATTTTCTAGGAATCCTTTTTCTAAAAAAAATACTCAAAGAGAAAAATACGAGAGTAGCATCCAATATTAATGTCAAAATTTACGGTGCTCTAGTTTTGCAGTTAGCGTTATAAGGTTCTTTTTTTAAATACGAATATTTGTACGGTAGACTTAATAATAATAATAATAATAATAATAATAATAATAATAATAATAATAATAATAATAATAATAATAATAATAATAATAATAATAATAATAATAATAATAATAATAATAATAATAATAATAATAATAATAATAATAATAATAATAATAATAATAATAATAATAATAATAATAATAATAATAATAATAATAATAATAATAATAATAATAATAATAATAATAATAATAATAATAATAATAATAATAATAATAATAATAATAATAATAATAATAATAATAATAATAATAATAATAATAATAATAATAATAATAATAATAATAATAATAATAATAATAATAATAATAATAATAATAATAATAATAATAATAATAATAATAATAAATGGGCCTTGTCCTCAGAAGTTTTGTTTAGGAGTTTCGTTGAGTATCAAACTTTAAAATTTAATAGGTATATGCAAGGCTACAGCTTGATAAAGTAAAAAAGTGTGAAAATTTCCCTTTGGAACTTCTAGTGTTAAAAAGGAATAACTTTGAATTTAAAGTTGTGAAACTTTATTAAACTAGAGCAGTGGTGCCCAACCTTTTCCCCCCGAGGGCCAATTTGCTTTTGAAGATTTATCTCGCGGGCCACAAAAAACACTTTTAAGGATTTTTTTAAACATGAAGAAACATTACAAACCCGTTTTCAATGAGAAGTTTGCATCTGTTTGGAGGATACTAGTTCTTGTAAATTCAACTCCAAATAAATTTGTAACACTTTATCCTTAAATCTGAATTACGATGATTATCTGTTTCGTTTCGTAATGTCTCTTGATATTGTGTTCTTTAAACACTGCCACAGTATCCTTACATGTAAGAAGACACAACGGTTTATTTGCTCGCTGAATAAAGAAATATGAATATGTCCACTTTTCTTTGAAGTTTCGGCATTCCGAGTGAATCGTCAACTTTTTACGATCGGGCATCTTTTCGAAGTTTGATTCTAAAAAGATCCTTATAAACTGAATTCAAATGGCTAACTGATACTGAAAAAAATTAATTTATCCAATGGCAAATTCCCCATATCTAGAAAAAACCAAAACAGAAGTAAAAAAATTATTACCGGATGATGTAGAAATCTTTTTTTATCATCTTTTTTTAGATGGAAGTGCAATAATGCCTTGCACGATTTCGTGGTTTTCTTGGAAGATTTCTGAAAGTGGTTCTTGTTTTTAAGATTTAACGAGTCCGCGGGCCACATGGATCAGCCTCGCGGGCCACATTTGGCCCTCGGGCCGTAGGTTGGGCACCACTGAACTAGACCGAAAGTTTTTGTATGATACATTGATATGGATTTTCTCTTTTCCATTATGCAGTCTCTATCATACAGGGTGTTTCAAAAGTCCGTTTCACGGCTTTTATTTGGAACCAACGTCTCCTAGAGTCATGGAAGTAAGGTGTATCCCTTGGTAAGGGACCCTGGAGAATCCATTGAGATGACTTAAAGTGCCCCTAGCGTCAAAAAAATAAATTTTAAAAATACAAAAAGAAAAACTAACTTAAACTTCAATGAGAAAAATTCTTGCTAATATCTTAAAAAATCATATAAATATCCTTAATATAGGAGGATATATTGGCCTGCAAAAATAGCCATATTTTCAAGCCGAAAGAAAGGAAAAATATCGCACATTTGCAAGTTTCTTTGATTTTTTATTTTAATGTTGTCTTTATTTCGCTAAAAATGTAAAAACTAGCTGATAGGATTGAAAAACCTGCAAATAAAAAAAGGTAAATGGTGAAGAAATCAGATAAAAGTTATTGACATTATAAAATGTATATACGTATCACAAATAACATTTGTGATATTTATACTATCTAAAACAGTTAACAAAAATAGAAAATAACCATGCAATATGTTGAATTATTTCGTTCTCTTAACATGTTATTAGTGTGAGCATGCTTATTTTATTATTAAACTATTGAACAAGCTAATTTTTAATATAAATCTTTCACCATCTCATTGTTTCCAAACTCTTCAAAGAACGCTGCTCTTTTATTCAATTCTGCCTTTTAGTCAACCCTCGTGGGGATCCTTCACACTCTAAATGACGTCTTTAGTGAAAAGGTTTTTAATTAGTGGTTAAAATCTTTAAATTAAAGTAAAGCACTCAGT
This sequence comes from Tetragnatha versicolor, assembly GCA_024610705.1. Lineage (NCBI taxonomy): Eukaryota > Metazoa > Arthropoda > Arachnida > Araneae > Tetragnathidae > Tetragnatha > Tetragnatha versicolor. The sequence goes on from JANDEH010000009.1 coordinate 10,666,069, forward strand.
TTTTGTTTCCATGAAGGTGTTTTTAGCATTCTTAGCCATGGTGTACAAAATTTACCCACTCTTAATGAGTGAGAGGTGTAACACTAAAAAATCTTAAACTGCTTATTAGCGTAAGAAAGAGTATGCTAATTGAACTATTTTCAAAGAACAGAATAAAAAAGACAAATCCTCAACTATATACCTATGAGAGAAGATCATGCAAATTCACAATTCTGGTTTTAATCCCTACAGGAATCTTGTGATAGTAAGTTTTATTTTTATCTAAAATAGACTTTATATATTTTGATAAAATGATAATTCTCTTTATCATTAAATATTTGGGATTTGTTTGACGCATCAATCCTTAAAACTGCCACTGTAAATTCAGATTAAATTTATGTGAAAAAATAATATGGGGAATATTTGCTAATTATGTTTACTTTATCTAAGCATGTTTTGTAATTTTGTTACTTTACTTTAATGTTATACTACCGAGATGTTTATTCTCCCTCTTTTGTTTACCCTTAGTTAAATTATATTTTAATGTGAAGAAAACAATTTTTAATTTTTAAATGCAAAAGGATGAACTAAATAGACATGAAATTTTATTTTTCAAAGATAAAATCAACAAATTCCTAGAGATCTTTTCATTAAAATGCTTTAATTTATAAATGGTTCTGAATTTATAATATTTTCTTAATTCATCAGAATTGAGAGAAGCGATGTTTTCCTTCAACTTCTTTTCAATATTTTTATTGCATAAAATTCTTTCAAACACACACACGAAGAGTGTTATTTGAAATAATGATTTCACTACATATCCTCCTCTCTCCCAAGATTCTAAGAAATAAAAGAAACGTATTTCTTTTTATTGAAGATTAAAACTGATATGGAGTAACTCGGAAGACTTTTATTGTTTAGTGTTTGGGTATATAAAAGTGAACTTGGTTTTTTTACCATCTGGTATAAAAAATATTTGTGTTTCATCAAAAAGCGAAACACAGTTTGGAATGCACAAGGCCATGGAAAATAAACAGAGAGGATTCCGTTTTCCCTGCATGAATTCATTCTTGTTTTTGCTTTCGTCTTTTCATTCTCAATTTATTTTATTTCAGTCATGCTGAAGTATTCGGCCTCTACATATTTTCCTAATGCAGTACATTTGGCATTATATGTAAAATGTTCGGTATAAAGTTTATTTCGAAATTTAAAATTATGTACTCAATAAACACGGAATTCTTTTCTTGGAATGTAGAAAAGATTTATATGACTTTATGATCTCATTTGGTAAATAAAAGCTGAAAACTAACTTTTTAAGTATTTTGAGTCATATAATTTAAATTAATATGGGTATATAAGAAAACTTGTACAGGAATCCTTTGACTGTTCGAAATTGATTTTCAAAACTTAAAAAAAACATTGAATTAAAATGGCTAAATATATACAGTAAAAAAACATTCTCCTTGTGGAGCTTGGAAATTCCAAGTGGCACACGACAATAACAACAAAAAAAACATTTGTAGAAAAGAAAATATTTAAATATGGAGTAAATTTTTATAATAAGATCTCTTTTTTGAAATTGAATTTTCTAATTTTTTGAAATTGAATTCTCACTAATCCCCCCATCTCGTGTTTTTATACAGTCCTTTTCGAAATTGCACAGGATGGAATTATAAATTTAAAAAAAACGAACAAATTACATTACTTACATCTTAATTACATGATTGTTGAACAAAAATATTTGTATTAATATATAATGATCTAAAATCCATATCCCTGCATACTTTATTTATTTATCAACTATTATTAAATATAACAAGAAAATAAAAAAGAAACAATTTTTACACCAGTGTTCACTATTCATATTTATTATAGTCTTTATATCCTTATAGGAACATCGTAAGAATGAATGTGATATTTTTCTCCTACATAGAGTTTTCTCAATATTTCATCTGTGTCCGAACCATTATCTCTCCAAAACACACGAAAAGCTATACTCGCCAAATATTCTACATCGGAGGGGTCACTATCATAAGTCGAGTGTTCACAGTGAGAAATAAAATAATGCAACCAGTTTGACAGATTGCAATAGCAATCGTAGAATGGTCCCAATGGTTATGAGAATAGTGCTATATACGCAAGGAAATAAAAGAGGAGAGTGCAACGTTTTACATAAACAGAAATATAAGATAATAAATCTTGCAAGCGGCTGTTGGTTTTTGCATTGGACAGCGAGGATGTTGGAGAATGAACGAAAATTGATCATTTCACAGAACTATTTTGATTGTTGTTCCACTTTTTGAAATTTAACCGCATTTGAGATTTGAAACCAAATGGGTTGTTTTTGTTCTCAATTTTCAACTACAGTTGCTAATGAAATATGTTTATGGAGTTCTTGTAAAAAGATGATGTTTATAAAAATGAAATTGCCTCATTAATTAAAAGAAAGTCGATTTGAACTTCGATTTTCGTGTACAGATGCTGGTGAAATATGAGTTGGTAAACGAGGTTATTATAAATGCATTTTTTCAGCTGCTTGTTTTCATATTATGGATTTATGCGTAAGAGTTCTTTAAAAGAAGGTTTTGATTTATAATCGGCAAAAGTAAAGTAAAACCAATTAAAAGCTATTTGAAGCTCAAGAAATGAGGAATTATAAGCTGGAATATAATGCACTACAATTCATTAAACCGCTGAAATCTTTTGTTGATTTTAGTTTTAAACGGGAATATTTATTGATGAAATATAATGCATTAGTTTTGCCACGTTCTTGATAAGGGGTTATCAAGTGTTTCAAATAGATTTAAGTTTTTAAGAGGTTGAGAGTGCTCAAAATAATATATCGTTCCTAACATTTTCCCATAACATTGATGAAAAGGTTTTTGAAATTGAAAGCGATTAAATTTTAATGAAAAACTGCAGCTCTAAATACCTATTTTTTAAATGGAAAAATTATGTGTTAAACAAAAGATTGTCGGCATTAAAAATTGCCTTTGTCGTTGAGATTCAAAACATTTACAAAATAACTTTCCTCAAAAAGTGGTAGGTAATGGTACACAAATTTTGCCAAACTTAATAAGCTCAAGCTAAATTGTTTGTAATTGTTGTCTCATAAGTAGTTCTCTCTAAAGGGGGTAAACAACTCCCTAAAAAACCCAAACTCCAAATAATATAACACTAAACAGGATGCAATTTTCATCCAGTATAAATTTACAGAAATTAAGTTTATTTTTTTTCTTATACAATACATACTTGGTAATAAATCAGTTTTTGTATATTTAATACTGTAATGAACTAATTTATCTTATGTGCATGCAATATATTCCAAGTTTCTTACTTATCAAAAATACAATAGTATCATAGAAAAACTAAATAAACTATAAAATTCATTATAAGAAGATACAGTATTATCCCATTAAAATGAAATATAATAGCTCTATTCATTGTTTGCATAATAAGCTTCTTCCAGTAAACAATAAATATCTTAAAGCACACTCTTGAATAATTTTATGACACCCTCCACAAAAAAAGCACTTATTAAAAGCCAGAAACTCGACACCTCTTCAAACGGCGGTAAATAAAGGAGGTGTTAACGCAAAGAAAAGGCAATTTCTGCATTCATTTCATGGAGATATACGACACCAAATTTTTACATAGCGCTTCAGTCCTACCGGCCTAAATTCCCGTAGATCCAAATGTAATTTCGGGCGGCAAAGGAAGGAGAAAGTTGATAAAGCGTGGATAAAGGGAAATAAATGCACTAATCGCTCGTTCCCGCAGATGAGGTATTGCGAGGGCTCACGGACTAATAATTGTAATGAATGAGATGACTTGACCAATCAGGGCCCGTTCTGATCGATGCCCCGTTTCCTGCGCCCCAAAAAAGGGGCGCAGATAAGAGCCCCATTAGGGTTCCTTTCGGACAGCTATCAGATGGTACGCTGTGTGGGTACCCATGTCCTTTCTTGCTGGGCAGACTGAAATATGAAAAGGAGGCTTAAACTAAGTGCAAATGGATGTTCCGCCGGAATAGCTAGGCGAGATTCCGCTGGATTACATTCGCGGAAACGAACTGTGGGGTGTGTGGTATTTTTATGGTTCCCTTTACCCTGTAGCTACAAGTTGGAGGATGTAGGGAGGAAATGGCTTGACGTGTTGATAGCTGTAATGGGCAACTTGTTTTTAAGGGAAAGAATAGGGATTAGCTGCAAGTATCGTATGCAATGAATTATGGTTGTGTACTACTTATTATTATATTTTTTTTTAAATGTAACATGATATGGAGGATGTGAATTAAAGACTACACTAATTTATCGATTGGGTTATGAGTTAAAGATAACAGAAGGAAAAATATAACTTATTTACATTAAATAAAATACAGTTATGCATTTAATATGTACCATGCAATTTATAACATATTATTTTATAGGGAAAGAATGGTAAGTGTACGCAAAATAACTATTTTGGGCTATAAAATCGAGAATTTAAAAGCTAGAGCATCAAAAACTGACAGAATTTTACAAGAGCAAGTTTTCAGCTACAGAGCGGTTGTGAGGTTTCAAAGATTAAAGATTTATTCATCAATCGTTGATCTCATGTGGAAAAGAGTAAGATGAACTATGTGATTCTCGCTACAAAACTTTAACTTATCTTGTCTGTGTGTTGTATTACGTATGAATTACAGTAAAGCACCGTTTATACGTCTTTCAAGGGACCGACGTAAAACGGCGCATAAATGAAAAGACGTATAATTAAAAACAATTTTGATTATTTGAATGAATTGGGACTTAGCGAAAATGACGTATAAAGGTAAAAGACGTATAAATGAGAGACGTATAAACGGTGCTTTACTGTAATTATAAGTTGTCCTTGGATTAACCCTAAATTTCACTACAGCTAAATTATCACAATGCCAAGTTGATCAGAAGGAAGCATTCCCTTACATTGGTATTCACTTTCAAAGCAATTACTAGTTCTTTATTTACAAAAAATTAAGATTAGTTTGCATTACGATTCGGTAACTTAAAGAAACAATACTTTCCGTGATAAATAAAATAAAAATGAATGAAAGTAGTGATCAGTCTCTTAGAATAGCTTATGATACATGTGTCCCTGTTATGTACTTGCCCCCACCTTACTATTGCCAACAGGGAAAAAACCACTGGTTAGGACTTTTACCTGACTGCATAATGTTACTCTCCTTTCCCATACCTTAAACACTAAACTCTCTTAAAAACGAAGATTATCATAACAATTAGTTTCCACAATAAATTATATCAATTAAATAAAACGACTAACGGCTTTAGTGTATGATTGAAAAAATCCAAAAACCTGATGCCAATCCTACTCTATTAAAACAATAATGAATAATTCATGTATTTGTCACAACATTTTTAACCTTCCTACCCCTTTGGGGTCTTTTTCGACCCCAGACGCACTTTGACGCTTGATATCTCCCATGCATTTTTGTTTTGACAATTTCCGATGCTACTATTCCTTAATTACGCAAAGTTTTACAATGGGTAAAAATTTTGGAGTTATTATTCCATTTTTAAGTGTCTTGGGAGAAATAGTCACATATTCCCCCTCTGGGGTCTTCTGAGACCCCAGCCATGAATGGCGGTAAAACAGTATCAAATAAAGTTTAGTATTTTATTTTTGTTGCATTATAGATAGAAAAGGTTTGCATGTTTGTTTAGAACGTTTGGAGAAATATTAGAAAGATATTTTCGTAGAAATTGTCATTTTTTTTACAAAAAGAAGATTGCGGCTAAATACATTGAATCACTCGCTATTTCTTAAATTTTTTATTCACATTCTAAGAAAAATATGCTATTTATAGAAATCTTTTGAGTATCTAACAGTTGCAGCAAAAAAAACTCAGACAACTGTCGCCATTACTTCCTGTTGAACACATTCTATACAAAAACAATATCAATTCATGGTTGATTGTAAATAGGTTTTTATATTCAGTCTTCTTTGAAAAATAAGAATGCTTTCAAATATTTATGAGTGTTTACGGAAGTCCAGAATGTGATTTCGAAGAATTATCAAGAAAAAAACCAATTTTATGTTAAAACTTACATAAGCAAGCGAGATACTGATTTCACTAAGAAATCTGAACCGATCATTTTTTTTGTATTATTTCAATTTTAAAAAGAAGAATCCAAACTTTACATGTTTCATAATACTAAATAAATTAATCTGGGGTGACAGGTAGCTGATAATGCAGAATAGAGAATCTATGCAGCTTCATAAATCGTTTAAAATAAACTACTAAATTCTACCCGTGCAAGACCGGGTATATCAACTAGTATGCTTTAAACAGTGTGATTATAAATATTTTAAGTAAAACAACTTCAATGTAGTTCATTTCTGTAATTTAATTCTTGTTTGAAGGTCCAGATGTTATAAAAAACGTGTATCAAAAGAAACCCAATTAAGCCGTAATAAGACGAAAAAAATGAGAAAAATACCAAAAAAATTGGATAAATTATTATGAAGCATCTTTCTAGAAATAAAAAATGACAATTCTTCTCCATTTAAGGAATTTTTAACCTTTATTAGAGTCATAGGCATGTTTTACGCATGGGGTCCTCAGAGACCCCACGAGGGGAATATGTGACTATTTTTTCAAGAGGGTAGGAAGGTTAACCCGTTTAAACTCCAATCAACTTTACTAGAGATCCCCGCAATCGTAGTAGTAATAGGGGTAGTCAGTAAACTCATAGCCCTGGTTCACATATAGCTCATACGTACTCTCCAGCTCAGAGGGAGACATCACTGTCTTGTCTGGGCATCAAATACATGCGACAGTACCCCAAGCACCACTAACTATGCAACGTGAATTGAGGCATTTCACCTTCGGCTTTCATTACATTAAATCATATGAGATGATTTATCAATAAACGTCCACACTCAGGGAAGCAGTAGCGGTGTTTCATGGAGAACAGGGAAATCGGGAGATATTAGAGGAAAAGCAGGTATCTACTTAGTTATATCAGTGGATTAAGATAGGAAGTGTGTATTAAATCAACATTATATGGGTAGTTTAAATTTGTATTCGAGATTACAGATAGCATATCTTTTGAGTCCTGAACATAAATTTAGTTGCATGTGTGCAAAGCATTATGCATATACCTAATATGTTGCCGACAAACATTGTGCTCATCTATAAATATTAATCAGGGGCTTTCTTTATCGTATACATTATTCATAATAAAAACATAATTTCTATAAAACCGTTAAAACATCACTTTAAGGATAAAAATATTTATGGGTATTTCTTGCGCACTGTCTTTGGAAAATTTGAATAGGATATAGGGTCACTTGGGCTAGTGGGACCCCTTTTTGGCCTAGTACATTTTTGGAGTTTTATAGAAAAAATTTGAAAGGGTTTATTTTGTACTTGTTGACGAATTTCGTTAACGAGTCTATCGATTAAAAAATTCATCAGTAGTTTCTAAAATAAAGCTTTACATTTTTCTTAACTGGTCTTTTTATGAAAAATGAGATGGGTGACCCACTTACCCCATGAGATGGGGTAAGTGGGTCATCCCCTCTTTATTTATATTTAAAGCAAGCAAAACTTAAAAGGAAGTAAGTGGGCCTTACTTGATAAAGTAAAGTAAATTTCAATATAAAATATTTTATTGTAACTGTATCCATGAGTGAGAAATATACTCACATCAAAATCAATATGACAAGGTAAGAATAGAATGAAAAGCAAAATAAGTATTTTTGTAATAAGAATGTTTTGAAAGGAAAAAGGAATATGTTTTACTTTACCATGTAAAAAATCAGAATGAACAGTATTGATGAGATATTTCACTTTACTCACCATAACTTAAATTAAAACGCAAATTTGATATAAAATGTCGATCAAACTACTTAAAATGTTAATGAATTTTGAAGTGGTGAGTAAAAGGTCTTGCTACTATAAATCGAAATTGTCTGAAAATATTGGGGGAAATTGTTCCTATAACCCCCCTTAAATCTGCCCATATCTTCAGTAATTGATCTTAAATCATTATAAGGGATCTCACCCCACAGAGGGGTCCCACTTACCTCAACCATGCTAAAAGTATGGGGTAAGTGGGACCCCCTGTTAAACACTTCAAAATTAAATATTTTGAAAAATTTCAAATTGTCGTATGTAATTTAGGTCAAACTCTGCAAAACAGTTCAATAAACATTAAAATGTAATGAAAACTTACCCGGAAATACTTCTTTGAAAAATACGTCCTGAACTCTCCGAAAAATCCATTCTGAGAATCTATTTTAAATTAGTTCTATAATCTTAAAGATAAATTAAACAAATCTCAAATATATGCAAAACTCATCGGTGTGACGAGCTGTAACATTATCAATGCGAGTAAGTGTGAAATTTCCTGTACATATTATAGTGTTAAGAGGGTGACCCACTTACAACAAGTTACCCTACGTCGATGTATAAGAATGTTTTTAAATAGAAGCAATAAAATGTGTAGAAGAAATTATTATTATATTTGTGTGACATTTACGAAAAAGAAAATATTTTTGGTTAACCTTTACAACATAACTCCAAGAATTAAAATATTTACGTGTATTTTGTGTGAGTGTACACAATCTAAAGACAAATGCTCTGAAAAAAGAAACAATAAAGTTTATTTGTTACTGTGAAAAAAGTCATACCTATATTTTGTGATACTTAAGTATAAAAAACCTTTTTGTGGACTTTTTGCACTGATCTTAAGTACTACCAAACTATACATGCACAGTTTAAAAAGTCATTTACCTCTCTCAACAAAATGACCTCAACCTTTAAACACCACTTCTAGCTTACATTCCAAGGAGATTCTAGTCTTTAACTACGCGCATTTAACTACTACTTAAAACTGCAACGGACGCACTCAGGGGAAAACTTCCTTAAACGCCGAAATTAAATTCTTAAACATACCTTAACTTTTCCAAAAAGTTAGTACCCACCAGTCCTCAATCTTTACTTTACTTAGCTAACCCACAAACCGCAAAGCTTTCACCCACCCCACAAGAAACGAGTTCATCTCCCCCATTAATCGAATCCCCCGCCATCCCAGGTCACACCTTTCTCAACCCAATCCGTGTGTTGTCCTCATGGCAATTTCCGCCTTCCTCCATTTATCCTCCAGGATATGACAGGAAAAGCTCATCCCCGTCTTCAAATTGTTTCCTAAAATTTTCAACCTGACAGTCAATTACAGGATACAAGATGGATGGCGGAAGCGTAGAAAGAAGGTCCAATTAGAAAGCAGCGTCCATTACGGCCATTGATGATTAACCAGGGGATCGAATGGGCAGAGACGTCGTAATATCGGGTGTTAAGTGTCTATCGACAACTGATCGTTATTAATATCGGTCGCTATTAAGGTACGCCGGTGATACGTGCTGTGTAAACAGGGTATCGATCTCGGTTCCTCATCGCTTTAAATCCGCGCCGGCCCGAATTTTCTGTGGGATTTAAAGTGAATCTCGGGCGGTTTAAGCTTGAAAGGGTTATGACGGGAGGTGATTCGGTGACGGGATTTGTGAGAGGGGTTTTATGGTGAAGAAATGGTGAGACTTTATGCCTGCTGAGCTCGGGGGGTCTCGGGGTAATCAAGGTGGAATGCAGGCGTGGGTAGTTTTGAAGTTTATTTTTTTTCAATATAAATCAAAGTTTCATTCCGTTAGGTGGTGTGTGGTGGAGGAAATGAGGAGATATGCTCATGGCGTTTATGCTGTGGTGTCACTTGGTGCAATCTGCCTCGAAATTGAGCCCGTTTTCGGGAGGATCAGATTGAAGGAGGTATCCGTTTTTATGCCGGGGCTGGAGGTGAATTTTATTCTGATTAAATGTATCAGGCGTTTTTTCAAGAAAACGCTCCTTTATGTGGATTTGGGAAATGGTGACAGGTTTTACGGTGAACTAATGTGTGAAATGTGTTTAAAAATAGGTCAGAGTATCTCGAACATCTTGATTTGTTTCCTCTCTTTTGGTAAGGAATTTATGCAACGTCTTGTCTCTAGTATAATGTGTATGTAATCTAGTATAATGTGTATCTTGTCTCTAGTAATGTAATGTAAATGTGAGAATAAGAACTCAAACTTAAGTCTAATGTAATTATGACGCTTACTTGACGAAAGTACAGCTTTTCAGTATGGTACGCTAATTTACACTTTTACTAAGTTAGAATAAAATAACTTAAACTCGAATAACTTACACTATTAAAGACAGATGACGTCTCGTTACTTTCATAGCGTTTTGTGACTACGGATTTGTATGCCAGAATTCGGGACAAATGCCAATTAATGTTATAGTACACATCTTATACAAAAGTTGGATAAAATAGAATTGGAATCAAAAATTACAAAATCAAATCGAGACTTGTGGATTTATATATGAAAATAGAAATAAATATACTACCTAAAAATGAATCCAGGAAAACATGAAATTTCAACACTTAAACCACTTTTCAATTTTTGATACCAAAAATTAATTTCTGATTACATTTATTTTGTTAAACAGCACAATTTTTTTATCATAGATTATTTTTCCTTTCAACTTTTTTCTGATTGATCTTTTTATGTCCAGCATGCGTATTTATTTATTGCTCTTCAAGACAGTTTTCTGTCCGTTATCCTGCTTTGATTTATTGGACAGATTTCCTGTGTATCAGTTTATCTATAATTCATTTCCTCAGGAGCGTCTTACCTGTACTTTAGAGATAGAAAGAACATCATGTCCCTCGAATAAAAAACGGCATCTAAAAATAGGGACAAAGCCTCTCACATCAAAAATTGTATTTCAGATATGAGGATACGTTGTTGCATCAATTCGTATGATGCTGTTAAGAGGGAAGAATTTCACAACTTAGAGAAATGAAAATGTAAAATAAATTTTAAAAGGTTTTCCCAGGTTTTACAACAAAAGTAAGTGCTTTCAGATAGAATTAAAATGGTCTTACATTACCTTTACATAACATTTTGTGAACTTATATAATTAACAAGATGTTTTTGAGGTATAGTTTTAATCATTTGCTTTGTTTTTAAAAAAATTGATATAAATGGAGAATTAAGAGAAACATAATTTAATATCAATAAAATTTATTTATATAGGGTCACTTGGGGTAAGTGGGACCCCTTTTTGGCCTAGTACATTTTTGGAGCTTTATAGAAAAAATTTGAAAGGGTTTATTTTTTACTTGTTGACTAATTTTGTTAAAGAGACTATCGATAAACAAAAATTTATCAGTAGTTTCTAAAATAAAGCTTTACATTTTTCTTAACTGGTCTTTTTATCAATAATGAGATGGGTGACCCACTTACCCCAAGAGATGGGGTAAGTGGGTCACCCCCTCTTTATTTTTATTTAAAGCAAGCAAAACTTAAATGGAAGTAAGTGGGTCTTACTTGATAAAGTACAGTAAATTTCAATATAAAATATTTTATTGTAACTGTATCCATGAGTGAGAAATATACTCACATCAAAATCAATATGACAAGGTAAGAATCGAATGAAAAGCAAAATAAGTATTTTAAAGAATGTTTCGAAAAGCCAAAGGGATATGTTTTACTTTAGCATATAAAATAGTGTTGAACAAACATAATAAGGTTCATTAAGATTTATTTTGACACTTTAATACGCATTGTAAGATAAAAAAGAAATCGGACACACTAAATGAGAATGAACACTGTTGATGAGATATTTCACTTTACTCACCATAACTTAAATTAAAACGCAAATTTGATATATAATGTCGATCAAACTATTTATAAATTTTAATGAATTTTGAAGTGGTGAATAAAAAGTCTTGCTACTATAAATCGAAATTTTCTGAAAATATTGGGGGAAATTGTCCTTATAACCCCCTGAAATAGTTAATAGTTCCTGTATCATAAGGGACCCTCTAGAACCACTTATATCGTAATAAGGGGTCTCACTTCCTAAATAAAGAGGGGTCCCACTTACCCCACGCTGAGGGGTCCCACTTACCCCAACCATGCAAAAACAATGGGGTAAGTGGGACACCCCTCTTAAACACTTCAAAATTAAAAATTTTGAAAAATTTCAAATTGTAGTATGTATTTTAGGTCAAACTCTGCAAAACAGTTTAATAAACATAAAAATGTAATGAAAACTTACCTGGAAATACTTCTTTGAAAAATGCGTCTTGAACTCACCAAAAAATCCATTCTGGGAATCTTATTTAAATTAGTTCTATAATCTTAAAAATAAATAAAACAAATCTCAAATATATGCAAAACTCATATGTGTGACAAGCTGTAACATAATCAATGCGAGTAAGTGTGAAATTTCCTGTGCATATTATAGTTTTAGGGGGGTGACCCACTTACCCCAGTGACCCACTTACCCCAGGTAACCCTAGTTATTTTATTTACCGTCTTTTATATAATAACTCTTGAATATTGATCCTAATTAGGAGAATGCAGAATTTATTTAATCCGTTGAAAAAATTTATATGAATGGAGAATTAAGAGAAACATTATTCAATATCAATAAAATTTATTTATATAGTTATTTTATTTACCGTCTTTTATATAATTACTCTTGAATATTGATCCTAATTAGGAGAATGCAGAATTTATTTAATCCGTAACATATTACATAACAATTTTGATACTTAAAAATTTGATAAAAATTGAATCCACAACTGTGCAACGATACTAATTAGTAAGAAACAACGCAAATTTCTTTGTGTATTTTGCAAATTTCTTTGTATTTAAAAGTTTTATTTTAAAACCTACTAATCATTTCAGAGTTACGTGGATCCCCTTCGTAAGTGTGGATGATGGAGAAAGAAATTTGCGTTGTTTCTTACTCTAATTGCTTAAGAATTTATTTAATGCATACAATTTCATGGGAAATTTATCAAACGCTTAGTAAATTTCTTAAATAAATGGATAATTTTAAATCATTAATATTGAAATCTTAAATAAAATTTTTTTAACTTCAAATCAGAAAAAAGAAATTATATTTCTTCTCTTGTTAAGTCATTCTTAAAAATTTGACAAACTTTCATCCATATAAATTTCAAAAATTCTTATTAACTTTACCCACAAGAAAATTACTTTCATAACACATGCATCCTTTTCATAAAAAGAAAAGAATAAATACCGAAATTGAATGCTAAGAACCCAACAGTACTCTTCATTGTAATCATAAATGACGGAAAAAAAAACCTCAGCATTGTTACCTTCAGTACCAAAAAAGTGAAATGCAAAACTGCAAGTAAGGAGCATTAAAATGAATTAATTCGTCTTAAGCTTCAGCAATCGCTTCTAGAATCACCCTATGGAAATGAACCACAACTGGAATTAGCGGCCGTTTCACCGAAATTAGTAAGGCGTTTCCAAATTGGCAAAGCTCTAGCTCAAAACTTCTGATAGAGCTTAGGCTAGTTCTTGAAAACAAGACCAGCTTAACCAGAAAGTTTAAATTGATTACATAACTTAAGCTCTTTCCTCGAAATCGTTTTGTTTGAAGAGGGGAAGTGTAGTGGCCCTGCTAATTAACTTTCTTGGGCTTTCTTTTGGGCGGGGATAAAGAAAGTTGTTCGCTCTTTATTAGCATCAAAACGCTGTTCAATATTTTCGTCTTTTTCGGACTTTTCAATTTAAATGGGCATAATTTGAATTAACTTAATTTGGAGATTGAAGAAGATTGATTCTTTTTTAATAATTTAGATGAAGTGTAAATCTTGATTTAAGTCTTGTGGGAATTCTTTTCTTCCTTAAGAAACGGGTTTCTTATAATGAACATTAAGCAAATAAAAGTGTTCAATTGAATTTTTAAAAGAGTTTGTAATTTTTAAATAGTATATAAACAACATAAGGTGTTTTAAAATGTCCAACATATTATGTTTTTATTTTATTTGTTACTTTTGCTTATTACGCATTCTTTATTTCTCTATTCTATTCATTTATTCTTTAAGGGGAAATAGAAACTTCAAATATATTAATTCGCCTTATAACTAAAAATTCTCTATTCTAATTATACTTTTAAGTTTCATAAAAGTTATTTTTTTAAAGAAAAACAAAAAGAAATTAAAATGTAGAAAATTTTGTTTGTTTGTTTGTAGATGTTTATAATTATACCGTAAAAACATTCTTAAATTATTTTTGTTCATTTAAGCAACTCAATTTTATCTAAAAATACTTATATGACACAAAATAAATTAACTGATATTTCAAATTCTAATGAAAATCTCAAGAAGACAGATTATCAATATATTTTTAATCCTAATTAAACTCTTAAAAAATAATTTTCTAAAGTAATTTTGAATGTTATGCATATAATTATAAAAATAAATTAACTGTTGGTTTTTTCATCACTATAAATAATAAAAGAATTTTGTTAATCCCTTCACGAGGCTAAAAAACCTTTTTAACTCAGACAACAAGAACAAAAGGAGGGTAAAATTATTTTTAAGGAATTTTTTCTGCTCTGGTATTAAATTTATCAAATTTTAAAAATTATAATATTTTACGCTTTTCTATAATTTTACATAATTTAAACTAAATTGAGAATCTTTTTAAGGTAGTTGGTACTACACTCAAACCTGTTTTTGTGTGAACCTTTTATGTGCGATTTTTCCCTTTGACTTTTTTTGTGCGGTGTACGAAAATTTCAAATTAGAAAAAAATCTTGTATATCTGGCTACCGAGACATACATGGGTCTCATGAAACAACAGTCGTCACCAACTACACGGTAACTGGAAAAAAGTCTACGGTAGGTATAGAAATGGTTTCTCAATTCAGCTGTAGGGTGGGGATTGCGTTACGGTCCGAACATAAAGAGTTTTTCAATTCAGCTATGCTGAGGGATTTTCACTACGGTCCTACGTGAAACTTTTTTATGCGGTCCTTATTCACCGCATAAAAATTATTTTTTAAATGTGCTGCGAAAACTACTTTTATAGCTACTTGCGAAATTTGGTGCGAATTTTTTTATGCGAATTTTTTTGTGCGGTCCCTATTACTCGCACAAAAACAGGTTTGACTGTACTTTGGTTTTTTTCTCTACTGTCTCCTCATCAGTAATTGTACAAAAAAGCGTTAGTTAAATATCAGAGAGTGGATGGTATCCACTTATTCTATGAATTAAAAAAAATATTTCCTACTGCTTTGTATAGCTTGAGAATTCATTTTGTTATTTGCTCTTGTTTCAACAAGCCCACTCAATCACGGTACAGGCAGATTCTTTGCATAGAGTGTATAAAATTGTCCAGGGAACCTCTATAACCGACAGTTTTCTCGAAAATCGCGACAGAAGAAAGTATGACAAAACATCCGTTTTACACCAAAAAGAGTAAAAACGTGAACATTGGTTTTTTGGAAATTTTCTACTCAGAAATATTCCTGTAAAAAAATTATCTGAACTTGTTGAAATACCCTGTGTATTAAACATTTTAATTAGGTAATATTTACGCTTGAATTAAATTTGATGGAACTTGTTACAGTTCTATAAAATTTCAATAATCACTTTTTAAGTTTTATTCCAATGCAGATATTTGAGGAAATTTAGTTAATATTAATTTCATATAATTTTTTACATTAAATTTCAAAATCAAAGCAATAATGAAAGAGTATCTTTGAAAATTTTTCTTTTACTTACTAACCAAAATTTCTACTTATTAAAAATATCAATCTCAAAAACGACGAGAATGATAAATTCTTCTTTTCATTGCTTTAAATAAAGGAAAGTAGTACTTGAATTGAAAAAGCCTCTTTCTGTGAAAAAAATATCTAGTTAATTTAATTGCAACCTCATTAAGTGTAAACTTTAAAAAAGTATTAGAAATTTTCACTTCTTATATCAGAACAATTAAAAACTTACATCAAAAATTATAATAGTTTCGAAGTAACTACTATATCTCATTCAAACAATTCAAACAACAGGGGTATTCTTAAGTCCAATCATTCCAGGTATTACCCATAACACTTCAAAATAAGCCAGCTACTTTATATATTCCCCCTACCCCAACATAAACCTCTTAAAAAACTTAAAATTCTAGTGAAAAAGCAAATCTGAGGTGCCATGAAATTAATGCTTAACGTAACCAAGAAACACAAGAGCACATAAATTAAATGATACATCTTTTCAATCTGAAAGCAAATTAATTGAATTGACTCAGCCTCACTTTCATCTGGGAAGCATAGTCACTCAAAGCTCTTTCTTACGCCCCAACGACAGTTCTCAGAACTAATTAATTAATAACTATAGCATGAGCACACATAATAAATTGTCTTCCTGCATCGCAAATATCACACTCAAGCGATTATTCTCTGTGGGGGATCGATAGTGCAATTCAACCACCAAATTAAAATATTTACCCTTACCTGCATGCCTCTATTTTAGACACGTTCTTTAAAATTTTATGCTGGTTGTTTACTTATTATGGATATCTAGAAGGCACAGCACGAATAAGGTATCAATCTTCATATCATACACAAATAGGGTACCGTCCATCAATCACTAATGGGGAATCATTCTTGTGTTTTAAGAATACGTAATGAAATACGAACTTTTTAGCATAGGGGTATAGTGAATGTTTTTCTCTCAAACAATGTATCTGACTATCAGAAGTTTGTCACTGATAAGGAGTTAATTTATCTGGTAATTAAAATTTAAAAATTTTTTATTTCTTTTAACTGGGATAAAATGAATCGAAGATCATGCAATTTAATTATAGAAAAACGTGGAATATGTTTATAGGATCAAATATACCTATGTTTTGAGAATATGAATGATCAGTTTGTAGGTTTTTCGGTAATTCTAAATTTATCTCATTATTTTTTTATTCAATAGATATACACCTATCTTAACCTATCTGTTTTAACTTAGAAATGGATGCACATCCCTTTAGGATTTTAACGAATTCATTATTTCATCAATTATTATATTTTTACTCCAATATCTTAATCCAATATTTACCTACATTTTAAATGTTTTGTACAATCTTAAAAAACTACTTGTATATTTGAAATATATGTTTTTCGCAGTTGTTATAAGTGTGTTAGTGCAAAATCATAAGTTTTACCCACAATAGTTTAAAGCAATCTTTCTTTCTTTTGAGTACGTATTAAACAGTCTGATAAGATGATAAACTACTGTTAAGTTTTAGTTTTGAATCAGCTCAAAAACTATATATCTACTTATTTCAGAATTAACAGTTTCTGAAGTAAACACATTTCTATAGATTATATTTATTTACGTTATTATATTTTAATGGAAATAATATGCGTGTGAACTATATGTGATAAAATTTTAAAGTAAGAGTAAACATTCAATAGAGGTTCAACTTAAAATCAAGTTTCATTACTTTACTGTTCAATATTTTTAAGGACTTACGAGAGCTAAAGAAAGGTTATTTGAAGAAACTGATTACGGAAAGCGAAGTCTAAGACCATTCAAAAATTCTCTCACAGACAGAACACTTATTTCGATTACATGAACCCAGGACTTTGAAAAAGGTAGCTAATGGAAGCACTCAAAGTGATGATTCGGCTTTTTATAATAGTCATAAAAGTATGGAGAGTTTTCTTTTATCTTTATAAAAGCCAAGATAGAAAATTATTTTGATAATACCACACCTATAAAACAACTTAATTATTTCAAAAGTATCTCCAGTTTGTGTGTGTTTATAATACCCTTCAATTGGTGAACATTTTATGATAATTACTATATTCATGAGAAATATGTAGAGGATAAAATACTTTCTGAACTTATAAAATTTATTTCCACTTTATCAATTAAAATTTTTAGTCTCCACTTCTATTCTTAAAAGAACATATAGTTAACATTTTTAAAACCTTTATAAGAGGTATATTTTACAGAAATAGTGGTGCAGTAAATTCAAATTTTATAACACCAATGACTAATAATAGTTCACTAATAAATGTTCACTTTTATATAACCAATGAATTTTATAACACCATTTCCTGTCATCGTCCTAAAAATTGGACAGCATAGATATTTCGCTTTTACCAAAACTACTTTGAGTATTATAATAAAACTTTAATACATATTGATATTAAAGACTTTCATCATTAAAAATTTGACTTTATTGCAAATCTAAATCAATATTCAATATATTTTTTAAGAAACTTCAAAATGCCGATTTTTTAAAAGATTTTTTCTTGAATTTTCAACAAAAATATTAGTGAAATCCCGTAACAACGAATACCGATACAACGAAAAATCCCGTTATTACGAAAGTCCAGAAATTCTCCAACTGTTTTTATTTGAATTAGCGATAGTAAGGTTACAATGAAATTTCTGTTCAACGAAGAAATTTTACAGTCCCGTGAAGTTCGTTATAACGGGATTTTACTGTACTTAAGAATTAAAAGCTTTTAGACAAAATTGTATCCAAATTTATTGTATCCAAATTATTATACTATACTTTAAAACCATAAAAACAAATTTGGTGAAAAAAATTAGTTAGGGGGTCAAATTTCACTGTATTTCAAGCTGTCGTAAAAATAGGACGATGGTAGGATGCACTACATATTTTCAACCTATTTTTTTTTTCAAATTATTTATGCATCAAATGGAAACCTATAATATGTGGTAATTAATCATACTCTCAATAACTCGAATTTCAATAACTCTAAAACCCCGATATTTCGTAAAAAATAACTGTAAAACACATTTTGTCTCACATTTTTGAAAGTTCCATATCAAAAATTACTTCTTTCCTTAGTAGTGCAGTAAATTCAAATTTAAAACACCAATTTAAAGACAAAAATAAGATCATAACATGGTTTATAAATCCGTAAAATAACTAAAATGAGAAATGGGATTTTGTAAAAGATCTTAAATTTATAAAGTCTATAACAACAATGAAAATAACATGCCATAAACCTTGAACCATGTCATAAACGAATACCCTCGTGTATTAAACATCCATTCTATAGATCTTCAAAGATCCTCCAATCCTCATAGTTGTAAGATCAGAGATAAACGACTTTGTCCCTTTGAGTATCTAGATTAACATGTCAACCGAAATCCCACGATCTTTAATCGTAAAGACCATCAAAAGGAGGAAGTGCAATGAGTATGTGCCCAGACACTCCAATGTGGCTATTCTTAAGAGTCTGTTAACTACCTACTAGTACACGTTCATAAAGCACGGATATTTGGCCAAGAGACATTTGGAGGGATGTCTGCATGATGATTCCTATTTGTCTTTGCCTATGGCTGGCTGAGTGAAGCAGCAATTCCAATTACCACCCAAGCATAAAAGAGAACATTGGTACGGCTGCTTTCAAATGCTGAGGTTTTATATGGTGCATTACGGTTTAAGAGAATCTGTACCTTTTTTATGTCAGTCAGATGGAAATATGTTAGGGAAGGGGATTAATTTTATTACGCTTCTTATAACTGAAAAAGGAATATATTGAGTAAGAAAAAATTATGAAATTTATTGATGCGTCATTTATGTAAGTTATAAAAACAAAGGAATTTCTGAATTTTTTGTACTTTTATACAAAGGGTTATGAACTTATTTTACTTATAAATTAACAGCAGCAGAGTACATTTTGTTAACAAATTTTCCTTGGCTTTAAGATTGTTTAACATTGGGTTTCTTTAAGAGGTTAGTAAATGAACGCTATAACACAAAAAATTATTGCTTTGAAATTAAAAATTAAGTATTTTTTTATTAAATTAAAAGTACGGATCTATTATATATTTATTAATATCTAATATATGTGAGAGTTGAGAATACTCACGCTCGTGTCGCTTCCGATAAATGCCACCGAAGAGTGCGGAGAAGGCACATTGCAACTAAACATCAGCAACGGCCAAAAAGGTGCGTGAACTGTTGATAACTTTTGAGTTTCGGTTTGGATTCGGCTCTCGAGAAGAGAGGAGAGCAAGAGGCGGAAACGCCAGCTCTTGTAATTGTTATTATCATTGTTAATTAAAACCTTTATTGTTTTACCCATGGTGTTCTCTGTTGCTGGCGTATTCCCCCTCACATATATTTTCCGAAAAATTGCTATTTTAAAAAAAATTGTATAACTTTGAGTTATCATCTCACATATACTTTTCACAGTATAAAAAATGGGATTGTGTTTTGGGTTAGTGGAAAATAAATATTTTTTTTCCAAAATTCGTTACGTGATCAATGCAGCTTTGAAAAAGTCTACATTATTTCCTTATTATAAGAAACTTAAACTTTAGCACTCATATATAAATTTTAAATAAATACTTAATGAACTTTATATTATTGGTATACTTAATTGTGTACTTTTGGTGCAAATTTAGTGCTTACTTACTCCATATTTATAGCTAAAAATATTTCCATCCAAACACATATAAATCCCACGGCTAAGTTTAAAGGAGTAAATCCTTTTTTTAAAGTTATTAATAAAAATGAAGTTAATTTTGTAAATGATATTATAAAGTAGAAAACTCAAATTCTTCTCTCTCTATTTTTCAATACCTAAAACTTCCCTTTTTGTACTATTGAAAATAAAAACTGAACTTTGTACTTGAAAATAAATACTGAATTGAGGCAACTTTTTAGGGTTTTATATATAAGTTTCATATTATAATGGTCTTTTAATAACAGTCACAAAGATCCATTGACCAATTATTGAATGTTGAAAGACAATATTTCTCAACACCCAAAACATTTTTTTCATATTTTTACTGTTGAAAATACATACTGAGGTAAATTTAGTTCTATCTTTCCAAAAGGAATAAAGATTAAAAGCAATGTGCAATGAATTGAACTGCTCCGTCAACTTAAATAACAGCAGAACTTTGCGAAAACAAAGAGGAAATTTAAAAGAAATTTATAAAAGCTGACCAACAAAGACTGATCTTCTCGCTATTTTAGAGAGTAACAGGAAAATAACTAAGTAAGTCCGAATATGAATTTTCCCTCTGCCTCAAAAGAGAATCCCACTTTTCTCTGTTTAACATTCAGAAAGCATTTTTGACGCTATTCCCCTGCACAGACAATATTTTTACTGTTTCTGAGAGGTTTACATATAATGTTTATCGAGCTGGAAAATTTTCGTATTATTTTCGTATTTTCAAAAGCTTGAATAACAAGAAATTTTTTATAGTTTTGGTTTTTAAACAAATTTGCTTTAATTTCTATTAAAATATGCTCTCTAGTGAGGAAATATCAAAGATGTCACGAATGAAGCACTAGACTTGTAACACTAATTTGAATTATTAGTTAGATTAACTATTGTTTTTATAACTGTGGAATCCATCTTCCATGGTTTTGAACGAAATATTATTTTGAGAACAGGAAGGGTTATAAGAAATAAGTTTTTAAAAGTAGTTTGAAAATAGTAAAGCCTTTTGGCTTCCCTTTGTAAATAGGACCATGATTGTAAACAGTAAGTTTAGGTTTTTATGAACAATAAAATTGTAATTTCCACCCTCCACGAGTTCTCAAAAATCAATTTTGCCTACTATAAGTAAATTAAATTAAATTTCATCTTATAAAGAGAAAATTAATTTTATTCGCCTTATGAACTGTCAAAAAAGAGTAGTACCTGTTATTCAACCCATCATATGAAACAGCATCAATCCAAACTTTCTTGAAAACAGAAGGAAACACAAAGATCAGTGGTAGTTAGAAAACTCATTGTGAACCCCTCGTGATATAGAAAAGAAAAAGGCAATAAAAGCAGCTCCGGAAGGGTTTTTTGCGGCTTCATAACAAATTTTACCAATAAGCCAATGAGACGTCATATTAAAATTGAGCCTGAATGACAATGGACGGACAGGGAACTTAAAAAGATGCATTTAATCGAGAAAAAGGGAGCACAGAGCTATTAAGACACTAAATCATGCGGAGAGAACATTTAAATAATTATTGGACAGCCATTAAACTCAGGCAAGAGCACAAAAGCCACCCAGAGTAAGACCGTCCAATATCTATAAACCTTGAACTAGACAATTTCCACCCCACTAGATTATCGGGGACAATGGCTCTTCTTCCCCGTGTTAAGTAAGGGAAACCAATAAGTAGAAAATAGGATGGCTATGCCAGAGACATTCAAGTCCAAAACCGATCGCTTAAATTGACTGCTGTTAATATATGTGCTGAAGGCAATATCTATGCAAATCGTTGAAACGTGAAGACCAGAAAGGGTGTCATCTTTATGTATATAGCACTCTATAATGCATTTACCTAGGATTTCACAAGCCGCTGAATATTCAATGATGCTGAGTATTTTTGCTTGAGGGAAGGATATGCATCAAGTACAAGATCCAAAACCTCAGCACAAAAGTGTTCTATTCAAAAAAGGCCCTATTCACTTGTAGATAAATAACTCGTATCGAGGCCTGGGATGTGGGGTATTTGGAAGAAGTGGGTGGGGTAGAGTGCACTCAAATACCCAGAATCGTGATATGGCGCGGAGGAAAGTTCGATCTTTTGGGAGGAGCTCTGGAATTTACACCCTCTTCAAAAGAGCTTTATGCAAGACTGAGCTCCGCTATAAGCAGTCTTTTTTATAGAAGGAAATGATTAATTTGTTGACTTTAAAATTATCCCGTTATTTCAAACATGTAACGTAGAAAGTATGTATTTGTTTTCCAACAATGTATTTTTATACTCCACATAATAACCCAGTTTTGATGCAATAAATGTGATGTATGATTCAAATGCGAAATCGACGACCGGTCAAAAATTAGGTTTACCTGTTGAATATAGAGATACTTTAGAAAATTGAGTTATATTTTTCATTTATTCTACCCATGTGTTTTTATTTCACGTTAGGTCAATTTTGTAAGAGAAACAGGATGCTACAATTGAATTATAAGTACATGCTTGAAATATTTATAGGATCCCAGAGGGAAATAAAAGTAAGGAAATGCAGACAGATACGTAGAAGGAATTCGACAAGGTGTCAAAAATCATTTCCTGCATTTGAATATAGACTCTTTAGAAAATATAGTTATATTTAACATAACATTTTAAGATCCCTTCTTTCTTTCTCAAAATACCAAGAAACTACTAAGAAATGCAAATTCTAAGTTACCGAATTTCCTTTGTAAAGAAAATTTCGAACGCGTACTTTCAGAATCACTTTTGTATAGAATTCGCTTTTCAATAAACTAAATAAACATTGTTATCGGAATTCAGTGTCTAAGTTATAAATATTTCTTATCAATCTTAACTTGTATACTTCCAAAATAAATTTATTTTTAAAGTAGGTTGAAAATAATATCGTTTCATGTTTTAACAGCAATGTATAGTATTGAAAAGAAAACCAACTATTTAAAAACTATTAACATTAAAAAAAATACTTTTTCACTCTGAAATCAAAAAATTTTTCCCAATTAAAAAATTACCAAAGAGTAGCTAAATAATAATAAATAAATAATAATAGAATAAATAATAATAGAATAAATAATAATAGAATAAATAAATAGAATAATAGATAGGGTAATAGAATAAATTTAACTTTAAATTATAGAAAGTTTCAAATATTTTGAAAACCTTACGCACAAATTGAAAGAAATACATTTAAATGCAATAATGCAAATCAATTAATATGAAAAAGATATAACTGAAAGTTGAGATTAAATGTATTTGAGAGTTACAATACGCAACAATAAGAACTCAACATTACAAACTTATTTTGTTTATTTTTTATGTGAAGCTGAAATTTTTAAGGGAAATAAATTTATTCGATCTTATCAATCTAAGAGTTATGGAAAAATTTAGTTTACGCTCTGATCAAACATTTTGAAACACCTAGATTAGCTCGCTTAGTTTGGAGGAGCCTTAAAGGCAAGAACCTACATAGCCTAATAGCATCCTTCGTGAATGCAGATTAGCCAAATTCTCCCCCAAGCCGTTAAAACCATGTTTTGACACGAAGTGATGGATGATCTCTCTTTAAGTAAAAGGAAATTAATTCAGCGTGAACGATGCTTCACCTATCAGTATAAATATTAGAGAACTAACACAAGATCCTTAACCTGCGTTTATCAAGGTAATTCGTTTTGGGGTTGGGTAAACTGACAATGGGTTGGTTTCAAGACAGCAAAAGCTAGCACTGGTCGATAAAGAGGAGTGAATTAGAGGTCCTTACACTTGTTGCTTTGCAGACGTGTACGTTTGTTTTTGTTTTCCGTAAACCCATACTTATTTCTCACCTAGATAAGGAATTTGGTAAAAGAATAAAGTGCCCTTTCAAGCATAGTTTATTAAAAAGTATATTTAAACTACTACGGTTTGAAAATAATATTTCTGATTATTTACTAAGAATACTTTCTTTCCCCCGGTCCTGCTTATTAATTAAATTCATTGTAAATGAATTTTAGGAGTAAAATATAACTTAATCGTCTATTGATTGTTTTTTAAGATTTTCCATTCCATTAAGGATTCCATTATACTAATACAGGTTTTTTTATTCGATTTTCAAAACATTTGGATTTCTTTCCTTTTTTCAAATGATGATTCATTTATAGCTTATACGAAGGTAAGGATTTCACAAAGTCTAAAAATAAAATAAATAGTCACCAGTATAAATATACGATTTTTTTTGGAAAAAAGAGTGTCTGTTATAAATTTGTTAAGATGCCTGTAGAATGCATGGTTTTGGTTATATAACCTCAGTAATCATGAATTACTGAGGATTTAAACAGAATGTGGTATCGGGGCAATTCCAAAAAACACTTGCTTTATTAGATTACAACGTTACTTGACCCTGGATGAGAAAGAAAGTAGTTCCCAGAGAAATGCCTGAATATGAGTGAAATTAATGAATTCAAATTGGAAATATACAGGGTGTATCTGAAATGGTGCAACAAACTTTCAGGGATGATAGTACTCATCAAGGCGAACAAGAATTGGTATAGAAAGGGGGTCGCAAATGAGTTTTAAGGGGTGAAACCCCGGGGTGAAAATCAGCAAAAAAACTTGCATATTTGTGCAGGAAGAGACACAATTGTTCGATTCCGTAATTTTTTACACCAAAAAAATAGAACCCGTACTTGCAAAAAGAAATTTTAACTGTATCTTTTCAGGAAGTTATCTTTTGGTAGCGAAAGATTTATTCGATCAGTCTCTTTTTTAATGCATGTTCAACCAAATTTGGCAACTTATTAGCCATTTGGCGCAATTTTTTCGTTTCCTATTTTATCTTTAAAACGGTAGCTCAACTTGGTAGAGTAATGAGCCGGAATCTTTTAACTCACAATCGTAAGATTGCGGATTCTGTCATGTCAATAATTTTTGGGCAATACACGGAAAGAGTACTATTAAAGGATGTGGGTTGGGGTCTTATGGCTTGAGGTTCAAAAATCGGACAAAATTAAAGGATGTGTAACAGTATTTTGAGAATTTTTATTGATTTTTCTAAATTGTAGTGTTTTTCTTTACGGTAATTTTTTTTCAGGTAATTACAATGCTTTAAATCGCATTTTGTCTCAACGCAAAACTTTGACAGGTGTTTAAAATTTTTTACACGAATTTTTGAAAATTGATAGTTCAAAAAAATTTGGCAACACAAAATTTTGTGAAATGAAGGAAAAGCAATCCTTGAAATCCCTGTTTTTAAATCAACGATCAATTAATTAGATTACAAAGTATTTGATTCTCATTTTATTCGGAAATCGTTTCTTCCGTAAATTTTATTTCCCTGATAAGGATTTCGAAGACTGCTTTTCCTTCGTTTCACAAAATCTTGTTCTGTCATGTATTAGTTTTTTAAATCTACCGATTTAAAATAAATTGTGTTAAGAATTTCTTTAGTCTAAAAAAGACATTCCAGATCACGGGGTATTTTTATCTTGTTTTGTCTATTTGTTATTAGTTTTTAAACTAGGGAGCTCTTTGTGAAACACCCTTTATAAACATGTAATGATGACTCAAATTTTGTATGAAACATATGTGTTAATAGAAAAAAGAGTTTAAAAACCTAAGCATTTTATACAGTTTTATACTTCAATTCTCTTATTCTAGATGTGACTACATAATTATAACTGTTATTTTCATGACGAGACAAAACTAAAAAAATTACAAGTTCGAGCAATACACGGTCGAGATGGGTTGCGAGCTCGGCCATTTTAGTATTTCTTTGTGCTGAAGGAGGGGAGGGTAGTTTATGAAGCTTAGGGTTTCGTCTCGTAGTCAATTTCCTCTTGTCAATACGACAAAATTAAGCCAAATTAATAATTAGGATTAGACAAATTAAGCCAAATTAATTTTTAAAATTTTTTGTTTGCAAAAAATATATTTGAAAACCGTATTTATGAATTACTACGTGAAAACTAGAAGGGGATGGGAGGTTCTTGGCATGTACTGTACTACGGGTGGACACCAAAATGAGATAGGGAGTCAAAAATAGAAAATAAATGGGTAACGTAGTACGGGCACTTTCCCTAGGGGTTTATCCGCCTTCGAGGACAGACAAATTGCTTTTACCTGCGAGCCTCAAACGCACCGACACCCTAGGAGCGGATAGTACAGCCCATCCTCAGTACACAGACAAAGTCATTTAAAATTAATTAGCAGAGTGGTGACTTAATTAAAACTAGTTTCTAGTAAAGTTAATACTATTTTAGTGATGTTTCACCCCCTCCTCCAATTTTTGTGTTTAAATTTATTTTTCCTTTAAAACTTCAGCTATCAGTTTTTGGCATAAATCCTTCTTCCTCCTACCTAACAAATCATGGCTTTTCCAATCACTCCATCATTTCCTAAATTATTCAATCAAAATTATTCGATTTCGCTTGGCCGTCAGTCTGTTAATCTTTCCCCACTTCTCCAAATCTCTTGTAGAAATCAATTTCTTTATTCAATTCTTATTTAGACTGTAGGCATTATCTTCAAAATGCTAAATTTCTTCACGTTAAAAAACGAGCCAGCTGGATGGCTCAGCGGCAATCTACCACTTTTAAAATAATTTTCTCTAGTTTATTATCTCTATGAATCCTTACGGTGTCACAGCAGCTAGCTCGGTAGCAGTACTCATGCATTGCTTATTGGAGTTAGCTACCAATCCCCTAGGGTTTGTGCGAGTGCTACGCTTGTTCCATCCAGGGCTTTAACTGACCCCTGGGTGCGAAACTGCGGGCAATTGCACAGCTGAGAAGGGAATGCTGCTTTCGCAGACTAAGGCTTAAAGGACGTGTTTGTCTTTAAAAGCTGTGCATTGTCCTGAATTGCATAAATAGTACTAATAATGAATTAAAAATGCAGGGATCTCTAATTCTACATTTTGTGTTAGTATTTTACTTCTAAAGGTACGATATTAATTAATCAATATGGTTCTATTTAAAAAAACACTTATTTAGTATAGCTAAAAAAATTTATTTAAAAGGGACTAAATGAAATCTTAATAGTACTTTAAAACATGTTGCAATGCCTTTCAAACTATAGCTTTCAAAAAAATTATATGAATTTAAAAACGAACAACTTCATACAGTAGGACAGAACTCGCAATCTTACGATTACAAGACTGTTACGCTACCAACTATGCTATAATTTAATCATTAATGGTACTACTACATAGAAATTTGAGTTTCCGTAAGAATCACAAAAAAAGTATTTGGCGATCACGGATTGGCGAAGTTTTTTTTCCTGTCGACTGCAAAAGTGTTACTGGTGGGAAAACTAGCTTAGTAATATTTGAAGTTGTTTTACAAAATAACTACCGGAATCGAACCATTGTGTCTCTTCCTACACAAATATGCAAGTTTTTTAGCAGATTTTCACCCCGGGGTTTCACCCCTTAAAACTCATTTGCGACCCCCCTTTCTATACCAATTCTTGTTCGTCTTGATGAGTACTATCATCCCTGAAAGTTTGTTGCACCATTTCAGATACACCCTGTATATGGTGAACTGCACAGTGAAAAAAGATCCTTCACAACAATTAAAATAATGATATAATTGAAGGGCTTGGGAGATGAAGGGGTTATGTTACAAAATCCTAGTTTCGAGCACTTTAGGTTCAAAGTTTTCATGTTGCAACTTTTTCGTTTTCTGGTTTTGTCATTAAGTGAGCGTATGAAATTAGTCTAATGGCACCTATTTTTTAATGTATCAAGTTTTATTTACTTACCTGTATCCATAATATGTATTTTTATATTTTGTGTACATTACCCCTTCATCCACAAACATTTTTTTTAAATCTGTAAATTATCTAATGAATGAATGAAGCAAGATGTAAATAAATTCAATTATTGCAAAGCTCTATATTTGATTCGAAAAAAATGTATACTAAGTGAACTGATTTGGGCTATTTCAGAACAAAAACAAAATATCTTAGCATATCTAACTTCAAATATTAAACTAAAACAAAAAGTATGCTACACTTTAGGAAATTTATGGTCAATAGTTTGAAACTTTTTTTATCAAAATATTGGTTGAGACATATCATTAAAATTTCGTATTTTGGCCTGAGCAAGAATCCGAGCAAATAATTATATGTTCTTTGCTTTTTAGCTGATCATCAAGTTCAAATAAAGTGAGTAATGAGCTTAAGACTTCAAAACTCCCTCTCTTTGCTTGGTCCTCGGTCCAGGTACAAAATATTACTCTCGAAACCTCTTGGTTGTGATATGAATGCCTAAGTTGTGAAAAATGCCTTTGAAGTGCTAAAACGTGGGAAGGGCATGGTTTGCTGGAGGTCGACCGTTAAATAAGCAATTTTGTTATCTGATTTAGCTAGCTCTTTTCCTAACCTCATAGCTTCACATGCAGCTTGGAAGTTTTCTATATGCTCCTCATTTTTTCCACATGAATAACATGTGCTGCAAGTGTCCGATTTAGGTTGTCCAAAAGAGAGATTATAATGTGTAACGAAAATTTGGCGGTAATAACTTTCCTTTAACAATTTATCAGGATGCTTATTGTTTCTACATTCATCGATGTACAATTTATACATTTTGGACACAGATAGAAGTGGGGAAAGATATTTTTTATGTATATTACCATGCCTAGAATAATGTGATTCTTAACAGAATAATAATAATAATAATAATAATAATAATAATAATAATAATAATAATAATAATAATAATAATAATAATAATAATAATAATAATAATAATAATAATAATAATAATAATAATAATAATAATAATAATAATAATAATAATAATAATAATAATAATAATAATAATAATAATAATAATAATAATAATAATAATAATAATAATAATAATAATAATAATAATAATAATAATAATAATAATAATAATAATAATAATAATAATAATAATAATAATAATAATAATAATAATAATAATAATAATAATAATAATAATAATAATAATAATAATAATAATAATAATAATAATAATAATAATAATAATAATAATAATAATAATAATAATAATAATAATAATAATAATAATAATAATAATAATAATAATAATAATAATAATAATAATAAAGATTTTAACAGAATGTGATAAACAAGTTCTTTAACAGAAACCTTGACATCTTCACTAGTTTTGTTGGGTCTCACATTATGTCTACCCATTTTATCAAGTTGAGGAGCACTTATACCAGATTTCATTTTATTTTGTATGATTTCAATTTTTTCATAAGTTTACCAAAGCAACTCTAGTTCGGACACCTCCTGTTGTGACTATGCAGTTACTTATATGAAGTTAAGTTATGATTTACAGGAGTTAAGGGCACATAGCCCTTTCATCCTCCATGGCTTTAGCATGAAAATGTTACATAGCCCCTTCATCCTTTATGGCTTTAGCATGAAAATGTTACATAGCCCCTTCATCTTCTTCATATTTTTGTTTCTAGTTGTTTTGAAATATTCATATTTTGCTACGTAACACTTCTGCACCTAACTATTTCATCCATTGAATTAGATTGCATTTTCAAAAAATGTCACATAACCCCTTCATCCACCAAACCCTTCAATTATGCAAAGAACGTTTGAAAGTGGGATAAGATGAAAAATTTTGTAATTCTGCGGGTAGACTATTAAATAACTTAGGCACAAGATAAAAGAATTGTTTGCGAAATATCTTCTGATATAAGCATGGAATCGGATAAATTTCACTAATTATGCTTTCGTTAACCTCATTTTTTAATTGCAAATATCTCTATTGCGAAACAAAAAAGTGTAAATCTATAAAAAAACATGTCATTGGGGAAAACATAATTGGAATGTCGTAAACTTAAAATTTTGAAACTTTAATTTGAATAGAAATTAAAAGTAATAAGTTATATCTCCATTCCAAGTTATTATTCCATAGTATATAAGGGAGAAAAACCAAGAAAAGTACAGGGTTTTTAAAAAAGATTGAGTAACTTTATTTTTTAGGTGATGAAACTTAATCAATGTAAAGCATAATTCACCAACATGAGTTTTCCATTTTAGATTTGAGTCAATAAATAAACCTAAATATTTTATACTTTTAATTTGTCCAAGTGTTTGAAAGTTAGGGGAAAATCGGACAAAACCGGGTAGGTGGACAAAACAGAGAATCGAGCTTTATTCCTTGATTATTGGTGATATTTGGCTGAAACTTCAAGAACTACTCCCAGGCATGCGCCCTAACAATGTCAAGTGCAAAGAAAGTATATTTACAAACCCGTCTCGCTGAGGGAAGCATTAAGAAATTTCACCACAAAATCTTATAATTTAAGCGTCTAACACATTTCTCCAACGATCCTAAAATCCTTCGAATTTAATTCAGGTAAGTACAGCGTAAAAATACCTCATTATTAACTTATTATTTTAAAGGTTTAGTTGGTGCCTTGGAGTTGATCAAAGCTAGAATAAAATTTCTACAAAACGGCGTGTTTGGACAAAACCGGGATGTGAGTAGTTGGATAAAACCGGGAAGTTCCTGGTTACACTCAAAGTTTATTGAAAAATTTACTCACCACTTCAAAGTTAATTGAAAAAGTTATAAGTAATTCGATCGACAGTTTACATCAATTTTAGGTTTTAATTTAAGCTATGGTGAGAAAATCAAAATATGAAGTCGTTTTTTATATTTATTTTCCCGTGAAATTAATTAAAACAATATTGAGACACAGGAGGTGGGGAATAGGTTCGAGGGTGTCTTCATAAACTTCCTGAACCATTCAAACTTGAAGAAATGGGGTAGTGCTGAGTTTATAAAGAGGAAGTGACCGACCTTAAAAAACTATTATTTTTCGTGTGAATTATTTTTAGTGCATTATTTTTTCAAAGAAAGCTGTTACTGATGAAAACATTCTCTGTAAAAAATCAGTTTCATAAACTTAAAGGAGAATCCTTTGGAATTTTGAGTGGTTTTTGTTACCCCTTTTGAATCTTATTACCCCTCTCTCCCCTAAGGGTGTAACTAAATTTATTATTTTTTTATGAAAATTTTATGTAGATTCAAATTCTTTAAGTCTAGAATGTAATACCCAGCAAATTTTCTTTCAATAAATAATGTTTTTGCTAAGTTACTATTTGATTTTTATAATTCTACCATTTTCCCGGTTTTGTCCGATTAGGTAGGATAAAACCAGGACTTTTTACTCCTCTGAAAAACGTGGTTTTCTGATCTATATTTGCTATTGGTTATGATGTATTTGGTACTTTTTTATTCATAAGGAGCCAATTTATCGTTTTAGCACCAATTTTGACTGTTTTGATCGCACATAAAGTGAATATTCAACAAATAAATGATGGGTTCCGATTTTGGCCGACTTTCCCCTTCAATTATAATAGTTAAAACAATAATTAGAATGAAATTTAGTATCTAGCTGAATTAAAGTTTGTTTGAGATTTAAATAAATATATTTAGTTTTATTTAAATTTAGAGCTAAGTTACATACATTAATGGTAAACCATTTTCGGATTTCGATTAAGTCAGTTTTAATCTGTGATTTAAGTTCTAAAAGGTCATCACAAGAATAGAGTCACACCGAGTCATCTGCATAGGTTATCATTTTGCCAAAAAGTTTCAATCCCTGTTCATATGATGATTTGGAATGTTGAACCCATGGGTTTGCCCGCGCCTGACATCATAGAGAATTAGTAAATATAACCTCGGACCCCGGTTTTCGTAAAATTGAGACAAACAATTTAATTCTTTATAAATTCAAATTATGCAATATTACTACGTGCAATAAGCCATTCCTCTATTCTATTTGTTATAGAGATAGAAATACTGTATACTCTCGATGTGACAAAGTCGAAGGGACGAGTAAAAAACTTCGAGGTAAAGAGTTTTCGGCATAACACAAGTTAATTAGAGGAATACCTAACGTCAAAGAGGAAATATTTTTTCGGAAAATGTAGGTTTTCGACATAGCGAATTCGTCTTGTCAACGGTATACTATCGTTACCACCACGCCAGAAACACGAATCTGCATTCGAAAATTGGCTCCATCCTAGGGATAGTTGTTAGTCGCCAAGTGAGCAGTAATCAGTCCAAAGTGAGCAGCAATCGGCAACCCAATTGACATGGTTGGCGGCCAATTACATCTTGATGCCACCGCGCTTATGATAAGAGTTGCGCGTTTACGATATCAAAAAAAAATCGAAATCATAAAATACTGGTGGTTCAATCCAGAGATTGTCTCATTTACTCATCTTCAATTTGATTGGTGTAAAGAATCACGTCGGCTTTCCAAGAAGAGTTTAATATTTGGTTTGAAGGGTTTGGTTTCGAATCCTTTAGGGAATGATCGCGCTTCAAGTATATTTCTATGAATTTTCAACTTTGTATTTTGTTTGCATTAAGTGAAGGATCGAAAATTTAAGAGTAAGGCGGTATTAACTTTAAAGACCACGACTTTGAATTGTTGGAATCGAGAAATTAACTCTATTCATGGACTTGTCGAAAATACATCAGAAACACCGGCAAGAAGAAAACACACCAAAAGGTAAAATTTTTTTGGCGGGAAAGCAGTGTAGCCAAACAGCGCCAACCCAACCAGCTTCTAGGCTTTCGCCTGCATTTCAAAAAAGATTCGTGTTTCTGGCGTGGTGGTAGCGCTATAATCTGCATCGAGGTATACTTTATACTGTATCGAGGATTTGTTTGGAATTATATATTTTTTCAAGCTAATGATTCATTTGTAGCTTCTTATACGAAGCTAATGTTTTCACTTAGTCTATAAAACTATGGTCACCGAGGATGTTCCAAAATACACCTACTATACTAGACTGAAACGTTACTTGACCCTGGCTGAGACAAAGAAAGTAGTTCCCATCGCGGTGTCTGAATTTTGAGTGAAATTAAAAACTTGAAACTAGAAATAGGATTAGTTTTTTAAACTCATGTGTTATTTGGCTTCCTTTTATCACGATTTACGTACCAAAACTCCTCCTACCATCCCAACAAGCTTTCTGTTTATACGTAGTTTTTTTCCGCGTATTGACGTCATAGGGTCAAGAAACATTAGGTTATATAAACATTAGATAGAACTTATGCTCTCCTTTACTTCTGGCACTTTCGGATATGCGTAAGTAGTATCGAAGCATTTTTTTCCAATCAGCCAAATTAGCAAAATTTTGGAACTGATTATGAACAAATAAATTGCGAAATGATCGGTGAGTCACCTCCGAAAACCTCGTTTACCGGACACACGGATTAGATTCAGCAGCGTGCCTATTTTTTTACTGATTACAACCTCCAATGTAAGGTAGTAACTTAGAATTCGCTTACCTTTATTATTAAGACCCTGTTCATATGATGATCTTGAATGTTGAACTCATGTGTTTTGAAAGTTAATTACAGTGTGGCCCGCGCCCGACATTAAAGAGTAATAGATTGGTCAGTTTAAAAAAAGAATTAAGTCCAAAAAAAAGTGGAAAACTTACTTTTTGTGCTCAAACTATCTCCAAGCCTTTTTCTACACGTGTTGAAAGAGGGGAAAATAAATACCTCTTATAGGGAGGTACAGCCCCTTGAAATTGCGAAATCGATGTCCATTCATTGTATTTTTCAGTAAATTTGGAATTAAAGTTCATTTTACTTTCTTTTTTTATTCTTTTTGGTGTAAACTAAGCCAAAATAAAATTTGTTTTTAATTTAAAAGTGTTTTTAACCTTTGTTTATCCAGGGAATGTTTGAAACTATTGATATTTGCTAACTCCATTGATAAAGCCTAAGTTACCAAGTTTTATTATAGTAAGTACACACAAACAGTTCGATTATTCATATATGCACATACTGTAGTACTACTATCCCTTGCATTAGCCATCCCAATATTCGATTGTTAAAGAGATAGAAATACAGTGTACTCTCTATATGACAAAGTCGAAGGGACGTGTAAAAAACTTCGAGATGAAGAGTTTTTGGCATAACAAGTTATATAGAGAATACCTAACGTCAAGGGATAAATTTTTTTTTTCGAAAAATGGAGGGTTTTGACATAACGAAGTTCGTCTTATAGAGGGAATACTGTAATATGCTTCAAAAACTTATGATTCAAAAAAATTCCCAAATCTCTATCAGACAAATAAGTGTTATGATTTACTTATGCAAAATACTATATTAGACGCTACTGTACTATTGCATATATAGTACAGGGTGTTTCAAAAGTCCGTTTCGCGGCTCGTGTCCTAGGGTCATGAAAGTAATTTGCAAATTTGAGAATTTTTTCTTTTTTGAGGCCTGAAAAAGTGTTATTTTCACATGTTAATATCTCCGCGAATATTCACGATATTTTTTCATAAAATACTAATAATCAGTCAAAAACATATTGATATCTGTATATAATTTTTCATAATAAACTATGCAGAAAGACTACACTTTTTTTATCTAATTTAGTAATTTTGTAACTTATTACCAAACTTATCACAACATTAAAAACGCGATTGATTTTAAATTATCAGAAAACTGATCTTCAAGGAACTTTGACGCTTCAATAATTCCAGCGAAATTCCCGGAGGCTGCAAAAAAAAGAACTGTTGCCTTTTCTGGATTTTTTTTGTCCCTCTCCGTCGACAGTCCGGACTGTGTTTATGACGCGAACTATTTAGCGGGGTGTTTATGGTCCGTGGTTTCGGCTTCTTTTAGAAAATGCGGCGGTCCGTAGTTGGGTCCGCTTGAGCGCAAAACTCGATTGGGGGCGGCTGCTTTCTTTTTAGTATGTTTGAATGGAAAAATGTTTTTCTATAAATCAGTGCGGAAAGTGAGAGTTTTACATATTAAGGCTAATGAATGCATTGCGATAAAGTATGTGTTTTTTCGCCATTTTTATTGTTGGTTGAGTTTTATGCACATGGAGTGAAAAACCGACCGTATGAATTGGATTGAAGATGTGGGCGTTTGTGTGTTGAAACTAAATGTTTATGTATTAAAGACAAGATACTTCTTTTCCTAGGGTATTGGGTTTCTTGGGAACCATGTTTGACCCATTTTAAAGCTGCAATACACCAAGTTCCGAAAAGCAATATGTTCGATGTAAATGCTTTATGCATGTAGTTTTAGGCAGATTGAATGAGTGCTTTTGTAAATGACTGCATTAACATTTAGCGACCAAATAGAAAGGTATATTTAGATCCACAAATAGTTTGACAGTTAGATTCATTACTGGGATTATATTCTTGGATGTACAAAATATTTAATTTGAATGCACTCTAAAATAAAAGTATCAGTTTTTTTCTCTAGGAATGTAACAAATATACACTAGGGTTTTCTTTATGTGTTATGTTGCAGTTTTTTATGCAGTTACCCTCAATTTGTTCCATCAATCATATATTTCTTTAAGTTTTAGCTCAATCAGTTAGTATGACTCTGATGACTGTCCCGGATGACTTCTAGAAAAGAAGAGAAGAATGATAAGTCCTAGTAAGAAAGAAGTAGTAGTAGAGAAGTGTAAGTAAAACGTATAATTTACAGCTTTGCATAAAAAATTATTTAGAGTACTGAAGGTAATTTGAAACTGAGCAGTGGATCAAATACAACGTTGATAAAGCTAGAAGTCTCAGTTTCCCATATTGTTCCCTAAAAATGGCTGTTTATTATTAGTTATGCACAGCTATAAAAGCAAAACACTACTTATACGTTTTTGAAAGGTCCTATCAGATTATTTAGCCCTATCCGTAAAGTAAGAATCATTGTTAGCAGAAAAGTTATTTATTCAAAGAGTAATTTAACTGTACTCAAAAAGAAGAAAAATATAATGTATCGGAGCATTTTTCTAATGTAGATATTATTTTAAGAAACTGGATCTTACTTATTTTACATCAAAGATAATACCAACATAAACAGAAAACTCTTAAAAATAAATATTACTTTTGCACTAAAAACATACATTTTTCTATGTTATTTGAAGAATGTTTCTAGAGCGGGTTTAGATGGAGCTCAGAATAAAAGCTGCGAACCATATCCTTTAGAATCTAAAAGAGATCAAAACTTTAAATCGTGATATTTATCGCATTAGCCCATTGACGACAGAAGAAATCCTAGTTAAACTGTTTTTCCCAGCCTAAATCCATTTTACAGCCTTTTGTTTTATAACCCTCCTTTTTATGATTTTCGAATACAATTTAAGTATATTTACTCCCTGCGAATAACTTTTATGGTATCTATACATAAACACTTTAGGTTTCATGAATTTTCTGATGGAAGATTTGGAACTTAATACAATGCTTACTAAAGTACTACCTTGGAATATATGGTTTATAAGCACCTTAGATATTTCAGGAAACTAAGTTTGTCAAATAAGTAACGAAAATGTTTACGCGTTATTATTTTTTTTGACAGAATCAAGATACTTTAATTATTAGCAACCAAGATTTTTTGCGTTTCACGATCTTGATTTCTCACAAATAGAAAATATCTTATTGTAATAGAGCAAAGGATTTATTTTCCAATTTTATACACAAATACTTTAAAGAAGATTTTTTATAAATTAATTATCAAAGACATTCAATATATTTCAAACTAAATGACATTTAAATAGTTTATTTTTTATTCATATTTTCAGAGACTTTCAAAACTTATATTTTACAACTAGACCTTTTAAAATCTGAATAATTCATAAATTCCAAAATATGAAAATACATTTATTATTTATTAAAAATGATCCTTAATAAATAATATTTACTATGTTAGCTTTAGTTTTAATTAAGTTACTTACTTATCTAAATGTATAGCCATTTGACAATGAAAGATTATGCAGTCTATATTCGTTGACACTTTTAACTCTTTCTGTAAATATCTTTATATTTCGGATAAAACTTGCGAAAAAAAGTTAATTTTCATATTTACAACTTGTCAATATTATATTAAAGCCTTTCTAAACCTAGAAGTGAGTACAAAATAAATAAATCACAAAAAGCACCAATTAATGAATAACATTGTACGAGGGTTGTTTTTTAATTAACTTCCGTTTTGCAACTGAAAAAAAAGTGGTAGGAATTTTGAAATAATTTTGCTACAGGTAGATAGGTACATCCTTGAGGATCAATTTCCCTCCTTCCTGGAAAAAATCGGACATTTTTGGTATTATTTATCGAATTTACAAGCGCGCTCGTCGAACTTATTTCCCGCCAACCCATAGAGAAATCCTCTTTTTCGAAATTTTCCCCTTTTTGATAGTTAAAAAATAAAAAAAACAAATGAATAATTAAAAATAAGGTTATTACGGAAGGTTACAAACATCTTTAATTACTTTTCAACGTAATCACCTTTAAAAAGACCATTTACCGTACCTTTTCACAAGTTTTTCAATCCCGCTTCATGAAAAGTTTGATTTTTCGTTGAGCTTCGTATCGGTTCGGACATCCGTTTTCCCCCTCAGCGCACACTTTTCCTGCGAATCTATCGATGTTGCCTTGTTAATTATGGCTGTAACTCCAGAATCCCCAATGCCTGGAACTTGGCAGATGCAAAACATATGGTTTTAAACATGCACAATGGCATTCTGCAAAAATCACCTGCCTACCGATTGTCTATTGTTAATGCGAACAGAGTTTAAAGGAAGATAAATTCTCTATGGGCCGGCGGGAAATAAGTTCGAGGGTTGCGCTTGTAAATTCGATAAATAATAGAAAAAATGTCCGATTTTTTCCAGTAAAGTAGGAAATTGATCCTTAAGGATGTACCTATCTACCAGTACCAAAATTATTTCGAAATTCTCACTACTTTTTTTACAGGAGCAAAACGGAAGTTAATTAAAAAACAACCCTCGTAGTTATAGGGAATAGGCAGATTATGTGACCATACAATTTTATTAAATAATTATAAACTTGGTGCTGAGCAACGTAAAAATGGTATAAAATCAACGGATAGGAAGTACAAATAAACAGGTAAAAAAGGCCGACAGCTGCTTCGGTGGTGCGAAGATGTAGCTACAATCATCAGAGCACTTTTGTCAGTCTTTCTCTTTTGATACCATGAAAGTGGCTACTTCCTTTGTTTACACCTGAATATTTTTGCTTCATCCCCGTTGACTTAACCCTTTTAAAATAGTTTTATTTGTTTATTATTAGATTATTTATTATAAATTCGTTTAAATTTTAAAAATACCACAATTGAGGGAGATAATTGGATCAGGTACCTACTGTTGAAACATTGAAAAAAATTATAATTATTCTGAAATAGTTAATTGAATATTAAGAAACAGTATATTGATGAAGCTTTAGCATAAATATTTAAAAGCTAATAAAACGTGTAGGCATAATTTTGAAATGTTGAACATTTTAACTGACTGAGAGGATGAAATTTTTCTTAGTACCTAATCAGATACGTTTTTAATTAAAAATAATCAAAACTTGAACGACATTTAAAGTATTTATCATCATTATGATATATTCTAACTTCATAAACTTCTGCAGGAATATTGTGATGAATCTATGCAAAGTCATTTACGCCCTGAACGCCCTATCTTTATGAAACTGCAAAAATTTGAACGCCAGAGACCAACTCTATGATTAAGACTATATAAATGTCTACCGGTTTACCACTAAGTGGTAGTAAATAAGACGTCAAATATTCACAGGTTCCGTAGAAAAATGAACTACGAAACATCTGTAGGTTAATGGAACTAACGAATAGTGATATCTATAAACTGATCATTCTTTCTCTCCTGTGGCCCATCACTAGATCCCACAATGGGCATAAGAAATTACTATGAAGCTTCTGCGAGGTTTACAGTTTCTTTCATTGGTATTTGTAACATCTCTTGGGTAATTCTGAACGTGACTTCTCGAATAAATGTATGAATGTTATTTGGTGGGGTACTCACAACGTCTACTCTGCTTTATGAACCAATCTTGAGTACATGTCTTTGCGAATTCCTTTTGTTGGAAAGGACTATCGAGAGAAAATGGGTGTTTATCATTCAGTTTTGGGAATTGTCTTTTCCATTGGTTTTGAGTGTAGTGGTTTTACTGTAGTGGTTTTACTGTATTTTTTAAAATGAAGTATAGGATTCTAAGACTCCAGTACCACCTATATAATTTAGAGAGGAAAGGCGTTCTTTTCTTATTTTTCAGGATAATCAAGGTATCTTTCATTGGTGATTTGGCAATTATTCGTGCGATAAATATTAATTTTATTTTGGGAACGAAAAATAAAACTAAAAAATAATGTTAACAGATAATTATTAAAATTATAAACACCAATAATCATTAAGACGTGAAAAGAAGAGTTCTTCACCAGTAACCTCTGGTTAGAGGAATGTGTGAGAAAACTCCAGCTCTCAAGCGTCGCCTCCAACCTATACCGTGCTGATGAGCCCTAATAAGGGCGAAACCGGTCCACGTTTGGAGGCGACGCTTGAGAGCTGGAGTTTTCTCATATATTCCTCTAACCAGAGGTTACTGGTGAAGAAATCTTCTTTTCATACCTTGCCTTTCGGGAATTAAATCTGTTCTAGGGAATGCGCAGTTCATTCCGGCAGATGGTGGAGGACTAATCAATAGTCACCACTTTTTCCGTTATAGTCGGCTAGACTAAAAGCTCTTCCTCCGCTCTCTTGCGTTACCTTCCTATACCGTGCTGATGAGCCCTAATAAGGGCGAAACCGGTCCACGGTTGGAGGCGACGCTTGAGAGCTGGAGTTTTCTCATATTAAGACGTGAGCTTTCCTTTTCTGATCGCGTGTTTGTGATCCGTGTTTGAAGAAAAACGCTGCCTGAGTTTTAAAAAAGGCAAATAAGAATTTTGATCTGATTTTGAGTTTTTCTCCGTCTCTATACACTGTAAAAAAAGGTAATCGATTTTACAGAAAAAACTGTCAATTTTTGTGCCAGTTTGTTTCTGTTTATTATACAGGTTTCTTCTGTTAATTTTTACAGACCCCCTGCAACATACAGGTTTCATCTGTTGATTTTTATAGAACACCTGTTTATTACACAGGTTTCATCTGTTTTTTTAAAGAGCATTTCTGTTATTTTAACTAAGTTTTCCTACTTTTTTTAATAACATAAGAGGTGCATTGTGTTTCATTTTTTTGATGACGCGGGAACTAGACCAGTAAAGTTGAGTGTGACGTCACAACGATGTGTTACACGTGATCACACCAACTCAGACTCGCTTTGATATACTCCAATAATTCAATTTTTATATATAAACTAAAAATAAGCATAATTTGAGTGGTGACTATTAATTGTTTGAAACTGAGTATGTCTGGTGTTTCAAAATTGAAAGCATTGAGTGGTCATATTTTAGACAATACGTTTCATACCAAAATGAGAACATCGATTTACTCGAATTTGAAACCGTCATTTCTCTCAGTCTAGGATGGAGATACAAGAAGGGATGAAGTTAGATTAAACTTAATTTTGTTTTAAGCCAATTCTCCAATTCTAATTCTAAAACCCAAACCCAAACTGAAATTGACCGCTAACATAAAGGCGGTTACAGTCAGACGTATTTAGAACCTCTCTGTAATGTTCTAAAACCAAATTCTTGATTAATTAGGGAAGATATTTGTAAAAAATCAAAGCTTTTTGCTTCAGGTTTTTGCAGCGCCATCTCTGGGGACAAAAGCCAACTAGATGTAGTATAGAAAAAAAACTGTTTTTCTTAAAAACAGATTTTTCCTGTAAAAAATACAGAAAATATCTGTAAATTTACAGATATATTTTACAGTGTAGCTACTAATTTCAAACTTTGTAAAATACAAGGAGAGAAAATAATTTTTTTGTGTATGAAAAAACCAGTAAATACTGACACACCGCCAGGAGAAGAGCTATGAACAGGGTTGCCGTGAGTAGAGTCCATAAGAAGAGGGAATCTGGTATGAATTGAACTGCAATATTTGGCATTTAAGCGTACATTTGGCAAATAAGAAAATGCGTTTCGTGAATGAGAGTAAGATAGTAAACTTTTGTTAACTTACTTTAAATTATAGATTATCTTTGAAATTTCTCGATTGGAAATATTTTTTCTCATAAAAACTTTTGTAACGCCTAGTACGCTTTTATATAGCTATTTTGAAGGAATTAGCTATGTTTAGTTTTATATAGCTGAGATCACTTTAGTTATAAGTTCTATAACTTACCTAATCATCATACTTGAAATTTAAATAAGGCGTTAAAAAACTTGTGAAGTAACAAAATATGAAAAAATATTTACTAATTTTTTTTTATTTTATAACATTAGGGAGCTATCGCTCACAAACCCCCGTAAGCTGCTTATGCAGGACCTTTCGGATCACTTCGAAATCCTGACAAAACTTTGCTCACTGAATTTATTCACTGCAAACTGAACTTAAATGCAAAAATTAACAAAATATCTAAGATCAAGTCAGATCAGATATGCAATAGATCAGACCAGTAAATGTAGATCATATCTGGTAAAATTAAAGGTAACTACTT
This sequence comes from Tetragnatha versicolor, assembly GCA_024610705.1. Lineage (NCBI taxonomy): Eukaryota > Metazoa > Arthropoda > Arachnida > Araneae > Tetragnathidae > Tetragnatha > Tetragnatha versicolor. The sequence goes on from JANDEH010000009.1 coordinate 10,707,796, forward strand.
GATAAGATATATTATAAGCAACTTGAAAGTGTAGAGTAAATATTAATGAACACAGTAACTATAAATCCAAAAAAAAATATCCGAAATCAAATGAGGAAAGTTGATGTAAATCAGGTTATACAGTAGGGTGGATCGAAAAAAATTTTTTTTGGAAATCTCTCGGGCCTGGGGTGGCAAAAGTTGTGTATTGGTATCAATATGACGTATGCAAAATTTGGAGGGAATCAAACAACTTCTAGAGGTTGCGCATTGAGCTAGAAGTATAGAAATATTAGGAAAATACGCATTTTGTCTAAGAAACAAGTTGAGGATAGCAAACATTTTTACCGATGAAATCTTGCTTAAATATATCTTAAAAGATGCTCAGAAGGTAAAAATAGCTCGTAGCTTTTTTCTACTATAGCAACTGTTATAGTTTGAAACCTTTAAAAAGTATTAGTTAATGACGCAACTCGTAAAAGAAGTGAAAAAATAGCTCAAAATAGAGCCAAACGCGGATAATACTCAAACACAAGATTTTTCATAATTTTTCAACTCTATCAAATAAATTTAGTGACAGGAAAAAATTTTATCATTATGTGAGGAACGGAAGGGTGTTTTTTTCCAAGATGGCGGCCAATACTTATGAAAATCATAATATCGTTCACATTTTGATTTAAAAGCAAAAATAGCAGTAATTTTTCGTAATTAAACTGTTTTCTAGGTAGTATCAGTTCATTCTGTGGATATTTATCCATATTTAACTAGACTTTAAATCTATAAAACCGAAAATTGTGTTTTCCAAAATAGCGGATGATAAAAACATGAAGGGTTTATAATATGTGTTAATAAAAAAATGCAATATTTTTTTTAGTTGTAATATTTGCTTTTAGCATGCTGATACATTCAATATATTGTAAACATTTCGCTAAGTTTCATTTTGGGAAGGAAAAGCCTATTTTAAGCTTTAAATGTGTTAATTTCTTACTATATGTATTCTACTATTCTAATGGATTTCCATCTTGGAATATCACACTTCGGATCATCAGATTCAATTAGACTCCTTGATATGTCCATGTTTATATTTCATTGAATAAAAATCAATTCTCAACCCCCTTTTTTATTTTTGAAATCGTTTAAACCGAAAATCGGTTAGATGATCTTGCCAGCTAATACGCGGCAATGCCCGTGCACTTTTAAGGTTCTTTGTTTGCAATCATATTTATGTGATAAACAACATTTTAAAGTGTAAGAAATTCTGGTGCTTTACAAGGAGTTTTAACATTGAGAAATGACCACATTACTTTGGGGAAACTCATAAGCTATATCCCTTCACATTTTTACTATCCGCTATTTTGGAAAACACAATTTTCGGTTTTATAGATTTAAAGTCTAGTTAAATATGGATAAATATCCACAGAAAGAACTGATACTACCTAGAAAACAGTTTAATTACGAAAAATTACTGCTATTTTTGCTTTTAAATCAAAATGTGAACGATATTATGATTTTCATAAGTATTGGCCGCCATCTTGGAAAAAAAACACCCTTCCGTTCATCACATAATGATATCATTTTTTCCTGTCACTAAATTTATTTGAAAGAGTTGAAAAATTATGAAAAATCTTGTGTTTGAGTATTATCCGCGTTTGGCTCTGTTTTGAGCTATTTTTTCACTACTTTTACGAGTTGCGTCATTAGCTAATACTTTTTAAAGGTTTCAAACTATAACAGTTGCTATAGTAGAAAAAAGCTACGAGCTATTTTTACCTTCTGAGCATGTTTTAAGATATATTTAAGCAAGATTTCATCGGTAAAAATGTTTTCTATCCTCAACTTGTTTCTTAGACACAATGCGTATTTTCCTAATATTTCTATACTTCTAGCTCAATGCGCAACCTCTAGAAGTTGTTTGATTCCCTCCAAATTTTGCACACGTCATATTGATAGCAATACACAACTTTTGCCACCCCAGGCCCGAGAGATTTCCAAAAAAAAATTTTTTCGATCCAGCCTATTATACAGGGTGATTCAGAAATAATCATCAATAATTTGGGGGGAGGTAGAGGGGCCCTAGACAAGCATATTTCGAATAGGGATGGTGGAGCGCAGACTTACTTTTAAAGAGCTAGGTCCTAATGTAGTGCGAGCGAGTTTCAAAAGGCCGTTTTTAGAAGGCCCGTGTGACGAAAAAAAAACACAATAAAATAAAAAAATCTATTGCATGAGATAAGGAAGTATCCCTATTACTTACACCATGAATTCGATAGAATTTGAACCAGTTTCTAAACCGTGGAGTGAGTTTCAAAAGTGCAATATATAGAATTTTCAATGATCGTAACATTGATCATTGAAACTGTTTGATCATTGAAAATTCCTTCCCCGATCATCATTTTTCTAAATACCATTAAGGGAACTCCGTTGTTTGACTAAGAGATTAATATTGCACGTTTTAAAACTCACCCCACGGTTTAGCAAGTGGTCCAATTTCTATCACATTGAGGATTTAAGTAGTACGAATACTCCTGTACCTCATACAGTAATGTTTTTTATTTTATCATGTTTTGTCTCGTCACACGGGTCTTCTAAAAACGGTCTTTTGAAACTCCCTCGCACTACATTAGATCCTAGCTCTTTAACTGTAAGGCTGCACCCCACCATCCCTATTCGAAATATGCTTGTCTAGGGCCCCTCTACCTCCCCCCCCAATTATTGATGATTATTTCTGAATCACCCTGTATAATATCAAATTGAATAGATAAGATTAGGGGAAATAGATGCGATCAGTCGAAGTAGATTATCAGTAATTAGTAAATTAGTATCAGTTATCAGTAAATTAGATTAGAATTAATTAATCAGATCAGATCTAGTAATGTAAGGAAATTCCCAAATCCTTGAATCGAGAATCGAAAGAAAAACAAAGCTGAAAGATAGCCACTCAAATTTGGCGCAAAGCATTTTTATTTCAGCACCAGCACACCCAAAATTCAATGGAATGATCCATTTCTATAAAAACCGCAGTATCATCGTATGACATCAATAGCTCTTCTCTTGGCGGTATGTCAGTATGTATAAAAGAAGACTTTAAATGTATACTTGTTTTTATTTTAAGAGTAACGAGGATTTTAGACCGGCAACAAAAATTTTTTTTAAATGGTTAGTTCACATGATTGACTATAATTATTGCATAAAGTAAAGAACTCTACTTTCCTTTCATCAAAAATCAAAAGTTGTTATTCAAAATTTTATTTAAGATGAAAGTTAATATTTCGAATTCTTTTGAATCCATATATAAATTTAATTCACCCCACAGAAAAACTTAATGAAAAGGCTACTTAATTAAAAGTAGCTATCTTTCATCGTGGAAAGCACTTAAAAGTAGCATGTACAACAGAATAAAAATGAAACTGGAAACTATAAATAGAAACTAGTACCATTAAAATATTTAACTAATGAAACTAGAAGAAAAGACTAATGAAATGAGGGTATTAAAAATTTTCCAGTTGAAATAACGAATTTAATATTACAAAGAAAAACTCAACTAAACACTCAAAAATATCTAGTTTTAATGGCTTCTTAACTGGATACTATGAGTAAATTTTTTCTACATAAAATTTAGCTTAGAGAAACAGATGAAATTTTACAAAAAAAATTACCACTTTAAAAAATTTGTTATTCATAAAGAAATAATATTTTTAAGTGTTGCTCGATATTTCATTACCTTTTTTATAACTTTATTGTAAGCTTATTTTCAATATTTACGGTATATTTCAAATCATTGATTTTCAGATATAACAGAGGACAATTTTTACTCTACGAAAATAATTTTTTCTGAATATTAATATAAAATATTGTGGAAAATATTTTACAGTCATGTCTTAAATTTACTATAAGTATAGTTTAATAGTTATATTTTTTATTTTCTTATTATAATTCTTACTAATAACTTCTAAATGCGATTTTTATGCGTCAATTAAAGCAATAGTACAATAATCCATTAGAAAATTCATTTTTAAAACAAAATATTATAACAGAAAAACTTTTTTGTTGAAGGTTTTTAACTCATTGATATAATCCGCTTTTACTGAGTAAATACAGTTTATTTAAATCCTTCATATATTAATAAGTAAAGGTCATACCTTATTTTAATAAATGTTGGTAACTTTTCTTATTACTGACTGTCATGAGAGATGGAGAACACCACAAAGATATTTATATTTATTACTTAATACACCTAATAAGAAAAAATTACGATTATAAACTACATTATATCAAAATAAATTAATTCAAACTCACACTGGTCTAAGTTTTGGATATTAAGACTATTTAAGCTTTTAAGTCACTTTTAAAGGTCGCAAAAATTAATTTCAAAAACTAATAAGGAATACCACCTAGTGTTTGTAGGATTAAATGAATTTCTGTATTTTGCAAGGTTATGTTTAAATTGAAACGTAAATTAAAATCAATTATTCATATACTTGTATTACTACTCTTCTGATATTTCATAATTTAAAAAAATTACATTTTTTAGATTCTTAGATTAATCCTTTCTTTGGAAATTAATATAATAAAACATTGTCTTTAAGATATATCAGCGGTTGTTCATAAATCATTTTTGACTGGTATACAAAATATTACGACTACGAACTTACGAAATATGGATCGTTCTTACTTAATTCCTGTTTCAAGGGAAATAATGCAGAAAAGAATCTGTTGTTGTTACAACGTGAGTTGTATTTTTGCGTTGTGAGTATTAAAAACACAACCCGCTAAATTTACATCATATCTACTCAATTCAGCTGACACTACTCGAATAAAGCGTAAACTCAATCGAGTCGAAAATAGAATTGAAAGAAATATTAGAACGCGCCGAATTAAATCTCTGAAACATGTTTTGTGTCGAATAGTAATGAATTGCTTTAAATCACGCTATCGTATTTCTTCTGGAATAAATCGCCCAAAATAAATTTCTTTTTATGATTTTACGACAAGCTTATGTAAGTTTCGGAATGACATCACATACCCCGGTGTTTAAATCTGAACCATCATAAGGAATAGAATGAATTGTTACGATGGAGATGAAAGTATCGATGAAATGCTATCACGAATTTAATCGTACTTTCGGTAATGATTAATTTTTACTTGACGAGTGGTTTACTTGGCTAAAGGACATAGTCTTTATCGATTGATATAATGGACTCTTTCTTTCAGGGAAGCTGGACAAGTTAAGTAAACTGTCGTGTTAACATTTATTTGCTAAGAGGATGACCCACATAAGGAGACCACAAGAAAGTCGCCGTGATTTTTTTGTTTCGTTTTCTTTATCTGAAGAGCTTGCTGCTATCTCAGTTGCATAAATGGTTTTTTTATGAATTACTTACGCTTTGCATTAAAAACATATTGCATTAATAAAGATGATGGGTGTCAAAGAACATAGTTATCACTGTCTTTTTTATCATGCACTACTGCATGAAATTCTAAACTATTATACAATAAATTTAAATATTGCTGTCTTTCAAATATTATTTTCTCTGCACCTGGTATTGAGAGTAATAGATCTAATAATAGATTTAATAAACTATCTATATATAATACTATCGATTATATATAGATAAATCTATATATAATAGAAAATAATAGATTATAAATTGATTACCAGCGACTTGTAGGATACTTCTCATTCAACTAATTAAAAACTGTAACTATTTTAAAATTTATTTCAAAAAGTTTTAGTTACTAAAAAAATCCCAAAATGTTGCACTTGCTATAAAAAAAGGTAGGATTTAAGTTGTAAAAGGGCTTTCTTTCTAAAAACAAAGTAAAAAGAAATCATTTTTTATTAGCACAAGCATTTCTTAAAAAAAACATCAAACGCGAAATGCTCTCCTTTAAAACTTAGAAAACTGCAAAAAACCTTTTTAACTCAAAAGAGCGCAACATAAAAGTAATTCAGATATTACATTCCCGAACAATTCTCTTGAATCCTTAAGAGGCAGCGGCAAATACTTGGGAAAGTTTCACAAGCGGCAGATTACAGTCACGTCAGCTACATTCTGATGTGTCACCACTTTTTAGTTCTGAGAGTGTGAAGGGCATTAGCTTTACTCCTCAGAGACATTTTTGAAGAGGTTTTTGGGACCCAATCACGCGCTATGAATCCAATACTCTGCCAATTCGAGGCACATTTTTGCTGATCGAAAAGCTCTTTCTTCCTTCCCGACTGGTCACCCTGTCCATCCTTGAGATTGATTGTTATGGACTTTTTCGACCAGAATACAACGCAATTCTGGCCTTCGCAGAGGTAAAAAGTAGTGATCAATGTATCGCTCAATGTCTCTCTGTGTAACAGACCCTCAGTGGTGCACAGCGACTTGGGATTAGAAGCTGCTTTCCCACCTTCCCTGTGAGATTTCTCTGGAAAAAACGGGCGCAGCTGGACAACTGGGATTTTATTCTTGTTTTAGAGAGTTCTCGTCTTTCAGTTCAGCAGTTTTTGCTTTATTTACAGAGTAATTCGCAGAGTCACTTCCAATCGGTGATAACACATGAAGTGACTTTTTTTAAGGAGGGTGATTGGGGGGTAAGCGCAAAAAGTGTGTAACCAATAATATAGAATTTCATGTAAAAAAGTGTGTGAAATTTCTCTTATGAGCTAAAAATTGTAGCATAAATATTAATATTTTTAAATTTAAAATATACTGATTACAAATACAGTAACTTGGTTGAAGCACAGTTTGGGGAATATTAATTCCTTGATTTTCATTATGATATCCGTGAAAGGCTTTATAAGCTTAAAGTTTGCATATTACTTTCAGAGTATAAATTCCAGAAAATTATCCTTTTAACTTAGCTTTAAAATGTTTTTTTCAATTTCGTATAGAACTATTTTAAAATTTTTATTTTTTAAATGGGTAAGAGGGAGAAACCTGTATTACAATTCAGACACTTACGAAAAAGAATTTGAGACTTTCACTTAAAAACTCTTAAATTTCAAAGTAACTATTTATAATTTATCTCACTATTCAAATTTCACTCTTGTCATAAAGGTTACCATGATAAATAGAAATCATAGTGTAATGTAGACAAGTATACATTTAAAATTATGAAAAAACTGCAAAACATATGACAGAAAAATAGTAAAATGACAAATATTAATGTAAACCTTACCTTAAAAAATGTATTAAAATGGAAACTTACTCATCTGGAATGGTAAAAAAGTACAAAAAACAAATATTTATCTTTCATGTCATTTATTTCCATTTATCTTTTTTAATGTATTAACACTTCCAATAACGTCCTAATACTATATCCACTGAGTTAGTTGACTCAAAAAATGTTTACCCAATCTCAAACAATTACTTTTTTGTCATACTTGTAAATAGTTTGTAGTTTTCCAAAAAATAGGGAAAAAAGTAAATAGAAAACCATCTTGTCCACCAATTAATTCGTAACTGAAGTTTACCCAAGGAATAAGTTTCGCGAACAATCGTACGTGATGTTAAGAGAGATATTACTTTCCATATATATGAATAAGATAAACAGAAACCTATATTTAATATGTTGGGAAAAGCAATTAAGTATTTTAATTCATCCAGCTACTTCTTAATCAATATTTTCTTTAACGATAACTTATTTCCTTTCCTTTTTATCACCCCGAGTGAATGTATAATCAAAAATTTCCTGCCAGCGGCAAAACATGATTCCCTATTAACTTCTGAAATAAAATCGTTCAATTACTTTTATGAAAAGGTAGAGAATAAAATTAATATTTTAGTTATATAAACAGGGTGTTCCAAAAGTCCGTTTCGCGGCTTTTATTTGGAACCAACGTGTCCAAGGGTCACGGAAGAAAAGTCTACCCCTAGGTAGGTGACCCTGGAGAATCTATTGAGGTGACTTACAGCGCACCTAGCGGCGAAATAAAAAAGTTTGAAAAATTAATTTAGAAACTAAAGGAGATAAAGCAAAAAAACAGTCATAGTATTGTTGTCAACATTATGAAAAACTCATTGAAAAAACTTTCATGAAAATATCGTGAATATGCGTGGAGATATGCATGTGAAAATAGCACTTTTTTAGGCCTAAAAAAAGAAAACGTTCGTAAATGTGCAATTTTTTTGGATTTTTTTATTAAACTTGGTCTTCATTCAACTAAAAAACACAATACCACTGTGATGGAGATTCATCACATATTCGTTCTCGATCTCTAGTTTCTTTTTGCAATTGAGCAGTCCCCCAAAACCAAGACAAAATTCCTAAACCACCCATAAACACCACCTGCACAGTACTTGAAAGTGCAAAGCATCTTATTCCCTTTCTCTCTCTCACGACATAACTGTCTAACAATTTGTAATACGAAACTCCAACGGCCCCAAACTTTGATTTCTTTATTGGGGAAAAGATCACCCAGTCAGTCGCGAAACTCAAATACCAGACGCAAACTATAAAATCTGTTCTCACCGTCAAATCCCGTCCTTTGCGGAGCTCTTACCGACACGCATCAGGTCTCGAGTTCAGATTAAAGATGGTCCCCGTACAACCTTCCACATTGAGAGGGGCGTACAATAAATTAAACCCCTGAGCTTCTTTATTTCAAAATTGATGATAATAATAACAATAACCTAGTAAAACTTGCACTCATTTTGTTCAGCGTCAAAGGCTGATGCTAAAAATACAAGAACTAAATTTCTATCTCAAACCCTTCATTTGCTATTAAGCCTAGAAGTTTTAAGACAGCGTTGATCTCTCCTGGAACCTTTGACCTCACAGCTCCCCCACATTTTGGCGTGTTTTGGCTTGCTTCGTGGGAGGTGTTTCTCACTCCTAATGGGGAATTTTTAAGCCAAAGTCTAGAATTTGGCTCTGCAAGGTTGTTGGTTGACCGACCCTGGTATAAAACCGGGATACCCTTTGTTTTCTACATGGCCCCCTCCTCTTTTACTCGTCCCAGATACGTGACGCTGCCTCCGCGTTACCGTCGGGCCAGCGCGGGACACTCTGCGGTATGTGTCCCCAACATCATCAATGTCATCGGTTGATCAACCCCACCGATGGAAGAATAGAGGTCCATCGTCTCAAGAACCGATAATAGCCTATGTTTAATTTGTGTTCCTTTTATCGATTCAGCCCATTCACGCCTATGATAATCCTTTCAACATGGTGTTTTCCTACTGCCCGAAAACCCCGGGAAAGTGTGCTGTGCAAATTTTAATTCTACAATTTTTTGGTGCTGCTAAACTTGTGTTTATCTTACGTTTAAGTGAGACCCATCTGGATTACCTCCGTGCTCATCATAATTAGTGAAATCAAAGTGTGCTCGTTTACAGAATGTCTTCCCGCTCTCAGCCTTGCCAACCATGTGAAAAGTGTTACAAATATCCTCGTAAATAAACCAATTGGTGTGCCTCAAGAAAATAGTGTGTTCCTTTAGACTTTGTGTGAATTCTTTTCCTGATTTCAACCAGACCTTCTCAGCAACACAGTAAGTGCAGAACTCTTTTCAACTCTTTCGCGATTGTCTTCAATTGACTCGTTTAAATTTTCTACGGTCTATTCTACTATTTCATTATTTAATGATATACAATAATTAATGTCAGACTCAAATTCTCAAGGCATTGCTGAGGTTATAGCATGTATTACCAATAGTCTGTTTTAATTACTCCAACCATAAACTTTTTTTTTAAATCCTTCATTACAACTACACAATAACACTGAAAAATTCGCAAATTTATGAACTTTTTCTTTTTTGAGGTCTGAAAAAGTGCTATTTTAAAATGCTAATATCTCTGCAAATATTTACGATATTTTCATGAAATATTTTCAGTGAGTTCTTTATAAATTTGGCAACAATACTCTCACTTAGGTGTTTGCTCTATCTCCTTTAGTTTTTAAATTAATTTTCTTATCTTTTTTATTTCGCCACTAGGTGCGTTGTAAGTCATCACAATGGATTCTCCAGGGTCACTTACCTAGGGGTAGACCTTACTTCCGTGACCCTAGATAACGCGTTGGTTCTAAATAAAAGCCGAGAAAAACTTTTGAAACACCCTGTATTGTATATGTACTGAAAATAGGAGAAGAGTACATTATGCAATCTCACAACCCTCAAGCGTCACCTCCAACCGTGGACCGGTTTCGTCCTTGTTAGGACTCATCAACACGGTATAGGACAGTGTTGCCAACTTAGGGGTTCTCCCCCAAATTTAGGGGGGAATGTAGGATGGGATTTTTTAGGGGTGTTATATTTTTAGGGAGTTTTATAACTTCAAATATTCATATTTTTATTTGACATTTAGCAAATAAGGGTTTATAATTGGGGCTTTAGGGAGATAAATATTTGAGAGTTGGCAACACAGGTATAGGATGGTAACGCAAGAGAGCGGAGGGCAAGTTCTTGTCTGGCCGACTATAACTGAAAAAGTGGTGACCATTGATTATGCGTTACCATCCTATACCGTGCTGATGAGTCCTAACAAGGACGAAATCGGTCCACGGTTGGAGCTGAAGCTTGAGAGTTGTGAAAATACACTCATTGTCCGCTTAACCAGCAATATATGGTGAATTCTCCTTTCATTTACCTTGCCTTTCTGGAATTAAATATGTCCTAGGAATGCCATTGTCATTCCAGCAGATGAGTGGAGGACTAATCAATGGTCACCACTTTTTTAGTTATAGTCGGCTAGACTAGTACTTGCCCTCCGCTCTCTTGAGTTACCATCCTATACCGTGCTGATGAGTCCTAACACGGACGAAACCGGTCCACGGTTGGAGGTGACGCTTGATAGTTGTGAGATTCGAAATTTTATTTACTCAATAACACTGGCACACAAAAAAAAGAAGTGGAATGTACTTTGGACCAGACCTACCAACCGGTATGTTTTTCGACCCGCTGAACCTGAATTTCAAGTCCGTTTGGCCTGGTCACCCTCCAGTTTTGAGTAAAATGCAAAAAAAGGCCAAAAATTCCAAAAAACTGCAGTCACAGCAATGAAAAAATTTTTGTGGACCCGGATCACGTATGATTTTTGTGTATTCTAAATAACTGAATCTAAATCTAAAAGTTAATTAGCCCGGTGAGCCGTCCAAATTTGAAAAAAACCGAAATGAACCATGAAAAAACATACTTGTAAACTTTTCTCAGAAATTTCAACTGGTGACTAACTTCATGGTTCATTTTCATTTTTTCATGGTTCATTTCGTTTTTTTTTCAAATTTGGACGGCTAACTGGGCTAATTAACTTTCAGATTTAGATTCAGTTATTTAGAATACACAAAAATCATACGTGATCCGGGTCTTCAAAAATTTTTTCATTGCTGTAACTGCAGTTTTTTGGAATTTTTGGCCTTTTTTGGAATTTTACTCAAAACTGGAGGGTGACCAGGCCAAACGGACTTGAAATTCAGGTTCAGCGGGTCGAAAAACATACCGGTAGGTAGGTCCGGTCCAAAGTACATTCCACTTCTTTTTTTTTGTGTGCCGGTGTAATTGAAGGGCTTGGGAGATGAAGGGGTTATGTTACAAAATCCTAGTTTCGAGTAATTTAGCTAAGCTCAAACTATTCCCTACGATAGCGAAACCAGTCAAAAACGAAGTCTAAGAAGTCGTAAAAATCGAAACGGATAATCACTCTTACTAAACAATTTTGCCTTGCTTCAAGAACTACTTTTGACCAGACTACTTCAAAAATAAATTAATTATACTTTTGAACAGGTAATGATCCATTGGCTCAAAATCAAATAGCTCGCTTTCCAGCAATCTCTTTTTGGATCCACTAAAAACTTTCAAATTCAAACAAGTAACTCCGAAAACGGAAAGAAAACCGTTTCAAACTTTCGCTTTCGAATACATCAAGGGCGCATCGAACACCATTAGTCTTTCCTAAAACAATCTTTGCTTTCATTTTCATGGCAGTGAACACTTTTTACTGGTCGATACGTGCTCACCTAAAGAACGCTTATAAAACCGTTCGGATTTATTTTATACCCTTTCCTAATGCTCATATAAAAATTGTAATTACCCATATTAAAGGATAGTGTGACAGTATTTGATATATTTAGTACAGGTTGATAAGTATTTGACATGGAATTTTTGAAATTATAAAACGGTGTTAATACAAAGCTTTTAGTTTCAAAGGAGATCTTCAAAAATTACACAAAAAATTATTAGGAATCGCATTTGTAGTTTTTAAAAGTTCTGCTTTTTGCTATCTTTCCTTTGAAACAATAGATAAATAGTTAGGGGGTTCAAACTATACTTATTATTTAAAAAACATAGAATAAGGTCAACGATCTTTGATGATAAAACCGTTAGATAAATTCAGACCTATTCTAACGTTTTGGTGATTAAAAATAAACAAGTATACTAATGTCTAGAAAAATATACATGAGTTGTTTAATTTGAGGTTTTTCATTGGTTTTTCTTATTTTACAAACTTAATAAATCAGCCTTATTTAACATTTTTATTCCTAAGGCCCCGGTCTAAAAAGTTCCCATTCTAAAGTCTAATGCTCCCTTAATATGAATACCTTTTCATAAGATTTTTTCTTTTCATTACATTTACAAAAGGATTATTTTAAGTTTTCATCCAGGATAAAGGGTTAGAAAGGTATGAAAATGCGTGCTTGTTTTTATATTCAATAAGGTGTTACACTAAAGAGGCATTTGTGTTTAAATAGCTTAATGTGTCATTGAATTATAACAGCTGCTAGTAAGTTTCACGGCAGAAAAGTTTAAAATATCACTGTTTACAAAGTGTTCATTACCTATCTGTTTTCTATTTAACATGAAGTTTTGTGGCAAAATACTTTAAAACTTTTCATCAAAACTGTTGAAATGATTTACTTAGCTTCCATGTTTTACCCTTAACATCTACCACAACTATATGTACTGAATATTCGTACTATGTAGGAGGGAATTAATAAATCAACATCCAGATCTTTTAATAATTTTTCTGAAAAATACTTCTGCCCCCAATCTAGTTTAGTTAGAATGTGGTATCGATACAGATATCGTCAAGTTTTCTATCATGTTTTTAAAATAATGCTGAACTCACACACACATATTTTTATCTTATTTTTTCTTTACTTTATTCAATTAGTAGTAAAATTAAATATATGTCATTTTATTCTATTTTCACAAATTCAGTCATAAAATTGCAATAGAAAATTAAACATATTTTCAATAAAATAATTAAAAATATTTACTGAGAGAGATAAACATGCATAACCATGCGTGAGCAAGCATACTAATGTTAAAGGTGTTAGCATACTAATTCAAATTTCAAGTTTAATATATGTATTTACGGTTAATGAAATATCACCAATAATGCATTTGCCTAGCTGGAAGGCATTATAGATGATTCGAACAGCGTTGATAGAGTGGATGTGGGAGCTGACCACTGATTAGATAACATTACGACAGTTACATTATAGGGTTATGAGATGATCCATGAAGCACCGCGTTAGCGAGAAAGCACAAGCTTCAGTTCAAACGTTGGTTTAGTACGGTTTGGTAATAGTTTAGTTAGTCTAAAATTTGACAGAAAGCTGACCTGCTACTTTTTTACTTAATTAAAATTAATTAGATAATATTTATTTACAACCTTATTTTTAAGGGGTAATTCAATAGACAAGGAATTTTAAGTTGACTTTACGAATTTGGTGTATGTGTTACAGTTAATGTCCGAAATCCGGTAATGTTCAGAAAAACTAAGGTAAAATGAGAATTACCTAAGGTAAAGTACAAAATATTTCATACTTTACCTAGGTATTCCGAACATTACCAGATTATGAACATTAACTGTAACATATATACACAAAATGTGTAAGGTATAGTACACTCAAACCTGTTTTTGTGCGGACCTTTTTCAGGCGATTTTTTTAATTTATGCTACATTTTTTGCGCGGTGCATGAAATTTTCAATCAAATGGGAAAACAAAGAACAAAAATCGTGCATGTATGGTTACCGAGACATATACAATGGTCTATTGAAGCAAAGGTCGTCGTCGATTACATGGTCACTGAAAAAAAGTCTACGGTAATTATAGAAATAGAAACAGTTTCTCAATTCAGCTGTAGGGTGGGGATTACGTTACGGTCCAAATATAATGAATTTTTTAATTCAGCTATGCTGAAGAATTTTCGCTACAGTCCTACGTGACACTTTTTTATGCGGTCCCTATTCACCGCCAAAAAAAAGGATTTTTTTAATTGTGTTGCGAAAACTATTTTTATAGCTACTCGTGAAGTTAAGTGCGATTTTTTATGCGATCCCTTTTCCTCGCACAAGAACAGGTTTGACTGTAAAAACTAAATCATTTCAGTAAAAATAATAATAATTAAAAGGACAGCTTCTAATGGAAAATAATCCGTGCATTATTCTGCATGAATGGCGGTTTTATATAGGTATGTTTTTAGACCCTATAGTTTTCTACAACTTTTTTCCTGATATTTTTACTTTACAACTAGACTCAAAGCAATCCCCGGTGATGACAACAAGAGGTTGACAGACTCAAAGCAAAAAGGAAACAGTCTGTTATGTTAAATAGGTTATAATGGAGGAAAAATTTGTAATAAAATACCAGTTTACGTTAGAGTCCACTTTTAGAATGAAACAGTATCTGAGAAAAATATGATTTTTCAGAAATTGGGTTTAAATATGTTGTTAATATGCAGTTTTCTCAATTTGGGCATGGATAATAAGTGTTTTCAATAAGTGGCATGTAAGAGCTGACTTTAAATGCCTTCTCCATTGACACCGTTTGAGAATGCCTTCAATTACTCAAATTTACGTTGAGTGAATTTATATCAGTTTGATTCTAATCAGCTCATATGAGAGTAGATAATATTTAGTTAATTATGGAAAGTACGAACTAGATTTTGTTTTTGAGAGAAATTAAAAACACAAATGTGGCGTTATGAGTTGTTTTCTTAAAAATTATAGGTACTTATTCCTTTCATATCAACATGAAAATTATCAAATTGAACCTTTAATGACAGTAAATGATCCTTTGCGAAGATATTGATTTCCTACTATGTAAACTTGGCTAATTTTTTACAATGAGGAAGATTTTTTTTGTTCTTACATGTTTTAGCATGCTTTTATAAATGTAAAATGTGATGCCAGAAAAATTATTTATGATTAATGTAATTTATAATGATTGATGATAAAAATGATTATGAATATTTAAAAATTTTCAGTCATGAAAATAAATCTTGTATAAGTTGATATAAAACGCAATCTACTAGGCAGAGGTTGTTTTTTAAAAAAGTTTAGTAAAAAGTTTATAAAAATAAAATAAGCAACTTTTGATAGTTACTTAACGAGCAGTGACATGTTTTAGTAATAAGACGAATATATCATTTATTATCTTAAGAATAAAAGGAAGTAGCTGTCATTATGAAAACAAAATTTACTTCAAAAACTTGCACTAGAGGGAAATTATGCAGAAAGTAAGATGAGGTTAAAAACAACAGATAGATTTTAGACAGAATAATGAAATACTTTAGAGAAAGGGAAATAAACACAAAAGAGAAAGAGCGTTCCAGACGACCGACAAATAAAACCATTTCAAATTTTGACACAAAAAAAATCTTAATTTCCACCAGCGACAGTACGTAAGCAATTTCTGACATTTTTCTGAGAGGCCATGTCACATTAACGCATAACTCTAGTTAGCATGCCTAAATCTTCCATTTTTTCCTGCCATTTGGAAAAGTTTCATATCTGAGTCACGTTCTAAAATTGTTTTCCTTAATATTAATTCCTATTCCAACTTCTTCAAAACGCTCTTCGTATTTTTTTATTTGTTTCAAACGAGTTTTTTATAAACTTTCGTATTCTTTCTTTAAAACCCAACTGAATTTCAATGAGTTAAGTACCTGCATGACAATATTCATTATTTTTAACTTGGAATTTTGATGTTCTAGGAAAATGAATTAGTTGAAATGTTTTGTTTATATATGCTCCAAGAACGACGACAATTCCAAATCATCTGTCTCCATTATAAAGAGTATATCAAAAACTTTAAGTGCATCATGATGATGAAAAACACCCAGAATAGTGCCTCAAAAACAACGATAATAATATCTATGGTCATACTTTAATAAACTAATACTTATGATAATTGAACGGCATGATGACAAATTTCCCTAGAAATTCCTAGAATTCTATGATAATTGAAAAATGTAAAGATTTAAATTCATTTTATCATAATAATATTAAATATTGCATTTTGATTTTTATATTTCTTGCCCGAAGGACTTAAAAAATAAAGGCATTTATGTCTTTCTTTTGAGAAAAAAATACTTTCATAAAGGCCTATTTTCAAACAATTGTAAAACAACGATAGATAACAAACAAAAAACCGAATCACCATGTTTTGGAATAGGATTCAGATCTTTCTTTCATTCAGAACGGATAAAAATACTCAACATTGTATCAAAAGAAATTATTGAAAGTAATATATCTCTAAAATGATTTTTCAGACTACCATGGTTCTCCTGGGAAAGAAAATTGGCCATTAAAAGTTTCGATCTAAAGTTTCTTTAAAGATACTTCTATTTCATTGTTATATAGAACTAATAGGCCTTAAAGATCTTTTATCATCAAAACTCAGGTTAAAAAATAAAAAAAATTTATAGATGTAAAAAATACGTAACTTTAAGAAATTCTTTTTTAAAAGATAAACGTTTTCTTTTGTTCAAAGTTACAACCCTAACGAAAGTAAATATTTGAAAAATTTAACAGTAAACAACTTTGTTTTCAAAGGCAGAGTATTATTAGTTTTTTCCTAAGAAAAGTGAAAAGAAAACGATAAAGAATATTTCAGGTAAAAATTGCTGATCATTTTAGCAATATTAGTACCATTTAACTGTAACTAATACTTCTACTAAAGGTTTCAATAAAGCATCGTTTGTAAGATTCTAATTCTGTAGCTTTTGCTGAAACTTTTAGCTAAAATAAACGCTTCAATTTTCTGTAAAACTTTTACCTATTATTTTTAACTGCGTTGTAAAGAGAAACCAATTCTTTCGTATAGAAACGGTCACTTTGGAAAGGAGTTTTCTAAATGCATTTGCCCTAGTAACATATCTAAAAATAAGAATTCGAAGACACAATTTCTCAGAAAAGCGTGACAAGTTCACCTGAGAAGGTATTTCAAAGCACCCTGTGGTTCTATTTTGACTTTTGACACAACAAACAACATTTTTATTTTGCACTGACTCCATTTTCTTTATTTAACCTGTCCTAGTAGATTTTTTTATTCCTAAACTTGGACATATTTCACTTCACGTTTCTCTTCTTTCATTTTCTGAAATGCTCAATCGAGTATATTGTTGAAGCAAAAAAAAACGTATTTTGCTATGTCAAATAAAATACCCAGCTTTTCTGTGCTTAAAATACCCATATCAATCGAAAAGGTTAACCCTAAAAGTTTGTTTGAATCTTTAAATACTAATAGTATAGAAGGAAAATATGAGTCACCTTTAACACTTATATTAAGTCCTATTCAAGAGTTTGTAAGAATAATTATCTAAATTACAGTTTAAAAAATCTTACTCAAGCTTTTAAAAAGATGCTGTGCCACATTCCAGAAAAGGTTAGAATGATTTTATAAAGTTATTACCATAACAGAGTAATGATTAGTTCAATTAATTATTTATAAACTACTCTACAAGTGGATACTAATAAGATAAATAAACCTTGGTTTTTCCAAGTAGTACCAGCAATATTGACTGCTTTTATATTCAAGAGAGTTCTTTCATATAAGCGTTTCCTTTCATCGTTGTAATAGTAGTGGACGATTAAAATCAAATGAAAACTTTAAAATAATTAACACATTTAGATCAACAACTACCTTATTTGGTGTAGAAATTGGGATAATATGTCAAATAGTTTAATGAGAGTTTAATGAAACTCACTGCGATGGAAAATAAAACATGCTGACTAATAATGGTAGCATAGAGATAAGCCTTTTGCATATTCAACTTTATCTATTTATTAGCTAAAACCTATAAATTTTACCCATCTTTAAAATAATTATTGATTGATGTTGAAAACGTTTTATAATATTTCATTTAATGAATAATCAACTTCCATAACATCTTTTACACTCACCCAGAAAGATTTAATTAAACCGACATAAAGTACATTTTAAACTCACATTTTAAACTAAATTTCATACATTTTGATGCATGAAAAGACTTTAAACTAGGGCTTTTCTTATACTCTTAAAAGGAAATACGAAACTGGCCCATCAAAAATTTCTTTGAAATGGGTAACGACTTCCCTTGCAAGCAATGTGCACTGTTATCGCATATACCCACCATGAAAAGCCTGGGGTAAATAAAACCTCTGTTTACTGAGTTATGCGTCAAAAATTGGACTTCTTGGAAAAAGAAATATTTTCCTGTTACTGCTCATACTAGGAAATAGTACTTGAGACCTTGTAAATAACGCAGTGGCTCTTTTCAGGACAACGGAAATGCGTATTGTTGATTGGACGGGTGTTACTCACACCCACAGTCACTTTTAGATAGTAGGTACTCAACTTGACTATGATTTAGTTAAATAAAGTTTTACTATGAGTTTAAATATGCTGAACTATGTATCAAAATTATTTTCAAAAGTTTGTAGAAGAATTTACGAAAAGTATTTTGTTGAAAATAGGCCTTAAAATATATTTAATGCTCACACTCGTAATCAAATGTACTGAATTTACATTATTGGAATGCGTATTATACATAGATTCTAAAATAAATATAACTTACAACTACGGATGTTTTAACGCTATCCGCATCGAAAAAACAGAGAAATGTGATTTATGTTATAATTATATGATAAATTTCTAAAACAAATTAGCTTCGACCTTCGAAAAACATCGAACTTACTCAGATCTTACAAAAACATCAATAAAAACATGTATTTTTCCGATGTCTGTAACATTTGGAAATAGCCGAACCCAGTGTTCATCGGCGTAAAAAAGGGAACAAATGGATAGCTGAGGGAGGAACACTAAAGGTTAAATAAATCAAGGAAACGCCGAATCTAACAAGACTAAAGGATGCAAAGGGGAAAAGTAATAAAAGTATGAAGAAAGAAAGTAGGTAAGGAACAAGCCTGATGGCAGACAGAAATCACACAATTTATGTCGTCCTCTGTTTTATTTTTGGTCTTGTTGAAATGAAAATAGGTCCGGTATAATGTTTTAATTGTTTTACTTGGTGATGCGCATGTAAAAAAGCGTGATCACATTAAGCGGATTCGACTGTACTAGTAGTAGTTGTATAGTCAATAAATTTCGATGTTGTTTTCTATGTAGTTTTTCGGACTCAGTTGAAAAGTGAGTAATTCAAATTTGTCATTACAGTGTAGGTTAAAAAGATCAAAATAATTTCAACAAAACTACTTCAGTCAACTAATTAACTTTCAATTTCTACCACTATTAATGTATATTTCCTGTTATCTTTATGAATTTTAATGTAAAGCGGTAAAGAGCAATTTTAAAGTTTGTTAAATAGGATTATACTACAGCGCAACTTTCCGGTATTGTTTTTCTTAACTTTATTTATGCTCTAAGAAAGAGGTGCCAGAATAAATAGCCTTCCAATAGACTGAATAAACAAGTGAGCTATCTGAAAAAACTGACTTTTTCGTTCAATTTATTCTCGATTAAAATCTGTATTCCGATTCTTTACCATGAAAGAACTCTCATAAAAAACAGCAGCATATAGACATATTTAAAAAAAATATCTCTTTAAACATCCAGGATGAACATCATAAAAAGCTTCCACGGAAACTGAAGAATTCTGAAGAAAGTTTCTTTTGTACCTCAAAACAAATGCGAAAGGAAATGCTGCTATTTAATTTTCTCACCCCTTTATTAGATTCCTGTGGAAACTAGTTGAAGGCCCCATACGTCCTCTGAAATGTTTACCCGTATCAGCTTAAATATTTCATGAGAATAGAAAGTGCTTGAGAGACTGGGCCATATAAAAGTGAGGTAACTGAAAATGATTTCAATGAATATTTTACGACTTACCATATCGACGGGCTATAAAATTAACTGCCTCGATGAAGATTTCTTCAAGAATTTCGTTATCATCTGGGTGTACAAGATCTTGCAGTGAGGAGATTTCTTCGGGTGGATCTTGTTTTACTTTGATATTGTGCCTGAAAAAAGAAATTCATGAATTCATTTATTCATTTATGCAGCCCCTTATAACAATCCACAAATTATTTGGGCCTACTTGACGTCTTTTAACTTTAAAATTTATAACCGTCTCTAAAGTTGCTAATTTTATTATTTATTGAGTTTCCTAACAGGTTTATTGAAATATTCATGTTTCAATCAAATCCTTTAGAAATGTGATGTTTATTTTAATGATTATCACGACTCTGGTTGCCTCTGGGTTTGTTTAATTAAACTGTTAACAGGAAAGAGAAATTTGTTTGGGAATACGTTAAACCAAACTGTGCGTTATGTTAGCAATTTAAATAGATGCATATATTTACAAGGAGCATTCATATGTCAATTTTAGTCTTTTATACAGCATGTGCCTCAGTCCTTATAGGTAGATTTTATCAAACTGTACTTAAAAAAATTTTAGTTTATTGAATGATTACATTTAGACCTTTTTAGTGTTCATTCATTGTTTATGTTATTGGTTGTCATTGCCATTTATTTTACAACTTTTTCCTCAAAAAAAAGAGAAAAAGAGGAAAATATTATTATTAAATATAATTTATTTAAATTTTCAGACAATTTTCCATATTATTTCTTATCGTTGAAGTCTTTAGTTCCCGTTTGAACTATGTAATGTTCCTAAGAAAAGGATGAGTATTTAAGCTTTATTTAAATCTTCAAGTATTGGAAGTGACTAATTGATAAATTAGCTTTAAAATGGCACCTGTTCTTTCATATTGAATTTAGAATTTCACTCAAGATAAACTTACTTCACTGCTGTCCATAGGGCAGGATCTTTACTCAAGAGTATTTCTTTTAAGCTTATCCATAAAAGATTCGCCTGAAATATAAAACAAAATTTTGCAAACAGTGATTCTGAAGTAGTAATGAATATTCAATATGATTACTTTTATACCATGCAAAAGCACTTGATAAACAAAATATTTGAAGCATAAAATTTCAGACTGAATTCACAAATTAATAGTTCAAAATTATTTTTTTATTTCATTCAAAATATTTTATGTTTATCAAGAAATAAAAATTAACATTCAGATAATTTCAAAGAAAAATTTAATTAGGAACCTTATAACTGGAAAACGCGTCATACCTATTAAGATCCATTCAAAAATAATTTTTGAATATGTGCACTTTATAATAACGTCAGAGCATTAAAATAAAGTTTTTCAGTTTTCAGAGGAATTGAAACAAAAACTACTCTAAAATGAGGCATAATGAGAACTTTCCTTGTCTAGATTTGGTATGTTGTTTCTATATTTCTATTCAAATGTGTTTGTTTGCTTTGGTTTTTAAGGAGAAAACAAGCAGAACTGAAATATCTGCTGACTAAATTGAATTTACATTTCTTTGAAAAAAGCATTAAAGTAGTTTCTAAGAACTTCCCTCTTACTTAAAAGAAAATCTAAAAACATTTCTTGTAGCGTTAGTGTTATTGTAGCGTTAGTGTCGCTATTATTTTGATGTCTTAGCAGGCAATACTAAAATGATAAGAATTTTTCCAAAAATATTAAATTAAGCAAGAAAAAGTTGAAATTTCACACTATTTATGTGGCATTTTTAGTAACTTTGTCGCATTTCGGGATTATTTTGATTCACGAATAGAAATTTGTACTTCATATGAATTATCTATCATGGAGTGTATATCTTTTTTACTATTTTAAATGATAGCGGTTCAAACATTATTAGTGTTTCAAGTTTAAAAGTTTTTATCCATTAAAGATGTTTTTATTAATAAATATTAAAAATTTAGTATTCTGAAATTTATTAGTTAAAAATTAGTACAACTTTAATGGATAGCCAATATTTTAATCCTGCTTCGGTTAACAAAACATTTTGAAATTATCCTATATTCCCTTATTTAGGTTGTTTCATTCGTAAAGTGTTATTGAGAATATTTTAACCTAGTTTTATTAAATTGAAAATCCTCAAAATGACCGATATTACTAGATATTAAAGGTATTGGTCAATATTGATACAACACCGATTCAAGTGCATGTGCTGACTAGTATCCATCCAATTAGCAAAATTTCTTTTACTTACTCGAATAAGGCACAAAATATCTACCAATATCTTCAAAACTCACTGTGATATGCGTGCTTAATTTTTTTTCTGTATTCCTATTACAGCATAATAACAGGTTCAACTATAATTTTGTTTACGAGCCCTATTCTGCATTAAAAAAAGGATGTTATAAATGGGTGTAAGTCACCAATTTAACTGTCTCAGTGAGTTTTGGCGCTATTTAAATAAATATTCTTATGTCTGATTCAGAAAATATTAACGAAAAATTTTCTGATTGGAAATTTTAAACAGCTGGAGCTACATAAAAATTTATTTGATGAATTTTCTCAAGTAGACACCCCATGGAGTTGAAAACTAGTTCGATGACAATTTACAATTGGAAGTAGTATGTGTCTGAGGGGGATATATAAAAAGTTAGCTTATGTGATACTCAAATTGAAATACCCTGTATATTATCGTGCATAATTTCTTATATTATTGCAAATGAATATATCTCTCACTCATTGTTAACTCATAGCTCTTAAATATCTTACTTCATTCTTATCTATTGAAAGTAATGTTGTTATAGTCTTCTAAATACCAAGACTCGACATTTCTAAAGGATGATTGTTTTTTTAAACTTATTTTTTAAAACATTACATTACTTTTCACTTTTTAAATGAAGTATTTGGTTTGAAGTTGTTTTCAGTATTAAGCTTTGTACTTTTCTCTTAATATAATTTTGAACTTTAAAAATATTTTAATGTAAGGATCACGATTAAGTATTCAAAGCAAAAGAACTGCAGTTTCATATTATTTTAACACTTTATGAGACATGCAGGTAAAAAAATTAATTCCGCATAGAACTGGGAATTCGATTTTTTAGAAGAGCATTGACAGCTCCATAAAATCTATGGCACCTAAAATAGTTGCCTCATTTTTCAAATCAGGAAACACTTCAAGAAGCGTTTCAATAAAGGCATCCTTCACCATGCTACCATCAATAAACTTTTTCAAGCTTTCCTAGAAATCGGAAAGCTTTATGATGCTTTTCTAACAACTTTTTCTCCGTCTGCTTTTTGTAAAAGAACTTTTGTGACGGAAGGGGAAACTTTCAAGGTATGTAGTGGTCTTCTTTTTTCATCTGGAATTTCGGTTGTATTTCATTTAATTTAGAATCGGCGATTAGGTATGTGCATTGAGAGTTTTCAAACTTTTAAGGAATAATAAAAGAGAAAAGCGGATACTTTGCGAGATGAATAAAGTAAAAAAGTTAGCTACAAACTCGGTTAGAAGCACTGACAAAAAAAATTGGTTCCGTTTGTATATTTTTCTATAAATTTGATGAGTAAAAGATGATTCAAAATACAAATTTCTGTTATTTATGTTTTCAGCTGAATAAAAAAAGCAAAAAATTATCTTATAAAAGAGCCCTTATTGAGTATGTTGGCAATTCAATTTATACATCGTTTAAATTTATTAACCATGCTTAGAAATCCTTTCATTTAGTCGCGCCCCTTGGGTTCCTCATCCATTGATAAAAGCCTTTTGTAAAATGCTGCAGCATAATCCATAACTTCGTTAGTCATTGGATCAAAATATAATTGACAAAAATGATAAATAATACTTTATGAAATGACTTGAATATTTTGATTGAAATATAAATTTTAATATTCACTGTAACTTAAATTGAAATAAATCAGAAATAGTTTCAAAAGATTTATATGAAACATATATCTGAAACTTTGTCATGATAAAATTTATGTTCCTAAGCTCTTCAAAGTATTTTGATTTGTACTGCTTTTATATTGCCAAAACATAACTAGGGTAATTTACATTTCAAAGAAATGAAAACATTTCTGCTCGAAATAGATATTTGAAAAGAACTTGATTTTGGAGAAAAGTTTGAATTTGAAAGTATTGCTATTACTTTAAGGAGATAACCATAAATAATAACGATTTTTATTACAATATGAGAAAGGATCTTTTGCATGGATTTTTATTTATAAACTGAAAGTGAATTTTTATCGTATTTGGTATTATTCTACGTTATTTTTTATCCAAAAACGTAACAAATCGTGAAATAGTATTGGTGAAATTTCTCGGGGAAATATGAAAGATCTTGTAGTTAGATTGACCTTCATAGTGATAACAAAACGCAAAAGATCAATTATAAAAAAGAGAAAAATCAATAAAACTCATAAATCCTTTTATAAAAATAAGCTATTGAATAATTTATCAGATCTAGATTACAAAACTTTTGATAATTCTATTATTTTGAAGTGTTACTTGAGGAGCAGACCAAGCATGTGCGTCATTTAGGGGGGGAAGGGGGGGCAACCGCCTCCCCAAGGTTTCCACTCTTATGTGAAAAATAGCTGCAAGTCCCTCGAAAATTCTCTAACTTCCACAAAGTGCTTTGGATGCAATTCAAAAGGAGTTAAAACACTACTTTTGAGGGTTTAATTTCAAAAACTTTTCTGGGCCCCCAGAAAAGTCCCCCTTCCCCCAGCCCCCCTCTGAAATTTTCACGTCTGTTATTCAGTGTTTTCTCCTTGAAATTTCTGCAACTTACAATAAGTTTTTCCTTTTTAGTGCTCCCCAATGGTCTCAAAATGAGCTAAAACACTAGTTTAAGAGGCAAATTTTCAAAATCTTCCTGGGGGTGAACCCCCAGACCCCCCCTTTTTTCTTGGAGTTCACGTTGTCAAATTTTGACATTATATGTAATGTCATTTAAATGCTACCTTTCAGTGCTCTACCTAACCTATAAATGTGCCCATTAGGGGATACCTTAAAAGTGAAGTTGAGGCAATCCGCCCAAAAAAGTAGTTATAGCTTGGTCCAGATCCACTTAAAAAAATCCTTGCCCCTCCCCCCAACCAAAAACTGAAATGACGCCCCTGAGACCAAGTATTCTTAATACTACTAGACAACTCATTTTGATATTTTATTTCATCCAAAATTTAGCTGGTTTTCTCTGTATTTGTATTTGATATGTATTTTCTGCAAAGTGTTTTTAGCAACTTCAAGAAAAGTGCTAAAAATAAACTAAAAATATAAATCAAACTAAATTAAATATCATAGTAATTTGTGGTACATTCTTTTAAAATAATGGTTTGCATGGTGATTTTTTCTTCGTTTTTTTATACGCAATGATTTTGCAATAGTTTATTGCGTTAATTTAAAAATGATTAGGTACAAAAAATAAGGAATTTCATTTATTTGAAGGAAATATAATATATGAAAACAGGGCATTTAATTTAGTGGGTTTATTAAATTTGTATATGAAAAAATATTCTTATATTTACTCACTTCATTATTTTACGTATACCGACGGATATTTAATATTTTGAACATCGCATTTATTAAAAATAAAACATGTATTAATTTTTGCTGCTTAAATTTTATAGCTAAAAGATTAACGGTTTTCATGTTGATTCACGCTATTTTAACGGACTACAAAATAAATTTAAGCTTAGAAGAGTTGAACAGGAACCAATTTTAATAATATAAAATGCAGGAGAGTTCATTCGAATATTACAATTCCCCAGAATCTGCGCAATTATGAAATGCGATAAGATTTCCATCTCATTACAGACCAATATGGCTGGTTTTATTATAAAAAGATTACCTACATATTTTTACCCCAAGAATAATGAACATTTTTTATACCTTATCAGAATGTACTTAACTTTATTTTTCTAAAAATAGCCACCTGATATTAGATTTTAATTTCGTTTTGGCCGAGCGTGGAAGGACTCATTATGGTATATGCCCCTGTTCTTAGAATATTTCTGTAAGATCTTAGTAGTTTAACTATTGTTTTTAATACATAATTTTCAATTTATATCTTTAATAGTTGTTTTATTATTTCCTATGGCATTAAATCATCCATTTAAAATATTAAATATAGCAATTACTATAATTTAATTTTATATTAAAAATTGCAGAAGGATTCTTTTCAAATAGAAGCCTTTATGATTATTATTACACATTCTATGCATAAGTTAGAGAAACCATTTTTATAATGGTTAAGGATTTATAGTTAATGTGTTATGTAGAGGTCTAAGCCGTTATAGATAAAAGTTTAACCCAGTCAATCCTGACCGCCCAAATTTACCATAGAATTTAATAGCAATTTTGTAGGGTCTAGGTCTGAAATGGACATATCTTCAAGTAAAAATAAAACACAAACCAAATCTTTATTCGTCGAATATTTTTTTATAGTTTAGAGAGGGCATATGGCTGAGAAAATGATTCCAAACTGTATTCCTTTACTGCTGTGTTTTGTCGGCATTATATTTTTTAAGTGCGTACTTTTTATTATCAATAGCAAATAACCAACAAATGTAAAGCATGGAAACATGGCATAGACCAAATGGGTCTACATGCTTTAGGTGTGAAATCATTTAAACTTAAGAAGCATTTTACCATTAACTGAATGGGTTGAAAAATGTAAAGCACCTTACACTTTTGAGGCAATACGATAGTAGTTTAGTCACATCTGTGCCATTATCTCCAATTGCTCTTATAAAAATGCCCACAAAGTACTACTTTGTGGGCAATCATTCTTTTCTTCCTACTTTTCTTGCCTTTTAGAATGCCAGATGGATGGGTTCTCATATTTAAGTCCCTCTATTTCTGCGCTAGGAATGTCTTTTGCAAAGAACACATGCTGTTTTTCCACTTAGGGTTTGAAATCATCATTGCACTATAAATGATAATTCTGTTTAGCTGAATACACTGAGTTATATATTTACGAATACAATTGTGCTTCAAAATCCTTGTGTTTAAATATTTTGCAAATAAATTGTTGAATCTTAGCAGATATAATTGCACTTTAAATATTTTATTTAACTTATAAATTTTAAAAGTATACTATCACTAATTGTTAGTGTTGGGAAAGCTTTAAATATTTGTTATTTTGGTAATTTTTTCCCAATAGCATGACTCGTTATTTGGGAATGAAGGCATAAAAACATTCAACTGGTAGGGAGTTAGAAAAAAAAGGAAAATATATAAATACATATATATGTTACGGGCGAAGTGATTAATTGGGTATTATTAATAATGCCCAGAGTGGAAGCGGGCAAAGTGATAAATTTCATTTCTAAATTTCGTTGAATTTATCACAATACCCGGGCATTATTAATAATGCCTAATTAATCACTTTGCCCGTAACATATACACTATATAGAGATGCTAAAGTAAAATTATTATTAACCATACATAAATTACATAATTTTGATTTTTAAACTATATACAGGGTGTATCTGAAATGGTGCAACAAACTTTCAGGGATGATAGTACTCATCAAGACGAACAAGAATTGGTATAGAAAGGGGGTCGCAAATGAGTTTTAAGGGGTGAAACCCCGGGGTGAAAATCAGCAAAAAAACTTGCATATTTGTGCAGGAAGAGACACAATTGTTCGATTCCGTAATTTTTTACACCAAAAAAATAGAACCCGTTCTTGCAAAAAGAAATTTTAACTGTAACTTTTCAGGAAGTTATCTTTTAGTAGCGAAAGATTTATTCGATCAGTCTCTTTTTTAATGCATGTTCAACCAAATTTGGCAACTTATTAGCCATTTGGCGCAATTTTTTCGTTTCCTATTTTATCTTTAAAACGGTAGCTCAACTTGGTAGAGTAATGAGTCGGAATCTTTTAACTCACAATCGTAAGATTGTGGATTCTGTCATGTCAATAATTTTTGGGCAATACACGGAAAGAGTACTATTAAAGGATGTGGGTTGGGGTCTTATGGCTTGAGGTTCAAAAATCGGACAAAATTAAAGGATGTGTAACAGTATTTTGAGAATTTTTATTGATTTTTCTAAATTGTAGTGTTTTTCTTTACGGTAATTTTTTTCAGGAAATTACAATGCTTTAAATCGCATTTTGTCTCAACGCAAAACTTTGACAGGTGTTTAAAATTTTTCACACGAAATTTTGAAAATTGATAGTTCAAAAAAATTTGGCAACACAAAATTTTGTGAAATGAAGGAAAAGCAATCCTTGAAATCCCTGTTTTTAAATCGACGATCAATTAATTAGATTAGAAAGTATTTGATTCTCATTTTATTCGGAAATCGTTTCTTCCGTAAATTTTATTTCCCTACAATGTATGATAAGGATTTCGAGGACTGCTTTTCCTTCGTTTCACAAAATCTTGTTCTGCCATGTATTAATTTTTTTAATCTACCGATTTAAAATAAATTGTGTTAAGAATTTCTTTAGTCTAAAAAAAGAAATTTCAGATCACGGGGTATTTTTATCTTGTTTTATCTATTTGTTATTAGTTTTTAAACTAGGGAGCTCTTTGTGAAACACCCTTTATGAACATGTAATGATGACTCAAATTTTGTATGAAACATATTATGTGTTAATAGAAAAAAAAGAGTTTAAAAACCTAAGCATTTTATACAGTTTTATACTTAAATTCTCTTATTCTAGATGTGACTACATAATTATAACTGTTATTTTCATGACGAGACAAAACTAAAAAATTACAAGTTCGAGAAATACACGGTCGAGATGGGTTGCGAGCTCGGCCATTTTAGTATTTCTTTGTGCTGAAGGAGGGGAGGGTAGTTTATGAAGCTTAGGGTTTCGTCTCGTAGTCAATTTCCTCTTGTCAATACGACAAAATTAAGCCAAATTAATTATTAGGATTAGACAAATTAAGCCGAATTAATTTTTAAAATTTTCTGTTTGCAAAAAATATAATTGAAAACCGTATTTATGAATTACTACGTGAAAACTAGAAGGGGATGGGAGGTTCTTGGCATGTACTGTACTACGGGTGGACACCAAAATGAGGTAGGGAGTCAAAAATAGAAAATAAATGGGTAACGTAGTACGGGCACTTTCCCTAAGGGGTTTACGTTATCCGCCTTCGAGGACAGACAAATTGTTTTAACCTATGAGCTTCAAACGCACCGACACCCTAGGAGCGGATTGTACAGCCCATCCTCAGAACACAAAGTCATTTAAAATTAATTAACAGAGTGGTGACTTAATTAAAACTAGTTTCTAGTAAAATTAATACTATTTTAGTGATGTTTCACCCCCTCCTCCAATTTTTGTGTTTAAATTTATTTTTCCTTTAAAACTTCAGCTATCAGTTTTTGGCATAAATCCTTCTTCCTCCTACCTAACAAATCATGGCTTTCCCAATCACTCCATCATTTCCTAAATTATTCAATCAAAATTATTCGATTTCGCTTCGCCGTCAGTCTGTTAATCTTTCCCCACTTCTCCAAATCTCTTGTAGAAATCAATTTCTTTATTCAATTCTTATTTAGACTGTAGGCATTATCTTCAAAATGCTAAATTTCTTCACGTTAAAAAACGAGCCAGCTGGATGGCTCAGCGGCAATCTACCACTTTTAAAATAATTTTCTCTTGTTTATTATCGCTATGAATCCTTACGGTGTCACAGCAGCTAGCTCGATAGCAGTACTCATGCATTGCTTATTGGAGTTAGCTACCAATCCCCTAGGGTTTGTGCGAGTGCTACGCTTGTTCCATCCAGGGCTTTAATTGACCCCTGGGTGCGAAACTGCGGGCAATTGCACAGCTGAGAAGGGAGTGCTGCTTTCACAGACTAAGGCTTAAAGGACGTGTTTGTCTTTTAAAAGCTGTGCATTGTCCTGAATTGCATAAATAGTATTAAAAATGCAGGGATCTCTAATTCTACATTTTGTGTTAGTATTTTACTTCTAAAGGTACGATATTAATTAATCAATATGTTTCTATTTAAAAAAACACTTATTTAGAGTATAGCTAAAAAAATTTATTTAAAAGGGACCAAATGAAATCTTAATACTTTAAAACATGTTGCAATGTCTTTCAAACTATAGCTTTCAAAAAAATTATATGAATTTAAAAACGAACAACTTCATACAGTAGGACAGAACTCGCAATCTTACGATTGCAAGACTGTTACGCTACCAACCAAGCTATAATTTAATCATTAATGGTACTACTACATAGAAATTTGAGTTTCCGTAAGAATCACAAAAAAGTATTTGGCGATCACGGATTGGCGAAGTTTTTTTTCCTGTCGACTGCAAAAGTGTTACTGGTGGGAAAACTAGCTTAGTAATATTTGAAGTTGTTTTACAAAATAACTACCGGAATCGAACCATTGTGTCTCTTCCTACACAAATATGCAAGTTTTTTAGCAGATTTTCACCCCGGGGTTTCACCCCTTAAAACTCATTTGCGACCCCCCTTTCTATACCAATTCTTGTTCGTCTTGATGAGTACTATCATCCCTGAAAGTTTGTTGCACCATTTCAGATACACCCTGTATATCAAAGTGTTAGTGAACTTATTTTTAACTTGCAACACTAATGTATTATTAATATTAATTATTAATAGGGGAGAGTGGGGCACATTCGCACAAAAAGTGCATTTCGGCATATTTATCTGGATCTAGATGAGATATTGAAACAAACTCGGATTCAAATGTAAGTTAAGTCCTTTCCCAATATTTTAGAATGATAATTGGTCGCATTAATCTAGAATTTATAACCTATATCATTGTGATGGAGATTCATCACACATCCTTTCGCGATCTAATTTTTACTGCAGCAATTCAGCACATCCCCTGAAACTCTCCAAAAATTCCTTTCTCACTCAAAAACACCACCTGCAGAATACTTGCGACTGCAAAACATCTGATTTCCCTTCTCTCTCACGACATAATTGTCTAACAATTTCTAATACGAAACTCCAACGGCCCAAAACTTTTATTTCTTTATTGGTGAAAAGATCACCCGGTCAGTCGCGAAACTCAAATACCAGACGCAACCCATAAAATCTATCTTCACTGCTAAGCCCCGTCCTGTGGAGAGATCTTACCGACACCCCAAAGGTCTTCTAGACCAATT
Organism: Tetragnatha versicolor; assembly: GCA_024610705.1. Classification (NCBI taxonomy): domain Eukaryota; kingdom Metazoa; phylum Arthropoda; class Arachnida; order Araneae; family Tetragnathidae; genus Tetragnatha; species Tetragnatha versicolor. The sequence continues at coordinate 10,738,885 of JANDEH010000009.1, forward strand.
TGCAGCTGGTGGGAAAAGTCCCGCATCCAACCACCCACATAGAGAAGGACGTTCTAGAAATTAAACCCTTGATATTCTAAATTCCAAAATCCTTAACAATAACAATAACATAGTAAAACTTCCATCACAGTCATCAATCTAAAAAACGAGAAATTTCGTTCGAATGTGCCCCATGGGTGGGGCAGTTTCGCACACGTGTGGGGCACATTCGTACACATGTAAAGAATTATACAATAATTATTTTTACAAATTAAAAAGTTTATGGCATTTTAGAGTAAGGATAGTTAAACGAAATATTTTGCACTTTTACATATTTTTCCTCTAAATGGAAGATTTTTTTACAAAAAGAAAACAGCTTCAGAAAACATTGAACATCTAAGTTTTTGATGAGGATAACAATTGTAGTAATGAAGAGTATATTGCACATTGACATACTTCACATAATATAATTAGTTAGAAAAAGTTCAACCACACACACACACAATATTTTAACTGTCAGGTTTTATTCGAAAGGAAAAGTGAACCAACAGCTCGCTTATTAACACCTGAAACTGACGGTTGGGGAACTTTTAATACGATATTATCTTTTTGTATGAATGTTGAATCATTACTTACTGGAGAAATAAAAGTTTCGTCATTAATTTTAAGTTTTTCATCATTAATTTTAAATAAGCACCATTCAATTCCAAATGATCTATTTGACCAACATAACAAAATTTTCTTTTTAGTAGCAAATTATACTAGAAAAAAATCACCTAAGTCCAAGTCAATTGGTATTAAACAATTATCAGGGACATTTATTTGTTCAATGTTTAAATCTGGGTCTAAATTCCTTAAAACTGAAGCTTTCTTTAAGATGTTATTTTCTATTAACACCAAATTTAGAAACAATTACAATAAAAAACTATTAAACTCCAAGTTATTAAATATACTGCACTTATAAACATATAAATAGCTTTAATAATCAAAAATGGGAAAGATGAGGCACATTCGCACAGTCCAAATCTGCCCCATCTTTTGGTGTACAAATGTGCCCCATCTACCAGTTCAAGCTTACCACGTCCCAACAAGATATTTGTAATTAAAGCTGGGAAATAAAACCTTTCTAGAAACTTACTTTAGTAGTGCCTCTACTGAATAAAATTCTGAATGTCCACTTGAGAGTTTTTTATTGATATTTGACGCCAACAAAATGACAAGAAAACTTACTTTGCTGCTTCTAACGCTAGCAAATTTCTAGTACGTATACAACAAAATGGATCAGGGCTTTGAAAATTCATGCAGGAGGTGGTAGTTATGCTTCCCTCTACTGGTATTTTTTTCAGATTTTTAAATTAATAATTAATAGGGGAAATGCCGTCTGTCCGAATGTGCCCCATGTGCGAAATAGCCCCACTCTCCCCTACTGATATATTAAACTTATAGTAGGAAATGGAGTTTGATTTTAAAAGATTTAACTCCCTACAATTTTTCAATAAAATGTAAAAATCTAGTTTTGTTTGATTACCTTATTCATTAAGATTCGTTAAGTAGCTTTTTTATCCGAGGAAGTTAACGACAAAAGTAAATTAATTTTTAGTTCATGTTAAACTAAGGTGTATACGGTGGGTTTCAGTAGACTTTAACTTAATCTATTAAATTGACCACTCTTTTAATTTTAGGGGTATTTTTATCTTTCATATAAAGGTTTGTACCTTTTTTATAAATTTCATAGATAACTCCATTATATTATAACTATAATAGTTCATTTCAATGAGGAATTTATTTGATTACCCTTCTGTCCTCATAAGATAAACCTCAGACTTCGTGAAACCATCATAGACAAATATTTGCATTTGCTATATGCAGCTAAGCCTCAACTAAGCATTAACTTCCCGATATCACAAAGAATAATGCTATATCCTCCAAAGTTGGAGGAAAGACCTCTTGCTCAATCAATCTCAACTGTCACTTAAAGTAAGAATAGTTACTGTGTATGCGTTTATGAATCTTTTTTTTATATATTTTTAAGGATCGAATTTCCATTTGCATAGGACATGAATGATGAGACATTTTCGTCCTTATAAAAATTCTTGGCTTTATATGTGTTTATTCAAACTTAAGATGTGTGCATTTTAAAGCTCAGAAAAGTTGCATTTGAATATTTCGTAAATCTATTGCAGCTTCAAACATTTTAAATCTTAGACATTTAGATTCATAATCGGTTGGTTTCATAATTACTCGGGCCTTATTTCAAATCCTAAAGAGGATTATAAATCGACGTTTAAGCTTTCATTTGAGTTTAACTTTGATGCCTTAAGTATTCTGCAAATTAGCAAATTGTAGAAATAAATGCAGCTATGAGGTTACTTCTTAACAAACTAAATTTCAATACATTAAATCGCCAAAGTTTGTTTTAATTAGTTTTTTAAAATTATAACACTGTGCTCGGTGTAAATTAGTATAAAAATTGCATGTTATGATTATGTGGCTTGTTTTGCAATTTTTCTTCAAAATAATAATTTAGCGTATACTTAATCCCAATTAAAATAAGGTAATAAGGAAAATAAGGCATTCTTTAACTGAATTTACTAAAACACTATACATATTGTACTTATCTCGTGTTATTTTTTCAATTAACATGATTTTATTATCTTAATAGGTATTTATAATTATGTATTCACATTATACTAGTCTATATTTAGAACAAAAAGCAAATTTAAAACTTTATTATGAAAGAAATTAGGAAAAACTTTAAAAATGTCCAAAATTACAATCGCTTAAAAATGCTACTCCTCCCTTATTATACACTCTTTTCTATTTTATACAGGGTGGTCCTTAATTCATGGTACAAACTTCTAGGGGTGTTAGAGTACACCTAGACGAACAAGAATTGGTATAGGAAGGGGGGTCGCAGTTACACCGTTAAAGAGCTAGGTCCTAATGTAGTGCGAGAGCGTTACAAAAGGACGTTTTGCCAAGGCCCGTTTAACGAAAAAAAAACATAATGAAATGAAAAAATTTATTGCATGAGGTACAGCAGTATCCGTATTACTTACATCATAAATTTGATAGAAATTGGACCACTTTCTAAACCGTGGGGTGAGTTTTAAAACGTGCTCTTAGTGAAACAAAGGAGTTCCATTAATGGTATTTAGAAAAATGATGATCGGGGAAGGAATTTTCAATGATCAAACAGTTTCAATGATCCATGTTAAGATCATTGAAAATTCCTTCCCCTATCATCATTTTTCTAAATACCATTAAGGAATGTGATTCCTTGACTAAAAGATTAATATTGCACTTTTGAAACTAACTCCGCGGTTTAGAAAGTGGTTCAATTTCTATCAAATTTATGATGTAAGTAGTACGGATACTGCTGTACCTCATACAATAAATTTTTTCATTTCATTATGTTTTTTTTTTTCGTTAAACGGGCCTTGGCAAAACGTCCTTTTGTAACGCTCTCGCACTACATTAGGTCCTAGCTCTTTAACGGTGTAACTGCGACCCCCCTTCCTATACCAATTCTTGTTCGTCTAGGTGTACTCTAACACCCCTAGAAGTTTGTACCATGAATTAAGGACCACCCTGTATATACCTGAATCAATGTCTGTATATTTTTAAACTTTTCAAACTTTCATTTACTATTAAACTTTACCACGTTGATCTACTTGATCCCGGGAAGGTTTCTGAAGAAAAATAATTTAAAATCGAAGCATCTTAACTTTTTTGGTCTATTTTGTGCTAATATTTTATGCCTAATATCATAGATAAACCAACAGTCGTTGTAAATACAGGGTGATTCAGAAATAATCATCAATAATTAGGGGGGAGGTAGAGGGGTCCTAGACAAGCATATTTCGTATAGGGATGGTGGGGCGCAGCCTTACCGTTAAAGATCTAGGACCTAATGTAGTTCGAGCGCATTTCAAAAGGCCGTTTTTAGAAGTAAATAATAAACAAAACATATTAAAATGAAAAAAATCAATTACATGAGGTAAGGAAGTATCCCTACTACTTAAATACTCAATGTGATAGAAATTGGACCACTAGCTAAACCGTGGGGTGAGTTTTAAAACGTGCAATATTAATCTCTTAGTCAAACAATGGAGTTCCCTTAATGGTATTTAGAAAAATGATGACCGGGGAAGGAATTTTCAATGATCAAACAATTTCAATGATCAATGTTACGATCATTTAAAATTCCTTCCCCGAACATCATTTTTCTAAATACCATTAAGGGAACTCCATTCTTTGACTAAAATATTAATATTGCACTTTTGAAACTCATTCCACGGTTTAGAAAGTGGTTCAAATTCTATCGAATTCAGGGTGTAAGTAGTAGAGATACTTCCTTACCTCATGCAATAGATTTTTTTCATTTTATTATGTTTTGTTTCGTCACACGGGCCTTCTAAAAACGACCTTTGAAACGCGCTCGCATTACATAAGGTCTTAGCTCTTTAACGGTAAGGCTGCGCCCCACCATCCCTATTCGAAATATGCTTGTCTAGGGCCCCTCTACCTCCCCCCCAATTATTGATGATTATTTCTGAATCACCCTGTATAACAAGAACAAGAACTTAATTTTTTAGGTGTATTATCAATTTTCGTAGGTATAACATCTATTGTTGTAGTTTAAAATCAATTGTTGTAGCATAAACATACAAATCGACCCATTATTTAATTATTTCTCACTCTGCCGGGCATATTGTCCGGGTAACGCCTGTCCTAGCACACAGTGCTACACATTTGGACTGACGAAGCCCGTCTGTCACACACCAGATGATATTTATTAAAAACTGAAACACGGGTCTAGCGGGTCAGCGCTGTTACTCTATACTTTCAAAATCTCAAAACAGGAATTTCAACCAAATTTTGGTACCGAGTCCCCTTAAAAAATCTATTAACTTCCTAATCCTATCCTAAATTCCTTTCTAATGCAAAAAGTACTCCTGAAACTGTAATGAAAAGTCAAGGACTCTTACCGGCGGTGATGTGAGAAGCCTAACAGCAGATGCGAGGGTCTTGAGACTGAGTTGCTGCTCCTCGCCGTCCTCCGGCTGCTCCTCCGAGAGGCTGTGGGTTTGAGCAGCAGTGCGCTGCGCCGATGTGGGCAACGTCGAGGTGGCACGGTCCCCCGAGCAGTGGAATGGACAGCCCATTCCCATCGCACCTGAAATGCGCAGCTTATTAGGATTCACTAGGTATCTTTGGGAATCCTTAATGGGAATCAGTCTATTTTTGTAATTCGTTACCTTAATATCAAACACTAGTATCTCCGTTTGGAAAATTTCGGGAGTCCCGATCCTTGGCAACTTACAACCAGACGCCAATTGAAACCAATACCCATAACCCTTGGGTGGGGTCCACCACCATCAAATAACACTGTCTGCTTCAGATCGTTGGATCGTCAGTGCTTAAGAACCAATTAAATGAGCTTCTCTGCATGCAATTCCAAATATTCCCGAAGTAGACCAGAAGACAGTGTTATTTGATTCTGAGATGACGAAAGATGTTGCGCTTGATGTCACAACTTTGTGAAAATTTGGAGCAGCTAGTAGTGAAAGGGGAAACATCCCCCTGCAAGCAACCATTAGCAATGCCAATAACTCTATCCGGGACAGCTAAGTTGTGGGATTTTTTGGAGATAGTAGCTTTTGATTTTATGGTGATGAATTTTACTAATTACTAAGGTTAACATAAAGAGTAGGTTTGGAAAAATGTTTCGACTTATGGTACGCTTACACTACATACAACCCGTGGGCCGTATGTGGACCGCCGGTTCTCTTTTTGCGACCCGACTATGGAATGATTTGAAAGTTATAAAATATTTATAGGTAAAACCCTATTCAAACTTTCAGTTCTGAAAAGTTTTCAAAAAATTTCGTCAAAGGAAAACGTTAATTTGTTTTTTTCTACCAATTAACAACTTATGAGAGAGATGAAAGTTTTGACAAAAAACTGTAATCGTCCAAAATATAGAAATTTCAGGAAAATTACAATGTAAAACACTGCAGTGTAAGAAAATTTAAAGGCTCATTCAGACATCACATTTCGTGTTTATTTTCGAGAAATCATCCAAAGTGAAGAATGTGAATTGACGTTTCACTCTTTACTCCTTCAATTTTCTGTGGAAACTAGCGATTCACTGGATTGAATCCCTCAGGATGAACAGTGAAAGTGACAAGTGGGAATGAGCCTTTAAACACACATTGTACGTGATCCCTCGTCATGAATAAACAATAGAAAAGTTTAAATCTTAGGTTAATCTTTTGTTCTGCGTAAATTGTTCCAAATAGATTGTTTTGCCCGCAGCAAGTTAAGACGGCAAAATTTCTTAAGGTATATGTCTTTGTCTTATGCAATAGAAAAAATAGGGTCAGGTGGTAATAATGGGTACGGTTTGAACAATCTCTTTGCACTACGTAATAGTTTCATTAAATAAATTTAAAAGTCTGGATTTTTTTACCCCTATACATACAAGGGGATGACTTATTACAAATTTGTGTCTTTTCTTCGTCTTTTACACCACAAGCGTTTGGGAAAATGGGTAATTTGTAGGGTTTAATCGGTAATTACTTTAACACAATTATGTACGCAAAATACTTTCGAAATAATTTCATTAATGAATAAAGAGAACGTCTTTCAACATTTCAATGTCAAAATAATTACGTATATATTATTTACATAAATAAAAAACTTTAAAATAACTTTAAGTTTTAATGGAAAACCGATAGAACCCGAAAAAAAATTTTTTCACAGTGAAAATGTATTTGATTAATTTATGTATAATAATTCCTAAAATTAGAAATAACAGGTTAAGTTGATGAAGTAGATATTTGTTTGCTCACAAGGAGTTGCTTCTTATTCACGATATTATTTTTCATATTTTATAGTTTTAAATAAAATTGGGAGTACTGTACATACCAAAGAGCTAGAGTTTACAAATGTATGCATTTTATTCTAAAATAAAAAGGGTTTTAGATTTAAACTTAAATGCACTGTTAAAAACACTTTTTTAATTAAAATTATTTCATCATTAGCTTTTAAAAACTTGGTTTTAGTTTTATTGGTTTATTTGTCAATTGAACATAATTTTTATTTTTAAAAATAATCTTTTAACTTGAACGGTAAAGTGTCACTTTTATAAAAAAAAACATCCGAAAGACTTCATTTAACACATTTTCCCTTCTCTGAACTTTATTTTTTTTTAATTTTCCAATATCTACCACGAGTTTGTAAATATTTTAAATTCTATTTTTTTTCCTTTTGCGGTCATTTATTTCTTAATTTCTTAAAGTTTCTATTGAATGACTTAAAAATGTATATGACAATACTAAGAAGGGAAGTAAAGACAAAAGACCTTTAAGATATTGGAATGGATTTGACAGAGTAAAATATGCCCAGATAAAAGTAAAAAAAAAGAAATACCAAATTTTACCAGACGCCAAAACGGAAATAAACAATATATTCACGATTTTCAATTTTGAAAAATACACTAATATTATTCACTATGGTTCAATTTTAAAGAATGGAATGGATCATCTTTCCTATTTTTATGAAGTAACAGAAACATACAGGGAGATAGAGATAGTAAGGGAAGTTTATCACTGAGTTCCTTTCAAGTGAAGTAATTTCAATATAAAAAAAATGAGATGAAATCAAACAATTCATTTTTATATATAAAATATACTGCTATGAAAAAGATCTCATATTCAAGTTATTCTACTTCAATAAAAATCAATTTTATAGCCACTATGTCCTAATATTTGAACTATTACAACTGAAAACTTCAAAAGTCGTCCCACATGCAAAATTCTCTCTCTACAGAGCTTAACACACAGCAAACAAATATAAACCACTTTAGATTTCCTAGAATAAATATGCTTTGGGCATATTTATTTAAAGGTTTTAATGTATGATGAGACATGGAAACGAATTTCAATTTACGCTCCCAAAGGCCTCTAACCCATTGAGAATTTTTCAGACAGCATTTCTTTTCTTCACACATTCTAGCTATAAAGACCAGTTTATTTTAGGAATGGTTCAAATAAAATTTGAGCAAATATTAGAGGAGAAACTGTTCTAAAACGGTGCAGTAATATATTTTACAGTCTCAATAAACGTCTCTAAGCTTGGTTGAATTTTCACTGAATTACTAAGTATAATTTTTCAACTAGACACTGGTTTTATGGGAAAAGGGAACGTTACATTTTGTATGAGATAGTAATCCATAGAACGGTTTTGAAAAGGATATGGGCGTTTTTAAAGAACTGATGGGATTTGTTAGGGGATAAAATACAGGGCTTTTCAAAGAGATATTTTAATATTAATGAAATATAACTTTATCCTAATCAAATTTCTTAAGTTTCTTTATTGTGTAAAAATATTAATTAATTTTCAATGAATTTTAAGATTTTTAATAAAAATTATATGAATTAAACTAGAAAATAAGACACATATTTTGCTATTTAAGTTAATCTCCAAAATTTAAACTGGAAAAAAACTATTCTCGAATGAATAGTTTCTCTAATTCTCGAATTAAACATTTAGGGGAGAGTAGCTCAAAGCAGGTATGTCGCCCAAAGCGGGTATGGGCTCGTATACTCCCGGATGAAACAAGACTGTCAAAGTATGTGTATGCCGTAATTAACCAAACACTCCCAAGTTTCCATGAACTCCGATAGAATATCAGATTTGTAATATTAGGCAACTGGGTGCAATATAAAAACTATGACGATTCTGTTAAAAAAATTGAGACATGTTCCTTTTGAATCGTCAAAAATTCGTACGTTTAACATGCTGTTTATAATTTTATGTTATTTTTACACACTCTAACTTTTCTAAAAAAGATTAATTTGTATTGAGATTTGTCTCGTTTGTAGTTGCTTACCCGCTTTGCCCCTAATGGGTTACCCGCTTTGGGCCACCAATTCGACAAAGCATTTTTTTGACGAATATTTCTTTTTTAGTAATAAATTATTTTTTTGCTTAATCCGACACGGATGAATTTTTGGAAAATTTAACTTTTATTCAGATTCCGTTTACTCCATGGGAAAACGATATCTTTATTTATGAAAAGTTAAACATATCAGTTTAACAAAAAAGAACATCATTATATAGAAGAAATGAAATTTTAGTTCAAAATTAGATCGTGGTTCTTTTGATAACATTTATACCACTTTTGTGTTTGAAAAAGTTCATTACAAGTTAGAAAAATAAAGTTTCTTATTACACCATAATCATCTTTTTTTGTCACGTTAAGATTCAATTTGAGGAGGCAGTCGAATATTGCTCTTACATTTCCTTCACAAGAATCCTCATCGAGCATTACATTTCTTTCATATCCTGGGGAATAAACTCCGTTTCTTTATCACAAAACTCCCATTTTTATCGATTATGTGATCAACATTCAAACCTGCTGGACCAAGCATCAAAACTTAAAAACGTGAGAGTAATTTTCCAAATTACACTAGACAAAAGTTTTCGACAAAGCTAGTGCAATTTTGGTGAAAGATTACTCAATTCTTGTTGATTTTGAGCTTTTAAACACAAAAATCATGAAAAATATCTTGCTTGTTTCGTTTTAAGAACATCGGGGTGGCAAATACCATATATTTATTGCTTAAATATGAAAACTGCTAAAACCTTGTTCAAATCTTTATGAAATACTGTCGTTTATAAATGTCGCAATTAACGTCAAGTTGATAGATAATAAATAAAGCGCAATAAAAAAGTTTTTTCTACTCATTTCATAAAATTTTCAATATTATTTCTAGAAAAAAGTTTGTTTTCCAAATATTATTATAACTATAACATTAAAATATTTCATAAAATAAGAGGGTGAAATTTTCAAAAATTTCTGGAGGAGTACCCCCAAACCCCCCTTTTCTAATTGAAACTTTATTATTTCCAACTCTTTTTATAACACTCATGAAAATCAAAATCCTACCTAAAAATGTAGATGCACCAAAACCTAGTTAAAAACCCTGTTTTTAAGGTCAAATTTCAAAAAATTGTTTGGGGAGGCCCCCAGACCCCCTTTTCTTAGAACTTCATTGACAACATCTCCATTAACCATTAAATTTTAGAAAATGTATATTCTACCAAAAATGTATTAAAAAGCTGCTTTAAACCTATTAAAGATGCATGGGAGGGACTGAGGAATAATTTTTGGCCCCTCCCGAAATAAATTTCTATACACACACCACTGACTTTACGGCCCTCAACTAGACTTGTGCCTTCGATTGGGGCCCTTGAGTACTTGTAAGTTGAGTAAGTTGGAAACTCCCGTTCTAAGCTATCGACCCTCAAAGGAGGATTTCACTTTCCAAGGGTTTAAATATAATTTATTAAAAAATACCAAATGACACACTTGACACCTGAAAATCATAAACCGTACCATAAATGATTCACTAATTGAAAAATATTCGCCATCCCTTCCCTAATCAAAAGCATAAAACTTTTTTATGCCGAAAGTTTTCAATGCATACATAGAGTACAACTTCCACACGATAACATAATAACATGCACATTTTATTAAGTTTTCAGGATAGCACTTACAGTCTCATAGAAGTATAAGCTCATGTTACCTGTGTCGCTGAATTTCCGTTGAAATAAAAAATTAATTCAAAGAAGAACAGGATATTTTACTTTACCTCCCCTTCCTTAGATCCTAGATCTATTTATTTAGAAAATTATATAAGGCAAGCCATGTCTTATTTTTCATAGAGTTTGAGTTATGTAGCGCAAGAAAAATCATATCCCATTATAGACTGAAAGATTGAGTTATTCCATAGAGAAAGTTGGAACTCTTCCGAAGCAACATATTTTATCCAATCAAGAGAATGAAGCTCAGCTAAGAAAATAAAGTCCAATAATCTTATTATAGGGTGTAAAAATCGTGTCTTGAGAACCGGGGTTTAAAACTCCAAAAAGACCCTAAGGGTGGGGCCCTTTTGGAAAGTAAGAAAAATTACTAAAAGCATTATGGGGAGAATTAATTAAAAAAGAAATTTGGAGGATTTTGTAGCTATAAAAACCATTATTTTTCGTAGCATGCTAGCCCATAAAACCTAAAATATATGCTTTTTCAAAATTTGTTTTTGGAAATTCTTTATTAAGTGTGAGTAATTTGTTTTAGAACTAACTTTTAAAATGGTTTAAAAAATGAAAATATAAATATAGTAAACATAAAAATATTTTTAATACTCTCATACAGTTCTTTAGATTATAAAAAATCCCTTTAAAATCATTAATGTTTTAAACTATTGTAAAACGGTTATAATTGGGAACTTTCCTAATTGCGTTGATTAAAAAAATTTGTGTCAGTACATACAACATCTTTTGCTTCTGAGAACGAACTTTACAAGGATGGGTTACAAATAGCGCTATCATTTCTATCTCCGATGCAACAAAAGTAATAAAACATTTGGATAATCATGTTCTTAGTGACGTTTGTGATACAAACTGATTTATCTAACAAAAGAACAAGTATAGTAACAATTAAGTAACAAAAGAACGAGAAATCTTTATAAATTCATGATTATAAAATTATAAGTTATTATATAAACAATACATATTTATTATTAGTATTGAAAGTTATTACATCACTTGACTTATGTCTTCTCCTCCTGGAAAATCTTTATAAGGATTAGGTAACAAATTAAAAAAATTATTATTCTTTAAATTAAAATTCAAAAATGGATATTACCAGGGTTTAAATTAATAATTATGGAAAACAAAAAATAATCAAGAAAATAAGATAAACAAATTTATCTAAATATGCCTTTTTTTATATTGTTTCCCTCCTTTTCCTAATTTATAACTAAATTTATAACTTTTTTATTCAAAATTATTATACAGATCATGCATTAATACAAGCAATGAGTTTCATGCATTACAATTTAACAATAAGTTGTAGTTTCTTACATGATAAAAAGCGTTATATTAATTTTTAATCTCTAAGCATCATAAAGAATGTTGAAAAACAAAGTAAGAATGTCGGAACCCAGCACGATAGGCCTAAACCCTTCAAGAACTCGTGGAGCTATCACATTTCTTCCATGAACTTTTCCAATAGTTTGCCCTCCAAGCCAAATTTTATCCAATCCGCTTATAAAAATCGAATCGTATTGTTCAGAAACAGTAATGAAATTAGTCGTACTGTATTCCAATACATAGCACTGAACAAATAATCTGGAAAACCAGTCCCAAATTGATAAACAAAGGGTTTCTTTTTCTTGAGAAAGTCTCGACAAAATATATCAATACCTGTTTATGTTCTTTCTAGGCTAGATATACGAGTCATTTGAAATCATACTATGAGCCTATAAATATGGCAGGACGTAAGAGAAACGAGGATGGAAGTTTTTAATGAAAGAACGGGGTCTTCGGGTTGTAAAAACTTCTAACTTTATTACTTATTTCAGATGCAATGTTTGTTTTAACGTGAAGGGATTTTTAGAGTTTCTTTGTGTATGCTCAATATGAGTTTCATACAACGTTTAGGAGAAAGAATATTTCAATTTTCTTAGTTGTTTGAAATATTTGTTTGTGAACTTCGGTTTTTCTAGGAGGTTTAAGAAACTTATGTGTTGAAAAAGGCAAAGAGCTGTTTAGAAAAAATAAGAGGTGGGAAAAAAGGTTCATCAATAAATATATCTTGTTGATCATGCAGTTCATGAGCTAAAATTACAATTTTTAGAACTTTTCATTCATAATTTTTCAATATTAAAAAGTATGTAATACATGTTGTCTTTATAAAATTTAATTATTTTTAACTTTATCCTTCTCAAAGGAATAATTTTTTACCCTTCATTTTCTTTATTTAATTTAATATTGAATATATTTCATATTGAAAGCTGCTGAATGCTCTCAGATTGGTTTTAACGGCATAAGATATTTCTAATATTACATACAAACTATACTAATAAGGATCAGTAAACAGTTCAACCTTTCACCTTTTTTTCAGCTAAATTGGAACCAGTTTGTGTTTTTTTAACAGTGCAGTTACCTTTTAAGATAACTGCACTGTTATCTAACATTATTAAAGTAATGTTGCACATTATTAAAATAATGTTATTATAACCACTTTTTTCACGTAATAAGACTCTAAAGCACTTTAGCGAATTAACATTATAAAACATTTTAAATTATTTCTATTTTATAGTTTTAATTCTAAAACATTCCAAAAATAATCGAAATCGCTTATCTTTTGATTCCTTGTTTTAATTTTAATTGTAAAAAATTGACAAATAAAGATGAAGATTCTATTGAAACTTTCATTATTCATTGTATAAAAAATGTTTTTGTCCGTTTTAGATTAAATAAATGGATTAAAGAAGATTTACAAAAAGTAAAACAATTTCCCCACAATATGATGTATACAATAATATTAAATCATAATTATCTAAAATTATAAGGACAGCATTTATTTAGAAGTAAGTTATTCCATTTTATTCCCCCATTATAAGATAAAATTAAATAAAGTTCTCAACCCAAGAATATTTCAGAAATCATTTCAATCCTTTTAATTAATTAATTTGACCTCATCCATTAGTATTTAATTAATATATTCAACTAATTACTTGTTCAATCATTTGAAAGTATTTGTTAAATTAATTAATTTATTCAAATGTTTGGATAGTCCCTCAAGTTTTCAATAAATTATTTCAGCAAAATTATGTGTTTCAATATTATACATGCTTAAATTTAAATATCTTTGCAGTTTCTAACTTTTAAGTAAAACTATTTTCAAATGTTTATTTTTCTTTTGTTACTCATATAAAAGTTTTAAAAATTTGACATTTGTTAGAGTAAAAATCAAAATTAAGTCTTTTTAAATTTGTGACAAATGTGTATATAAGTTATTAAGTTACTGATTGAAGTTACACTTTATTATGTTTATAATGATACTATATCAAAAGGTTGGTAACGTTTGTCGGGGTTCTAAATCTGGTAATAACTTCAAAACGTTAAGTTTAATGACTTTGTGTCTCTTCACTTTCAACAGCTTATGGGCAGATGGCTGATATTGATATAACAAGAAAAATTTTGAAAGTTATCCTGTATAAACTTCAATTATATAAAAATAAAAAGTTCAATATGTGTCAGTTTTATTAGTGTTTAGGATAATAAATCAAAATTTATACTTTACACTAACATCCAACTTTTCAAATATTGAATAACAAAAAATCGTGATAAAAAAGTTATTTTTCTGCAACATAAATTATAAGTTATGTTTTTTATTATTTTTAAGTTATAAAACCGTTTTGTATTTAATCTGGAATAAAAAAATATAAACAATAATTTAATTATAATAAATTCCCTACAGTTAAATCTGTATTTAACTTTTGAAATTTAAAAATTTTTTCAATACCATCCCCATGACTTAAAAAAATAATATTTATAGAAAATGAAAAGTAAATATAAAGCCTCAAAGTCAGATAATGATTTAATGAACTTATAAGACTCCCTTCAAACCAAATAAAATTTTTTGAATGTATTTAAGTTAATTTTAATATTTCAATTGAAATATTAACCACGAAGATACTTTTTATTATTTACGATGAAATAAAAGTACCTTTATTTATAGATTAGAGAATCACCTCCAATATAAACTATCACTTAACATTAAAAGTGACAATATTGCCCACTCAAAACTTAAAAGTAAACTCTTCGATAACAACACTTTACTTGAAACTGCTATTACTTTTATGGGTAAAGAAGAAATATATTTCACCCAAGGTAAAAAGATACCACAAAAAATATATATCGATACTTTTTTAAATGACATCAGACTATATACCAAAAGGATTAAACAACAGTTGTTTTAAGTGTTAATATCGCAACTTAAACCCTTGAAATGTATCTTTAATCCAAAGTATTAAATTCTTCCTCAAAAGCACCGGCCACTGGACAGCTCAATGGTGAAAGTAAGGGAAGTTGAGTTCTTAGCGTAAGCCACAGTCTTAGCTGAGAAGAAAGCTAAGAGACAAATCCCAGAGAAAATCTAGTTTAAGATATTGTTTCTACGGTGCTGATACAGAATCGCTGCTAGAATCCGAAATAAAGACTAGAACTATGCAATGGGAAGGAACAACTTTTTATAGAGAGCATTAGATCTAATCCACGGAACTACAAAGTTCCGCTCTGTGAAGCAGTGAGTTCCCTCAGCGACGGGAACTTTCCATCTCTGAAAACTTTACAGTCGCGAGTATCTGAGATTATTTTGAACTTCGAGAAATATGAATGCAGAACGGCTCTTGAAGAAAGCAAATTGTTTGTGTAGGTTTCATTGTTACATTTTTTTTTCATTGTGTAATTCAGTATTTGCTCATATTTTCTTTCAATGTGTAACCTTGAATTTTCTAGCCATGAATTGGATGTCAATTGTTGTTATGGAAAGAGTGATTCTTCTAATTATATAAAGCAAAAAGAAGCGATGACAATAAAACTTTATTTTAAACTGACAACCCTCTAAATCTATGCATTCTGGGAACTATAGTTGTTTTACTTTTTCTTTCTACCTATCCCACTCTACTTTTAGACTACAGGCAAAAATATCTCAATATGCATTTTTTCGGAACAAAACTATCCCAAAATAGGCTTTATCGTAAGGCTTGAAAATAAAACTATAAGAAAATGTTTTAATCTCAACTTGTTTATCCATCATCAAACCACCAAAACCAATCTCAACACTTTTAACTGAAAATTTTATGAGCAAGTAAGTTTTTGTTAATAATATTTCACATTCTATTTCTCGTTTTTATCCACATCACTATTTTAATTAATAAGTTAATTTTGTACATACTTGCTGTTATGTTTTTTGATTTTACGAATGATTATGCGTGTTATAATGATGCAAAATAACTTATTTATTCATTATTATTTAGTATGTAGTTCTTTTTCACTCAGATATCCATAAATGTAAATATTTTAAAATATTTGATTTTTTATAGCAACCATTGTATCTATCTTAAAGAGATAAGATCATATAAAATACACGTTTTACTATAAAAAATGCGTTTCCTAAATATTAACGAAAAACTCATCGTAAAGGTTTTGCTTCCATTCTGATAAATAAAAGCTTACGAAACGTAATCTAAAAAACGAATGGTTTTAATTATAAAGTGCATACTAAAAACGAAATTATCAACAATTATTTACCCTTCTCACATGATAATAACAGATGAATAAAGATAATAGTTTACGTCCGAAAATTCTTATACATTTACCACCATCACTAAACTAATGTAAAATACGAATAAATGAAAACTAACAGCATAGTTCTTATACATAACGCTCAATACAATATAAACCTTAAACAAAGTACCCTAAATAGGATATCCCACCAGATTAGATGACGGCGAATAAAACAGTTTTATGAAACCATAGCTAAAAATCCACATCTTAAAAAATACTAGAATAAGAATTCGAGAACAATACAAGTACGTATTAACACGAGTAAAACGACTACCCCCCAAAAAACAGGATTAAAAGGGAACTTAAAAGGCGAAAAGGGAGAAAAACTCAAAAGAGAAGGGGAACGCTTTCAAAATGTATGTAAACATGGATTAAGTGCTATCGAATATTACTTCAAAGGACAGTGCATACTGAAAAGAATACTTCGCTCTAAGCTTCTGCTAAGACCCCTTTAATCTTAAAGGCCAACATCTGAATTTTCTGGGCATGTAAAAGGATTTTGAGGTTTATATCTTTTTTTCGGATTCGTGGTGATCGAAATTATAACAGACGGCGTTTTAATTGCTTGTAACACTCACACTTCAATGGAGTTTTTAATTTTGGAGAGTGCCAGTAAGTAAGGGATAATGACTCCTTGAACGGGGCATTTTTCATTCTATGGAATTTCCAACGTTTCTTGATAGAGGATATTGTGTCTTGAGCTAAATTTCTCAAAATGATGTGATACAATTTTTTGTTGAGCTTAGGTTGTGTAGGTTCTCTGCAAATAGCAATGATATGTTTAAAATATTTGAGATTCCATTTTATTGCATCAATATTTTTAGTTAAATCTGTTTCATTAGTTTTTACTGCCTTAAAATGTGGTGAAATGTTTTAATGTGTGGTTTGTTTGTGGTTCATATAAGTTAAAAAGACGCGAATAAAAAATATTAATAGATACAAATTTTTTTAAGAATATGAACTAAAAACTTTTATTAAAAACTTTTACCAGAAGAAAAATAAAAGTTAAATTAAATGAATAATTAATAATGTCACATAAAACCCATTCTTATCAATTCGTGGATAAAGGAACAGATAAAAATGAAAAACCAATAAGAACAAGTAGCTACTTAATAAAGTTAAACATACTATATCAAAAGTTTTTAGCCTTTAAATAAATAATGTATTCTAATAAACTAGAAAGTCAAAATAGAATTCGTTTTTCATTTTAATGTTTTTCATTCACCGGTAATTAATTAATTCTTTAAATAACAATATTTCAAGTTTTTATGTTTCTGATTAAAAAATCAGATGAACTTAAAAAATTATTCATTTAGAAATAATTGTAAGATATTTGGATGTTTAGCTTTCAATATGCATAAAATAGTACGTATTAGAATGTTATTTAAATCCTCCCTTTACGAAAATATAGTTTTAATTGAACCTTTTGAATGAATAAAAATTATTGATATACCTACGATTACATTTAGTTTTATCTAGTTTTCTTTTGCTTTCCTAAGTCCCATAAAAAAATTCGATCATAATTGAAGTTTTAGAGTTAGGGAAAGTCTTGTAGTACAGTCGTAGAAAAAAAAAGTGAGACAGTTCGCTTTGTGAGCGAACTACTGGGGGTAGGATGATAATTTTTGTGTCATTTTTCATGATTTAACTTCTTCTTGAAAATAATATATAGTTTATATCCTTAGGGGGCCGTCTACATATTAAACGAAGCACCAACTTTTGTTTTTCCTATGGGCGACATCAAAGATTATTCCAGATTCTGAAAGACCACCCTCTTAAACCCCCAAAAACCAAATTTT
Source organism: Tetragnatha versicolor (assembly GCA_024610705.1). Taxonomy (NCBI): domain Eukaryota; kingdom Metazoa; phylum Arthropoda; class Arachnida; order Araneae; family Tetragnathidae; genus Tetragnatha; species Tetragnatha versicolor. The sequence continues at coordinate 10,756,875 of JANDEH010000009.1, forward strand.
GTGTCGATTGGCCCACAAACAAAGCCAGGAAGGGGGTTTGAAAATTTTGGGAAGTTTACTTCTAATAGGAAAGATTGGCAACAATTTTGCTTAATTCTTACGAAAGTTAAAGCAGATTTGGCTACTTATCTGTGTTTTGGCACAATTCATACAAAAGTTAAAGCAGATTCGGCTATTTATCTATATTTTGGCGCGATTTCGTCTTTCAATTAGAATACCCTATAGTGGTAGCCTACTTGGTGGAGTAAGAAGCTCGTGATCAATAGGTTGCAGGTTCTGCCCCGCAATTCCGCATGCCTCATTGTTCAAGGTTAACCTATATAGGGATACAGGCAAACACAAAGATGAATAGATGTTGAATATTTTTTTCAAATCTAAAGCCTTTAAAACAAATTTATAAAATTTTTATTGCCGTTTGTTTACAAATAATAATAATTTATTGATAGTTATTATTTAAAAATAACGTTTTTATAATTCCGGAAAAAAGGGAATTAAAATCTTAATAAAGGTAATAAATAATCATGCTAAATTATGAAAGTGGTTTCGTTGATAAGAGCTAGAAATTTAACTAATTAATGAAACAATAAATCATATTTTTGCGGATCAAAAATTCCTATAAAAATACTTTAATACAGATAGTTTGATTGATTTTTTGAGGTATTTTTAGCATATATTGATGTTATCTTGAAAAATTAAAGCAATTACAAAGTTTAAAATTTGCAAAATTTGCAATTTAAATAGGAATAGAAAAATTTTCAAATACTGATTTTAATGATTCTGCAGTCGTGTTTTTAATAATTAATTACGAGTTATATTTCATTTGGTTGGATACAGAGTTTATTATTAATATTTAAGGATAAACATTGAAGTTTCTGAACCTATGTGCTTGATGAACAAGATACCAAAATATCAATATGAAACATGTTGACTAGTCAATCATTAAATTTCAAAGTTAATAAACTTGATTAACTTTAATCATATCGACGATTTGAAGCTTCTTGACATTTTAAACAATTGGGGGTTTAAGGAAAAAATGAAAAATGCATCATCGTGTGGCCATTGATAAATTTTCAATAAATTACTTTCGAATAATTTCGATTAATTTCATTGATAATTTTCTTGAGCCTCAATAAAGATCAGCATATTAATTAATGGTAAATTTTACAAACTCAACCTGTTTAAGTCCCTATTTCTATTTAACCTCATCTATCCCACTTAAACTAGTTTAAAATTGTCAAAATTAGTTTCTAAATCCAGTACCGGTGAGAACCAACGATATCATCCATATGTTTGGTGACAATAGCGGCTGGATCTGCTGTGCTCTCAATTCCAGGTTGAATGCAATAAATGATTGACTATACGTATAAGGAATAACATTAAATTAAAAAGTGGTAGCTTAATTGTTATTATAGTGTTAATCTTTTATTTTATATTCACCACTTTTTTATTTATTATTAGTTAATTATGTAAGTCAACTTTTATTCCCAGCATTGAGCCCTCTGGCTGCGTAAGGTAGTTTTATTACGCATACGCTGTTTGCCTTACCCCTGAAAACTACTGTAGGGGTAGGCGGCTGGTGCAAGCCTCGGATGAGCCGGGTATAGGCGAAGAGATGGTGTAAACCCTGGGGTGCATCATGTGGGAAAGATGTGTGATCCAAAATTCAGCCACTCGATAATATTTCTGCCATGGGTAATTTAATTCATGTCTTGCTAACATGTAATATCAAAGATAAAACGTTGAATTCCTTTAATAAACAATGCATGCAAGATGAGACCGTTCTTATTAAGTGACGACTTTTCTTGATCTTAGATTTATATTTAAAACCACAAATATCTTTATGAAATCTGTAATTAATTCGAATCTTTATACCGAATACTCTTTTTTCAAACTGTATTCATGTAATTCAAAAACATTTCAAATTTAATGCAGGCGAAATTTTTAGTCGAATAATGTAAAGTATTGTTTCGAAATTTTTTCATCTGAAAAAATTGTAACTTTAAAAATTTTTAATTTGTAAACTTTTATTTAAAAATATCATCAAAATTTAAAAACAAATAAAAAATATTGCATGCACAAAAAAGTAGGTTAATTTTTCCTTTTACTGAAATTAATAGTGTAAAAATAAGAACTTATTAATTCTAACTCTATCGGTAGTTTAAGTTCGACGCATCCACAAACTTCCAAAAGCAAAACAAGAACACGGAAGCTTTGGGGTTCGAACTTGGCTCGAGAGATTCGCGACCAGGCACACTAACCGTAAGACCACACGGCTACGTTCTACATCAAGGTTTAAACAATAAATGTGTTGATTTCAGTTAGTAGATTATGGTTACCGTAAGGTTACTGTAATTATCCTAGGTTGTGTGTCTTTGGCGATAGGAGATTGGCGCAAATTTTTCTAATTGAAATTTCCTACAGTGTGCGCGGGGTTAATGGTTGAAAGGATCAAAATCTATGAAAAACGAGATTTCAACGTAATTTCAACGAACTTCAACCCCCACTCCTGGCTTTGTTTGTAAGCCAATCGACACGAAACTTGGTTTTTGGGGGTTTTAGAGGGTGCTCTTTCAGAATCTGGAATAATCTTTGATGTCGCCCATAGGAAAAACAAAAGTTGGTGCTTCGTTTAATATGTAGACGGCCCCCTAAGGACATAAACTATATTTTATTTTTAAGGAGAAGTTAAATCATGAAAAATGACACAAAAAGTATCATCCTAACCCTAGTAGTTCGCTCACAATGTGAACTGTCTCACTTTTTTTTTCTACGACTGTACCTCGGTCGTTACTGTACCACAGTCATACATTAATAATTTGGTTAAGTTTGTTAAAAAAGCGTTTTGAGTCAAACATGCTATAATAAAATTCGCTGCCCATAATTGATAGGAATCAACTAAATTAGTCCATTGTTTTAAAATGACATCCTTCAAGTTGCACATTTTATTTCAATATTTTTTTCAATAAAATTGGAAATCTACCCATTGATTCAAGTGATTCAAGCATTTTATACTTGTACTTAAAATGATTAAGTTGATAATGATTAATGATTAAGTTGATATTCTAAATTTCCTATATTTCTTGAAGACAAAATATACATGAATTACTAAAAAATCCATATGAGATTCTTATTTCAGATTTCTTTCAGCCTCTAATTGGGCTATAAATATACGAATACAATAGATCTTAAACGGCGAAAATATCTGGTGAAGAAATTTTTTAATAAAGGATTTACCTTCACTAAGATATTTTGAATTGCCTTAGCGTTGACATTCTTATTATTAATAAATGACGAAAACGCCAGCTCTAGTGTAAAATGTCGCGCTACAAACAAGATCCAAATCGCGATCCAGGCCGAAATAAATATCGCCTTGCATTTTCCACATTCTGCATGTTGCGGACGAGCATTACCTCTGTTTTTATGCCGTTCTGATAAAAATGGTTTAAGATCTCTTTAGTATCGATTTCCAGGGACGAAATGTGAGTTTAGTTTTCAACGCCTCAAAGAGTATCGCTGAAAGGATTTGCCATAGATCTACCTCTGTTCCGTACCTCGGCGATAAGAAGGGTGCGTGACTTTTGAATCACTTGACATTGTGCATCTCCAGGGACGGCGTTTTTGGTTTATTTGCGATGCGGAAACATAAGCAAATACTTCATGGTTTGCGCATTTCTGAGATTGGGGACATTCTCATACCGAGATTTGATACCGAGGCCCCATGGACTTGGGCGGTGATTCTTCGTGAACAAAAGAGCATAAAATTTGGGTATTTATATCGTTAACTTTTAAAGAAATACATTCAGTTCAAGAATTCAAGAATTACTCTGGTAGGATAAATATCATTTGTAAATTTTACTTATGGTAATTTTATAGTTTGTATTTTCAGACAGTATTGCAGCTATATCCTGGCTGCAAACTGTAAAAAGTCTGGCTAAAACCTTAAATTTTAGAAAAGTCTAATTTTTTCACAGTGCATTCCGTTACATTCATGGGTGTTTTTAAACAAACGTGTTATCCAATTAAATCATGCCTGCTTTACCCCAAAAAAAATTAAATAGATCCTGAGATTTATCGATTCTATTTATGTTCAAGGATTTTTAATGAGCTTTATGATTTATTTGGATTAAAATGATAAATTTAGTATCCAATATATAAAACCGACAAAAATCGCATATTTTTCTCCAAAACAACCTTTTTAAAAATAAGTGTTTCCTTCAATAGTTTCTAGAATAGTAATAGGTAATAAAAATAAGGTACCGCGTAAACTGGTGAAACTTTGGCCCTTAAGGTAAATTTTGGCCCAAGCATCGGAAAGAGATTTTACGTGCTATATATATATTAAGGAATGTGATTATCACTTATCCAATTCTAAGACGAACAGAAAGAATTTTTGTCTTAATATCCTTTAAGTGGTGTTTTGATATTCCTAAAATACGATCATAAGGAGTCTTCCAACTAAGATTAGTGTCAAAATGTTAAATTTTGTTCACTTTGCAACTTTCCTTTGGAAAGGCAATAAAAAACATGATTCAAAACAGCTATGTCATATTTTTATAAAGTCTTTTAACAGTTTTTAATGTCATTATTTTATTTCACTTCGTTGCTTAACAATTATTAAAGTTTTATTACGTCGGGGTAACTTTGACCTACGATTTTGGGGTAACTTTGACTCAATGGTGTCTGCTGAAATAAGTGAAATACTCATTGAGTTTAAAGAAGCAGTGATCCAATATGGATGATGAGAAATTAATTCTTTACACCAAATAATCCAAATTATAACTAAACAAACCTTAAATATAGTATGATTAAGATGGTGTTCGAAGAAATATCGTTTTTTGTTCAAAAAGTAGATTTTTCTCCGCAATTAAATCAACCGATTCAATATATATCAAGGATGTTAAACTGCAGTTTACTGTTCATCTATGTCTTTTACTTTAAAAAATTTTTAAGTAACTCTAAAATGAAATCAGTTTTGTATAAAAAACATGTTTTATTGCTTAATTTTCTTATAATTAAACTTGAAATGAAGTTGTTATAGATTGAATAGGTAACTTAAAAACACATCTAAACAGTATAGCATTGGTTAAAAGTAACTTAAGGCCATAAATTTTTGAGTTTTGAGGTCTGGGCCAAAGTTACCTGACTCTGGGCCAAAGATTAATTGAATCGTCAGTTGGAAGAAGGGAAGAGTTCCAAAAAATGACAAATTGACTTTTTGTGCTCAAAACAATCTCCAAGCTTTGCTTGGTGAAAAGAGAGGGAAAATAACTAACCCCTAAAGGGAGATATCGCCCCTTAAAGTTGTGAAATCGATGTCCATTAGGGTGGCCCAAAAAACTTTTTTTTGGCAAATAGAAGCTCATAGCCAAAATTTCAACTTTGTATTAGAATTAGAAGTCGATGCCAAAGAGGAGGGGAATTTTCCATGTTAATTAATAGCTCTTGTTGTATTATTTGAGGGTGTTTAGGGTTTTTATTTTTTTCTCCATGATTTTTTTTATTTTCAACTTGAAATTTGATAGAAAGGTTTATTTTAGGAGTTAAAAAGCTTTAAAATTTCTTTATAAATTGTTTTTCTCATTTTTTTTAATTTTTAAAAAGGTGGTTATGATGCACACCAAATGAAAGAAAATTAAATTACTAAAAAAATGAGCCTAGTTTCATTTTTTTAAGTTGTATTGTTCTAGAGTTATTAGCTGTTTAAATATACAGGAAAAACAACTTTACAAGAGTTCTTTGGACATTAGAAAATTACTACAACCAAAATAAAGGTGATAAAAAAACAAAACCTGGAACATTATATCTATAACGTAAGTAGTTTTTTATAAAAAATCATGAACAAAATGAGATCTTTGTTCTCATTTTGTTCTATCTTTGGTTTTTTAGTTGTTTTGTATAAAACTTCGAATTTGGACTTTTTCACTCCTCTTTGGCATCGCTTTCTAATTAAGGTACAGAGCCCAAACTTTGCCAAAATAGTTTTCTCTGTAGGTTTATAAAATTGAGAGGGTGCCGTGGCAATTTCATAACACTTTGTTTTTCCCATAGAAAAATGGGCCACCCTAATGTCTATTCATTGTATTTTTTAAGTTAATCTGGAATCAATTTTTTTCAAACTTTTTTAATGCAGGGAATGTTTGACACCATTCATATTCTCTCACTCCATTGATACTGCTTTAATAACTCAGTTTCACCATAATTTTGAATTTCATTTTTGTCTTATTCTTTTTATTTCGTCCTTTTGTGGTGTAAAATAAGGAGAAATATAACTTAAATGTGAATTTAAGGGGTTTTAAAGATTTCAGAAAAATTTCATAAGGTGGAAGAAGGTAATAAGTCCATCAGCCTATTTTGACTGTAAAATATTTTTGAATATACTTATATTTGTTTTTATGATGGCTCTGTTTTCTAAATAGGGTTCTGAACTTTCAGTAAAATATTAGTGATTATACAATGAAAATTCCATACAGTTTTATTCGATTTTCTCAAAACTTGATTTTTGGACTTATTCCCTTCTTCAAACAAATTTCAATTTAGGGAAACTTTGGCCCAAAATTTCAAAAAAAAAAAAATTTTTTTTAATTTGAAATTTAAACCTACACTTAAAAATTGGTTTACATTAAATTGAACATGTTAAAAATATTACAAGCCACTACTTTTAACTACTTTTATTTGCTTTTAATGTGAAAAAAAACACTCCATTTGTACAGAAGTTACCCCCTTTTACGATATCTTTCTATTACGGTATCTACGGAATACACAGAATGAGTGCAACTTTAAAGATTAAAACATCATGATTCATTAAGAGTCCTTTCTTCTTTGGGTTCACCAAGGTTTTCACAGAAATAAAATGCCAGTTATCATGTTTTAACTTATTTATAAAACTAAGTAAGTTTAGGCATAATCATTAGCACTACAATTTTACTTCCACCCAAAACAGCCCATTTTTCATTAATACTGTAAACTTTTTCCCTCACTTTTATCCCATCAAGTTTGCTTCGAGATGATGGGTAGTCAACTACCTCCAGCATTTCGCTTTTTAATCACCCTCCATTTGACCATTTAACATCAGCCCGACGTTTATTCTGAATCCTCCCTTCTCGCAGTGCACTAGGACTCCACGGAAGTTAGTGGTCTGATAGGGATCCCCCACACGGCCCATCATTTCAAACCCTGTATCGCCCTCAGCAGTTCATCCCCAGACCACCTCCCAGTCTATTCGGAGTGTATTTTCGGAGTCAGTCATTCAGCATTCATTCTAACGCAAACCAGTTTACAGCCTGACGGAAAATCATGTTCCGAGCGACTGATTGCGCTGGATGTTTATGAGGCGATCTGCGGAATAAGCCTCCACGGGCAAGGGATTAGATGCCATAAACTCATCCATTCCGAAGGAGCCGGCCGCGGTTTTATATCACTCTGCGGGCAACAATTCGTCTCCGCGGGATAAATTTAAATTAACACATCGCGACGAACAGTTTTGCCCTAAGACTACTTCAGGTGGACAGGATTAGGGGTTCGATTGGGTTGGATTTGACGAATCCCCGGCTTGGAAATTATGCCACGCCATTTGCCTCGCTCAGACGGATCTGTATGGGGACAGATTTCTCTAGATTTGAAGCGTTGATTATGAGGTTCTATTTAGACACACGCAAGAATTGAAGGGCCTGTAATGATAATTTCATTAAATTTCAATGCATTGATAAGGAATTTAGTAAAAAAATTTATCTCATCGGTAAGCCATAACAGTCTCTACACTGTAAAAAAAATTCTGTGACGTTACTTTAAAAAACTGGGCAGCTGTGCTGCCCATTTTTTTTAAGTAATGTTCCTGGAAAATACCAGTAACGTTTCTGTAAAATATTGAAACGTTTCGCAGAAAAACCAGAAAGCTATGTGTATCTCAGATACTTCTTGTTCTTTCATGTTTCTACAATAAGGTGGGCCGAAAAAACTCATTTTTTTATTTCGAAGTTGTAATAGCGCGGAAAAGTTGCGAATTATATAGACAAAGAAAAAAAGAAATAGATATAGACAAAGAAATATAACCTTCGTACGTCGGTACCTCCCGTGGTTCACAATATGCCACATTTTGAATACTTGTAGAATAGGGTGGGCCGAAAAAACTCATTTTTTTATTTCGAAGTTGTAAAAAAAGAAAAAAAATTTCAAAATCATATTAACATCTTCCGATCGCGCATAGGCCCCAAAGTTTGAGAAAATATGAAAAAACTTCATTTTTGCGATTATTTTTTTAACCAAATCAAAGATTAAACTATCAAACATTGTTCATGATTTTTTATGTGGATTTTTTTATGTGTAGTTATAGACATAATCTTTCAGGTTCCATTCATCTATCACTATTGTTTCGTTAGATATAATTTTTTTAATGTTCATACAAATTTTATAAAGTTGTTTTTTCTGCATTTTTAAACAGCTAATAACTCTAGAACTATAAAACTTAAAAACCTGAAATCAGTCCCATTTTGTTCGTAAATTTTTTTTCGTTGATTTGGTGTGCATCATGATCATCATTTTCAAAAAGTTTTTTAAAAATTTGAAAAAAGTGAAAAATAAGTTAAAAAATTTTCTTTTGAAAAAATATTAATAGCCTTTTAACTCTTAAAATGAACATAACTACCCAAATTCAAGTTGAAAATAAAATTTAATCATGTATAAAAAAATAAAAATAACCGTAATTAAGTCAAATCCCTAAACATTCCCTAAAATTATACACCAAGAGCGATTCACCCATGGAAAATTTATCAAATCACTTGAGGGTATTCATATGACTTAAAACATGTAAAAAATGTCACATAAATTTCATAAAAAAAGACAATTAACAGATTCGATTCAAAATCTTACAGTGCTAGTTCCCAACTCTAAGTTAATTCAATTTGCATGAATTTTACCTGAATATTCCTTAGAAATGTGTTTATATCCAATTTTTTATGTTCTAAAACTTTTAATTTACTTTGATTTGACATGTTAAAAGTTTAAACAATTAGATATAAGCATAATTCTTAGAAATTTTCAGGAGAAATGCATGCAAATTGAATTAACTTAACTAGCACTGTAAGATTTTGTACCGAATCTATTAATTGTCGTATTTTCTGAAATTAATATGATATTTTTTACATGTTTTATATAAGTAATATGAACACCCTCAAGCGAGTTTATGAATTTTCTGTGAGTGAATCGCTCTTGCTGTATAATTTTAGGGATAGTTTAGGGACTTGCCTAAGTTTCGATTATTTTTATTTTTTTATACATGATTAAATTTTATTTTCAGCTTGAAATTTGGTAGTAATATTTATTTTAAGAGTTAAAAGGCTATTAATAGTTTTTCAAACGAAAATTTTTAAAATTTATTTTTATTAAATTTCTTTCACTTTTTTCAAATTTTTAGAAAAACTTTTTGAAAATGATGATCATGATGCACACCAAATCAACGACAAAAAATTTACGAACCAAATAGTACTGATTTCAGGTTTTTAAGTTTTATAGTTCTAGAGTTAAAAATTATATCTAACGAAACAAGAGTGATAGATGAATGGAACCTGAAAGATTATGTCTGTAACTATATTAGTTCCACATAAAAAAATCATGAACAATGTTTGATAGTTTAATCTTTTATTTGGTTAAGAAAATAATCGCAAAAATGAAGTTTTTTCATATTTTGTCAAACTTTGGAGCCTATGCGCGATCGAAAGATACTAACCCATTTTGAAATTTTTTTTCTCTTTTTACAACTTCGAATCAAAAAAATGAGTTTTTTCGGCCCACCCTATTCTACAAGCATTCAAAATGTGGCATATTGTGAACCACGGGAGGTACCGACGTACGAAGGTTATACTTTCTAGTTTTAGAATCATCAGTCGGTTCTTGCACCTCATCTAAATAATTTGACTCTTTTAGTGGTGAGCGTGAAAACAAAAATAAACAATGGTTGCCTGTCCGCATAGATTCAGAAACGTTTCAGAAATGAAAACCTGAATTTTCCAGGAAAGTGTTAAACTGCTGTAAAAACTCATAAAAAGCAGGAACGTTACTGGAATTTATGCGGAACGTTACTAATATTTTTTACAGTGTAATGCTAATGCATAAATCTTGAAAACAAACAAATCTTATTTAGTCTTTGACAGCAGCTTCTCATAAAGAAGTTGACTACTCTTAAAGTTAACTGTAGGCATATTTCTAAAACTTCCTTCCTTAATTCGTATTAACAAGTAATAAAAATATTAAACCCATTTGAATGTCTGACGAAAGAACAATTGGATTAATTTTTAATAAGTAGCCCACTCAGAAGTTTAAAAGCATACACTATTTATTAACTTATAAATAGTGTAGTCGAAATAAAAACAATTCAAGATCAGATGAAGATCAATTACAATCATAACGAAGAAGATCTCTCTCATAACGCGCGTTACAATATATAGCATAGGGCTAAGCTCCACCCACAAAAGATTGGAAGAAGAATTTAAATAACAGTTGGTTTTCTTCTTCTCCCCAACAATTTTCAATAGTAAATCAGCAGTAGTATTTGTATCAGTTTTGAATAACTAGATCATAAATGGTTAACAATAAAATCTTTAGGAAACATTTTTCGAGGACATTGATCTAATTTTTTGCCAGTTCAAACCTACTCTAACTTTGATGACCGTGTTTGTATACAGTCTTTTATGTACGTAAATTTTTCTACAATCACATTCATATTTAGAGATAAAATGCCTAATAAAACCAATTAAAAATTAGGTTAGAATACGGCTAGGGTATTAGGAGATACAATGTTATAGAACAGTTAGCGTATTTCATAATATCGTACATTCAAATACCAATCGGGGTGATACCTATAGTTTCAATCAACAAATCAGAAATATATTTTTAGAAGATGCAACAGGGCTATATAAACAATCGAATGCGTTTGTTATGGTTTTATTTTTTTGTAATATACTAGTTATTTTGATTAAGAAATTGATTTAAAATATATTTGGTTATACAAGGGCATTTAAAACTAATGGGCAAAAATGATAGGGAGAGTTGACTACGACGAGAGTTGAGGGCGACGGAGCATTCCTGAGGAGCTAGAACGCTAACAAAAGGTACAAAAAATGAGGTTATTCTGACCAAACGGTTAGGGTTAGAAATGAAATTTCAATGACAATTTATTATCATGTTGCAACTTATTTATAAAAACTGTTGAAAGTTTTAATACTTGAGGGACCGTCTTTAAATTGACAATGATTGAACACATTTTAACAATGACACATTTTAAAGACCACCCCTTAAAGACAAAAACTTTAAACAGTTTTTATATAAATAAGCTGCAACATGATAATTGGATTTTAATTTTATTTCTAACCCTAACCGTTTGCCCACAATAAAAGATCATTTCAACCCATATATCCCATAATTATGATATAACATGCAAATATAATTCGATCGGTACATTCAATGAGTTTTTAAGAGTTTTATATCGTACAGTGTGATCTGTTCATAAGATGTTGATGCTTATAAAGGACTAATTCGTGGTTATGTATAATGTTTTCAATCATGTAAAACAAAAATTTTTTACAATCTACAAATCCTTTCGTAAAAAGTAGTTTTAAACAAGCGTGTACTAAAACCTAAATTACACCCTCCGAAACCATCCTTAAAATAATCTTTTTAACTCATAAGTTAATTATGTAGAGGGAGATATGGATGGAGGAGGGGGTTAAATGCATATGGATAATAAATCAGGGGAAATTGCTTTAAATTACCCTAAAAAACTTATCTAATAACGTTTTCGGTTTATGTTAAACTTTTTTTCAATTTCTGAAAGATGGATATCTTAAAGGAATTTTTTCAAAGCCAATAACTTGACACTTCTAAATTCTTTTTTTTTCCTGAATAGTCATTAATTACATTCAACGTGAGCTGTAATTTATGATTAAATTTTGTCACTTCTGTTGTTAAATAAAGGATAATCGAGAGTAATTAAAATGCTTCTTTAATATCAGGGACATGTTTTTTGCTCCTAATATTTTAAAAAGCCCGTTTAATTAGAAAAAATGCATAAGGTATTTTTCATTTTGAAAATCAAGACCAGACGGCTCAAAACGATTTTTTTAAGAGTAAAGAGCTGTTTATATATTGCACACTTTGAGATAGATATGCTTTGTTTTCTATGCTTTAAAACTAAATTCTATCCATCAGAAAATGGAATTATTTTGGTTCCCTGTACTTCAGTTGTAATTCAAAACAAAATTATATGGTTATCTTCAGACTCCATTTTCCCTTACTGCTCCAAAAATTCTTATAAATATTTTCTATTTAAATCTCATTACGTTTTCGTCATCCAGTATCCTCATTTCCCAGCACTCACTACCCTATAAAACTTGAAAATAATCAAATGAATCTCACAACTCTCAAGCGTCACCTCCAACCGTTATAGTTACCAAGTTATAGTCGGCTAGACTAGTACTTGCCCTCCGCTCTCTTGCGTTACCATCCTATACCGTGCTGATGAGTCCTAACAAGGACGAAATCTGTCCACGGTTGGAGGTGACGCTTGAGAGTTGTGAGATTACACCTATTGTCCGCTTAACCAGCAATAAATGGTGAAATTCTCCTTTCATTTAATCAAATGAATTTTCATTTCTGCAAATATAAGTTTTGAAGTCTTTTATACTCTTTTTAAAAGTCTTTTATTATTTTAACTTTTTTACTTTTTTAGTTTGTTACCAATACGTATTTATTCCTGCTTGTAATTTTAAAATATCGATAGTAAGTGCATGATATTTTTAAAATGACTGATTTCAGATTTTATATCCTTAACTTTAATATTTCCCAACCGAAAACGCAAAACAACACACTCTTTTTTGCTCGTGCATAATAAATGAAAAATCTCAAACCTCCTTAGCCCACCAAATTTTTTACACTATTTTAAACACTGACGAATCAAATTATGATTGAAACCCTATTTCATTACAAGCTTTATATCAATCGAAAAATTCTTACCTTTTAAGTGTAAAGACAAAACCAAAACGAACAAGACAACTCAAATTCACACCCTAATTTTGCGATACACACAGCCTCACGACAGCTAGAAGGGATAAGGGTGTATAAGGCAAACGCAGCCACTTTACAGCTAAGAAAAATTAATCTTCGTTGAAAAGTCTGTGAAGAACCAACCGTTAACGATAAGGCCCTTAATGATTAGGTTTCTACGCATCATAATCGTGACTCCGCGCTTAATAAAGTCTGCTAGTCATTAGCAATATATAAAATAAATTGCAATAATGCGGTCACCCGTCAAAAAAAAGCTTAAGAACACAGGTAAGCACGCACTCAGCCTTAATTCAGCGAGAAAAACATACCAATTGGAACGCATCAATGGCAGATCTGCTAGGAATCGTTGATTGCAGAATGTATAATTACAGTTAATGAGCAGGCACGCTGATTAAGTTAAAAGGTACGGAAACATTTGCTTTTCAGAAGGTGCAAATGTTGACAATGACAGAATGGGAGGCACTGTTTGCACGTTACGTTTCGGGTCATAAAACGATATTTATTCAAAGAAGGTCCACTAAGCGCCTTAATTAAACTTACCTAGCTAGGTTTGACCGTTTTTTGATGGGATTATTACCTTTCACATCAACGGTCTCTTAAGACCAATTAGAGCCTCTTGTGAAATAAGAAAGAAAGCTCATTACCAATTTTCTTAGAGGGTATTGTGAACGAATTAATGAGAAAGGCATATCACGAAACGTATATTAGAGTTTATTAATTAGTCAATATATGCGGAATTGGAAGACGTGAGAGACTAATGGAACTGTCGTAAAATGAAACTTTTCTCTGGTTTACTCTGTTAAATCGCTGATTTTTCTCCAATCTGATCTCCCCTCATTTTTGCCAAAGAAATACTATCATCATTTTTGGGTAGTATTATAGTATTGGGTAGTATTATTAAACATAGTAAGTTTATAAACTTAAAAATTTAAATTTATTGCTGTGAGAAATTAACTGTGAGAAATTTTTCTGGAAAATTTTAAAAATCCTATTAATTTAACTTAAATTTTACATTTTCAGAAGGGTTCTTGGGACAGTCAATTTTCCAACTGAAACACACTGACCCAGTTGGCTTACTTTAAGATGAACCGCCGAGTACCTTACTTCCTCATTTGAAAAGTAAATGTCTTAAAAACAATTAAGTTAATACACCTAATATTTTATATTAAACTTTTAATCATCTATCGAAACGAGAATTTTTACGTACTTAACCTTATGTAACCTAGAAAAACCACAGTGTTCAATTTGTTAAATTGACAAACATGTTCGAAGTTTTCATTAACTTTTAAAAAAATAAAACTGGAGAAAACCCCCGATTTATAGTTCTTTCTTAACACATAACATCATATCCCAATAAAACCATTGTGTTGTTTCACGAGTGATAGATCAAAACTTCCAAAATGTGCGCTTTTCCGTCTTCTAAACCCTGATAAGTAAAACAAACACATATATCTGAAAAATTGTCTAAAATCTAACCCAAAATCCTTCCTATCATCCATTCGATACGAAAAATATGATACCTAATCCTTCAAATGACAAGTGAACCTTGCTCCCACTCAGACATTCCAATCCTCTTGCACCTCACGAAAGCATACCCACCAATATTTCACACCATGGGGGAAGACCCCCAAAACAAATGGGGAAACTACCCCTCCCGAAAAACACACCGATAAACACGAACACCACAAATATTTGAATCTAGACGTGCGTGAGTCCTGCAATTCACACACAGACGGCTATTTTAAAGCGCGTCGCACGGGGACGCACTTTGATGAAACGTCGATCAATTTTTGCACGGAAACTGACGCTCGCGTTCCGAGTTTACACAGCACGTCTAATATTTCGGAAGCGGCCGTGACGGATAGAGGGGTATAGAGGAGGAATGAGGAGAAGCATTCATCATTCGGAAGCATCCCAATAACTGCGGAGATTTATTTCCGCTTGCAAACTGAATCGGAGCACTTATTTTTCAGCGACGTCTTCTTGTGTGGGAAATAAGCAGAGATATAATTTACTGGGAAGTAATATGGGTCCAATCCATTATACAGTTCAGGAAATAGGCGGTTGATGCAACAACGAGCTATTTCTATCTGCTGCAAGCGTCATACTTGGACAATATAGACTCACGCCGAGCGCAGAAAACTTTATGATTTTGCAGAAAATCTTTTGAAATAATTCATATATTTGATAAAAAATGTTTTTTATCTCTATTGTTTTTATTAAAGAATCATTATCCAACATTTAAATAAATAGTGTGACTGGCATAATGTATTAAGCCGAAATTTAAATGACTTGGGACGGTTAGTTAATTTGCAGAAAATATTTGAAGAAAATTTTGTGCGCAGAAAGTATTTAGTTGTATCCAAGTCTGGCAAGAGCCTCAAATGAATGTTTTAAATTCAATCAAAAGGTTTAGACCAGGGGATATCAAACTTTTAAACATAGTGTCTCACTTTTTAACAGAATATAACGCAACTAAACACATCTTTAGTTGAGGTATTAATTTTTTTAGACAATAACTATCCACGGTACTAGAGTAAAACATTCAAATCTTTTGTATTTCTCAACCTTTTCCATACCTTGCGCTCTTAAGTCCATCTAATGTTCACATCCCTTAAGGTCTCAACAGGGCATAGTTAGGTTTGGTACTCACCTATCAACTATTTTACTTGCAATAATTATATACAGGGTGATTCAGAAATAATCATCAATATTTTGGGGGGAGGTAGAGGGACCCTATACTCTGTTCATTTTGAACTGGCGCTTGAAAATATTTCCTTCCCCCACCACCGATCGGTAACCATAGCAACTATCCTCGTCAAAGTGACGGAGAAGGCTTACTATTGGTTGCTCGAAGAGCGTAACTATGGTTACACTTCTAGCGTGGGGGAAGGTACTATTTCTCAAGCGCAAATTCTAAATGAATAGAGTATAGACAAGCATATTTCGAATAGGGATGGTGGGGCGCAGCCTTACCGTTTAAGAGCTAGGACCTAATGTAGTGCGAGCGCGTTTCAAAAGGCCGTTTTAGAAGGCTCGTGTGACGAAACAAAACATAATAAAATGAAAAAAATTATTGCATGAAGTACAGGAGTATCCGTACTACTTAAATCCTCAATGAGATAGAAATTGGACCACTTGCTAAACCATGGGGTGAGTTTTAAAACGTGCAATATTAATATCTTAGTCACACAATGGAGTTCCCTTAATGGTATTTAGAAAAATGATGATCGGAGAAGGAATTTTCAATGATCAAATAGTTTCAATGATCAATGATACGATCATTGAAAATTCCTTCCCCGATCATCATTTTTCTAAATATCATTAAGGGAACTCCATTCTTTGACTAAAAGATTAATATTGCACTTTTGAAACTCACTCCGCGGTTTAGAAAATGGTTCAAATTCTATCTAATTCAAGGTGTAAGTAGTAGGGATACTTCCTTACCTCATGTAATAGATTTTTTCATTTTATTATGTTTTGTTTCGTCACACGGGCCTTCTAAAAACGGCCTTTTGAAACGCGCTCGCACTACATTAGGTCCTAGCTCTTTAACGGTAAGGCTGCGCCCCACCATCCGAATTCGAAATATGCGTGTCTAGGGTCCCTCTACCTCCCCCCAAAATATTGATTATTATTTCTGAATCACCCTGTATACTCAATTAAATGTTTTTTTTGTAGTTGAAAATTAAGTGAGATGATTTGAACATCAGCGTAGCAAAGTTTTAGAGTTTTGTCTGCAACACTGAGTATCACGATAAAAAGGTCTAGGGGTCCTCTCCCAAAAATTAAAAACAACATTTCAACTCGCTTTTTAGATATCTGAGGGTAAGTTGCACATACATTTCTAAATTTCAAACTTCGTAATTGGCCCCGATAGAGAATGCACCGCCACATTCAGAAACACTGATTTTAATAAAATTTCTTAATACTATTTGAATGAATATTTTGCATCACCGGCGCATTAAAGCGACTAAAGTTTTTCTTTACTTATTTACTTTCGACACCAACATTTTTTACTTTTTTCTTTCATTATTCTTGTTACTATCCGGTAAAACTAACATTAACTTCGTAAAACTTATAATAAACGTATAATCAAAATCTTATAGCGACCCTGCGACCCACAATTTGAATAATTAAATATTGTATTGAATTAATTAACATATTAATTAAAAACAAAGCTGCAGAATGTTCATGCACTGTGCTGTTCACTCTTAGCGCCAAAAGAGTAGTCGCCTACTGGTTACGTTTCGCTTGCATTAAGAGTAAACGTATCATTCAAATCAATATTCAAATGACTTATAAAGGTTCCTAAAGAAATTTGCGATGAATTTTTTCTTGAACTTTTATTAGTTAATCATATTATTTCATTTTAAAAAGTGGTGAACACCATATTTTATTTCATATTTTTTTGCGAACAAGCGTTTTAAATAGTGTTTTGTTAAAAATTATACTATAAGTTCTTTTTCCAAGACCCAAAACAAAGATGATGAAATAAACAAAATTAAAACAATATTTTTAAAACGGACTAAAAGTATAAATAATTTTTGCTAAGGAAAAATGTTCGGCAAAGAACATAGATAATTCGAGCATAAATAGTTCATCTTATAGTCACTATTAATACTTTCGCCCTTCCAACTATGCAAGTCTGTCAAGAGCCTCAAATGAATGTTTTAACTTCAATCAAAAGGTTTAGACCAAGGGATATCAAACTTTTAAACATCGTGTCTCACTTTTTTAACAGAATATAACGCAACTAAACACATCTTTAGTTGAGGTATTAATTTTTTTAGATAATAACTATCCAAGGTACTAGAGTAAAACATTCAAATCTTTTGTATTTCTCAACCTTTTCAATGCCTTGCGCTCTTAAGTTCATCTCATGTTCACACCCCTTAAGGTCTCAACAGGGCATTGTTAGGTTTGGTACTATCAACTATATTTTACTTGCAATAATTATATATACTCAATTAAATGTTTTTTTTGTAGTTAAAAATTAAGTGAGATAATTTGAAACTCAGCGCAGCAAGTTTTAGAGTTTTGTCTGCAACACTGAGTATCACGATAAAAAGGGGAGTCTAGGGGTCCTCTCCCAAAAATTAAAAACAACATTTCAATTCGCTTTTTAGATATCTGAGGGTAAGTTGCACATACATTTCTAAATTTCAAACTTCGTAATTGGTCAAGATAGAGAATGCGCCGCCACATTCAGAAACACTGATTTTAATGAACACTCCTAATACTAGTTGAATGAATATTTTGCATCACCGATGCATTTAAGTGACAAAAGTTTTTATTTACTTATTTGCTTTAAAAGAGTCATTGTTGCAGCATCAAGAAAACAATATTTCACGTCAAACCGTCTCATCTCTAAGAAATTACTCCATAATATATAGGGTTTCCATCCCTATCTTGAACTTTTTTCAATTGGGTTGAATGGGACAAAAAGAAAAAAATATGCTTTAACCGTCCAAGATAAAACTCCAAGTCGCCAAAAGTCCTCTCTAAATTCAATAAAAAAATGTAAAACTCAACTATTATTTTTGGTACACTAGGACCATGCTAATGAGAAGAATATTTTCTTGGTTCAGATTAAAAACAAGGACCACAAGGGGTAAAATGGTGCAACTGTTATTTAGTCACAGCTAACAGAGTAGTTTCGTAAAGCTATATACGTTTTTTATTGATCACTAATACTGGAATAAAAAAGTAATAAGTATTACATATACAACAATAAAAAAGTTTTGTTAAAGCCACAAGAAGATAAAGTATCCCAGAGTAAAGCTCTGGTATATTCATTTTTATAATGTTAGCACATATGAAAAATATGGATGCACTTTGATACTCAAAGAAGAAAAATGTTCTTTCCTTTACGGTGTCATTTTCCTTTCGAAGTTTTTAGGAACTTTCGAAAGTGGATCTAAAGGTATTTAAATACAATCTCTTGGAAAATAGAAATTTTAACCTGTATCGGTTACTTCGAAATTTGATTTGAAAAGGAAGGGTTATATCTTATTTACAAAAAGTGAAAAATTGAAACTTTTCATAATTATGTTTTGCTAAGTTTCTTTACACATTTCTTTGTATCTTCTACTGATAACTTGTGGATAACTTTTAGGCAACTTTTTATAATGCCCTACGGAAATGAAAATTTGCATCTAAGGAGGCTTGGTGAACTATGAAATCCGATCTGATTAAAAGCAACATCTTGACAACAGTATAGTATAGTAACATCTTTATAAGTCTAATATAAGTTTGCAATCAATTGGGTGAGCTGATATTTAAATTTAATCCTTGTTTTTTTGCTGTTGAAATAAATGTCAAGAAGACAGGAAATTTACAGGGTATCTTAATGCTGTTTAAATAAGTATATCATTTCTATATGTAGTTGGTAACCGTCTAAAAATAGTCTTTAAAACTACAACTACATGTAATAGAGTGCAAAATCCTCACAGTGGAAACAATGAAAACAATGGATTATAATTTATCACCAATTATAAAACTACTTTTTTCTTAACAATTTTTCCTTATGAAAAAATAATATGCAACAAGCAATCCTATTGGTTCAGGATTCCTTAAAACGTAACCAAAATACATATTTTAACTTAAACTGTTTCCAGTAATTTGTAATTACTTCACTGCTTAAAAATCTCATGAAGTCTAGAAGGGGTATGATGTCGCAGAAAAAATTATTTCTATTGAGGTCAAAAGTAAAAGCAAAGGAAGGGCCTTTGCGCTGATAATACGCAATTCCCTTATGTTTCGGCCTCAACTTATCTCACGTTCTTTTCCAGGGGACATTGTAGGGGAAAAGTTCTCCACTTTTATCGGGAGAATTTGCACTCTTGTAGTTTCCTG
The DNA here is from genome assembly GCA_024610705.1 of Tetragnatha versicolor. Taxonomy (NCBI): domain Eukaryota; kingdom Metazoa; phylum Arthropoda; class Arachnida; order Araneae; family Tetragnathidae; genus Tetragnatha; species Tetragnatha versicolor. Next base: position 10,776,786 of record JANDEH010000009.1, read on the forward strand.
ACAGCTTTCACTTTCTTCTTGTGATGAGTTCCTTTTTATTTTAAAAGACAATTTTTAAAAGTGAGTTTCACTGCAAAAAAGGTTTACGGCCATCAAATCAAACTTTTCAAAGAATCTTATTCTCCCTATATGCGTGAGATGAATAATACAACCAATGAAATCTAAATCATATATTTAAACTTATAAACCAATCCTTATAATTAAAGAAAGGCGTCATTTTTGAAGAGGTAGTGAAGTTATACCTTATAAAATTGTTTTTATATTATTTAATTTAAATAATAATGCCAAAACTTTATAATTATAACCATTATTTTTTATTTGACCTCAAATACTTCCATTAAAAGCATTAAGATTGTTATAATTTTAGCACGAAATTTCACTCACTGCAATCGTTAAGTTTGAATTGAATATTGAAACCTTTTCTTTAACCCTTAGCAGGGGACGTGGGGTCTCTCGATTCCGCAACGATAATTCGATAACATCGATAATTTTAATTCTATTGGAAAATTGTCTGGAAAAAATGTCTATTTCATCATAAAGTTAAAGAAAATATTCTTCTATCAAGAGATAAATGTTCAAATAACAATCTACTGAAATATCAGAATCGTATCTTAATTACACGATTTTTAAAAAATATAGAAAGTTGCGGAGTCTCTGAGACCCCACGTCCTCTTGTATGTTCCAATTTTTCACCTCCCCTGTTACGGGTTTATATAAAATTAATATAACCCCCTGCAGTACTTACGATACTTATACACTATGACACATAATTATAGGTCCACCGTAAAATCTCTGAATTTTTGAAGTGAAAGTTAATGTTTGAAATTTGTATATATGAAAAAGACTTTTCTTTTCAAATTAAAAATATGCAAATTAACCTGGTGCCACGCATGCGCAGTAGTAATTATGAATTTAGAGCTAATTTATGCGTCTCATAATTATAGGTCCACGGTTAATTTTCTTGTTATAAAGGCATGCAAACGAATTGGGTGCATTTAAATAGTTAGAAGCAGCTATGGTCCTTGGTTTAAAGCTTTCTGAACGTGAATAGGGATTAATTGAGGGATACGGTGACCGTGGATATGGAGTAAGAGAAATCGCCCGTAAAATAGGACGGTCTCATAATGTAGTTGGAAATTTTCTACGAAATAAGACCAGTTATGGAACAAAAAAGCATCCTGGACACCCCTCCAAGCTATCTTCCCAAGATAAGCGGCGAATTATTAGAGCAGCATCCAATTCTTCTATAACTCTGAAGGATGATTAAGAGTAAAAATGGCCTAATAGTGAGCAGAGAAACCATCAGAAGAGTAATTAAATCAAGTCCTTACATTGTGAGAGCAAAATTGAAACCCTCCCCATACCTAAAGCCTGCCCATTTGAGTGCAAGACTCCAATTTGCCAGGAAAAACATGCAAACTGACTGGAGTAAAGTAAGAATTTTTTTTTGTCATGTAATTATGCTTTTTCATGTACTTCTCTGTACTACAGTAATTTTTTTGGTTGCAGATAGTGTCAGTGATGAAAAAAATTCAAATGGGATGGCCCTGACGGATATAATTCTTATTGGCGTGACTTAACCCTCCGTCTGTCGCAATATTAAACTGACGTGTTCGGTCGCAATGCGCCAAAACGCACAATCGAAAGATTTTCTACCTTTTAATTTGAATGATAAGGTCTGAAAAACATTAAAAGATATTCATGGTATTATTCAGACATAAAAAATTTGATACATATTGATGCGTAAGCGCTCATAAAACTAATAAAAAGCATCAGATATTACAAAAAATAATATTACGTACCTTAAAGACGTTAAACACGATCGAGCGCAATGTCTCAAATAGTAAAATTATGATGAAAACCAAACTAAACAAAGCGCGCGAATTTAATGAATTGGTTGGCGCCATACATCCGGTAAAGATATAGGAGACTTGCAAAAATTTCAGACTTGTACCCCCATAATAACGGAAAGGCGAACGAAAATGTAGGAGGTGTGCGAAAAAGTACAGTTGCGACCGACGAAGGGTTAAGGAAAGATAAAAAATACTTACTCTAAAAGAAATTTTGGAGGGGGTAGTTCAGGGGTCCCCAACCCTATGCCCGCGGGCACCATGGTGCCCGTCGATCGGTCTAGGTGCGCCCGCTGCTTGTGCCCAACTATAAAATATTTCAGTTTTCCATAAATTTGAAAATCGCTATCAACAGTTTAATATACACATGGTCACCCTTCTTCCAAATCCTTTTACCAACCAATAGGAACATATATTTTAGAATTTCTCCAAGTAAGGCAAGAATAAGTGGCGATGGAAATTTTGGATCTTCAGAATGACATTATCTTCAAAACTATTATATCATATGAGAAATTCTGGAATATAGTTGACAAAAATGAATTTCCATTCTTAAAAAGAGCAGCATATAAAATAAAGTCGTTTTTTGGTTCCACATGCTTGTGTGAATCATTATTGGCGACAATGAGTATCATAAAATCAAAATATAGATCAGGACTTAGAGATGAACAACTTGGCGAATGCTTGCGAGCAGGAATTTCACCATATTCTCCCAATTATGAAGCTCTGGACAGTGAAATGCACAATGAAAAAGATCACATTGACTCTATTTTATGTGTTTTATTAATTTTTATACTTCGTATGTTTTGCAAGCAATTTAGTAATAATTTATTTTACAAAATAATATTAATACTAATAATATTCAAATTTTAAATTAATTTTAACTACAATATTAACTATAATAACTTACAATATTACCTATGTCCACCAACTTTTAATTTATCTTGAGAAAATAAATGGTGCCCGCTATTCGACCGATATTCTGGTATGTGCTCTTAGGTACAAAAAGGTTGGGGACCCCTGGGGTAGTTGCATGGTGTGGGGGCATTTTGTGGTGATAAAACTGTCTCCATGGAATTTGTGTCATGTAAAATGGATAGTATAGCATATCAAACTGTACTTAAGAGCAACCTTCTGCCATACATGAGAAGATTTCGTCATTTAAACGAATTTAATTTTCCAACAGGACAATGCCGCTGTACATAGCAATAGTAGACCCAAACAATGGTTTGCTGTTAACGAAATTGATGTTTTAGACTCGGCAGCTTGCTCCCCAGACCTAAATCCAATGGAGAATGTTTGGGGACTCTTAGTTCGTGAAATTTATGAAAAAAAAACTTAAATTACTCTACTGTGGATGAATTAAAAAAGCAATTATAAAAACCTGGAAAAAATTAAATAAATTTACACTGAAAAACCTTTCTCAAAGTATGGGAAACAGAATTTTCGATGTTATTCGCAGAAATGGCGGTCAAATAAATTATTAATGTCAGTGGACCTATAATTATGTGTCAGTGTAATAAGTGATTTTTCTGAATTAAATGAATTTGTTAAATTAAATAAATAAAAATATTATAAAAATGTTTTGGTTTTTCTCTAATGATTGTTAAAAATCCTTTTAGCACTCACACTATAAGAAGAAATGGTTTTTGTTCAATTTTAAAGAAATTTTTAGTTGGATCTATAATTATGTGTTGCACTGTACTTATACGAATAGGTATGGTATTTTTATTTTTTAAGGTTGTGTAACTGAATTTATGGGAGACTGGGGATACTTGACCCCGTAGCCAAAAATATACCAAAATCAATTAGAAGAGCTTTAATACCTAGCCGCAATTTTAAAGTTATACTTGTTCCCAAAATCTAGCAACACTTGGTCTTTTTAAGTCCTTTTGTTTTAACTCAAAAAATGATTGTCTGAATTGGGGATCAACTATCCCCAATCTCCCTTAATAATAAGATATCTAAAAGGCACCATACTAAATTCAACGCATATATGTTTAATAATTTATTCCATTTTTCCCATTTCTTTTCTTATACAGGGTATCCCACGAGAAGTGGCCCAACCCCTTTAACTTTTGAACCCCTACAGATATAGTCATGAAAGTGGGGTCTAGGTATAGTAAAAAGATAATGCTCTATCCGATGACACAACTTTCAACGCCCTCTAGCGGAAACTTTAGGAGTTATAATTTTTATTTTAAAAACTATTTGAGGTATGTGAAAAAAGTCACTGACTAAGTTGTAGAGCATCATCGATTTAGTAGGAAAAGACACCTTAAGCAGAAAAATATCTTGAATAATATCCCTAAAACGCACGCTCAAATAGGTTGAATTTACGTAGATTTTACATCTTAAAACGCTCCTCACGAGCCGAAAATGAGAAATTTTCAATTTAATGAACTATGAATACTTTTAGTCATTTACTTAAATCATAAAAATAAAATTTTCTCATTTTCGCCTCGTGAGGAGCGTCTTAAGACGTAAAAACTACGTAAATTCAACCTAATTGAGAGTGCGTTTTAGGGGTTTTATTCAAGATATTTTTCTGCTTAAGGTGTCTTTTCCTACTGAATCGATGCTGCTCTACAACTTAGTCACTGACTTTTTTCACATACCTCATATTGTTTTTAAAATAAAAATTATAACTCCTAAAGTTTCCGCTAGAGGGCGTTAGAAGTAGCCTCATTGGATAGGGCATGGTCACTTTACTATACCTAGACCCCACTTTCATGACTCTATCTGTAGGGGTTCAAAAGTTAAAGGGGTTGGGCCACTTCTCGTGGGACACCCTGTATATTTTTATTATTATAAATGCCAAACTTAATAGTCACCAATATGAACATACATACATACAGGGTGGTTATAAAAAAAGTAACCCGACTTAAGGGCCTCTAGAGGCCAAACCGTTCATCGGAATTGAATGAAATTTTGGTGGAAGACGTTTTGAGGGATGGGAAAGAGAATGGTATGAGTTGGAGCAGTCTAACTTTATCAGTTACGGTTAAAGTGAAAAAAATTTTGAAAAATCCCAATGTAACCCCCCTTTTTTTTATTAGCGCTATGTGATCCCCGATGTCTAAAAACACAAATAGAGTTGAAACGGCACCTCTAAGTTGTAAACTCGCTCCTAGAGAGGCAATTGAAAACAGCTATGAAACTGTTATTTTTGTAGCATCTAGACTAGTGAATTGTTAAGAAATTCTGACTTCATTGTTATTTTTTGATTCACTAGTCAGAATTTCTTAACAATTCACTAGTCTAGATGCTACAAAAATAACAGTTTCATAGCTGTTTTCAATTGCCTCTCTAGGAGCGAGTTTACAACTTAGAGGTGCCGTTTCAACTCTATTTGTGTTTTTAGACATCGGGGATCACATAGCGCTAATAAAAAAGGGGGGTTACATTGGGATTTTTCAAAATTTTTTTCACTTTAACCGTAACTGATAAAGTTAGACTGCTCCAACTCATACCATTCTCTTTCCCATCCCTCAAAACGTCTTCCACCAAAATTTCATTCAATTCCGATGAATGGTTTGGCCTCTAGAGGCCCTTAAGTCGGGTTACTTTTTTTATAACCACCCTGTACATACATCTATATTAGGAGCGCGCAGCGCTGAAGGCGCTTTATCTCCGCCTGAAATAACAATATGAGATTAAAGGGACATGAATACAAATTTTTTGCTTGAAGTTAGTCATGGTACCAATAAATATAACAAAGAAAAGAAGTGTGGAAGTGGGATTAGTCATCATCATAAGTGATTGGTAAAAAATAGTCATTAGTCAAAGTCAGTCTGAAATTAGTTAATATCAACAGGTGATAATATAAGGTGATTCGTGACGTCATCAGGGGGGATGCAGACGTTGGGTAATCGTGGTGGTGGAGTATGGAAATTTATTTGCAGGACTAGGATCTGAATGGATCATTAGAACGTTGATTAGGGTGTTGGGGTGAGTTTGAACTGAGTGAAAGAAATGCTTGGATGTGTCTTCGATGAATTTAGAAAGGTCTTCGGTTTTGAGGTCAAGTTGTAGATCTTTGTTTCTGATGTACCAGGGAGCGTCTGTGATACATCGGAGGATTTCATTTTGGAGAATTAGCAGTTTCTTCATGTTGGTGTTTGCAGCAGTAGTCCAGATAGGAGAAGCGTACGTGATTAGTGGTCTTAGGATCATTTTATAGAGTAATACTTTGTTCTTTAAGGATAGTTTGGATCTTCTGTTTAGTAGAGGGTACATTAGATGGAGTTTTCTCTTGTATTTTTTTATTGTTTCTTCTATGTGTTTCTTGAAATTTAGTTTTTCGTCAAAGTGGACGCCAAGATACTTGATAGATTTGATCCATTTTAGATTGTCGTTGAAAAGCTGAAGTTGTCCGGGAAATTTGTTTTTGCGTTTTCTTCTGAATATTATGGCTTGAGTTTTTGAAGTGTTTATGTCAATCTTCCAATTTTGCACCAGTCTTCGATGTTAGTGAGGGAGTTTTGGAGGTTTTTCTTTATTTTCATTACTCGGTATTCTTGGGTGATGACCGCTGTATCGTCGGCAAAGAGGTGAAGGTAGGTGGGTCTTGGGTATATCGTAGGTGAAGATATTGTAGAGTATGGGAGCCAGAATAGCACCTTATGGAGTACCAGCCTTGATGTTGAAGGGGATAGAGATCTTTACCGATTCTGACTTTAAAAGCTCTATTGTGGAGGAAGGGTTGGATAATTCTAATAAGGTGTGGAGGACACTTGAGGGCAATGAGTTTGTATAGAAGACCTTCATGCCAAACTCGAACAAAAGCCTTGGCAACGTCAAGGAAAACAGCACCGGTACATTTTTTATAGAGGAGGCCAGCGTTGATTGCGTTAGTGATTCTAAGTAGTTGGTGTACTGGGGGGTGGAATGCTTTTCGCGGAAGCCGAATTGTTCAGGAGGAAGGATATTATTGATATTACAGTGTTGAAGGATGTGAGGGTAGAGAACTTTTTCGAAGACTTTTGAGAAGCTATTGAGGAGGGAGAACCAATATGGACCAAGCGATCCCTGTTGATTATGAATTTATTTTTTTCTGGTGAGTGGTGATGAGAACATAAATAAATAAAATCACTTAGACTTAGAGGATCACTTAAGCTACACTTAATGTGAAATGCCTGTAAAAGTTGTCTTACAGCATGAATGAGGATATTTCCTTTCAAAGAAAATTGTGTTTCAAACCTCAAATTCCACGCAAATCGAAAGTTTGTTTATGTTAAAAAATCATGTTTAATTTTTTTATCACAAATTAAGTACTCCCCTGCAAAAAATTCTACGTTCATATTTAAAAAACTAACTTACGATGTATTTTAGTATTTCAAACAATGTTTTTGAAAGAAAGTATACTCCATATGAGAGTTACTTCAAAAAATTTTAAACTTTATTAGCCAAATTAATTTTAGTCTGTATCACGTTAAAAGGAACACCCACAAAATAACCTTATTTATTATTTAAATACCATCTTAGTCCGATCAATATCATTTTATCATTCCAGTTAGTTAGCACTTCCCAACTCATTTATAAGTTAACAATCATTTATTTTCTGAACTCTTTTCTCGCATAATTGTTTTTGTTTCATACTCTGTCAAAATAAATATATATAATCAGTTCCACTACAATATATTGCTTATCGTCAAACATTTAATACATATATTAATTCCCAATGCTTTACATCTTACTAAATGTGTTCGAGAGGATTAAGTTCTACTTCAAAAGGAAGAAAATATAACACATCTGTCAAACATTTTAATGATTTATACCTAAACATAAATTGCGTTATATTTCTCTGTCTAGCCTTATTATATTTCTAGAATTCCTTTACAACACCTACGCTTTTCTATTATCTATTTCCACGGAAAGTGCTTGAGATAATAATAAACTGTAGTAGGAATAGAGTATGTTGAATGTTTGCTTCACAATATAATAGTAATGTTTGACTTGCAGTTTAATAACAAGTGGGTACAAAGATAATTTCTAGCTAATATTAGATATTTAATGATTACCTAGTTTCCTAAAACCCGGCACAATGTTTGAAATTTCACTCGTGTATAAGATTGTACCTTGCGGATACTTTTCACATTCACATACACAATTCCAATATGATAGGAATTCAATACCTTGAAGCAATCTTAACTCAAGTTCCATGAATTGAATGTGATTTGTGTTGGTAAGCAGGTTGAAACCTGTTCCTCTACATCTTTTAGAATTATTATTGGTCTTCAAAGTAGCTTTTGAATGTAATGTTTAAACTGAACTGATGAATTGATGAAACCAATGGGGCAATTGCATATTACGTTTGATACGTTCATATTCAGATATGTATTGGAAATACAATTTTGTAATTGTATCGAAGTTTTAAAATTAATTTAATGATTCAATCGATTAATCATTTTCAATTATTCTTACAATAGATATGTGGAAATATTTGTTAAAATTAAATTTTTAACTTTTACTCGAGTATAATGAGAAAGTTTTGCTTTAAATTACATCATTTACAATATTTATTCTAAAAAATATAATTTCATCTCAGTAAGAGATGGTTTTTCATCAAAATGTTTAAAAAATTAACTCTTATAATGATGTATTTTAAAAAATTGTCAGAAGAATACCTTTAATGAATGTGTCTTTTTAAAAAAATTCATTAATTTTATTAAAAAGTATTCATTTTGCATTTGCTATGTTTGTTAATTTTTGTCTCTTAATGTAATTAAATATTAAAAATGTTTGGAATAAAGAAATTGTTTTTCGGAAATTGTCAAGTTTTTTTTCTATGTCATTTTAATGCCATGTTAATATTAAAAACTTTGAGGACTATTTAAAGATAAATAATAATAAAGAAAGATTGCGCTGTAACATGAAAGAGTAAAATTTTAATACTCGTTAGATGTATTTCAATGTATACTTTTCTCCGCATTATCCAGAAAGTTAATGATTATTTAGTGATCCTTTTCTTGATTACACACGCATGCGATTAGAAAAATGCGAAAGTCGTAACGCATCAAAAACCTATGCTCAAAATTTTTGTTGTTTTCAAAAGCATAGGGGATGGAAGCTCCTACAGAAAATGGTAAAAGTAGAAACTGATATATTTTTATGCAGCTTAAATAAAATTTACTGGGAGTTAAGAAGCATGTAAGTAAATGGAGAGTCTAGTAAATGAAGAGTTAACCATATATTCTCAAATTACAAGGAATTTAATTGCTCTTGAGGCTCCCATTAAAATTCAAGAATTGCAGGAAGACCTCATAAATGTGGGATAATCGTTTATTCATGCCATAATATTCGAATTTAATGAATGAGTGAATTTTTTTCCCAATTAAAACCCAGCTGCATGTTAACGAAAAAGGGAATTGAAGGTTCAGCATTGACATTATTCAGACATGATTTTCAAACGTGTAATCGTACAACATGTGCTTTTTCTTGTGTTTTTTAATTATTCAAGTGAATTATTTATTAAATAATAATGTAAAACACTACATTTTTGAAATTGGGGAGATATGGGATGTTCACTTATTGGAACGGTAATCTGACATTTTCCAGTGAATAAACGGCCGTCCATTCTCAAGGGAAAAGGACTGCCTCGGGAATTTAAGTGGTTTTAAGCTTATTTGTTCTAAAATTATATTAACTAAGCTGGGTGTAATGCTAAATTACAGATTTCTGTCTTTTCATTAAATGAAAGGAACATGTCAATTAGAAAGTCTCTGTTCATGGTGGCAATAACGCCTCGTAGAATCACGGAAATAAAATGAGCCCAATGTAAAGTGACCACAGTGAATACATTGAAATGGCTTACAGTGAGGCCAAATTAAAATATTAATTTAAAAATAGTTTCAAAAAAACTTTCACAGAAATTAATCATCCGTTTTAGCATCTTGGAAAAATTTCAAGAATAGTTCGATACGATGTATAAACCAGAAAGTATTTTAAAACCATCTGAAATACTAAAACTGGTGACTACATTCAGTGTTCTTATTTAAGGCAAACTTTGCTAATTTGCTGGATGCATCACAGCGTTTTCACTGAAATAAACTTCAAAACTGTCAATTTTTACTATCTGAAAGTATTTATTTAACCATATTGAGGGAGAAGAAGCCTGTATAGAAACATTCTCATTTTAACGAATTGGCCAAGAATAAGCCCTAAAAATTACATTTAAAGGGACAATTCGAGCTGCTGAATGTTCATGCACGTGCTGTTCACCCTTAGCGACAACAGAGTAGTCGCCTCCCGGTTATGTTTCGTTTGCATTAAGAGTAAATGTATCATTCGAATCAATTTTTAAATGACTTATAAAGGGGTAAGTAAAATAGAACTAACATCATCCTTTTCTTAAACTTTTATTACTTAATCATAAGATTTCATTTTAAAAAATGGTGATCACCCTATTTTATATTATAATTTTTTTACAAACAAGCGTTTTAAAAAGTGTTTTGTTAAAAATTATTCTTAAGTTCTGTTTCCGAGACCCAAAACAAAAGATGATGAAATAAAAAATATTAAAACCATGTTTTCAAAACGACTAAAAGTATAAACTAATTTTTGCTAAGGAAAAATGTTCGGTAAATGACACAGATTATTCGAGCATAAATAGTTCCTCTTATAGTCTCTATAAATACTATCACCCCTCAAACTATGAAAGGTTTTCTCGGAAGTTAACACTTGACCTAATTACAATTCTATTGCATATCGTACAATTACATATCTACTGTATTCACTCCACGTGTTTCCCGTTACAAGGAGTTGAGAAAAAAAATCAACTTTCACCAAAAGGTTCTTTTATGTCATTAATTAATTACTAATTTTTTGTCTTAAGGGTATGAAACTGATTCTCGATAATTCGATACAATTATCTTATTAATAAACAAAACATTATTGCCTTTTCCAGCCAAAGAAAATTTATAAAATAAATTGTTATATTTTTTCATTAATGCAAGGGCATTTTTTAAATTAAATTTGTGAATAATATATTGAAATCACATAATTAAATGAGGCAGTAGATTATAAGATCCTATTAAAGATCGAAAATGTTCCTGATGTTTTTTAAACTTTAATTTAAAATTCCACTCGCTTCATTATTTTGAACTTAACAATACAAAATTACATCTTTTAACAAGACAGAATAGTTTTTTAGGGCACAAGTGAAATAAGAACCCAATTTCGCTGTTTTCGAAATAATTTTTCTAGTAGACTACACAAGCTAAGTAATTAGCACCCCAATCCCAAAGGCTACTGAAACGTAGAAGGCACCGCCTAATAGGCCACTTGGCCTGGACAGATTTGATGGATTGATTGATCTTGCTTCAAGAGTGTGGTAGCATTATTCCTTAACTTTTTACATATTTTTAGAAAGATCTATAAAGGAATTTAAAACTTTAATGCATGCATAAATATTAACTGAAATTTTCATCTATATAATATTAACTATTAATATACTATATTACAGATAAAAAATACACTATCTTTGTACAAAATTTTGAAAACACATGGAAATCTCCCCTTTTTTACCTTTCACCAACTATATTGTCAAAGTGATAATTTCTTCAAGAGTCATTTTATTAACAACTCAATACCTTACGAAAACGTGAAAAACATATATATCTCTTTAAGTAACTGATTTTAATGAAACGTTTTAAACTTGTTTTCTACAACACTCCAACCCTTTTTAAATTACTATAAACTAAAACATTTCCACATGCTTTTGAAACACACCAAAACCCAGATATCCCCCGCCCCCCTAATATTTACTAACAACAGCAAACTTTTCAAACGCTTACCAACCCCCTCCCTAAATCCCCCTCTCTCAAAAAAACCCAACTCTTCCCGTTCCGTCCACAGGCCCAACGCGCTCCTGAAAGTTTGTTTCCCATGCGAGCAAGCACATGCGGAGCGGCAAAGTGCGGAGCGGCGTACCTGTGCGTCCGTCGGCTTCGACTGCGGCTCGGCGGCTGAGCTTCCCCGCGCAACTCGCGGGCGCACGTGCTTGGACACGCCGCGCTTCTCGATCCATGCTCCTTTCTCAATCCACGCATTGTGCAACTCGCTATCTTTAATCAGAGCTGTTCAATTAAAAGTTTTAGAAACTTATCTCCTTTATTGATTTTGGCTTTTAATTGTCCGATTCCTGTCTCACTTGAGCCATGAATTTTCGCCTTCGATCTTGTTATTGCCTCAGCCCGCTTCATCTTATTTTCTATACCAGTGTTCAATGAAGGTAGAGTTAGATACTTGCTACTAATTTTAGTTTTCCATTTTCTCGGGAAATGTTTCTTCTAATTGCCTCCGGAGCTCCCTCTGGCATTTTACTAGCCCTTATTTAAAAATCAACCTCCGCCTTTATTATTGTATCATCAACCCCCTAAACAAACTTTATTTATCTTTTTTAAATAATATTTATCATCCACTTTTCTTTTTATTTAATTGTATTTATTACAGCCCTAAACTAAAAATAATAAATTATCCATGTTTCCGAAATGTTATATCTGGTTCTTTATTTTAAACTAGGGCTTATATTCAGGGGATGTCTAAATTTTCCAAAAACAATAATTAACATTTTTCCAGGTGAAACAGTTTCAGAAACAGTTCAAGAAACTATCAAAAACGAAGAAAAAACTTATTCCTTGTCTTCTTCTTCCCTGAAACTTCTTCTATTCAACTCCAAACCCAAAATTATGTTCTGAATTTTTAAATTCCATCTCTCCCAAAACAACTGGCACCACTTGGTCATTCGGTATTAAGCGATCGTATGTCAAACGATCGTTACTAATCTAGAACTCACTTCATGGGTAGGGCTTACATCAATAGCAATCTGCTAAGGGTAGTTTTTTCATTAAATGTATTATCTTTGATAAAACAGGTAGTTATATGAAATTATATGAGTAACTTCATAATGGTGTGGAAAATAACTTATTAATTTGTTAGTGTAATTTTACCTACTGTAACCTTTGCATCATAATAAACAAATATTTCTCAGCTATCATGTAGCATCATTAAAAGAAAATTAAATTAACAAGTAAGTGATAAGTAATTTCATTTCCCCTTTAAATACCTATTTCAGAATATTAAGCACTTGGACGCATTAAATTAATTGTTACCTCTAAAATATCATATCACCCTCTTAACTTTAATTGCCCAAATACATTACTTTATTCCGTCTTTTCTTATAGAACTAATCTTAATTGACTGGAGTGTGGGTTTACTTCTGAATTCGTTTTTCCGTCTCTGCTAATCCTGTTTCAATATCATCTCCGTAAGCTTCGTTTCATGCTTTTTCCGCAGGTTTGTCTTTCTTTTCTTTTAATCCTCTTGCTGCCTTGTTAATTACCTACACACCCAGTTCAGTATATTTTCTTTTTAAGTTAATTATCCTTTTGACACAGTCTTACTGTAAATGGTAAGTTCCCTCTTATTTCAGAAGTATTAATCCAAAGCTGTTTTTATTAATACCAAACTATATAATCAAGTGTGTAAGTGAATTTCATTAATGATATTTTACTTATTTTAATAAATCTAACGTTACTTTGGTGAAAACGGTACACGAGTTGGTACACGGGTTGGGTTAAAATAAACAATCAATTATTTATTTAACAACGAATATATTTAATATAATGATGTTTCTTGATGAAGTAATTTTGCCATTTCATACTTTTTAAAGGATTGTTTTTCAACACAACTGGTTAAGTAAATCTAAGTTTCCACATCCTAAACTGAAAAACCAAAACTTATAAAAATATCTCCTAAACACAATACATAATCCTTCACATCTACTGAACATGTGAATAGGAGTTACACAGACATTCTATTAGTCTCATAATAAATTGAAATCGTACAGGGATAAAGTTAATCATAGCTCAGGCGGTAGTCAAAATCTCTAGTTTATCATCTGTCCATTTCTGATGGATTATCAAATCCGTAGGCTATGATGGGAATCCCCTCCATTTCCTAATAATTTAAACACGGTGACTAATCCAAGTCACGATCCCAAAGTGCGGGTTGTGACTGATGGATTGTAACTGCGATTCATATATCTGTTCTTAAGTTTTCCTTAGCATTTAGGTTTTATTCGGGGATCATTATTATCAAATTTCAATGTTGACCGAATATAAAGTTAGGGTGATACATAAATACATCTTAACATGCGACACACTTGGAGTAGAAGAAGATAATTTAATTTTTTTATCTCATACCGAAGCCCACTAACTAAGGATGGTAACATTACACAAGAACAAAACAAAAAAAACTAAAATTTTTAACTAATATACAGGGGATTGAATCAAAATCTAGAAAACTCTTAATATGTCAAAAAATTTGTCTCATTTTCTCATTGAAAATTGTGTAATAAGCCATAACATTGTGGACATCCTATAAAAAAGCTACCATTCAACCTTCAATAACATAAATAATACCCCATATGTAATAATAATGTTACCCCTAATCCCTTGTATCTTACAGTCCGATGATATATCTGTACAAGTCATGTCTTCATATAATTGATTCGAGCATGGAGTCCAAACAATTAGAACTCTATGAGGATCCATTAGAATATACCATGTGAAGATGTATGTAGAAGTATTATTAAATTCTACTAAATAAGGCTTAGATAATTAAGGCATGGTTATCATATGGGCTCTTTAAAAGTTGCATGATTATATAGAAGTTAAAGAATTTCTCACATTGGGTGTATGAAGTATACAGTTATCGTATTAAATACGATTTTCACGCAAGTAATTAATTATAACGAAGTATACTTAGCAAAGTAATTTTAATAGACTTTTCATAACTACTACATAGTCCGGGTGATTCATGTAGTTAGTTACTCTAAACTAAATCAAAGTTTTTATACTATTCTTACTCTAGTACGGGTAAATTTACTCACATAGATTATAAATTAATACGTTACTTACATTTAATTATTAATAAATGCATTTTTTATTTTTTTAATCTTAAGATATGAGAGAGATAATCTAAAAGATAAAAGAAAGAGAAAGAGACTAAATAGAGAACATGATTTTCTGAGTATTTTCATTCTTTAATGATAAAAAAAAAGTTGATATTTAGCTTCTTCACTACAATTCTGCGATCCCTAAAAGTTAGTTGATAAAGTTTGTAACTTCAAGCATAACTCTGTGTTTAAATAACAATATAATCCATTACGTCTTACAAAATTTGTTCTTAACCACCGTAATTTCATTGGAATTTTTCACCCATCAAATATGAGGAAAATGTTAAGATCTTGTAGCAGAAATGAAACGCTCAACATACTTTATCAGGTCATTGTGTATCAATTTCTTCCTAAAAGGTGAGTAGAAAACTTAAGATTTTTTCACTACGTAAGAGCCAATTTTAGTTACAAATAACCTTAAGTCCGGTATACAACAAAGTATAGAAGAAAATACTTTTAATGCTTACCTAACAGTTTAGTTTGTTTCATACCATAAAATCGATACAAGTCATATTTTTCATTTATATCTTCCTAACACCCAATACCAAATGACGCTCAGCAGAAGGGCAAAAAGTGTGCTAGATAGAGCTCCGATCTGGCGCGAAATTGATGTCTTCTAAAACAATATGTCGAAACTGTTCGTTGTTTATATTTAATCATCCAACTTCTCTAAGGTTTCGTCGTAGTCTGGATTGACTGATTTCTAACCTTAAACTAGTCTGCAGCATCTATCATTTTAAGATCCCCTTTGGTTCTGATTCATTTTTACTGTGCGGGGTCCTTTATTTTTTTGAATTTTGTGGGATTTTGTAGGAGATATATTTTTTTCTAAAAGTAAAATATCATGGTTAGATTTGCTTTTCTGTAACACCAATTTAACACACTTCAGGTAGTTTTATTTTTCAAAAATTTGAGCATATTATTATTATTTAACTGGCGCTTGAAAATATTTCCTTCCCCCACCACCGATCGGTAACCATAGCAACTATCCACGTCAAAGTGACGAAGAAGGCTTACTAATGGCTGCTAGAAGAGCGTAACTATGGTTATGCTTCTAGCGTGGGGGAAAGCACTATTTCTCAAGCGCCAATTCTAAATGAATAGAGTATAGTTGTATGCCGTGAAAGTTTAACAGGTTAAAACCTTTAGGTATTTAATTAATTGAAGATATGTGTTAAATATATTCATTCAAAAAGTTTTAAATTTAAATTTTATGATATAGTAAAAGGAAATCTTGAGTAAAAGGTGTCTAGATAATAGTAGTAGTGAAACAAATTTGTTGGTTAATAATTTATCTACGTAGCTTTTTTCTTCTTCAATTTTCTTTGGAGGAATTCGGAAAAAACTTAATATTTTAAAATATTATGTGTTTCAATTTCTTTATAAAACTACTTTAGAAATATCTAACTAAAGACCCGATCATTTTGCAATATGCTTTAACAATTAATTTTCAGTGTAAGCACTTAGATTTGAAGTATTTATCAATAATACTAAATTTCAATACTTCTTTCACAATTAAAATAAATTGAGCCCTCACGGAAAATTCAGTAAACGCAAAGAAATCCATTCACGCCCTCAAAAAAGAAGGTAAAAATTAGTTTCAGGAAAATAATATTTCCTTTCAACAATAACTGAGATATTCATTTCCTTACCTATTGTGTTTCTTCACGTAATTGGCTCATCTAGATTAGAAATACAAAGACTTCTTGTAGTTCCTTTAAAACCGCTAGCTTAAGACATCGTGAGACCCTTAAAATTATTATTTGGCTACTTAAGGCCAAGTCTGCACTGCATTGATTATTCATGTTGAAAGTATGTATTTAAAATATTTGCGGTGATAACATTTGTTTTACTCCACAAAAGGAATCCTTGGAAATTATTTAAAGTAATCTGAGTGTAATATTTTCGCTTCTTGAGGAAAAAAAAAAGAAAAAAATCATGTTTTGAAATTAATACTAATATTAGCGTTGGGTTTGAGAAATAAAGAAGTGAATGTGTGTACGACATAATAAGGATTTCATATCCAATATATTTTACTGCCTTTTAGGTGGATCAAAAATTTAAAAAGCATATTTTTGTGGAAAAAAATTATTTAGTTATTCATACCTGGTACTATTTTTTTTAATATTCCTATAGTAGCACATAGTATCGTATTAAAAATTGCACTGCTTTTTAACGTAAATATCTTACGACATTTAAAGTAACATTTTTGCAGCATAGTTGCTTATCAACATACTAGTAAGTTTTAAAAAAAGAGGGGTTGATTCATATTAAAAATAACTTATCAAAAAACGAATGCATAAGTTACCGGGAAAAATATCCTTCTACTTTTCACATAAAGAACTAAGTTTTGATAAAAAAATGCTTTTTTAAAAAATATTCCTCTTTTTGAAACCTTTTTTTATCTCTTACCCACTCACAATTTTTTCTGTAAATCTTTAAAAATAATCTCTAGTAAAAAGGTCTCTCAGATAAAAACACAATAGCAATATAGTTTTTGCAATAGTTATGAATATTATAGTTTAAGTTTTTCTTTCAAGCCTTGGAAATCATTAGATTTCTGAGGTTTCATACTCCTTGTAATTAGAATAAGCGTAACAAGATGTTATTTCGCTATAAAAATCAAATAAATGTAGTGCTGATAGTTTTTGTGGGTTAATTTTTAGCTAAATTTATTTTTAAGCGTTTACACCCATTTTACAACATTTGGGATGAAATATATGCTAATAAAGAAACAAACTTTGAACAATTAACAAAATTAATTAAATAGTGAAGAAAATAAACCAATTGCATCCATTAAGATAAAAATCTTTGGAATTTTTAAAGGTATTTAGTTGAAATAAACCTAACAGGGATAAGTGATGCTTTTCCAACCCATTTCATCTGACCCTATCCAATTAAATCCCGCCTATATTTCCACATCTTACAACTATGTTTAGAATTTAATGATTTATTACACTTGATTGCCAAATTCTGGTTGAATTTTGAGTAAATTCGTAAAATTTTGGCCTTGTTTGAGGCAAAAAAAACTCATAATCGGATTTTGAGTTTTATTAGTTTCGATTAAAAATCACTATTCCTTTTGAGAGGGGCAATTCCATGGGTAACTGACTGACATTTTTAAGAAAACCCCTTAGTAGTTTGTAATTTTCTTCCCAAAAATGAAATTTAAAAAGAAAAACATTTTCCACCCAGTTTATTGCTTTCTTGTTATCTAAATCTAATGGTACAATTAAATTTTCAAAATATGTATTTATTTATTTTTGAAAAATTTTAAAATGATTACTGACTGACATTTATGTCATTCAGTTACCATGTTGTTAAAATTTTTAAAAAATAAATAAAAACATATTTTGAAAATATAATTTGGCCATTAGATTTAGCTAACAAGAAAGCAATAACCTGGGTGGAAATGTTTTTTATAATTTATTTTTGTGAAGAAAATTACAAAATACTAAGTGCTTTTCTTAAAAAATGTCAGTCAGTTACCCGGGGAATTTTGCAGTGATAGTTTTACTCCGATAATAATGATTCATTTATGATCCAAAAATGTTTAGATCAAACAATTAGTAAACTGAAACAGCGAAATAACGTATATCGTTCACACCTCGCCAAAACGGACACCAAGATAGGCATTTTCTTCATTCCTTTTTAGAATATTCGAGGCAATTATGATCACAGATAACCATTAAAATGTTGATTACCACGCGAGATTTTCTTTTATGATCGTTAACGATGATTCGTGTTTGATGAAAAACACTGCCTGATTTTTAAAGTGGCAAATAAAAATCTTGATCCTTGGAAAAATCCTATCAATTTCAAACCCTGGTTCCAAACACACAAGCAAAAACTCAAATACAAAATCAATCCATTTTGGAATTTAAAAATGAACTCGTTTCAATTGATCGCCTCAACAGACTAAACATATTTTCCACTTCCAGCTTCACCTGAGAGTGCAAAGCTAACAAGCGAATACTTAGGACATAACCGCCTCATCATTGAAAGCACGAAGTGACGGTTGATAATGTTCCAATCAATGCCTGATGGAGGTTCCACAGATTTCACTCATTAAAGAATAAAATAAACATCCGCCTAGTTAGTGCTCGAATACTACGTATTCATAAAATTCTGCCTGCAGTTAATGTATTCAATCTGTTAATCAAGTAATTTGTCCGAGAGGGGAATTTATGCGATCATGTAAGGCCGAGAGTGAAATTGCTAGATTTGACTTTTCGGGAGCAGGTAATAACGTAATGCGCTGCTAGATTTGGATGCGTTATGAACTCAAAGCTACCTCAGGAATCTGAGGCAATCACCGATAATTTCGGATCCAGTTCGGTTAAATGTGTAAAAAAGGTGATAGGTGCTGGGTTGAGAAATTAAGTTTGATTACTTTTTGATTTCTATAATAGATTTTGCGTTCAGGTGAAATCTGATAAAAAATAGTGGTTTGTGGTTCTTTAAATGTCAGG
Organism: Tetragnatha versicolor; assembly: GCA_024610705.1. Taxonomy (NCBI): domain Eukaryota; kingdom Metazoa; phylum Arthropoda; class Arachnida; order Araneae; family Tetragnathidae; genus Tetragnatha; species Tetragnatha versicolor. Next base: position 10,796,066 of record JANDEH010000009.1, read on the forward strand.
TAAGTCAAATGTTTTAGATAAGTATGAGAATCTGAAGGCATTTGAAGTCAGTATTTTATAAAGCAAGAACTAGTTACATAAAAAGTCAAAACTTAAAGCTCCAGTCATTTTTAAAAGAAATATTTCTTTAGAATTCTTTGAAATCTTCAAAGAAGAGAATTGGTTGATTTATGGGCTCGAATAATTCTTTTGGACACTGTTCACCATTTCAATGTCGTATTACAAGATATAATAATTAAATTGTAAAAAGAATGGTATGGTTATAGTTCTAAGCAAAATATTTTAAAATTTTCATTAAGAAGATATTCATTGGATAAAATTTCAAAACTTGTAAATTTTTCAATTTGAAACCTTTATGTTAGATATATATATTGAAAATTAAATTCCTAAAAATCAATAAAATTTCTTACTTAAGTGTTTATTTCTAATAAATAAAGAAAAATTAAAATTAATGTTATAATATATCATCTGAATGCATTTTTAAAACTAAATTTGAACTATCTATTTAAATTGATTAATCCTCTAATAAAATACTCTATTTATTCGTTCTCCAAATTTTGAATTGAGGTAATAATCATATAAATATACCATAGGCATTTATAATTTATGTTTTATGGTTCTTTATTTCCTTTAAATGAAGATTAAGTATCTTTATATTTTAAGCAGGTAAATTATACTGTCAGATTTTAAGCCTAGAGGCAGGGAAAACAAACGTTTTTAGAAAGTTATTATTCTATTAAATGGATAAGACACGAAAGATATTTCTTTTTAGTAGACATAGTAGACATCCCTTTATGTACTTTTTGGGGGATAAGATAATATTAAACTTTGAACATTTAATTTTATTTCTTAACAAACCACAATCAAAATAAATCTAGATAAAGATGACTTTAGTTCAAAAAGAATTGCCCAAAGTGATACACAGTAGAGAAATCTCATCTATCTATGTAATAAAATAAAAGCATTATAAAAGATTTATTTGCTTAAATGCCTGCATTATTGTAAAAATAGTATTAAAACAGTAAACCTTATTTTATTTGAGAATTGAATTTGTTACTCACATATTATGCAACTAAGAGTGCATAAACCCTTATGGTGAATTGGAAAAAATAGAAGTACAATAGGATACAGTTTTTCTTTACTTTTTGACCTGTCTTGTTTAAACTCAAGAGCTACATAAATCTTAGATATTGCATGAAAAAAGAAAAAATTATTCATATTTCTAAGAGATTTTTTAAAAAATCCTTAACTACCCAATAAGTTTAATTTTTTATGAACCTAAAGCTTAACACATTATTATACTTACAATGAACGAAAAATGCTTAACAGTAGGGTCACTTGGGGTAAGTGGCACCCCTTTTTGGCCAAGTACTTTTTTGGAGCTTTATAGAAAAAATTTGAAAGGGTTTATTTTGTACTTGTTGACTAATTTCGTTAAAGAGTCTGTCGATAAAAAAAATTTATCAGAAGTTTCTAAAATAAAGCTTTAACAAAAAAAGCTTAAAGCTTTTTTTTTAAATATATATCTTATTTTTTAAAATTGTCCGAGAAAAAGCTCTGAAAAAAATTTTTAAAGTGGGAAAATCGTAAATCCAAATGCTAAGTGTTCATTCACTGGGCGGTTCACCCTATACAAATTTCTCTTTTAAAAAATGTTTATAGGGTGAACCGCCCAGTGAATGAACACTTAGCATTTGGATTTGCGATTTCCCCACTTTAAAAAAATTTTTAAGGGCTTTTTCTCGGTCAATTTTAAAAAATAAGGTATGTTTCCAAACAATCTTTTTCTCAGCAATTTGATCGAAGTGTTTCCATATCTCAGAAATTAATAGTTTTGAAGGAATCCTGATCTTAGAGCAAAAAGTGTGATATACCCAGTAAATGAACAAAGTTTGTTCTAAATATGAACACCGTTCTCCCAGTGAATGAACACTGAATATACTCACCAGTTTAAGTATTTTTAGAAAGTTTATAAGTCAATTTGGTTATTACAAGGTTGGGTAAACCAAACAGGTCTTATAAACTTTTCCAAAAAATTAAAACTGGTGACTAATTTAAGCAAAAATTTTTTTCAAAATGACTTTTTTGTACTATCTTCTTTAATTTTTTGATTAAATTAATAATTTGACCACTAAAAGAGCACTGTAAGCCTTTTCAATATATTCCTCATGGTCAATACTATAGGAAAAATTTATTCCCCTGATTCTACGAGGCGTTGTTGTTTAAACTAAAGCTGTGAAGCAAACTTTCGAAACACCATGCATTAACATAGACTTTTTGATCAACACACCCCGTTCATTTATTGGAAGGACACAATTTAAAGCCTCGGGCATTGAACCTAGTTTAGATCACATCATTATGAATCAAATAAAACTATCATCATGAGGTTTTACGAGATATGCATTTTTCCCAGTGAATGAACACCCGTTCATTTATTGGGAAAACTCAGTTTACACATCCAGTAAGTGAACACCCCCTTATCTCCCCCTTTTTCCAAACTGTAGCATTCTGCTTTACTGTTTAGCAAAGAAAAACCTCTGAATAATTGAGTAAAACAAAAAAAGCATAATCAGCACAATTAAAACGCGGAAATATATGATTGTAAGATGTCAATTCTTAACCTTCAGGTTTCCTTTTAGTTCGCTCGAAGCTGGGTTCAAATTGAAAAAATTTTCACAGCTGCAATGCATATATTTTACTTGAATAAACGATTGTTCCACATTTATGAGGTATTCCTGCAACTACGGAATTTTATTAGGAGTCTCCAGAACAATTAGGTTACTTATTATTTGCGGTTATGTGGTCGACTTTTCATTTACTGGGACTGTTCATTCACTGGGCAACCCACCCTATAAAGTTTTTTTTGTTAAATTTCTTTTTATAAAATGTTAATGTTTAAAAATGTTTTTAGTTTTAAAACTTTTAAAGTTTTTGGATCTTCTACATGTGTCTACATTAATATCTTTTAATCCTTTTGAAATTTAGCTATAAAATTTTTAAATGCTTTATTATAACCTTGCTTTGTATCATTAATAACAATGTATTTTAATAAAAGAATGCAACGATAGTCTGGAGAAAAAAATTAATTTTTAAAGGTAAAAAAAAGCAAATGAAGATAAAATTTCTTATAAGAATATAAGTTTTTCTTGTGTCGTAAACAGTTTCATTAAATTATGCTCTGTAATTAAAGAATATAGATCTCGAATAAAAATGGTGTATCAGTTTTAAACTGTTCTATACTAGAACGCTCTCCCAAAAAATGGTATATTTTCATGTATGTAATTCTTTTTCTTTCAATTAATGAAATACAATCTTAAATTTTAAAAATTTTTAAAGTAGATTGACAAGTATTCATTCTCATCCCACTTTAAGTTTAACTTTTAATTGTGACACCTTAAGATTTGATCTTATATTTTGAAAACAACTTCCACCCTTTGAACATTTTCCTTAAAAACATTAAAAGTGATCGCTAATCTAAGTTTTCTCATTAGCATCAATGTAATTTTTTAAAATAATCATGCCATATATTTTAAGCCCCTGTTAGTGTGTCCTACATTCCAGTTGACATATGTTTTCTCTTTTCAGAAAGTTTTCAATGTAGCTAGGATAACAGCCTCAATAGATCACGTTGCCTCCCTACGGGAAGCACAACGTTTAAGAAGACTTTTTAGATACCATCCCTTATTTTGAAAATGCATATTATTTTCTTGAATGCTTTTCTTGGTGTAAGGAATACTTAATGTTTGAAAAAAAGCTGGTTCTTCCTAATGATAATCTTTGAAACCAGAGGACAATTTAACACTCCTTATGGAAAGCGTATTTTAAAAATCAGGCAAAGTTCTGAATAGGACTTACCCTTTTCGCTCAACAAACACATTTTTATTAAAATATCATAACTTATTTTTCCGAATGCAAAAATTTAGAAATTTCTCAATAAAAAAATTTTTTAAAATGTATTGGTATCAATTTTATTCTATTTACTTTCTATTTTTATATGCTTGAATTTTCATGGCAGTGCAATAAAATATGATACATCAGTCAAATAAGCGAAACATTCTAATCAGAAAGAAATGTGGACTTCTTTAATAATTTTTACTTTTGATGATTTAGACGTTATTTTTTTCGACCACTAAATTTTGATCAGGAAAGCAAATTGCCAACATCCAAATCATGATCCGTTTTGGATTAAAACGCTGCCTAAATTTTAGAAGTGGGAAATGAAAATTTTGATCTGATTGCGAGTTTTTTTCTCAGTCTCCGTAATAATATCAATTTTAAACCTTCCGTATTATTAAAGCTAAAAAAACATACCTTGTTTTTCCTGACAAAGTCCATCTAAAACTTCTCATATTGAGCGCTTCATACTTAACAGCCTGGAAAAAGAGAGATATTCTAAAGATAAGGTTTTTAGTTACATTATTTTATTGGTGTGGTGTGCATGGCAGTTTCATGGTCATGGAGTTTAATTTCAGAAAGAGGATTTTAACACCCTTAAAATTCTGAAAATCAAGAATCTGCTATCTGTTTTTAAGATACTTTATCAAAGATCCTTCATGTGATTTTCAAAGAATTTCGATACATTTGATTGCTTTAGGCCTACAATCTCTTTAAAACTCCTGTGGGAGGTTAGGGGAAACAAACTCAACCAAAACAACAAGACTGACCTTGTTGAGAAAAATATCCATAAATGAAACTAATTTAAACTAACATTATGACCTTAACAATTAAGCAGAGGTCAAAAAGTATATCCATGTAAAATTAGAAAAAAATTATCACATGAGTTATTTTCTTTAGAAAGACTGTAGTTACTATAGTTAGTTATATATATATATATATATATATATATATATATATATATATATATATATATATATATATATATATATATATATATATATATATATATATATATATATATATATATATATATATATATATATATATATATATATATATATATATATATATATATATATATATATATAATATTACATTCTAAATAATTTTTAAAGAATTAGAAAATGAACACAACATGCCGGCGCCATGCAGCCATGCAAATCAGTTCCCTTAATAAGTAAAAAATTCATCGATTACTAATCAAAATTGGCATAATTACCCTGAGAAGCAGACCCAGACAACAAAAATTAAAAAAACAAAGAATTAGCCGGCACCCACTTCATCAGGAACCCCGGGTGCCAGCGAACCACGGTTTTCTGTGATGGCCGATAGGGCGATATACGCCAAGGAATAAATATCGGCCATCGGGGTCCGAACCGTGGGGAAAAAACAGAGGAGAAAGTAAAACTTACTATGGTTTCAAGACGAATTTATATTCGAAGTAATGAAAAACAAGGCAAGATGTTGCCAAAGAATTCAAAAAACCCGAAAAAAGATTGCTGCCAGATATACCACAAAAAAGATTGCTGCCAGATATACCACAAAAAAAACCAGATGCTAATGCAGATGAATTGCGTCACTGTGTTGTTGTTCTTTAAGGGTGTATGTGCATAAAACAAAGTCTTCAGGGTAAGACCGCTAACAAACCCACTTTGTTGTGTAAGGCGGATTTAAAAAAACATGTGTTGTACACGGAAAAACTCCAGAAAAAATACCATAAATCTTAAGAAATCGTATTTAAAATATTACGATATAGGCTGTCAATCAATTTATCAGGAAAATCATTAGATTTTAATATGTTGAAGAGTTCTTTTATCTGTCTTCTTAATAAATCACGATTTGAACAAATTTTCTTAAATCTTGCAATTTGGCTATTTATTGTGTTGTAATACACTTTTTTAGAGATGTTCGATTCCCAATATATTAGTTTTAGAACTTTAAAATTAAAAAGGTTTCTTTTATCAAAAACATCTATGGTTGCTTTATTGTTATCTACTGAAATATCTAGATCCAAAAAATCTGCTTTTAAGTTGTTTTGGTTAGTTCTATTTAAGATTAATTCTTCAGGGTATATATCATGTTGCTGATTGATGAAGTTTTCACAATTAATTACTATAATGTCGTCTATATATCGAAAAATGCCAACTTTTGGATTAAAATAGTTTTGCTCAAAGTAATGTAAAAACAGATTAGCCAAGATTGAAGAAAAAATCGAACCCTGTGGAATACCTTTAATCTGTACATAACAATTCTCTCCATTATAAATATAGTTGTTAAAAATACAACAATTTATTAAAGTTTCCCAATCTTCAAAATTTATATTTATTATATGTTTATAGTTATGAAAGTAGTGAATTAGAGTATCTTTAATTTTTTGTAGAGGTAGACTCGTGAATAAATCTTTAAAGTCAAACGTCATGATGGACTGTATGGTATTTTTATTAAGATATTCAATTACTTTTAAATTATTATTAATAATCCATGTAAAACCATCTTTCTGTATGTCTTCCAGAATAAGATTTAGAATATCAAATAGAATTTTTCCAGGTTTATTTAGATATGTTTCAGAACCACATGTGATAAATCTGAAAGCAGTTGGAGTTTTATGAAATTTGGGGTAGATGGTTAAATAAGGTATTTTGATTTTATTGCATTTAATCTTTTGTCTTTTAAGTAGAGCTAGTATTTTTTTAGAGGTAATGTTATAATTGCTGGTTTTTTTTATAGTTAGAGTTTTCAACTAATTCTTGATCTAAGAGTTCTAGATAAAATGCTTTGCAGATTATGGCATAATTATTACTAGCTTTATCAACCGGAGTTATAATAAATTTCTGTTGTAGATCATTTATAGCATTTGTTATTCCCTTGTAATCAATAAGATCTTTACGTTTTTTAAGGTTGTTATTAATAAAAGATCTAAAAATGTTAAACAACTTCCATTTCCATTCTGAGAAGGCTTCTAGTGGCAAATTGTATTTCAAAGCTGCTTTAAGGCAGAAAGAATCAATATTACATAGGAAAATTTTAAAAAGTTTTTTGGTTCCCAGAGAAAAGCTTGGTCTAAATTTGACCCCTTTACACATAAGATTTCTAAGTATAACATCATCAACTATGTTCAAGTTTCCAGTAACGATGTGTTTATGATGTGGATCTACATATTCATGAAATTTAGTATCGTTACATAGACATACTGGGTTGCTTCTGAGTTCATAAGTTTTACTGCAAGATAAATTGTAGTTGAATATTTTTCTTCCTAAAGGGGTTTCATATTTAAAGCATTTAATTATTTCCAAGTCCTTTACAGGAAAGCAGTAACTTAGGGATTGCAATATATTATGAAACTTAAAATTATCGTATATCTGGTTCCTAAAGTCCACAACAAAATATATTCTATTTATTTTTTCATATTTACTGTCTCGAATTTTAGATAAACGAGCATTTAATAGGTCAAATATTAAGATTTTAAAATGTTTATTATTTAGGTCATGTTTCTCAAGATACATCTTTAGTTTTAATGCGTTTGTATCATTTAAGGAGAATACAAAGGTTCTTACTGGTTTAAAGTTAAAGTCAATAGAAAAGTTACTCTATAACTTTTCTATTGACTTGAGTTTTTTTTTAACTTTTTTTATAACTTTTTTTTTTCTATAACTTTTCTATTGATTGAGTAACTTTTCTATTGACTTTAACTTTAAACCAGTAAGAACCTTTGTATTCTCCTTAAATGATACAAACGCATTAAAACTAAAGATGTATCTTGAGAAACATGACCTAAATAATAAACATTTTAAAATCTTAATATTTGACCTATTAAATGCTCGTTTATCTAAAATTCGAGACAGTAAATATGAAAAAATAAATAGAATATATTTTGTTGTGGACTTTAGGAACCAGATATACGATAATTTTAAGTTTCATAATATATTGCAATCCCTAAGTTACTGCTTTCCTGTAAAGGACTTGGAAATAATTAAATGCTTTAAATATGAAACCCCTTTAGGAAGAAAAATATTCAACTACAATTTATCTTGCAGTAAAACTTATGAACTCAGAAGCAACCCAGTATGTCTATGTAACGATACTAAATTTCATGAATATGTAGATCCACATCATAAACACATCGTTACTGGAAACTTGAACATAGTTGATGATGTTATACTTAGAAATCTTATGTGTAAAGGGGTCAAATTTAGACCAAGCTTTTCTCTGGGAACCAAAAAACTTTTTAAAATTTTCCTATGTAATATTGATTCTTTCTGCCTTAAAGCAGCTTTGAAATACAATTTGCCACTAGAAGCCTTCTCAGAATGGAAATGGAAGTTGTTTAACATTTTTAGATCTTTTATTAATAACAACCTTAAAAAACGTAAAGATCTTATTGATTACAAGGGAATAACAAATGCTATAAATGATCTACAACAGAAATTTATTATAACTCCGGTTGATAAAGCTAGTAATAATTATGCCATAATCTGCAAAGCATTTTATCTAGAACTCTTAGATCAAGAATTAGTTGAAAACTCTAACTATAAAAAAACCAGCAATTATAACATTACCTCTAAAAAAATACTAGCTCTACTTAAAAGACAAAAGATTAAATGCAATAAAATCAAAATACCTTATTTAACCATCTACCCCAAATTTCATAAAACTCCAACTGCTTTCAGATTTATCACATGTGGTTCTGAAACATATCTAAATAAACCTGGAAAAATTCTATTTGATATTCTAAATCTTATTCTGGAAGACATACAGAAAGATGGTTTTACATGGATTATTAATAATAATTTAAAAGTAATTGAATATCTTAATAAAAATACCATACAGTCCATCATGACGTTTGACTTTAAAGATTTATTCACGAGTCTACCTCTACAAAAAATTAAAGATACTCTAATTCACTACTTTCATAACTATAAACATATAATAAATATAAATTTTGAAGATTGGGAAACTTTAATAAATTGTTGTATTTTTAACAACTATATTTATAATGGAGAGAATTGTTATGTACAGATTAAAGGTATTCCACAGGGTTCGATTTTTTCTTCAATCTTGGCTAATCTGTTTTTACATTACTTTGAGCAAAACTATTTTAATCCAAAAGTTGTCATTTTTCGATATATAGACGACATTATAGTAATTAATTGTGAAAACTTCATCAATCAGCAACATGATATATACCCTGAAGAATTAATCTTAAATAGAACTAACCAAAACAACTTAAAAGCAGATTTTTTGGATCTAGATATTTCAGTAGATAACAATAAAGCAACCATAGATGTTTTTGATAAAAGAAACCTTTTTAATTTTAAAGTTCTAAAACTAATATATTGGGAATCGAACATCTCTAAAAAAGTGTATTACAACACAATAAATAGCCAAATTGCAAGATTTAAGAAAATTTGTTCAAATCGTGATTTATTAAGAAGACAGATAAAAGAACTCTTCAACATATTAAAATCTAATGATTTTCCTGATAAATTGATTGACAGCCTATATCGTAATATTTTAAATACGATTTCTTAAGATTTATGGTATTTTTTCTGGAGTTTTTCCGTGTACAACACATGTTTTTTTAAATCCGCCTTACACAACAAAGTGGGTTTGTTAGCGGTCTTACCCTGAAGACTTTGTTTTATGCACATACACCCTTAAAGAACAACAACACAGTGACGCAATTCATCTGCATTAGCATCTGGTTTTTTTTGTGGTATATCTGGCAGCAATCTTTTTTGTGGTATATCTGGCAGCAATCTTTTTTCGGGTTTTTTGAATTCTTTGGCAACATCTTGCCTTGTTTTTCATTACTTCGAATATAAATTCGTCTTGAAACCATAGTAAGTTTTACTTTCTCCTCTGTTTTTTCCCCACGGTTCGGACCCCGATGGCCGATATTTATTCCTTGGCGTATATCGCCCTATCGGCCATCACAGAAAACCGTGGTTCGCTGGCACCCGGGGTTCCTGATGAAGTGGGTGCCGGCTAATTCTTTGTTTTTTTAATTTTTGTTGTCTGGGTCTGCTTCTCAGGGTAATTATGCCAATTTTGATTAGTAATCGATGAATTTTTTACTTATATATATATATATATATATATATAGATGTAGTGGTTCCAGAATAGAGCAAAATAGTGGGTTTATAAGGGATACGACATCATCCCGCTATTATGCATGCCTCCTTGAGTGATTTTATAGCGTGAATAAGGCAGATTATAAAATTTCCATTTCATTAAGCCTACTTTCTCAGAAACGCCGTTTTGGGGCTCTGAAGGGTATGTGGAGGGGGTAGCAAGATGCAATTGCCTTATATAGAGTCCTTCATACCACCTCTAAAGGGGCGAAGTCTTTGAATCTGGCTGCCTATTTCATACGGGGAATACCTTCCGTTTTAATGAAAATTGATAACCTGAGGAGCTCCATTAAGTGAAGGATTTCTATCGATTGAAAAGAAATTAAGACCGATAGAACCCCCTAAAAAGTGAATAAAGGTCTCCAAGATATCAACACAATACCTTCAACCATGATTTTCTCCTTTTGAAAGATGTAGGCGGTTTGGCATAGACTTGACAACATTCCTACAAAGAGCACCAAATCTCTGATTTCAAAATGGTCAGTTTCTTCTACATTAAAGGACTGACAGAGCATTCTGGTTCTTTCCACATGAGATTGCATCGAGAATCAATGGTTTAATTGATTAGAGACCTAACAGAGAGGAAAATATTCACCCTTTGAATATTACCTTATTGAAGACAATTTTTTGCATATTTTTGACAAGTTGCAGATCCCTCCCTGCCTTTGAAAGAGGAACCCTGACAGTTTCAGGTAGGGTAGTGTGTTGATATCTTGGAGACCTTTGTTCACCTTTTGGGGGTTCTGTCGGTCGTAATTTCTTTTCAATCGATAGAAATCCTTCACTTAATGGAGCTCATCAGGTTAGAAATTTTCATTAAAACGGAAGATATTCGCCATATGGAATAGGCAGCCAGATTCAAAGACTTCACCCCTTTAGGGGAGGTATGAGGGACTATATATAATTCAATTACATCTCGCTACCCCCTCCACATACCCTTCAGAGCCCCAAAACGGGGTTTCTGAGAAAGTTGGCTTAGTGACCAAGAAATTTTATTATCTGCCTTATTCACGCTATAAAATCACTCAAGGAGGCATGCATGATAGTGAGAGGGTGTCATACCCCTTATTAACCCACTATTTTGCTCTTTTCTGGAACCGCTATTTCATACCTTTCAACTCTTGCGGTTATTACTTCTGCGCATGCGTGTGTATTACAATGTTTGAATGATTATTTATTTGGTATTATATCAACCTATGTTCATACCAAATTTCATCAAAATCTATTCAGTAGATCTGGAGAAATCGAAAAAATGTGCAATTTCTCTTAATTTTGAACACCAGTGTGTATAAAAAGACCAGATAATTTTCACAAAAGTGTATACCTTTTTTGAAGTATTAAATTATTCACTTTTTATAAACAAATTATGCACGAAATACAGACTTCATTACATAAAAACTTTCAACTTTTTCTAACTTAGTGGGGTTTCCCATTTATATGTAAAGCCAAAGTAACCTTCTGAAATAATTTTGGCTCGTTTGATTACAATTTGAGTATAGTTGTGTGAGAACACCATCTTTTCCCTAAACATAATAACTTTTTGAGCCAATTGAGCTAATCTAAACTTCTGCTCTATCTTTTAAGAAAAGGAAAAGGACACTTCATTAAACCTATGTAATTAAAAGATTAGACCACTTAGAAGGGAAAACTTTTTAATTCACAACATATTTTTAATACACAAAATTAAAATACAAAAAACATGCATTTCTCCAATACACTCACTTCAATAGGTAAGTTGTGCTTAAGTAGACATCTGAAAATATTTACTATAAGTTCAGAATCAAGAAATACTATAAACTGCATTATAAGTAAATGAGAAAATTACTTTAATATATTGTTAATACGAATTGCCTTTGCGTAATACGAACTTTGTCTCCGAAATTCTATTCGAATAGTGCGATACCTAAAAAACTACGTAATTCTACCATAGCAAAATTTTCTTAAGCCCACGCAAATAGCTTTCTTAAATACATCTGTGACACCTCTCTGGGTTTCAGGTAGTAATCTTTTATTCCACACTTTCGCTCCAAAAGAAGCCGAACAATCTTTTTCTCGCGCGTTAACACACAAGCAGAGTTTTTAATGAAGGCTTGCCCAAGGAGTAATTATTTTTGCTTTATCATTTTCTTACGTTGCGGGTCAAATTAACCATGTCTTTTCGCTTTCCTTCCGGAGGGCAAAAACTCGAATTCATTTAATGAGAAAAACGAAACAAGCTTTCATGTCGTATGGTGGGAGGGGCCGTTGTGATCGCCTTTTCGAAACAAGATTACAGGGTGGCCATCTGTAAAAAAGCTTTTAGAATTCATTTCCGAATTCTGTTCGCACTCTCCAAAATAAATTATGCGCCATCTCTAATGGTTTATAAGTCACTGAATTGGTCTTTTTTAAACACTGCTTCGTTGTTTGACGACGTGCATTTCCTCCTTTTTTCATTAGTCTTTTGTGGAAGGTGCTGGCAACTATATTAACTTCATGCGCCATTCGGATCAAATTTGAGTTAATCTTTTTAGCTGTAAGTAATTAGTCTTATTTTGTTTTTGGAATTTAAGTAAAAACTGCGTATTAAACATCTTGATAGGTAAAACTAATTCTACAGTTGTTACTCTTGTTACTCCTGTTTATTTCAAATGTCAATACATGGTTTTAACATGCACGCCAAAACTCTCCACAGAAATATTCCTTGCTTGGAGTAGATAGAATCTGCCCAAAAACCGTTTTGCACCGAAGGCTTTTATTTTTCGAAAAATGTAGCTTCGTATCTGATAAAAAGTTATTTATTTCATTCCACGGAGCTCGCATGCATGCTCAGTGGATATTTTTAACACCTTAGTCAAACATATCCAAATAACCATATCTACGTTTTCCATAAAACTTTTTTTAAACGTAAACCGAATGTGACGTCCCACCTTTTTCTGTCGCAATTTGCTCAAAAACTATGGGTCTGAGAATTGCAATTATCTAGCCATTATTATGACTCCATGCAAAGAATCTGGTAGTACATAATTTGGGTGGACTTATTGAAACACCCTGTATACATCTTATTTTTAATTAATACTAATAAACATGTTAAGCATCAAAACTCTCTCTCTAAAACACATGTGTAACAATAACCATTTGTATGATGCCATAGTAGTGTGAAGGTAATACATTTTCGAATTATTTTCCAATATCTTAAAAATATAACATGCTACTAAACCTGAAGTAATATTCGTATTGCATTTGAGGACTAAGGAACTAAATCTCATTTTTTGTCTGCTTTCTGGAATCTCCACGCGTCTCCAGGCTTCTTTAGATGTAGTATTATTCACTTAAATACTACGTACCTACATCAGAATAATGAAATCTGATTCAGCTCTTTTCTATAGATTACTTACTAGAATTAAATAAGATTTAGTTTCAACCATGATTCAAAATATCGTTTTCAATAATCCATTTGTACTGCTGCTCAAACATAAAAGTTAAATTTGAAATATTGCATCTTGTGATGATAAGCAAGTGTTCCATGATAAGTATTTGAGAAAATGGTGATGCGATGAAACATTTTACTTAGTTATTCTTTTGATCCTCACTTGAAGTATGTGACTCGATGTATTGGACATTTTACGAATAAAATATCAGAAAGTAATCATACTTGAGATGGAATTTGGCTGGCACCCAAACATTGAGCTCAGGACTTAGATTGTGTCTTTTTGTAAATAGTGATTGGCATGTCTAAATCGGTACACAAAAACATGTTTTGAAAATCTTTTATAAATCTTATTTTTTTTTCTACTTTATAAAGTATTGATTTTCTTTTTCACTTTATAAAATGACCTCCACAGAGGATCAAAATTATTTTTATAACTTAATTGTATTTTTATTACTGTGTTTTATCATATTGTTTGATTATGACTTGTTCATCTTGTAATGTAGAAAATTTGTTTTCAACGGTTTTAATATATTTTATTTTGAGTTTTAGATATTATTCAAACTTTTACAATCTATCCATACAGTACACTACAATGTGTGGGCTTTAAAATACTACAAAAATTCGAGATAGCTTCTTTCACATGAATTAATTCCAATGCTAAGAAAAGACTATGTAACTAAAGGCAGCAATACTATAATATTGCACATCACACGGCAATACTGTTATTTGAAACCTTTTTCATCTCCCATGAAATCCTACGCTCTATTAATTTAAATTCCGAACAAGAAAATTGGCTTTTTTCACCAAACGTGATACCAAAAATGTATCGCCAAGTTTTTTCTGTTATTCGAAAACTTCTCTTCAATCCCTCTTTCTACCCCGGGGCCCCTCTGATAGTGAGTAATGAACTCCTTCTGACAGAACCTTCTATCAGGAGTTCTTGATACAAGTTGTTACGTGGGAAAGTATCACTTGCTATGTTAAATCATATATTCGATCGAATATCCCGAGGTAGGTAACATATACTGAACCCCTCTTGGCAGTCACGAATACACCTAAAGCTGATAGTTCAACCAAGCAATAAAAAGTAGTTTTAAACAGCAAAAAGAGATTCACTGACTGATAGAAAGTAGAAATTTAGAACAACCTAGAGGAATATTCAGACAAATAAAAAGTAGATGTTTTGAACTACAAAAAGTGATGGTAAATCATACATAAATCTCTCATACAGTCAAAATATTTTCCATGCGGTGAACCTTTGTTCACCACATAATTCTTGTATTATTTATTACATAAGTCAAATTAACGACGTGTGTTATTTGGTATGAATTTTTACAAACATGAAATCAGCGTGTATTTACATTAATCCTTCATTAAAATACAAAATATCCCAGTAGAGTAACTTTTGGTGTCATTGTTTATACCGTAAAATTTATAAAAATTTAAGAATTTCATGTATAATTCTTTGCAAACAATAAATGTCCTTGCTCTACACTCTATATTACGATTCTTTATTTCTGCATACATATTTCAAATGAATGGTAACAAAAACCATCATATCGCACAGGTTCCCAAACTATTTTGGTCATGGAACCCCCAAATTTGTTACCAATGATCGCGGAACCCTGAATATTTTTTAATAGAACGACTATCTTTTAACGACTTTTCAAAATTTATTATATTAAATGAAACCAGGCGCAGATCCAGTACGAGTCCAAGGGGGCCCTATTCCAGACAATCTCCTTTACCTTTTGGCAAAAATGTCAAATTCTTGGGGATTTTCTAAAAGTATCAAGCAAGATCCCCTTCTGGTACCGCTGGGGGGTATGGGGGTCCTCCCCCAGAAATTTTCGAAATTTGACTTGTAAAAGTAGAGTTTTAACTCATTTTAAGAATTTTTTTGGGGCCAAGAGGGGAATTTTCCAGACCATAACCTTTAATTTTTGACAAAAAATGTCAAAATGGTGGGGATTTTCTAAAAAGTATCGCGCAAGATCCTCTTGTGATGCCGTGGAGGGGGTCTGGGGGTCCTCCCCCAGAAAAAATATTGAAATTCGACTGGTAAAAGTAAGGTTTTAACTCATATTGAGAACATTTTTGGGTCCAAGGGGGGCGGCGCTATCCATTCTTATTTTTTTACACCATTCTAATTTTTTTAATGAAATAAAGTTTGTCCCATGGAACCCCTAAATTTTTTCGTGGAACCCACTTTGGGAACCACTGATATAGCATAAAGAATGATTCACGTGTAGTAGGCTAAAGTCTCATTCCCACTGTTCGTTTTTGTTCGTTTTCACTCTTCATCCCGAGTGATGCACTCCGCTCGTTTGAAACGAAAAGTGAAGGAGTAAAGAGTGAAACGCCAATTCGCACATTTTACTTCGGATGATTCCTCCAAAATGAACATAAAAACTGGTTGAATGATCCTTTAGATTTAGATGAAAGGAAAAATATAAGGGCGAAGCAGAAATATAAAACAATGCCTTTCACAGCTCAGATAGTGAAAAAACATCACCAGTGTGAATAGTTATCTGGATTCAATACAGTAAAGGGGTATACCTATTGGATAGAGTGCTTGAGCTAAGGCTTGGCCCCATTTTGTACAAATCGTAATATATCCAGGCAGCCTATACTGAACTCCTCATATTATCACGAAATGCATCACGAATCCATGACCTTAATGTAAAAGGAGTATTTGAGTGAGAGCTCGATCCTATTTTGTGCAAATCGTAATACCTATAGATCAATTATGCCTGTTGGTATGTCTTGAAGAAATTTGGTTCTATACTTTACTAGAAACTTAGCCAGCGAGAAAAAATTTTCCTTTAAAAATAAATATTCGGGTTTTCTGAGAAACAAGGGCTAAAAGTCTTTGAGAACAACTTTTCAGTACGTTTTATGAGATAAAGGAAATGCATTACTCATGCAGAAAATAGCAGGTAATTTTAAAATCTCAGAAATCCTAAATTTGGGAATCTTGTTCAATTAAAAAAGAGGGGATTCCATAATACTGCCAGTTTCTCAAAGGGAAATGTCTTAACTTCCGTTAAAACGCTCTAAATAAAGAGTTCCTACTTCATTCAACCAAAAAATACGAAATTCATTTCACTTTTTAGCACCCATAATCGTGTTTTAGAATTCTATGATTCGAAAATGAAGGAAAAGTTTTGGAAAAACTTATTTTGAAGCTTATCTGTAAGATATAAATGAGGAAAGTTTAGTCCTTTTAAGTTATATGCACTGCTTTAAGACTGTCTTATGCGAAAAGTTATGGAATCTAATCTCTATTATTTTCTATCATGCACGTTTCGAAATCTGTTTTAAATTCCTTAGACTTGAAAAAAATTAGGAGAAGTATCTATTTTATTGATTTATCTTATTGATTTTTCTATGGCAATAGATAAAAATTTTTAACTTGGTAATGCATAAAAATAAGAAATTACATATTATTTTTGATTCATAAGCATGAAAATTTTAATTTTATGGGAAAAACACAATAAGTTTTTAACTTCTGGTCCTCCCTCAAAATGTGTAGCAAGTCCAATAAATCTACTGAAAATGGCTTAAAACCGGAAAACAATTTGCAACGTTTGTTTTTTCAACGGTTTTTACTTAGGAATGACCTCAATAAAATCATACTAAATATTGAACTAAATTGGTCAGTGATTTCAGTTCAATTTTTAATAAACGGACGAAAAAATTTCTAATAATCAAATAATAGTAATTGAGACACATGATACATATTTCTAGTCTATTTTTCATTTCTGAATGAGAATATTCCCTTTAAATTTTTAAAAACTAAAATATCTGTAAAAAACAATTTCAAAAGTTTGATAGTCGAAAGAGTTAAAACATCAATCAAAGCCACAAAATAACTTCAATAGAAATAATTCCAAATGTTTTCCCTCAGATATGACGAACAAAATTGTATACTAAAATTTGAAAAAAATCGGATAGTAAAAATAATTATTTTTTACTTTTCAATTTTGTAAATAAGTAATTTTTTTATTTTGAAGAGGAAATTTAGGTTACTTGTTCTTTAATTTACTTCCCCTTCATGCGACCACTATGTTAATTAATTTATAAACCAATTTTGGAATCCAAATTAGTTTAAATTTTTATGTTTTTTTTCTCAGAAATGACTAACATAGATTCCCCTCTTCAAATAAAGCATAAAGTAGTACAAGTAGATGCTACTCTAGAAGAAAATTTTAGCGAGGCGAGTTTTGAAGTTAATTCAAAGAAACTCAATCATTCTTAAGAAAAAGGAATTAGTTTGAAGCATAAATACCTACCAGCTTGATGAATGACATGAGAACTCCATAAGCTCTTTTTTTTTCAAAGTTGATAAATTATTGAAAAATGACCAAAGAACCGTTTTCCATCTTCATTTAAATCAAAAAGACTCATTTCTTTCAGTGGAAATCGTTTTCACTGTTTTTTATTTATTCTTAGGTTTATTCTTTTTTCACTTCCGTTACTCATATAATCGTTATATTTATATCACAACCGCGTTATTCTTTCTTCATTAAAATTAGTTTGTTAGAGCAACAGACAAATCATTTTCTCTGCTTTAACCCATTTTTTAGAAAGTTTTAGCTACTCTTTACAATCTAAGTTAATTTAAAAGAAAAAATTGCAAGCTGAGTCTATGGGGGACAAAATATGTAATAGTTACATCTTATACACAGACGTTACATGGTGAGTTCTGCGAAGAGATATTAGGATTGAAACCAGAAGTCTAAGATAGGATAAAACAAAATTTTATACTCCAGATGCTGGAAAGAAATTGAGTACCCTATTTAAAGTGTAAAAGCAATCTAAGAGCTCTTTTATGTTATCTTGCTTAGTTATCTTCTATTTTAAACATAGAGGGTGATTCAAAACAAGTTTTTTTCTTAAAAATTACCAATTAGATTAACGTTTCTTAAAACATTTCTTTTTAAAAAATGTTTCGTATCTTCTATCTACGGTATTAGGAAAAATACCAACATCTAAATGTAGATTTGTAAAGTAAATTTATTTAATCATTTTATTTTTATCGGCAGTAATCAGCTATAAAATTTTAAGCTCCAAAAGTTAAAAAAAGAAGAGAATAAATTGATAAACATACCAATATTCTTTATACGTTCATTCTCTGAACCTTTTTAATCTACAGCATACAGACGTTTCTCACCCTTGTAGGGAAAAAACTATTTAGTTACTTAAAGACTCTTTATATGTATATTTAGGCTTACCATATTTTCTCGGGGCCAACCCAGGACATATTTTTGAAATTTCTTTATAAGTGCCATATCAAATTACCAAAGATTAAAAATTATTCAAACTAATAAACACAAAAAATAAAATTTGATATTTTTGTTTACGTTAACATTACTTTTTTCAAAAACTGTTTAATTGACTTAATTTTTATCACACAATTCACTGTAAGTAAGTTTTCTGAAGTAAAATACAGACGTTAGAAAACGTAAAAAAAACGCAATTTTACATAGTTTGGTCAGGATTTTTTATAAAATGTCTGGTAAATCTTAAATGTATGAAACCCCGGACATTTAGCGTCCCAGGACATTTCCCCGGACAGCTCTAAAAACCCCGGACTGTCCGGGGTAATCCCGGACGTATGGTAAGCCTATGTATATTGTATAGTTAGAATTAATTTATTTTAAATATAAAAGCACTCATAATTTCAATTTAACGATGACATCAAATTTATAAAACATAGTATTACTATAAAATCTAATTGTAAAATAAATCAAATTACAAAAGAAAAATATTTAAGTTCCCCTTATTACATTGTAGAAATATACTATAAATAAATCACGAAATAGTTAAAGTTAAACGAATGAATAGACACTCTACAAAAAAATTCTTGTTATTTTATCTTTAAACTCCAAAAACTTAACTTGAGGTAAACTTTATCAAGTTATAAAATCTGGTAGAAGGTCACGAATAAACGGTTTCTGGATGGTGCTAAAGACGAGTTCACTTGAGTAAAATAAATAATAAACAATATATAAATAAAAGTGTACTTCTTGCAGTGCAACAATCTCCTACCGTTCTGTGTGCATAGCTCAGTTTGATCGGTGGTGAATATTTCATGAGAGTTTGAAACAATAGTGTGTCAAAGCCAAATCTTCTTAAGTTGTGTGTAAGCTGCTGCAAAAGAAAATAAATCTCACGCGGCAAGATTAAAGCGGTGGTGTTTCGCATTTAAATTCTTATAGTTTGAGCGGCTAGAAGGATCTTGGTTTATAAATCTCAGCTGCATGTAACATTTATGAGAGTGTACTCAAGCTCTTTTATAAAGGGGTAAATTTTGTGACAGAAATCTAATTTTAATTTTTATGAAGATCTAAAATAAGTACTACCATCATTTTTTGAATCATTATTCCAAAATGGAATCTCAATTTAAATTAAAAAGAAAACTAAATTAATATACAAGATGGGGGGTTCCTAGCTTCGACTGTTAACGGTTTCCAAAAACGGATATACCTTTGATTACAAAAGTGTTTAAAAATAGTTTTTCGAAAAACTAATAAAAAAATCCTCTTTATCTTCAAAATATAGATAAATATTCTACTTTTAAACGTGAACTTTTTAATTTCATAATAAACTTGGACGACATATAATGTTATTTTCAGATATAAAACGAAGCACATTACTTATTAAACCAGACTTTTGCCAACTTGTTCCTTGATTATTAAACCTATTACTAAATCAGTTTTTTTATATATTTTTTAAATTTTTTATTCTCTATTAAATTCTTTAATTCTCGGTTATGTATAAATATGCTTATTGTATATATATATACATATATGTATTAAATTACTTAATTTTTTATTTATATGTATATATATTTTTGAAATTAAGAATTATACCTTATTATTATCTTTTATTACTATTTTTTATTAGTGCATACTCCTTCATAGTGTTTTTTTGTTTATTCGTTTAATTTCCTGTTAAATTTTATTTATTGAATGTAATATATCAGTCACCAGAACGGGATATAGTCCCTTTGGTCATGAATATGTTGTTATTTGAAGATTTTTATAACTATTTATGTGTGTCAATAAAGTTGTTATTATGATTATTGTTGTTATTATTTGAAAAATGAAAACTATTATTTTACTTTGTTCTTTTGGAATATATAAATCATATTTAGTGTAAAACAATCTCTTGCTACAAAACTGACCCAAATATAACTTTTAATTAATTTATTTTAGTCGGCCTTCTTTTGTAAACGAGCTTTCTTTACAGTTTGTTCAATCTTAGAGCGCAAATTTTTTTAAAAATAATAAATGTTACATGAACTTTAAAATTAATCACAATGTAAACATAATTGTTTTGTGATAAAACTTACGATTATTTTTATTTTGAATATTTTAAGTGTTTCAACGCTTTAATCAACCAATTTACATGCACAAATCTAAATGAAGATAATTGAAGAATAATAGAACTTCATCCTCTCTAAACATTTCTTCATCTCAATTACTAGACAATTTTTACAACCATAGCAAACCTTCACTATTCAATTTCTTTAAAATCTGGGGGTTTTGTAGTATTTGGATTTAAAAAAGAATAGAAAGCCCGAGACAAAGGTAGAGCAAACAGGTCAAGTTTGTTTTTGGTCTGTTTTTCAATTCGTATTCTCTTAGCAATTCCTTAAAAACACAAACTTTTTCCACGATTAAAGAAAAAAATGAAACCCCAGTCCTTTTAAACATTTAATCTCCTTCAATCTATAAGCACACATCGACGTTTAAAGTGCAATCAATACCTTAAGAGATTGAAAACAAGGAAAGCTTTCAAGAAAATGTGCGTTTCTAATCCGATCGCCACTCACCAAGCATAACAAGTGTATTCAAAGACGATGGCAACATTCGTGCGACCAATGAATGCAAATGACCTGAGATACGTTTCAGTGGACAATTCACTTAGGAAAATTTGATTGGTTTTCTATGCATCGATCCCTAGTAACAAATTGGAAAAAAATGTCCAATGTTGGTAATGAGATCGACTGCGCTTAAGTGTTTTTCCCGATTACTTGGCCTCTCTTGAGCAAGTTGTCTGTCTGAAATTCAAGCTGTTGAGAGATGGTAAGTACTTCAGGGGACTCTGCTTAACAATGATTAAAGTTTCCTTCCGTACTGGGAGATGCTCGTATCCACTGAAACGTTTGACGTTAAGAGCTTGCTTTAAACATTGCTTGTGGCCAGAGAACCAAACCTTTAATGCTTTTGTAATTTAATTGATGTTCTGTCGCTAACAGGAAGTAAAGTTTAATGTGTAAATGATATTTAGTTTGTTTACCATGGAGCGATGAAGTACGGGTATTCAGAATATTGGATTATCGACATCAGCAGGAGCAGGAATCATGAAGATGGATGAGATATCATATAACTATTGCATTTTGAGTCATTTTTAGTTCTAAAGTTAACTAAATAAGTATTTTTTTCATAATAGGTCTTACATGACAAGTTTTGATTGAGGGAGAGGATGTAGTACTACTAAGTCTCTTAGAGAATAAATTATGTCATGGTAGCTGGTTTTACACGTACCACACTATGAAACGGCAAACTCTTTTTAATACTTTTTAAAAGAATATAACGTCTGTTTTATATCAGATAAATTCTAAGGTAATTGAATACATTTGTCTGCAAAGCTAAATTTTAAGTCTGTGAAGACCCTAGATGTGGTTCTATAAATAACCTTAGGATAATTAAAATATATCAGTCTCACTACTGACATTTTATTTCTTCCTATCTCGTTGATTATTAATCCTTTTGTTTCAACATACCAGATGGCAATCACAATTAGATTTCTATCAATTTAATGAATACTACAAAAAGAGTAGAACGAAATGTTTATGCATTCTATGGAAAAGAGAGTTTAAATTTAATGGACTTTAAACGCTGAGTAATTGAACAAAAAACAATTATGATTGGAACACCAACGGAATATTTAAAAAGGTATACTATCGAACGGACATAGAATATTCTCTCTCTTACGACTTTCTTTAATATTATGTAAATTATTTAGATATCACCATTAGGGTGGGCCGAAAAAAACTTTTTATTTTATTTTGAAACGCTATACCGCGGAAAACTTGCCTCTGGGGTAGAGTAGAAAAATGCAACAAAAATTTTTTAAATCGGGTAAAAATTGCATTAGCGCATTGGACCTAAAGTTTTAAAAAATTAGGCTATTTTCATAACTTTTCAAAAAAATCAAATTAAATCAAATTACTTCTATAAAACGTATCTAAAGGCATATATTAGAAGAAAATGGAGACAAAATATATTTAATTTAAAAAAGGTGGTATTTTACAATTCATTGGTAGTATATAACATCTTAAAAATACACGTTTTTACCAGAAATCCACATATTTCGTATAAAACAAAAAAAATTGTGAAAAACCATTTTTTATTAATATACTACATTGCAAGCTATCACTCACAAACCCCCTTAACAGTTAAACAGTTTTTTACAGATCGTTTCGCGATCGGAGCTCGCTGATTGCGCAACAAAACCGCATCAATATATCTCACCGAAAAATAAAATTATTTTTTATTTTGAAACGCTATACCACGGAAAACTTGCCCCTGGGGTAGAGAAGTAAAATGCAACAAAAATTTTTAAAATCGGTCAAAAATTGCATGCACATTGAACCTAAAATTTGAAAAAAAATGCTATTTTCATTACTCTTAAAAATCAAATCAAATAGCTTTTATAAAAAGTATCTAAAGGCATAAATTAGAAGAAAAATCTTAAGATATTTAATGGAAAGAAAGATGATATTTTACATTATAAGGTTACACTATAAGGTTGCACTTGGCTTTTGCCTTTTTTTCAAAAATCGCTTTTTTCCATTGAATTAAAAAGTTGTTTTTCAGATGTTGCATAGTTTGATGTGTAATAAAATGTAGTTCTTTACTGGTTAGTAACTTCTTTTGGTAGTTAGAAAGAAGATTTGCTTGAAAATCGCCCGGGTTTCAGTTTTTTAATAAATATCATCTGGTGGGTTACATATGTGCTTCGCCAGTCCATTTTTAAAGAAAATTATTCTGGTGCGTTACAGATGGGCTTCGCCAATCCATTTTTTAAGAAAATTATCCTGGTGTGTTACAGATGGGCTTCGCCAGTACAAATGTGGAAAAAGTTAAATAAAGGAGCCACTTTTATGTTTGTGCTACAATAATGAATTTTTTAACCCTCCGTCGGTCGCAACTGTATTTTTTCGCACATCGCATACATTTTCGTTCGGCTTTCCGTTATTTTTTGGATAAAAGTCTGAAATTCCTGGTAGTCTCCTATCTTTACAGGATGCATGGCGCCAACTAATTCATAAAATTCGCGCGCTTTGTTTATTTTTGTTTTCACCGTAATT
Organism: Tetragnatha versicolor; assembly: GCA_024610705.1. Lineage (NCBI taxonomy): Eukaryota > Metazoa > Arthropoda > Arachnida > Araneae > Tetragnathidae > Tetragnatha > Tetragnatha versicolor. The sequence goes on from JANDEH010000009.1 coordinate 10,819,893, forward strand.
TCATTATTTGACATATTGCGCCCGAAAGTGTTTCAGCTCCTTAAGGTACGTAATGTTATTTTTTGGAATCCCTGATGCTTATTTATATATTTTATGAATGTTCACACGAATATACTATTAAATTTTCCCTAATGTGCATGTAATTTTTCAAAAATCTTTGGTTTATTGCGGTTGAATATTAGGGCGTATCACAAAAAACTTTTTTTCGAAATTCAAAAAGGCATACTGAAAAAAAGTTGCCTTAGGGGTCACATATTCACCATGAAAAATTTCAGCCGAATCAAAAAATGTTTAGGTCCCCCGGAATTGGGTCAAAGTTTTGGAAATTGCCTTATTTTTCAATAAATTGACCAAAACCTCAAAGATAAAATTTTTATATAAAGTTCATAAGTTTTCTAGGATAATCTACTACCATACCTTATAGTTTGCAGTTGGTTTCATATTTTTACTACTCTTCGTTTAGGGGTAATAATTTTTTTAACAATACGCGATATTAGTGAAGTTGTTTTTCCTGCATTACTAAAGTTACCATAAATAAAGTTCTATCTACCCTAGAAAGTTGTAGTTTGTGTCATTTTGATTAGTATTTTATTTTATAACATATTTTAGGCCCTGTACAAATGATTTTGGTTTTGTTTTACCCGAGACACCCTGTATAATTATAAAATAGTACTAATTTTGTTGTTTACCTACACTAATATTTTTTAACTCCTATGATATGTATTTATTAAAAGAAATTTATCCATAATAATGCTCAAGATCCTCAGATAACAGTACATAATAATTGAGCTTTAATATGTTTACTAATAATTCTAGCTATTCTAATTAAATGGAAATTATTTGATTTATCCTTTTTTAAGACAATTTTTTTGGTACATAGTTAAAATTCTAACTACAAAGTACAAGTAGAACTAACAAAAAAAGGACAATATTAAAAATTACAAATAAAATAGCATTTATTTTACAAAATTACCAAGTATTGCTATATTAAGTAGTAAGGGTTACATACACTTACTCATATTAACACATAAATTTTTATTACTTTGTTTATGAAGAAGCACCTGAGAAATCCTATTTGTTTCGAACTTGGGAAGGAATTTCCTGTCCAATAACCTGGATTTAATTAATACATCACGATTTTTTAACCCACAAACATGAAGGGAAGCTTCAGTATGACTTCCTTCACAATTATTTCAACTGCTTGGGTGTGCAAAAAAATTTTAATATTCTTTCTATCACTCAATCCAGTTTCAATGACTAGCTCAATTTCTTTTTTTTACTTGAGTTATTTAAAAGTGGTGGTTCAGTTACAGTCATAAACTTCCAGTTCATATGTCAACGATATCATCCGCCTAGAAATTTACTTCAGGGAGTTGGAAAACCCTTTTTCCTAAGGAATATCTTTCTCGAGCTTCCTGTATTTTTTTATTTTCCATATATAGAACTAATATTTTTTTGAGGGTCAAAATAACATTTTTAAAAGAAGATTATCTGGATGCACCATAAAGGTATTTCTTTGTAAGGTAGATTTAAACACATCGATTAGATCATATCCTCAGTACCTTATGCTAATTCCGGGATTTTCATTCCCCCTCAAGTAAATTTCGAGGCGGATGATATCGTAGGCATTATAAACTGGGAGTTTATGACTGTAATAGAACCACCACTTCTAAATAACTTAAGTAAAAAGAAGAAATCGAGCTTATCGTCGAAACTGAATTGAGTGATAGAATGGAGTTTAAAATTCCTTCGCACACCCAAGCAGTTGAAATAATTGTGAAGGAAGTCATAATGAAGCTTCCCTTCGTGTTTGTGGGTTCAAAAATCGAGATGTATTGCTCAAATCCAGGTTATTGAAGGAAATTATTTCCCAAGTTCGAAACAAATGGGATTTATCCAGGTGCTTCTTCATAAACAAAGTAATAAAAATGTATGTATGTAATATGAGTAAGTGGTATGTATCCCTTAATACTTAAAGCAATACAAGTGGTATGTATCCTTCAATACTTAATAAAGCAATACTTGGTATTTATGTAAAATAAATGTTATGTTATTTTTAATTTGTAATATTGCCCTTTTTTTAGTTTTACTTGTCCTTTGTAGTTAGAATTTTTATTCTGTACCAAAAATTAGTCTTAAAAAAGGATAAATCAAATACTTTTCATTTAATTAGAATAGCTAGAGTTATTAGTGAACATATGAAAGTTAAATTATTATGTTCTGTTATCTGAGGATCTTGAGATCATTTTTATGAATAAATTTCTTTTAATAGCTTCATATCATAGGAGTTTAAAAAATATTAGTGTAAAGGATAAAATTAGTACTATTTTTATAATTATACTGGGTGTTTCGGGTAAAACAAAACCAAAATCATTTGAACAGGGCCTAAAATATGTTATAAAATAAAATACTAATCAAAATGACACAAACTGCAACTTTCTAGGGTAGATAGAACTTTATTTATGGTAACTTTAGTAATGCAAGAAAAACAACTTCACGAATATCGCGTGCTGTTAAAAAAATTATTACTCCTTAACGAAGAGTAGTAAAAATATGAAACCAACTGCAAACTATAAGGTATGGTAGTAGATTATCCTAGAAAAATTATGAACTTTATATAAAAATTTTATCTTTGAGGTTTTGGTCAATTTATTGAAAAATAAGGCAATTTCCAAAACTTTGACCCAATTCCGGGGGACCGAAACATTTTTTGATCGGGCTGAAATTTTTCATGGTGAATATGTGACCCCTAAGGCAACTTTTTTTCAGTATGCCTTTCTGAATTTCGAAAAAAAAGTTTTTCGTGATACGCCCTATTGAACATACACCTACAAAATCGTACCTTATGCACTTACCTAGCAATAGACGAAGTTGTAAAATATGCAATTATACGGCTACTACCTGTAGGTTTACAGTTTATAGCTAAAAATAATATAATTTGGGGTTATTTTACAATAGCTACAAGGACTGTCAGCGGTCAATGTGCCTAGCCTAGGACCTGCAAGTATTACCTGTGATATTTGTGTTTGTGAATGGTTATTACCTGGATATGAGTTCAAAAACAATAATTTAGAATTAATATCCCTCAGGTTTCACATCATTAAGTATATTTTTTGACTAAGATACTAAGATATTGAATGACCTATCCCGATAATTTAATGATACTTTTAAGCTATTTTTAATTCATTTCTTAATTATTTAAAACAAATATCAGACTTTTTTATGTCTGAATAATTCTATGAATACCTATTATCGTTTTAAGACTCCATTATTGAAATTAAGGGGTGGAAAATCGCGATCCTTTCGATTGTGCGTTTTAGCACATTGCGACCGAACGCGTCAGTTTAATATTGCGACCGAAAAAGGGTTAAACTGCAACAATCGATAATATGCCTACAACAATTAAAGGTTACATCTTCTGTTGTTATATTTACAACAATGGGTTTGCCATGAAGTTAGGCATGAAATTTGGGTTTTTAAGCATAAAATTGGCCAAAAAAGTTGTTTGGATACATCGATTTTAAATTATTTTTATTCAGAAACCTTCCCTGGAGCGAGTATATCAACGTGGTATAGTTTAATAGTTCATGTAGGTTCGAAAAGTTTAAGACTATAAAAGACATACATACATACTAGGGTGGTCCTTAAAGAGGGCTAAAAATTTCTTTTTGGAATTTTAACCGGGGCACCCTGTCATTTTGATCTACTCCTTGAAAAATAATTTTGGTAATTTTTTCAGATTTTTTAGCATGTTTTTAGGGGTCGCTACCGCCAAACCAAATAAAACCAAAGATTAAACCATGACATCTTGTTCATGATTTTTTATGAGAAGCTGATATAGTTATAGATATAATGGTCCAAGTTCAACTCTTCTATCACCCCTCTTTCGGTAGTAATAATTTTTTAATATCAAAAGAACTCGTGTAAAGTTGTTTTTCCTGCATTTTTAAAAAGCTTATAACTCTAGAACTATACAACTTAAAAACCTGAAATCAGTCCCATTTTGTTCGTAAATTTTTTGTGTTTTATTTAATGTGCATCATGACCATCATTTAAAGAAAGTTTTTTTTTAAATTTTAAAAAAAGTGAAAAAAAATTTTAAAAAAATTGTTTTTTGAAAAACATTTTTAAAAAAATATTAAAAGCATTTGAACTCTTAAAATGAACATTACTACCAAGTATCAAGTTGAAAATAAAATTTAATCATGTATAAAAAAATAAAAATATTCGAAATTTAGGCAAGTCCCTAAACTATTCATAAAATTATACAGCAAGAGCGATTCACTCACGGAAAATTCATAAACTCTCTTGAGGGTGTTAATATGACCTAAAACATGCAAAAAATGCCACATAGATTTCAGAAAATACGACAATTAACAGATTCGGTACAAAATCTTATAGTGCTAGTTCCCAGCTTTTTAATTAATTCAATTTGCATGCATTTCTCCGGAAAATTCCTAAAATTTATGTTTATATCTAATTGTTTTTACTTTTAACAAGTCAAATCCAAGTTAATTAATAGTTTTAGAACACAAAACAATTAGATATAAACATATTTTAAAATAGGGCGTTACTCAAACTTATAAAATAAGGATCACCCTAATAAAGCATATACGTTTTTAATGAGTAATTCAGCATATATTATAGAAACTACATGCATTTTAATATAATCTAGTTTTGTCAAGTAATTATTCTTAATAACAAACAATGATTTTTTTACTGAATAATTTAGTTAATTCCACTGCAACCACATATAACATAAAACGTATAATAAGTAAACGTAAAATTAGTCTCTATACGGTAACCACATTTTAATATGCATTTAAGAAGAAAAATATCATGATTCAATATCCTTACCTTTAATTTAAATTCATCTTAAGACATTAATATATGTTTTTTAGAGTCTGGATATTTGCTTCTAAATTGCTTGACCAACAATAATAGGTACTGTTTTTGTTCTTCATCAGCTGTATGAAGTCTATTGTATTCTTCCATTCCCTCCACTTTCTGCTACATCATTAACAACTTTGATAGAATTGGCTATTTCCTTACATTTCTTGTAAGATTAATTTTCAGTCCAATTAGTCACATCTGTTTCCAAAAAGTCTGTAATTTGAAAGAACCTCAAAGTGTTGCTTGTTACAAAATCTTGCAAATCCTTTAAGTGGATGTCATCAGGATCAAAAAGGCCAAGTTTCAAAAGTTCACCATTCTCTTCCTTTTTTAAAGCATGTACCATTTTTCTTTTAGTTTCCAAAGAGACATTGTCATCGAAAAATGCAAAAGAAATTAGTTTTTCTGAGAAATATCACAAATGTCTTGCGAACTTCTTCATTGCACAAGGAGAAATGTCTTTATTCACATATTCTTAATCTTTCAATTTTTTCCAGAGCAATAAATCATTTATGGGTGCAGAGCAAGTAGATTGTGCATGATACCTGTAAATTTTCACCACAAATGAGCAAACTTGACGTATTCCAGATCCTTCTTGCTTAAAGAGTTTGAACCGATCTCTAAATAAATAAATCTTGAGTGAGAATATAGCCTTCGCCAGCCATCGAGCTCAATGCAATCCACCTGGGGCCCTAAATTTAACACCTCTTTCAGGTACTCCACCTAGGAAAATGATCAAAAGCTCTAGCAGTTCTTTATAATCATCCCTGGGTTGAAAATCATGAAGTTGATTTTGAGAAAACTTGATTACTTCAGATGCATTCTCTGTTACTTTTTCATTAATTAAATCGTCAGCAATGGAAGTCTGAAATTTTCCATGATAGAGATCCACGAAGTTTTAAACCTTTTAAACAGCAGTATGTCTATTCCACTTGAAACCCCTAGTGATTTAACAACAACTTCCGTCACAGAAAAAAGTTTTGTCCAAAGAAGAGTTGATAATTGACTTCTATTATGGAATAAGTATTGCCTTTTTGGTTAAAAAATTAAATTCTGAACAAAAAAATCAATAATTTTACTAATTTTTTTTGCGTAACCATTCAATTAATTAAAGAAATACAATGTCAATATTTATTATTATCATAATTTAACACATTTTAAATTGATTTTGGTGCAATTTTCAATTAAATAAGCTAACTTTTCGGTATTACTTAGGCCTGTTAAGAAATCACAAAAAACGAAAAAATACTTTAAAAATACGAAAAAATTAAAAAATGGTAAATAAACTCGGGAAAAATTCCCAAGATGACAGTATTTACATCTTTATTTAATACTATGACTTGTTTTAGCGATAATTATGGATTCCTGTGCAGTAATTTATAATTAAATCACAAAATGTATGAAATTTCTCAATTTTTAATTTTTTTGAACTTTGGTAGCGACCCTTAAATATTTTTCAAAAATTCTGAAACTTTGGTGTAATTGCTTTTTTTATACATAGAACCAAATAAGAGGGTGCCTCGTGCAAATTTTGATAGTTCGATTTTAAGGACCACCCTAATACATACATACATACATACACTCATTGCCATAAAAAATAGCGCACCAAGAAGAAAAAGAGATATCAAAGCCAAATTTATTTCCATGATTACCTATAGTATGAAGGTTGGTTGATAAAAAATTCAGACCTCCTTGAAGTTGGGGGACCGAGAAAATCAGTAATAGGTGTTGACTCCATAGGTGTCCATAACCGCCGCTGCACGCCATGGTATTGAGGGAAAGGGGCTCTAAATGGGCTGTTGGGGATTTGAAGACCATGCTGCCTCCCAACGTAGTCAAATATTATCTGGTGCATCAGCGGACGTTGCATACCGGGCTAGATGCTCTTTCGTCATTGACCGGACTTCCTTTGTTTGCGTTGGTTCTGGAGAACGGGAAGGAAGGGGTAAAAATATATCCTATGGGGGTAAGAAGAAAGCTTGGACATAGCTCACAGCATGTGGTTGTGCATTTTTCTATTGATACTTGTCCGCAGGACAGGTCTGAAGGTAAGGACGGACAACCGGCTGCAAAACCTGAATGACTCAGCTCAGGTTGATAAAAGTACTGGTAAATCATACTCAGGAGTTGCGAAAATGGAATCCAATGCATCACCACTCCGTTAACCAGCATCACCACTCCGTGGGACGATTTGAAAATCAACAGCTGAGTGCGCTCTTTCCATTGTATCTTTAAACTAATATCCAACCGTCGTGGTGCTGACAACCGAATCGGGTTTCTTTCATAAACACAATGTCATGACATTTGGATTTTCATTTTCTTATTTGGTGCCCTATTGCAAAACAGAAAGGCCCATTTTCAGCCCCTTGTTTATAGACAAAGATGTAAGAAGCTATGCGGACCAAATGGACGATCCGCAGTACTGCAAACGACATCCATCCCCTCCGTCATGTCCTGAGTATGATTTACCAGTACTTTTACCAACCTAAGCTGCGTCATTCAGGTTTTGAAGCCGGCTGTCCGTCCTTACCTTCAGACCTGTCCTGCGGACAATTGTCAAGAGAAAAATGCACAACCATCTGTTGTGTGCAATGTCAAAGCTTTCTTCTTACCCTCCTAGGAGACATTTTTACCCTGTCCTCCTCGTTCTCCAGAATTAATGCCCGCAAAACAAGTCCGGTAAATGAGGAAAAAGCATCTAGCCGGTTATGCAACGTCCGCTGGTGCACCAGATAAAATTTGACTTCGTGGGGAGGCAGCATGGTCTTCCAATCCCTAACAGCCCATTTAGAGCCCTTTCACTCAATACCATGGCGTGCAGCGGCGGTTATGGACACCTATGGAGTCAACCCTTTTTACTGATTTTCTCGGTCCCCCAACTTCAAGGAGGTCTGAATTTTTTATCAATCAACCTTCATACTATAGGTAATCATGGAAATAAATTTGGCTTTGATATCTCTTTTTCTTCTTGGTGCGCTATTTTTTATGGCAATGAGTGTACATACATACATACATACATACATACATACATACATACATACATACATACATACATACATACATACATACATACATACATACATACATACATACATACATACATACAGACAGACAGACAGACAGACATACAGACATTGATTTATACAGAGTGTCCCACGAGAAGTGGCCCAACCCCTCTAACTTTTGAACCCCTACAGATATAGTCATGAAAGTGGGGTCTAGGTATAATAAAGTGACCATGCTCTATCCGATGAGATTACTTTCAACGCCCTCTAGCGGAGAATTTTGGAGTTAAATTTTTTATTTTAAAAACTATGTGAGGTATGTGAAAAAAGTCAGTGACTAAGTTGTAGAGCAGCATCGATTTAGTAGGAAAAGACACCTTAAGCAGAAAAATATCTTGAATAAAACCCCTTAAACACACGCTCAATTAGGTTGAAATTATGTAGATTTTACTTCTTAAAACGCTCCTCACAAGGCGAAAATGAGAAATTTTTATTTTTATGACTTAATTAAATGACTAAAAGTATTATTAATTCATTAAATTGAAAATTTCTCATTTTTGCCTCGTGAGGAGCGTTTTAAAACGTAAAATCTACGTAAATTCAAGCTAATTGAGCGTGCGTTTTAGGGGTTTTATTCAAGATATTTTTCTGCTTATAGTGTCTTTTCCTACTGAATCGATGCTGCTCTACAACTTAGTCATTGACTTTTTTCACATACCTCACATAGTTTTCAAAATAAAAATTATAACTCCGAAAGTGTCCGCTAGAGGTCGTTGAAACTTATCTCATCGGATGGAGCATGGTCACTTTACTATACCTAGACCCCACTTTCATGACTATATCTTTAAGGGTTCAAAAGTTAAAGGGGTTGGGCCACTTCTCGTGGGACACCCTGTATACAGGGTGATTCAGAAATAATCATCAATAATTGGGGGGGAGGTAGAGGGGCCCTAGACAAGCATATTTCGAATAGGGATAGTGGGGCGCAGCCTTACCGTTAAAGAGCTAGGACCTAATGTAGTGCGAGCGCGTTTCTAAAGGCCGTTTTTAGAAGGCCCGTGTAACGAATCAAAACATAATAAAATGAAAAAATCTATTGCATCAGGTAAGGAAGTATCCCTACTACTTACACCATGAATTAGATAGAATTTGAACCACTTTCTAAACCGTGGAGTGAGTTTCAAAAGTGCAATATTAATCTTTAAGTCAAAGAATGGAGTTCCCTTAATGGTATTTAGAAAAATGATGATCAGGGAAGGAATTTTCAATGATCGTAACATTGATCATTGAACCTGTTTGATCATTGAAAAATCCTTCCCCGATCATCATTTTTCTAAATACCATTAAGGGAACTTCATTATTTGACTAAGAGATTAATATTGCACATTTTAAAACTCACCCCACGGTTTAGCAAGTGCTCCAATTTCCATCACATTGAGGATTTAAGTAGTACGGATACTCATGTACCTCATGCAATAATGTTTTTCATTTTATTATGTTTTGTTTTGTCACACGGGCCTTCTAAAAAAGGCCTTTTGAAACGCGCTCGCACTACATTAGGTCCTAGCTCTTTAACGGTAAGGCTGCGCCCCACCATCCCTATTCGAAATATGCTTGTCTAGGGCCCCTCTACCTCGCCCCCAATTATTGATGATTATTTCTGAATCACCCTGTATACAGGGTGTTTCAAAATTGAGTTGCACGGCTTTTATTCGGAACCAGCGCCTCCTAGGGTCATGGAAGTTAGGTCTACCCCTAGGTAAGTGACCCTGGAAAATCCATTGAGATGACTTACAGCGCCCCTAGTGGCGAAATTAAAAAGTTTTAAAAATTAATTTAAAAACTAAAGGAGATAGAGCAAAAACCCCAGTGATAGTATTGTTGCCAACGTCAAGAAGACCTCACTGAAAAAAATTTGATCAAAATATCTTGAATATTCGTGGAGATATTAGCATGTGAAAATAGGACTTTTTCAGGGGTCAAAAAGTAAAAAGTTCGCATATTTGCAAATTTTTTTGATTAAATTTTGTGTTCTTTCATCTAAAAAAACACAAAACTACACAATAACACTGAAAAATTGGCAAATATGCGAACTTCTTACTTTTTGACCCCTGAAAAAGTCCTATTTTCACATGCTAATATCTCCACGAATATTCAAGATATTTTGATCAAATTTTTTTCAGTGAGTTCTTCTTGACGTTGGCAACAATACTCTCACTGGGGTTTTTGCTCTATCTCCTTTAGTTTTTAAATTAGTTTTTTAATCTTTTTAATTTCGCCACTAGGGGCGCTGTAAGTCATCTCAATGGATTCTCCAGGGTCACTTACCTAGGGGTAGACCTTACTTCCATGACCCTAGGAGGCGCTGGTTCCGAATAAAAGCCGTGCAACGCAATTTTGAAACACCCTGTATATAATACAGGGTGTCCCACAAAGAGCTCCCTGGTTATAAAATTAAATATCTTTTGAACAAAAATAGATAAAAATATAAAACCAACGGTGTCCTTCTAGTTATGGCTTGGAATTTCTTGTGCCAAAAGTTAAAAAATTTAGTTACTATTATTTCTAACAGATGGCAGCACAATGTCTGGAAGCTATTAAAAACGCAGTGTAACAAATCGATGCTTCTCAAAATCGATTCATTGATTTCAGATTAAATTTTTAAAACAAAATATTCGAAGATTGGTCCAAGTCTCGTTGTTATGGGAAGGGGTTATGTGTTTTATATTTCATTAGAAAAGTTGTGTCGTTAGGTTGATGTTTAGGTTGTTTGGGATTAGTTCTTTAAACCCCAAAAAAGGTGTATTAAGCTTATATGCGTTTTAATTTTAGATTAAGGAAACAAATTGAGAAAATTCTGATAATTCGGATCTGTGTGCATATAAACAGATTCATGATCATCCAACTCATCGGATCAGAATGAAACTTTCTGAAATAGAAAATTTTAACTTTATTGGTTAAAAAACAAAAGGTTAATGAAAATTTTTAAATATTTGTATTTTTATTTGAAAATACTATTCTAAAGAATTTGATTTATCAAAATTTTAATTACAGATGATCGAATTGCACATTTTTACTATGAATCGAGATTAATTGGATCGCAAATTCCTCACGTTGTTGCATAGCCCTTATTGGGATGGCTTGATGATCCTGAATTTTGTAGGGTGTCATCTTCAATTTTAATTTTGTTTAGTATTCTTTGCGCACTGGACCGCTTAATTCCTGATTGAGCTGACACCTTGCGAACTGAATTTCTGGGATTTTCTTCTATTAGTTTGGACAACGTTGAAGTGTTATCGGCAGTGACAACAGTCCGACAAGGTCCGACATTTCCAACTAGTTCATCGGCAATACTACCTGTCCTTTCAAATTTCTCGAAATAGTTTCTGATTGTTTTATTTTCAGGACTTTTCTACTTTTATAATTTTTTTTGAAAACTTCGTCTTGTGGCTGTTACGCTAAAATTAAGTTTGTAATATTCAAGTACGATAAAAACACGTTGATCAGTAGAATACATGACTAGTTATGACTGGTTTCAAAATATTCAGGATATATCAATTCTCTCAAAATTTGTTCCCCTCGTCGATTTTCGAAAAAAAGAATCTTAAAATTAATTTATATTGATATCGACAAACGCAAAAAATCTAACAAGCAATTTAGGAGTTAAAGACCATACTCCCTAAAAAAATAAAACAGTTAACCCCTTTCCATAACAATTGAACCAACCGTCGAAAATTTCCTTTTGAAAATTTAATCCCCTGTTGCACAGCTTATACCAAATACATCAATTTTACGTAATTCCTACTAGAAGACGAAATTTGGCCGTAAATGGCAAAAATTGGACAAATATTGAACGTACGAACTACTTGGGATTTTAAATCAATAAATCGATCTTGAGAAGAATCGATTTGCTATGCTCAGTTTTGAAATACGAAGCTTCCAGACATATTTATTGTGCTGCCATCTGTTAACAATAATAGTAACTAAATTTTTTAACTTTTGGCACAAGAAATTCCAAGCCATAACTTGAAGGATACCGTTGGTTTTATATTTTTATCTATTTTTGTTCAAAAGATATTTAATTTTAAAACTAGGGAGCTCTTTGTGGGACACCCTGTATATACAGGGTGTCCCACGAGAAGTGGCCCAACCCCTTTAACTTTTGAACCCCTACAGATATAGTCATTAAAGTGGGGTCTAGGTATTGTAAAGTGACCATGCCCTATCGGATGAGACATTTTTCAACGCCCTCTAGCGGAAACTTTAGGAGTTATAATTTTTATTTTAAAAACTATTTGAGGTATGTGAAAAAAGTCAATGACTAAGTTGTAGAGCATCATCAATTTAGTAGGAAAAGACACCTTAGGCAGAAAAATATCTTGAAAAAAATCCCTAAAATGCACGCTCAAATAGGTTGAATTTACGTAGATTTTACTTCTAAAAACGCTCCTCATGAGGCGAAAATGAGAAATTTTCAATTTAATGAACTAAGAATACTTTTAGTCATTTACTTAAATCATAAAAATAAAAATTTCTCATATATATTATATATATTTCTCATATATATATTGATAATATCTCTTGATTGGCGAATCTTCGTAGTATATGTGGGGGGAGAGAAGCAGTATTCCAGCTTATCATTTTAATAAGGTCTGTAGCTTGAAAATTATGTTTGGGTGGGGGTGAGGGAAACTAACTGACTTTCTTTTAGAAGCTGAGTTTCTAGCCTTAATTCTTCTTCTGAAACCTAACTCCCTTATTTTATATCCCTTTTATCTACGATTATGCTCAAAAGCAAGTTTTCAGGATGAGGAAAAAAGACATCTCATTCAATCACTGGGTCAATGATTTCTAATACTTTTTCTTAACTTTTTCTTATATTACCTCATATTGCAACCTTATATAGTAAACCTTATATATTACCTTATATTGTAAAATATCATCTTTCTTTCCTTCAAATATCTTAAGATTTTTCTTCTAATTTATGCCTTTAGATACTTTTTATAAAATTTATTTGATTTAATTTGATTTTTTAAGAGTAATGAAAATAGCATTTTTTTTCAAATTTTAGGTTCAATATGCATGCAATTTTTAACCGATTTTAAAAATTTTTGTTGCATTTTACTTCTCTACCCCAGAGGCAAGTTTTCCGCGGTATAGCGTTTCAAAATAAAAAATAATTTTTTTTTCGGCGAGATATATTGATGCGGTTTTGTTGTGCAACCAGCGAGCTCCGATCGCGAAGCGATCTGTAAAAAACGATTTAACTGCTAAGGGGTTTGGTGAGTGATAGCTAGCAAGGTAGTATATTAAAAAATGTTTTCACAATTTTTTTGTTTTATACGAAATATGTGGATTTCTGGTAAAAATGTGTGTTTTTAAGATGTTATATACTACCAATAAATTGTAAAATACCACCTTTTTTCAATTAAATATATTTTGTCCACATTTTTCTTCTATTATATGCCTTTAGATACGTTTATAGGAGTAATTTGATTTAATTTGATTTTTTTGAAAAGTTATGAAGATAGCCTAATTTTTTCAAACTTTAGGTACAATGCGCTAATGCAATTTTTACCCGATTTTAAAAATTGTTGTTGCATTTTTCTTCTTGCATTTTTCTTCATTTCGGCCCACCCTAATCACCATACCTTACCTAAGTTTAATTTGATATGATACATTAGTTGTTATCAGTGATCTTTTTCAAGCAAGTGCCCTAAATATAAAATATCCGATTTTCTCACTCTCTTACTCTTATTTTAATCTGTTATTCTATTTTTGCTCTCTCTCTCTCACTCGCTCGCTCTCTCATTTTCTCTATCAAAAAATTTTAATAATATAGATTGGTAAAGGAATGAGCAGAAGGAAAATAGCAGCTGGGACAGTTTTACAAGTTTTCATTTTACTGGGTAGACCGCAAGGGCAATTAGTAGTTCGTGCAAATTTACACCAGTATGCCCCGTCACCATCTCTTTTTACTAGTTCGGCAATAACTCACGATGTTAGTATAAAAACTAATTCTAAGTTAGTCTAAAACTACTATGTCCGCTCTAATAGAAATGGTCATTTAGTTTATAGTAATCAACTCCAGGGCTAGAATGTTTTTGATAACGGAGAAAACCTCAATATCGGATAAAAAATTTTATTTCCCATTTTTAAAAATCAGCTAGGTTATTTAATTATTTACTAAAAACTTAACACTGTGTGCTTGTGTGAGTGTTTGCAAATGATAAGGAAAGAAAAAAACACGCTAATTATACGCACATCACTAATTATTTATCGTAATTTTTATGATAATCTGTGATCATTTTCCTCTGAGTAAAATTTTTTTAGCCAGAAAAAAAGGAAAATTATTTTTGACGCGTAAAAACCCCAAAAACGGAGAGAGAGATAGGTAAACCTCAATTTATTCTGAAAATTACCAAAGAGAACGCCCATCCTCGAAAAATTAGATTGGTCGCATTGGCGAGCGAGGTGTGAACGATTTGTTTTGGCACAGTTCGAGTTTTATTTTTTGATCAAAATAATATTCATCATAAATTAATAATCATTATCGTCTAGGTAAAACCTTATCTCTCAAGAGTTATGTTGGGTGTGATTTAAATCGAAACCAATTCCGATCAAAATCTGATTATGAGTTTTAAACCTCAAATAGTTTGGCAATCAAGCATGATCAATAAATTCACACCCTGATCAATTAACTCCCCCATTCAATTTCACTCAACTTCCAAAAACCTGGACTTCAGTCGAACAGGTAAGTTGGTTGCCTCACTGGCCAGCAGATGTCGCTAGTCCCAAAAGATCAATAGAAGGAACTGTGATCTCATCCCGAAAGGAAAATTGCCTGTTTCAGTGAAGAGCAACTTTCTTCTCGCGCGGAGCGATCTGTTGGTTTTCCTGCCGATCTCCTCATCCCCATCGCTCTGTTATGGTGAGTTAGTTGCATGTGCTTCGTTCAATTTTATGATTTTTGGAAAGTTTCCTTCGTTCAGGCTCCAAATCCAGACGAAGTGGTTGTGGTAAATTGAGGTTGGAGTGTTAGGGAGATTTAAGAGTTTCTGAGTTTCAGAAGTTTGTTCGAGTTTTGAATTTACTCAGGAAAGTTTTCCTTTATAATAAGTTAGGAGTGAAAGGTTTGATCGTATGTTTTAATGTAATTTATATTTTCTGCATGAACTCTGTGGCGTTTATTTTGTGCTTATTATTTATAATCCTGCTAAGAAAACGAAAACTTTTGCGTCTACAGATCACAACAACAATAAATTTCTATGTTGGGAAAAAAATATTACCAATTCAGATTCCTTGAAAATGTGCTAAAAACTTTATTTAATTCACCATTTAAAGTTATTCTATAAATTGTCTTCTATTATTAAAAAAATTCATTATTTTTTTTAAAAACTTCTGTCTAATTTACAACTAAAAAGCTGTTTGTAACTTTCCAGTTTCATCTACAAAGTTTCTTAACTAAATTTGGATGACTTTAAAAACATCATGGGTTGACTTGTTCGTTTAAAAAAATTTAAATTTTTTATTGAAAAAGGGAGATTTCCTTGTTGGAAAAACCCCCTAGATTTCTTTATTAATTTATTAAAAAGATTAGAAATAATAATAAAGTCATGTCGTATAAAAGTTAAATTTAATGTCATTAATTTAGGTATAACACTGTGAATTTTTTTTATTATTATTTTCCTAAATTACAAACTATTTAGTCTTATTCCTTAAAGTTGATTATTTCAGTGCTTATTAAGATTCATTTAAGTCTTAATATGTGTATCTTTTAAAATCATGATTCATGTGTACTATAGAATTAATTCCTAATATACTTTATCTACAGTATGCATATTATACGAGGGTTGTTTTTTAATTAACTTCCGTTTTTCTCTTGAAAAAAATGTAGTAGGAATTTCGAAACAATTTTGGTGCTGGTAGTTAGATACATCTTTCAGGTTCAATTTGCCACCTTACTGAATAAAATCGGACATTTTTTCTATTTTTTATCGATTTTACAAGCGCGCTCCTCGAACTATTTTCCCGCCAACCCATAGAGCAGGGGTTCCCAACCGGTGGTACGCGTACCACTGGTGGTACGCGGGAACGTTTCAGGTGGTACGCGTGAGTGCGCGTTTCGGAATTATTTCTCTGAATATTATTCAAAAGTGGACAACTGGATCAGAAATTCTATTTCGGAAACCTCACCAAATGAATTGGAACTAAAAGAGAGTTATATCGATCTTTGCAGAGGATAGTTCCATGAAAGATTATTTTAAAGAGAAATCTTTAATTAACTTCTGGATCGGACGCAAAACCGAGAACCCTTTGATTTTCCGGCAAGCTCTGCTATTTTTGATGCCATTTGTTACGAGTTACTTGTATGAGAGTGGATTTTCTGAACTCTTGTACATAAAAAATAAACATATCAGAAGCAGAATAAGTGTTGAAGAGGATTTAAGAGTAAGATAAGTTCCATTACTCCTCATGTTGATATTTTAATCACAGGCAAACAACAACAAATTTCGCCCTTAAGACTATAAAAGTTTATTTTGTATGATGATTAATTTTTTGCTGAGTTTGTAATAATTTTCTATTTGTATGTTTTTAGACCTCCTATGGGTATAATAAATAAAATTGCAAATTAATACCATTTTCGTCTTTTTATTTATCCTTTATTATAAGCATGTTTATAAATAAACAAATATCTAACCATTAAATATGAAGTTTTCTCAGGAATTTAATTCAAAAAGCCTTTGTACAATTTTATAAGAGTAAATATTAAACGTTTATTAAAATATTTAGGTCTGGTGGTACGCCAAAATTTCTCAAAAAGTCAAGTGGTACGCAGGTGCAAAAAGGTTGGGAACCCCTGCCATAGAGAATTCGGCTTTTTTTCTCCCTTCGCTCCGTCCGCGAGCAGGCATAAACATTAAACAATGGGTGGGCAGGTGATCGCGGACGGTGCGAAGGGAGAAAAAACAGCGAAATTCTCTATGGGTTGGCGGGAAAATAGTTCGAGGAGCGCGCTTGTAAAATCGATAAAAAATAGAAAAAATGTCCGATTTTATTCAGTAAGGCGGCAAATTGAACCTGAAGGATGTATCTAACTACCAGCACCAAAATTGTTTCGAAATTCCTACTACGTTTTTTTCAAGAGAAAAACGGAAGTTAATTAAAAAACAACCCTCGTATGTTGAGTAATACCTATTATATGTAGTATTATTTTAAATTTATCCAATATGGATAATTTACTGATGGAATAATTTTCCTTTTTTAGATATTATAATACAGTTGTTTGTTATTAACTTTTGACAGTACTTTTAATAACTGAAACCTTATACGTCATCTAAAGCAATTTGAGTATTTTAAAATAAAATTTTTTGGTAATAAGGAACTTGCATGTGTCAGATTTTTATAAACATTAAACTGTTTCGTATGGTTTTTTGAATAGTAAAATGAAATATTTTGTCAAATTTTCAAAAAAGTGTAGAAGTAATTAAATATTTTAATTTAAAAGTTGAGAAAAAAACACGTGACTGAAAACGCGAAGTGTGTTTGCATGCACAGTGACGTAGAATCCATCGAGCCAAATTGCAATCAAAATTGAATTTCTATGTTTTAGTTGATGATTTCTTTTTTCAGAAGTGTCCGATATGAGTGTTTTAATAAATATTTACCTTCTAGACACTTCTGGTGACGGTCAGAAATCCAAGGCAAACATTTTAGGCGAAGTCCATGATTAGTGACGTCACTATGCATGCAATTAAGCGTTTTCAGTTGCTTCGAAAAACACGATTTTTAATAATTTTTTTTGCAATCGAAAAATTTCTCAATCGGCCTCAAATTTTGTGTAGTGGCTTATTTTTGCTTGAAGAATAGATTAAAAAACTAAAAAAAATAATGCAAGTTCCTTATTCTAAAAGATTACTCAGAATCTTCTAGAGAATCTGAGCACTTTGATACCAAAAATGAGTTAAATGGATCAGTAAGTTTTTCTCTGGAAACCGTTGAAACAACTTTTTTTTAAAAAATGGAGAACAAAACACATACTTTCAAATAGATTCAAAAATTGTTTTTTTAGGTACTTAAATTAGTGAAAAAGTTTATTATATGTCCCTCCTTATTTGAAAATAAAAAAGTTTCTTACTTGAAAAGTTCCATTATAGTTTAATATTAGTTGGACATATATTTTTAGTGTTCGAAATTTCCGAGAGCGTATTTTTTATGTCTTGTATATATTGAAACGTGATTAGGGGAGTTTCCACAACAACAAATATAACAAAATAAAATGTAAATAAAATATAAATAAATTATAATTAATTATAATTTAAATATTAAAAATTTAAATATTATTATACTCCTGTTCATAAAAAATGCAACACCATGAAGGACTTGTTAGATTTTGATGAAATTTACACAGAAAGTGATCTTTGTGGATGTAAATAAATGATATAATTTTCAGAACAAAGGAATAAAATTAAATATCAAAAATTGGTGTTAAATGTCTTCCATACGCGCTGCAATGAGAGCCTCTATACGACAGGTCATCGAATCTGACAGATTGAAATTTTGACTGAGGAGGTGATTTTCATCAAAGATTCATCCCAAATCCAAAGTTTGCCAATATTGGCAACATAACAAGTATTTTGAGTATAAGAAAAAACCAACGATATTTTAGTCAAACTCCATAGGGGAAATTTTGGGTGAAGAAGTTTGTCGAAAAAGAAACAGTTTTTATTGGATGTAATGGAAGTTTGAAACATCCCAAAAAACATGTGTACGGGATTTGTTCTGACGAATTACAGCTTCAGGATCACTTCAAAGGTAGGGTATAACTTTTGGCTCCAAAATTTTTTAGAAAAACTTTTAAGAAATAAGATTGCCCTCATTTTTTATCTAATGAGGTTGCCCATAGTACCCAATAGTTCTCCAGGTCAAAACACTTCACTTCTTCACCACAGACTCAAGATAAACCACTCCAAAAATGGCGATTTTTGGCAAAGCGTCCAAACCCAATTTTGGTGTCATTTTAACCAAAATTGAAGGGGGATTTGTTTTAAGGACCCATCGTTATCAGTAATCATGCGAAACTTTTTTTCTCTGGATCTCATGGTAGCTTTATGCACCGATGGAATTCCATCAATGGAGCGCTGTAAAGAACACGATACTTGGTGAATTTTGGTGCAATGACGACCGATTAACTTACGGGGCAGACATTGATAGACCTGTAACAGTATTCTAACAATTTGAAACAAGTCGAAAAGTCACTCAGTGATCCTGCGCTGCCATGCGGATGAAGTCTCGTTCATCCTGTGCTGCCGTGACTATGAGGGGTCCAGACCCCAATTTTCAACTCGCCTTACCATCTTTGGACCTCTGCTTTCAAACCCATATCACTATTGTCCTGTTTCCATTTATCTGAGCAGCGGTAAAACAGTGTGAAAAACACCCTTCCTGGAGGCCTAAAACTAATCATCTTTTAAACTCGGTTAATTGTTAATATGGCATCCTTTAAGGTCTAAGAGGTATAAAAACATCTAATGACAAGATAATCAACGGCAGACAATCTTTTTACAACTCCTTAACGTCCTGTTAGAGCCCCCATATATACGACTAAATCAGTGGTTGAGAAGATACTGCTCAGCTCACGCATGTGCTGTAGCTCTGAATTTATTATCATTTGATAAGCAAACCATAATGAACATGCCCTGAAAATTTCAAGTTGATCGGACAATTCCTTCTTGGTGTTGCATTTTTTATGAACAGGAGTATATATTAAAATATAATTAAAATACTAGTTAAAACAACAAAAATATAAAAAATTCTCTTTAAAAAGAAGCCTACTAACAATTTTTAAATTCATATTACTAAACTAAAGATAATTTATTAAATTATTTTGAATATTTAAAACCAGTGAAGTGTTTTCTATTGTTTAATTGTTCATTGCTTTCTAACTGCGACCATAGCCTAAAAAATGAAAATATTTTAATATTTAATTTTTTTAATCCAACAGCTTACTCGGAATCATCATAAGAATCCGGACTTTTTGATGCAAAAAAAGTGTTATACGGATCAGTATTTAAATAGTTTTTCTCTGGAAATCGTTCAACAAAAACTTTTTTTAGAATAGAATATATTTTTGCATTTTAAATACGAAATCAAATCTTATCAAATGTATTTTAATTTATTTTCTAAGGATCGCTTGGTTTCATAAAAAGAAAGAAATATAAAACTTAAATTGGACTTCACACTTTCAAAATGAACGAAATAACGATTTTGTTAAACGTGAAAAATAAATTTTTAATTAAAAGTAGAAAAATGGACTTATTTTGAAAATTCCTACGGGATATTTTAATTCACGTGAATATAATTATTCAAATATTTTGAATATTCAATTTTTTTGAAATTCCAGTAACCCACGGACGAGCAGTTGCTCCTTTGGGATAAAAATTTATGGATCAATGTATTTTTTCCCCTATTTTTCTCTTTTTTCTTTTTTGTCATAGTGTATTGTATTTTGTTTATTGCAATAAAACTTGATTAAAATAGCCAATGAACACATTTTTGAAATATTTGGACTAAGATAACTTTTTAAATCAACGGCACATATAAAAATTATTCATTTATGAAACAAAATTAATATAATGGTGTGATTTGATCTATTCAGTGTTAATGATATTTGTAACTTGATAACCTTCACATTTATTTTAGTATGGATTTGTAAATCACGCTCTTGAACTTCTAATCGTTCGAAACTTTGGAGAAGAAGTATGGGAACAAATAAAGTAAGCATTGACTTTTTCTTCCAGTTTCTCAATAAAAAAAACTTGCATACTACAATTTTAAAAATAAGAATGTAGAAAACTGCAGAGTAAATTTCAGACATGGAACGGTTGAAGAAAGGGATTATATGCATTATTTTCCGCCGGATCTAAAAAGACGCTCATTTTGAAGTATACTTAACGTAAACTACTCTTGATTTTTCTAGATGTATTTAATTTTTTTGTTTACAGTAAGATGCATCTCTGTGAATTTTGATATGGCAAATAAGGAAAAAATGTTTTTTAGTAATTTTAAAAAGATGTTTTTAACCCTTTATCTACTGACGGTGCTACATACTTACATGTCCCACCAACTTTAAAATTACATGGAATACTTACTTATTAGGTGAAAACCATTTAAAAGACCTAACAGTACCTTTTAACAATATTTTTAATGCACACATCAAATAAATCCGGATAAAAATTTAATTGAATTAAAATGTATGCAAAAACTTTCATCAAAAATGTATTGAAACAAAACAGTTTTTCATGTAATATTAAAGTAAGAAAAATAGTTTAAAAAATCTGGAATCAAATTAAAGAGAAAAATATTCATGAAATTAAAAAATTAAAAAGTACTATTTTTAAAATACAACCACTTTTTTATTTATTGTGTTTATGATCCAAACTGTATTTATAAATAAACCTTGCCTGGAACCTAGTGATACCAAAATACTGGCTGAGATAGTGCTCGCTTTGATTTAATTCCATGTCATATGAACTATATTTTCATGGGGCATCTCAAAAAATTAGTTCTGCAATGAAAATACTATACTACCGAAATATTCATATGAAAACGTCAAACGTCAACAGAATAGTCTCAAGCCTATTTATTATGAACCTACTATTAAGAGTGATAATTTTTTATTATATTTTTTGCCTTAACATTTCTGCATCTTTTTAAAGCCATAAAAAATAAAAACATTGAGAGATAATACCTGCTATTAGATAGTAAATTGTGTTAGGTTTGAAAAACATAGTTTAAAAGGATAAAGTCAAAAGGGTTTTTTTTAAGAAGTCATTATTAGTATTTTTTGCAGATTTTTACCCCTTTACTTTTTCAATTTCTTTATTTGTAATATAGAAAAGAAGCAGAAATTGTGATGGAAGGACAGTTTTTAGTGCGAATCATTTATGAAGATGATCTTACTTACCAGATAGTAGCCGCAGCAGAAAAATGCTTAGGTAAGGCATCCTTAACTACTTTGCTTACGTTTTCTTTTCTAAAAATCCACTGTCTTAACTACTGAAAAAGATATCATAGTTACTCTGCCATGGTATGAAAGCTTGAAACTCGAGAAAAAGAGAAAAAAATCATTTAAATTCTATATTTGGTAAATGAAAAGCCCCCTAATATAATGAAAATATATATTTTCACACATTTCTTTAACTTTTACTGGGGACGTACCAAATATAATCTAAAATTTTATTCGAGACTAGTTCTTAAAGAGCTTTTTACCTTCTTCTATATTCTGCGTATGTTTTATACGAACGTGCTTTAGAAAGTTTGGAACCAAAGAGAAACACTCTATTGAATCACCCAATTACTAATCAAAAAGCATTAACATTTTTCAATAAATAGGTCCCCTTATTTCAGTAGGGTGATTTCTGGTCAAACTTCGGACCCACGGTCCAGACCTTGCTCAGGTTGAGGTTACGTTTAATCGGCCAGTTTCGTTTACTTTAAAATTTCAGGACTTATTAAGCTACCATTTTTATCAAACCTAAATTTTTCAGAGATAGATCAGACATTATATTCTTAACATAGAAGACTGCTAATTACTTTATCGGGCAATGGGAAATTCCAGTATTTTTATTTATTTTTTTAATCGATAGAGTTATCCAAGAGAGGAATATAATTAATTTTTTAATTTCGATAGATTTTTATTTTTTAATTTAATTTCAAAGTTTGACTTAAAAAAAGGTCGTGAAAACAGCTTGTGATGTCGTTCAATCCGAAATATTCAGTATTCAAAGCTATTGTTGGTTTTCTTTTTAAAGTAAGGCCAAAACAGATCTGCAGTCATTCAATTCTAAATAAGTGTAAAGGGAATTTATTTTAAAATTTTTTGAACTTTTCACGGTGATTTTTGAATTTAGAACCAATTCTTTTACTGGAAAAATGCATTTTTTTCTGTTTTCATAAAATACTGGTTATTCCGATTCACTCCCCATAGCAATGGCATGTTCAGATCCATGCCTTCAGCCATCTCTTGTCTTCCTCAGGCATCGCCGCCGCAGATATCCTGGAGCTGTTCGGGCGCATGTTCTTCGACTTCTGCCAGGAGTCGGGCTACGACCGTATCTTGCGTGTGCTGGGAGCTACACCGAGGGACTTCTTGCAGAACCTGGACGCGCTACACGACCACTTGGCCACCATCTACCCGGGCATGAGAGCACCTTCCTTCCGATGCACGGAACGAGATGGAGCCCTGCTGCTGCACTACTACTCGGAAAGGGCAGGCCTTGAGCCTATCGTTATTGGCATCGTTAAGGTTGGCCACACTTTATTTATCAATCCCTTCTGCTCAGATAGGTCTAACATGATTAGACTGTAAGGTAAATCAAAAAATACTCTTTTATACTCTATTCATTTAGAATTGGCGCTTGAGAAATAGTGCTTTCCCCCACGCTAGAATCGTAACCACAGTTACGCTCTTCGCACAGCCAATAGTAAGCCTTTTTCGTCACTTTGACGAGGATAGTTGCTATGGTTACCGATTGGTGGTGGGGAAGGAAATATTTTCAATCGCCAGTGTTCAGAATGAACAGAGTATAGTTGATGATGCGCTATAGTGCGGAAAAGTAGTCTAAGGTAGCAGAGGGCACCTGTGATTTTTTTTCAGAATTTTCAGATGATGTCTTTAGGACTTTGACTCGATACACCCTATTGGACAAGTAGTCCACTGAAAATAGCGAAAAATAGGGCTAAACCTCAAACAAATTGCAATAGAAGGTTTCTCAACGGTTTTCACTTAGAAATGACCTCAATAATAACATACTAAAAATCGGCCAAAATCGGCCAGGGGGAAGTTTAATTTTTTTCAAATTTTTAAAAAATGGCTGAAAAAAAATTTAAAAAAAAAACCAAAACAATAATATAGACATGTGATACATGTTTATAGGTTATTTTTGAGTGCTGAAACCGAATATTGCATTTAGTTTGGAAAAAAATTTAAATTTCAATTTTTAAAATTAATTTGAATAATTAGCTATATGAAAAAATTAAAAAAACCCTAAAAACCTAACAAAAACATCCAAAGAGATAAATCCAACGGTTTTCATTTAGAAATGACCTAAATATTAACATACTAAAATTTAAAATTTTTACGAGTTAAAGAAGTTAATTTTTTTTTCAAATTTCCATTTTTTTTTGCGAAAAATGCATTTTTTTTTTCAAATTTGTGCAAAAAACTTTAGAGGCTTTTGAAAAGGTCATTTTTCGGTGGATATTGTCCACAGATAGTTATATAATGAAAAACCGGTGGAATTGACTCTCAATGAATTAGTTAATTATTTTAAATTCTGATGTAAATATGCCAAAGTATTACCTTTTTTCACATTTGTACTACATTTTACCAATTTCAAAATTTTAAATAAAATAATTAACTAATTCATTGAGGGTCAATTCCACCGGTTTTCCATTATATAACTATCTGTGGACAATATTCACCGAAAAATGACCTTTTCAAAAGCCTCTAAAGTTTTTTGCACAAATTTGAAAAAAAATGCATTTTTCGCAAAAAAAAATGGAAATTTGAAAAAAATTTTACTTCTTTAACTCGTAAAAATTTTAAATTTTAGTATGTTAATATTTAGGTTATATCTAAATGAAAACCGTTGGATTTATATCTTTGGATGTCTTTGTTAGGTTTTTAGGGGTTTTTTAATTTTTTCATATAGCTAATTATTCAAATTAATTTTAAAAATTGAAATTTCAATTTTTTTTCCAAACTAAATGCAATATTCGGTTTCAGCACTCAAAAATAACCTATAAACATGTATCACATGTCTATATTATTGTTTTGGGTTTTTTTTAAATTTTTTTTCAGCCATTTTTTTTAAATTTGAAAAAAATTAAACTTCCCCCGGCCGATTTTGGCCGATTTTTAGTATGTTATTATTGAGGTCATTTCTAAGTGAAAACCGTTGAGAAACCTTCTATTGCAATTTGTTTGAGGTTCAACTCTATTTTCAGTGGACTAAAGGTGAATGGGAAGATATACGGAGAAGGGCATTTATTTCAAGATATTCCTTTATTCTTTTAGAGGTAGATGATGTTATCATGACCATCAGGCACAGTGCACGCTTTGTTTGCAAACATTATACGAATAATGAACCTTTTTATAGATTCTTATTAAAACCAGTGGGCCTTGTCAGTGGTCGTTTCCAGTCCCTGGATTCTAGCTTTAAACATGATGGTGTGACAAGGTTTAACACAGTTAGTTTTAGCAGACATTGGGATTGGAGTATTTTGTTACGAGGGTTTAGAGGGAGAGAAAACAAAACCCAACTGTTTTGAAATCCTTCTATCAAAAACTGAAGTTTAATGTGTTTAAATAGTTGGGGCCTTCTGTTTTGTATTACTTCTGTTTAATTACTTACTGTTTAATTGTTTAATTACTGTTGTATTACTTCTGTTTAACGAAGCCTCTTTCTTCCATATAATACAGACTTTCTAATGCAATAATCAAGCAATATTACCAAAAATATAGTTTCCCTTAGAACTAAGTATAAATCTAAACTATTTAATCCAGGCAGTGGCATCAAAACTACACAACACGGAAGTAGAGGTCGAGATGGTCCAACAAAAAAACTCCACCTGTGACCACGTCCAGTTCTCTATCGTCGACCGGACTGCATCCAAGAGCCAGGCTGACCAAGACACTGAAGAATTCGAAGCCCTGTCCATGGAAAAGAAAATAAGTCCAGCCACTTTCTGTCGAGCATTTCCTTTCCATGTGCTGTTTGACAGAGACCATCTGGTCCGGCAAGTGGGCACATCGGTGGCTCGAGTGTTCCCGGCCCTGACTCAACCCACGTGCCGCATAACGGACATCTTTGAGATGGTGCGCCCCCACCTAGTCTTCACTTTTGAAAATATCCTGTCTCACATCAACACTGTTTTCGTCCTGAAGACGATAGAAAAAGAAAACAGTGAACAAGGGTAACTAGGACGTGTGCTGTATTTTGTACGCATTCAAAAAATATATGCATGCTCAAATTAGAGTTAAATTAGCTCTGTGTGGCTTTAACTAAATATTATTTCTAGTATGCGTCTGAAGGGCCAGATGTTATACGTACCGGACATGGATGCCATGTTGTTCCTGTGTTCACCGAGTGTCCTGAACCTGGATGACTTGAACCGAAGGGGCCTTTTCCTTAGTGATATCCCTCTTCATGATGCCACCCGTGATCTCGTTCTGTTGTCCGAGCAATTTGAAGCAGAGTACAAACTCACCAAGAACCTGGAGATTCTAACTGATAAGCTTCAGAACACCTACAGGGAGCTAGAGGACGAAAAAAAGAAAACAGACAAGTGAGTTAATATTTCTTCATTTTAAGCTTTCATAACTGTAAAATATCCCATTCGGTAAAGAAAAACTTTTAAGGATCCAAACAAAGACTGTTAGAGTTAGCCGAGTAAATTTATAATGTAAAGACCCGTCATTAAGAATTTGTGTTAAATTTTCAGAATAAAACTTAGAATGTGCTTCAAATAAATCTCCCATATACATTTGCAGCTGACGAGCATTTTTATGGGTCATGATTCATGTTGTTTAGTCATAAAATTAGTTGCTTATTGCATGATAGCTATCAAATTTAGGGGGGTGTTCAAATTCCTAGGCATAACTACCATTTTCTACAGAAACCTCCCATAAATTGAATTCAAGACCCCGAGCCTCAGTTAAGTTGTCTATCAATGCGTATTGAAAAGAACAGCCTTCAATCAAATCAGTTTATTCATTATGATTACAGGCATAAATTTCTGATACCTCGTCCTTTTGCTATCTTTTTATCTACATACCAGGTTGTTATACTCGATTCTGCCGCCCTCTGTTGCCAATGAGTTGCGTCACCACCGACCTGTGCCAGCTAAGAAATACGAGTGTGTCACTATCCTCTTCAGTGGCATCGTAGGATTCAGCCAATACTGTGCAAGGAACTCAGATTCTTCCGGAGCCAAGAAGATTGTACAGTTGCTCAATGACATCTACACCACCTTCGATGTGTTGACCGACCCAAAAAAGAACCCTAATGTGTATAAGGTAATGAAATTTGTGTTCTCAAATTCTATTAAGCAATTTATTATTGATTCTTATCTACGGTTTTTTACTCTAAGGTGGAAACAATAGGTGATAAGTACATGGCAGTTAGCGGTCTTCCTGAACCATGTGAAAGCCATGCCAAATGCATAGCCCGCATGGCACTAGACATCATGGACTTATCAAAAGAGGTCTCAACTGCTGAAGGAGACCCCATAGTAAGCACACATTACTCAATCTCCACTCATTTCAATTTAAATGCTTGTAATTGAGTTCTAACTCAAACAAAAACATTTCTTTCGTGATTTACAGAAGGTTACAATAGGTATTCATAGTGGAGAGGTGGTGACAGGTGTCATTGGTAAACGTATGCCTCGTTACTGTCTCTTTGGAAACAGCGTGAATCTCACCAGCAGGACAGAAACTACAGGAGAGCCAGGAAAGATTAATGTGTCCGAAGAAGCTTATAAGTACGTGACATTTCGATTTAAAACGAATCTATCAGCCATTTGAAAACTATTCAAAATAAATGTTCGAAATACTTAGCTCATGCCATGATACTATTTCTTAAGTTAGTGAAATTAAGAAAGTTGGAGAATACAATCAAACCCCTATTAAGTGAACCCCGGATATAATGTAACGAGACCCCTTCAAAAATATCGATTATTCTTTTTCTTATAATTTCTGGATTTTTAACTCCTAGGGGACACCAAAATTCACCAATTGTTTTATAATAGTCCCGAAAGTGGCCAATTTTCCTATAGCACCAATTACAGAAGGAAAGAGGTTGACGGTTCCCCTTACATGCGTTACTTGGTTTATAGTATATGTTACGGGCAAAGTGATTAATTGGGCATTATCAATAATGCCCAGAGTGGAGACGGGCAAAAAGATAAATTTCAGTGATAAACATACAGGGCCGGATGCAACTACGTTCTGCGGTGATTTTGGGACCGGTCGGTCCATGCTTTTCCCCTCTTTGATTAATTGCAGTGGCGTCTTGGTGATACCCCGGTTTCGCCGAAAACCGTTTTTCCTTCCCCCCTTGTCGAAAAAATCCCTACTATCCCCTCTACCCTCCCCCCTTAATCACCGATATTTCCCTCACATTTCGGGATCGGGCAAAGAAATCGATTCTGGAGTAGAATCGAATGCATTTTCCCAATGGAAACCCTGTGGTGCACTGACCCTGTGACAGTTTTATGACTTGTAACTCTTCACACCAATTTCTGACGCCCTTTGATATCCTGTCTTTTGTATTGGATAGTGTATACTAAGCCAATTAGTTGGTTTCTTAGAAAATGGAGTGATACCCCAGTTTCGCCGAAAACAGTTTTTCCTAAACGTTCTAAAACTAAAATTTCGCATTAAATCCGTGATTTCACCGCAGAGGGATTAAGTAGTATACCCCATTACCCCATGCAAAATCTTTTTCATTATTTTAAATGATAAAATTTAAGGAGAGATATTAATTTGTACACAAACGAATTTACATAGTATTCCATTTTTTACAAAGATAAATTGACTGTACACTGTACGTATAAATTATTTAGCTTAACGAGGTGCTTTCGAGTATTAAAGATTGGAACCAATTTAAACAGTTTCCCCGAATACCATCTACATTTCATTTATACAGAAAACAATCTCGTGATTTAAGCTGTCTTAAGCTTTACTAATATTCAGGGATATTTATTGCATCAGCCTGTTCTTATTAAGATTATTTGTTTGGGAAAAGGATAATTCACTAAGCGATTTTTTTCACAACAAACGATAATTTTTACACGAAAATCAAAATGGAGGGTTGTAAAAAATTTGATATTATCTAAAAATTCATAATCTTTAATGATTAAAGGTATAATGACCAGTTATAGAACGTAAACATCTACAAAATTTGATTTGAGAATTCTATTTTACTTAAAAATGATTGATACAAGTTGAAGTGTCAATATCTCCAATTCGAATATTATTGAAATTCACAATGCCAATACTGTACAATACAAGTACATCAAGGTAATCATCACTAGGTATGAGATCCAATGCTAAATTTATATTTAAATCTTCTCCCCGATTATCAAGGTTAATAGAATACTACAGGTTGGCTCATTAAATGTGTATATTCAACAATGAGAAAAGCTTATTGACGGCTCCTGTCTTAGCATTATTGAAATTACTCGCTCGTCCTAAACTTTTTCTATTAATTTTTTAGCTGATTTAATATTAATAACTGTATATTTTATATTGATTTAGTTGTTGTATATAAGTGGAAATAATTTTAAAAGTCAATAATCTCTTTTCAATTTTCAAAATTTTTTAACGTCAAAATTCTGTTTGAAATAAAAATAGTAAGATGAGAGATATTGTTTTTCTTGATTTCATCAAACTGAGTTGACATCTTCACTTATAACATTTTCTTTTTATAGTATATATTTAAATATCTAGATTTCCTAAGAAGAAAATATGCATACATAGACAAAAAACACAGAAAGTTATAAAAATATTGGAATTATGCATTCATTATATCTGGAGTTCTTTAAACAGAAGAAGGAGAATTAAGTTACTTAAATAATAGACTGTTGTACCTTGGAAAAAAAATTTCGTTTAACTGTTTTAATACAGATAAAATGCCATTTCGACCAATTTAAGTACCTCTCCAACCTTAATAACATAGGGTGATATTTTTTATTAGCTCAAATCTTAAAAATTGGATTTTCAATTGTTTTTTTTATAACTTGATGAAATTTGTGTGCATAGTTACAACCTGTTTTCCCTATGGACAGACTCAGTTGTACCTGTCGACACCCATAAAAAGGGAAGTTTTAGTTGAAAAATTTATTGATGCATCACCTTTAATGCTTTAATTTAAAATTTGAAAAATTAGTTTAGATTTTAAAATGCTTGATTTTTTATCTAAAAATTACTAGAAAATAATCCCTGAGAAATAGATAGCCATTTAGAAGTAATTAAAATGCATTATTGAGAATTCCTATTAACAAAACCCGATATAAAAACGCCGATTAGCCAGGCACATCAAGAACGTGTCCGTAGGTACAACTGGTGTCCAAAGGTACTGTATAAGGTGTTTTCGCATTAAAAATTCTGCAAGGTATAAAAAATACAAAAATAATTTAACTTAAACTTTTTCCTCTTTCGATTACTCTTGTGTTGCACCAATATTCACCATTTACCCCCATAAGGCTTATAATTCCAAAAAAGAAAAAAATCCTTACCCTGATGTTGGTGGTATCTCTGTTCTAAATTAGGCAGACCTTACCGCATACATTCTCTGACTTTCATCTACAAAATTTTCTACAAAAATTTTTCTCTTTACGTTATCTTACCAATATTTGGCCGCAAATATTAAATACTGAGTTCCTCTGCTAAAAATTTATTCCAATCTAATACTTTCTTATATTAGCCTAAAATTTATGACGCAGCTAAAAATATTAACTGCATTTTTTTATTTAAATGAAAGTAAAGAAAGTTTCCCATCTTCACTTTTAGTTTAAGCGATACAAGTTAAAACACTGCACTTTTTGATGATGGGATGAAACTTGGTACACTGATTCTATAGGGACCATAGGAATGAGTTTTTGATCAGGAGTCTGCCTCAATTTCCCTTAGAATTCAAAATATTTAACTTTTTGTGAAATTTTTAAATTTGCGTTTTACCAGTTAACTATCACACTTTTCAACATGTGAGGTGACTTTTCTATACAATTTGAGGTCGTAGATTACAATTATGAAGTCAAAAATTTCATAAAAGTGGTTTTTGATATGTTTTTTTTTAAAAACTAAATTTAAAATGTTTAAAAACACAATGCTAAACGTAAGTTGGTATCTTGAAATTTTTACCATATATTAAGCTATTCGTAACTATCATAAATCCAAAATTTCAAGGCTTTTCGTTTATTATTAACCGAGACAGGAGACTTTGAATTTGGAAAATTTTCAAAATGGCGGCCATGTTGGATGCGAATACTCATCGAAAACTTCCCATAACTCGGTAAATTTTTGGTCAAAATGAAAAGATAAAACCTTTTTTGAAAGAAGAGCAAAGTCACTCCCCTATTAAAACATTAAAAGAGCAATAAAACTTTTTTAAATTGGTTTTAAATGAACTCTAAGATAGATTAATACTTTACTATGAGAAGCATATTAGACGCTTCAAAAAATGCTTTCTTGGTGAAAAACAGTTCTAAATATTTTACTAAATGTTCACCCTCAAATAAATTTGCGACATTAAACCATTTGAAGGAAAATTTTGCCTTACAAGCGCCTGGGTGCAAACGCGAATATACTTAATAAACGCGCGCTTCAAATGAACTTTTTCTATCAAAGAATAAAAAAATTGTACTTCGTATTAGGATTTTCGAACTCCATGTTGAAGAAACAAGCATTCTTCATCCTAGGTATCAGAAAAAAATGCATAAAATTCAATTTTTCAGGTTAAAAAATTGCATAAAATGCAATTTTCAGGTTAAAAAAAATTACCTTTTAGACGAGAATTTTCAAGCTTTTCTATTTAATGCATTAAAACATGAAACATCGTTGACATCCCATGATATATTCATAATATTCAAACTCTTACCGAACACTTTTAAACAGCTATTAATCGTTGTGTACTTGCTATATTTTTATGAAAATCGAGTAAGGGAAATGCATCAATCATTTCTTTTAATAATAACACCCTTTGAACCTAAAACATTTTGTTTTTAATCATTATATCAAATAAATTGAGACAATGAAACCTAGAGATTTAAATCACAACAAAGCTTATAAAGAATAATCAACTTACATTGTAAGAAGAAAATATGAATTAAGCCTTTTTTATTTTATAAGAACTTTAGTTTTAGAAGTCAAGACTTACCAACAAGTATAGGATAGTTATTTTCAATATCTGTAGGTATATATTCATTAGAAATTAAGAATATCGGAATATATCCAAATCTTTCGCTAATAATCACCGTACATTCATTTGTATTTCATAAATAAGTATATATGTCAATATGATAAACTTACCTGTATGGAGAAATGGAAAAGAAAAGTAAGGATTTTTCTTATTATTAACTAGCTGGTATGCCCGGCCTTGCACGGGTGGAGATATAGCTTTATTTTTTTTTAATTTTCAATACATTCTATTACATCTTATTTTAAAGGGTGAAAAGTATTAAATTCCATCCACTTGTTAAACCTACTAATTTTTAATGGTTTCTACATTTAACCGCATGATCCCCATAAAAACAGAAAAATTAGAAAAAAAATATTCCCATTTAGAGCCCTTGAGTAATTATACAGGATTTGAATTAAATTTTTCTGTGAAATTATTCAATGGTTAAAGCATATTCCCTTTGCAATTAAAAAAAACAATATTTCAGGTTGAAAGGGATTTAACATTTGCAACAGGGTTTTTTTTAAACACTTTCTTAGAGCAACAATATGATCTTTTGATACTATTTTAACAACAATGCTATTCCATGAATTTTTTTATTTAAAAGCTAAATGAAGTTTCAAATTAAAATATACTTAATAACCAGTTTTAAAATTTTAAATTTCATTTAATTATATATTTAGATTATTATCATAATTTTTAAATAGATTTGTATCTAGTTTTTCTTTTGAAAACTTGCTATTTTTGCATTATGTTATTTTTGTAACAATGGGGTTCGCAGATCTCTTCTGGAGGAGAAATAAAGCTATTTCAGCAAAATCACTATAAAAAGGGTCAAAAGAGGGTCAAGGGGTCGTTCTAGAACTTCGAAACATAGCCTTCCGTTTTCCTTGGGTTTTTTTACGTAGGTATACCCATTTTGGTGCCGATCGGATGAAAACTGTGGATTTCTATAAAGGATATACACACACACACACATACATTGACTTTTATTATTATTAATGAGAGTCGTAGAGGCAATATATTTTACAACGTTTTTATTAGGTCGCTTTCAATCTTGTCTGTCCGTCCGTCCGTCTGTCTGTCTATCTGTCTGTTCGGGAGGAATTTAGTAATCAATTTTAATTACAACGTTTTTATTAGGTCGCTTTCAATCTTGTCTGTCCGTCCGTCCGTCTGTCTGTCTATCTGTCTGTTTGGGAGGAATTTAGTAATCAATTTTAAACATACTTCCTCATGAGCTAGAGACTTGAAATTTTGAACATAGCTCAGATCTGGATGACAATACGATATTATCTCGTTAGTTTGGTTCAATTTGCTGTCCCTGAACCCCCAGGGGGACTTAAAGTTTAGAAGTCCAACTATAGGACCTTATTGTTAAAAAATCATTGTTGTGCAGTTTGCCTCCTCTCGTTATCAAGATGGCTTTAGAAGTGTTGTATAAAATATTAGTAAAATGAAAATTTGTAGAATAAAAGTAATACACAGTACATGCAGTACTTCATGCAAGTTTTGTGTATTTGTAATACATCAAAGGGACTGACTTTATTAATTAGTTACTGACAAGTTTGTCACCAATATATTTTTTAAAACACTTTTTTATATTACTAGTGTTTCAAAAATTTCCAACGTCTTCTGAATAATAGCTAAAAGCAAAAACTGTGCAATGATTTTAACAAAACAGAGTAAAGCCATATGTTATAGTTAAAGTTCAGAAAAAACACTTTTTTGTTTTATTATAAAGAGAAAGGAATCAAATTCTTGGAAGGCGTTCAGGGGTTCTGGTCGCGAATTCTAAACTTTACACAACAAAACTAAAAACCAGAAAATAATTAATGAAAAAAACCTTTTTAAAGAGCAACGTTTTTAAAATGCACTAAAAAGTATAAAATAATATTTTTACAACTGCTTGTAAAACGAAAAACGTGGGGATCATGCATTAGGTATTTAATCCTACTTTATTTCATCATTCATTTAAATAATTTTTAAATGTGCATATAATGGTAAAAAGAGTGACAAGAGTATTGGCTGTAAATATTATTGCATGATCCCCACGTTTTTCGTTTTACAAGCAGTTGCAAAAATATTATTTTATACTTTTTAGTGCATTTTAAAAACGTTGCTCTTTAAAAAGGTTTTTTTTCATTAATTATTTCATGTAAGAACATATAAAATGTGTTCACACCATGATCGATCGTTGATCGAAACATTGTTTTCATTTTTTTGGTTTTTAAAAAAAGCGTATATATTTTTCTTGAGAATTTGCATATTTTCTAAATTAAATAGATTTTAAAAATAAAGCAAATAAAGCACGTAAATAGAAAAGCTTGAAAATTCTCGTCTAAAAGGTAATTTTTTAACCTGAAAATTGCATTTCATGCAATTTTTTAACCTGAAAAATTGAATTTTATGCATTTTTTTCTGATACCTAAGATGAGGAATGCTTGTTTATTCAACATGGAGTTCGAAAATCCTAATAGGAAGTACAATTTTTTGATTCTTTGATACAAAAAGTTCATTTGAAGCGCGCGTTTATTAAGTATTTTCGCGTTTGCACCCAGGCGCTGGTAAGGCAAAATTTTCCTTCAAATGGTTTAATATCGCAAATTTATTTGAGGGTGAACATTTAGTAAAATATTTAGAACTTTTTTTCACCAAGAAAGCATTTTTTGAAGCGTCTAATATGCTTCTCATAGTAAAGTATTAATCTATCTTAGAGTTCATTTAAAACCAATTTAAAAAAGTTTTATTGCTCTTTTAATGTTTTAATAGGGTAGTGACTTTGCTCTTCTTTCAAAAAAGGTTTTATCTTTTCATTTTGACCAAAAATTTACCGAGTTATGGGAAGTTTTCGATGAGTATTCGCATCCAACATGGCCGCCATTTTGAAAATTTTCCAAATTCAAAGTCTCCTGTCTCGGTTAATAATAAAGGAAAAGCCTTGAAATTTTGGATTTAAGATAGTTACGAATAGCTTAATATATGGTAAAAATTTCAAGATACCAACTTACGTTTAGCATTGTGTTTTTAAACATTTTAATTTTTTAAATTTAGTTTTTTTAAAAAAAACTTATCAAAAACCACTTTTATGAAATTTTTGACATCATAATTGTAATCTAAGACCTCAAATTGTATAGAAAAGTCACCTCACATGTTGAAAAGTGAAAAGTGTGATAGTTAACTGGTAAAACAAGAATTTAAAAATTTCACAAAAAGTTAAATATTTTAAATTCTAAGGGAAGTTGAATCGTACTCCTGATCGAAAACTGATTCTTATGGTCCCTGGAATCAGTGTACCAAGTGTCATCCCATCATCAAAAAGTGCAGTATTTCGCCCTTTTTTGCTCTTAACCGCTCCGACTAAGGCTCGCGCCACACTACAAGCGTCTCGAAACGCCCGAATCGTAAATCAGATAGGGAGAAAGCATGGAGTTCAGCCTGAGACTCCCCCTATCTTGACAGGAATCTTGATTCCTGTCAAGATAGGGGACTAGGCTTTCCCATGCTTTTTTAATGGTGATTAATGGGTCGCGCGGTCATAAGACGCTAGGTCTGACTTGACACTAATACACGCTGGGGGGAAGGGGTGGATAAAGATAAAGGAGAGACAGAAGTTAGAGGAATATAAAAAGACTGAAGGAGATAGATAATTGAGAGATCTAAATATTTTTGAAGAGCTAATTTGGTGTGTTACAATCCAACCATATCACTTATCACTATAATAATAATAATAATATCATCTTTCCTCATAACATACTTTGACATAATAACCTCAAACATAATAACCTTTGACCTCATAACAGGTGTCTGATGGAACCGGAGAATTTCGACCCTCATTTCCATTTTGAATATCGAGGACCTGTACAGATGAAAGGGAAGAAAGATCCAATGAAGGTTTGGTTCCTATCAAGAAATGTCAAGCAAGAATGAGAGTCAAAGAAAAAAATGATTATTCTCAGACAGAAAAACAAAGTTGTTTAACTTACTTAAAGAATATGCATTTAATGAAAGATTGCAGTATAACTATTTTATACTGATTACGATTTAAATTTAAATAATTGGGAAAATATATGTTACACAGTTTGAACCAATCTTCTGTGTGTTAGGGGTTATCCATAAATTACGTGAGGTGTTTTTTCCAAAATCTGGACCCCCCCTCCCCCCTTGGTGAAATTTAGTGAGATTTTGCTGGACCCCCCCTCCCCCCCAAGTGAGATTTACCTACAACTTTTTAAAAATGATTTGCAGTATCTTATCCTTTCTCATACTTAAAAAAAAGAAAATCGTATAATTTCTAACTTAAAAAGTAGACGTGAGATTTTAATCGACCCCCCCCCCTCCCCCTTGGTGAGATTTGGTGAGATTTTTCCAAACCCCTCCCCCCTTTTTTGACCTCACGTAATTTATGGATGGCCCCTTATGAACACTTGTGATTTGTTTGGTGGTGCACACAATTCTTGGTACAAGTTCAGACTAGCAAATGTGTTAAATTGAGAAGGTAATATCGTGGATAAAAATCCAATAATAACCCTTATCACCATAGGTAGGGTTACCAGAAATCTGCAAAGTATCGTCAAGCATTCGCACATCTGAACTTGTGGCTGAACTTTCAAAAACAATAGTGCTGCCATCTAGCGTAACATAGGTTAATAATGCTTGTGCTGAGGTTAATATTTTCCAGGTAATAAGTAAATATGTAGTTCCGAAACTGTAAAGAAGATCGTAAGCGATCGTACTTGGTGAACGGAAAGTCAGTAGACATTTTAAAAATTCATAAAATCTATATAAATATCTGGCTTCGTGAACTATTTTAGCGCTATACAATATTAACAAAATTTTGAACTAAAAATTTTTGGTACTTGCTTATTCCCGTGCCCGTCGACCGTTAAGTGACCGTCAAATTCAGCAGCACAGCTGTAGAACTGTCAAAATGCGCTTTGATCACAGGCGTAAATAGGCCTTGGCAGCCGGGGCAGTGCCCCGGGGCCCCGAAGTGGATGGGGGCCCCCAATATTCTAGGTCCAAATTTAGTCGGAAATCCTTTTTAGTCGTCCGTTATCTTCAGAAACGGCCGGTTCCAGGATGTATCCCCAAGTGTACAATGTACCCCCAAGTACCCCCAGCTATCCTCTATACCAGCGGTTCTCAAACTGTGCTCCGCGGAGCCCTTGGGGCTCCGCCAACCATTTCCAGGGGCTCCGCGAATAAATTTGAAATAAATACATTTTTTCATAATTTCTAATTTGCTTTTCTCTGAAATGTTATAAATAACTTTCTGTAAGGTGTTGGTAAGGTCTGCTGGTTTTTGCCTTTTTCAGGTCTTTTTTGGTTTACCAAAACAAGTTAAAACCCTGTTTTCAGGGTCAAATTTCCAAACTTTCTGGGGGAGGAACCCCCAGGATGGGACGTTTTGGCGCTGGCCGTTTGGGCGCCGTTCCCGTTTCGGCACGAAAAGTAGCACACCAAGGAACCCCATTCCCCCACCTCTCAAATTGATTACTCAGCACCTTTTTTTATAAAGTTCACCAAAACCAAGGGAAAACCTGTTTTTAGTAGAATCAAATTTCCAACACTCCCTTTATAGCATTTGGAACTTAATTACACAAAACGTTTCTTATATTAAATTCTTTAAGATGCAAATTCTGCCAAAAATAAAAAAAAGCTATAACATTGATCCTATGGCATGGGAGGGGATACGGAATGATTTTGGGCCCATGTGTAAATAAATTTCGATATGTACTTCTGACGTATGGTCTAACAACTCCCCAAAACAGCTCTCGATTTCAAAAGAAGTAACTTATAGGAAAACAAAATTTACAGATGTATAGATTTCCGTATGAATCCTTTGTTCATGCATCTCCGGCATAATGATTAAAAAGTGATAGCTTTAATATTCAGAAATTTAAAATAAAGATTTACATTGTATCCAATGATAAAATATAATTGGTAAACAAAATATTCCATATATCCCAGGGT
The DNA here is from genome assembly GCA_024610705.1 of Tetragnatha versicolor. Classification (NCBI taxonomy): domain Eukaryota; kingdom Metazoa; phylum Arthropoda; class Arachnida; order Araneae; family Tetragnathidae; genus Tetragnatha; species Tetragnatha versicolor. The sequence continues at coordinate 10,857,733 of JANDEH010000009.1, forward strand.
GTATATCAAAGGGGCGAGGGGGCCCTGCCTCTCCCCCGGAAAATCGGACTACGTATTACAAAACAAGTAAAACCATGTTATTTAGGGTCAAATTTCCGAAATTCTTTTGGGGGAGGACCCCCAAAACCCACTATTGTACTTGAAACTTTAATCTTGTCCATTTTTATAGTAAGTTCATTAAAATTAAAATCCTACCTAAATATGAATGTCCAAAATTTGGACAATGATGTTCCTAAAACGAGTTAAAAAACTGTTTTTAAGGATCACATTTCACAAAATCTTTTGGGGAGGAAGGACCCCCAGACCCTTCTATTGTACTTGGATCTTAATTCGTCACAATTTTTCTTACATATAAATTATCTTAGATGCGAATTATACCTAAAAATTTTTTAAAGCTACGTTAAACTGTTAAATATGCATGGGAGGGGCTGAGGAATTATTTTGGACCCCTCCCGAAATAAATTTCTATTATGCTTTTATTTCTAGAAGCAATGGGTTTTATGTAATTTGCTTTTATACCTTGAAAAATTTATTTCGGAAAAGGGCTCCGCGAATAATTTGTCTGTTGAAAAGGGCTCCGCGACATAAAAAGTTTGAGAACCCCTGCTCTATACTTTTGACCTCTATAAACCAGTGTTTTTCCCTTTGAAAATTCAGCCGCAAACAAGAAGCTTTTCCCCTTTACTGCTCCCCAAAGAGTTTGAAAAAAAGATAAAACATTAGTTTAAAAAGGAATTTTCAGAAATTTTCTAGGGTAGACCCACATCCCCCCTCCAAAATTTTGAGCTTTGTTAAACAGTGCTTTTTCCCTTGAAAATCAGGCCGATTACTAGAAGCTTTTTCCTTTTGGTGAACTTAAAAGGGTTTGAAAAAGAGATAAAACACTAGTTTGAAGGGGAAATTTCAAAAATTTTCTGGGGGAGGAACCCCAGCCCCCCTTGAATATTTGACGTTAATTGATTTACAAGGAACTCTTTCCTTAAGGCAAAGGGTTTCAAAATGAGCTGAGACGCTATTTTAAGAGGCAAATTTTCAAAAGTTTCCTGATGGGGGTTACCCCCAGACCCCCTATTTTACTTGGAGTTCATGTTGTAATATTTTAACATTATGTGTAATATCATTCAAATAAATACTAGTTTTAAGTGTTTTAACACTTAACGTATAATTGAATAATTGTGCTCATTAGGGGAACCTTAAAAAAGAAGTTGAGGCAATCCCCCCAAAAAAGTCTGATTACGGGCTAGCCGCCCCAACCAAGATCTGAAATAACGCCCCTGGTGATGGCAATTAATATTTAGATTTTAATTATAGCTTTTCTCGGGGAGGTCTGACTATAGTATTAATGATTGTGCACAATAACTATTTTTTTCCATATAACTTTTTTACTGTGTTCTAGAAATTGGTACCCTAGCCTGTTCATTTGTATCGATGTTTTGATGGAACGCAACATGCGTTACGTAACATGCGTTAATTTTTTTATTTAATAAACAGTAATTAAAGTATTAATTTGATTCATGTTAACAAAAGCAATAAACTAATTATAATTAGTTATTAAATTAATTAAATAATGACAATTTGAATAAAATAAAATGATGAAATTTTTTTTGGGGGGAGGCTGAAGGTCTATTTAAGCCACTGGCTTTGATAGCCCATTTTCGTATTTAACAGCATGGTCAACGGGATAACCCATAAGATCCAAATTTTTAATGGTCTTAAAAAATCACCCAACCAACCGATGCAGAAACAGAAAACCGTTTTTTATTCGGTTAATTTCTAGATGTTATGAATTTTTTGAAATGTCTACGGACTTTCCGTTCACCTTGTATATAAGAGAATGAGAATAAACTACGTATGTTGTGGTGAATTGAAATAACTAATTGTAAGGATCGTAATATCTCAAGACTTTATATCCATTTAACATAAGATAATATTTATAAATATAAAATTTAAAAGCAAAATATGAGAGCTTATAAAAATGTTTTAAATTAAACTTTTATCAAATATTAAAAATATTTTGAAGATTATATTTTCTCTCCAAGTGTGTTAAACAAGAAATTTATTTAATATCAAAGAAAAACATAAGACCTTATTTACACTGACATAGTTTAAGCCCTTATAGAACTGTTAAAAAAGGATTTAATAAGAAGTTTTTATGTTTGAGATAGAATTTAGAATTTCTCTCTTTTTAGTTAATAACCTTTTACATCATTGCTGTAATGTAAATTTGAATTTTGAATGTGTAATTTATGCTCTTAAAAATTGTAATACTTTTCAAGAAAAATCTTAGATCTTAAGAAATGTCCTTTGAATGGTTTTATACGAGAATATTAGTTATCTTTGTTCACCCATGCACACACAAAAACAATTATGAAAAATTGTGTACTACGTCTACCTTTTGTAGCAATGCTGTCATGCTTGAAGAAAGCTGTATTTTTCGTTTTTATTTGAATAAAATTATACCTACTATAAACAATTACGTTTCATACATGAAAGGAATAAATGTTTCAAGTATTCCTTTGATAATTCCAAGGCAGTTTTTTTAACATTTTATTTTGAATGCTCTTTTGAAGTTGAATTAAAATACATATACTATAGTATCTAAAATATACTATCAACGAATCGCCCAAATTACTAATAGGAGATTTTTATTTTTTCCATCGTTCCAAAATATCCCCCCACGATATTCAGTTTTATAAAATTAATGTTGTTTATATTTTCTATATATTATGTAAAATAAAATATTTCTTTTACATGTCAGTTTCAATAAAGACATATCTGTGTCAATGAAGTTTTTCCTTTTTTTCAAACAGCGAAACTTTGCTACCCATTGATTTAAATACAGGGTGTTTCAAAATATCATGGGAGTAAGGTATATCCTTCCTAGACCATGGAGAATCCATTGAGATGACCTGCAGCGCTTTTAAAAAAATTAATTTAGAAACAAAAAGAGATAGAAGATAGAACAAAAACTTAAAAAGAAGAGAAAATATCTTCAATATTCAAGAAGATATTAGCAAGGGAAAAAATAGCTCTTTTTCAGGCTTCAAAAAGAAAAAGTTGGCGAATTTGTAAGTTTCTCAGTGTTATGCATGTAATATTAGCGTTCTTTTACCTAAATAGACTTATTTCAATTAAAAAATTAAAGGAACTTTTAAATTTGCGAATGTGATTTTAGAATGAAGTAACCAATGTAATTTTAAGTAAGAACCCATCTAGCAATTTTGAAACTGTTTATTTAAAAAAAAACCTCGTAACTACGGCTCAGAAAATAAATTTTAATAATATATCTGAAGATTACTTATTCCTTAAAAAATTTACTTAAGTATAAGACAAATTACAGTATTATTTTAAACTTTTAATCATAAAAACAAAAGCATTAGGGTTCCTATTAAACTTGATCTAATTCCGCTAATAAACTTACAGCTACAATCACCAATATTTCTGTTTAGTGAGGCCCCATGATCCAACTGTGAAAAAGCATCTATAGTCTGTGTAAATAAAATAGGCGGCTCGCTACTAGTCATTTCCCATTGCATTTCTATTGCGTTGCCATGGTGAAGACGAACCGTCAATTTTAATTACACAACTTACTGAATCATCCGATTCGGAGAATTTTCCTTATACCGGACAGAAAAAGGGAAAATTAATGAAATACTACTATTTAATCAAACACAAAATTTGACTGGATATTTCAAAAATGGAGAGGGGTCCAGTCAGTCCCCGCCTGGCCCTACGCTTGTCCCATTCGTGAAACTCCGGCCTCCTCCAAACAGCAGAGAGGTCAACAAAGGTTCCCGCGGGGAGGGGAGATCGTTTTGTTCCTTTGGAGCCACGCTGTTTATTCCAGACGGGGTGGTTGGAAAGAAACGACGCTGTTTATTTTCATCTCTCCGAAAGCACAACTCTTGATCCAGTTCTCTTCGTTATGCTGATTGCAGACTAACGTCAGGTAACACTTTTAATTGTACTATTTCTTGCCAATTTTCGGTGATGTAAATATATGACCTTAAGTGTTGTTCACGATGGAAATTATTTCAAACACTGAGCATCATTCAATTTAAGCTGCATGAATGAACGTTGGTAAAAACAGGTTGGGGATACCAATACTCTTTCGCAAACCGTGAAGCTGAAGGTAGTGAATGTTAAAAAATGTAGCTAGGGTAGGGTAATATTACGAAAATGGTGTCCTATCATATCGTTTTATTTATCTTCACATTTTAAACTATTAGTACTATTATTGAAATAATTTTATATTTTCTCTTGTTTACCTATCATATAGTATTCACCCATGTTCCAACCTACGCAGAGCTCAATTTCTTAACAAAAAAAATACAAGATCCCTCACGTTCAGTCTATTCTCCATGTGTCCTCTTGTTACTAAATATTGTGCCCAAAATATTAGGTATAGAATTAAAGTTTTTGAGTTATACTCTCATTACTATTATTTACGATAGAGTAAAGTATGTGAATATAATCAGGGTAAAAATATATTAGGAAAAGTTATGTTGGGTGAAATACGTCTAGTACAGTCGAGGAAATAATGTGCATTAGGGTGGTTCAAAAAAATTAGCTGATAGAAAAGATGCTTTTATAGGGGTTATACACACATTTAACTTCTACGTTTGTAGAAAATTTCTACCTTTACTGCAATACATACAGGGTGTTCCAAAAAAAGCCCCTAACTTTAAAAAATCATAGAAAATAAAATATCAGAGATAAAAATATGCCGTTCGCTGCATCTTTCTTCAAATGCCCGTAAATTTTTGTTCCCAAATTTTTGAAAAACCGTAGTTCTCACGTCAATTCATAGATGGAAGCACTGTTCCCTGGAGAAATTTAGGGAAAGTTATCCTCCAAATCCCTTTTTCGTTCGTCGTAGGGAAATCAAATTTGGGGATTGAATCGATTCTAGAATCGAATGACAATGAAGTACTTTGAAATCGAACCTTGGTTTCCAGTAGACAGGAAGGATCTCGGAGAAATTTTTTTCGTTTTCAGATCACGCACATTGCAGATTATTATATTGTAGGGAAAATGAATTAATATTATTCTTGAGGGGGGATCTGGTATACAACGATGGATTTAATCGTCAATTGCGGAGGAGACGATTGACAATTAATTCAATTGTAATTGTGAGAGAACCTACCATTAACAATTGAATCAATCGTAATTCTGAATGCCTCCATGACAATTAATTTGGCATTACTGGATCGCTTTGCAACTTTACCGGAGTTGTCCACAACATACGTTCGTAAGTCACCGGAAGTGGTCCGCGAGTCGCCGGAAGTGGTCGGAAGTCACCGGAAGTGGTCTGCAACTTTACCGGAAGTGGTTCGTAAGTCACCGGAAGTGGTCCGCAACTTACCGGTAAGTAGGGGTCACTTGCGGACCATTTCAGTTGACTTGCGATCCACTTCCGGTAAGTTGCGGACCACTCCGGTGAAGTTGCGAAGCAATCCAGTAATGTTGCGGATCACTCCGGTGAAGATTGCGGACCACTTCCGGTGATTTGCGAACCACTTCCGGTTAGTTGCGGACCACGTCCGGTGACTTACGAACCACTTCCGATTAGTTGCGGACCACTCCGGTGAAGTTGCGGATTACTTCCGGTGACTTACGGCTCACTTCCGGTAAGTTACGGCCCACTCTGCTTAAGTTGCGAAGCGATCCAATAAAGCTACGGACCTCTCCAGTGAAGTTGCGAAATGATCCCAGTAAAACTGCGACGACTCCGATAAAGTTGCGGACCCTTTCGTACGAAGACGAACCCTGAGAATTTTCTTGCACGTCCCAGTCATTTAATCAATTATATAATTATCAAATTATCACGCAAAAAGTAGTTTCTATTGCGGGAAAGATGATGAAGTAGTGAAAAAGTATTTTTATCAGATCCCTAGAACATTATTAATTCATTTCCCTCCACAATAGAATAATCTAAAGCGCGTGACCTGTAATCGAAAAGAAAAATTCGCTGAGATCCCTTCCTGTCTACTGGAAACCAAGGTTCGATTTCAAAGTACTTCATTATTGTTCGATTCTGAAATCGATTCTATCCCCAAATTTGATTTCCCTACGATGAACGTAAAAGGGATTTGGAGGATAACTTTCCCTAAATTTCTCGAGGGAACAGTGCTTCCATCTATGAATTGACGTGAGAACTACGGTTTTTCAAAAATTTGGGAACAAAAATTTACGGGCATTTGAAGAAAGATGCAGCGGATGGCATATTTTTATCTCTAATAGTTTATTTTTTATGATTTTTTAAAGTTAGGGGCTTTTTTTGGAACACCCTGTATTAGAAGTTTCGAAGAAACACATATTTTTTACTCAACAACAATTAACAGTTAAAACTTTAGACTTATAAATGTAGAATCATGAAATTCCGTTGATTTCGTTTGTAAATTTGATGTGCATCATGACTACCATTCTTCAAAAAAAATTTTCATAAATAAAAAAAATTTAAAACATTCTTTTTTTAATTTTAAAAAATCTAAAAAAATTCTTAATTTCTAAAAATTCAAGTTGAAAGTAAAATTGATTTAAACAGAAAAAAATAAAACTCATCGAAATTTTGGTATATCCCTTGACACCCCTCTAAACACTAGCGGATCCAGGGGGGGCTAGGGGGCTCAAGCCCCCCCCAAAATGAAAAGTTACTCTACATTTGTGCACCAAAATGAGTTAAAACCCTGTCAAATTTTGAAAATTTTCTGGGGGAGGACCCCCAGACCCCCTTGTAACTGTTATTACAACTATATTTTACTAAGTTTGTCAAAACGCAAAAAATCTATATCCGAAATTCGAATGAGGTGCACCAAAACGAGTTGAAAAAGTGGGGTTTTAAACTTAAATTTCCAAAAATTTTACGGGGGAGGACTCCCAGACCCCCCTTTTGGTAGTTGGAGCAGGATATTTCACTACCTTTTCAGTATTAATACAAACAAGAAGATTAAATTGGATTATGAAAATTCTTAGCCCCCCCCAAAACCAAATCCTGGATCCGCCACTGCCTCTAAATATAAAAGAGCGATTAACTCATGAAAAATTTGTTAATCATTTGACTGTGTTAAGGTTATGATATTTGAATGCAAGCAAAAATTCCTCCTAAATTTGGAACGAATTTGAAGTTTTAAGGTCGTATCTTCATTTTACTACTTTTGGTGATATTTCAAGATAGACATTTGATATGATACTGTGCATATTATCCCAAATCAGAAAAACATCACCTTCTATTGCAGTTTGTTCTCCTAGCCCAGTGGTTCCCAAAGTGGGTTCCGCGGAACCCTGGGGTTTCACGAAAATATTTAGGGGCTCCATGTGACAAACTTTATTTCATTAAAAAATAAGAATGGTGTAAAAATAAGAATGGACAGTACCGCCCCCCACTTGGACCCAAAAAGGTTCTCAAAATGAGTTAAAACCCTACTTTTACCAGTCGAATATCAAAATTTTTTCTGGGGGGGCCCAGACCCCCCCATGGTACCACAAGGGGATCTTGCGTGATACTAATTGGAAAATCCCCAACATTTTGACATTTTATCCAAAAGGTAAAGGTGATTGTCTGGAAAAGTGCCCCCCTTGTGCTGGATTCACGCCTGGTTTCATTTAATATCAGATACTAAATTTTGAAAAGTCGTTGATTAAAAAATATCCAGGGTTCCGCGATCAACGGCAACAAATTTGGGGTTCCACGACCAAAATAGTTTGGGAACCGTTGTCCTAGCCTATTAGCCAATCAGAGCGGACTCGGTTTAATGGGACACCGTAGATTCTTTTGGTTTACAGTAATATACAATAGGGTGGGCCGAAAAAAACTCATTTTTTTATTTTGAAGTTGTAATTGCGCTGAAAAGTTGCGAATTATATATACAAAGAAAAAGGGAAAAAAATTTCAAAATCGGTTAATATCTTCCGATCGCGCATAGGCCCCAAAGTTTGACAAAATATGAAAAAAACTTCATTTTTGCGATTATTTTTTTAACCAAATCAAAGATTAAACTATCAAATATTGTTCATGATTTTTTATGTGGAACTAATATAGTTATAGCCATAATCTTTCAGGTTCCATTCTTCTATCACTCTTGTTTCGTTAGATATAATTTTTTAATGTTCATACTCATTTTGTAAAGTTGTTTTTCCTGCATTTTTAAACAGCTAATACTAATAACTCTAGAACTACAACTTAAAAATCTGAAATCAGTCCCATTTTGTTCGTAAATTTTTTGTCGTTGATTTGGTGTGCATCATGATCATCATTTATAAAAAAATTTTTTTTAATTTGAAAAAAATTAAATAAAAAATTTTTAAAAAAATTGTCTTTTGAAAAATATTAATAGCCTTTTAACTCTTAAAATGAATATAACTACCCAATTTCAAGTTGAAAATAAAATTTAATCATGTATAAAAAAATAAAATAACCGTAATTTAGTCAAATCCCTAAACCCTAAACATTCCCTAAAATTATACACCAAGAGCACTCATTGAAAATTTATCAAATCACTTGAGGGTGTTCATATGACTAGTTAAGTTAATTCAGTTTGCATGCATTTCTCCTGAAAATTTCTAAGAATTATGTTTATATCTAATTGTTTTTACTTTTAACAAGTCAAATCAAAGTAAATTAAAAGTTTTAGAATATAAAAAATTGATTATAAACACATTTCTAAGGAATATTCAGGTAAAATTCATACAAATTGAATCAACTTAGAGTTGGGAACTAGCACTGTAAGATTTTGAACCGAATATGTTAATTGTCTTATTTTCTGAAATTTATGTGACATTTTTTACATGTTTTAAGTCATATGAACACCCTCAAGTGATTTGATAAATTTTCCATGAGTGAATCGCTGTCTTGGTGTATAATTTTAGGGAATGTTTAGGGATTGGACTAAATTACGGTTATTTTTATTTTTTTATATACTCCTGTTCATAAAAAATGCAACACCATGAAGGACTTGTTAGATTTTGATGAAATTTACGTGATCTTTGTGGATACAAATAAATGATATAATTTTCAGAACAAAGGAATAAAATTTAATATCGAAAATCGGTGTTTAATGTCTTCCATACGCGCTGCAATGAGAGCCTCTATACGACAGGTCATCGAATCAAACAGATTGAAATTTTCACTGAGGAGGTGATTTTTATCTAAGATTCATCCCAAACCCAAAGTTTGCCAATATTGGCAACATAATAAGCATTTTAAGCATGAGGACAAACCAACGAAATTTTAGTCGAGCTCCATAGGTGAAATTTTGGATGAAGACATTTTTCGAGAAAGAAACTGTCTTTATTGGATACAAATTAATATCGAAACATTCCAAAAAACATGTGTACGGGATTTGTTCTGATGAATTACAGCTTCAGGATCGCTTCAAAGGTAGGGTATAACTTTTAGCTCCAAAACTTTTTAGAATGTTTTTAAGAAATGAGATTGCCCTAATTTTTTATCTAATGAGGTTGCCCATGGTACCCAATAGTGCTCCAGGTCAAAACACTTCTCTTCTTCACCACAGACTCAAGATAAAACACTCCAAAAATTGCGATTTTCGGCAAAGAGTCCAAACCCAATTTATGTGTCATTCAAGAGGATTCCAAGAGGACCAACCAAAATTCAAGAGGGATTTCTTTAAAAGGACGATTTGTTATCAGTAATCATGCGAAAATATTTTTTTGTGGATCCCATGGTAGCTTTAGGCACCGATGGAATTCCATCGATGGAGCGCTATAAAAAAACGATAGTTGGTGAATTTTGGTGCAATGACGGCCGATTAACAGATGGAGCAGACAATGATAGATCTGTAGCAGTATTCTAACAATTTGAAACATGTCAAAAAGTCACTCAATGATCCGGCACTGCCATGCGAATGAAGCCTCTTTCATCCCGTGCTGACGGGACTATAAGGGGTCCAGACCCAAATTTTCAACTCGCCTTTCCCTTTTTGGACCTCTGCTTTCAAACCTATATCAATATTGTCCAGTTTCACTTCATCTGACCAGCGGTAAAACAGTGTGAAAAACACCCATCCGGGATGCCTAACATTAATCCTTTTTAAAACTCTGTTAAATGTTCATATGACATCAGTTAAAGTCTAAGGGGTATAATAACATCGAATGACAAGATAATCAACGGTAGACAACCTTCTTCAAGCCCTTAACGTTCCGTTACAGGCCCCCAAATATACGAATAAATCAGTGGTTGAGAAGACACTGCTCAGCTCGCGCATGCGCTATAGCTCTGAATTTGATATCATGTGATAATCAAACCGTAATGAACATACCCTGAAAATTTCAAGTTGATCGGACAATTCCTTCTTGGTGTTGCATTTTTTATGAACAGGAGTATAGATGATTAAATTTTATTTCAATTATTATATTTCCATTATGCCACCCTAATGTGTATAGTGTATACCCACCGCATGGACTCGGAGAAAGTGGGGTTCAAACCAGCAACCTTCGTGACCACGAGGTTGAGGGTATATAAATGTTGCCGCACGGGGGCTTTAATGGTAGAGATTGGTTCAAATTTTATTTTTTTTCCTTTTACGTTATACAAGGAAATGTTTAATGGAAGTACCCTTTAAATGATAAATACTTCGTACTTACTTGAAAGTTTAACTCGGCCGTTTTTGCTGTTCAACGAAGTCACTGGTTCAAAGGTGTGTAGTCTTTTGATCTTTTTAAGTTTGTTATTTAATCTTGATTGCAGATATGCTTTAACGAAAAAAATAGTTCAAAATTATCTTTTATTTAAGATCAGTGACATATTTTTTGTTGCAAGTTCTATAGAATTCGTATTGTGAATGTCTCAATGGAAAGATCCATCCATCCCATTTTGACCATTGTTTAGAAAAGTCTGTAATTTCTAAGTGCTTGACGATAGTCGCTTATTTAGTTAGGGTTAAAGTTTTTAACTACATGCATCAAAAAATAATGGTATAACTATAAACAAGCGTAATGCTAGCACTAATATTTAGTATCGATAGTTCCTTAAGTTTTAGGGTTTCTTGCGTATTATTCCGTCGACTGCCGCTGAATTCGAAAACGTTATTTAAGTTTATTGACTGTTCTATAGTTGTACCGCTGAATTTAACGTCTATTGGACGGTCGACGGCGGGATAATACACAAGTACCGATTTTAGATTAATTATTTAGAATATTGTTCTTTAGATAGCATTGTTCAAATTTAACTTTAAACGGGGTCTGGTGGGGTAAAATGGTTACTGCGGGATAAAATTTTGATGATTTTTGGCATGCTGAATTTTTATTGGAGCTGAAGGAAAATAAACATGCCAAAAAACAATGAATTTTATTAATATGAGCTGTTGGAATCCCTTACCCTTTTACCCTGTTGTAACCCTTCCCGACCCTATTCCATATGCAGTATTAAGCCCCAATAAAATAAATGGGTAAAACCAATTAATCCAGACCTTGGCAACTTTGTTTTGCATTGCTGTTTATTGGCGAGTAAACGGTTAAAGTTCTGCAAACTGGGACATAATTACTATTTTCTTTTAATTCATATTAAATTAATAATTGTATAATGTGTGTTATGAGAATGTTGTGTTATGAGAAGTTGACTGATTACAGGAACAAATAAATAATCGTAGTTTCGAGTTACATAAAAAGTTGTCAACGATGTGCAGTATACAAAATTGTTAACGAGCTTTATAAATAATTTGTAATTCTTTGTTTGCTATAACGACACAGCTTCAATAAGTCTACTAGCCGCTATGTTTACCCACAGCTCAGATGATGATACACCACCATATAGATCTAACTATTAATATCATTTTTATTGGATCCTAAAATAATACTTAGTAGATAATTATTTTAGGATCTAATAATAATGATATTAATAGTTAAATCTCTATGGTTGTCGGTCATCATTTGAGCCGTGGGTCTAAAATTCTTAGTTTTAATTTAGTTTTCTTTGTAGCCTCACATATAGAGCCAACCATGCCTCCAAATTCACTTCCAGTAACTGAGCTATCTTCTATGCCCAAGAAGATGGTAGCACAAAAACGAAAGGCTGACCAATTAGAGCCGGAATCCTCAATAATTTGGGCGACCCTGCGGAATAAGGTCTCCAACCTTGTGATCGACACAATCGACCCCATCTTGGATCTCAAGGATAGAAGTCCCATCAGTAAGCTAGAAGGAGTGTTTGCAGCAGCTTCAGACTCGTTCCAGTCCCAGAACGAAATCAAGAGTAAGCTGACCATTTGCGGTTTAAAGGTTGAGCTTCAGCAGAATTTTGACAATTACTGCGGGTCCTTATGCGGCCTCATTGATCAGTTCACCAAAAAGTCTTCCGGAATCGTCACATCATTGGAAAACGAGGTGAAGAATCTTGCGGATGTGTCCCCAGTAGACTCTTCAGGTGACTCAGAGTCGGAAGATTCACCCAAAGCAGCTATTGTGTGTGCTATTATTGCCTTTCTCATTTTTCTGGAGGTGTATGTGTTTACAGGGAAAGTTGAGACAACTCCCGATTTTGTGTATGGGACAGTGGTGTTTATTTCTACATTATGTGTTCTTCCGATTCTGTTTTTTAAGAATAAGATTTTAAAGATGTAATTTGTAACAGGTTTAGATGTCTAACTTTTTTTAGATTTCATGTTTAACTTTAAATTCTCAATAAAAGTTTTTGTCACTTCAATGCTTTCCCTTTTTTTATTTCTTATGAGTATAATCTCCTTTCTATATAGGATTACCACAAGTTCAAAACTAATCTAGAAACTAGAGTACACCTGGCTTTTGACCTAGTTGGAGTTAGAGAGCCTGTATACGAGACAGGCGACAACTCGGTATAGCGCGCTGATTGGTCAACAGAGTTTTCTGTTCACCGCAGGTTTCCCTCCATAGGATTAGCATTGGAACGAGGCAAGCGGCATGATACAGTTTGGACAGAATTGGAGATTTGGACAGTTTTAACTGCGCGCAAGGATACGTAGAGACGCTTTTAAGCGAGTTGTGGTCTCTCTCTCGTATACAGGCTCTCTAGTTGGAGTAAGCCGTAAGCAAAGCTTTTATTCACCGTATTCCAACATGCTCCCTGAATTTCCGGTTTGAACCAGAAGTCATCGGGTTTGTTGGTTTACATGTTTTGGTTGTCGTATGTCATAGGACTGAATGTCAAATTCTGAAACGTTAATTTTTCAACGTACCGTTGACGGTAGTCTTCATTAAACTTTAGAAAGTAAGGGGAGTTCATTTATTTTTAATTAGTCGTCAATAATGCAGACCGCATGTAAATGAATGGAAGAAGCGAACTTTCCGGAAGTTGAGAGCCTGTGAAACGTCACTTCCGTCAACCAAATGGCTTGGTTATTTTTTTAGAAAACTAGGAAAATATCTTAGAGGTGGGGGGGGCTAATTTTGATAGGTATTTTAATGATTTTTAGTGGTAGCTGGGATAAATAAATTTTATGAAACTAAACGTTAGATCACGTTAGATAGAAACTAACTAAAAAAAGTCGAAACTAAACGTTAGATAGATTAAACTTAACCACACTAAAATTACCTTAGCCTCTTCGATTTAGTGGCAAAAAATGAGTGCTATTTAGAATATACCGATACCCCCTACAATAACCCTCAACAAATTATTCTCATCATATTTGGTAGTATCTGACAATGCCAATAAACTTCAAAAATCCTCTAAACTTGCCATTTTATCCAAACGACCAGAGTATAAATAATTGCATTGGGTGAAAGTTTAACAGGTAATTAGGCGATGAAAACAATTTTTTTGCTATTAAGATAATTTAAATCATCAGTTGTTTAATAGTTTATTTAGTTCTAATAAGTCCTTGTCATTCATTATTCAATGGTGAGATAGACTCGAGATTAATCTTTCGTGGTTTTTACCTTTGATAGGTGAACATTATATTGGTTTTCACAATGGAATAAGGATTAAAATATCGCATCCTCACTTATGCCAAATTCCAATGTGAGCATTTTTATCAAAATTTTAAGGTTAGAAAGATCTTTTTTGAGGCGCATGGGATAAACATATGATATTAACTTATACAGGGTGTCCCATAAATAATGGGTCACACTTCTAAGGTGGATAGTAGACACCTAGACGAGTCAGAATCACATAGGATTTGGGGGTCCCAGACCAAATCCCAAGGAGTTAAAAATGGAGCGACACCCTAAAACAATTATTGAAAAATTCAATTTGTAGAAGAACTACTATTGGTAAAAATTTAATCATGGTCTCAAATTTTGTGGTTTCATATGATTTTTAAAATTATGCTGAAAGTTTTCACTTTAAAATTTTTTTCTACGAAAAAAAGTCAAAAAACCACGAAAAAATGTGAAAAATATGCCAAAACTTTATTTTGTATTTGGAAATCCTTTCTTTTGATTTGATTATCTGAAAGATCATATTTTAAAACCCTTAAGTCCAAAGTTTCACGTAAATACGATCAATATTAAACGCTTGAGATCCTGTTAAAGTTTGTTTTTTGAGTGCGAAAACAGCTCCAGAAAACGAACGTTCAGGGAGAATCTACGAGTTACGGATTGATAATCGCTAACTTTCTTTTCTCTCCCAGTTTGGCGAAACATACCAAGCTCCTACAGATCGCCAAGACAGCTTGGGCGATTTGTTGTTGGCGAAAGTTGGCGAGGAATCTCGTATCGCAAATAATGGAGAGAAATTTAGCGAGCATCAATCCGTAATTCGTAGATTTTCCCTCACCGTTTCTTTTCTGGATCTGTTTTCGCAAGCAAAAATCAAACTTTAATTAGATCTCAAGCGTTTAATATTGATGGTATTTACGTGAAACTTTGGACTAAAGGGTTTTCAACTATGATCTTTCAGATTATCAAATCAAAAGAAAGGATTTCTAAATACAAAATAAAGTTTTGGCAGATTTTTCACATATTTTTGTGGTTTTTGACTTTATTTCGTAGTAAAATAATTTTTAAAATTGAAACTTTTACAATGATTTTAAAGATCATGTTAAACCACAAAATTTGAGACCATGATTAAGTTTTTACCAATAGTAGTTCTTCTACAGATTGAATTTTTCAATAATTGATTTGTGGTGTCGCTCCATTTTTAACTCCCTGGGATTTGGTCTGGGACCCCCGATTCCTATGTGATTCTGACTCGTCTAGGTGTCTACTATCCCCTCTAGAAGTGTGGCCCACTATTTATGGGACACCCTGTATAAATGAGAAACTTTAAAAATTGTAAATAAATGAAGAAAATACAGAAATTGCTACTCATCTGTTTCGTATTTCTTAGTATCAAGTAAACAAAAACCTTTATTTCGTATACCCAAAATATTTTTCATAAAACACTAAGAAATAAAATTTTAAAATAAGAGAAGACACAAAAGAAAAAAAATGAATATTTATGTATGAGTTATCCAAGGGTCAAAGAGAAAATAGGAAACTCATAAAAATTATCAAATGAGTAATTAACTTCCGGAATAAATAATATAAATTGGAATAAATATAATAAAGATAAAATAAGAGAAAAGTTAAACAATTGCAAGGTGAACATCCGAGTAAAATTTAAGTAATTCAGTAAAATATTTTTGGTGAATCCTCAGATTGTGATTGTAAGAAGTGGATAAATAGCTTTCAAAAACATAAAAAGGTAGGATCTGATTGCTGGAGCATTAAATCTGAAAAATATTCAGGCCGTATTTTTCTATATCTTTTTAAAAGTAAGATCAGAAATCGGAATCAGGTAGAAAAGAAAAATTATCTTTTCAAAATTGAACATGCTTTGTTAAAGAAAAGACAAAATAAATTTACAAACAGGGATTTATCTGTCCTGAACATCTCGTTCGTTCACATGACTCAGCACAACAGCAACAGGGATGTGTGCTTACACATACTACGAAACTATCTCCTCTGTAGACAAGTTTTTCCTCACACTTCATAAATCTAATATAGGGTGGCGGGTGGCTGCAGAATCTGAGTAAAAGTGTTCCCCGACTTTTCCCTGATTTTCCTGACTAATTTTAAAATTTCCCTGATACACATCTAAAGGGTTTTCGGCTCTTCCTAGTAAATTAAACACTTAAAACTAGTTATTTCACACAAAGAAATACTTCTATAAAATAGATATTTTAAATATTAAAATAATATTTAATTTTTTAAAATATTTTATAAATAAAATACATTAATTAAAAGGATAAATAATTTTGTCTGAAGTACAAATAAATAAAAATATGAATAAAAACTAATATGAATTAAATAAGATTGTTCTTTTCTTTCAAATGTACAGTTATGAAAAGTTAACTCAAGTGATTTTGACTTGGAAATATAATTTTTATATTTGAAGCATTCCATTTATTTGATGATCATAACACGGCCATAACAAGACTTTTGTTTCAAGGGAGTTGTCTAACTTTTTTTAGGGTACATTTGTACGTCAAGTAATTTTGTAAACAATGAGAATTCCAAGTACAATTGGAAGGGGAAGTGCACCGCTCGGTGAGGAGGAAGGGCAGAATTTTCAAAGAAATCTATGCTGGATTATATTATACAACAAAATTTTAAGGGGAGTTTAGGGGCCCTACCCCAGGTAGTATTTTAATTCATGTTTTAAACACTTTACAGAAAATAAGGATCACTCCTATCCTAGGTGACAGAATTTTTAAAGAAAAACAGTTCAAAGTTTTGAGGGGGCTAGGGGAAATTTTTGACCTTAAAATTAATTCATTTTGAGACTAGGTTACATCGCTCCTTGTGAATCAATTACTAAAAATTTTCTTCTTTTAAAGAATTTTCCTGACTTTTCCCTGATCTGTAGCCACCCTGTAGCCCACATCTGTAGCCTCTGATAGGAGCATTTCCGATACCTAGAACCAGGAGGGAACCATAGAACCTCTTTATAGAAATGCGTACGAATGCAATAATTATGATGATGAACAATGATTATAATAAGGTTTTTTGTGAAAAGAAAGAATATATAAATTATCTTTTTAAATAGCGATCACGAAATCACAAAAGTAATGAAAGCACAAAAAATAAAAATATTAAGCAACATAAATTTGTGAATTACAATAAAAATGGATGATAAAGATATTTTAAAAGGAAAATAAAAAATAATCATATAGTCCGCGGCGGTCACCAATACCACCACTAATGCGATTTTGGTTGTATGGGTTGGTCAAACTGTGACAGCGGCACGAGCCGCAAGACCACACACTGGGAGATGTCGCACATGCTTTTATCTCAGGGTCTATGGTACACCAAGACCCCCCACAGGAGCAATCGTCACCCCTTGATTTCAAAGAAAAGGAAGTCATTACCGTGCACCCAGTGACCATTACTGCCCCGTCGTCGCTCCGCCCGTGTAAGCAAAGGTTGACATGCTTTGATCTTATTTTAGCAAAGACAGTCTGATAAAAAACTGTACCAAAACGAGCTAAAACTCAATTTTTTAGGGTCGAATTTACAGAATATTTATATGGGAGCACCCCTAGACCACCCCTTCAAAACTTGGGATTTCTATTTTTTATAATTAGTCAAATTGCGAAAAATCTACCAAAAGCATATTAAATTCTTGAAATGTATGCCCGAAATTCGGATTTGGTGAACCAAAGCGAGTTGAAACCCTGCTTTTTAGACATACATTTCAAACAAAATTCTGAGGAAGGATCCGAGACCCCCCTTTCGGTTGTTAGATCACGATTATTCTGAATTCAAAATACGTACAATACTGGCAAAAAAAATGACTCAGACCCTATATCTCCGGAACGGCTAGTGATATAAAGACAAATAAGGTATCATTTTTCATGATTTGAAGTATTCTATATACAGAAAATTTTTCAAGTTCTTAGGGGGTCGTCTTCATGTTAAACGAAGCACCAACTTTCGTTTTTCCTATGGAAACCATCAAAGATTATTCCAGATTCTGAAAGAGCACCCTCTAAAACCCCCCAAAACCAGTTTTCATGCCATTTGGTCCCCAAATGAAGCCAGGAGTGGGGGTTTAAGTTCGTCGAATTTACGTTGAAATCTCGTTTTTTACGTTGAATTCTCGATTTTGATCCTGCGGGGTTGATGGTTGAAAGGATCAAAATCGAGAATTCAACGTAAAAAACGAGATTTCAACGTAAATTCGACGAACTTCAACCCCAACTCCTGGCTTCATTTGGGGACCAAATGGCATGAAAACTGGTTTTGGGGGGTTTTAGAGGGTGCTCTTTCAGAATCTGGAATAATCTTTGATGGTTTCCATAGGAAAAACGAAAGTTGGTGCTTCGTTTAACATGAAGACGACCCCCTAAGAACTTGAAAAATTTTCTGTATATAGAATACTTCAAATCATGAAAAATGATACCTTATTTGTCTTCATATCACAAGCCGTTCCGGAGATATAGGGTCTGAGTCGATTGTTTTTGCCAGTATTGTACATTAGTTGAGAACATTATATTTAAAATTGAAGCATTCTAACAACCTTTTTGGTCAATTTGATGCATAAAAACCCATATTTCATACCAAACTTCATGACAAAACCACATTGTTGTAAATGTAATAAGATGTAACACTAGTTTATTATTGTAGGCATGATACATGCTATCGATTGTTGCAGATTGATATCGATTGTTGTAGTTTAAAATCAATTGTATTAGCATCAACATAAAAATCGATCCATTTTTTAATTATTTCTCACTCGGCTGGATATTGCCATAGCACGCAGTGCTACACATTTGAACTGGCGAAGCCCCTCTGTAACACGCCAGATGATATTTATAAAAAACTGAAACCTGGGCGATGTCCGGGTCTAGCTCGAAATAAATAGGGTCTTATTTTGTTTTAAATTAGAACTTGGCAATTCCTCCTCTTCTATGGATAATGTATAAATTCTCTAAATTCCACACTGAGATATTCCACCGATGTTTGTAATTTTACTTTTCCAAGTACCATTCATAGAACATTTTTAAGCGAAGGTTGATATGGGATTTCAACGATCTTCCGAAAGCAACATCGGAATTCGTCGATGTTGCTTTCCATATCAACGTGCTCATGCTAAGGCCCCAGGGGAGGTCAAGAGACAGAATCTCGTTGCTGGCCTATACATCCTTGAGGATCAATTTCCCTCATTACTGGAAAAAATCGGACATTTTTTCTGTTATTTATCGAATTTACAAGCGCGCTCCTAGAACTTATTTCCCGCCAACCCATAGAGAATTTCTCTTCCTTTAAACTCTGTTCGCATTAACAATAGACAATCGGCAGGCAGGTGATTTTTGCAGCATGCTATTGTGGATGTTTAAAACCATATGTTTTGCATCTGCCAAGTTCCAGGCATTGGGGATTCGGGAGTTACAGCCATAATAAACAAGGCAATATCGATAGATTCGCAGGCAAAGTGTGCGCTAAGGGGGAAAACGGCTGTCCGAACCGATGATAAAGCTCACCGAAAAATCAAACTTTTCATAAAGCGGAATCGAAAAACTAGTGAAATGGTACGATAAATGGTCTATTTAAAGGTGATTACGATTAAAAGTAATTAAAGATGTTTTTAACCTTCCGTAATAACCTTATTTTTAAATATTCATTTGTTTTTAAACTATCAAAAACGGGAAAATTTCGAAAGAGAGGATTTCTCTATGGGATGGAGGGAAATAAATTCGAGGAGCGCGCTTGTAAATTCGATAACTAATAGAAAAAATGTCCGATTTTTTCCAGTAATGAGGGAAATTGATCCTCAAGGATGTACAATACTGGCAAAAAAAATCGACTCAGACCCTATATCTCCGGAACGGCTTGTGATATAAAGACAAATAAGGTATCATTTTTCATGATTTGAAGTATTCTATATACAGAAAATTTTTCAAGTTCTTAGGGGGTCGTCTTCATATTAAACGAAGCACCAACTTTCGTTTTTTCCTATGGAAACCATCAAAGATTATTCCAGATTCTGAAAGAGCACCCTCTAAAACCCCCCAAAACCAGTTTTCATGCCATTTGGTCCCCAAATGAAGCCAGGAGAGGGGGTTGAAGTTCGTCGAATTTACGTTGAAATCTCGTTTTTTACGTTGAATTCTCGATTTTGATCCTGCGGGGTTGATGGTTGAAAGGATCAAAATCGAGAATTCAACGTAAAAAACGAGATTTCAACGTAAATTCGACGAACTTAAACCCCCACTCCTGGCTTCATTTGGGGACCAAATGGCATGAAAACTGGTTTTGGGGGGTTTTAGAGGGTGCTCTTTCAGAATCTGGGATAATCTTTGATGGTTTCCATAGGAAAAACGAAAGTTGGTGCTTCGTTTAATATGAAGACGACCCCCTAAGAACTTGAAAAATTTTCTGTATATAGAATACTTCAAATCATGAAAAATGATACCTTATTTGTCTTTATATCACAAGCCGTTCCGGAGATATAGGGTCTGAGTCGATTTTTTTTGCCAGTATTGTACCTATCTACCAGTAGCAAAATTATTTCGAAATTCCTACTACTTTTTTTCAGGAGCAAAACGGAAGTTAATTAAAGAACAACCCTCGTATTTTATTTTGACCCAAACTACAGGATGAAGGCAAAAAAATAATTTTTTCCATAGTAATTTCTTGTAGTGGGCATTAGAGGGTTAACAAGCTTTAAACGACAGAAGTGGTAAAAAAAGGAGAAAAGGGTTTTTAAATGCATCAATTTAATTATAGTAAGAACGTTTTACATACATATTTAACATTCACACAATAATAATAAATAGCCTGTTAAACGATTATATCCAAAGAGGATAATCCAGAAGCAAACAAGGTCACTATGGCTGACATTCGACTGTACGTATCCGTTCATGTTCATGATAAAGGGCGCAGTCTTGCAGTGAGCGCAGTAATAATTCTCCCTGCGACTCCAACGTTCCTAAAAAGAATTAAATAAATATGAAATTTTAAGCTCATTTTGCTCACAAATAAGCCAGTTTTACTCAGATACAGGGTTAGCTTAAGATTTAAGGAAATATTTAATTGTTCATATGATAATTTTTTTAGTTTTTCTTTAATTTGAAAAAAATGCTAGACTGGAGAAAATGATAGTTTAAAGTTCCGTCTTGCAATTATTGAAGAGTGGCAGCCATGAATGAATTGAAATATATACAGGGTGTTTCAAAATTGCGTTGCACGGCTTTTATTCGGAACCAACGCCTCCTAGGGTCATGGAAGTAAGGTCTACCCTGTCCTGTCTTTATGAAGAAAGGATGAAGTCGAGTCGAATTTCCTTGAATGAATCTAACGTTTAATGAATGATACTTATATACAAAAATTACTAAATAAAGTCACAGTTATAATATCCATATTTACATATATATACAAACAATTTCAATGCAGGTTCGAGTCCGATGTTATGGGTTCGAGTCCGATGCTATTGGTTCGAGTCCGATGCTATAACATCCCTCCCCCCTAATTCTCTGTACATTAGCCTTTCTGGGGGGCGTCGTATTCTTTCCGATCTTCTAGGGAGCCTTGTATCGGGAACCACCGGACTGGATAGGGCCTGGTCGCCCTCAGCAGTGCTTTGAGCAGAGACCGCTGAAGCAGTCCCTGCAGAAGAGGCCGGAGATACAGCTAAGGCCGTTGAGGTTGAAGTTGTTACGTCCGGAGCAGTGACGATGGACGTAGGAAAACGGCGATGTGGTTCCAACTCCACGCAGTCTCGGAGACGATCCCCAGCTGGTCGTATCTGATCTATGTGCCGCCGGGTGAGGGTTCCATTGACTTCGACGGTGTAGTGCAGCTGACCGTCGCGTTCTAAGATTTTTCCTAGTCTCCACCTGGAATTAGAAGAACGATAATCTCAAATTGCAACCGAGTCGCCCCTTTTGAACTCCCGGTCTTTAAACGTAATATCCTCCCGGTTCTTGTTTTGGACTCTTTCTCTGAGGTTGGGTCGCAGGAGGTCTAGTCTTGTCCTAATTTCTCTTTTTAAAAACAGCAAAGCTGGACTATGAGAAGTTGTACTATTCGGTGCCCTTCTATAGTTTAATAAGAAGAGGGATACTTTTTGCCGAATAGTGCCTGGATAATCTTTTAGGGATCTTAACGACTTCTTCAAAGTTTGAACGTACCTTTCCGCCTGACCGTTCGTTGCCGGCTTAAATGGCGCGCAAGTTTTATGCTTAATGCCACAGCAGTTAAGAAACTTCTGAAATTCACTCGACATGAATTGTGACCCATTGTCACTTACTAATGTTACAGGGAACCCAAATCTTGAGAAACAGTCTCTTAAGCATTCTATAGTGTTAAGTGTAGTCATTCTTTTTAATGTGTAGATCTCTACCCACTTAGAATAAGCATCTACAATAACCAAAAATACATGTCCAAACATAGGCCCTGCAAAATCAATGTGAATTCTTTCCCATGGAAAGCTGGGATATTCCCAAAAGTGTACTTTTACTCTCTTTGGATCCGACTTATACTTGAAACATTCCGGGCAATTATTTACAGTGTCCTCAATGTCTTTGTCGATAGACTTCCAGTAAACAAATGAGCACGCGATCTCCTTCATTTTTACCATTCCCAGATGCCCTTCATGGAGTTCCTCCAATACTCGTTTTTTATACTTATCTGGTACCCAGACACGCTGTCCGTTTAGGATACAGCCGTCCTGGATGGTATACTTCGCTTCCTTCCCCTGCAAATCTTTACCACTCAGCAGATCCCGCATCAGTAGACTCAGCTCAGGATCCTTCTTGGTTGCCTCCCGTAACTCCCTGACTGTCACCGGCAAACTCTGGATTTGTGACATCTGGAAGATAGAGATATCATCAACCAGTTCTTCTTATTGCTGAAATTTTTTCATCAGTCTTATGTAATCCTTTTTCATTAATTTTGTGCCCCAAAAACTTTATTTCATCTTGGAAAAATTTACTTTTCTTTAGGTTAAGCCTTAATCCATATTCTTTACATTTTTCAAAAAACTTAGCTAAAACTAGCAAATGTGACTGCTTGTCACTCCCTGTTACCCTTACGTCGTCCATGAAAACCTTTAGCCCTTCCATTCCCTGGAAAAGTCCGTCTACATATCTTTGCCAGATAGCCGGTGCTGCATTTAGACCAAACATTAGTCTCTTACATTTATACAGCCCTTTGTGAGTGTTAATTGTTAAGAGTTTTTGGCTCTCCTCACTAACCTTCATTTGAAGATAAGCGTGGCTAAAGTCTAATTTTGAAAACTGCCTTCCTCCATTTAAACTTTCAAATATTTCTTCTAATCTCGGTAAGGGGTGTTGTGGCACGACTAGGTTGGGGTTTAGGGTTACGGAATAATCGGCACAAAGCCGAATGCTCCCATCAGGTTTCACAACCGGCACTACAGGTGTAGCCCAATCTGAGCACTCAACCTTTTCGATTATTCCTTCGTTTTCTAAGCGATCGATCTCTCCCTCCACCCTTGACTTCAGAGCGAAAGGGACTATTCGGGACCTACAAAACTTTGGGGAAACCCCAGGTTTTAACTCTAGGTTTACTTCATAACCCTTAATCTCTCCCAGATTTTCATCAAAAAGTTCCTTATATTTTTCTAAAAGTTCTTTTAGGCTTAGAGTTTTTGAAGTTCTTAATGATTTTATATTTCCCCAATTCAATTTTAGCTGATACAACCATTCCCTTCCAAGAATAGTTTCTACATTTTCTTTTACGACGTAGAGATCCAAATTCAACACTTGCCTTTCGTGTTCGACTCTTACAGAAACGCAGCCGATCGGCTTTAACCGCCCTCCATTAAAGGCCCTAAAAACCGCTTCCGTAGGTTTAATTTTTTTCTTCGAAATTTTCCTAAATTCTTTTAAACTCATCACACTAACGGTTGCCCCTGTATCCAATTCCATATTGCATGTTTTGTTTTCTAGTTTTACCCTAACCATGATCGGTCTTCTTGGGTCTTTTCCCTTCATACTGAATTCTGAATTTAAATTGAATACAGAAATATCATTTGCTTGCTCTGTTAAATCGGTTTCTACCTCTACCCGACTCTGTTTAGTAGGATTTCTATTTTTACTTTTAGAGAAACAAGCTTTAGCAATATGCCCCGTCTTGTGACAATAATAGCATGTACTTTGTTTAAAACTACATTTTTGACTTAGATGATCAGTAGGGGAGAGTGGGGCTATTTCGCACATGGGGCACATTCGGACAGACGGCATTTACCCTAGTAATTATTAATTAAAAATCTGAAAAAAATGCCAGTAAATGGATGCATGACTACCACCTCCTGCATGAATTTTCAAAGCCCTGAGCCATTTCGTTGTATACGTACTAGAAATTCGCTAGAGTTAGAAGCAGCAAAGTAAATTTTCTTGTCATTTTGTTGGAGTAAAATATCAATCAAAAATAACTCTCAAGTTGACATTCAGCATTTTATTCAGTTGAGGCACTACTAAAGTAAGTTTCTAGAAAGGTTTTATTTCCCTCCTTTATTTATAAATATCTTGTTGGGACAGGGTAAGCTTGAACTGGTAGATGGGGCACATTTGTACACCAAAAGATGGGGCAGATTCGGACAGGGCGAATGTGCATATCTTTCCCATTTTTGATTATGAAAGTGATTTATATGTGCAGTATATTTAATAACTTGAAGTTTAATTGTTTTTTATTGTAATTGTTTCAAAATTTGGTGATAATAGAAAATAACATCTTAAAGAAAGCTTCAGTTTTAAGGAATTTAGACCCAGATTTAAGCATTGAAGAAATAATTTCCCTGATAATTGTTTAATACCAATTGACTTTGACTTAGGTGATTTTATTCCAGTAGAATTTGCTACTAAAAAGAAAAATTTTTAATGTTGGTCAAATAGAAAATTTGGAGTTGAATGGTGCTTATTTAAAATTAATGATGAAAAACTTTAAAATTAATGACGAAACTTTTATTTTCCCAGTAAGAAATGATTCAACATTCATACAAAAAGATTAGATAATATCGTATTACAAATTACAAGTTCCCCAACCGTCAGTTTCAGGTGTTAATAAGTGAGCTGTTGGTTCACTTTTCTTTTCGAATAAAACCTGACAGTTAAAATATTGGTTAAACTATTTCTAACTAATTATATTATGTTAAGTATGTCAATGTGCAATATAATCTTCATTACTACAATTGTTTTCCTCATCAAAAACTTAGATGTTCAATATTTTCTGAAGCTGTTTTCTTTTAGTAAAAAAATCTTCAATTTAGAGGAAAAATATGTAAAAGTGCCAAATATTTCGTTTAATTATCCTTACTTTAAAGTGCCATAAACTTTTTAGTTCGTAAAAATAATTATTGTATAATTATTTGCATGTGTACGAATGTGCCCCACACGTGTGCAAAACTGCCCCACCCATGGGGCACATTCGCACGAAATTTCTCGTTTTTTAGATTGATGATATAGGTTAGAAATTCTAGATGAATGCGACCAATTATCATTCTAAAATATCGGGAAAGGTCCTAACTTTCATTTGAATCCGAGTTTGTTTCAATATCTCCTCTAGATCCAGAGAAATATCCCGAAATGCACTTTTTGTGCGAATGTGCCCCGTTCTCCCCTACCTGTACATCTAGTGCAAACTTGCCTATTCGCTTTGGGATATGTAGGCTTTTTATTGATCTTTTGCAGCTTAGCTTTAGTTTTCACCCCTAATACGTTAACTTTATTTAACGAATTATCTAGGACCTCGGTTGTTCCTTGATATGCCCTTTCCATGGCTAACGCGATGTTTACAGTTTTTTCTAATTCAATATCGTCCTCTTCAAATAACCTGTCAATGATCGCTTTATTTCGAAGTCCACTAACAAACACGTCCCTTAACATTTCATTTAACATTAAGGTATTATATTTGCAGTTTATGGCTAAAGCGCGTAACTCTGCCAGGTACGAACTAACCGATTCCCCTTCATGTTGCTTTCGGTTTAAAAACCTGTGACGTGAAGGTATTACTAAGGCTTTCGGTGTTAAATGTTTCTTCAACACAGAGGTAAGTTCGTCAATAGTTTTAGTAGATGGAAGATCAGGAGACAGCAAATTTTTCAATAATTGATACATTTTTGGGCTCAAACTAGATATCAATACTTTCGCGAGTTGATCATTAGGAATATTTTGCAAATCCAAATACGCGTCGAATCTTTCAAGAAATGAATCAAATCTTTCAGATTCTTCATCAAATTTCTCAAACTGAACAGAAGCTTTTGGTTTAATCAAAGTTTCCTTGTTAACCAAAGATTCCAAAAGTTCCTGATTTTGTTTCAGGATTTGCGCAATTTGCTGTTCCATCTTTTACAATAAAACAAGTTCCGATCTCACCTATTTTCAGGGTTTTCAGTTACCCGCTGCAGGATTCTTCTTTACCGTCGCCAATTTGTCCTGTCTTTATGAAGAAAGGATGAAGTCGAATCAAATTTCCTTGAATGAATCTAACGTTGCTTGCTTGATTCGCCAATTGTGTTGTATCAGCTCCAACAACGGAATTAAAGAGGGAACAACAGGAACAAGGGAGAGGAACGTCAGCAGCCGAGGCAACTGGGGTTTGAAGTGAGAAAAGGGACAAAACAAGACGACACACAACGAAAAAAAAAACATAGAATCAACTGCAGAAGCAAGGAGGACGGAGTCTCAGGAGAGGCAGCCAGGAAAATGATGAAGTTTCCGAAGAGACAGTCACCGGAGAGGTTATGAAATCCGTTGAATTAATATTAAAGGGGGGGCCAGTGCTAAGGAAGTGGGGGGAGTTTGCTGGCACACAGGGAGCAGCACGCGATGGGAGATCACTCCGTTATCTGGGGCGTGATAAATTGAATGGAATTATTCGTTCAAGGAGGGTGATATCTTTCAGTTAGGATAGTGGTTTGGAAGGGGTATTTGAACTCAGCATCTAGGATGGAGTGTATATCTTGAACGCTAATAAGGGGGTTGAAGTGAGAGGAGAGACTGTTGAAGAATTTGATGGAGGTTTTTTCAATGAAGGCAAGTAAGGAGGGCATTTTGAGGTCCTGTCTGATATATTGATTTCTCATATATCGGGGGGCATTAGTAAACATACGGAGGGTTTTGCTTTGCGCTGCTTCCAGTCTGAACAACCTGTGTTTAGCAGTGTTAGTCCAGACAGGGCAGGCGTAGGTGAGAATGGGTCGGATTATAGATTTGTAAATTAAAAGCTTATTTTTAAGGGAGAGATCAGATTTTCTATTTATCAGGGGGTATGTTAGGTGGATTCTAGAGTTATTTCTTTTTAGAAGCTTTTCTATATGTTTTTTTAAGGTTAAATTTATACCAAGGGTAATACCTAAGTATTTGGCCTCTTTGGCCCAGGGGAGGGAGTCATTAAAGAATTTAAGTTGCTTTTCGGGAACTTTGTAGAATTTTTTCTTGAATATGATAGCTTGAGTTTTATTGGTATTGACTGCAATTTTCCAAGTTCTACAGTATTTTTCGATAATTTTGAGGGCTTTTTGGAGTCTAGCTATTACTGAAGGAAGTTTAGTGTGTTGGGCCAGAATAGCTGTGTCATCACCAAAGAGATGGAGGAGGGTATCGGGAGTTTTAGGAATGTCGTGAGTGAAAATATTGTAGAGAATGGGGGAGAGGAGGGCTCCCTGGGGAGTACCAGCGTTGATACTGAAATAGTCTGAAAGAAGACTTCCAACTCGAACACGAAATTTGCGATTTTGAAGGTATGATTTTATAAGGAGAATGAGGTGGGTAGGGAAATTTAGGATGATTAATTTATAAATGAGGCCATCGTGCCATACTTTGTCAAAGGCCCGGGCAATGTCTAAAAAGACAGCACCGGTTTTCGTGTGGTGATTAAAACCAGCTGTGATGGAGTTTACCATACGAAGTAGTTGATGTGTAGTAGCGTGTTTTTCACGAAAGCCGAATTGTTCATTAGGGAGGATGTTATTTTGGGAGCAATGGTTTTTAAGTTGATAGAGGACAGTTTTTTCAAAGATTTTAGCAAGGGAGTTTAGTAAGCTTATGGGTCTAAAGTTTGAAGGGGATTTGTGGTTTTGGTCAGGCTTGGGAATCATGATTACAGTGGCGAGTTTCCATTTGTCCGGGAAGTAATTTAGCTTGTAACAAGAGTTTATTATTTTTGTGATATTAGTTATGACGGTAGGCGGTATATTTTTTAGCATTTTATTGTTAATATTATCTGGTCCAGGGGATTTTTTGGGATTGAGGTGTTTGATTATCTCTTTGATGGTGAGAGGAGCTATTATGGGAGGTTGTGGGCGGAGCTTAGAGGAGAAAAATTCTTTTAGCGTATCAGCGACAAGCTTATCGTTGGAAGGGTTTTTGAGTTGCGAATTGATTGTAAAAGTATTTTCAAGAGTTTTTCCGAAGAGATTGGCTTTGTCAAGATCGGTAAACACCACCCCAGCTGGAGAAAGAAGGGGAGGGATAGGCTGAAATTTGCGCGTTAGCTTTTTGTTGATTTTAAAGAGGGAATTATCTTCAGGGTTTAAGGTGAGGAGGAAGTCATTCCAGTCGTTATTTCTTTGCTCTTGCATAAGCCTCTGGATCTCTCTTTGTATACGGTTTATTTGACGTTTTAGATTGGGATCGAGGGAAGTTTGCCAGCGTTTTCTAAGTTGATTTTTTAATTTAATTTTGTTTAATATATGAGAAGGAACATTTTTCTGGAATGCAAGTTTGGGTTTTATGATACTAGAGGAATTTACGGCTTGGTTAAATAGGTATTCGAGATTAGCAATATTCATATCAATATCAAGCGTATTATTTATTATGGGATTTCCGGGTACTTTTTGATGGAGAATTTCATTAAAATGTTTCCAATTGGTTATTTTAAAATGAGAGAGCTCAGGAGGGATGAAGTTTGGATTGTGAATTTTAAACACCACAGGATTGTGGTCACTATTGAGTTCAGCGATACTATTAACCAGGGTTGGCCGGTTTAAACCATTGGTTTAAACCATGGTTTTTTTACCATGGTTTTTTTACCAAAAAAACCACTTGGTTTTTTTGGTTTTTTTAGAAATTATAAAATATTTTCAGGATTTTTTAAAGAAATTGTTATTAAGTATAATCTTTTGCACAAAATTAAAAGGTCAGATTTATAAAAAATTGACATTTTAAGGTGATTAAAAATCAGAAATCTTTTAATTTAATGGTTTTAATTATTGAATTCACTCTAAACTTAACCTTAAATGCTGAAGTATATGCTGACTTATTATATTTTGCAAGAGATAGTTCATTTATTAATTTCCTTTAAAATGAAGCATTATTTCAAAGAGTAACTAAACATACACAAAAGTTATCTGTTTTTCACTGATAAAATATGGCTTGGATTTTAATTAATTAATAAAACCACTTATTTGTCAGTAGTAAGCAGGGCGCTATGTGAGACAAACTGACCCGCCCGAACCGGCCGTAGGTTAACATGGGATTTCGGGCGGCTTAGGGCGGAAGGGGTTGATTTGTGACGTCATATCACGTGACCGGTTGGGGGCGTGGTTTTTGACGTCATAGCCAATGGCGTTGAAGGGGGCGTGCCTGGAGTTGAGTTGTTTACCTCCTGCTGCTGGTTTAGCCGAGTTGAGTTGTTTACCTCCTGCTGCTAGTTTCGTTTTAGCGGAGTTGAGTTGTTTATTAAAAGTTTAGTTTTTCGGGTATGGCAACGGTATTTTTTTTTACGTGTTTGACCAGAAATTTTTGGTTTTTACAGCCATCTAGCGGAGAAAGTAAGAGTTATTTGTAAAAATTTAAATTAAATATTTAAAGGTTTTGAGTACCCGTGCTGCCATCTATCTGGCGAATTTAAAGTACTTGTTAAATTTAATTATTTAAAGTGAATAAAATAATATATTTTTGGATTCGAACCCGCAAAAAGGTACTTGACCTACCGGATCTCCGACGCTATGCACTCCCCGTTAGGCCATCAGTACCCGATTCGTTAAGGCGTAAAATAAGTTCTCAAGAAAAACT
Organism: Tetragnatha versicolor; assembly: GCA_024610705.1. NCBI lineage: Eukaryota > Metazoa > Arthropoda > Arachnida > Araneae > Tetragnathidae > Tetragnatha > Tetragnatha versicolor. The sequence continues at coordinate 10,887,627 of JANDEH010000009.1, forward strand.
TTTGAATTTATTGGTTAGTTTGCCTTTTGAAATTAAAGTTTTACTCAAGTAGTAAGAGGAACGTAGCTCAGTAGGGTAGGTATCAGATTTATTACTGAGCTTCGTCTCTCTTTTGCTAGGTCGCAGGTTCAAATCCCAGTAAGATATCTGTAAAATTATTAATTTTAAAAAATAAAATTATTTTGTAATATTTATGTTATTAAAGAAATTATATTTTATATTATTTAAGAAATAAGATTTATATTATTAAATAAATTATATTTTATATTATTAAATAAATTATATTTTATATTATTAAATTATTATTAATGAAATTATTTTTTTTTTAGAATTGAGCCCACCAACCACCCGGCAAGATTAACTTACCGCCTCAATTCTTCTTTTCTATTAAAATTATTTAACAATTTTTCTAAAAGTTAAACTTATTCTTGGACAGTTTACATTTTTTTCTCTTGGAATGGAATGGTTCCAAAACGAATTTGTTGGAGGGCGCATAATTAAAAGGCTTCCATTTTCAAGAAACAAATTTTTAGACTCAAACTTTTTTCTCGAAAACGTAAATTTTCTTTTATGCCCAAAAGAAACGCATGCAATAGGTGCATTCCTGTCCAGGTCCTTCTCGTCGTCCCTATGAGCACCTATACAGTTTGTGCCGTCTTTGTATCGATTTACCAACACGTAATTAAAATGAGCTTTGCATTTAAGCTCTACCATTTGTTTAATTTCTTTCAATAATGGTATCCAAGGCTTCGCAAACATGGTTGTTCCACTAAACTTGTACGTTATTCCGTGGTCACCGTAGGCTACTACTTGACGAGGAACAAAATACTTCTTACCATATATTTCTATCATTGCCTCTTCTTTTTTCAAATAAGTTAATTCCTTTTCCAAAAGACGAAAATATTCCCAAGCTTTACGATCCGAGAACATTTTCCGATATTCATACGATAAGGAATCCTTTGAATACTTGATAACATTCAGTTCAGGATATCCTTCTTCAGAACTTAATTGACGTTTCATTTTGCTATTCAAATAAACGGAGTTCCTTAGTAACAGGATCTTACCGAGCTGCAATTAAGGACCTGGTGATAAAATGTGTAAATTCAATAAAAGTACGAATGCAATCAGTATGTAATATCCTGCTTCAGACTTCAGATAACGAGTGAGTCAAAGGGGTTCGAGACCACCGTGTATGGACGATAAGAAGTGAATCATCAGTGTACCAAAACATGCTTGAACGAATGTGATTAGAACTACCCGGATTTGTTACCACATTGCAATGCTAATGAGTCATAGGTCCCTTATCACCCCGTCACTACTTGTTGGATGCTGTTAATCAAGGGGGAGGGAAACCCATGTTGACTTTAACCAATCAGGGGTCAATCTTTATCTCTTTGGTTGGTTCTTGACCAATCAGGAGGATGTTATGTTGTATAAAACCGCAAGACCCACCTTGTTGCATTCAGTTTTTGCATTCTTGTGCTCTTAAAACGCGACCTTTGGATTCCGCTTAGTTTTTATTCGTTTGCGTCGATATTCAGTGCCTTTTGGATTACCTGGTGTAAAATGGAATCTACTAACGATCATGTAAGTACAAGTATTTTGTTATTTGAATTTATTTTTAGAGTACATTTAAAACTATAGTATTGCTGTAAATTATTAATATTAAGGGTTTATCAAATAGTTAGCATGTTTAGACGCATTTATTTTTATTAACTTAAGCGTTTTTAAATGCTGTGTTGAATTAGCTAACTTACGCGTTGATAAAAACATTTTAGTTGTTAAATATATTTTACAATTCGCGTATTGAAAAACGTTACTGTAAATAATTTATTATAACTTTTGGGTTTTATTTTAATTTGTGTGTTGAAACATTTTGTTTTAGTTGTGAACTATTGTTATTTTAGTTGAATAATTTTAGTAACTTTAAATTATTTTTATAGATTTGATATTTTAACATGGTTTACGCGATGAAATACATTTACTGACCATTTATTATTATTTTTTTCATAACATTTTAAAATAATTATTGAATAATATTTAGTTCATTATTAGTGTTAATATTTGTTTCAACGTGTGCTCTGAAGTTATTTTCATTTAAAATAAGGAGGGGGTGAATATTTTTCTATTGAATTGCACAATTTTTGTTGCTCAAAATGTTATACTTAGTGGAAGAACATATTGATAAACGTATTTTTTAATTAACATTAGGTGGTGCTGGAAGACAATGATGATGATAGTTCGATGATCATGAATGAAGACGAAGAACAGGTAAAAAGTTTTTATGATTAGTTTTTATTTGCTTGTTTTTTTTTCTCTGTGTCCTGTTTTTAACATTGCTGTTGCTTTTTTTTTAGTTAATGAGAGACCTGTCGCAAAGACATTTGGAAAATGATGTTAATGAGGTAATGTTTTTTAACTTGCACACATGTGTGATTATTTTTCTCCTTAAAATAGTTTAATAATGCATTTAGTTATATTTGTTAAATGTATTTTTATTTACCTTAGTCTGTTCATGAAAGACCGATTATCCCACTGAGTATTAATGGCGATGATAGTTCGATGGGTGAAGACGATGATTACCAGGTAAAAATACCTTAATGATTTTCATTTTTATTTGCTTGTTTTTTTCTCTGGGCATTGTTTTTTATTTTTGCTTTTGTTTTTAGTGGATGGGAGAGATAGAGTCTCCTGAGAAAAACATGTCGCCAAGACATATGGTAAATGACCCGGTAATGTTTTTTAACTTTTCTAATTATTTTCCGTACATATTTTTCCTTTAGTTTAGTATGATTTATTTATTTATTAGTGAATATATCTGTTATTTCAGAATCTCCCTGGTCCCTCTAATGCTCTCCCCCGGAATTTGTCTCTCTACGATCAGATCTCCTCTGGATTCGAGGTGTGTTTTTATTTTGATAAGTGATAAGTGTATAATTTTTACTTTTCAACGCCTAAATATAAGTTATTTTTTCAGAGTTGTACTGGTCCCTCAAACGCTGTAGAAGGATTTGGAAGAGTTGTGGAAGGACCCTCTGATGTAGGTTTTTTTAAAAATAATTATTGTCCTTGGTTTTTTAAGTTTGTTTTGAATTTACTTATTTTTTTTTTCAGCTTGGAAATGCCATCATTATTGAGGAGCGGTCACGGAGAAACAACAAGAAGTATCAGGCTCAGGAAATTACCCTTCGGGTTCGAATAGATCCTGGTTTATTACCCCAAAATGTCCAAGGAGTATCATTGACAACTATCGTTGATATGGTGCGTTCCCTGTTTAGAACTTTAATAAGCCGAGTGACGGGAAGTTTGATGCCAACGGATTTGATCCGGCTTTGCATACAAGCTGAGGGGTTAGACAAGCCTATTTCTACTACTCTTATGGCCGTTTCTGAATTAACGGTAGAGAAGGTGATGACAGCGGTGATGAAAGTGCTGCAGTCGAAAGATAATATTGAATTGGATGCTGGATTCAATGTGGACGTTATGACCATTCATAGGCCCAGAGGAGGAGCTCACACACATCTGACAAATATTAAATTAGATAGATTGAAGAAAAAAAGTATTTGGGCAGTACCTCCAGATAATCAAGGTTTGTGTTGCGCGAAAGCCATTGTTTATGCCTTAGCGCAATTGAACAAAGACAAGACCTCTATTAGTGCAGTGAGGCAAAAAAGACGTCCAGCCCTTATGAAAAGGGCTCGTGCTCTTCATAAAGCCGCAGGAGTCCCCCTTGGCCCATGTACTTACAAGGAAGTTGCCCAGTTTGAACGGCATCTTAATGTGCAGATTGCTGTTTTCTCCTCTACTAATTTAAACAAGGCAAGTTATTTTACTAATTAGTTTTCTAACATGTGATATATTTTTTCCTTTATATATATATATTTAACCCTTATCACCAGTTGTATCTGTTTTGTGATTTAAGTCTTGTTTTTTAGATTGATTACAAAGGGGATGATAGACCGCAGCGAATCAACCTTTGGTTGCACGATGGTCACTTTGACGTTATTAAGTCTCTGAAGGGATTTTACAGTAAAGGTTACTATTGCACTTCATGCGAAAAACCCTTCCAAAATATGGAAGACCACAGATGCCCTGACTCCTGCTATGTTTGCTTCCGTAAAGAGTGCCCCACAGGACAACCCAAGCGATGCCCAGATTGTAGTAGGGAGTGTAAATCCGAAGACTGTTTTGGATCGCATAAAAGCACTGGAATTTGTGATCGTGTGAGTATTTCTTTTTGTTTGAATTTTCTAACATTTTTTAGCAAGATTGAAAAGATTTCCTAACAAAATTTTTCTTTTTTACAGATTTACCAATGCCAAAAATGCAGCAGAGTCATTAGACGCAGGGATTGCCCCCAAGAAAGTCACCAGTGTGGAACCATTAAATGCAGATCATGCGACAAATTTGTCATTGCTGAAGAGCACAGATGCTTTTTGAGAAAGGTGAAACCAAAGAAACCCAGTAAGAAGTTGATTTTTTTTGACTTCGAGACTGATCAGTCGTCTGGAGTGCACTTAGTCAACTTCGCTGTAGCACAAGACGCAGATGGAAGGGAAATGGTTTTCAAAGGATATGGAGCATGTGATGCCTTTTGTGAATGGCTGTTTTCCCCCAAACACAAGGGGTATACGGCCATTGCCCATAACATGAAAGGGTAAGTAGTTTTAATTTCAGTTAATTTATTTGTTCTATTTCTCGAATGAATATTAATACTTTTTTTCTTTTGCAGCTTTGATGGACAGTTTATAATGGGCTGGCTGTTGAGGCAAGGCGTTGCTCCGGAAGTGATCCCCAATGGATCCTTGCTAATGAGCATTTTCCACAAGGCACTTGGTGTGAGAGTTATAGATTCTCTCAATTTCCTACCAATGGCCCTCGCAAAACTCCCAGCCTGCTTTGGTCTCGCCGAGTTAAAGAAGGGGTATTTTCCACACCTCTTCAATACTCGGGAGAATCAGAGCTACGTGGGACCACAACCGGACACCCACTTTTATTCCCCCGATTCTATGGCAACGTCAGCACGCAAGTCCTTTATGGAATGGTACGACACCATTAAGGAGAGTGAATTTGATTTTCAGACGGAAATGTATGCGTATTGCAAGTAAGTTGAAATAATTTTTTTTCCTGATAAATACCTTCCTTTAAAAAACTTTATGCAAATAAAAATTTTTTACTTTATTATAGATCGGACGTTGACATTCTTAGAAGATGCTGCATGGAATTTAGGACGCAATTTTTAAATGTTGCTGATGTAGATCCCTTTCAGTAAGTATAATTTTCCCTATCTAAACTAATTTTAAGTTAACTTTTTTTTTTGTTTCTAACATAATTTCTTACAGGTATGTCACAATTGCTGCAGCATGCATGGCTGCGTACAGGTATCAACACATAAAAAACGGTACCATAGCTATGGTGCCTGTCCGAGGCTATGTAAACAATGCAGCACACAGCTCCGACAGCATCAGATGGCTAGACTTTGTCGCCCAGAAGGAGGAAATAGATATCCAGCATGCCAAGAAGTCCACTGGAGAGTATAAGATCCGAGGCGTCTCAGTGGACGGGTTTTGCACAGAGACGAACACCGTCTATCAGTATCATGTAAGTATTTTTCCCCCTTTTAGAAAAGGACTGAATTTTTGTTTTTACGAATGAATAATTTTTTTTCCTTTATTTCAGGGCTGTTTTTGGCACGGGTGCGCCAAATGTTTTGAGGGGGATGTCATACACCCTCTCAAACAAGTTACCATGAATACCCTCAAACGAAAGACGGAGGAGTGGTCGGCCAAGATTAGAGCTTTGGGATACAATCTCGTTGAAAAATGGGAACATGAATTTGTTCAGGAGAAAAAGGATGACTCAGAACTTCGAACCTTCCTGGCTACCCACAGCCTTGTGGATAGGCTAAAACCGAGGGATTCGTTTTTCGGTGGGCGTACAAATGCCGTTAAATTATTACATGAAGGACCAGCCAAATACATTGACTTTACGTCTTTGTATCCATGGGTAAGATTATTTTTTTTAAACTTTTATTTCTCTTAAAAAGTTTCTTTGAAATTAAATAGCTTTTTTTTTCTTGCAGGTCAACAAGTATTGCGAATACCCTGTTGGTCACCCTAAGATCATTACAAAAGACTTTAATGATATTGAACAGTATTTCGGCCTTGTGCAATGTAAGGTGTTGCCACCTAGTGAGCTGTACTTACCCGTGCTTCCATACAGGTGCCAAGGGAAACTCATGTTCCCCTTGTGTCGCACCTGTGTGGAAACCCTTCAACAAACCCGCTGCGCCCACACATCCGAGGAAAGATCGATAACTGGAACGTGGGTAACCGAAGAAATAAAATTGGCCCTTAAAAAAGGATACAAGATTGAAAAAGTAAGTTCATTACACTTTTTTTTATCATTTTGTTATCACACAATAGTGTCCTCGTTATCACAAAAATATTGAATTATTCTCTATTTTTTCAGATTTATGAAGTATATCACTTCAACAAAAAGTCGAATTCCCTATTTCAATCTTACATCGACACATTCCTAAAGATTAAACAGGAGAGCAGTGGCTGGCCTACTGAATGTACAACACAGGAAGCCATGGATCACTACATCAAAAATTACCACGAGAAAGAGGGGGTTCTCTTGGACGATGCCTCCATTACTAAGAACCCTGGTCGACGGCAGGTTGCCAAACTTGCTTTGAATAGCTTTTGGGGGCGGTAAGTACATCTTTTTATTTTTTAATTTTAAAAAATAAGTGAATTGTTTTCTGATAAAAAGTGTTTATTTTCAGTTGGGGAATGAATTTGAACAAGTCAAAACTGTCCTTCGTCAATACAGTCCCAGAGTTTAACAAAATGCTGAGTGACTCAACAAAAAACGTAAGTGTATATATTAAATCAACTATCCTATTTTTTTTTAATTTTTATTTTTTTATTAATTTTAAATTTTTTTTTTGTAGATCAAGGATGTGTACTTCCCCACGCCAGAAGTGGCAGCCATCTGCTGGGAGGATGTCAATGAGTTTTTGCCCCAGGACGCCACAACCAACATCTTTTTAGCCTCCTTTACCACTGCATGGGCCCGCATGAAACTCTATGGAGAAATGGACAAGTTGGGCAGTGCCGTGTTATATCACGACACTGACTCAATCATCTACTCCACCACCGGTAATAATGATCCACCCCTTGGAAACTTCCTGGGCGAGTTCACAGACGAACTAGATGGAGACACGATATCTACATTTGTGTCTGGTAAGTAATATTTTTTATGTAAAATTACATGTCCTATCTTATTAAGAATCATTTATTTAAAAAAGTTATTATTTTCCAGGTGGCCCCAAGAATTATGCCTTTAAAACCGAAGAAGGAAAAGAATGCAGCAAAGTGAGGGGATTTACCCTTAACTGGAAAAACTCCTTGCTGATTAATTTTGATAGCATAAAGGCCATGGTACAAAACATGGATCAGCAGCAACCCATTGCCATCGTGAACCCGGCCAAGATCACCCGGGATGCTAAAAGAAGGAGAGTGGAAAACAAGCCAGAAAAGAAAATGTATCGTATGATATACGACAAGAGAGTGATCCAGGAGGATCAGACGACCCTGCCGTATGGGTATTAGGGCATCAACTAGACTGGTGAGAACCAACGGACAAAATAGTGCCTGGCTGTCTGACTACTACATTCTTGTGGTAAGATTGACAGCTGGGGAATCCCCCACCGTTGTAAAATAAGGGGGATAGCGCGCTGAGAGCTGTACTCCCTGAGTAGCGTGGAAACTAGCTCATTTTTCTTATATTAAATTCATTTTATTGCATGTTAACTTCATTTTTATTGCATGTTTAAATTCATTTTTATTGCATTGCACGTTTAAATTCATTTTAATGCATGTTTAAATTATTTTATTGCATGTTTAATTAATAAATAAGACATGACTCAAATATAGTTAAACAAAATTTTTTATTATCTGAAAAAAGTTACATTTTTAACCAATTTATGGCTTTCTTTCCAACAATTCTTTTAGGTTTAGCATACATGTTTTTCACAGATTCTTGTTTCTTTTCTCTTTTAGGATAAGTTTTCATATTTTTTAAATAAGTGTTTTTCACAAATTCTTCAGGAAAATTATTTTCCTTTAAAACATCTTTAAACTTTTCAAAAGCTTCCGGTCTTCTTGTTCTATTCCTCAGTAAAAAGTTTATCAGCTGTACGATATCAGATCCTGGAATGACTTGTTCATTGATAACAAGCTCCTTATCCGGATTCCAAGTGATGTTGCGTTGCTGAAGAAATTCAGTTATTTTCTTTGCTATCTTTTTAAATTTCACAGGAACGGTACTCTGAATATCTATTTCCAGCTTTGCAGTTTCTTCTTCTTCCGGTTCCAGGTTTTCCAGGTCCATCTTAGGCTTGACATCATTCACATTTGGAAAGGTAACATATTTTTGTAAAACTTGGTTATATAGTTTTACTTTTTCATCATCACTCACTTTCTTCTTTAAAATGTCTTTTATTTTTGTATCGAGTTCCGTTATGTGGTCATCCTCAAACTCATGCATGCGGTCTAATGGGACCAGGGCATACTTTTTGCTATGCTCCATGGATGAGATTAGATAAAACAGTCAGGGCAGTGGGAATGAGAAAAGATAAAAACCCGTCTCCTTTTTGAACTAATAGCCGCCTTTTCGTGTACAGAGGAATTCGTTTCTGAGCAAGAGTTCTCAATGTTTTCTTAAATGGGGATAATTTATTTTTAGACCGTTTACTGATAGGAAGATTTCCCTTAAGTAAATTTAACACGCATTCGCAAATAGATTTAATCATACAATTTGAGCAATTTTTCAAAATTTTAGATTTTTTTCTACTTTTCTTTAGCAGCTTTAAATATTCTACATCCTTCTCTGAAGGCATTCTGCATTGAAATGATTTCTTTTTCCTGTGCACTTTGTTTTATATAGGCAGCGTAAGCACTCGCTTTGACCAACGAACAGTGCTCAAATCCTATTGGATGATGACAACAATGAAGTGAAGATTTGGGTAAGTGTTGAACCTTTGGGCAATCTAATCTTTGAATTCTCCCCATTAAATTTTCTAAAAATTCTATCTTTTCTGGTCCTTTAACGTAGATAGTAGAATAAGATGACGAAATGTATTGCAAAATATTACGCAATGCACTGTAGGGTAATTCTCCACTGCTCCAGTCTAGCCGATGTTTGTTTCTTATCACCCAAGCAAAACTCGTTTTATAGAAACAAGATAATGATTCCCAAGGTATGGGGGGCTGAAATGACCAACAAGCGTGATAACCTTCGTTGATAGAGTAGATCGCCAATTCTTTGATAACGAAACAGTCAGATTTCATTTGAAACCCCTCAAAATCTAAAACAACCTCCATGTTATCTGTCTGGGAGAGAAATGACTCATCGAGGCTCATACACATAATGGGTATCCCCCGGAAATATTCCTGTTCGTAACCGTAACTTTTCACTGGTTTCTGGTCTCAAATCGATTAGCAGATAACTGAAGGGAGTAGAAGTTGCATCATCGAAAATTTCTTGAAATGCCTTAACTTTTCTTGGATACATTTGGCGCGCTAAATTAGCCACCTGACTCTTATCTCTGGGACTTTTGTATAAAATAACATAGTGAGAATTTAAATGAACGCTTCTCATTTCTTTGCCTTGGTGAAATAAATTTTGGGTAATAAAAATAATGGAAAGGTTTCGGTGGTGGCTGCCTTTAGTAAATAAATTGCTTAGTCGGGTATCACTGGCTAATTCTACCATTAAATCATCAATAATAATTAATGCATTTCGAATAGAATTTAAGTTTGAGGGTAATCCTTCTTCAAAATGAACATTTGTCATAGATTTAAAAATAGGCTGGTAACTTCCATAACAGTAAATTATACTTGAAGGCATGGGATTAAACATTTTATAATCAATAATTTTTTTAACAAAAACTGTTTTGCCAGATCCAGTAGGGCCACTAAGGAGACAGGTGGAAGGGTGCACTAACCTCGGAAGCTCCATGTTTGCAAATGAAGTATTTTTTATTAAGCATCTTCTTTTATAGGGACAAAAATAAATACACAGATATAATTTTAATTCATTTTTATTTTTTAAAAACCATGGTTACACCGTATCTCTTTTTCACAAATTGAAATATTCGAAAATCGTTCTTCTTCTGTTCTTGAAGTCGATAAATGATAGATATCATACACAATCCTTGACATCGTTTTACAATAAAATAAATACAATAGTGTGCGCATACATTAGAGGTAAAACTTTGAAATGGAGTCTTGTTCCACGTTACTCGATCATACATCCGGATAAATCTATAAATATCTTGTCCAAAAGCTTCAGGTGGTAATCCGTAGGAATCGAAGAAATCAATCGAGTTCTTATCTTGAACGAATACCGCTAACCAATGCGTTCCTTTTTCATAATGCTTATCAGTATTCAGCACTAATGCTGAGGGGTATCTTCCAATGGCTGGTATTTTATCAGATGGAAAAACTCCTCTATAGTATCTTGCCGTTGTAGGATCTCGAGATAAAATCTTATCTATTTCTGCGGAATTCATCTTAGTTTCCAAAATCGTAAATAATGTTGCGCGCCTTGTTGATTTCTATCAGGTTTTCAAATTCAGCATACACTAATAAGGACACCGTTTGTTGCAAACTAGTTGCAAATTTAATTTCCAATCTCAAATTACTGTGTCGAATGAGATTTAAATGTGAGCCGTCACACAAATCAGGGGTCAAATCAAAACAAAACAATGAATAACCTTCAGAAAATTCTGACCGTGAAAGATACAAGCCTTTATTTTCCGAACTCGCAAATAAGTTTTGATAAGCTCTGATAAAGTGATTTTTCTGAAAATTGGGTTGTAGAGGGTTATGAGGAACAGGCTGCCCATCCACATACACACCAATAAAATTCATATTGTAATGTTTGAATTCAAAAGGCGACTTTTTATACTCTCCGTTGAAAGCATCGTTATCAACACAGGCTATTACAATGCGATTCGGCATCTGCCCTGTAAAAATGTTATCTTGCACAAAACTCATATTGCCAGTAGGTATGGAGTAAGCTTTACACAGCACTCTATTAATTGGATATTTGGCTGAATTTTTTTCCAAACACTTGGCGTGTCCTAATGCAACTCCAGGGCTAACTCTAACTTTTCGAACAAACAGGGAAGCATGTTCTAGAGATACCTTAAAATCTCCTTCTCCTAGTAAACAAAATTCCGGCTTGCTGCGTATGAGCTTAATTTTCACATCCACCATGTTTAAAAGTAATCTTTCTTGGTGAAACATGTCCAAATGTAACCGGCCAATCATGTCAACGGAATCACCAAGTTTAAACAAATTTGCTCTTTGGGTAAACCCCTCATTGGCCTCTTCGGGTTTTGTAGGAGCGAAAACATTCATTCGGCCAGCTGTATCTTTAAAAAAGAGTTCTGAGGAGAGTTGGGAGGTTTTTACATCGAAACCGTGATTTAATAATTTTTCTATCATGGCTCGGTAGGGGTACGTGTTGTTACTTGACGAAACAAGTCGTTCATTTAAACTGATATCTACTTGGGAGAACATGGAGTGCAAAAAGAGATTCACAGGGCCTACTTTGCTCTCAGCCGTAATGGGCTTGCCATCGTTTTTTAGTATTTTCACTTTTACATATAGTTGCGTTTGGGAGAGATCAAGATACTCGTCTCCACTTCCGGATACATTAAATTCAACAGGGCTTCCGTCAGACACATTGGCAAGGGGGTGAAATTCTATCCATTGTCCTCTTTCTATAACGGTTTGAGTGGGAGGAAGGGTAAATATTTCTAATTCGGATTTAGCACATTCGGGGGAATCTTTGAGTAAAAATGCCATGGTATCAGGAGCCGAAAATATCACGTACTACAACCTTCCTGGTTTTTGATGAAATGACTCGGTTAGAGTGTTTGCGCTTCCTTTTAAGCTTTCCTCGACCAATCATCTCGTCCGCTTTCCGAACTGCTTTTCTAGCCAAATTTTTGCCACCTTCTTTTGCTCTGGTTTTTATAGCCGATTCCAAATTCTCCCCCGCCAATACATCGTTAGCCACCATAGTTCCAGTCCTTAAGGCCTCTTTTCCCACAGATTTTGCACCCCTCACTAAAAAGGGTAATGCTCTGCGAAAAAGCTTGGCGAAAAATCCCCCTATCCCATATCCTTTTTGATAACCTACCCCCTTATAATAAGGCATTCCCTCTCCATTTTGATTAGCATAGTAATCTTCAAACTTTTTTGTACAACACGCGTAAGGAACCAACATTGTTAGCACAAATTAAGAAATGAAGTAAACCCTTGAATGTAGGGATCTTTTATAGTATTTGCTGGAGCCGAAAATGCAGCGTTAAAAACGCTTTGCCTCTTTCAAAAGGAACTAAATTCCCAGAATGCAATCTGATATCAATTTGTATAGTTTGAAAATGGTGCCTAATAACTGGTACATAAAAAGGTCTAGGATAATGAGCATTTATAATTTCCCCGTCTTGCCCCTCCACCTTTACAATTTTTAGCAAAGGAGCTTGCACGTCTCCCACAATTTGAGGCTCAACAAGATCGCAATACACATAGATAACAGGAAATGATGATTTTGGATCGGCTACGAAAGGACTTTGATGAGTACCCGAATATTCTCCTGGTTCAAAGCCTAGTAATTCAGCCAGGCCTTCGTGTAGAATCAATTTACAATTTTCAGCCGTTCTTATTTCAACCTTTTTGGTAACAGCGTGATAATACAGCTCTATCTTGTTTCTATGCGATTCCAGTAACATTCCTTTGATAAGATCCGGTATTGACTCATAGCATCCGGGTGGAACTCTTCTACCTTCAAGTTTTCCGTCCCCCAAATCAAATCCAAACAGGTTACTCCCCATTTGAACATTGTACCAGGTATGCGGGTAAATGAAATCTACAAGTGCCATTTCCCATTCTCCCTTTAAATTTATAGAACTAGGTAGCTGGGTAGTGAATTGAGAAATTTTGTTGCTCGGGAAAAATCCCATAGAGCTATCACTGATTAACGTGACGTAGAACGACATTGTTCAACCGAATGAAAGGAAATTGCAATGAACGCGATATTTATATCATCCTAACATCCTCAACCCAATCATTAAATTTTTCGGGGTAACCCAGGAATTTAACAAAGTACTCGAGTTTCCCCTTACGCTTCCTTTTCTTTAAAACTTTTTCAACAGGGTAATATCCGGAATCGGTTACCTTTTGCAGTTCCTCTTTGTAAAAACTGCCCTTAATCTCTTCTCCAGATAAATCCTTTAATTTGTAAACGATAGGAACTCTATTGATTATTTTACTGATTGTAAATATTTCTCGAGTCCAGTTTTGTTCATACCCCTTTTCGAATATCATCTTATCTCTACTAATGCGAACTGTATCCCCTATCTTCAAATCTGAACTATTGAATTTAACATTAGGAGTGTTATCGTATAGTGTATGCCAAATGTTCTTTTCATTTTCCTCAGTCACTGATACTGGCTCTGTCTTAATACTACGATGCCACGTGTGATTATAACTATGCATTAATTTATCTATTACATCTATGTATTTCTTAGTATTCTTTTCAGTAAAGTACTTCCACATTTTAGTTTTAAGAGTGCGATTAAAACGCTCAACTACCGAAGCTTTTGTTTCATTATTAGTTGTAAAGAAATGAACATTTTTCTTTTTCAGGAAAGTCTGAACCTGATTGTTTATAAATTCCTTTCCAGCATCCGTTTGCAAAGATTCAGGAACACGCTCAGAAAATATTTTTTCAAAGGCTGAAACGATGGTAGCAGATTTCTTATCTTTTAGGGGAATGGCCCATGCGTATTTGGATAAGATGTCAATACAAGTAAGTAAATATTTAAACCCCTCATTTTCAGCTGAAAGTGCCTGCATGTCTACCAAGTCTGCTTGGAATTGTTCATTCAGACCTCCTACTATCACCCTATTTCTTTTAAATTTGTGCCTTAGGGGCTTATGCAAAGTATAAGATTCCTTAGATTGCAACCATTTCCTTATCTCTCTTGTCTTAACACGTCCTTTCAAAACTCTCTGTAAACTATTAATGCCTCCAAAACTACCTGGCAGAGCTGGATCTTGATAAGTTTCTTCCATGGTGGTCAAATGCTAGAATGATAAAAAAGTCAAAGAGAAAACCTATTTATATTAAAATTATCCCTGAAAAGAAACTCTGCAAAAAAAAGATATCACTGAAAAATAAACACAAATAAGAAAACCAAGTTCAAAATTTAAACAACATATTTATTTATATTTTCAAAATTTTTGTTTGTACAAATCCATATATTTACAAGTTAGCAAATTTTCGGTGGTTTCCGACAGTTGCTCGTGTAAAAAGTCAAAATTTTGGCAGATACAATCAATTTCCGCCGCAGTTAGCACAAGAGAAACGCATTTAAGGCCATAATCACCCGTTTTGAAGCAGTAGAGGTTTTGGAGAAACACCTGCTCCTGCGAATTAACACAGGCCAGCACTTCGTTGTTGGCCACAAACCCGCTCTCCGTTTTGGATACGTCCAGCTGGGAAAACTTTTGGGTGAATTCCGGCCAGGTCCTGTAAGTCATGGTAACTCCCCTATTGGTAGCGATGTTACCGTCGAAGCGTCGAAGGTGTATCTTGAATTCCTCCTCCTCCCCGCGAACCACAACAGTCACACACAGATCTTCGGTGATTTTCCACTTTTTTAAAGTTTCAAATCGAGAGTCTTTAGCTGGGGGTCCACTGGTTCCGGGAGTCTGAAAGGGCTGAGGTCCCTTTGGTCCGGCAGGATCGGCTCTGGCGAATCGGCGTCTTGGCATGTACATTTTGTTACTAAAGGTATAAGGCAACTCCTCCTCACTCAGCTGACGTTTCAGGCTCATTTTTTACTAACAGTAACTGCAGAAGAATGACTATCGAACTGATTGCTCTCCGCTTTATAACTCCGAATCTTATCACGCGTAGGGTTTGATAACGTTATCTGGGTGGCTCTCATTGGTTGAAACAAGGTGACGCCATTTTCCTGCAATCCTATTGGTCGATCACAATGTATTCCTCCGCGAACAACACGTTGCCAATCCGAAAATACTAATATTTAAAATATACAGTAGCGCCCTCTACCGAAAAAAAAAACAACTTTAACTTCAAAAAAATTTTAAAAAAATGTCGGTCAAAGTTGCACGCGAAAATACTGTTGCCATACCCGAAAAACTAAACTTTAAAAACAACTCAACTCCGTTAAAACGAAACTAGCAGCAGGAGGTAAACAACTCAACTCCGGAAAACCAGCAGCAGGAGGTAAACAACTCAACTCCAGGCACGCCCCCTTCAACGCCATTGGCTATGACGTCAAAAACCACGCCCCCAACCAGTCACGTGATATGACGTCACAAATCAACCCCTTCCGCCCTAAGCCGCCCGAAATCCCATGTTAACCTACGGCCGGTTCGGGCGGGTCAGTTTGTCTCACATAGCGCCCTGCTTACTACTTTTGTCAGTCATAAAAACCAGTTGGTTTTTTTAGTAAATTAATAAAAACCGTTGATTTCTTTAATGATAAAAACTAAAAACCAGTTGGATTGTTTATAAACAGATAAAAACCAGTTGGGTTTTTTTACTAAATTAATAAAAACCGTTAATTTCTTTAATCGGATTAATTATCTCAATCATTTATCCAATTCCAATTAACATTAGTTGCTTACATTTCCCTTTTATTTATTAAAAAAGTTAAATTTTCTCTTTCTAAAGAAATTTCTTAAGTTCATAAATAATCCATATAATTAATTTGATTATTTTACCATTTAATAATTAATCAAATTAATTATCTTTATCAATTATCCAATTTCAATTAACATTAGTTGTTTACATTTCACTTTTACTTCTCAATTAAAAAATAAAATTTTCTCTTTCTAAAGAAATTTCTTAAGTTCATAAATTAATCCATATATAATTAAGATAAATAATTTGATTATTTCAACCAATTATCCAAGATAAATTAACACTGATTTTTATTCACTACAATAATATTAGATATTCAAATTGGAATATTTTAGAAACAAAAATTATTTTTAAAACAAATTAATTTAATTTTAATTAATTAATTGAAATATACAAATCATTTATCCATTATAAACAACCCCTGAAATAAATGTCTCATTTACAACTCCATTTCAAACATCAATGCTAAAATAACTTATTCTGATAAAAAAAATTCTAAAAAAACTTGGTTTAAACCAAAAAAACCTGGTTTAAACCAAAAAAACCAAATAAACCCGGTTTTTTTGGTTTTTTTAAAAAAACCCGGTTTTTTGCCAACCCTGCTATTAACATAGGAGTGAGTAATGCCAGAGGCCAGTGCAAGATCAAGGGTGGAGGTTGTAGTTGGGGTAACACGGGTAGGAGTTAGAGGGGCAATTATGTCGTAAAAATAGGTTTGGGCGAAATCGAAGAGGATGTCACCGTCTTTATTGTTGGGAGAGTAGGGGTTCCATGTAGGGTGTTTAGCATTAAAATCACCGCAGAGAAAGAATATTGGATTTATATGAGTAATTTTGAAAAGTTCAGCGGGACAGAGTTTACTTTGGGGTTTTTTATAGATTGAAGCAATTGAAATGGAATGACCTCCACCAGCCTTAAGGGCGATGATAGTATTTTCGAACGATTTCGTGTCGAGTTGGAGCAAATGGTGATCAAGTTGATTTTTGATACAGATCGCCGTCCCACCTCCTCGATGGGACAAACGATCCGTACGGTAAATAATATAGCCAGGGATGGAAAAAGTTTGAGAAGGTCTAAGATGGGTTTCTTGGATACATATAATGTCTGGTTTGTGAATGAGGGTAAAGTTACGGAGATTAAGAATTTTGCCTTGTACACCATTTGCATTCCAGCTAATTATATTGATACAATTAAGAATATTGTTCCTAAACATTAAGCGCGTCGACGACATCTGCGAGTGCCTTAAGGGCTAAAATGTAAGAGGGGTGTTTAGAAGGGATTTTCTTAAGTTTAAGGGCGAACTTCCTTACCGTTTGAAGTTTTAGCTCCAAGTGACTGTCTTCGAAGTCAGTGGGCGTGGTTTGCATAGGCTCCTCCGCTTCGTCGGACGAGATTTCGGGAGTAGATTGAAGAACATGTCCATGGAAGTTATTGCTTTTTGTGGGGGCTTGTTTTTCTCTCTGTCGTTTTCTTTCAGTCCAGAAGTTCTTTTCTGGAGGAGGGACTTTATCATAATTTCCCGGATACTTCACGCATCCAGTGAAACTGGCAGGGTGGTTACCACCGCAGTTAGCGCATTTGGCTGGAGATTTACGATCTTTTGTGCAGTCCTGGGTGAGGTGAGGTTTCGCGCATTTCACGCAGAACGGGTCTCTCGTGCACAGCCTGCTGGAGTGTCCCCAGCGTTGACAACGATAGCATTGCTGGTGACCCCAGCGTTTTCTTGAACCTTCAACCTTTATTTTGAGGTGTCCAATAGCTTCAAGATTGTAGATCTTCTTGCCAGCTTCCGTACGCGGTATGGAGGGTCTGTGGCCATCATCGTCCTTCTTGCCCAACATCTGGTAGACTTCTATCGGGACGATGCCTTGAGCTTCGAGATAGGTGGAAATTTCTTCTATAGGGTAACTATACCCTAGTCCTCTAAGAACTACACGAATGTTTCTGTCTTCAGGTAGTGAAAAGGTGTGACATTTGGCGTTCATAGTCGTGAGGTGGTTGCGTAGTTTTCGGTAGTCATTAGGAGTTTCGGGAAGTATCTTTAAATCTTGACCCTTCATTTCGCCCTTGATAGGGTATCCCATGAGTTCTTCCAGTTTCTTCAAAGCAGTGCGGGGGTCGGTGATGTTTGCCCAGTATATAGGAGGGGGAGGACGGGGCTTTGTCTGTGGTTCTGAGGAGTCGTGAGTGGTTTCTGTGGTTTCAGTCGTCTGGGTGGCATGGGGAGCAGTTTTTTCCTGGCGGATGTGTTTACCTTTTTTCTTCCTGGGGTTTTTGCCCTGTGGTTGGCTGGAGTCATCATCTGAGGCATCGGGTGGGTCATGATCGTCAGAGGAAAGGACTGCAAACTTGTTACTAGTTTGAGTAGTATAGGAGGTGTTGTTCTCAAGGCGTCTTTTGGTTGATCTGTTTGAAGTGATGGTTTGAAATTCATTGGGTTTGGTGGCATTCTTCGAGACGAGATGGTTGTAGAATGCGCTGGCAGCAATGAGGGCAGTGACGTTCTTAGTAGCGATGTGGGATATTTCGCTAAGCTCTTCAAGCTTGTTTATTGGAATGTTGGTAGGCATCTTGCCGGCAGCAAAAAGGTCACTTGCGATATAATGATAATCGCTAATGTTCTTTACGTACTTTCTGGCTTGGATTATGTTTTTGCAGGAGTCTATTTGCCTAGCAACATCGCGCATGTTATTCTACTTTAGGAAGTTAATAGTTTCCTTCTCGGCAGGGTTGTATACTTCCGGTTTGGCTGAGGTGTTGTTGTGGCAGGGTTGAGGGGTGGATATTCAAGAAGATCAGGGGTCTGTTGGTTCTGGGTGGGGTTTTCCACGTTGGACTGATCCATATTATTCTCCGATTCATTGTTTTCAGGTTCTTCCATGATCAGAGTAGAGATGGGTTGCAGCGCATGAGCTATACACAACCAAGAAAAAATACAACGTCTTCACTCAAAAAATCTATCAGCACAAGCGATCACTGAATCTAACGTTTAATGAATGATACTTATATACAAAAATTACTAAATAAAGTCACAGTTACAATATCCATATTTACATATATATACAAACAATTTCAATGTAGGTTCGAGTCCGATGTTATGGGTTCGAGTCCGATGCTATGGGTTCGAGTCCGATGCTATAACATACCCCTAGGTAAGTGACCCTGGAGAATCCATTGAGAGGACTTACAGTGCCCCTAGCGGCTAAATTAAAAAGTTAAAAAAATTAATTTAAAAACTAAAGGAGATAGAGCAAAAACTTCAGTGAGAGTATTGTTGCCAACGTTAAGAAGAACTCATTAAAAAAATTTGATCAAAATATCTTGAATATTCGCGGTGATATTAGCATTTGAAAATAGCCCTTTTTCAGGGGTCAAAAAGTTAAAAATTCGCATATTTGCAAATTTTTTTGATTTTTTGATTAAATTTTGTGTTCTTTCAACTAAAAAAACACAAAACTACACAATTTCACTAAAAAATTTGCAAATATGCGAACTTTTTACTTTTTGACCCCTGAAAAAGTGCTATTTTCACATGCTAATATCTCCGCGAATATTCAAGATATTTTGATCAAATTTTTTTCAATGAGTTCTTTTTTGACGTTGGCAACAATAATCTCAGTGAAGTTTTTGCTCTATCTCCTTTAGTTTTTAAATTAATTTTTTTAACTTTTTAATTTCGCCGCTAGGGGCGCTGTAAGTCCTTTCAGTGGATTCTCCAAGGTCACTAACCTAGGGGTAGACCTTACTTCCATGACCCTAGGAGGCGCTGGTTCCGAATAAAAGCCGTGCAACGCAATTTTGAAACACCCTGTATATTTATATATAGATAGACAAATCATTTATCTATTATAAACAACCCCTGAAATAAATGTCTCATTTACAACTTAATTTCAACCATCACTGCTAAAATAACTTATTCTGAAAAAAATTCTAAAAAAAACCTGGTTTAAACCAAAAAATACCAAATAAACCCTGTTTTGGGGGGTTTTTTAAGAACTGGGTTTTTTCCAAACCTGTATCAATAAAAATAATATAAAACTTACTAAAAATTTTCGAAATTTTTATTTTCACAATAATATTATATTTTTTTATTACCCCCTCCCCTCTAAAACAATTATTCAACTAACATTTTTGTAGTTTAAATTATTTTATTAAACATGAGATTTTCAAATCTTTCACCTCAAAAATCGAATTGATGGCTAAAAGGTTGAACCATATTCTAAGGATATTTTTCCCATGGCGCTTTTTCTTACGTGTTAAGTAATTTATAAAAATGAACATTGAAAATACATGCAAAAAAAATCTTATAATCCCAGGTAAAAGTTCAATATTTTTTTATTTTGTAATTATTTTTCTAAAAAATTATTTAAAAAAACACATTCTCTAAAAATTTATTTTTAGTTTAAATTTTATAGTATTTTTTTATTTTAAAACTTAAAAAGAAAATAAATGTTTAAATCAAATGGCTATTGCCTTAAATGCTTTTCTTTTCACATGTCGAGTTTTGAGTGCTAAAACTGAAAATTCAAATGAAATTAAACTTGAAAGTTACCTTTGAAATTGTACGGTGTAATCTACAATGGGTGTACGGTGTAATAAGTTACAATATTCACGAAAATGTTTTTGGATTTGTAGATAAAATTAGGTGGTTAACATTGAGTTGCTTTGTGTCATAGCGCTTATTTTGAATCAGTGGAGTAGACAGAGGGTGTCAACGGGTCTTTTGCACCCCCCAAGCCCCAAACTTTTTTCTTTGTAAAATTAAATGTTTCAGAATTTCTTTTATTCTCTTATTCCCGAAATTCGGATTAGGTACACCAAACCAAGTTAAAAACCAGTTTTTAGGTTCAAGTTTTAAAAAATTTTATGGGGAGTACCCCCAGACCCCCTCAGTAATTGTAACTTTATTTTTACAACTATTTTATATTCAGTTTGTCAAAATGTAAAAATTCTACCATAAAATCTGTATCCGAAATTCGGATTAGGCGTACCAAAACGAGTTGAAAAAATGGGGTTTTCGACTAAAATTTTTTCTGGGGGAGGACCCTCAGCCCCCCTTTTAATAGTTGGAGCAATAATCACTACCTTTTCCATATTAAGATAATCAAGAGGATTCAATTGGATTAGGAAAATTCTTAGCCCCCCATAAAAAACTAAATACTGGATCTTCCCCTGCTTATATTAATGATTTTAAGTAAATAAAATGTTCTTATGGACACATTTCATTTATGAGTGTAGTGTTGTTGATGAAATACTTCGTTCTAGTTTGTTGTTAACAATGGATTTATTTGTTTCATGATTAAAATACACCATTAATTTATTGTTGTTACCAATCCCCTAGCTATCTAGCGGCAGCTAGACAATACATTAATTTATTTTAATATTAAGCTATTCATTCAGTGAGAAAAAAATTAGTGTAATTCAAAACCTTAATTTTTTCTTTCATTTCGATATCATCATGCACCCCCCAAAAATAATTTCTGGCTACGCCACTGTTTTGAATATTTTATTGTCATATTTTTAATTTATTAATGTAATTTTATTAATTAAAGAAAAGCTTGGGCGTAATTAGTATTAGATGTTAGATTCAGAAACGAGTCTAGGGAAAAAGAACATTGTGTGTTCTCCCTCTTATGTTGCACCTGCACCTCAATGTTTTAAATTTCAATAAAAATCCCTTCACTAACAAAGATTTAATTTCCATTATTTCATGATTAGAGAAAATATGGGATTCATAATCTTTATCACAGAAAAAAATAACTGATAAAGGGAAGGGAGGGGCAGTGGCGTAGCCAGAAATTATTTTTGGGGCATGATGATATGGCATGATGATATCGAAATGAAAGAAAAAAATTGAGGTTTTGAATTTTTACACTAATTTTTTTCTCACTGAATGAATAACTTAATATTAAAATAAATTAATGATGTATTTTAATAATGAAAAAAGAAATCCATTGTTAACAACAAACTAGAATGAAGTATTTTATCAACACTCATAAACCCCCAGAAATTTTCTGGAAATTTATGTAAAAAAACACAATTTTTCATCTTGTTTTGGTACACCTCATCCAAATTTCGGATACAGGTTTTATGGAAGAATTTTTGCGTTTTGGTAAACTTAATATAAAATAGAGTTGTAATGATAGAGTTACAAGTATCAAGGGGATTTGGGGGTCCTCCCCATAAAATTTTTGAACATTTGAACCTTATAAACTGGTTTTTAACTGAAAGGAGAATTTCACCATTTATTGCTGGTTAAGCGGACAATAGGTGTAATCTCACAACTCTCAAGCATCACCTCCAACAGTGGACCGGTTTCGTCCTTTTTAGGACTCATCAGCACGGTATAGGATGGTAACGCAAGAGAGCGGAGGGCAAGTACTAGTCTAGCCGACTATAACTGAAAAAGTGGTGACCATTGATCAGTCCTCCACTCATCTGCTGGAATGAATGGCATTCCTAGGACAGATTTAATTCCAGAAAGGCAAGGTAAATGAAAGGAGAATTTCACCATTTATTGCTGGTTAAGCGGACAATAGGTGTAATCTCACAACTCTCAAGCGTCACCTCCAACCGTGGACCGGTTTCGTCCTTGTTAGGACTCATCAGCACGGTATAGGATGGTAACGCAAGAGAGCGGAGGGCAAGTACTAGTCTAGCCGACTATAACTGAAAAAGTGGTGACCATTGATCAGTCCTCCACTCATCTGCTGGAATGAATGGCATTCCTAGGACAGATTTAATTCCAGAAAGGCAAGGTAAATGAAAGGAGAATTTCACCATTTATTGCTGGTTAAGCGGACAATAGGTGTAATCTCACAACTCTCAAGCGTCACCTCCAACCGTGGACCGGTTTCGTCCTTGTTAGGACTCATCAGCACGGTATAGGATGGTAACTCAAGAGAGCGGAGGGCAAGTACTAGTCTAGCCGACTATAACTAAAAAAGTGGTGACCATTGATCAGTCCTCCACTCATCTGCTGGAATGACAATGGCATTCCTAGGACAGATTTAATTCCAGAAAGGCAAGGTAAATGAAAGGAGAATTTCACCATTTATTGCTGGTTAAGCGGACAATAGGTGTAATCTCACAACTCTCAAGCGTCACCTACAACCGTGGACCGGTTTCGTCCTTGTTAGGACTCATCAGCACGGTATAGGATGGTAACGCAAGAGAGCGGAGGGCAAGTACTAGTCTAGCCGACTATAACTGTCCGGTCCACGGTTGGAGGTGACGCTTGAGAGTTGTGAGATTACACCTATTGTCCGCTTAACCAGCAATAAATGGTAAAATTCTCCTTTCCATTTACCTTGCCTTTCTGGAATTAAATCTGTCCTAGGAATGCCATTGTCATTCCAGCAGATGAGTGGAGGTCTGATCAATGGTCACCACTTTTTCAGTTATAGTCGGCTAGACTAGTACTTGCCCTCCGCTCTCTTGCGTTACCATCCTATACCGTGCTGATGAGTCCTAACAAGGACGAAACCGGTCCACGGTTGGAGGTGACGCTTGAGAGTTGTGAGATTACACCTATGGTTTTTAACTTTTTAGGCATATCTATTTTCCGAATTTCGGGAATAGGGAAATAAAAAAAATTATGAAATATTTAATTTCACAAAGGAAAATTTGGGGCTTGGGGGGTTCAAAAGACCCGTTGCACCCCTTCTGTCTACGCCACTGGGCAGTGGCGTATATAGAAATTTATTTCGGGAGGGGCCCAAAACTATTTTTCACCCCCTCCCAAGCAAATTTATTACGTTCAATGTAACTTTCTACATATTTTTTGTTAAAATTTAAATCTTAAAGAACTTATTATAAAAAAGTTGTGAATAATTTTGTTCCAAATACCAAAGGGGGGTCTGTGGGTTCACCCCCAAAAAAGTTTTGAATTTTGACTTTTAAAAACCGGTTTTTAACGAGTTTTGGTACACCTAGTCCGAATTTTTGCTTTATATTTATAGATAGAATTTGCGTTTGGGTGAACTTAATATAAAAACAAGTTGTAGTTGAAAATGATAGAGTGCCAAGTAGGAAAGGGTATCGGGGGTCCTCCCACAGAAAGGTTTTGGAAATTTGACCCTAAAAACAGTATTTCTACTCGGTTTTGGTACACTTAGTCCTAATTTTGGCCATATATTTTTAAGTAGGATTGGGATTTTGATGAACTTATTGTATAAAGATTTGATATAATAAAATGCCAATCAGAAAGGGGGGTTTGGGGGTGCTCCCCCAGAAAATTTTTGGAAATTTGTACCTAAAAAACAGGGTTTTAGCTTGTTTTGGTACACCAAGTCCGGATTTCGGGGGGGGGCAGGGCCCCTTCGGCCCCCCCTTTTATACGCCACTGCCACTGGGGAGGGGTCTGGGTATCTGATTTACTACCGCAAGCCGCAGTGAAAGAAGATTCCTAGAAAGTACCCTTTCAAAGTAGTCTTGTACCAGCTGACACCTTCTACAACCCCTATTATTTTACTAAGCGATTCGAATTTTACTCTAATACAAATACAGCTAACTCTTACATTCATAATATTCATTTTCATTTGCGATTCCAATTACAGTACTTAAAAAATGTAGTTAAAATTCCATAGAAAGGTTTTCCGTTTTTACATGCTTTTAAAAATATTGAAGACTTGGAAACTATAGTAATAGTAAGGTGTTTCTTTTTTTGTAAGATTGTAGGATCTACCAAACATATCACTTGAATAATTTTTTTTATAAGAAGTTAAATATTGTCTTCATGTTATAATTGAATTAATGCTGAGAAATCATTCTAAAAACATTTTGATATTTTAAAACTTTACATATAAAATACTTAAAATAAGTCAGCTATATATAATTGTAATTTTTTATTAAAAAAACTAAACTTATCTTGTTCCCAATAGGTTTAATTTGATGTTTTCTGTCTAGTTGAAGCAATATAATTAGGTATTTTTGTTATGCTAGGGACAGAACAAAAATTTGTCAGTCAGGACGAGTTAATGTGAGGTTATTAATTTAACAAAATTTATGCATAAATTTTATGAGGTCTTGTGTCTGACCAGATCATAATGTGGATAGAGGATTGAGGTGCCTTGTCTATAACTGTTTTCTTCTTGAAAGAAAATTTAAAACTTTTGTACTTCACCGGTTTCTGCAATAAATGAAGAGTTGAAGCTGCTTTTCATACCTCCAACTTTTTTGAAGATTTGGAAATAAAAATGAGAATGTTAGTTAAGAATAGTGATGTAAAATTCTCGGTAATAATCTTTTGGAGAATATTCTCCAAGAGGAGAATTTTTGAGAATATTCTCCTAGAAGCTACTAAAATAAGTTTTTTTTGGGAAAAAAATTTTAGAAGGTATATATTAACTTCAAATCAGGAGATAATTAAAGATTATAAAATTAGAAGCCATCATAAAATTTAAAATGTTTTTAAAATCACTAATATTCTTGAGAATATTGTCCTAGAAACTACTAAAATAACTTTTTTGAAAAAAATTTTAGCAGGTATATAATATTAGCTTCAAATCAGAAGAATATTAAAGAGATTATACAATGGAGAAGTCATCATAAATTAAAATAAGCCAAATTTAATTTAAAAATGTTTTTAAAATCACTATTAAATATGAAAGAACATGTTTGAAAGGTAAATGCAGAGTAACCAAGATGTATTATATTAATTAAAAATTTTCCGACTGTTAGTGTTTTTGAAGAAAATTATGTACATAGAATTGTTTTTCTGGAAATAATTTTGTAGAATCCTAATGAGAATATTCTCATGAAAACATGAGGAGATGCAATCATACACGAGTGAAAATTTGAAGATCCTATATGTTTCAGGGACACACACAAGTCTTAATAAGTAAGAAATAAATTGAATTGTAATTTTAAGAATATTCTCATGATAGATTTTTCCTCAAATGAAACACTTCATGAACTTCCCATGAGGAGTTTTGCGGTGGGGGAGTATCAAAATATTTTTTATTTAACCTACTGTACAACCAATGCTTCAGTTTTGATATTTTTATTTTTAAAGTATGGGAAAAACTTAATTGGATATTGTTCCATTAATTATGCTTTGACCTTGACCAATTCTGTGCGCATCACAAGTGCCCAACAACATATAGTTATTTTACTGAATTTTATTGCGAATATTCTCATGAAGGGGAAAATATAAATGAATCTGAATTTAAAATTATACAAACAAAAAATCTAGCCAAATTATTCTTTTAGAATAATTTTTATTTTTAAGCAAAAAGTAAAGTGAACTTTTTGAACCCACTTGGAGAATCAATATTATCATGATAAATTAATTTATATATTTCCTGAAAATAAATATTAAAACATTAGAAATATTTTTCTCAACTGATAATTCTAATGGGATGTCCCTTTCTTTTAAAAATATTCTCCTGATTTTACAAAGTTATATCACAATAAGCTAAATATCAGGTTTAAAAGGTCCTTTAGTTTGACAACTATTGCTATTGGTATTACAATTGCTTTCTCAACAACTATATGGAAAGAATTTAGACTCCTCTTTTTGATAAGAGTATTTTCTCCCATTAAAACTTGCTTCTAATATACTTTAAAAAATATTTTTTACTCAATAAAATTTACTTATTTGTTAAAAATAATGCGAAATAATGAAATTACAGTTCAGAGAATATTCTCTAAACTAAAGATGACTTTTTAAGAGTAAGTTTAATCAAAGTTATTATTATTTTTAGGTTTTTAACACTAATACTACATGGCCATTTCATATTATTAAACATATTGACATTTATTTCCATATATCTGTCAAAAAACAGAATATTCTCGATTATTCTCATAATTCTGGCCCCTGGAGAATATTCTCGCTTTACATCACTAGTTAAGAATAACAATTTCTTATAAATTACAAACCGAAAATTTTTTTACATAGTTCTAATACTTCCTAGTTTGGTTAGTGGATAGTTTTTATAAACCATTTCAACTGTATGCTCCTAAATAATACTAAATAGTGGTCGGCTAATTTGAAATTTTAGTTTAAGAACTTTTATTGTCAATTAATTTTGCTAAAATGATTACAACTAAACCGCAGATACATGCCGTCGTGAATAAAATTTCGAGCAGTAAAGCAAAAATTTAACCTACTGCCTACTAATATTGAAAGCAAAATATTTTATTCGTTTTTGGACTCTGAAAACCTTCAATTCTGAGTAGTAGGTACTTAGGGGAGACCGGGGCTAGTTTTCCACTGGGGCAAATTTTCCAACGGCCTTTATTTTTAAATGAGCAATCAGATCACCCCAACGAATGAATTGGATGATAAAAAAACACTTCACACACATTCTGATGTACTTTCAGTTTCATATCTTTTTTAGTTTAGTCACAAATGCGATTTTTTCAATATTTAACACTTTGCGTAAACTTTTGGATTTTTACTAAAAATGTAAAAAAGCCCATTAAATTTTAACTGACTAATTTGATAATACTTGTACTGAAAGAGGATTTCTCACTCTATCGAACCGTGCTTTTGTTATTCAAAAACGTGGAACCCCCACTCGCACAGGGGCTCCCAAAGGTCAAAATTTGAGTTGGGGCAGGTTTTCCTAAAGTAGACGGGGCACATATTCCAACGATTTTTTGGCTCAGGCACAAACCAAACAACCAATCCGTACCGCTAGCTAACGATTCTAAAGGAGCTGTTTGTTCGAGCCCCACTGGAATTTTTTCAATTTCTTTTTAAAAATGGTTTTCTTGTATTTGAAGTTCATATAGTGTCAGTATAATTAGAATTTCTGGTGCTATTTCTTTTACTACAAGTACTATAATTAACAATTAAAATTCTGTATCAAAAATTTAAAACGGGCAAACCTCAAATAATTTTTAAATTGATCGCTTTTGGTGACAAACTCATGAGGAAATCAAATTTCAAATGGTTTTATCAATAGTTTTTAAACTATGAATTTGTTGTATTTTCCATTTTTTAAGATCCTGCTTTCAGCAGGTAATCTCAATTTTAAAACTGGCGCCAATCCTCAATCGCCAAAGATATGACTTGCAAATATTGTGGCAACCTTAACCCGCAATACTTGATCCATTTCGGATTTAATTCAGAATTCCTTTTAAATGTTTTAACTTAAATAAATGGGTGTTAGATATATTTTCTTTTTGAATCAATTTTATCAATCCTTTCATCTATATTCAATGCAATTCAATGTTAGATTTTACATGAGGATACGGCCTGAAACCTAGATCATAATTTTAAAATATATTGAAACTAAAGAACCAGGTTGCTCAACGGTTAGAGTGCATGATTACCAAGACATCGAACCAGGTTCAAATCCAGCTCTCCCCCAGCGTAACTGAAAAATTTACTTTTTATACTAATCTATGTAAATTTACCCCCAATATTTTCCAACTTCTTTAGTTATAAATGTTTGACATCGACAATTTTCACTTACGCTAGAGAAATAAAATCTCATTATATCAATTATGTTTTAGCTTACTTAAAGAGTTTTTGAGCCAACGAAATCCTCGTAAAATCCGAAAGTAAAATATTTATTATTGTCGCATTTTGAAGAGGACTTCTTTTGGACCAAAACTTTAAGCTTTTATGCAGACCAAATTAATTGTAACTTAACTTCTAATTTGCTCCCAACCGTTCACGCACAATACTTTCCCATTGATTTTTCTAACTTTTGATAATTCATAAGCTTCTTTACGTTTCTTAACTCTTCTCTGGAATACTTAGAAATGTTTCAGATTATATCTACACTCCGCACCATTCCCCTGTAGCATTCAGACCTTTGAATATCACAAGGTCGGGAGCTGTACATCCCAGACTTCGCAGTGAATATTCAAAGATATTTTGGGTAACCCCAGAACGGATACGTAAACCTGGAAAGCGGTAGATATCATCAAATTAATATTAAATATTATAATGGTGACCAGTATTCAAAATAAACAAGTATATAAATAAAACTTGACCACCACTTTTAAAAACGTTTTTGTATAATTAATTCAACCCTTGTGTTCACCCAGTCACATTTCCTTTCAGTGATGAGTCCCCTTAACACATTGGAGAGGCTTGCGCTGTTGGGAGAATATCCTTCAAAACTCGATTTTGATTGATAGGCGATGCTTGTGCCCATTCTTTTTTATTAAAAGTCATTAGTGTTTGAACCTGAAAGAAGAATTGACAGTCAAGACTTGGTTTGATTATTAAGTATTGAGTAAAATCGCAAGAATCGAGCCTGGTTTTAGGCATAAAAATTATAATCATGTTTGAGTTTAATTGGTTTTGATTAAGAATAATTAATAATTTTGAGCGATAACAATCAATTAGTTATGATGAAACATATTTTGGTAAAACAATAAACTCAACAGCAACTCATTCCCTCCTTGCCAAAACCACTAACCTAATTTTTGAGGATATGTGTTCTCTTCAGTATTTTCAGATTAATCGAGAATTTCAGAATGTCTCAATTGGTAATTTGATGATCTTTCGTGCAACAAATGATTTTTATTTTCGGAGCAAAATATAAAAATCAAAAAATTATGCAGGCAGATAATCGTCAAAATAACGATCACAAGTAATGATTACGACGCTGAAGCGAATTTTTCTTTTCTGATCGCCAAACGATGATCCGTTTGATGAAAAACGCTGTCTAATTCGGCACTGTCTAATTTCTATGATCTTCTTTCAATCCAAGACACTCGAGATTGCCCTTGAATTATATAGAAAATTTGAAGAGAAGAGAATCGAATATTTATTTGCTTTTCAGGCCAAGGCCCTTTAACAAAGGATGCTACATGATTAATAATTAATCCATTAATAGAAACAAAATACAGAAAATTCTAAGAGGCTAGCACTGAGAAGGTTAAACCCATTACCTCCTTAACTTTAAATATATCAAACCTCTAGAAACACCCAGATATAATATTAAATATTTATATTTGCTACTACGAAAGATTTGAGACCGATCTCGCAATCTTTCTATTGTAAGCTTGATCCTCTACGAACTAACCTATCGAGATTTCCCTTGAATTATATGGAAAATTTGAAGAGAATAGAATCGAATATTTATTTGCTTTTCAGGCCAATGCCTTTTAACAAAGGATGCTTCATGATTAATATAATTAATCCATTAATAGAAACAAAATACAGAAAATTTGAAGAGGCTAGCACTGAAAAGGTTAAACCCATTACCTCATTAACTTTAAATATATCAAACCTCTAGAAACACCCAGATATAATATTAAATATTGATATTTGCTACTACGAAAGATTTGAGACCGATCTCGCAATCTTTCTATTGTAAGCTTGATCCTATACGAACTAACCTACCACTTCCTTTTCGTTTATTTTGAATTCGCCAAATTATAGATAAGTCGCCAAATTTTGAATACATTACCTTTACGACTAGAATTCAAACCAGCATCACAGAGTACTAGAACAGAGAGTCCGTCGCCATAGGCGCTAAGGGAAATCGAAACGTTGGATGGGTTGGGTGGCGCTGCGATCGCATAACGTCACGAGAGGCGGGACGGAAAAGCCTGATTGGTTGAGAAAAACTTTTTCCTTCTCCTTCGAAATAGAAGATTGCGTGACAGCCAATCACAGGTTCGATCTCTCTGTCAATCATTTATAGTTCCTCGTGGCGCCCTCAAACCCATACAACTTTTGAATATATCGTGTTGGACCCTCTGTTAGGATTTTTCTCTGTGACCAGCATGATCGTTCGATTCCAGCCTTTATTTCAGATAGCTACCTAAAAGGCTAAAGTTTCAACCAAGTCTTACAATCAACCAAACAACTAACTCGAAGGATCGTATTCTCGGGCTTAGAGAGAGAAGAGACACTTATTCAAAGCGCAGAAATAAGAAATGTGAATAAACAATGAGATGGTTTCGCAATCCCATATAAGGAATGACAGTCTGCCCGTAAACCAATCAAGGTTTCCTAAAGCAATCTGTATTACTTCAGCGAGTAGTACTATAGGAAAACTTGCCCCTTACTGTAGGAAAACCTGCCCCGCATACGGGGCACATTTTCCAACCTGACATGGTCGCCTTTAATCCTATTTTGTAAAAAAACTAATTATCGTAATGAAATTTGAATGCTACATTTTGTAGAGAACAGTCTGAGGATCATAATGAAATCTTGTTTATCCAAAAATAAGCAAAAATAAAATGTATGGAAAGAAAATGCATTTAGGTTGGAAAACTAGCCCCGGTCTCCCCTATATATTTCCCGAACTAACATGAATTACGCATGAAATTATGCTGAAATTTTCTGTAGATTTTAAAATTATCGTTATACTTCTTTTCTGCCACCAACAGTAAAGAAAATGTGGACATCACCCAAGACACCGGAAACGCTCCGGTTTCTTTCCAATCTCCCTCCCCGGTCATAAATCATTCGGACACCTCCCCTCACCCCCGGGGTCCGAATTGCAGTCTTCTTCGGTAGGTAAGATTTGTATGGCGAATGGCATGTCTTCTGCGAGCATTTAGGGGCCATTCATTAATTACGTAAGGATGATTTTAGCAATTTTTGACCCCCCCTACCCCTATGTAAGGGTACGTAAGATTTTTTAAACCCCTCCCCTATTCTTACGTAAGATTCTATTTCGTTTGATCAGTTTAAACTCGAATAAAAAAGATACATCTGATATACCCTCATTTTTTTAAAATTAAAACTTTGATAATATACCGAGATCAGCAACATTTTTAAGTTTGGAACAGCTTTCGTCAACGGGAACGGCAATTTTTGAAAGTCGCCAACGGTGATAACCCCTTGGATATGTTGTGGTATCGATATATGGCCACTTGGCGTCTTTTAAAAGCGCCAAGTGGATTGAAAGTCGCCGTACCCGTAGACGAAAGCTGTTCCTTAAGTTTTTCTGGAATATTCAATAGTTATTTGATTGGAATTGGTTTACATTAACTTAGAAAATCTTACGTAAGAATTGGTTTGACCCCCCCACCCCCCAAGTAAGGGTATGTAGAGATTTTTCCAACCCCCCCTCGGAACCCTTACGTAATTAATGAATGGGAACAAAGTCGCCAACGGAACGGCGATAACCCCTTGGATACGTGGTATCGATATATGGCCACTTGGCGTCTTCTAAAAGCGCCAAGTGGATTGAAAGTCGCCATACCCGTAGACGAAAGCTGTTCCATGAATGGCCCCTTACGCTATGGGTAAATTAAGAGTAGAGAGCATAAGAAAACCGAGAAATATTTCCTTACCTCTTTTGTGTCGACGAATATTATCCAGGACATTCAAAAAGAGTGCACATTTTTCATTCCGAAAACTTAAGGGCAAATTTTGTTCGTTTATATCATCAATTATAGCCCTTGTGATAGTTGCTATAAGACAGAAAATTAATGAAAGAAATATAATTAAAATTAATGTTGAGTAGCAACACTCTTTTTTCTCCATCTTAGCAGAAAAGTCATATCAAATTCACGGAGCTTGAAGGAACGGATTTTTCGCACATCCCAACGGTTTGGTCCTGACGAGCTTAGTGCGCATGCGTGTGGACTTAATTTAGCTGGGGTTTTTTTTTTTTTAGAAATTTTAATAAAACAATAAATCGGGGATAGAACCCACGACCTACCGCATGCTAAGCACGCACGCTACCACGGCACCAGCGGGGATTCATTGATTAAAGAAATTATCCGAAGAAGATCCTTTTTTTCTCCCCGAGCATGCGCACTAAGCTCGTCAGGACCAAACCGTTGGGATGTGAGAAAATGCGAAGGAACGAATAAATACGAACTGAACTTCACTTCAGATTTAATATCGATGATAAAATAAATCAATGAACGAAACAGAGTAAGCTCTAGAATGAAAGGCGCAAGTTCAGAGGTGCGGATGCGCCAAGTTTTTAGCAGTAAACATGACTAATATGGTAACCCTAACTAATGTTAAAAGAGTCATTTGGCTTCTAAATATGGCGCCAAATAGCCAAAATTCGCCAATCATCCGCACCTCTGAACTTGCGCCGAAAGAAATGATTTCAGACCTTTTCCAGTGGCAGCATTTTAAATCAACGCAAAATGAAAAATAAACACATACTACTCATGCACTGAGGTAAAGATTGGCTCATAAAATTTCGTGACATCAAAAGATGCAAGTAGTGTAAAAATGCCGGTTCTACGACATTGCGCAGAAGCGCAGGGTTGCGCCGGCGGCTCCGCGGCTTCCTGTGCATTTTACTGATTGGGGCTCCCTTCCCATTCTACTAGATTGCGGAGTGTCTGGGCCGATACTTTGCGGCTCCCTGAGTAGAGAGGAGGCTAATTAAGAAGATTAATTAGCAATTAAGAGAACTTCCACAATATGTGAAAGTACTTTGGAGCTCCTGCCCATTCTACCAAATTGCGGATACCTGCCCATTCTACTAAATTGCGGATACCTGCGCATTCTACTAAATTGCGACTCTGCCACTAAATATCGGCTCTACCACTAAATTGGGCAAAATGTGAAGGTACTTTACAGCTCCACCGCTATATTGCGGCTTTACCACTATGACACAGCAGGAAGTTAAAGTAATTTTTCTATTAACAGTTACTATTTAAGTTACTATTAAAGTTATTTACTAATAAACAAACTGTAACCGCTATTTAACTATAATATGGATAAAATTAGCAAATTGCAGCTCCACCACTATACTGGGACTTTACCACTAAGACACAACAGGAAGTTATTTTACTATTAACAGTTACTACTAAAAGTATTTACTATTAACAAACTGTAACCGCTGTTTAACTGTAATATGGACAAATTGCAGCTCTTCCACTATATTGAGGCTCTAGAACACATGCTACAACAAGAAGCTAAATTGTGACTTTCTAAATTATTTTAAGATAACATTAATTGATAGGTAAAGTTATTAACAAAGGTTAATTAACAGTTTAAGTTATTTTACATAGAATTATAAGGTTAATGAACAAACTAACCGCTGTAATATATCACCTATTAAATGCCCATACCGGAATAAAAGACCAAGACAATCACAAGCTCAAAAATGTAGACTGCACTACTCACCTGTCATTGAGACTCTCCTTAACAATGCACGGCGAACCGCCCCTCTTGCCTTTCCTTTCACAGAGCAATATGTGTGGCGATAAATGGGTAACCTCCATTGGGATTGATAGCGATTGCATCTTTTCCCACAATACCAAGGGGAGAGGATTTTCAAAAGATATTATACATTTTTTTTTTCATTACAATCATTTCTATTTTGTTAAATTTACAGTTTAATATTCACTTTAGTTACAGATTGGCTTAAAATGCTTATCCTATTACAATCTTTAACTTCAAAAAGACCATAATCTTTTCACCCGAAAGGAAAGGATACTTTGAAAAATTGAGAACGATCGACAATTTTCAGACCACTTGAAATATAATACGTTATCCTATTGGTGGAATTATTTTACAACTTCGATTAAAAATTACTAATTATGTTCATAGTGGATAAGATCTTAAATATTTTAAGCAATATTGCAAATAAAGTATAATTTTTATTACCAGTTCTATTCGAGGAGTTGATTTTTTTCATAGAATGTTAGGATCATTTAAGTTAAAAATGATAAATCCACTAATTTTCACTACAGTTGAATTGAAGATATTACTTACTTTATTCGCAAAGAAGCTTTTTCTAGTTTTAAACGTGAGAATATTATGATAAATCACCTAAACAAAAACTATTCCAATGCACTTTTTTCTGGAATCATTGTGTGAGTGAGAGAATTTGTATAACAAAATTGTAAATTAATACGATTTTCCGTAACAGTTGAAGAAATTTCAATCTTAAAGTACGTTATGATGCTACCACTATACAGTACATACACACTACATACATTAGTTTTTCTAATAATTTTCTATATTTTTTATTTCCAAAGATGTTCCCATTTGTATTTTTTTTTTCATATTAACTCAATTTTTTTTCTTTTTAAAAGAACTTTATATGAACAAAGTATGAAATTTTCTTCTATGAAAATGACAGAAACAAGACAAATTTTTTATTTTAAAACATTTTTATTATTTTCATGAATAAATAATGTTCCTTACAGATTTTCATGAATAAATAATATTCCTTACAGATTTGAGACCAACATAAGGCAATCTTAAATCTTCAACAGATCTACAAGGCTACTCGTTTCATCTTAATGGTTGATATTTGGCAATACTCAGCTCGAAGTGCACAATTTTTTCAAGAGACCACCCTGAGCCACGCTGAACAAATTCATCAAATGCCATTCTGATTTTAGCAAAAGCTTCTTGAATGTGACCCTCTATAGTATCACTCACTAATTCCAACAGAACGTCACTTCTAAAGTAAGGAGTTGCATGCTCTTCCTCGCCATTCTCACTAAAGCGTACAAGAGTAGCTTTTACAACCCCATACCATTTAATTGCACGCATTGCATGAAGTTCTTCATTTAATTTTGATTGTAGGTGCGGGGATACTTCTTCAAAGAAGCGAATAAAATCCCCTTTCATTTCTTCCAAAGGCTCAAAATAAACATTAGCAAATGTATTTAGGGCCCTTTCTTCCCTTTTGACTCGTTTCGAACTCTCCGCTGCAGTAGGTAATACTCCTCGCACTTTGGTCAAAGCACCTGCAGAGTGACTCTCCCTTAAATGTTGTTGCTTTGTTTTAGCAGAGGCAAAGGAACGATCACACAATTTACAATTAAACTCCCCACTATTATGTTTTAACATATGCATAGTATAGTAGCGCTCTCTTTGGAAGGATCTATCACAAATTTCACATTTAAAGTATTTTTCTTGAGAATGTATTCTCTGATGTTTTTTTAAGGCATAATTTCGGGTGAAAGTTTTGCTGCATATTTCACATTTAAAGACTTTTTCTGGGGAATGAATCTTCAAATGTTTTTTCAAACCATTATTCTGGGTGAAAGTTTTACCACAAATTTCACAATTGAATTTTTTCTCCTGATGTTTTAGCATATGCTTATCGTAATATTTTCTTTGGAACGATCTATCACAAACCTCACATTTAAAGTATTTTTCTTGAGAATGGATTCCCAAATGCCTTTTCAAGTCATCCTTTCGGGCGAAAGGTCTACCACAAATTTCACAGACAAACGGTTTTTCTCCACTATGAATTTTCAAATGTTTAACAAGAGAGCTTTTCCATGCGAAAGATTTTGAACATATAGGACAAACCTACAAAAATAATTGAAATTAGCCTTTATACTGTCACCTATCATAAAAGGTACCATCAAAGTGAAAGTGCACTTACCAAGCGTTGGCTACGCACATGCATAGTAGGAGATGCAACCATTCTTCCATCAACATGTTGAATGGAAGTACAAGGCTCCTCAATTTTATTGAAAGTAATAGCCTCACCACAAGGATAGTTAGACTCTGATTCATTCCCATTTGGTACACAGCTCCATTTTTGAGGTGAAATATCAAAATCAGCTAACTAAAAAAAAAGGAGCAATATTAAAATATATAATTGATTTAGTAAGAAAATGAACTGATCAT
This sequence comes from Tetragnatha versicolor, assembly GCA_024610705.1. Lineage (NCBI taxonomy): Eukaryota > Metazoa > Arthropoda > Arachnida > Araneae > Tetragnathidae > Tetragnatha > Tetragnatha versicolor. The sequence continues at coordinate 10,923,880 of JANDEH010000009.1, forward strand.
ACCTCTATCAAGCCTTCATCATGCCTCTATCTCAAAGAAAAGATTAAAAAATATTCAATAAGACTTGTACATACTTTTGTATTATCAAAATCCATCGAGGAAGCACTAGACTCTTGTTGACTCATTTTTTGAAAATTAGAGATGAATGCTAAAACGAACAAAAATATGAGAAACTAATAGCGCTATATAATTAGAAGTTTGCGGATCACAGGGGAAGTCCTCACAAATAAAGAAGCAATGAAAGTATCCACACCATTGCGGCTCATTATATACTAGTTGGAATAATCGCCAAAGTCGCCAAATAATATCGCCAAATCATTAAATATTCTGAAAAAGTCGCCAAATAATATCGCCAAATCATTAAATATTCTCAAAAAGTCGCCAAATATTATTACCAAGTCACCAAATAATGATGCAATGATGATCATGTCACTTGACTATCTATTATCATATGTTTACTCTGATTGGTTGATAAGTTATCAACTATTCACACACTAGAAAAACTTAACACACAAAATGAAAACTTATACACTGAAAAACTAAAATCTTTGTTAAAAATAAAAACTTAACTGATAATTTTGTTAAAAATTAAGACAAATGCTGAAAAATAACTTAATACTTTGTTGAAAATAAAAACGAACACATAAAAACTTCACAAGAAATGAAAACTTGTACACTGAAAAAATAAAATCTTTGTTAAAAATAAAAACTTAACTGAGAATTTTGTTAAAAATTAAGACAAATGGTGAAAAATAACTTAATACTTTGTTGAAAATAAAAACGAAAACAGAAAAACTTTACAAGAAATGAAAACTTATACACTGAAAAACTAAAATCTTTGTTAAAAATAAAAACTTAACTGAAAATTTTGTTAAAAATAAAAACGAACACAGAAAAACTTTCACTGAAAAACTAAAATATTTGTTAAATATAAAAACTTATTCACTTCGAAACTAAACACTTTGTTTGAAATGTACTAGAAAACTAAAAACTTTACACAAGAAATGAAAACTTATACACTGAAAAACTAAAGTCTTTGTTAAATATAAAAACTTATTCACTACGAAACTGAAAACTTTGTTTGAAATGAACTAGAAAACGAAAAACTTTACACAAGAAATGAAAACTTATACACTGAAAAACTAAAATCTTTGTTAAAAATAAAATCTTAACTGACAATTTTGTTAAAAATTAAGACAAATGCAGAAAAATAACTTAATAACATCAAATGTACTTTGTTAAATGCAAAAACTTAAAAGCTACAAAACTTAAATATTTGTTTAAAATAAATAAAAACTTACAAGAAATTTTACAAGAAATAAAAAGTTACGCTAAAAACTTTACCAAAAAGAAATTATTACGAAAAACTTTAACAGAAATAAAAACTTAAAAACTAAAAACTTTGTTAAAAAAATAAAGGCAAATGCCGAAAATAACTTAATACTTTGTTAAATATTAAAACTTAGAAATTATGAAACGAAAAACTTTACCATAAATAAAAACTTATACAGTACAAAACTAAAATATTTGTTAAAAATAAATTAAAAACTTTGAAAAAATTTTGCAAGAAATAAAAAGTTACACTAAAAACTTTATCAAAAGAAATACTTTGTGTTAAAAATAGTAAAAACTCTGAAAAAATTTTACAAGAAATAAAAATTTACACTAAAAAATTTACCAAAAAAATAAATTATTACGAAAAACTTTAACAAAAAGGAAAACCTAAAAACTAAAAACTTTGTTAAAAATCAAGACAAACGCAGAAAAATAACTTAATACTTTGTTCAATATAAAAACTTAGAACCTATAAAACTAAAAACTTTGCTAAAAATAAAAACTTTAGGAAAACTTTGTTAAAAATAAAGAAACCAATACAGAAAAATTTTAAAAATAAATAAAAACTTGGAAAAATATTACAAGAAATAAAAAATAACACTAAAAACTTTATCAAAAAGAGATACTTACAAATTATAAAACTAAAAACTTTGTTAAAAATAAAATAAAATTGAAAAGTTACACTAAAAACTAAAAACTTTATCAAAAAGAAATACTTCTTGTTAAAAAAAATATACTTTGAAAAAAATTTGTACAAGAAATATACTAAAAACTTTACCAATAATACCCATACTTTGTTAAAATTAGAAGACAGATAGATTCACGTCCCCCTTTCGTTGTGACCCTTTATTTTATTATGAAAACTCGGTGGGCTGAAAACTCCTTCTTAATGAAGGAAATTTAAAAATACTACTTTTAAATTTTTCAGCCCAAGTTTTACATAATAATTAAAAAGGGTTCCAATGAAGGGGGGACGTAAGTAATTTTTAATCGAAGTTGTAAAATAATTCCACCAATAGGATAACGTATTATATTTCAAGTGGTCTGAAAATTGTCGATCGTTCTCAATTTTTCAAAGTATCCTTTCCTTTCGGGTGAAAAGATTATGGTCTTTTTGAAGTTAAAGATTGTAATAGGATAAGCATTTTAAGCCAATCTGTAACTAAAGTGAATATTAAACTGTAAATTTAACAAAATAGAAATGATTGTAATGAAAAAAAAAATGTATAATATCTTTTGAAAATCCTCTCCCCTTGGTATTGTGGGAAAAGATGCAATCGCTATCAATCCCAATGGAGGTTACCCATTTATCGCCACACATATTGCTCTGTGAAAGGAAAGGCAAGAGGGGCGGTTCGCCGTGCATTGTTAAGGAGAGTCTCAATGACAGGTGAGTAGTGCAGTCTACATTTTTGAGCTTGTGATTGTCTTGGTCTTTTATTCCGGTATGGGCATTTAATAGGTGATATATTACAGCGGTTAGTTTGTTCATTAACCTTATAATTCTATGTAAAATAACTTAAACTGTTAATTAACCTTTGTTAATAACTTTACCTATCAATTAATGTTATCTTAAAATAATTTAGAAAGTCACAATTTAGCTTCTTGTTGTAGCATGTGTTCTAGAGCCTCAATATAGTGGAAGAGCTGCAATTTGTCCATATTACAGTTAAACAGCGGTTACAGTTTGTTAATAGTAAATACTTTTAGTAGTAACTGTTAATAGTAAAATAACTTCCTGTTGTGTCTTAGTGGTAAAGTCCCAGTATAGTGGTGGAGCTGCAATTTGCTAATTTTATCCATATTATAGTTAAATAGCGGTTACAGTTTGTTTATTAGTAAATAACTTTAATAGTAACTTAAATAGTAACTGTTAATAGAAAAATTACTTTAACTTCCTGCTGTGTCATAGTGGTAAAGCCGCAATATAGCGGTGGAGCTGTAAAGTACCTTCACATTTTGCCCAATTTAGTGGTAGAGCCGATATTTAGTGGCAGAGTCGCAATTTAGTAGAATGCGCAGGTATCCGCAATTTAGTAGAATGGGCAGGTATCCGCAATTTGGTAGAATGGGCAGGAGCTCCAAAGTACTTTCACATATTGTGGAAGTTCTCTTAATTGCTAATTAATCTTCTTAATTAGCCTCCTCTCTACTCAGGGAGCCGCAAAGTATCGGCCCAGACACTCCGCAATCTAGTAGAATGGGAAGGGAGCCCCAATCAGTAAAATGCACAGGAAGCCGCGGAGCCGCCGGCGCAACCCTGCGCTTCTGCGCAATGTCGTAGAACCGGCATTTTTACACTACTGATGCAGAAGTTAATTATTACTAATATCAGTTCATTCAAAATAAGCAAAGCTTAGTCATGGCTCGTACCACAGTGTATAGATAATAGGTAATAATTTTTTAAGAAAAAAATTAGTAGTTTTATTACATACTTACAAAGTTTAATACTAAAGTTAAAATTTAATCTGGACGTATATTGATTACATACAATAATTATAATGAAGTTACATTAATCTGGACTAGAATAATATTATATACAATAATTATAAAGTTAGTTACATTAATCTGGACTAAAATAATATCTTGATTACATACAATAATTAAAATGCTTAAGTTACATCAATATGAGCTAAAAATAATATTCAGTGCTCATATTCCAATTCCAATTCCGCGCTACAGCCGGTTTCCGGCCAAGGCTGTCTCAGTCAGTCTGAACCATCTGACTCTGTCTCTTGCTATCACTCTCCATCTGTTAACACCAATATTCTTCATCCACTTTTCAACGTTGTCCAGCCATCGCGTGCGGGGTCTGCCTCTTCTTCTCGTACCCTCTGGTTTTAGAAAAGTTATCTTCTTTACTGGGCTATTGTCATCATATCTGAATACATGGCCAAGCCATCTTAGTTGTGAAACTTTTATTACTTTAATTAAATTTGGTTCTCTGTACTTTGCCTGTAGCTCCGAATTATAAAGGGTTCTCCAGACTCCATTTTCCCTTACCGCACCAAAAATTCTTCTCAATATTTTTCTCTCAAGTCTCAACAAATTATCTTCATCCAGTTTTCTCATTGTCCAGCACTCACTACCATATAAAACTATAGGTCTGATCAGTGTTTTGTATAATTGCACTTTTGTTTCCTTGCTTATGAATCTAGATTTAAATTGGTTTCTCAGTCCATAGTAACTTCTATTAGCCATATTAATTCTACTCTTAATTTCAATTGTTAAGTCATTGGTGGCGTTTACAATGGTACCCAAATATTTAAATTGCTGGACATTTTCAAAGACATAATTATTTATTGTCAGTGGTCCGGGGTTCAAGTTCCTGTCCGACACCACCATAAACTTTGTTTTCTCTTCATTTACCTTCAATCCCATCTTTTTTGCAGCCGTTTCAAGTGCACAAAAAGCCTCCACAATTGCTGATCGTGTTCTTCCTACTATGTCAATATCATCGGCATACGCTAACAGTTGTACTGATTTTGTGAAGATGGTTTTCTGTGTCTGTATGCCAGATTCTCTTATCGCTTTCTCAAGTGCCAAATTAAATAGTTGGCATGAAAGAGAATCTCCTTGTTTTAGTCCCTTTTCAGTATAAAAAACATCTGATAGATCTGTTCCCAGCTTTACTCTACATTTAACTCTATTTAGGGTCATCTTAATCAGATCCACTAGTTTTCTGGGTATTCCCATCTCCAACATTGCTTGGAACAGCATTTCCCTATCAATGCTATCATATGCTGTTTTGAAATCGATGAACAAATGATATGTATCTATACCATACTCTCTCGTCTTTTCAAGTATCTGTCTTATGCTGTGTATTTGATCAGTTGTTGATCTACCTTTTTGAAATCCACATTGATATTCCCCTATTAATTCATTGGAATACTCTTTAAGTCTTTCCGCTAAGATGTTTGAGAATACCTTATATGATGTATTTAGCAAGGTAATTCCTCTGTAGTTTTTGCATTCAAACTTGTCTCCCTTTTTGAATATTGGACATATGGATCCATCCTCCCATTCAATGGGCATTTTTTCCACTGACCAAATATTGGAGATTACCATAGACCTTAGAGAGAGATAGACGGAGCAAGTGTGGAAAACCGGTGTTCGAACATGTCAAGCCGAGCGACCCACAATCACGTGACCTCTGTCGTTGTTTTTGCGCTCTTTTGCGGGGCCGATGTTCTGCGCGGACTTTGCGCGTTAACATATTTTGCTTTACGATGTATTTCGGTAAGAACAGTTTAAAACACATTTTTTAAGAAACACACAAGCCGGAGAATATGCGATCCCAATTTGGTCCAAGACTTTTTTTTTACTTTTTGTTGATAATCTTATTCTTTTTTAAAAATTTAGAAATGAAAGTACTTCTAAACCATAAATGAAATAAAAAACTAACTGGAAGTTTAGAATACAAATCAAAAAGCATAATTTCGATACATTTAATTTTGAAAAGCTCATATACATTACTCTTAACTAAGACTGTGAAGAAGGTACTTCCTTATTTTTATTGTTGACTAGCTGATATGCCCGGCCCTGCACGGGTGGAGAATATAAATTTATTATTTTTAAGTTTTCCCAAATACATTTCTAATTTTGTATAATCAGCATTTACCAATTATCCCGGTATCCCAGGCGTCTTTTTCATATTCCGTTGTTCATGGTAACTTTTCCTATCCCGGTGTTCCTAGTAATTTTTCTTATCCCGGTGTCCCCGGGTGGATTAAAATTACTTCAGTTCTCAATCAATATAATTTTTGAATGATTTCCACATTTACAACATGGAAAAATATTATAAAAATTATTTAAAATTGCTTAGATCCCTTGATTAAGTATATCTTCAGGAATTAACGTTTTCGGGGAAATTATTCAATAATTATAAAGCTTATTCCGTTTTGCAATTAAAAAAAAATCAATATTTTCTAGTTTAAAGGGAGTTTTAATAGTTTTTTGTTTGTTAACCAACTTTCTTAAAAGCTAAAATATTATCACCTTTTGATTTTACATCCTCGTTTCCATGGAGATTAATTTAACAACATGATAATCCATAAATCTTTTAAAATATAAAAATTAGATAAACTCTCAAATAAAAATATGTTAAACTATACTTAAAACTTTTAAATTTAATTGAAATAGATTTTTAAATTATTAACATAATTTTTAAATATACTTGTAGTACCTAGTGTTTCAAATAAAAACTTGTGGTTTAGCATTAAATTTTCTTTGTAACAATGGAGTAAGCAGATCTCTTCTTGAGGAGAAATAAAGCTATTTCAGCAAAATGACCATAAAAAGAACAAAAAAGGGGTCAAGGGGTCAATTAAAGTTCTCGAAACATAGCCTATGTTTTTTCTGGAGTTTTTTTACGTATATATACCAAATCAAAAGCACACACATTAGTATATACTTTATATTAACATTTGTTGTCTATATGCCATCTAAACCCCTCAAAACTGGGAATAATGAACTCGTTAAAATTACTATATCCTTTTAAAACTAATGCAGTTCATTGATAACAACTAAGTTATCTCATCCAGTTTTATCTGACCCCTCTCTTGGTGAACAATATAACTGCAGTCAAGTCGGCTTAGTGTGATCACGGTTAATGTTTACGAAATCAACTGGTCCCGATCATTCCTATTTAATTTAATGTAAAATACATCGTTTACTGGGATCAACTATGGATGGGGATCAACATGACACTTAATGTTATCAAAATTTGTCAATATGCCCTAATAAACACCTGCTTTCAAGTTTTGTAGTGAAGGTCAATTACTTTTTTCTGAAACTCGGTATAAGTTCACTGGTACACTGTTATGTTTCTTTGCTTTGATTGTTAAAAGAAACCATTCGAAGGTCTCTGACTGATACATACGGTTAATGGGAGACGAATCCATGCTAGTCATTGGATATCACCATCGGCGCCTTGCAGATATATCTGATAAGAGAATTAGATTTTTTGTGTTATTTGAAATCACATGGTTTTTGTGGTTATGTTTCTGAGCCTTTTCTGTGTAAAATTTTGAAAACTAGCGATAATATATCTTGATGAACACGAATGAAAATACAAAGTAAGCGTCTATTTTTTTATTTATTGGACTACTTGGAATTATAAATTTTACCCTAAAAAATTCAAGTAGCCAAGTACATATTGTGTAAAATTGTTTTAAAAACTTGAATTAGGATTACATAATTTTAATATTACAGCAAACAATCATCTAGTTTTACTGTTTGCATCTTTTTATGTGAAATCTCTTACTATTATCAATCTAATAATGTTATCGGTTTAATATCGGATAAATGCAATCGCATTAAGCAGACTCGTATTAATTTGGCTTGCCCTCTCACTTCAGTCCAGTGTTTTGGTTAAATTGTTGTGAATTTTCATTTTTCTAAAAGCCATCAAGTGTACCGTTATGACAAGACAAGTGGATGGTTACATAAGTAATATGAAATTTGGGTTTAAAGTCAATACACTGTCTCGTTAAATATCTTAAGTGTATTTTCACGAACAATATTCATAAATCTCCAAAAGTTTATGAATTTTTTGTACTGAAATTTGATTGTTTTTTTAAATTTCAATCTTAAACCGTTTTTATCGGGTGTTATATTACTTTGGTTTCTATTTTGAAAGTAAACAAATTTTGGGTACAAAAGTTAGCGACGGACCATTTCAGCAATAATTAAATTTGTTGTAAAACATCTGAAGAAATATGTTATGTATTGTTGAATTTGTTCTCGAAACAGTTTCTGTGTTTGCAATGGGCTGATAGCATAGTAAACAATTAGTACTAGCAAGAATTTTCAATAGAAAGAATGTGATAAGAAATATGCAAAATTGAAAAGGAAATTAGAGATAACTCCACTGATAATTTTTACGCATAGTTAAATTTGAATTTAAGGTTTTTTAAACAATGCTGTTATAAATACCTTGTTATTTTTTGTGAATTATGTTTGATTTCAGAAGGGAAAACAACATAAAACTGAGTGAGGTTTGTTTTTGAATGCTTCTTTGGAACATCCAATAACAAATCTTTCTCGGTGTTGTCAATTATATATCATCATCAGAAGAGTGTCTAACATTTGGCGTCCCCAACAGCTTGGCAATACTATTTAGCCCTACGGATTACAGAATATTGAACTGAAATGTTTCTATACTTTGTTCGAAGTTAATTCTAAAATATTTGTTTTTATCTGGTTTTAATATTACTTTTGTTGGCTTTTATTAAGATCATTTTATCTATGATAATGTTAAAATGGTCTAAAAAAGAAATTAAAGATAACTCCTGATAATTTTTACTCATGGTTAAATTTGAGTTTAAGGTTTTTTAAACAATATTGTTATAAATACCTTGTTATTTTTTGTGAATTATATGTTTGATTTCAGAAGGGGGAAAACAGCATAAAACTGGGTGAGGTTTGTTTTTGAATGTTTCTTTGGAACATCCAATAACAAATCTTTCTCGGTGTTGTCAATTGTATCATCAGAAGAGTCTCCAATATGTGGCATCCCCAACAGTTTGACAATATTAAGCCTTACAGATTACAGAATATGCAAGTTTCTATGTTGACGAGTTGGCCAATGCCTTAATGAAAAAAAAGTAGTACACAAATTTTTATATACCTTTATATTTTATTTTGTGTTGTGAGAACTTAGAGTAGAATGAGTGTGATGTGTTCAAAACTGAAAAAAATAAATTATTTTCTAGCAGAAAAGTCCTGATGTTTTTTAGTATTGGGAAAAATTCCCATTTTAATTTTAAGGTTTTTTTTATCAATATTGTATTAATTAATCTTTTTATTTTTAATGAATAATGATTATTTTAGGAGATGGAAACTGGATGCCTCATGTGAATTTGCTAACTTTCATAAAAATTTTCAGTCGACCACTTACACATAAAACTGAGTGACCAAACATAAAACTGAGTGAGGTTTTTTCATGTTTATTTGGGACATCAATTATTGCAAACTTTTTTCGGTTCACCGATACATCTTGTATTAATTACCTATGTCTTAATTTCTTATTATTTGTAATATCCATTCGCCTTTTATTTGTCCATCACTGTTTTTTCTAGAAATTCATTTGTAATAAAATGAAAAACACACATGGCAAATTTCACCAAGTTAAAATTTTTTTATTCAGTACATATTACCCACTTTAATACATAACCAGATCCCAAATATTATGGCAACTTACATGCTGTGGTACATGCTTTTTTAATAAAAATTATTTTCTTTCTGTGATATCATTAGAACCTAAATAATATTTAAAGTTAGGATTTATTTTCTTGAATATAATACATAGCCTTAGTACTATTTATTGCAAGATTTATTTTTCTTGCTTCTGTTCGCTAGACAAAAAGGGATGTTAGGCGAGTTATACCTCAACACATAAATCTTTTAAATCTTCATATATTTTTATTGTGCATCTATTCCTTTTGAACCCATAAGGTCCTACTCTATACCAAAAAATTTCGGAATTCTCTAGAATCTAAATTTGATTGACATTATTAAATTGACACACAGTTAATTTATTTTATTTAAAAATTCCTTTTTTAACTAACTACATTTTTAAGGTTTGTGGAGGTGATTAAATCCTAATCATCCATAGAATTTTGGAGAGTATTTTTTATTGAGCAATCGAAATGTTTGCTAATTACATTGTTCCTAGTGTAAAGCTTATCATTTTGTTAATATTAATTATATTTTGTTGATTTAAAGGAATTTCTACCCCCGTTAAATTTTTAGTCTAATTCTGCATCATGCGAAATTAAAATAGAAAATTTCGAGAATTGAAGAGAAACCCGATTTCAGCAATCAGGATTTTTGTTAATTAACCATCAGTTTAAGTTGTTTGTCTAAAAATACCTTAATTTCTTTTTTTTTCTCAAAATATAAATTAACAAAACATCGAACTATGGGAGAGAGATTACGCAACTTCGACAAGTCACGTGATCAGTAACGTCAAATCCCGGCATTTGAGGACTGGACGTGTAAACGGGTTTTTAGCACGAATTCTGGATTCCCCGGACCCGGCTTTAATCCCGGGATTTAAAGTGGTCCATGTAAACGGGGCCTATGTTTCCATCTTGTAGGCTCTGGAATGTGACACCAGGATCTATCTCAGATTCTTCCAGAACAACTTTTCCATTAAGTCAGAGCTCATATAGTAATGAAAAAATATTTCAGGACAGATTTTAACAATTGTCATTACACGATGCAGGAGAATTAACGGAGGGGGAATTAATGTTCAGGAGGACAAATTAACTTTAGAAGCATTGTGAAAGGCAGAGAATGAATATAGTCCGTATGGTAGAGCCGGAAACAGCCGGATTTTTTTGGGTGAGAACCGGCTTCTGAACCCGAATTGCTATGATGAGTTGATGGCAACGGCTGGGATTCGGTTACAAGCCTTTTCTCTACTTCCAAGTTAGGGTGAAACGGGAGGGGAATATAAACCGTCGTGAAGTAACAACTCTTCCACGCTTATAGACGCCTCCCAAGAACGAAATATAGTTGTACAGCACGTTTTAACTGCTAAAAGTAAGTTATTTTTTGGGAAAGTTCTGTATCCCCTCTTTCGCTCTTGTTGACGAAAACCAGAGTGATTTTTTGGTACAATTTTTAAAATGTTCCGCGGGCCGGATAAAATGACGAGGCGGGCTGGATCCGGCCCGCGGGCCGTAGGTTGCCCATCGTTAGTTTAATCCAATCTAAAAGAGTCCATTCCCGCTGGGGATTTTACAACCTCCCATGCTCGCTTATAAAAACCCTTTGTCGTTAAGGGTACATTTCCGAACCCCATTTCTATTTGATTCTGAGTAGTAACCTATCCCTCCTAGAAGTTCCAAAACATTTATCTGAAACACCCTGTATGTACTATAGCATAGTATACTTTCGAGTTCTGAACGTTTTGTTTCTTTTGCAGCTACTTCAATCAACCAATAAAGCCTCAAAACCATGCAGTACACGAATGGGAGAGTCGGCAATCACAATGGAAAAACCGAAAAAGCAATGCCAATCTCCAAGTGGTTGGTCACAGAGTATTCCAAGGAAGTGTGGGATGAAGTGATCGCTGTTGCTTTCGGAGAAAACATGACTGCAAATAATCCAAATGATTTGGACATTGATAATTTTAAAAACATGTTTCAAATGAAATCAAACAGCTACACCACTTCTTTGATAGGCATCGTGGGGAGATTCGTGGAGGAAGAGAAGGTTCCAGTAGTAGATAATTCGTCAGGTTTGTCCGAGGAAGACCCAGTTCAACCTGAAGCTAGACATGAAGTTAAAGAAACGATAAGCACCTTATTATGTATTTGTATACTGTTTTTTATGTTACTGGAATACTTTATGGTTTCAGTGATAAGGGACCCAGCAAGGGCCGCAGCTGTTTGTTCCATTTTTCTTAGTTTCATATCCATTATCACATTATTGCGTATTTTTTGGACCATTTTTGCAGCTTGTAACAATACTTGGAATACCATTAATTAATTAGTTATAATCCAAAAAATAAAAAGTTAAACTAGTAAAAGTTTCTGGGTGTCTTCTATTTTTTAGTTCATTTAAATTCAACAAAAGCTCGGTACCTATAGGTCTGTCTTTTACTTTCAACATATTTAAAAGTTTAAAAGTTGCGCTCCGAGTGCAAATTAAAAAAAAGAAAGAAATTAAATGTTCAATGATACTAAGATTGAGCTTATCATTAAACAGTAGCGGATCCATGGGGAATGGGGACACGTGCCCCCACAGAAGGGTAAAAGTGTATTGAATAGAATGACACCTGAAAATAATTTTAAAAAATCGTATTTATGAAGCTTTTGAATGCTTTTAAGTGTAGCTTTAGGGCCAGTAAAGTATAATATCCTATTAATATTTAACTATTATTAATTAGTACCTATTAATATTTTTATTTTCAAAAACATGACATTTTCGGCTGCTGGAGATTTTTGTAAAATCGGTGCCAAGCTATAAGTCAAACGCATGGTTCCGCCCCTGTCATTTGATTAATTTTAAGATGATATATTTTATTGTAGGTTAATTCTACTGACTGACATTTTTTAAGAAAAACACTTGGTATTTCGTAATTTTATCCCCAAATATTAAACTATAAAAAAACACTTTCCACCAGTTTATTGCTTTCTTGTTACTTGTTAGCTAAATCTAATGGCACAATTAAATTTCCAAAAAATATTTTTATTTATTGTTGAAAAATTCAAACAACATGGTAACTGACTGACATAAATGTTTCATAAATGTCAGTTACCATTATGTTTAAAATTTTTCAAAAATAAATAAAAACATCTTTTGAAAATTTTATTGTGCCATTAGATATAGCTAACAAAGAAAGCAATAAACTGGGTAGAAAATGTTTTTTTATAATTTATTTTTGGGGATAAAGTTACAAAATACTAATTGTTTTTCTTAAAAAAATGTCAGTCAGTTTCCCGTGGAATTACCCTCAAATTTTTATCTCGTGTTCCACCAGAGATATCGAGACCTCAATAGTGGCAAATCGGTCTTTAGTGGTAAAAAGGGTACTTTCGTATTAGCCCGTCCATCGTTTTCGCCAACTTCGCCAAATTTCGCCAAAACGCGCCAAAATACGGGATTTCATCAGAATCGCCGAAAAACACATTTTTTAACATCAGAAACATCTTTATAACATCAGAAAATAAAAAATAAAAGTTTCATGTGGTTGGGGGGGGCTGCCGCCCCCCCCAACCCCCCCTGCCCTATCTATAACCAAACTCGTTGTGGGGGTAATCAGACACAGTAAGGATTCAGAAAAAGGAGAATCAGTATTCTTGGATGAACCAAAACTACGGATATCACTCGGTAAGAGCATAAAAATAACTTTTTTAGCACTAACTTACTTGAAAAATGGTCGATCCTACCGCCGGCGATCCTTTGTCGATTCTACCACCTGCGTGCATACGCAAAACATTGAAAGACTCTGGGGCTCTGCAAAATGGCGCAACAAAGTTCACCGTGGAACGACACGAAAGTATTTAGACTCCTACCTTTCAGATGCAGTCTTCGTTCTTGCCTTGTAAACACTGTTGAATTTACGTTCAAAACAACCTGCGTGGTGCGCACACATTATTTCACCCATGGGCTTACCGATTTAAATTGCGCGCACATGCGCCAGTGATCGGAACTAGCGCGATTTCGCTACGTTTTCCAGGGTTACCAGAATCAACTGTAGTTTTGCGGGGTTTACCAGACTTGGCGACTTATCGCCCCTGTTGGCGAATGGACGGGCTAATACGAATGTACCGTAAAAAGTTGACAAATTATTGATTTTGGGATTTTTAAAAAGAAAGAAAAATCAAGTCTCGGATCTAAATCTTTGCTAGGGCATTTATATATTACTGGACAATTTCTTGGGGGAAAAGTGTGTTCTATTATAACAAGCTTCCTTCCAAGAAAAAAGTCCTCTTAAAAACGGACACATTTTGATAAGCTAGCCAAATCTCCATCTTGAAACTTCTTGAGCATAATACTACTCTAGAGTACTAAATGGTGACAAAATTTCAGATTTTTATCTTGTGCCCCACCAGAGATTTTTATCTTGTACCCCATCCCTTAAAAGTGCAATTTTCGAAAAATTGTCAACAATGAATTTTTAATTGAAAGAAAAACAAAATCTCGCTCTCTACAACTTTGTATATGAGGTAAATTATATTCTGACTATCTGTATAAAAAATTACATCGTGGTGGCTGGTTTCCTTCTTAGAAAAAAGCCCTTTTGAAAACGGATCAATCTCGAAAAAATTCCTTAACTTTGAACTTAGTTTCTTCCAATAAATGATTGTTTTAGGAAAGCAATTTCGCATCTGTCTTATAGATCGTTTACTCCCGAACTACTTTGCTTCAAACCCCGTTTGATTTGTTGATTTTAAAGAGGAGATATTCACATTTTTGTAAACTGTTGAAAATGACCAAGTTTGGATGGCTGCTGTGGACAAACAAAATAAGTTAAATTAAAAATAATGTGTAGTTGGTTTAATCTTCTTCTAGGTTAGGGTCAAGGCTAGACTGGATCTGGCAGCGCTCTCTCTTGCATACCAGGCTGTAACATTTCAATCGAGAACAATAGCAAATAGGTTCCCTCGCTAGAGAAAATTCTCGCCGCTAGATGTCGCTGAGTCCCGACTGTTATTTACTCATATTTACTATTGGTTTCAGTTAGAACAGTTGATTGTTTTTGTAATTTCTATTAAAATTTTCATTCTTTCGATGATGTTTTTTTTGTAAATTGAAAGCAGGGACTTCCTTCACCATGCCGTATTGTTGTGTGCCGTTTTGTAAATCAGATAGGAAGAGGGAAAAGATTTCATATCATGAGTTTCCTTTTGACACATCTCTGTCAGCCTTATGATTGAAAGCAATTTATCTATGAGCAGTATAGAACCGCTGGATTTAAATAAGAACTAATAATATTTTAGTGGATTTTTTCCCTCCATATAGTTTTTATAGCATTTTATTACAATTTTCAACTTTTTATTTTACAGAAATTTCTGAAAATCTAGCCCTGTTCACTTCTAAATATTTGGGTTCCATCACATTAGATATAAATGATCTTATAGCATTATATCTTAAATAAGGTGTTTGATCTTTCTAAAAAGAATCCTTGCTATTTGGTTATAGTCAATTCAAAATACTCTTCTAGTGATTACAGGCTTGTGTGGTGGGAATGAATTAGTCTTTACAATGTAGATCACAGTCTCAAAGATTTAAACAGTACTTTATTTTTATTGAGTATATTTATATTATCAGGCAAGAGAAATTTTTCCAATTTTTATCGGATTTTCCGACTTTTTCAGCTTTCTTAGAATTTTCACTTATTCTGATTTTTCCATAAATTTCTGATTTTTTTTACCGAAAAAGAAATGCAGACGAAGTGTTCAAAAATAAGCTAAAACCTTGATTTTTAGGATAAAATTTGCAAAAATTTTCTGGGAGACCCCAAGACCCTTTTTAAGTTCTTGGAGCTCTATTTTTCAAATCTTGTTTTATATTAAGTTTATTAAGATGCAAATTCTACCCATTAGAAAGTACATTGAACCTACTCATGGGCATATACAGGGCTCGATTATATTACAAAAATATAAAACAGGAACGTTAAACATGTAAACACGCATAAAAGGGCTTAGAGGGAATTCCAAGTCTCCTCCCCCTGTGCAAATATATAACTTTGGGCCTGATAATTATCTATTTTCTAAATTTAAATTTGAAAATAAATGCTTTTTATATTAAAAAGAATTTGCTTTTTCAGTTTTGAGACCCCTTAGCCCAAAGTAACAAATTTTTTAAGCTGAATACCCATATTTTCAAATCTCGAGCACAGGTGTCTGCACTAAATAAAAGGTTAAAATATGCAGAAAAATCTAATTCCGGCATCATTAATTATTTACAAGAAGCTTTTCCCTTTTAGTGTGAATGAAGGTGTGAAATGTTTCTATGAACTTCTTTAGACTGTTATGACCGTTGATTAAGACTGTTTAACAATTAATTTCCTTAAAAAAGCTTACCCTGTTTTTAACACATTTATAAAAATTTATTTTTGAACCGTTTTATTTAAAAACATTGTTATTTTGTTATCTTATTTTTAAAAATGTATAAAACTTGAACATGTTTAAGAAAAATTAAAAGTTATACTAAAATGTTTGAAACACATTTCAGTGTGTGAAATAGTCCTTTTTTCATTACATAATGTCTGTTATGTGTATATAAGATTCAATAAAATTTTATTTCACAGAGTACCTCCTATCTTGAGATTTATAGTCATTATTTTAATTTTCTTTCAATATTTAACTATAAAATATAATTTTACGGTTCTAAAACTTTCAGTTGTGTATGAAGTTAATGTCTTTCAGAAACACTCAAATAGTTATTAAATGAGGTTAAATCCTTATTGCCTGTGAGACTAAAAACACGAACACTCGTTTCGATCTTGTTAAAGGTAAAATATATCCTAAATTAGCTCTTTTCAGGATTTATTTTTATAAAAAATTAATATCTTATCTAAGAATAAAATTACTTATATTTCCGATAATTTTAAAAACATTTATTTAACAAAAATAGTTAAAATACAAAAAATAGCAATGATGAATGTAAACTGTTATGATAATGCGCTCTAATAGGTTTTAAAAATATTATTTACACATTTGAAAATAAAAAATTTCATATTTTTAATTGAATAGGTTAAAATATTTTAATATAATTAAACAATTTCAGTGAAATTGTAATCGTTTTAACTCATAATTTAAATCCGATTCTATCTAAAAATGGTTCTGTTATATTTATTTTGAGAGAAAAAATGCCCTCTGATAAGAAAACTTTCAAGCCTCATTTTCCAAAGCAGACGCAGCACGGAGATAAAAAACGAAACTACTTTTAATTCTCGCTTCCACCACAGGGAGGCGCTGAGTGCCGACGGTTTTCGAACCGATTCTCAGGTCCCAACTTTTGAAGCAAGTGTTATAGCCTGTTCCCCACGCGCACCCCACAGCGCGCA
This sequence comes from Tetragnatha versicolor, assembly GCA_024610705.1. Lineage (NCBI taxonomy): Eukaryota > Metazoa > Arthropoda > Arachnida > Araneae > Tetragnathidae > Tetragnatha > Tetragnatha versicolor. The sequence goes on from JANDEH010000009.1 coordinate 10,940,744, forward strand.
GGATCCAGTTGAGCCTTGGTTAGGGTTGATGTACAAAAAATTTCAGATTTTTAAAAATGGTCGAGCGACCAGTGCTAAACTATAAATGAAATGAGCCGTATAGGTATTAATTTTAACAGCCCGATGATTTTTACAAATAAATAAAAATAAGTTTTAACATGAAAGCAATAGATAGCAGCAGGATTACGATGAGTTTTCTAGTCTCACCAGTTATACCTACATTTAATATGGAAACGTGTCCATCCCATTTAATATTAGTTTTGTGTCCAGTGAAAAATTTTATTTTCTCAAACTTTTTTTTTCTACAGTGAGTTTAGAATGCATATTAATTTTATTGGTTTAGAATATCGTTTCTAAGTTTTACTAAAGAAAAAGAATGCTATCAAAGCTTGTTTCTTTATCCCTTTTGTAGATGGCAGCACGAAAAAACTAAAAGTCTTCGAATTACTAGCAGAATTTGTAAGTTCGTTTTTGAGGAATTAACTTTAATAAATAACCCCAGAGCCTGATTTCTAGAACACCCAAAGTGTTTATATAGCTAAAACAAAAGTATTGTTTAATGAATTTAAAATCAATATATTAAGTTTATAAAGCTTTCAACGTCCATAAAACGTCCTTTTATTATAATGACCTTAAATTTTTAGTCTACTGTATAAATTCAAAAAAATTTAAGTTTTATTTTAATACATTCAAATTAGTCTTTTCTCCTGGTCCCCCAAACTTGTAAGTCGATCACCCTGATTAACCAACTAAACTTTTGATGAAATGGTCGTGGTTTTTGGCTTAACTTTTATTATAATTTAAGAATATGTTTTTTCTTGAACTCTTTATTAAGTCCTACCAGCCCCAAATTTTTCTAGGGGATTCAATGGCAATTTTGGGCGGTTGGATTGAAAGGGTTAAATAGTTGTGTAAATAAAGAAACTCTGCTTGAACAATGGTTTACAATTAATTTTCTGCATCTTTTTTTTATTTTGGAATTCGATACAATACCCTACATAGATCTTTCGGTCATTAATCTTCAGATATTTGTATCGCTTTAAGTTATTTGAAAATAATTTATTAAGTTCATTCTCTTTCAGGATTTACAAGATATCAGTTTAAATAGGTATTTATGTATAAAAAGGAAATAAAACATTGCAAAGAAATATCTTTGAATATTATTAACATCAATCGTTTTATTTTTGGCACAGAAGTTTTACATTTATACATATAAAAATGGAGAGATCATATTACAAACTTCGAAGCAAAATCTGTACAAAACATAGGGAAATGCAATACAAAAGAACTATAAGCAAGCTGTTGTATATACACTTCCATAAGTTTAAATAGAGAAGACGAAAATGTTTGCATTCACAGTTCAAAACGTTCTTATACAAATTTAAAGGCATCTTATGCAAACATGCTTCGAAAATCAAGCTCACAAAAGTGTCGAATTCTGCTTAAAATACGCAGATTTCTTCATTGGATTTAATCAATATTGATTTCATTAGTTAAGTTCTTTAAGGCTTAAAGTAACAGCTAGTCATTACACTTTTCCAGACTATTTTTGATGCTATTAGGTTAAAGTTATAAAATCACGTATGAAGTATCATAGTATTTATAAATGCTGAAACATTCAGTTATAAGGCAATTGATTTTAAGTCAGAATAATCACAACCAAAAATTAAGGAACATAAAATAAACTAATATTTTAGCACCCTCTTAATAGGTGATCTTCCAAAAAAAGTGGTTCAATAAAGATTAAATAAATTATAATGAACAAAATTTGATTTCATACACAAGATTTCATATACAGTCAACAAAAAGCGTCACAAGTAAGGAACTTACTGCATTAATTGCAGATTACAAAACACATAAATATTTAAAATAAAAATTCAATGAACAACATAACAAATATAAAATAAACGTTTCAAATCACTTCCAAAGACCAATTCGTATCAAACTAACTAATCAATAGACAAGCGGTATCCAAAAATATATTTTCAAACCTACATAATGTGAATAACTTTTTAACAAGAAATGTTACTTATTCATTCAACATTACTAAATATGTTTCAATTATTAGTTTAATGTGTTATCTAAGTTGTACTAATTTATTTAAGGTACCCAGTATTAAAAATCGAAAACGAGTTTTTTAACTCATCACCACCAAAATTCATTCTATTAAACCAGAGGTATCTTCAAAACAGTGCACATCTGTCTTTACCAAACTAACTGATGCTTCATAAAACTTTATAAATGCGTTCGCAAAGAGATAATTGTTTCAGAAAACTGAAGTAATATAAAAGTAAAGGAAAGTGACTTTGTGTGTGTGCAAAGGCTTTCCAATAAAGCCTTTGTAAAACTTCTAAATCACAAATGTTAATTAATAAGTATTCTTACCAATAAATTAAATAGAATTTGTCAATTGGGAGTTTACCAGAAAAAAAATTCGTTTTTACAAGAGAAATTGAATTTTCTTTTTAGAAATGTAAAACTATAAAAGACTAATTGCTTTTAAATTACTAAAACAACTTATATATTTGAAGTGCATTTGAAGTCTAGCTCAATTAAAATTCCCTGCACATTTCATCAGTTTGATTATCCGCATCATTACATGGCGTACGCCGTTCTTAATCCTTGAAACAAGTGTTTCTTAAACAACTCGAGTTAAAATTTCATGAAGTTGCATAGTTGTTATACATATAAGCTTCTTAGCGGAAGAATAGAGGCAAACATTTTAAAAAGCTAGAAATTTTGTATACAAGCTAAACAATTATAAACTGATATTTTAACATAAAATGTTACCATATTTTATATGGTCCTAGAACCAGCCTATTTTTTAAAAGTGAAAAATGGAGAATCAATTTCACAAGTATGATTAAAAATGTTTTATATACACTTCACAGGCACTTCAATAGTTTTCAGACTTGTGACGATAACACTTTTTACGGAAACAAGTTTGAGCGATAATAGTTTATGTATATCAAACGGTGGAATGTAGATTGTAGCTACGTATTTTAATTGTACAAAACATGAAATTGAGATAGCAGAATCTTATACAGAAATATTGAATTACATTTACTTCATTGAGTTTTAATTATACAACGGTTTTTTAAAAAAAACTCTGAAATTCAATCAAGGGAAAAATATTTTCTTTGTTTGAAAATTTCTACCACAGTAAAGTTCACAAAACTGAAGTTCCACAAAATAGTTAATTCATAAAAATAAGAATTAAATAGAGTATTCAAATGCATTTATAGTTACAAACATTTTTATCTATTACAAGCTCTTAGAAAAAAAACATTTTTCTTAAAAATGTAACTCACACTTAAATTTTGAAAAATGAGATTGAAGTTAAATTAATTTTTAAAAATAATGATATAAAAATATTTTTAGAAATAATACAGACAATAATAATTTTATTCTCTGTTTAAGTCTAAAATCTAAACAGAAAATGAATAGGCAATGTAAAAACAATTCTAATCGTATTCTGTATATATAAAACATTAAAAAATCAATTAAATCCCAAAATTTTTTTAAACAGGCCTGATTTTCATTAATGTCATTACTTTTCTAAGAATTTATTCAGAAATTTATGAATATTTATTTTTTAAATAATTCAATTTTATAAACTAAATTCGAAATATGTACTTTGAACTAAAAATTAATGAACTCTTCTACTTATACATTCTACTGAGGATTTTTTTACATCAGCTTTCATAACTTTGTTCAATAGAAAATTAAAGCATAAAAACATTGGCTTGTTTCAATTTTGAATACCTTTAACCTTTTTACAACTAAATTAACAAAGTACTATTCTTGTGAAAATTAAGATTTCGTCATCAAATTAAAGTTTAATTAATGAAAATGACAAAAGTTTTAATATTTAATTTCACTAAATGTTCTTTAAAATAATTGAACTATTTTTCTCAAAGTACGTACTTGGCTATATTGTGCGACAATATGCGTAGAAAACCTGTGAGTCAATTTGTACCACATATCAAATTTTCTACAACACTGATATGAACTACAACACCAATACACATGTATCATTACTGCAGATAAAATTCATGGGTGTTAGGGGCAAGTGATTTATTTCTGTTGAGAACACAGAATACCTATCTAGTACTTTATTTTACAGAAAATAAAAGTTAATTTTCATCCTCACATCCAAATTACAAGACATTAACTACGCAAATAGGATGTACAACTCAAACTCTTTAATGACTATTAAGAATGTTGCATACTTGATTCTGATTCTGCTGAAGAGGCAAGTGAATAATTTGCCGAGTCCCTCCTTTGGTGAGTATGTATATTGGCAGCAGCGTATTGTAAAGGAGACTTTGAGCAGCTGCTAGCAGTGTTCACGATGGTTGGAAATTCTGGTTGATCGGAGAAAGAAATCATTCTTATATTGGTAGCCCTTCCAAAAGTCTCTAGTTTGGAGCCACCTAGAGCTTCCTCCGCCCTGTTTCGACTAATAATCACAGCGTTATTTGACCTGAACGTACTACTATGAGGTGGAGGAGCATTTGTGGGTGGCATAACCCCCCTTTGTAAAGACATACTTTTCCAAGGAGGCTTGGCCAAAGTCATGAACACCATGTTCTCCATGCTGGATGAACGTTTATTCCCCATACTACTGTTAGAATGAACGCCACTGGAAGATTCACTAGTGCCTTTTTCAGGTGAAGTAGACGACTCACTGATAGATCCAGATCTTGGTGATATATCTCCTCTTGAAACACCGGAATCGGTTCGGCGTGACACGTTAGAAGGTTGGCGATGCACTGAGACAGGTACTTGCAAATGCGAATTGGTTGGACTGTCTAAGACTTTCACTTCCTCCACGGCTTTACCTTCTTCGTATTTGTGGAAGAATGGAGGAACTTCAATGTTTTCATAATCTCTTCTAATGACCTCGTTTTCTCCTCGTTGGCGCAATCTCTATAACGGATGGAAAACTCAAGTTAGTCATTCGAAGTACAGTAAAAAGATTGACATTGATCTTAACACTGCAACAAAAAATACCATTTTTTTCCTTCCTTTCCTTTCGCTTAGACGCCTATCACAATTTACTTTATTACTTAGAAATTGCATAGTAAAAGGCTAATGCCCATCCCTGGGGTATTTTAATAGTGTTCGTTTTGTAAAAACGATCATGAAGAAGTAATAAACTCTACCAAATATTTAATTTTAAAATATTTACTTAAATGCCATTCCTACCTTGCCTAGAATTCCATCTGCACCATCTCCTTCTTCTCTGACCACGGTCATGTCCCTCAAAGTAGCATAATCACCATCATCTGAATCAGACAGCTCTTCAAATTTGACATTTTGCTTCTTGAACTTGCCTCCGGTTACTTTGGGGGATTTTTTGAGTGACCTCGTCCGCTTGCAAGTGGCCGAAGATCTTGCAAGACTGTCTTGGAATATGACCTTATGTTTCGGACCAGGGGATTTCCTCTGGCTTTTGTGCCACGTCGAAGATCTTTCAGAGTCCTTTGGGGGTGGAGGTTTAGGCTTTAACCAGTAAATGTCATCATCTTCAGATGGGGATATTTTTGGAATAGATGCTAACGATTTATGAACCACATTAAGAATTGCTTTTCTTGACTCTCTTTCTCTGATCTGATAAGTTTGACCATGGTCGATGACTAAGAGAGGTGCTTCTTGCCCAGATCCTTTGAATCCACCCGACTGCATGTTGTTGTTGGAGTGGGACGAAATAAAAATCCACTTATGCTTAATAGTAAGGAACAGCCAAAGAACAATCCACAAAAACAAGTGGACCACGGTTCCAGTGACCCCGGCAAGTACAATACCATCTAAGCTACCACAATACACCAATGTATAGTCATACATCAAAGGGCCGCCGCACAGAGCGATAGAAATGAGTAATATGAACGCAGTAAGATGAGGGGCTACACCCCATAGGCGACGAGACTCCTTCTTCCATCTAATGAGTTGGCATTGAAGTCTACTGTCCACCCATTCTTTGTACTTCTGGAGTCCATAAAAGTACAAAACTGACGCAGAAATGGTCAGTAGTAAACTATAAAGAAAAAATGTCAGAACACTCAACTTAACATTTAGTAACAGGGAACTAAATCGCAGGAGCACATCTCTTGAGCCACAAATATGGACTTTATAGAGGATCGTGAAGCCAGCGAAAAGTAAAAGCTGCTGAGAAGCTGAAAGCAACATGTAAAAACTGAAGAGTAAGCCATAACATTTGTTTGTACTCCAGAACACAGCAGGATATCTAACAGCATACACAATTAATGCTATAGTGTAGTTGATGAATTCGGCTGAAAGTACGGCATGCTCTTCGACTTGAATTTCGGGTCTAAGGTACGGCCTTGTTGAATCATCAATCTGTTGGCCATATACTTCAGTGGCGTTTAGAGTGGCGATGAAGCGTAGAGACACCAGTCGGTCTTTGTGAGCAACGAGGAAGTCGAGATCTGTTCTCCATATGGCCCCTTTAAGAAAAAGAAGAATTCATCCACTGGCCGTAAAAAGCACTTAACTCAATAAACATTGTTTCTTTAACATAAATAAGTATATTTTAAGGTTCTTGATGGCAAGGACTCCAAATCCTTATGTTCCATAAGGAAATTTTGAAATATGAAAAACATTTATGAAATAAAAAATGGTTTTAAGCAGAAGTTTAATTCAAAATCACACATTTTAACTTCCCGAAAAAATAAAAACATTAAATATTGTATTCATACGTTACTTACTCTGTTATTGTTTGCAGCTTTTTTTAAAAAGTGCTAAGCTTATAATCGTTGCACTTTTAAATTTTGATAAACTAATGTTTCAAATAAATTCTAGAAAACCGTTACTTTTTTCAAGAGTGCACAATTTTTTTAATTAACAAGGGTTTAGTGAAAGAGAAAAATATGACGGGGATATGGAAAAGTCGAGGATAGATAATTTTAAATCATTTTTACAGTCAATAAAAGATAGGAGTTTCACCTTTCAGGGGGTTATGTATCCTGATATTCCTTCTTAGCTACACATTAGTGGTTACAAAGTAATCATATCTTTCTGTTTCAATGCATTTTAATTATTTCAAAAGATCATCAAACTATTCCCTTAAAGTAGTCAAATTAATAATAAATATTTCAACGTTATTGAAAAAATAAGAGTCATATTTTTCTCCTAAAAATTGTCCCACTATTCTTTTGGGGGAAAATTTAACCCCTTTTTATTTTTTAAAGTAACCTACTAGTCCTCATTTTTCAATGAGGAAAAAACATTGCTCTCTGCAAAAATTTAAAAATATTCCAAAATTAACTCTTCTTAAACTTTCTAAGGTCTCTACCCCATATTTCACCCTTGATAATTTCGCTCCATTAAGAAACTTTTCTGTTTAATGAGCTTTATTTTAACACCAAATGAGCGATCTTTCACTATTCCTTTTGTCGCCTGAAGACATTCTCAATAAAATGAACATTACTTTGGTGATGTGTCATATAGAACGAGGCTGTGAATGGAAGTTGAATGAAAGGAAAGATGAGACGGGGATTTTAGTTTGGTTCTTTTGAAGGAAGCAAGGTCATCGTCTTGAACACATCAGGCCTTTTTGTACCCCTTTTTTGTCTAAAAAATGTTTTATATCGAGGAAAAATAATAGTTTTACAGACTTACATCAAACCGTGTATCTATTTAATTTTACAAATAAATTCAGACGTATAAGAAATTAGTTATTAGAAATGCAGGGGGGTTTCATAATATTGGGTTTTAATATTTTTAATTTTATAACTCTGGGAAGATAATAATTTTTTCACACAAAATACCAATGTCGTTTTTTTCCTAGATACTTTCAAACATAACCAACTTATTAAAGTTATTTTAACTTCTATACAAATAAAATCTCATGAAAGAACAATAATATCGAAAGTAGAAACCGTATGAAGTTCATTCATCAAACAACAAAATTGAGAAAATGCTTTATTTGTTTTGAAGAAAAACATTGAACTTTTTATTTTTTTTCTCAGATCAAATTTGACAAATAACTTCAAAGGATTAATATGTGTTTTAAATTCAACAATTAAAAAAATGAAAGTTATGCATAACTTTTGAATACCATTGACCTTTCATAAAGAGTAGATTCGTCCAAAACAATAAGTAGAAAAACCACAATTTATCGGGGAAGAAATCTACTGGGGAGAAAGATAATTACTCTCCATCTCTCCTAAAAACGCAAACTATTTAAGGTTTAAAGTATTCTTTCTTCGCGAAATACCTTGCTCTTTCCCATTTTTTTCTTAACACCTCACCTTGTCTTTCAAAACAAAGAAAAATTTCATTTAGCTTTTATCCTCAACTCCATCGCACCATCTCTCCTTTCCCTGTTTTTACGCTTCATCCTCCTCTTCTAGATCTCTAATCAAATTCCATAAGGAGAAAACAAACGGTTGAGAAAAAAAACCATTTCATCAGACCACAGGATGTCTCCTAACTTGACGTCACCGCTTTCTTCTAATTACTGCCATAGAGCTTTGGCGTTGCTTCCATCTCTGTATTACATAAAAACAATTTGCAACCGACGAGAGGTCAAAAAAGTGTCAAATGGCCTTGAAGGGAAAGGCAATCACCCATTCGATGCTAAAGGACAATTAAGTAAGTCCGCTCAACAAAAGCACAAAGGGAACTTCTTGAGACTTGACCCGGGAGATTCGTTTTGTTTTAGTTGTGTGACAATGACAGCTTAACATCCGAAAGAAGATAACTGTTTTAATAGAAAGAATACTGAGCGTCATTATTGGTATTTAAAATCATGTGTTGTTTTAATTCACTCTCTCATAATGTATCTTTTTACATTAGATGAAATATATTTTTGAGTTTTACTAAATAACTTCCTACAAGGGGGAATATATTTCTATTATTTTCTCCTAGAGATGGGAATGGCCGGAAAAAAACCGAAAAATTTGGGAAAAAAACGGGTTTTTTCCAGTTTTTTTCCGAAGGGTTTATTTCTTTCCGGAAAAATTGAAAATGTCAATTTTTTTTAAAATACTTTATTTATAATATATTTTATAACCGATTTTTATATATTTTATAACCAATATCAGTTAAAAATTATTTAGATGATAATCTTATACAATAAAGTACTTAAGAATTAAATTTTAACCATATAATAAGCATTTTTTCCCAAAAAAGTTGGATTCCAAAAAATTTAAAATTTTTAAGTTTGAACACATTTAAAAATTTTCTACATTCACATTCTAATAAAGTTTTCTCATTTGATATTTTTTATACTCAATATTTCACATTTTTTATACTCAATATTTCACATGAAAACACAATTTTGGAAAAAGTAAAATGCAAGATAAATTATTTTAACCTCCAAGTGTTATTTATTTTACTCTCTAAAAACAAAAAATAATTATGCAATGCAAATTAATATCAATAATACCAATTAGGATTAGAAGAAATTTAAATTTAGTATTATACAGGGTGTATCTGAAATGGTGCAACAAACTTTCAGGGATGATAGTACTCATCAAGACGAACAAGAATCGGTATAGAAAGGGGGTCCCATACCAAATCCCAGGGAGTTAAAAATGGAGCGACACCCCAAAAATCATTGAAATATTCAATTTGTAGAAGAACTACTATTGGTAAAAACTTAATTATGGTCTCAAAAATTGTAGTTTAATATGATCTTTAAAATTACCTCAAAAGTCTTCCCTTTAAAATTTGTTTTATTATGAAAAAAGTTAAAAAACACAAAAAATTGGAAAACTCTGCCAAAACCTTATTTTGTATTTCGAAATCCTTTCTTTTGATTTGATAATCTGAAAGATCATAGTTGAAAACCCTTAAGTCCAAAGTTTCACGTAAATACAATCAATATTAAACGCTTGAGATTCTGTTAAAGTTTGTTATTTGGGTGCGCAAGCTGTTTTCTAGAGCTGTTTCCAAAACAGCTGTTAGCGCACGCAAAAAACGAACTTTAACAGGATCTCAAGCGTTTAATATTGATTGTATTTACGTGAAACTTTGGACTTAAGGGTTTTCAACTATGATCTTTCAGATTATCAAATCAAAAGAAAGGATTTCGAAGTATAAAATAAGGTTTTGGCAGATTTTTCACATTTTTTTGTGTTTTTTAACTTTTTTCATGATAAAACAAATTTTAAAGCTAAGACTATTGAGGTAATTTTAAAGATCACATTAAACCACAATTTTTAGACCATAATTAAGTTTTTACCAAAAGTAGTTCTTCTACAAATTGAATTTTTCAATGATTTTTTGGGGGTGTCGCTCCATTTTTAACTCCCTGGGATTTGGTCTGGGACCCCCTTTCTATACCGATTCTTGTTCGTCTTGATGAGTACTATCCACCCTAGAAGTGTGACCCAACATTTATGGGACACCCTGGGATTTATGGGACAACATTTATGGGATAAAATATTTTAACCATTAAATCAGATTGTCTAACAATCATAAGCTTATGAAATGACTTACTAATACTTCTCAAGTTTTTCTGCTTTATCTGAATTTAAAAAAATTTAGATCAGATTTCAAAGTTTAGGATTATTGGAGGCTTTTTACGGGGTTGCTTAAAAATATTTATGGTGTATTAGTATTTATTGAACAATGAACACATTAATATCATGAAAATTAAATAAAAAAAAAATAAGTTCCAAAATTATTTAAACAAGAACAATGAACGATTTTTTAATTTGGGGGGGGAACAGCTTTCGTCTACGGGTACGACGACTTTCAATCCACTAAGCGCTTTTAGAAGACGCCAAGTGGCCATATATCGATACCACGTATCCAAGGGGTTATCGCCGTTGCCGACTTTCAAAAATCGCTGTACCCGTAGAAGAAAGCTATTCCTTTAACTTTTTATATAATGACTTCAACATTTATTTTAAATTGGCAGCCTGAATTAAAACTTCTCAACCTTTCTAAGAAAACATGATTGCAATGATTATGTGCAAAAGGTTAGGATCAATTATGTATATTGATGTTAGATATTAAAGCAAACCTCTGTTCTTTGTTATTGGATCATGTATACAAAACTAATTCTTCAAAAGTACTTTATAATTAATAGATAAATATTACATTAATGTTATTTATTACAATCACATGCTTTATATTTATATTGCATATATTATTTTATAGTTATAAAAACTGTAGTTTTTTTAGTTTTAAAATTACTCATAAAATGCTGCATATTTTTATTTTGGAATAATTATTTTTAATTAATTTTTAATGATTTAATAACTTATAATATATAATGACTAATGATTTTATATACAGAGAATGATTATTTAGCTTCTAAAAAAATATGTATTCAAAAACCGCTCTTTTCTAAGAAAAAAGGTCAATTTTTCCGACTTTTCCAATTTTTCCGGAAAAAACCCGGTTTTTTCCTGTTTTTTTCCGCCTTCCCAAAATTTCCGGAAATTTCCATCGCTATTTTCTCCTAGGTTCTTTTTATAATAAATCTAAAAAGGTCTTTAAAAATATAATATAAATTTGTTTTCTTTACTCACAAAACTTTATGTACGTTTAAAAAATAATACTATTGTGATACCGTTTATAAATGTTTTGCACTTTTTTAATTAAAAAATAAAAATAAATAATTGATAAAAAATCGGAATTAGTATCACCTTTAAAACATTTTAATTAATTTTGAAATATTTAAAATAATATAAAAAATTTTGAAATCCTTTAAAAAACGTTTTCTTATACTGATCAAACCCCCAGTAAAATTAAATTTTGAAATAATTGTCTTATCTCTGAACTTTAAAGAATCATTTATGTAACTTTCAAAATAAATTCTAAATATAATTATATTATCTTTTGAAACAAGCCAATGTTAATTAAAAATCCAGCTTTACTAGTCAACATCAAAATTTTATAAATATTTTTAAAAAGTTAAACTAAAAATATATACAATATATACATAGAAAATATGATAAATCTTAAAATCAAAGTGATGCTAAGGCAGTGGATTCATCTTAAGGCTCAATAAATAATTTGATGGAGAAGTTCTGTTTGATAGGTGTTGCTGTCAAAAAGTGTTAGGGGCATTAACATTTATTCATATAATATTTTAATTTGTTCGAGCAACAATTTACATAATAATTTGCAATCGATATTTAAATGACCAGAAAACTGGTGTCAGGGCTTTTGGAGAATAATTAAATTATTTTAATACACAAACATTTTAAGCTTAAAAAATAACGATATTTTACTTTGGGAAAAATGACAACTTTACGCATTTACTAAAAAAACATTTTACATTTAATAAGTATGGACATTTTTATTTAAAATGTCGTTTCCTATCAATGACGCCCTTGATATCTATATTTACTATTCACTCTTGAAAAAAGTAGCATAAATTTATTTTTAAAGAAAAAACTATATTAACCTTTTACAGGCCGAATTAAGATCCAGGTATATTTTAATTAATTTTTTTACATTAAATACCTTCTAATGGTTCAATTAAGAGAATTTATTAATTTGAAGGCGGTAAAAAATTTTTAAGTGTGATTTTCACCATGTTCCCAATTGGGAACATTGGCCACTTCCGACTATACTTCGACCGGGGAAACCAGCGTAGACTCAAATGACAAACAAATCAAATAAAACACAAATTTTGGGAAATAACTAACAAAATCAACCTTAATTAATGTTTTTCTTTGTGTTTAAGCTGTAATTTTATAGAAATTTCAGAAATTTGATAACAATTTAATGGCAATTTCATGTCACACATAAGCAAAATACCAAAATGTTATATCTTATGTAAGTAAATTTTATACACTAGCCTTAAAAATACGATGTTAAATTTCGGATATCTACAGCAAATATCGGTTGATTCGGATTGATTAATTTTAATTTTCCTATCATCGAAAGCAAAGTTTTTATTTTGTTACATACAAGAAAAATATTGAAATTATTGTACATTTATAAATATGATTTAAAATGGATTATAATAATTTGTACAAAAGTAATGATCAGACATTTGAGTAATGAATGAAATAATTGATTTTTGAATGTAGCATTAATACATTTAAAAGAAAATTTCACTGTCATTACTAAATAAAATTTGAAACATTGTATCCTTATTTTCTTATAGAAAACGCATTTTGGATCCCATATTATCGAAATTTTTATTTCTTATGCATAATAAATAACACAATACTAGACGTGTGAATAGACTAACCTTTCTTTTTTACTGGCATAATTTCTCTGCGATAAGTTATTAACTTTGGAAGCCGACTTATTCAATGTTTATACTCTATGGTTTATACACATTCATCATTTTCGTAGATTCAAACGGAAAAAAAATATACAATCAAAACCAAAAACAAACCAGCTACTTCTTTTCTGAAAGGGAATTCCCCTTTAAGCAATATATAACCTTTTTATTCTTTACGAAAAAGAAATACTCCCGTTCTACTGAGTTCCATAATACAACGCCATACTACAAACACGGGTTTCCCGTGTATAGCGGCGACAGGCCAATGTTCCCAATTGGGAACATGCATGTTTCGCAAGCTACTACAAGCGTGTTTTTAATAGTTAATAATTAAACTGAGGATATCTAATTAAGGTAAGTCTTTTCCAATATCCATACCAAATTTTGGAAACTTAGGACAATATTTCGATTTTTCATGAATTATTTTGTGTACCTCTATCAAAAAGCGTAAAAATGGCCTATTTTATGATTTTTTGTATTTTTTTCTCATAAAGATAGCAACTTTGTTTAAATTTTTAAAAATCAAGTCATCTTTCAACTTTACATGGTAAAATTTTCAACAGTATACTGATAGTAGTTATTTTTTCATGAATTTTCAAACACGATGTTCCCAATTGGGAACATTGGCCTGTAAAAGGTTAAAACATTAAAACAAATCTCTATAAACTTAAATATAATGTTACTTATATAAGAGAAGCTTACCTTTTCCAAGAAAGCCATGCTTTATCAACTGAGCTTCTACCAGCAGCTTGGGTAGTAAAAGGCACATTGATGCTGCCAGATGAATCAAAGGGGCAAGAGGTCCCCCATGTTTCCACAATGATTTCAACCACCTGCAGTACTTCTTTTTCCTCAAGTTTTGGTACACAATCATGTCTGGTTCTTCATTTCCAATTTTATGGCCATCGTTGGCATAATTCCCTACTTTCATCAATGCTAAGATTACAAAGAAAGGCATCAGAACTACTGCAGCGCCTATGAAAGCCACATAAGCGTTGAGTTCGAAGTAGGGCTGCCCTTGAGGAGGCCAGGGCAATGAGACATACCGAGTAAATCTCTGTATGCTAGTTGCCATGATGTACACCTGCAGGGACAAAGCGAAGATGCAGTACCAAACTGACCACTGGCTGTTCACAGAAGGACGTTGACAGCTAGCAAGATTGCGTCCCTTGATTAAATGTGTGGTTTGCGACGGTGTAACCATTTTGGCTTCTGCTTTCGCCACTAAAGAATACAAAAAGTTCTAACTAATGAAGACACGTTAAAAATGCTCTGTAGCCTGGACTTGGTTGCTGGTCTGATGGCATGGTTGAAAACGGAAGGAATAGATGAGTGGTCCCTTTATACTTTATCTTGTTCACGAATCCTAGAATAAATACAAATACTTTAAATCGGTTGATATCTACATAGAGCTTTAAATGAATATACATTTTTTACTGCCGCCATAGAAGCTTTCATGAAAATTACGAATACTTAACTGCATGAAATATACTTAAGTTTCGTATCGATGCGAAGAGGTGGTACCTTTCGTTACGAAACATTTCGGAATTTATTTTCAAAGTATATATTTTAAATTTACTCAATGTACATGAGAGCATAAAAGAAAATTTTTCAATGAAAGAAGATTTTTAAAAAATGGGGTTTTCTCTTCTGTTTCAATATCTGTTACTCTTCTGTTACCTCATAAGAAGACTACGGTAAGTCAAATCTGGTTAATATGGTTTTATTAAATATAAAACATCATACTATTTTAAATTGAATATCGAATCGTGGAACTGAAATGTCTTTAAATATGGGAAAAGTAAAATTTAATACACATTATAATTGAAAATTAAAATTTTTTAAATAAAGGATCAGCTTTATTAAAGGTAATTTTTACGTAATATATATTTTTAAAAAATACTAAACACTCGCAAAAAATATGCAAATTGTAAGAAAATATTAAATTGTAACTTTTTATAAGTAAAAAATCAAGATTTAATAAAAAAAAGTATTAAAAATGTATTTAAAATACACTTTGTAAAATAAAGTTAGCGATGCAGATTTTTGTAAAATAGAGTAGTACTAGGTAAAACTATTTCCAATATTCTTATAGTAACTAAAGGATTTAATAATAAATTTTTCTATTAGAATATATATATTTTTTATTTTAAACATATCATATAATCCATTAATCCGGGCAACTATAACAGTTTAAACTAATTGTATAACTAAACTACTAAAATAAGTTATTGAATTCAAATTTAAAATAACTTAATTTGAACTATACTTAAAAATGTTATTAAATTATTTTTATCTGGACATTTTATGGGCAAACAGTTCATTGTCATTTCATATAATTATTGTTACCCAAGAGCATTTAAGAACTTTTAAAAAGTTCTTTTAAATTTTTTCTCACCTAAGTATAAACACCTAATTTTATGACACATAAAATAAAAATAGATCTAAATACTTCACATTTAATCTTAATACAATTTAATTTTAAATTATTAACCATTATTCATTGCATTGAATTAAAATTTTTACCTACCAAAATATACCTCACTTTCCATAAAATAATAATTAACAAGAGAAACCACACACAAAATTATCAAGCGCAAAAACGTGCGATTTTAATAGATTTGCAAATCTACAAAAACACATAGAAGATTATTTTCAAAAATGAAACTACAAGAAGCCGTTTACCGATTTGGAAATTCTAGCACGCGCTTCTCCCCTCGAATATATCCGCCATCCTTATTGATTTTGTGGCGAGTGACCCCACAAATCGACTGATACACCTTACTTTTGCGTGGAAAAATTCTCCTCCACATCCCACAGGAAAACACGGCATTGGCAACCACAATAGTACATTCTCTAAATCATTTTAACTAGCTGGGGAAGAGAACTAGTCTCATTATTATCTTTAAATATTAATAAAGAATAACCACTTCGGCAATGGCCACTGGGTCACGACGATTTGGGAAGAACAAACATGATTATCCTTACAAAAAGCAACTCACCTAAAGATACATCGGGGAGAAAAGTTTCTCCATCCCTAGTACACCTCTGGTAAACGAAGATAACTGGAGTAGTTTTCCGATCTTCTCTTGTAGAACCAGATCTTTCATCTGAAGTTCACGCTGAACGAGGAACAGCCGTATTTTCTTCGAGATGTCATCTTCCCCTTCTGCGATCCTCTATGGTTGCTCCCTCGCCATGCTCGCCAAGTGCAATCTCGCCAAATGGGCCATCGCACGTGCCGATTGTGTCCTCTACCTTCACATTAGGGGGGTGGTAATTCCTAAGAGGGGGAGAAGGGATCTACTTCCGACCCTTCAATGCGCGGTACAGGATACGGTTCTATTGTGGCCATCGGCGAAAATTGCCTGCTCAGGCAACAGCTGACGGCTGGCTAAGGTGCGGCGAAGGAGAAGATTTGAAGAGAAAACAGTTTTCACGATCATGTGGAAAATAGTAAAAAACAAAAATGTTTCAGATTTTTAAGAAATTTATTTTTTTTGTTGACGTACTACAAAACAATCAGAGCCACAAAACAATGAGAGACAAGAGGGGGAATTGTGTATGAAAAGTCAAATGTATGCTGAAATTCTTTAGTTCGTGAATTAAAAAGATTATAGTGTTACTCACTTTTCTGCCTATGAAGGTGTTTGACGTTTAACACTTAACAACACTCACTATACGACTGTGCATGGGCGCCCATACATAAGGGCAGAGGGGGGCCCGGGCCCCCCCTGGAATCCGAAAAATTTACATAAAATCTTCATTTAACCATAATAAATAGTTTTTATTCAACATTCTATTTTATATTTTCTACTATATCAATACTTTATTATGATTTTAAGCTAATTCAAAAGCAATATGAAAATTGTTTCTAACATTTCATACACTGAAACATTGCCATATCCACCACCCCAGTAACAAAATCTAGGAATCCTGAATTCTATTCATATCATGAAAATCACGGGTAACAATTCTATTAGGTTGCTGCCCAAAAGTGTTTCAAATGAGTTAAATCTCTACTCTTGAAAGTAAAATTTCAAAAATTTTCTGGGGGAGGACCCCCAGACCCCCCTCTTTTTAGTATCGACTAGGTATATTGTGAACAAGTAGATTTCTACAGTAAGTGTAAAAAGATTAAAAACTATAATTAGAGGGTGTTAAAAATACTACGCACAATACATGAGTGAAACAAACTTCCGTAACTTTGAACCAAACCCTCCTCCCCTCGAAACAAAAAAATTGCCTGACTGAAAACCTAAAATTTTTCTTGGGCCCCCCCTTGAGTTTTAACATATGGGCGCCCCTGCGACTGTGATCTACACAAGCATTTTTCAGATTGAATATGAATCATTTTTATTCATCGATTGAATAGTACCGATTTCGTTAAAAAATAACGACATATAAATGTTAAAAGTGGGCAGTCAAAAGTAATCCTTATAAAAGTTAATTTGACATTAATATGAATTCAACTTTAAAAATGTCATTGTGTGATTAGATTAATAGGTAGGTACCAATATTAAATCTTACATGTAATAACTACTATTTAATAAAATACCAGTATTTCTTTTTGTTGACTCCCATCGATATGTTTTTTGTTGACTATGTGTGTATGAAGTATACAATGTATAATTGTTAGAATAAATCAGGCATTCAAAGTGAAATTAATTAGAAACATATATAGATTTATACAAAGACAATTACATTAAAATTATACAAAGACAATCTATGTTTTGTAAAATAAATAAGCTTAGATAAGCATTAAAGATTAAGGTTATTTTCATCAAATTTAATTTATGTTTAGAACCCAGTCTGAAATAAATGTAAATAAAAACCAAATATTTAAATAATAAACTTAAAACAAATTAGAACTTAGTAGTTTATCAGAGTCTAGATTTATAAATGTTCTTCAAAAAATTTAAGAAAATACAAAACTAGTAAATACAAATCTAGTAAATACAAATCTAGTAAAAAAACTGATTGAATATTAAAAGTGCACATGTAGTGCATATTTTGCATATTTTCAAATTATTATACAACAATAATAAAATATTATGCATTAATAGTAATTTCAGTTATTTTCATTATTTGCATCTTTTTATAAAAGTGCATATTTTAAATTATTTTAAAGAAACTGTTTTCGTTATAACTATTAAGGCTTAAGCTAGAATATTAATTTACAGAAGCTAAATTAATACATCCCATTTAAAGATGCATGGATTATTCTAGACGTGCATAATATTGTAAGACTTATGCTGATAATCTTAACATATTTTGAAACTTTAAAGACATTTCATTTTAATGAACTAAATAACATTTGACTTCATTGATTTTCAATCTAATAGATACAGTATTTTAATGTTTTTTTAATATTCATTATTTATAATGTATTTATAAAGGCGGAATACGTTTTCCCCTCTCATTTAGTCTAGAAATTCTGTTTTGTTGCTCCTAAAACATAATTAAAGTTAAATTTAAATAGTTTTTTCTGCTGGGGGGGGCTTTTCCTCAAATATGATAAGTAATGATTAGTTAGTGATATTAAAAAATGTTTCGTTGCGATAATTAGACTGAATATTTTAAATACAAATTATATATAATTATAGAAATAAAAAATGGAAGATGTTACATTGAACTTATAAAGGAAATAGACAATTTTTTCAAATTAAGTAAAAAAGTCATTTTAGCATCAAACTTTATAAGATTTCTGAATATTCAGTTGTTGCATTACTTTTTTAGTTCACCACACATAATATGTGCAGGGTGTCCCAAAAAAGACTTACACATTTTTAAATTCAATAACTAATAACTTAAAAACTAAAAAAGATAAAAATACATGCTACTTTTTGACTACTTACATAACTTATTGCATGTTACTTTTTATGAGTCTTAGGAGTAGGATGCAAAAACGGCGTGTATTTATCTTTTTTAGTTTTTAAGTTATTAGTTATTGAATTTTAAAATGTGTCAGTCTTTTTGGGATACACTGTATTATATATGTACTACAACTAACCCTTACTCCTACGTATTTAAATTTTATAAAATAATTCCTAAGTATGTAAAAGTAAACGTATTAGGTTGATAAATAGTTTTTACGATTAATATTAGCCAATACACAAATTAAAATTACATTAATATCTTTAAACTTTCATTTCTTTTTTAAATATTATTATAGTGTTTAGATTTTAATATATTTATGGTGCATTAAATGGCGTACAAAATCCATAATAACCTTTGTTTTTTGTTAGTATGATAGTTTAATAACAGAATATAACATTGACTAGGTGTATTTTTCCAAATGCTTTCTGTCTTTCACTTCTTGAGATTAGGGAAGAGTTATGTAAAACTTTAAATGTTTCAAGCTTTATCTAAAGATGAGTTTTAAGACAGTTTGGCATACTTTTGTAATTTTTATCGTCTGGATTTCCAACCAAGAGTTAGATTATTCATTTGACTTTTATTATGGAAAAGAAAATATTTCAATTACAAAGAATAATTTTAAATGAATATTTTATAAAGTTAACTTTATAGTTCGACCGCTATTCGTAAGTTGGCGTTTAAATCTTCAAAAAAGTTAGTAACTTCTTCCAGGAGAGGATTAGTAACATAATACTACGAATATAAATACTTAAGCAGCACAAAATTTGTATTTCCTATAATCAGTCATGTTTATTTAGTTCAAAAATATAGCTTGGCCTATCTCGAAAGAAAGTCTATCGTGTAATATTATAATGCTATTGAACTTGTATCATTTTAACAAGAAAGTTTAATTAATTGAACCTTGAAAGTAAACGTTTAGTTAAGTGCAAAAAGAGGATAAGGATTTTTATTCAGAAAAGCGATTTAACTATTTTAGCTCCAGTCAATTGGTATATAAAATCAAAATATCTACTAATACACGCATCTTTTAAAAAATTATCGCATAATATAAGTAATTAAAATAATAAAAATAACAATTTAATACTTTGTTATATTCGTAATTTTTACTTTTTAAAATCCTACAGAAAATTACCAATACGTAATTTTTCTATGATTCAATTCTTGCTTTCTTTTCTTGGCGTTCTGTTACCAGTCTCCATGTGTTTCCATAAAAAATTATGGTACCTAGGAATGAGGGTTTAATATAAATGTAGATTAATAATTGATTTTATTTAAAATAATACTTAACTAAAATTTTTCTGTAGCCATATAATAATCAAAAGTTGGGGCTGGTAAAGTTTCGGAATGCCTGATAGAATATACCAAAATTTAGATTTTCTTTAGCATCATAAAACCTTAGACCAGGCTTGTCTAAAGTGCGGCCCACGGGCCGCATGCGGCCCAAAAGCCTTTAAAATGGGGCCCAAACGCAAATTATGAAAATATTTAAATTTTTATTTTTAAAAATAAATGTTTGCAATATTTTTCATGTAAATCGATTCCAACTGAAATAAAAATATTTATGGAAACAAAAGGGGAACCCCCCTGTGACTGAATTTAAAGGCGAAGATTGGGTTTTAGATTCAGCTTTTTTAGAAGACTTAACAGAGCATTTGAATGGTTTAAATTTGAGACTTCAAGGGAAAAAGATCAATTTATTATTTATTTGTTTCAGAATCCAGATCCACACAGTCAAATAAATTAAAATATTTGACACATTTCAGTGTTTTGGCTGCACATAAGCCTGTGAATTGCACAAAATATATGCTGCATTAATTTGTGATTTAATTCAAGAGTTTGATAGTAGATTTCAAGATTTTCGAAAAAATGAAGATCATTTCAAGATTTTACCCCATTTTCTCTAAAAGTAAATAAATTACCTTCAAATAGAATGCATTGAACTGCAAAGCGACATTCAACTGAAAGAAAAATTTGCGAATGTTTCTTTACTGGAGTCTTAGAAAGATTACCTACCCCGCGATAAATATCCTTAAGTATATAATATATTATATACTAAGTATAGTATATATATATTTAGTATATAATAGTACCTATATTTGTGAACAAACATCTTGAAAATGCATTAAGAATTGCAACCTAGTCTATTAAACCCTATATCAATTTGCTTGTTCAACAAAAGCAAATTTATCCATCTCATTAATTTGAATTATTTCTTTATGGAATCCAAACTTAATGAAACGAAACATTTACAAATTTAAATTGAATTTGTACCTATACATATCTAATTAAAATTTTAAAAAATTATATAATAAAAAGAAGTTAATTTATTTTAATAAAACTACATAGAGTGAATTTTTATTTCAATTTGTTGAAAAAATATTATTGTATGTGCGGCCCAGCAAATTTTTTTTCGTTGCAATGTGGCCCTCAAACGGTCATAGTTTAGACACCTATGCCTTAGACCTATGAAGATAAATCGAAATTTTCAGCTATAAACCAGATGGACTTTATTTGCAATGGAAGAAATTTTATGCAAATATTGCATCTGAATAGAAGTTAGTATCCAATAAGTTAGCTTCTCCTCCTGAAAAGGAAATTCACACACACAGTGTAGAGGTATCGGAAATGTATGGAAAGAACTTGAATCTATTATGCTTTCCTTAAAAAAGTATCTACTATTCCGTGATATCAGTGAATTGTCATCGGGAAATATAGTACTATACAGGGTGTATCTGAAATGGTGCAACAATCTTTCAGGGATGATAGTACTCATCAAGACGAACAAGAATCGGCATAGAAAGGGGGTCCCAGACCAAATCCCAGGGAGTTAAAAATGGAGCGACACCCCAAAAAATCATTGAAAAATTCAATTTGTAGAAGAACTACTAATAGTAAAAACTTAATTATGGTTTCAAAAATTGTAGTTTAATATGATCTTTAAAATTACCTCAAAAGTCTTCACTTTAAAATTTGTTTTATTATGAAAAAAGTTAAAAAACACAAAAAATATGAAAACTCTGCCAAAAACTTATTTTGTATTTCGAAATCATTCCTTTTGATTTGATAATCTGAAAGATCGTAGTTGAAAACCCTTAAGTCCAAAGTTTCACGTAAATACAATCAATATTAAACGCTTGAGATTCTGTTAAAGTTTGTTTTTTGGGTGCGCAAGCTGTTTTCTAGAGCTGTTTCCAAAACAGCTGTTAGCGCACGCAAAAAACAAACTTTAACAGGATCTCAAGCGTTTAATATTGATTGTATTTACGTGAAACTTTGGACTTAAGGGTTTTCAACTATGATCTTTCAGATTATCAAATCAAAAGAAAGGATTTCGAAGTATAAAATAAGGTTTTGGCAGATTTTTCACATTTTTTTGTGTTTTTTAACTTTTTCATAATAAAACAAATTTTAAAGCGAAGGCTTTTGAGGTAATTTTAAAGATCATATTAAACCACAATTTTTGAGACCATAATTAAGTTTTTACCAATAGTAGTTCTTCTACAAATTGAATTTTTCAATGATTTTTTTGGAGTGTCGCTCCATTTTTAACTCCCTGGGATTTGGTCTGGGACCCCCCTTTCTATACCGATTCTTGTTCGTCTTGATGAGTACTTTCATCCCTGAAAGTTTGTTGCACCATTTCAGATACACCCTGTATAACATGTATTTTTCAAGTTATGAAAAACACTCTCTACCGTAAAAAATAACACGCTTGTTTTATCTTTGCTGTTCGAAGCACACAGTGATGATGGATGGAAAAGTTAAGTTTGCTTCATCATTTACTTTTATACCGTTAATTCCCTTTGCATGGCTCATTTCTTGGTTGTTAGTTGGTACGGTCATCTGTGAGTTCATGGTAATTTGTCCCCATGCGCTTATCACGTCAGAATTAAATACGCAATGGGAGGCCAAATTCATTTAATACTTAGTGCGTGCGGAAATTGTGTCTCTTAGGGATGTGACGTATCTGAAGTCTAAACTTGAAACATCATTTCAACTATTTTAGGTTTCTTATAGTCACTTTCTTGAGTGTAGTAAGTTTTTCAGTTAGCATTTAGGGATGACATAAAATATTAAAGAAAATGTTTTGTCTTTTTCATCATCATTTGTGAAAACAAGCAAAGTTCATCTAACAGGCTCTTCTAAGAAACATTAAAAAAAATTATACATTCAAATCAAATCAAATCAAAATTTATTTATTTTTAGTAACATATATGTTACGGGCAAAGTGATTAATTGGGCATTATTATGTAATAATGCCCGAAGTGGAAGAGGGCAAAGTGATAAATTTCATTCATAAATTTCGTTGAATTTATCACATTGCCCGGGTATTATAAATAATGCCCAATTAATCACTTTGCCCGTAACATATATACATAGTTGAGGTCAAATAAAAAATAAGGGAAAAACAACAAAAATTTACACATATGAGACAGCAAGGAGTCAAATTTACTCTTACAGAGGTGACCGGAAATTATAGATGAATGGGTTTTCAAGCGAAAAAAAATTATAGAAAGAAAGAAAATAGTTTTAGACACTAGCGCAACGATGGGCAACCTACGGCCCGCGGGCCGGATCCAGCCCGCCTCGTCATTTTATCCGGCCCGCGGAACATTTTAAAAATTGTACCAAAAAATCACTCTGGTTTTCGTCAACAAGAGCGAAAGAGGGGATACAGAACTTTCCCAAAAAATAACTTACTTTTAGCAGTTAAAACGTGCTGTACCTGTACAACTATATTTCGTTCTTGGGAGGCGTCTATAAGCGTGGAAGAGTTGTTACTTCACGACGGTTTATATTCCCCTCCCGTTTCACCCTAACTTGGAAGTAGAGAAAAGGCTTGTAACCGAATCCCAGCCGTTGCCATCAACTCATCATAGCAATTCGGGTTCAGAAGCCGGTTCTCACCCAAAAAAATCCGGCTGTTTTCGGCTCTACCATACGGACTATATTCATTCTCTGCCTTTCACAATGCTTCTAAAGTTAATTTGTCCTCCTGAACATTAATTCCCCCTCCGTTAATTCTCCTGCATCGTGTAATGACAATTGTTAAAATCTGTCCTGAAATATTTTTTCATTACTATATGAGCTCTGAATATTATTTTTAGCTCATATTGATGTAACTTAAGCATTTTAATTATTGTATGTAATCAAGATATTATTTTAGTCCAGATTAATGTAACTAACTTTATAATTATTGTATATAATATTATTCTAGTCCAGATTAATGTAACTTCATTATAATTATTGTATGTAATCAATATACGTCCAGATTAAATTTTAACTTTAGTATTAAACTTTGTAAGTATGTAATAAAACTACTCATTTTTTTCTTAAAAAATTATTACCTATTATCTACTCAATGGCCCTCCACGTCATTATAATCATTGAATCCGGCCCGCGGATTCGAAAAGGTTGCCCATACCTGCACTAGCGGATCCAGGGGGGCTAGGGGGCTCAAGCCCCCCCCCAAATGTAAAGTTTTGCTCCACATAATATGACATTTTATGCACCAAAAGGAGTTAAAACCCTATTATTTTAAGTTCAAATTTTTAAAAAAATTCTGGGGGAGGACTCCCAGACCACCTTGGCACTTGTAACTCTGTTATTGCAACTATAATTTATTAAGTTTGTCAAAACGTAAAAAATCTATATCCGAAATTCGGATGAGGCGTACCAAAACGAGTTGAAAAAGTGGGGGTTCTGACAAATTTCGAAAAGTTCGCGTTTGGGGGTCCTCACCCAGAAAATTTTTGGAATTCGGATGAGGAGTACCAAAACGAGAAAAGTGGGGCTTTTGACTTAAATTTCCAAAAATGTTCTGGGGGAGGACCCCTAAACCCCCCTTTTGGAGCTGGATAATTCAGTACCATTTTCGTATTAACATTAAAAAGATTCAATTGGATTATGAAAATTCTTAGCCCCCCCCCCAAAAAAAAACTAAATCCTGGATCCGCCACTGGTTTTAGATGATTAAATCAATAAAATAAGGGTAATATATCAAGGCTTAAATCTAATAGTGTTTTTAAATGATGGTGAGGTGTTGTAGGGTGAGCTTCAGATTATCTTATTTTTTAGTGAGCATTTGTTTTAAAAATATTGTTCAATGTCAACTATTGAGTATATAAATAATTTTAGAAGCTTTTTAAATTTTAAAGGATATTTTTATGATTTGATATGATTAAGGGTAAGCTATTGAACGGTGATATGCAGGGCTCGATTTCGGCCGGAACGGCGTTCCGGAACCACTTTTTCGAAAAAAAAATACTATTCTAATTCAGGGGCCCTTTCATCAAGCCCGCGGATATACCTTTCTATGCACAAAAAAAAGTTGAAAATGAATTAAAACCCCTTTTTTTACTGTTAAATTTCCAAAATTTTTCTGAGGTAGGACCCCCAGACCGTAACATAGAACTAAACTATATACTACTTTATACTTAGAACTAAACTGATTACATTTTTTTCAGATTAATTTCATAAAAGTGAGAATCCTTCCAAAAAATATAAAAAAGGCATAAGTATTTCAAATTTCAAAATTTTTTAAAATGCGTTTTTATCTTTTTTGCAAATAACCATAATTGGGATATAATTGGTAAGGTTGCAACTTAATTGTGTTACTTTATTGTTCTTTTAAAGCATAATTGTAATCCTCCATTTGAACTACCCACGATTGTCAGATTGCTGGGCAAATTTACAAAGAAAATTTGCGACATCTTAAATTCTACCATTTAATGGACTTAAACTACGCATTCTTTCTCTCTCTCTTTATTCCTTAAATTAGCAAAATATACAACAAAAATGGTTCATTGATGGTAAGCCGTTCCGCCTCCTACAAGAGGCCCCCTTTGGGATAAAAAAAAGTTTAACCCACTGTAAAAAGTGTTTACAAAAAAATTGTATAAAGAGTTTATCGTCTTATACAATAATTAAGTTAGAACACTCTTCCTAATCTAGTACAACACATTTGAATTTATTTTTTAAATTTAAATTTGAAAATAAATGCTGAAGTTTTTGTATTAAAAAGTATTCGCTTTTTGACTTTTAAGACAAATAATTTTACCGTTCCGGTACCTCTTCGTTTAGAAATCGAGCCCTGGTGATATGATTAGATAAGCTATATTGTTTAAAATAAGTTGGTTTCACTTATTTTATTTGTTTAGAATATTTTTGGAAATTATTAATGGAGAACTGCGTAAGTTGTTTAAACTTTACTAGCCAAATTAATTTTACCCCTAACAAATTTTATTATTTTCCAAAAGCTTACGTATTGCAACAGTACAATATAACCCAAGACCCTCTATATCTATATACTCGTACATGGCCACCCAACTCCGGACGATGACGTCAAACGTGAGTGAAAATTGCCATGTTAAGTCTATGGAGTGACGTCAAACATGAGTGAAAGTTATGACGTTGCACGGCCGAGTTGGGAGGCCTTTATATAGAGGGTCTTGTATAACCTAGATATCTTGATACCAAAGGGAACCCAAAAATAATTCGAAATTGCAAGTTTTCAATATAACAAAGTTACCCCCTAATCAAAATTAATCAATTAAAATATCGAAGAACTGAACATATGACGTATTAGTAGTAATACAGTCTGAATATGTCATTGATTTCCACAATTTAATTAAGTGTAGAGCGCCCGCGCGCACACACACACACATACAGTGATAAATTGACGTTTTGGAAACAAGCTAAAACATATTAGGGATTCCTTTAACAAAAGAATTCAAGCTATAGAGGCTTTTTTTAGACTGATTTAACGCGCGTGTAGATTCTTTTTAAAAAATTCATTTCATTCCAAATCTATCAAAAAAGAAACCTCATCATATGATTACGAAGGTATCCAAGACTGGCGAGATAACGTGGGTATACTCCATCAAAATGTTTTTCATCAAACCAATTTTTTTTAATATTTATTGAGAGGAGGCAATTTTATTTTATATTTGGTTACCGTCGAAATCCCCCACATTTTTTTATTTCTCAAACTATGGAAGTTTTAAAGTACGTATATTCCTTACGTCATTTCAATAAATTTAAATAATATTTAATAAATCTATTAAAATTTATTTTTTTTATAATTAATAATGCTTAACATTTTTTTATAAATTTAGTTGCTCGGATATTTCTTACGTCATTTCAATAAGTTTAAAGAATAATTAATAATAAATTTAAATTTACTTTCTAAAATAATAAATATAGTTTAATATTTTATGTTTAGTAAGTGTTTAATGAGGTATTCTCACGTTTTGAGATTAAATTTTATTAAAATAGTACATAAAAAACATGAAGAATGACGTTTACATCAAGTATTTTCGTAGCCTAGTTTCTGAGATATGAATTTTTGAAATTTCGTTTTTTGTTTTGGCGCGAAAACACTCTCGAATCACAAATCATGCGCTGTGAGGTCACATCCAATAGAAGCCCGTTTTCTGATCACGTGAAAACTGTAAACACAATGGTTTTCATGCGCTGTGATGTCACATCCAATAGAAGCCCGTTTTCTGATAACGTGACTTTTCTGACGTTTTGGCAAAAATGAAATTATTATTAAGTTATTTAAAAAAAATTTCAACTTAAAAATCTGAAATTTAGGAGTTTTAAACCATAATGTATCGAAAAAGTATAAAATCAAGCAAATCCCTCACTCATGCAAATACCTCATTTCAAAGGTGAAGATACTAATTTTATGATGTTAAAAATCTTAGGAGAAACTCGTGTACATAGGGCCACCCTACTTTTTTTTTTAAATAATATTTAATTTTAAGTATTCTTTCTAAGATGGGTGAATTGAAACTCCAATTGTCATGCTATGAGCCATTTTTAAATATTTCAAAAGAATGCTGCGGCTAGTTTTCGGTAAAAGTAGTTTTTTAAAGGTGTAAAGTTACTTTTTGAAGCTAAGCTCTTATATTATTTTTTCGAGGGTAAATCAAATAATCGTTTTCTTATTTTGGGCATAATTTCGTTTTTCAAGTTAGAAACAAAATGAGGTATGAAGAACCATGGGCGTAGCCAGGGTTCAACTTAGGGGGGGCAAGCAGGGTCGACTTTTTTGTTTGTTGAGATCAATTTTAAAGCCTCGTGAGAGAGACCTGTCTATAGTTTCAACAGGGGGTCTGGGGGTCGTCCAGAGAAAATTTTTGGAAATATGCCCCCATGAACATGGTTTTAAATTGTTTTTTTGGTACACGTAAACCCAAATTTGGACCTACATTTTTAGGTAGAATTTTGATATCAATGAACTTATTACAAAAAAGTTTGATTAATACAGGTTAAATACTAAAGGGGGGTCTGGGGGCCCTCCCCCCGAAAAATTTTGAAAATTTGACCCTAAAATACTGGGTTTTAACTTAACTAACAGTAAAGTAAAAGTTAATTACTTGGGACTTAGGGGGGGGCAGCTGCCCCTCCCTGCCCCCCCTTGGCTACGCCCATGTGAAGAACTTCCAACTCCACGTTTTTTTTTTCTCAAAATAAGATATTTTGTACAAAACTGATTACATTGTACCTAGGACCATATGTTTTCATTGTACCTAGGGCCGGTTCTAAGTACAGCCACAATCATATTCTATGTGATTTAATACCACAAATGAATGGTCTGTAAGATATATTTTTATGTTTTAATTCTATTAAAATATAAGAAAGGGTTATATAGGTATAGGGTGTATCTGAAATTGTGCAACAAACTTTGAGGGATGATAGGAATCATCTAGACGACAAGTATTTTAGTATAGAACAGGGGATCCCTAATCTCTGTTTCTATTAAACGGGTTTTGATTGAAAGACAGATCAGAGTGCACAGATTTAGGAATAAGAGTTCCAGAGAAGGATATAAAAAAAGGATATTCAAAAGAATTCATTATATCGGTTAAAAACACTTTATTTTCTCTTTCCATCACAAGCTTTTAAATAAGAGATACTTAAAAATTCGGGATTTAGTTTATTTTTGCTGCAGGATGTGTATGTACATTTGTGCAGATTAGCAGAGTTGTTAGCATATCAGTCGGTTTTTTTCTAATAATGCTATATTTGGTATAAATTTTTCACACTATAAAGTCGAATAAATTTTTTAAATTTTGTGATTTTTTCATAAAAAGTACTGTAAATAAATCATTCCATTTCAAAATTTAAGTGTGTATCTTTCTTCACTAATAAGTTTAGCAGGATTTTAAACTTTTATGCAGTGACCCTAGGTACAATAACATATTGTACCTAGGGCCATTTTTGAAAATTTAAATAAAGCTTTCTGCTTCAATAATTTTTCTA
Source organism: Tetragnatha versicolor (assembly GCA_024610705.1). Lineage (NCBI taxonomy): Eukaryota > Metazoa > Arthropoda > Arachnida > Araneae > Tetragnathidae > Tetragnatha > Tetragnatha versicolor. The sequence continues at coordinate 10,970,118 of JANDEH010000009.1, forward strand.
TACAGGGTGTCCCATAAATAATGGGTCACACTTCTAGGGGGGATAGTAGACACCTAGACGAGTCAGAATCACATAGGATTTGGGGGTCCCAGACCAAATCCCAGGGAGTTAAAAATGGAGCGACACCCCAAAAAAACTATTGAAAAATTCAATTTGTAGAAGAACTACTATTGGTAAAAATTTAAATATGGTCTCAAAAATTGTGGTTTAATATGATCTTTAAAATTATCTTAAAAGTTTTCACTTAAAAATTGGTTTTATTATGAAAAAAGTTAAAAAACCACAAAAAATGGGAAAATTCTGCCAAAACCTCATTTTGTATTTCGAAATCCTTTCTTTTGATTTTATAATCTGAAAGATCATAGTTGTAAACTCTTAAGTCCAAAGTTTCACGTAAAAAACATCAATATTAAACGCTTGAGATCCTGTTAAAGTTCGTTTTTTGCGTGCGCGAACTGGTTTCCTACTGCCGTTTCCAAAACGGCAGTTTGCGAACGTAAAAAACGGACTTAAACCATGCTTTAACAGATTCTCATGCATTTAATATTGATGGTTTTTACGTGACACTTTGGACTTAAGGGTTTTTGACTATGATATTTCAGATTATTAAATCAAAAGAAAGGATTTCGAAATACAAAATAAAGTTTTGGAAGAGTTTTCACATTTTTTTGTGGTTTTTTAACTTTTTTCATAATAAAACAAATTTTAAAGTGAAGACTTTTAAAATAATTTTAAAGATCATATTAAACCACAATTTTTGAGACCATAATTTTTACCAATAGTAGTTCTTCTACAAATTGAATTTTTCAATAATTTTTTTGGGATGTCGCTCCATTTTTAACTCCCTGGGATTTGTTCTGGGACCCCCAAATCCTATGTGATTCTGACTCGTCTAGGTGTCTACTATCCCCCCTAAAAGTGTGACCCATTATTTATGGGACACCCTGTATATAATGAGTATTTAATAATCAAAATTATAAGTAAACAGTGTGGAGATGTGTGCACATCAGTATCATAACTGTTTTGAGGTTTAGGAAACAAGTTTTGAGGCTTAAAGTGGGCACTTAGAAAATAGGTGGCCCTAGGTAACACGGATCTTCCCTATCTTTATGTCTAAACATTTGTTTAATACAACAAAAGTTTCAACAATAGAACCCCTCATATCTATGCAATATGTTTTCGAATGCCTCAAATTTTTGAAGAGTCAACCATATTTATATTATGAACTTGCATATTCAAATACTAAAAATTGGTCTCCTAAACCTTTTTATAAAGCGTGTCACAGACATGTTCATGAATTAAGCTTAGGTAAATTATGCAGTTTCGTTACATTACAACTATAAATAATTTGTCAATTATGTGTTTTAAAAAATAAGATGAATGAATAAATTTTTATATTTTAATTAAAAACGAACGATAATTAAAATAATTTTCTTCGTAAGACTTAAATAAATATAATTACATTAAAATTAAAGTTTTGAGAATACTTTTGATTTTTTTTTCAATTCAAGCAAAATTTAGGAGATAACTAGATACATTGAATAAGATTTTAATTTGTGCTAGAAAAAAAATTTTGTATACTTTCCCTCGATTAAGAAAAATTAACGATAGCTAGAAGTTTGTATTTTACAATTTAACTTATAAAACTTTCTACACATAAATAATTTGGGGAAACGGGTAAGTATTTTCTGAAAATTTCTTTTATGCTTTAAAAATGGAGGAAAATTAATAACTTCGGAAAAAATCTTGGTTAAAAGCTCGTGAAATCAAATATTATTAGGAAATTTTTAAATGTTACTTGAGGCACCAAAGTTAATGTTTTATGTCATTAAATGTGTTTCTATGATTTAAATAAATGAAAAAGTTATTTTATTTTAGCCTTAGATCTCTCTTTGGAGTGAAATGTAAGAACCTGAAATTTTTAACTCTCGTACAATTTGGGTTATTTTGAACACTTGATATCTGGTTTTAAAAAAATAAATATGAATTCTGATCTCTCCTTAAAATAGAAAATAGTTTAATATAAGGAAATTTAAGGAGAATCCCCCTTTTAGTACAAATTTCTAGCTTCGAGCCTGTAGCTGGTCGACAAAATTTGTATTTGTATTTGTATTTGTATTATGAAGAATTAACGGATGGTATGGAGTGACATAACCTTTTTATATTTAACTAGTCCCAAATATTTACTGAGTTTTCCTACCGTCCGAATTGCCCCCCGAATAAGTTAAATCATGTTTTAAGATTGTCAAATTTTGGTCATCTTATAGAGCCAACCCCCTTTAGACGGGTTAATTTACCATATGTATTATGTAAATAATTAACCACCGTTGAGAAAACAAAAGTTTTCTTGGCTTAACTTAAGAGGCTAGTATGCTGGAATAATGCCGCCTTTCTAGTCTTTAGTTTTTCTTTACCTCATAGATCCAGAATAATTTATCTCCGATGAAAACAACGAGCAGCTGAAAGTGAACTGTGAGTGGATCTAGTTTTTTTCCCCTCAAGAAATTCTGAGAGGCAGATGTTCGCTGTCGATCTGGAAGGCCAGGTGTACGACAGACCCGACCCTACCACGCGCCAGGCACACTTTTTTCACCGTTCCCCCATTTGACCATTTCTATACGACCGACAGCTGGTGGAGTTCACCTTGCTTTAGAAACCACATTTGGCTCCCTATCTGCAAAATGCTCTGATACTTGCTCTACCTTCAAGAATCTTGAAATACTTCCTCAAAAAAACCCTACCACCTGTAAGTGGTTACCACCTGATTGAAATGTTAATTTAGAAAAGGAATTCCTTAACTGTTTTTGACTGAAGGGGGAAAGGCGCAAGGGAAAGGCGTATGCCGTCATCAGTTAGCCGGCAAGAAAATATTTTTAACGTATCACAACAGTTCGTGGGTACTAAAGGCACTTATTAATATTTCTCCATTTTTAAATCCAAATTTAATTAAATGATCAAACTTTCTTAATCCTACTTAATTTAATAATTACCACTTAATGCGATTTGGTTTCGAATTCTTTTAATATTCAGGAATATGTTAATATTTTCGAAAAAGGAGATATGATAATTTCCATAAGTCTCAATTGATCAACGCAACCTTTAAATTACGAAGCAAAATTAAAAATGTTCTATGTCCATTGTCTAGCTCAAGCCTATTTGTGTAATACATAACTAAATAAAATAAATAATAACACTTCCTATCATGAGATATACCTGTAAGAAAGATTTTTGTAATTAAGTTCTTATTTAAAAAAACAAGTATGATCTTGTTAAAGTATAAGTGCAGTTAGCACATTTATGGGTATTAACGGTAAGATTTGAGTTTCCTCATTTATTTCTTTTAGGGGACTTTTACAAATGAATCGTCAGTTTGAAAAAGGGAATAAGTCCAAAAAATGACAAATTGACTTTTTGTGCTCAAAACAATCCCCAAGCTTTGCTCTACACATGAGTGGAAAAAGGAGAAAAAAAAGTACCCCCTATGGGATGATATAGCCTCTTGAAGTTGCGAAATCATTGTCCATACATTGTATTTTTTTTAATAAATTTGGATTAAAGTAAATTTGTCTTTTGGTTTTTATTCTTTGTGGTGTAATCTAGGCAAATACAAAATTTGTTTTTAATTTTTAAGTGTTTTTAACTTTTTTATAAAGGAATGTTTGACTCCATTCATATTCACTTACTCCATTGACACTGCTTTAATGACTCAGTTTCATAATAATTTTTAAATTTTATTTGTCTTAATCTTTCTAGTTCTCAATTTTGTGTTGTGAACTAAGCAGAAATATAATTTAAACGTCAATTTAGGTGGTTTTTAAATTTTTTTCACTTGAAATTTCATAACGTTGAAAAAGGGAATAAGTCCATCTACTTTTTTTTAACTGTAAAATACTTTTGAATACACTTTGTTTCAATGATTGCTCTTTATTCTAAATAGGGTCCGGAATTTCTAGTAAAAATTTGGAGGTTATACAACGAAAATTCCATTATTTATACAGGGGGATTTTTTTTTCGATTTTCTCAAAACTTGGTTTTTGGACTTATTTCCTTTTTCAAACTGACGATTCAAATGTGGTTTTAGCCAAACAATCCAGTAAATTTTAGGAAAGAATATTTTGTAAATAATTAATTAGTTCAATTTATTAATAAATTAAGGCAAAAGCTCTTTACTCACAATAGTTTCGTTGATGTTGAAGATGTAAGTGGATTTGATGGAACAACTATTTGTTTTTTCATTTTTCAATGAATAAATTGAACAAAAATCTAAATTGTAAAATTTTGGTCAAAATCTAACACTTCCTTTATGAATAATGTCTCTGAGGTATTACCTTAGAATATTGCGTCCAAATTTTTTCAACCAAAAAATTTCTGCTACGAGAAAAAAGTATAATAAATACCCAGAGTATTTTACTTCAATGCTTTTAAGTCAAATACCATTAATTTGGAAATGAAAAGTTTGATGTTGATAAATTTTTGAAATTAGAGGAATTTATAGTTCTGTTTTGAAAAATATATTAAAAATATACAAACACAATAAATATAAATACTACCACTATTTCATGTTATTTTAATGTTTTAAAAATATGATAGTGGTCCATTTCAATCATTTTAGGTATGTATTTAAAAAATATTGAAGGAAATATAAGAAAAATATTTTTAAGATGGAAAAATATAATGCGATAGAGTAATTCTCATTTGAATAAAATCTTTTGACTTTAAAGAAATATGGAAAACGTTTAATCTAAAGATACTGTTTTTTATTAAAATAAATCTAGATACCTAGTTATTATCTTTAATACTTTAATAACGTTTAAATTAGCGTTTTATTTAATTAATTAATTTTTATTAGTTAATTAATTAATATTTAATTTTTGCCCCTAATACTCCACACTTTTCTCACTTACAAATTTGAAGTTACATACTATTTTCTCTACACAGCCGTTACGAATATTAAATATTTCAAATTATGTACTTAACAGAGAAACGTTAATGTCTTTTATAAAAGGTGTACTTTTTAATAATTGGATATAAAATTAAAGTAGAATTGTTCTTTTAAGGTATGTGTCTACCTTTAGGGGGCTTTTTTCAAAATATTCAAATTTTTAATGAAATACAAGTATTATATGTTGTAATGAGATATAAAACGATAAAATGAGATATAGTATGAATTTTAGTGCCTTTTAAGAAAAAAATATTTTATTTATGAAAATAAAGCCAATTTTTAGTAAAATTCTGGTGAAAAATTGAACTTGCGGAAATCTTACTAAAACAAATTCTAATCAACATATTTGAAAAATACTTGGGAAATATTTAGATTATACCAGGGGTTCTCAAACTTTTCAACATCGCGACCCACTTTTGAGAGACAAAATCTAACGCGACCCACCGACTTCAGTTAATTATAATTAACTGAACTGAGATAATTATATTATGCCCCCCACAGAAATTTAACTTCTTTGACTGGGGTGTTCACCAACTATTTTGTTACAACAATAAATTATTACATGCTCGTATTAGAAGAGAAATTAATTTTGTAGAAAATTAAAAGTAAATATTTTAATTTGAGCATACGAAATAGTTTAATTGTGGGCTAACAATTATAAGTAAGTTTAATACTTTATCCCCACAATAAAATGGGGGGTCTGGGGGTCCCCCCCACGAGAAATTTTTTAAAATTTGACCCTTAAAAATAAGGTTTTAACATGTTTTTTAGCGCTATGGGATAAATTGCAGTTGCATGATTTCCTAAGAAAATTCTTAAAATTCACATTGCTCCCCCGGTATGGATGGGGAGAAACACTGAATATTTTTTTCAAATCTTATTTTTATAACCGACTATATTCGGCGCATTTAAGTGACACACATAGTACGTATTTACATTAATTGCAAGTAAACACCAAGTAGTATAGTTTTTCCTTAAATTTTTATTCTTTTTACTATATGGTAATTTGATAAATTTCAAAAGTTGAAATAATAGTTTGATAATTCATCGTTTGTAAAAATTATAAAAAGATACGTCATAGTCAGAAAAATCAAAAATCTTCACGCGACCCACCAAAAACTGGCTGGCGACCCACCAGTGGGTCGCGACCCACAGTTTGAGAAACTCTGGATTATACTATTACCTGTGTTGTAAACTAGAAGATATTTTGTATGCCCAAAAGAAAGAGAGATATACCCACCGTATCACAACAAAGATATTTACGTTAAGAAAATTACTCTATTTTTCTAAACAACAGTCTTAAAAAATACGTAATTATATGAAAAGGGCTTAGATCCTAGTTCCCGACATAGATAAATATATATTTATGGTGGTGAAAAAGTTTCATTGCAATACATTGAAAATTTTTTTTGAAATTAAGGAAAACAGGAAGAAAAATAACTAAAAATACAGTTTTATAGAAAATGCATTTAAAGATTAAAATTGATAGGAAAATATATTATAGTCAACTTAAATGCTTAAAGATGTAAAGAGCATTGCAGTTTACGCCTGAAAGTAAGGAATTTTAGGAATTTAAATGAATAAGCTACACTATAAGCCAAAAAATTTTTTTCACCAAATGTAGGATTTTAGGGTAGACACATACCTTAAGTTTAATATATAATTTTACTTTTGCATTTCCATTCAGAAAAATATACATAAGACTCGATTTCCCTAACTTCAGAAAAAAAAGTCAAACTTCAGACCCTCTGTGAGGAAATAAATAAATTGTAAAAAGGTAAAAAATTTTAAAGATAAAGTTGGGAACAGAGATGGTCCACTCGAGGTTCAAATTTAAGTGAAGTGGTCCGCAGACATATTTTAATTAGGAACCACTGATGTACGCCAATGGATTGAACTATCCGAAAGTTTTGACTGAAGAATAACTTGCATCATAGCTCGTTGTTGCAAAGTTGGAAAATAAATAGTAAATTGAAACTTTCAATTTTGATGATAAATTATATGCCATAAGAACACAAATTAAAAATGGGGTGCCTCCGAGACGCTCAGTTCTAGACTGGTATCGCAAATTTATTTATTTATTGTAAACAAATTTAAAAGGGGGTGACACCGAGAGCTTCCGCCCCGGGTGACACCCAGGCTAGTTACGCCACTGCCAACAAATAAATAATACTTCTGTTTGGTTCTTTGCACAAAAGTGAAGAGTACAAAGAGTAAGATAAAAAAAATCTTCATAAAACTGAAGAAAGGAAAAAAGTGAATACCAATGCAATCAACATTCACTAAAAAAAAGTTAAAAAACCTTCAAATAAAAAGGAAACTTTATTCTGGTTTAGTTTACTGAACAAAGAATGAGAAAAGAAAAATAACAAAAATTTCATATTTAATAAAAAATACAATAGTAAATGGTCATCGCATCGTTTTGGACAATTTCAAGGAACTATATTGTATATCAGTCAGGGGGGCGTATTAACATTCTAAACATCTATTGGGCAATGTTAAATTTTTCTACTGGAAAAATAGAAGAAAAAAATTTTTTTTCATCTGCCGTAAAAAGGAATGACTAACAACTGGGTATCCCGAAAAAAACGTTAAAAAATTTAACATTGCCCAATAGATGTTTAGAATGTTAATACGCGTCAGGGGGGTAGTAATTTTTTCCCTCTTTTACTCATGTGTAGAGCAAAGCTTGGAGATTTTTTTAGCAAAAAAGTCTGCCATTTTTTTAACTTATTCCGTTTTTTAAACTATGTGCGATTCAATTTCAAACTTAAAAATAAACAATAAAACTAGTTGTTTTGATTTTTCACCTTTTAAAATGGTGGGCTTACAATACATAATGTGTCTACTGTATCGTATATTCTAAATCGATCCCTCTAAATTAGGTAACTTAGCACTTAGCAGGATTGAACAGAGTACAAGTTCCTACAGCGCAGAGGGATCCTCGGAAGGTTGACCCAGCCATTCCTCAACAGTGTAACCTCCCCTCCCCCACTAAAGAAAGTTATAGCCTCCGAGCCACCGAGCTGGTTCCGTGCTATGGTTCCGTGTGCGTGTGTCTCTCTCTGCCACCTGTGCTCGGAATGATCATTAGCAGAGCCATCTGCTCCCCCTATGCCTCACACGTAAGATGCTACCTGAGGAGAAATTAGGAGAAACGAGTTTTTGCGCACTGTTCTTCACCCAAGTTTCGAAAAAGGGAATCACTCTGACAAATATTCACTTTTCTTATTACTTATTAATAGGTAATCTGTAAGAAAAATAGGGATACATATCAATATATCATGTATAGTAGTTTATGCCACTGTTATATTTCGTTAACAAGAAACACATTTTATTCAAGGGAAACCACAAACTTTTATTTTGTATTCTGAAACATCCCATAAAAGGCCTCTTAAGGATGTAAGTTTTTTTCGGGGGGGGGAATACGAAATCATGAAAATTGAAACCTTAATTATATTAAATCTACACTTTCCTAAGCCGTTATAAGTTACAGAAACACTTTTCATTTCTTGTAGTCTACATTCTAGAGCCTTAAAAAATCTTTTAAAAGAAAAATAGCAAATAAAAATTTCCTAACTGATTTATATTTCTCTTCGCTTAGCTCTGCTTGAAGCTTTTTCTGTGAATTTAGAACCATCTAAAGCTTTTTTTCGATGTCGGATATTATACTGTGAGACCAAAGATTTTCTTTTTTATTCTTTTTTACGCGGTTTTCTTTTTTATAATTCTTGTCTATTTTTCATGAGAAGATTGGGGAAATTATAAAATTAATGCATTAAAGCTCAAAATGCGAATTAAAATTAATATCAATTTATTAAGTAAAATGATAATTTTTATTATGGTGTCTCGAATTGCCTATTTTTTAAAAGCTGTAATGTAAAGCATAAAAAAATAATTATATAACGATATTTTAAGGTATACCATTTTCTATGGAAGATACATCGTATGCGTAGGAATGTACATATTTTTTTTGTATAGTTTTACAACAAATTGCTCACACTATATAGGAGACTCTAGGCAGAATCCACAATTTTCGGGGAATATTGTTGACATTATTAGAAATACATATAAGAAAATTCACAATAGTTTCTTGAAATTTTTGTGAGTTGCAACATTTTAAATAACAACATATTCGTACAACTTTCATCTTAAAAACAATTTAAAATAACTTGATGATAATAATCGATTACATTGACTACATCGATACAGTAGGTTCCTTTACGATCCGTTAAAGCAAGACCCTCTATATCAGAGTTTCTCAAACTGTGGGTCGCGACCCACTGGTGGGTCGCCAGTCAGTTTTTGGTGGGTCGCGAAAAAATTTTGAATTTTCTGAATATGTAGTATCTTTTTCATAATTTTTACAGATGTGTTATTGACTTTGAAATTTATCAAATTACCATATAGTAAAAAGAATGAAAGTAAGAAAAAAACTACCCTACTTTATGTCGAACGCAAAAGACAATTTAAATACATAGGGGAGAGTGTTGTACCTATGGACAAAAATCACGTTTGGATTTTTCAAAGACAGGTAAAATCACATTTTGACCATTTAAAGTGCCCAACTTATAGTCCTAACCTTTGTGAGTAGAGACATATTTTTTATTAGTCAAAATCTTGAAAATTGGATTTTTAATCATTTATAATAACTTGGAAAAATTTGTGTCCAAAGGTACAACAACCTGTTGTACCTATGGACAGACCCAGTTGTACCTGTGGACACCCTTAAAAAGGGAAGTTTTAGTTGAAAAAAGCTAAGAATGAACATTTTTATTGATGAATTACCTTATAATAACCTATTTCAAGCCTTTTTAAAATTGAAAATAGATTTTTTAAAGTAATGTAGTTTTAGATCGTAAATGATCATTAAAACGAAGCTGAATGATAAAAGTCTTGATTTTTTACCAAAAACACAAAAATCACATGGTATTTTCAGATCAGAATTTAAGGTAATAGTTTCATCGATCATGCTGATTGATCTGACAATTTCACTGATCCAAAAAAAAACAATTCGATCGACACTTAGTTGTGCAAGCATTTGGTGGTAATAACAATAATAATTTGGTGGTAAATCTTCTTCAGTGGAAATTTTAAGTTTTTTTAATCATCATACTTAAATGCGATAGGGTGCTTAGGGTTTTACACCATATTTTACATTAAATTCCAAGTAGAATCATAAATTTAAAAAAGTAGTTTATATCACAAAATATTTGATTTTTCATCTAAAATTCACTTGAAAATAATCGCTGACAAATAGATTACCATTTAGAAATAATTTAACATTTATTAAAATGTATTCAGTTAAATGAAACCTGATTCTAAAACGCCGATTAGCTACAGACACCCACAAGAACGTGTCCGTAGGTACAACACTCATGGTGTCCGAAGGTACAGCATCAGGTGTTTTTGCATTCAAAGTTCTATAAAAGATAAAAGAATTGAGATCTGACGATTTCTAATATCAAAACTAAAAAGTCAAAATCTCGGGGATTCCCCCATATATCCCATTTTATCATATAATAATCATAGAGGAGGAAAATAATTAATGTAGTGATGCACTAAAAAAAACTTTGAGCACCTAAAAACAGTATTTTTATTATAGAAAATTTAAATAATATTTTAAACAGCTGATTTCACGTTAGCAACTAGAAAGCATCTGTTTACATTCAAAATCGACCACAAATTCAAATTTACATTTTTTCCCGAATTTCAAAATGAGGTGGCTGAAGGTACAACCGTCCGTAGGTACAACACTCTCCCCTACCATGTGTTGATAATGCAAAAGTAGTCGGTTATTCAAATAAGATTTGATTCTAAACGTAGGACTCTCCATCCCATCCACACAGAGGGGGGCAATGCAAATTTTAAGAATTTTTTTAGAAATGATACAACTGAAATTTATCCCAGATTACTAAAAAAACAAGTTAAAACCCTGTTTTCAAGGGTCAAATTTCAATATTTTCTCTTGGAGAGGACCCCAGACCCCCCCCTTTTTATTGTGGGGCTTATTGTTTTAACCCCTAATTCAACTATTTCATATCCTCAAATTTAATAACTTTTTTTCTAAAAAGTTAATCTTTCTTATTGTAAGTCCATGTAATTTATTATTGTAACATAATAGTTGTTGACCAAACCCCCACGCCCGAAGTTAAAATTCTCCTGTTGTGGGGCATGAAATAATTAACTAAAGATGAGGTGGGTCGCGTGAGATTTTGTTTCTTAAAAGTGGGTCGCGATGCTCAAAAGTTTGAGAACCCCTGCTCTATATACATGGCCACCCAACTCCAGACGATGACGTCAAACGTGAGTGAAAATTGCCATGTTAAGTCTATGGAGTGACGTCAAAGATGAGTGAAAGTTATGACGTTGCACGGCCGAGTTGGGAGGCCTTTATATAGAGGGTCTTGGTTAAAGCCTGTAGATTTCATCGTTTAAGTGAAAAATACCTGCAAGTCCCTTGAAAATTCTGTAACTTCCACAAGGAACTGGTGGGAACCTTTTTGGATGTAACCCAAAATGTCGGAAAAGGAGTTAAAGCACTAAACATTATTATAATTAATTAATTATTATTATAATTAATTATTATTATTATTAATTATTATTATAATTAATATAATTCAAATACCACTTTTCAGTGCTCATATATAAATGTGCTTGTTAGGGGGTACCTTAAAATTGAAGTTGAGGCAACATCCCCCAAAAAATAGTCCAGTTATGGCGTGGCCAAGACCCACTTAAAAAATCCTTGCCTCAAAAATCCAACCAAAACTGAAATGAAGCCCCTGATAACGCCCAATTTTAAAATAATCATGGAATCAAAGAAGCAGGTGCATTCTAAAGTTTTTTTTCATTTATTTTAGTTTATTTTTGTATTAATTATTTCTATGATGAATGTTTTTTATTTTAATTTTTTAATAAAATCTGAAATACTAAAATAATACTTTCATTTAATATCAGATATTAAATTTTGAAAAGTCTGATTAAAAAATATTCAGGGTTCCGCTATCATTGGAAACAAATTTGGGGGTTCCACGACCAAAATAGTTTGGGAACCACTGATCTAAGGAATTTAATTTAATTATATGTAAAGTTTGCCAGTGAAATATTTCAAAATTCTTATTTTTTTAAATGTTCTTATATTTTTATATGTTTTAAAAAAGTTTCCGAGGCCATTCCCTACTTAACGAAAGGCAAAATCAGCATAACAATGGTTTTTGACTAGAAATACAGCCACGTTATACCCCCGTTTTTTGGGGGAGGACCCCTAGACCCACCGTACTTACGTAAGAGTTCACATTGCAAAATTTGTAATTTAAGTTTTCTTAATCTTACCATTACTCGATAGGGGATACCTTAGGAATAATGTTGAAACAACTCCCTCCCCCCCCAGAAAAAAACAAAGTCCAGTTACATGCCTTCCGAATCATATCGGAACTGGGAGCCGGGACGTCCTTTAATGCTTTCTAGTTCTTTGAGTACTTCAAATCGAATTTTTCTTAACTTTTTACTACTTTTTCTTTCATAAAAATAAGAAGATTTAGAAAATGAGAGGCATGAGAGAGAAGGAAATGAGAGGCATTTTTAAATAAACCTTAAAAGTTAAGGGGGTCCGGGACACACTTTTCTAAAAACTTCACTAATTAACTTAGAATTTTGAAATTTTTTATACTGATCAACCATCTAACAACTAAGCAAAATCCCATCAGAAAAGTATTCAAAAAGTTTTTTAAAAAATTAAAAATTGAAATTTCATTAAAAAAGTGGGGTCATTAAAAATTAGTGATGTAAAGGCTGGAAAAACCGGGTTTATTCCCGGGATTAATCCCGGTTTTTTGGGATGGGAATTTTGAATATTCCCGTTTCGAGATTTTAGAGTGAAATTTAGGGAATTTTGATTCTTTAGCTTTTTGTAAAAGGTAAGTGATTTCAAGTATTTTTCATTTTTCATAATACTGTAAGTTGTATAATTTTAAGGTTAATTTTAATTCCAAGACTTAGATTTCTGTTTAAGCTAAAAACAGAAGTAAGCGATATAATATTATAGACCTCCTGAAATAATCTAAATAGTTTAAAGAAAGAACTATCAATTACTAGTGTTTGATCATGTTTAAAATTGTCTTAAACTCCTCAAAAGTCCTAGAAAATGAAAACTAATGGTGAAATATCGTTGTGTTTGTTTATGGTCAAAATTCCCAATATTCCCCTAAAATTCCCGGTTTGTTCCCAAAAATCCCGGGTTTTTTCCCGCCTCCCAAAAAATGTGGGAATTTTACATCTCTATTTAAAATTGATATAACTCAAAATATTATTGATAAATTTTCAAATTTTTTTCACTTAATCAAACAGAAACATATTATCTGTAACTTGGTCAAGGCATTTTAAGAAGTACCGTAAAACAGGGTGAATCGGATCAGCGGGGTGAATCGGATCACTTTTGAAAAAAGTTTTTTAAACCATCATAGCTCCGGTTGTGTTAGAGTTAGAAAATCAGGATAAATTCTGACTTATTCTACGCATTGTTTAGAAGTTGTTTCAGCCATCAAACATTATTTTGCGATAATATCTTAGGTCCACCACGGCTTTGAAGTTGAATACAAAAAAGGTCACAAAAACGTGACTGTCAAAACTTTGTTTATTGAACCAAAAAAATAATTTTCTTTTCTCAATTTTCGGTATCCCCCGTGTGGCCCCGATTCTTCCAAAGATTTCTTTGCAGTCAAATTTTAAATAAATGGTAATTCCGATTTTTGCTGAATTTCTTAGTAAAACAAGTCCATTCCGACTGCTGATGTGGGGTGAATCGGATCAATCATAAAAATGCGTGTTTGAAATTTTTTTTGAAAAACTGGTAACAGGTGGAGATTTCAAACAAAAGGGATTTTGGTTTATGTATATTAAGAAATATAATGGGCGCAAGTTTAGAACTGCTGATGGTTGGCGAGTTTTGGCTATTTGGCACCATATTTAGAAACCACATAATTTATTTAACATTAGTTGGGGTTACTATATATTGATTTTTATCGCTAAAAACTTGGCACATCAGCAGTTCTAAACTTGCGCCATATAATGTGTGGTTTTGGTAGTTCTGGTGGTATTATTTCTTTTCAAACTGGCGGTTAGAAAAGAAGACCCCAAATGACGATTTTCGTTAAATTTTTTCGGCCGCTTCAAAAACTGGAAAGAAGCCATGATTCATGGCTAATAAAAGTTTTGTTGTATGTTTACATTAATTTGTCAAAGTTTTAAGGTTAACCGATAAGTTTTAGATAGGAAATTTTGATCTCAAACATAAAATCTATTGCGAAAAACATCTCTCAGTATTTGTTGGTCATTCGAAAGAAATTTTCACTAAAAACGACATCAAAATCAACGAGAAAACTTACATATAGACCCAGCTGTTTAGTTATATGCCGTATATTAAATCATCTTTGAATTAAATCAGAGCGATATTTAAGAGCGCATTAATTTTTAGCTTCTGAGAATTGCAATCGCTAAACATACGATAAAGCGAACTAAGCGATTCTTTTCTTCATATAAAAACCAAGGTTGTTAAAGTTACTTTTCAAAAGTATTTGAGTACAAATACAAGTATTTCAGAAAAAGTAACTAAGTATTAAGTACAAATACCCGAAAAAAGTAACTAAATAGAGTACAAATAGAGTATATGAAAAGTATTTAAGACTACCTTCAGTTACTTTACCCAGTAAAAATCCTCGATAATTTTGTGAAAGAATGAACAACAGTTTTCAAAAAATTTAAAAATTAAATTTAATTTAAATTAAATTAAATTTAATTTAATTAATTTAAATTAAATTTAAAAAAAATTAATAAAAAAACTTAACAATTTTGCTTTAAAAACGTTTGAACATTTAAGAGTTCATCTCCCAAGGCGCCTCGTTGGGGAGGCATCATCTTCCTCGCGGGCAGTGAAAGGAGAAAACGATAACGAGGCATTGCACGGCCTTTCATCGCGCAACCGATCCACCACGCAGATCTGTTAAATAGGATGGAGGCGGGAAGCGGAAGCATTTAGCGTAAATAAAAAGAAAAATTTATCAATCTAAAAAATTCTGCAGAAAAATTTGTAAAAAAACTAATTTTTTTGTAGTTTTTCTGCAGATGGCAAAATTTTCTGCGAACGCCGTTCGCGCGTTCGTGTCTATTATACGAGACTGCGTATAATAAATAAAAGATGTAGCCCAATTTAAATTTTTTTACAGTGTAATTCAGAAACAACTTCAGTATATTGTTTAAAAAATTTTTGAATCAGAATACCTTGTTAAAAAAAACTCTATGCAAATGGTTCTACGAAAACTCCGGTCAGTAAAAACAAAATTATTACATGGGTAGTAAAGGTATAATTTTTTTCTTCACGGGAATTATCCAAACGGTTTTTACATTGACCGGAATTTTCGCACTTAGGAAACGTCCAGCGAAAAAAATCCAAAAATGGAACATATTCTATTAGAACAATTACAAATTAATTTACAACAGTGAGGTGAGAAAGAAAGTTGTAAACTTTCAAAATAATATATTCATAGAATCTTGTGAGCATACTACATTGTTTGAGAGTAGGACATTTAAAAAAAGGTCTTTTGAGTAAAAACTGGAGATTTTTCAAGTAGCATGTCATTCAAATACCAAAACATAAAAATATATTGTAATTATCCAGATAAAAATATAAAGAAAACATAAATCCTTAACATCCCCTCACTACTTTAAAAAAATTAAAAAAAGAACCTTCTTTTGCATACCTCTTTTTGAGACATAGCAGTTCAATCCTCTTCTAGCACTAATCTTCTTAAATATCCAGGAGGCAGAAAACGAGCAGCCAAACCAAACGCAACCAAAAAACAACTGAAGGATCTCTGGTAAAATTTGATTACCCCCTTGAAAATGTTCCCTCCCTCGTCCCTTCCTTTGGTTCGTGTAGTCTAAGCGGTTAACGTTGAAATACTTCACTTTTTGATGATGGGATGACACTTGGTACACTGATTCCAGGGACCATAAGAATCAGTTTTCGATCAGGAGTAAGCCTCAACTTCCCTTAGAATTTAAAATATTTAACTTTTTGTGAAATTTTTAAATTCGCGTTTTACCAGTTAACTATCACACTTTTCAACATGTGAGGTGACTTTTCTATACAATTTGAGGTCGTAGATTACAATTATGAAGTCAAAAATTTCATAAAAGTGGTTTTTGATATGTTTTTTTTTAAAAACTAAATTTAAAAATTTAAAATGTTTAAAAACACAATGCTAAACGTAAGTTGGTATCTTGAAATTTTTACCATATATTAAGCTATTCGTAACTATCATAAATCCAAAATTTCAAGGCTTTTCGTTTATTATTAACCGAGACAGGAGACTTTGAATTTGGAAAATTTTCAAAATGGCGGCCATGTTGGATGCGAATACTCATCGAAAACTTCCCATAACTCGGTAAATTTTTGGTCAAAATGAAAAGTTAAAACCTTTTTTGAAAGAAGAGCAAAGTCACTCCCCTATTAAAACATTAAAAGAGCAATAAAACTTTTTTAAATTGGTTTTAAATGAACTCTAAGATAGATTAATACTTTACTATGAGAAGCATATTAGATGCTTCAAAAAATGCTTTCTTGGTGAAAAAAAGTTCTAAATATTTTACTAAATGTTCACCCTCAAATAAATTTGCGACATTAAACCATTTGAAGGAAAATTTTGCCTTACAAGCGCCTGGGTGCAAACGCGAAAATACTTAATAAACGCGCGCTTCAAATGAACTTTTTCTATCAAAGAATCAAAAAATTGTACTTCGTATTAGGATTTTCGAACTCCATGTTGAAGAAACAAGCATTCCTCATCCTAGGTATCAGAAAAAAATGCATAAAATTCAATTTTTCAGGTTAAAAAATTGCATAAAATGCAATTTTCAGGTTAAAAAAATTACCTTTTAGACGAGAATTTTCAAGCTTTTCTATTTAATGCATTAAAACATGAAACATCGTTGACATCCATGATATATTCAGAATATTCAAACTCTTACCGAACACTTTTAAACAACTATTAATCGTTGTGTACTTGCTATATTTTTATGAAAATCGAGTAAGGGAAATGCATCAATCATTTCTTTTAATAATAACACCCTTTGAACCTAAAACATTTTGTTTTTAATCATTATATCAAATAAATTGAGACAATGAAACCTAGAGATTTAAATCACAACAAAGCTTATAAAGAATAATCAACTTACATTGTAAGAAGAAAATATGAATTAAGCCTTTTTTATTTTATAAGAACTTTAGTTTTAGAAGTCAAGACTTACCAACAAGTATATAGTTATTTTCAATATCTGTATATATTCATTAGAAATTAAGAATATCGGAATATATCCAAATCTTTCGCTAATAATCACCGTACATTCATTTGTATTTCATAAATAAGTATATATGTCAATATGATAAACTTACCTGTATGGAGAAATAGAAAAGAAAAGTAAGGATTTTTCTTATTATTAACTAGCTGGTATGCCCGGCCTTAAACGGGTGGAGATATAGCTTTATTTTTTTAAAATTTTCAATACATTCTATTACAT
This sequence comes from Tetragnatha versicolor, assembly GCA_024610705.1. Taxonomy (NCBI): domain Eukaryota; kingdom Metazoa; phylum Arthropoda; class Arachnida; order Araneae; family Tetragnathidae; genus Tetragnatha; species Tetragnatha versicolor. Next base: position 10,987,636 of record JANDEH010000009.1, read on the forward strand.
CTTATTTTAACGGGTGAAAAGTATTAAATTCCATCCACTTGTTAAACCTACTAATTTTTAATGGTTTCTACATTTAACCGCATGATCCCCATAAAAACAGAAAAATTAGAAAAAAAAAATTCCCATTTAGAGCCCTTGAGTAATTATACAGGATTTGAATTAAATTTTTCTGTGAAATTATTCAATGGTTAAAGCATATTCCCTTTGCAATTAAAAAAACAATATTTCAGGTTGAAAGGGATTTAACATTTGCAACAGGGGTTTTTTTTAAACACTTTCTTAGGGCAACAATATGATCATCTTTTGATACTATTTTAACAACAATGCTATTCCATGAATTTTTTTATTTAAAAGCTAAATGAAGTTTCAAATTAAAATATTTTAAAATATACTTAATAACCAGTTTTAAAATTTAAAATTTCATTTAATTATATATTTAGACAATTATCATAATTTTTATATAGATTTGTATCTAGTTTTTCTTTTGAAAACTTGCTATTTTTGCATTATGTTATTTTTGTAACAATGGGGTTCGCAGATCTCTTCTGGAGGAGAAATAAAGCTATTTCAGCAAAATCACTATAAAAAGGGTCAAAAGAGGGTCAAGGGGTCGTTCTAGAACTTCGAAACATAGCCTTCTGTTTTCCTTGGGTTTTTTACGTAGGTATACCCATTTTGGTGCCGATCGGATGTAAAACTGTGGATTTCTATAAAGGATGTACATTGTACACACACACATACATTGACTTTTATTATTATTAATGAGAGTCGTAGAGGCAATATATTTTTCATGCAAGAGCATAATATAAATGTGTTCACACCATGATCGATCGTTGATCGAAACATTGTTTCATTTTTTTGGCTTTTAAAAAAAGCGTATATATTTTTCTTGAGAATTTGCATATTTTCTAAATTAAATAGATTTTAAAAATAAAGCAAATAAAGCACGTAGAAAAGCTTGAAAGTTCTCGTCTAAAAGGTAATTTTTTTAACCTGAAAATTGCATTTCATGCAATTTTTTAACCTGAAAAATTGAATTTTATGCATTTTTTTCTGATACCTAAGATGAGGAATGCTTGTTTCTTCAACATGGAGTTCGAAAATCCTAATAGGAAGTACAATTTTTTGATTCTTTGATACAAAAAGTTCATTTGAAGCGCGCGTTTATTAAGTATTTTCGCGTTTGCACCCAGGCGCTTGTAAGGCAAAATTTTCCTTCAAATGGTTTAATATCACAAATTTATTTGAGGGTGAACATTTAGTAAAATATTTAGAACTTTTTTTTCACCAAGAAAGCATTTTTTGAAGCGTCTAATATGCTTATCATAGTAAAGTATTAATCTATCTTAGAGTTCATTTAAAACCAATTTTAAAAAGTTTTATTGCTCTTTTAATGTTTTAATAGGGTAGTGACTTTGCTCTTCTTTCAAAAAAGGTTTTATCTTTTCATTTTGACCAAAAATTTACCGAGTTATGGGAAGTTTTCGATGAGTATTCGCATCCAACATGGCCGCCATTTTGAAAATTTTCCAAATTCAAAGTCTCCTGTCTCGGTTAATAATAAACGAAAAGCCTTGAAATTTTGGATTTATGATAGTTACGAATAGCTTAATATATGGTAAAAATTTCAAGATACCAACTTACGTTTTGCATTGTGTTTTTAAACATTTTAAATTTTTAAATTTAGTTTTTTTTAAAAAAACATATCAAAAACCACTTTTATGAAATTTTTGACTTCATAATTGTAATCTACGACCTCAAATTGTATAGAAAAGTCACCTCACATGTTGAAAAGTGTGATAGTTAACTGGTAAAACGCGAATTTAAAAATTTCACAAAAAGTTAAATATTTTAAATTCTAAGGGAAGTTGAGGCTTACTCCTGATCGAAAACTGATTCTTATGGTCCCTGGAATCAGTGTACCAAGTGTCATCCCATCATCAAAAAGTGAAGTATTTCGCCCTTTTTTGCTCTTAACCGCTCCGACTAGTGGAAAAACAAGAAACTACGAGCAATTAATGGCCATAAAAGGGTGTCATATCAGCTTTTCGATCTCCAGCATTTCGAACATTCGAAGCAGACCCCCAAATAAAACGAACAATTAAGGGCCATAAAAGGGTGTCATATCGGCTTTTCGATCTTCAGCACTTCGACCTTGCGAGGCGGACGGGGCGGACCCCCCAAGAAAGACAAGCGTCGGCTCCTGGTGACCCCCCAAGGATGGGTGAAACAAAAAACGGCACTTTCTTCAACACAGGGAGGCTATAAATATTCTTTAAAAGGATTGTCAGGGTGAGTATAGAATTACCAAATTTCTGTGTCGCCGTCTGCGTGTTGCCCTGGCCGGTCGGCCACCGTCGGGGACGTTTTTTCCCCTCTGGCTATACTGAACCAGGAAGAAGTTTTTTGTGTTTTGTTCCCATCTCCAATGTTTGGATTGCGTTTTTTTATTCTGGGTATATAAAGTAACTGAAGTACAGCATAGGTACTTAAGTAACAAGGATTTGAGTTACTTTTAATTTTTAGTAGTTAAATACCAGTTCGATACTGAAAAAGTAACGAATGTAACTAAATACTTTTTAAGTATTTAAAAAGTATTTCCGTTACTAAGTATTTAAATACTTAACAACCTTGATAAAAACATATAAAAAGCAACACTCTTATTGTTCGAAACTGGAAACTGATAAACCTATAATGTTATGGAAAGACTTTAATTGCTTTAATAATTAATTTATTTCAGAAAAACATCTGCAAAACATCTGTCTTGATTTTATTTCATACTTCATACACCAGCTGCTCAACGGAGCGAGTGAAGTGCTAAAGAGCTATGGAAAATTACCAGTTACATGCAGTTTTAAAGCCAAAATTTGCTATCTTAAATTTATCAAATCATCTCAAATCTTTGACATCTTAATTTAAAAACTACAAATATACAGCAAAACTTTTATTAGCCATGAATAATGCATTCTTTACAGTTTTTAAAGCGGCCGAAAAAAAAATTACGAAAATCGTCGTTTGCGGTCTTCTTTTCTAACTGCCATTTTGAAAAGAAATAATACCACCAGAACTTCCAAAACCATACATCATGTTCTTAAATATAGATAAACCAAAATAACCTTCGTTTGAAATCTCCACCTACTACCAGTTTTTCAAAAAAAATTTCAAACACGGACCTTTGGTAAAAAGTATCATAACTTTTCTGAAAACCTTATATTTTACTTTTAAAAATGTTCATTATTTTAGTAAAATGTATTCATTTTACCCTATTAGACTATTTGAAGGCTAATTTCAGGACCCTGTATCACTTTAAGACGTAAAAATTGCTTTTTTTTCCACAGAAACTGGCAGTGATCCGATTCACCCCGCATTGAGGGTGAATCGGATCACGGCACTTAACAATTTGTATAAAATAAACCGTTTAAGATAATTAAATTTTTTCAACGGGTTCTTAAAGTATTAATTAGGACTCGAAATGTTATTTTCAAAGCATTCCAAAATCTTTATTATTAAACTTTCGGCAGCAGTTCAAAGTTCAAAATTGATCCGATTCACCCCGTTTTACGGTATTAATTTTTTGAAAAAATATGAACAATTAAGTAAAAAATTCTTGAAATTTTTATGCAACTTTTTTTTAAAAATTCATATTTTAAAAAGTATATAAAATTTTTTAATTTCCCTTGATCATATTAAAGTAAAGTGTTTAAAAAGTATGTATTTCATATTTCAACTCTTTACCTTGAACGGTTCTTGACTTATATCAATTTAAAGGTGAGAAACAGTGAAAAAACACATCATAGAGATAGAGAAAACCGGATTTGAATGTTGAAAATATAATGCTTGATATACCAAAGCAGCCGGCAACAAATTATTGTAACTCCAGTTCTATTTATGATAGAAACATAGTTCAAGCATCATTTTAAGCAGAAAAAAGAGGGTTCCTTTTTGAAAGCAAAAAACTTTTTTTTGAAAATCTCACCATTTTTGTGTGCCATTCACCAGACCCCCTTAAGATGTTATGAGTTTTAGAAAATACTCGTTGGATCGCTGCTAGCTCCTTTAGATGAAGCTCCGCCTATTGACTGTTCTTCTTTCGTTTTGTCTGAGCATAACTTTATCTTCGAAAAATAAACTCCAACTCAACTTCTTCTATAAATATATCTCTGGTTCCCGGGAAATTCTGATTTCTTTGAAGTTTGAAGTTTAAGCTTTTAAGCTTTGAATGATAAGCTTTGATTTCTTTGAAGCTTTGAGTGCTTTAAAAATGATTTCGGGCCGGGACCCAGAGAGCCGTTCAAGCTTGGGGAGGATCGGGATGTTTCAATGGATCACCGTCATATGTTTCGTAAGTAGTTGTTTTTAATGTGTTGCACTATAGTCTGTTTTAACTTGTCAGCGCTGGCAGTGGTCTGTCCAAGGGTCCAAGGTAATTTGACTACCGTTTTTCGGTACCTTCACAATTTCACAAATAGGTACTTTCACAAATTCAGTTTGAGTAAAAACGGAACCTTCACAAAATACATTTTGGGAAAGTTCTCTATGAAGCTATGTTCTTTTTATAGTTAACTTTTTGGCTCAAGAACTAATAATAAAGTTGTAGGTAAGTAAACAAGCACTTGTGTGTGAAAATACTACAAGTTTCTACTAAGTTGAAAATACTATTACTCATTATAAGGCTGGTATAATTTAAGTAGTCTTGCTTGTAGCAAACTAGCAGGACGCTTAGTCTCAATTTGTTTTATATACTGATTAAAACTAAATGCTTAAAGTTTAAATGGTGTTATGTATTACCATATAGGAAATGATTAGATATATTACCCTTACTTGATTTTCAAATACACAAGGATTACTAATTGTTAAAAAGTGTTCAGTAAGTTTAAATGTATATAACATATTCTAATATATTATGAATCTTGTTGATATTTCATGTTTTAACGCAGTAAGTAAAGGTTTGTCTAGAAAATACTCATTTGAAAGGTAATTTCTAACCTGAAAAATTGTATTTTAAGCATTTTTTTCTGATACAAGGGGTCATTCCAGACTTTTTCTGAAGGGTCCGGTTTTGTAAAAGTTGTGAAAATCTATTCATAATTTTGTGAATTTTAGTGCGTTTTAAAATTTCTTCTTTAATTGGTAGTCCCCCGTTAAATAATTCTCCCTGTAGCAAAGGGTATTACTCCAAATATGATCTTTGAAATACACTAAAATAAGTAAGAACTCTGGTTAATACAAATTTTAAAAAAAAATTCTCTCTCTCTCTCCAGAAAAAGGCCAATTTGTTGCTTAATTTTAAAGAGAATTTTCCACAATTATGTATTCCAAAATTGCCCTTTTTCTTTTAGTTCCTGTCCTTTGCTTTTCTGGTGGCTGTGATAGTATGTACGTTTCACTTTGGGTTAGGCGACCCAAGAAGTGATTCGATATGTGCAATAGCCTCGGCTTCAGCCAAATCCATGTTGGTGCTCTTAGCAGTCATACAGATGTCCCGCTATAATGAAGTCTTAAGGGTACGGAACATTATAAAACTTTCGAAACAGAAAAAGGAAGCCGAAGAATTGTTTAAGTTAAAAGAGAAAATGAAGAAACTTGAAGAACTATCGTAAAAATTGAAAAGGATTTTGCGAGACTAATTTCTTAATGGTCTGCAAAAAGTATTGATTTTCCATGTTTTCAAGGAATGAAAACCATATATTTAAATTAAGTTGTCAGATTCTACCTATTAGGTTGGATAATTTTTGTTTGGGGGTCAGGTTCCCTTTCAGGAAAAAAATGATGAATTATGATTTATGATTTTTTGACTGTTGACAGAGGCAGAAAACTCCTGGTTAGAGAGTTTCTAGTAGGAATCTCAGGCTGGGGAATCCCCTGGCATCGTTTTCTTTTAACAGTTGTCGATGAGTATTCGAGATTTCCTTTCGGTTTAACCTGCACCGATGTCTCGGCGGCTACTGTCATATCCTGTCTGAATACCCTATTTTCCTTGTTCGGAATGCCAGCGTTTATCCACTCTGACAGGGGCTCGGCTTTCATGTCCTTTAAGCTGAAGTCCTACCTGACCTCCCAGGGTATTGCTACAAGCCGAACCACAGCCTACAACACTGCCGGGAACGGACAAGTGGAGCGCTACAACGGTATCATCTGGCGATCCGTGGAGCTCGCATTGAGATCGAGGGGTCTTCCCATCCCAAAGTGGGAAACTGTTTTGCAATCTGCTCTTCACGCAGTTCGATCATTGCTGTGTACCGCTACGAACGCCACCCCTCATTAGAGGATGTTTGCTCACGTGAGGTCTCATGTGGGATGTTCTTTGCCTACTTGGCTGACTGCTCCAGGGACAATTTTGATGAAAAATCATAATCGTTCGAACAAATACCAACCCCTAGTTCAAGAGGTGGAGCTGTTGGAGGCGAATCCTGAGTATGCTTTCATCAGGTTGCCGGATGGCCGGGAGACGAGTGTCAATATTCGTCACCTTGCCCCTAGAGGAGAATCCTGGCCTCGGGTTCCCGATGACTGCCCTGACCAATTAGAGCCTCAGCCAGCTGAGTGTCCTTCATTGGCACCCCCTGTGAATGTAGTTCCAGACGAGCTCGAACCTAGAAGTAGAGGGTAGGGGTCCTTTGAAATCCATATTAAGCCTTTCAAAGGCAGAGGTAGCCTTTACCCATGGGTGGATTTAAGGGGGTGCATGGGGGTGCAACGCACCCCCAACTCTTTGGGAAAATTCCATTTTTATAGGGGAGAATCATGTTTTCAAAGTCATCAGGGACAGCTTGCACCCCCAAGTTTTCCAGTACGCACCCCCAGGGTTCACCATCTAAATCCGCCCATGCCTTTACCAGGGTCCCCGCGCTCTTACAAAATCTCGGTTTCAACTCGCTGCAAATGCGGCAGGTTTTTCTGATCTCCTTTACCTCCTCCACTGAATAAGGCAGGTTCTTCACACGAACCCAGTGACACATTCTAGTTAACCGCTGCAGTAACGAGGGATTTCTGGAGACACCGGGGACACTGATGCCATCAGATGTGTAGAAGCCACATTGCCCTTGCTCCGGGCGCGCTTGGCCCTGCATACACGTTGGAAGTGTCCCTTCTTTCCGCACTTGTGACAGATTGCGTTTTTAGCTGGACAGGCGTCTCGAGGGTGACGATCGTTCCCACAAAAGAAACATTGGCCGACGCGAGAAATCGCAGCAATATGATCCTCCCCCACGGCCTCGGCAGCATCAACAGTCCCCACAGCAGCAGACGGCATTGAGTGTGGGGCAGCCACGTACGATGCGGAATGTGATTCAGCGAGCTCAAGAGCTCGAGCCTGGTCTACAGCTCCTTCTAAGCTGACGACTGTTTTCTAGCAGACGTTCATGAATGCGACTGCTTTTCAGACCTCTAATGAATGCATCCAGAATGTAATCTTTCTGGTCTTGATCAGCCGTGACTGCCCTGAAGGAGCAATTTTTGCTCAACTGCTTCAGCTCTTGGAGATATCAGCAACATATGCCTTCATATGTCCCGTTTGCAGAGAAGAGACTGAGACATGAGATATTTATTATCTTGAACCTCCTGGCAGTGATAATAGTGTTCAGGTATAACCTCTTTTTATTTATGTATATTAAAAAGTGGTAGTTTGAAGAATGTTGTTTAATTCCTGAATATTGTCCTTCAACTATTAAATTTTTGCAAGTTGCTCTTAGTATGTGAGGCGGAAAGCAAAAAGGAACCTCTTGTTGGCAAAGTTGATTTCGAGAAAAAGCAGAAAAACCGGAAGAAGGTCAAAACTATCGAATTTTTTTCTTGATTTTATCAATCCTTGGACCCTTTAGAACCGAATTGTAGCTGTTGGAATCATTCCTTAACTGTGAAAAATGAGAGGGTAGCATTTTGAAAGTTTAAGATCGTTTTTCGCGAAATCCACTTATTCTATTAAAACTTTTAATTACTGGCGATTCGTCATTTTTTTAGCTACAAGGATGGTCTTAAAATCTTCATTAATCTGTATAGATTGAGAAAAAAATAATAACTCCATTTTGACAAACGCCGACAAGAGGTCCCTTTTCGCTTTCCGCCTCACATATATTTTAATGATCAGAACATTAAAATACAGTTATTCTGACATTTAAAGAAGTTTATCGAATTTTATTTTTCCTTAGGGAAGTTACTCAACCAAAGTATCTGCTTTAATCCAATGCCTTCTTAGTATTCAAAAGAAAAATCCTGAAGATAAATCTTAAGTTTTTTCAACGGTAAGTGTTGAATGCTTCATTCCTATATCATAACGACTATAATTTCTCAGGTACTAAAAGTTTTCTCAAGCTCACCACTATTGTAACTTAATGGGTTTTTTATTCATAACGTGCTTATAAACATTGTAAAAATTAACCATGTGCACCAGCCATTAAAGTAGGCATAGATGCTCCTGTGATAAAATGCATAACTTGCCTCACAAATCATTAATAGGTCTCTCTCTTTGACTAAAAATGGCTCAGTGTTAAGTTTAAGAGTGTTAAAAAAGGTTTGAATTAAATAAATTGTTAGGTTTGTTATTTCTTAAGAAAAAGGGTCTGCCTTATGAATTTCTTTGAAATGTATGTTACTGAGGTTTCTAGAGAGAAATAATCTTATTCGATGTGTTGAGATTTGTGTTTTACTTTTTCTGAAAAAAAAGTAGTGGACTTTGTGAGGTAACAAATCTAAAATGATCCAACTCAATAAAAACCTACACCACTAAAAGAACAGTTATTTATTAAAACCTAAAACGAACATGTTAAGACCAGCTAAAAACCCAACGTGGCCGACACACAGACAGAGGGGGAAAAGGGATCGGTGCCCAACAACAACTCCCGGGCCTTATATTCCAGGAAGGATGACGTAGTCAACGTGATCTTCTTCTCTGAGGCGCAGCCATCCTCTTCTCGCAGGATCGTCACAACTTTTTATAGGAAATACCATTACTCACATCCCAGTATACGTGTGTGATGCTTATAGTTCTAACTTCATTCCACAAAAAAATATTCATATTTATGTTAATGTGCTTATTCTTTTATATTATAGCTACTTTCATTTAAAAGTTTTCAAAAATTATCTCAAGAACTTGTCAAAAAATTTATAATTCCTTAACAAACAATATTGATGCCATAGGATATAAGTTGTCTAAAGACGTTTCTGAGATAGTCAATGTACTTATGGTTCAGTGCATCTTGTTTTATTTGCATAAAAATAAAGATATCCTTTAAATTTAGGTGATACTTTTTCTTTATTGTTTAATTTGTAATGTTTAGAAACTTCGTTAAATGAATATTTAAAAAATATTTTGCAGTGGAAAAATCTGTTTATATTAGAGAATTCACTAAAAGAAAATTATATAAATTATGTCACTCTAAGTGATAAACAAGGAGCAAAGTTCCAGGTAGTTATTTTGACTCTTAAATTATTATTGTTTGGATTTGGCTGATTACCTATTATTTATGTGCTTATCTTTCAGGAAGCTTTAAATGTTTTTAAAAAATAATAAGGATTGGCAAGATATAGGAAGAGTTCACAGAATTGGACAAATGAAGTAATGTCATTTTTATTTTTTTTAAAACACTTGCAATGGAAAATATAAATGGGATTCAGTTTCACTATATTCAAATTGTGGGGGAAAATATAGAAATCTCAACATTTAATTAACACATTATATATCTTTGCTGTTAGGAAGTAATATTTATTTTGATTGGTTGTATTAGTTGAAATTTTTCCTGGTATGATAAACATCACCTTTATTCTGAATTCAAATTTGAAAGAGATGTGCTCTAATTCAGGAAATATTTCAAATGAAATTCTTCTGAAATAGTTTTCCATGATAAATTTAGTTCATGCTTTTATGTAGATAAATATTATTGAAGAGATTACAATCTTTTATTTAATTTCTACTGTAAGTAAATTGGGTTATTGAAAAGTTTGTTTTACAGTTCATCACAAAATGTAGGATGAGGAAATTCAGCTTATTCATTGAGCATTCAGCAACCCTATGAAGTCTATGATATGATGAGTTTAACAATAGCCTTTTGTTTCATAAGTGAAGAATTAAGCTATTAAACTTTTACAAACAATTAAAATTATATTTTACAAACTACAATTAAAGTGTATTTTCCTTAATTATGTATGCATAAATTCGTCAGAGAAAATCAATTTTGCCCTGATAAGTCTACCTTATAAGTGTGCTTACCATCAAAAAGTGGGTAGCTATTGCATAAACAGCCTCTGGTAAAGCGGAAAATTGGGAAAGATAGTTTTATCTATAGTTTGAAGTTAGAGGATAATGTAGTATTTGTCAACAGGTTTGTTTTCCAAATAATTCAACTTATAAAACAAAATTTATTCTTAATCCTTCAAAGTAATTAAAAACCTCTACATAATTTGAAAGTATAAATTAATTTCTCTGCCTTCTACTGTTTTTTAGGGAAGCTACTGTACATTGAAAACATTGAATTACATGTTTAACTCCTCTCAAATCGGCTACAGCGCAGGCTTTGGGCCGGAAACTATCAAGTATTTTTAAAATAAAGCTAGTTTGATTTGGATCTAAAAAACATTTCTTTGGGAAGGAAGATTTAATTAGAACTAAACGACTATACCAAAAACCTCAATTTCATGCATGAACCCTTCATATAAGCAGAAAAAGAGGTGTCCACCATAGATACAACAGCTACATCTAGGTGGCCACAATAGATGCAATTTGGAGTACTTTTAAAAAATTAATTAAAAATACTTTACCCAATCTAATTAAAATTTTTAATGGTAAAATCGAAAGAAGATCCAATTAACCTAAAAATAGGATGATAACCGTTTCCAAGCAAATAGGTTAGTATTTATCGAAAATTTAAGGAAAAATTTTCCTTTAAGTGTCCACTATACCCACATTTACCTACCTTAACGAATCTTGCTTAACATCTTAAAGCTTTGCTCCTATTTGAAATTGAAACTAGTATTTCCATATCCTAAAAAATTATTTTAGGTAGCAAAACCAGTTCTTGGATGACTAGTGATGAAGATGATGATTTTGCTGGTAGGTTTTGTTTGATCTTGTCAACTAGATTTATATTTTGATCGCTAATTTTTAAGAGTCAAGTTTTTGTATAATGATTTGTATTTGACCTTTGAAGTTTTTTTGTCTCATCGAAAATACATTTCATTGGAATACTTTCAGAGTTGAGTGACTTTGAAATTGATGAAGAGGAAACGAGTGAAAACCACGATTCTCAGGTATAACACTTGAAAAATACGATTAATGCTGTTTTTGTTATGTTAGAAGGGTAAATAACACATTTTATAGGCTGTTTGTTAACCTTTGACGGTGTTGAAATTAATACGGTAAACGGGGAAAAGTCTTCTTTATAATTTCAATAGCAGCAAGAATAATTATGTTTATAATTATGAAAATTATAGAAAAGGATCTACAATTAAAGTAACTGAACCAGTTCAAAACCCTTTCGTTATTTGGTGTGAAGTTATATATGAAGTTAACTATTTTAAGGGCTATAAGAGCATTTTGTGTAATGTAAAACCCTATACCGATGATTCTGTTTCAGAATTTTTATAGTAGGTTATTACAGTGTAATAATTAACATTTCTTAGTTTGATTATCCACAACAGGATTACCTTGCGATTTTGGGAGTAAAAAATAAAAAAATCTTTAAAATAAAAGCTTTATTTCTATAAAGGAAGAATGCATAATAACTGATTAAAAAAATTAGTCCAATTCATTAATTCTTCAAGTTATTTTTAATCATCTCAGAGATCTTATTTATTTAAACTAAATATTAATGAAGTAATTTTAAAATTAATTTTTAGATACTTTTAGCTCTTGTTTGTCAACTGATATCTTTCCCAATAAAATACCAAAATCATGGGATGAAGGTGAGAAAAGTGCCATAAGTTTTATTTATAAATTCTAATTTTGACGTTGATTGAATTTAAAACTTATTTTAAAAATAAAATTTGTTTTTTAATAACACACAAAGTAAAAAGATCCATTTCATTAATTTCTTTTTAATTTTTAAATTATTGAAAGTGTTTTTAAAATATTTTTTCAGATTCTGTACCTTTTTTAAATTATGACTCAGCAATTAAAACAACCCCGATTGAAAAACAGCAAGAACATGAAGAGGTTTCATCGGAAAGTAATAATATCCTTTATCTTTATCACACAAGACTATAAAATCAGCAATATTACTGTCAATATTAACTACAAATCGTATGTATTTAGATTGTGCGCGTATCGCTATATTGTTAAACGTAAATTAAATGTTTCTGTCAACCTTTAAAGACAATATTACTAAAAAAATACACAAAGCTTTCTGCCTGTCATTTAAAAAAATTAAACTTATTTATTCTAGAATAACACAAATTCATTCTTTGTGTGTTCCAAAAATAAAAAGTTCACATTTTTCCAAATTTTTCAGTGTTATTGTGTAGTTTTGTGTTTTTTTAGTTGAAAGAACACAAAATTTAATCAAAAAAATGTGCAAATATCCAAACTTTTTCTTTTTTAACCCCTGAAAAAGTGCTATTTTCACAGGCTAATATCTCCGCGAATACGTTCTTGACGTTGGCAACAATACTATCCTTGAGGTTTTTGTTCTATCTCCTTTAGTTTTTTAAATTAATTTTTTTAACTTTTTAATTTCGCCGCTAGGGGCGCTGAAAGTTATCTCAATGGATTCTCCAGGGTCACTTACCTAGGGGTAGACCTTACTTCCGTGACCCTAGGAGGCGTTGGTTCCGAATAAAAGTCGTGCAACGCAATTTTGAAACACCCTATATATAAAACATACTGAATATCTATTGGATCTTTCTAAAAAAATATTTCTAACTTACACGTTGTTCTGCATATTAAAAAAACTTAAGGTATAATGGCTTCTCTAGAAATATGTAAACATCTAATTTTGATTAATTTTTCCTTCTAGATTTGGAAGCTGTAAGCTGATTTGTTTGATAGAACTCATAAAAACATTGAAATTCCAGAAATGTCTGTCTAAAGAAAAAGAAGTAAAGCAGGGGTAAGTTTTTTTTAATAATTTCTACACACACAATTTTTCAAGTTAAAAACAATCCCTGTATACTGATCTAAAGAAGGCTTAAAATATTTGTATGGTATGTAATTTTGATATTTAGATCTATTATTACGTGTAAAATTTTTATAATAGACTAAATTTTTTTTAAAATGTAAGCAAATACTACAAGACTTATGTAGCTTATTAATTAAATTCAAAAATGTGTATATATGTATGTACAAAAATATACTAATATATATATACAGGGTGTCCAGTCGGGAACCTTATCACGGCCTTTACTCCGGGAAGCCTGGAGCTATTTTCATAAATGTGGTGCCTAACCCTAATAAAACGCTTATGCGCTTTCCGATGACACCGCTTTTAGCGCCACCTAGCGGTAAGTTTAGAAATTAGCATGCCTATCTCCAAAACTATAAGAGATGCGTGAAAAATGTCAATTACAAAGTTGTAGAGAAGCATCGAATTAGTAAGAAAAGACACCTTGTTTAAAAAAATGGCGAGAATAGAACCTTAAACTCGTTTTTTTGTTCTGGTTTTCGTAACATAAAACACCCCTTAACACATGGTCGAAAAAGTCCATTTGACAGGTAAACAACTTCAATATGCAAATCGGTATGCTTGGTATGCTATTAAGTAAATGGAACATAACGCCTTTTGTTAAAAAAATGTAGGGACCTACTTTCTTAAAAGAATTAAAAACAATTTTAAAAATAAGACCCTCTTTCCGTAAAAGTTAAATGTAATTTTTATAGTAACCAACTTATACGGATTTATACATTTAACTTTTACGGAAAGAGGGTCTTATTTTTAAAATTGTTTTTAATTCTTTTAAGAAAGTAGGTCCCTACATTTTTTTAACAAAAGGCGTTATGTTCCATTTACTTAATAGCATACCGATTTGCATATTGAAGTTGTTTACCTGTCAAATGGACTTTTTCGACCATGTGTTAAGGGGTGTTTTATGTTACGAAAATCATAACAAAAAACTGAGTTTTTTAAGGTTCTATTCTCGCCATTTTTTTAAACAAGGTGTCTTTTCTTACTAATTCGATGCTTCTCTACAACTTTGTAATTGACGTTTTTCCCGTATCTATAATAGTTTTTGAGATAGGTACGTTAACTTCTAAACTTGTCGCTAGGGGGCGCTAAAAGCGGTGCCATCGGAAAGCGCATAAGCGTTTTACTAGGGATAGGCGCCATATTTATGAAAATAGCTCCAGGCTTCCCGGAGTAAAGGCCGTGATAAGGTTCCCGACTGGACACCCTGTATATATATATATATATATATATATATATATATATATATATATATACAGGGTGTCCCATAAATAATGGGTCACACTTTTAGGGGGGATAGAACAGGGGTGCAGAAAATGTTTCAGGGTCCAAAATTTCCCCAGAACACATTTTTTTTCTCCAAAATTTCCCCCAAAATGAGATTTTATTTTTTTTAAAAGTAGTTTTTTTTAAATTATAAACTTCTTTCAGATTCAAAAATTTTCACATAATACATAGATTTAAATTTTAATGATCTTTAGACTCTCCTTTTTTTAGTCTTTCTTACACACTTATAATCTTTCAGAAGTGCCTCTTTTCTTAAAATATAAAGAACTATTTTTCTCAAAATTAAGCTAAATGTAAACTTCTCCTTAATTAACTCAATTTTTTAGGAAAGAACGTTGTGATTTAACTAGAACGTAATTATGGTGAAAACTACCCTACCCATCCTACCACGAATACGTTGTTTTTTCTGCATACCAATCGGAAAGCAAGGAAAAGCCAACTTTCAGGTATCACCTAGAAAACTAGGATTTTTAGCGCAGTCAGTAGTTTTCCCGCTCAAGATTCGTAACTCCGCAGTTTTCACCTATCTTCCGTTGAACTTGGAGGTTATAATGCAGTCACTAGCCATAATACTTGTTTGACAGCTAATGATGATTGGATTTTTTTAGTTTTTCTTTCTATCTTGGGCAAAAATTTCCCCAGAGCTGCTTGAATTTCCTCCGAACCTTGTTCGGGCGTTCGGACATATTCTGCACCCCTGGGATAGAAGACACCTAGACGAGTCAGAATCACATAGGATTCGGGGGTCCCAGACCAAATCCCAGGGAGTTAAAAATGGAGCGACACCCCAAAAAAATTATTGAAAAGTTCAATTTGTAGGAGAACTGCTATTGGTAGAAATTTAATTATGGTCACGAAAATTGTGGTTTAATATGATCTTTAAAATTATCTCAAAAGTCTTCACCTTAAAAATTTTTTTATTATTAAAAAAGTTAAAAAAACACCAAAAGATATGAAAATTCTGCCCAAATCTCATTTTGTATTTCGAAATCATCTCTTTTGATTTTATAATCTGAAAGATCATAAATGTAAACCCTTAAGTCCAAAGTTTCACGTAAAAATCATCAATACTAAACGCTTGAGATCCTGTTAAAGTTCATTTTTTGCGTGCGAAAACTGGTTTCCTTTAGCCGTTTCCAAAACGACAGTCTGCGGACGAAAAAAACGGACTTATACCGTGCTTTAACAGGATCTCAAGCATTGAATATTGATGGTTTTTGCGTGACACTTTGGACTTATGGGTTTACAACTATGATCTTTCAGATTATAAAATCAAAAGAGATGATTTCGAAATACAAAATGAGGTTTGGGCAGAATTTTCATATTTTTTTGTGGTTTTTTATCTTTTGTAATAATAAAAACAATTTTAAGGTGAAGACTTTTGAGATAATTTTAAAGATCATATTAAACCACAATTTTTGAGACCATAATTAAATTTCTACCAAGAGCAGTTCTCCTACAAATTGAACTTTTCAATAATTTTTTTTGGGGTGTCGCTCCATTTTTAACTCCCTGGGATTTGGTCTGGGACCCCCGATTCCTATGTGATTCTGACTCGTCTAGGTGTCTACTATCCCCCTAGAAGTGTGACCCACTATTTATGGGACACCCTGTATATTCTAATTTATTAACTTATTTCTTAAATTAATACTCGTATACACATGTAACACACTGGTTGACAACCTAATTAAAGAATCTAAAATAAGGTTTGTTCTACGGTTAATTTGCCTTAAATCCATTGCTTTAGTTAAATTTTGCCAGTAATTAAACTAGTTATTCAAAAATATATTTTTTGTTTTAGGTACTAAATTGAGGGAGTGGGCATAGCCTCAAAAATATATCCTTCAATGCAATTGAAAAATCTCCCGATTGTGGTAACATTAAAATTGTTTAATTAATTGTGAAATATAAAATGCCATTTGAGTCCCTTGTTTAAATATAGACGGAAAAAACTGAACAAATCCCGGAGAACCAATTATGTCTGGATAAATTCGTTTATTCTTTGTCTCTATTTTATATGCTCTTTCGCCAGTTTTTTAAGTCTCTTTCGCCAGTTTTTTAAGACTGGTTTTGCATTTAAAATTTGAAAAAATACTATATTTACTAGCGTTACGCGCTAGACCCAGTGATTAATGAACAATATAGAGTATTGAAAATAGTAATTAGCTCTAAAAATAAGTAATCAATAATTAGCTCTACTCTCTGGCTTCTGATGAAATCCGTTTAAACTCTTCATATAGATTCCTTGCGTGAAATTGATAAATTTTCTCCACGAACTGTACTTCTGCGACTTTTATTTTTCTAAACAACGTGACGTCATATCAATAAGTCATTTCATTCCACGGTCTGAGCATGCATGTGCCAGGAATATTTTTAAATTCAAGCATCCAGACAACATTGTTTCATTTTTTCCAAAAACCATTTTTGGTGAAAACAGGATGTGACATTATGACTGTTTCTATCCCGAATTTCTCGAAAACTGGATCGTAGAGGTATGGTTCTCGGGAAATTACTCAATTATTAACCCTCCGTCGGTCGCAACTGTACTTTTTCGCACACCTCATACATTTTCGTTCGCCTTTCCGTTACTATGGGGGTTAGAAGTCTGAAATTTACGGTAGTCTCCTATCTTTACCAGATGTATGGCGCCAACCAACTCTTTAAATTGGCACTCTTTGTTTAGTTTGGTTTTCATCAAAATTTTACTGTTTGACACATTGCGCTCGATTGTGTTTAACGTCTTTACGGTACGTAATATTATTTTTCGTAATCTCTAATGCTTTTTTATTAATTTTATGAGTGCTTATATGCATCAATATTAAATTTTCCTTAAAATGTATGTAATTTTTCTTATTATTTTTTGTTTATTGCGGTTGAACACATTCCTACAAAATCGTACCTTACACTTACCTCACCAAAAAAAGAAATATTGTGCAATATGTAAATCTACGTTAACTACCTGTAAGGTCACAGTTTATAGCTAAAATAATGTATTTTGGAGTTATTTTTCAATAGCTAAAGGGACTGTCAGTGATCAATTTACCCAGCCATGACCTGAAATTATTGCCTGTTATACAGTCGAATCCGCTTAATGTGATCGCATTTGTCCGATATTGAACTGATAACATTATCCGATTGATAACAATAAGCGATTTCTTATCAAAAAGTAGCAAACAGTGTAACTAGATTATTTGCTTCAATATTGAAATTATGTAACGGTAATTGATGTTTTCAAAATAATATTACACTGTGTATGAACTTAGCAACTTAAAATTTAGGGTAAAATATGAGTAGTCCAATTAATAAAAATAAATAATCGTTTCTTTTGTATTTTCATTAATGTTAATACTACACCTATGCGATTCCTCTCATAAATTTGTTTTCTTTTGACTTCAAGACAAGCTATCATCGGTATTTTTAAAAAAATTACATAGAAAAGGCTCAGAAACATAAATAACCACTGAAATTCATCTGAATTTCACTAAACAAGAAAAAAAATCAAAAATATCTTATCAGAAACATCTGCAAGGTGCCGATGGTGTTATATAATGACAAGCATGGATTCGCCCCCCCCCCTTTTAACCGTTTTCTTTAATGAGGTCGGAGAACATGGAATGTTTTATTTTTATAACATTCAAAGAAACAGTGCAACTGTGAACTTAAACTGAGTTTCAAAGAAATTGACCTTCAAAACTAAACTCGAAAGCAGGGGTTTTAGGGGGATATGGACAAATTTTGATAACATTAAGCGGTGTGTTGATCCATAGTTGATCACAATAAACGATGTATTTTATATTAAATTAAATAGGAATGATCGGGACCTGTTGATTTCGATAACATTATCCGATTGATAACATTAACCGTGATCACATTAAGCGGACTCGACTGTATTATTGCTTGTGAATGGTTATTATCTGGACATGAGTTCAAAAACAATAATTCACAATTAATATCCCTCAGGTTTCACAACATTAAGTATAGTTTTTGACTAAGGTATTGAATTATTTATCCCGCTGATGTAAGTTTATTTTATGCTATTTTTAGTTTTTGTTCTTAATTATTTAAAACAAATATCAAATTTTTTATGCCTGAATAAAACTGAATACCTTTTTTGTTTTTAAGACTATCATCGAAATTAAAAGGTAGAAAATTGCGATTCTTTCGATTGTGCGTTTTGGCACATTGCGACTGAACACGTCAGTTTAATATTGCGACCGACGGAGGGTTAATGTACTACTCAAAGTAAAGAATCTGGTTTGCAGAGTTTTGGCAAGCTTTTTGAAACATCATGTATCGAAGGGTAGGAATTTTTAAGTAAAAAAGACCAACAAGATTCTTCTGCATTAAGTTTTTAAATGTTGAAAAAAATTAAAAACTTTCATGTTCAATGTTATTTTAAAGATAATAGTCCCTTTGTGATTGTTCTAAGGGTTTGAATGTTTTTATTTAAAATTTTACTGTGAAGAAAAAGTATCTAATTTTGAAACATTTTCAGATTGTAGCGCATTCATTTAATATTTCTGTTGAAGACATTGAAATTCCAGAGAATAATATATGATGAAAAAGGGGATCCATTCAACATCAGTAACTCTCTCAATAAATCTAGCCACTTTGATGAAACAATGTGCTCTAAAACAATTGTAAGTTCTTTTTCCCGTTATCTTCCTCGCAAAAATTATTCCAACATTATATATTTACTACTAAACTATAAACCTGATGTTTTAATTCATATTTTAGCGCTAAATATTTTTTACTTGAATCCTCAATTTTCTTTACTACAACATGTTCGTTGAAAATATGCTGGTCTTACATTGGTATTGTTAATATAACACATACTTAAATTAATTTTATCGATGTTAATTCACCTCAAAAGATAGTAAAATAAATAAACCAATATTGTAAAAGCATACTTAGCTAGGGATCGCTTAAGTACACTGCTGTTGTTGTCGTGTGCCACTTGGAATACCCAAGCTCCACAATGGATTTAAGGCAAAGGGGGTGCGGCTCCTGAGAAAGTGAGGTCCATAAATGGCAGGAGTCCGACTTCTGCCTCATGAGATGATAGATTCTGCCACTATCTATCGCCACCTCCACAATTTTGCCATGTATCTGAAGGGGAGGGAAATAGTCTCCAGACACCTGGACCCGTGGTAAACTGCGCCATGACGGACCACAGGACTTTCGGACCCACAGATTTAACAAGCACGTACTCCGCATATACTCGGTGGGTCTTTAGCGGTATCGGGAATCGAACCCGGGACCCTCTGATCCCGAAGCCCATGCCTTAACCACTAAGCTCCCCACTGCTGGCCATCCAAAATGGTACACCAAGAAGTTAAGAGATATCAAAGCCAAATTTATTTCTATGATTGCACATAGTATTAGTGTGAATTGATTAAAAATTCAGCCTCCCTGGAAGTTAGGGGGCCGAGAAAACCAGGGAGGAGTGTTGTCTCCATAGGTGTCCATTACCGCAGTCACACTTCATGGTATTCAGTGAAAGGGGGTCTAAATGGGTTTTGAGGGATTGGAGGACCATGTTGCCTCCCCAGGTAGTCGAATTTCATGATGCACCAGCGGAAATTGTCTACTGGGCTAGGTGATTTCTCCTCTTTCACAGGACATGTTTTGTGAGCGTTGGTTCTTAAGAACGGATAGGTCAGGGGGAAAATGCATCATAGGGGGATAAGATGAAAGCCTGGACATTGCGTTCATTATGTGGTTGTGCGTTTTACTCTTGAGACTTGTCCGCAGGGGAGGGCTGAAGGTAAGGATAGACAACAGGTTGCCTGACTTCAATGATGCAGCTCAGGTTGGTCAATGTGAAGGTAAATCTTACTGAGGAGGTGTGGGAGTGGAATCCAATGCTTATCTACTGCTTTATTCTGGTTACAGAAAAAATCCGACGGTTACAAAATCAACAGTTGAGTGATCTCTTTTTTCGCAGTCTTAGAGTCATCTTTAATTATCGTGGTGCTTCAGACAGAATTGGTATTCTCTCATAAACTCTGTACCATGACATTGAAATGTTCATTTCATTATTTAGTGCACTATTGCCAACGCCAAATCCTGTGTTGAAGATAAAATTTTTCTGAAGCTGTGAGTGACAAATGGGTAGTCCCCTGCACTATAAATGGCATTCGTTCCCCTCTCACATCTTCTCAGTATGATTTACCGGCACATTGACCAACCAGAGCTGCATCATTGAAGTTAGGCAACCTGTTGTCTATCCTTACCTTCAGCCCTCCCCTGCGGACAAGTCTCAAGAGTAAAATGCACAACCACATGATGAACGCAATGCCCAGGCTTTCATCTTATCCCCCATGATGAATTTTTACCCTGACCTATCCGTTCTTAAAAACCAACGCTCACATAACATGTCAGGTGAAAGAGGAGAAATCGCCTAGCCCAGTAGACAATTTCCGCTGGTGCACCATATAAAATTTGACTACCTGGGGTGGCAACATGGTCCTCCAATCCCTCAAAATCCATTTAGACCCCCTTACACTCAATACCATGGCCTGTGGAGGCAGTAATGGACACCTATGGAGACAACATTCCTCCCTGGTTTTCTCGGCCCCCTAACATCCAGGGAGGCTGAATTTTTAATCAATTCACATTAATAATATGTGCAATCATAGAAATAAATTTGGCTTTGGTATATCCTTTCCTTCTTGGTGTACCATTTTGGATGGCCAGCAGTGTACTTAACTTTTAAATATTCTCACTAATTATACTTAACTCTTAAAGGAATGAGCATCATTTTTTCCAAGGAAATTTCTCCAGTTTTCTATTTACTTTCAAGACTAAATTAATGGGAATTATATGATCAGTTAATATTTTTTAATTGTTTTCATTAGTGAGATGAGTAGTAAAACCAAGCAGAAGTTACTGAACATAACTGCTAACAAATAGTACGATGTAGAGTTTGTCTTAATATCATGCTTATTTTATTTCTAGGTAGCTTAAATGAATTAACAATTGAAAGTTAATATTTTTCGTGATAAAAATATAAAAAAGCTTCTCTTGAAATTTTGTGTAATAAGAACTTTAAAATTTTATTTTTTAATTTGATATTATATACTCGATTTTCACTTGGCCAAGATATTGTATGACGATCAAATTTATGCTCACCAATATGGTTAAGCTATGGTTTGATTGGGTAAATCATATTTGACTGATTTTCAGGCTTTCTTAAATACTATTATCAAGTCTTTTTAAATAGCATTTAGTATAGATATTAGTATACACAATAAATGTTGTTCTGTTTATTAGGAACCGGAACAGTTTGCAGAACCCCCTAGGCCTGGTAACATTTCAATTTCTTACTTTTTCCATAACAAATACTGCCTTTAAAATGATCAAAATCTTTTATATCGGTTAGTTCAAAGCAGGGAAGTAAATCTCATGATCTGTACTCTAAATCTTATCTGATTGTATTCCTGAAATGTGTTGAAATTTGTTTAAAGTGTTGAATTTTACGTAGTAGTTTTCGGGGTAGAACTGTTTAAATGAATATTGCTTTGAAATATTCATTTAAATAAATGAATATAAATAATTAATGAATGAATAAAAGTAATTAATAAATGAATTAAAAATATAAAATGAATATTACTTTTGAAAGGCTAATTTACCTAATGTTCAAAGAATTTTTTTAATTATGATTATTTTGTTTCTTTAAGATCAAAATGAGTTACTATTTTAAGTAAATAAGTAAAAAGGTTTAAATATTAAAGCTCAACACAACCTTTTCATATTTAGTTTAAAAAACCTCCTTAGATTCAGAGAATGATTCGTTTGAAAAATTTCTAAGAATACAAAGTCAAAAGAAAAGGATGAAACATTTAATAAAAGTATCTTTTCCATCGCTTCTGGGCTATTAGTTGAAGCACCTCAAGCCGCAGATAGCTCTTAATCTTTAAATAAAACACTGGTAGGTTATTTTTTATAATCTTGGGTAAATTAACTTATTCTGTTTTAATAATACATTCCTTAAGGAACTACACTACCCTACTACAATGGATCGGACACCTGCAGATTTTCATAAAATCAGACTGCATGCCAATTTTTAAAAAATTTCAATGCTTACACATACACATGTCCTGATAATGTTTTTAAGCTATGATGATAAGCGATTTTGACTCCATGAGTGAATCGTTCTTGTATAATTTTAGAGAATGTTTAAGGGACTTGCCTGAATTTCGATTATATTTATTTTTTATACGTGATTAAATGTTATTTTCAACTAAAATTTGATAGTTATGTTCATTTTAAGAGTTAAAAAGCTTTTAATATTTTTTTCAAAAAAATTTGTTTCACTTTTTAAATTTTGAAAAAAACTTTTTGAAAATGATTGTCATGATGCACATCAAATGAAAGACAAAAAAATTACAAACAAAATAGGGTTAATTTCAGGTTTTTAAGTTGTATAGTTCTATAGTTATTAGCCGTTTAAAAATGCAGGAAAAAACTCTGCAAAATTTCTTTGAACATTAAAAAATTATATCCATATATATATATGATAGAAGAATGGAACCTGAAACAGTATGTCTATAAATATATTAGTTCTTCATAAAAAAGCATGAACAATATTTGAGTTTTAATTTTTTGGTGTTTTAGTTGTTTTGTAAAAATGATGCGTGAGCCTAAGATGCTATCCAATCGAATAAATATTTTACACCATTCTTATTAGACCCAAGTTGCACCCTTTCCACACTATTAGAACAGAAATAAAAATAAAAGTGCTTTTTCGGCCCACCCTAATATGTATACTTCATACAGATAATGTATTTTCTATGGACAGTAGTGGATTTCTAAATAGGCTAGCTAGGCGATAGTCTACGGCGGCCAATTTTTGATGGCATAATTTTTTTCTGAATAAAAAAGGAGAGGAGAAATGAAACACTAAACATAAGCTCAGACGAGAACGTCCTTTCAAAAAAGCAAATCTGTGATTTACAAGGAACTTTTCTCGTTACCCAATGCGTCTCAAAATAAGCTAAAACACTACTTTATTAGACGATTTAAAAAAAATGTCTGGGGAAGAATCCCCACACTCCCCTCTCAAATTTTGATATCTGTTATGCAGTGTTTTCCCCTTGAAAATTATGCTGCCTACAAGAAGCTTTTCCCTTTTGGTGCTCTCTCCTCTCCATAGAGTTTAAAAGTGGATAAACACAAGTTTGGGGGAAATTTCCAAAAATATTTTCTGGGGGAGGACCTCTGACCCCCGTTTGGCGTCAAAGCTTTTTCTTCCAGAAAATTCTGTGGTTTTCAAGGAACTGTAAGAGCATGGCTGTATCCAAAGGGGGGGTTGGGGGTTCAACCCTCCCTGAAATTTTGACATCAATTTTTTACTTACTGTTTTTCCTTAAAAATTAGCCTTAAAATGCATAAAGCCCCTACTTTTAAGGTTAGTTCAAAAATTTTCTTGGGGAGAACCCCCAATCCCCCTTGAAGTTTTGAAATCTATTATAACAGTCGTTCCTTGAAAATATTGGGACTTACAAGGAGAGGTCCTCTTCGGTATAGTCTGAAAATGAATGAAATCATAAAGGGGCTGTGAGATAGGAGTTCTACTCATCACACTAGCGGATCCAGGGGGTTAGGGGAATAGAATCCTCTTGATGATATTAATATGGAAAAGGTAGGTAATTATTCCGCTCCAACTATTAAAAGGGGGTCTGGGGTCTTCCCCCAGAAAATTTTTGGAAATTTAAGTAAAATAAAAAAAATTTCAACTCTATTTTGTACGCCTCATCTGACTTTCGGATACAGGTTTTATGGTAGAATTTCTACTTTTGACAAACTTAACATAAAACAGAGTTGTAATAATAAAGTTACAAGTACAGAGGGGGTCTGGGGGTCCTCCCCCATAAAGTTTTTGATAATTTGAACCTAAATAACTGGTTTTTAACTTGTTTTGGTGAACCTAATCAGAGTTTCGGGAATAGGGGTATGGGGAATAAAAAAATTCTGAAATATTTAATTTCACAAAGAAAAAAGTTTGGGGCTTGGGGGTGCAAAAGACCCGTTACACCCCCTCTGTCTACGCCACTGCCCCAGACTCCCCTTCTATGGTATTAGAAGATTATTTTAATATTGAAAATTTTCATCCCCCACCGAATACCAAATCCTGGATCCGCCGCTGTCTTCTTACCTAGGTCACCAACAAAAATTTCAAAGGTCTAGGTCAACAAAAAAAACAAGAAAATTTCTTGCCAAACCCCTCCCCCCCGGAAAAAAGTCTAGTTACGGCCCTGTGTAAGGGTCTCAAAATGAGCTGAAACACTTCTTTAAGAAGCAAGTTTTCAAAAATTTTCTGGGGGTCACCCCAGACCGCCCAATTTTACTTTGAGCTTACATTGTAAAAGTAATATTTCGTGTAAAACATTACTTTTAAGTGATCTAACACTTCAGGTATAAATACACTCGGGACCTTATGAAGACGTTCAGTTAGACCGCCCCCCCAAAAAAAATAAGATACCAAAAGTCCTTTCACGGCGTGTACCAAACCCCCTTAAAATCTATGACCCCCACAATGAAAAACTGAAATGACTGACACCCCTGTTTAGTTTTGTAAGTTGTATAGAATATAGGCGGCAAATTTTGGTTCAGCCTGTAGGCGGCACATTTGGAAATCCGCCACTGTCTATAGAAGGATCTTAAGTAGGAAACTGCACAATAGCTTTCTTCACTTAAATCGCTAAATTATTATACCAATTAATCTATATGTGCAAATTCACCATGACATTTATTTGCAAGGGAAATATTAGCAAAAACTAAGTATTCGGATTCACCCCGTTTAACGGTTATTAAAGTTTGTTTCTATTTACTAGGTATCAGCAGATGAGAAAGGAAAGAACCTTCAAAATATATCAATATGTATGCTCACCAAGCTACCCAAGCTCAGTAATACTTTATTTTATGAAATATTTAACATAGGGGAGAGTGTTGTGCCTATGGACAAAAATCACGTTTGGATTTTTCTAAGACAGGTGAAATCACATTTTGACCATTTAAAGTGCCCAAAACCTATAGTCCTAACCTTTGTGAGTAGAGTTATATTTTTTATTAGTCAAAATCTTGAAAATTGGATTTTTAATCATTTATAATAACTTGGAAGTATTTGTGTCCAAAGGTACAACAACCTGTTGTACCTACGGACAGACCCAGTTGTACCTGTGGACACCCTTAAAAAAAGAAGTTTTAGTTGAAAAAAGCTAAGAAAAAGCATTTTTATTGATGAATTACCTTTTAATAACCTATTTCAAGCCTTTTTAAAATTGAAAATAGATTTTTTAAAGTAATGTAGTTTTAGATCGTAAATGATCATTAAAACGAAGTTGAATGATAAAAGTCTTGATTTTTTACCAAAAACACAAATCACATGGTATTTTCAGATCAGAATTTAAGGTAATAGTTTCATCAATCATGCTGATTGATCTGACAACTTCACTGATCAAAAAAAACCAATTCGATCGACACTTAGTTGTGCAAGCATTTGGTGGTAATACCAATAATAATTTGGTGTTAAATCTTCTTCAGTGGAAATTTTAAGTGTTTTAAATCATCATACTTAAATGCGATAGGGTGCTTAGGGTTTACACATAGCCTTCTAGAACGAGGAGGCCTGGTCAATTCCGCGTCTCCGGCGCAATGAGTCATTCAAGGCGTCGATAGAATCGCTGTGAGCGTACGCGCAAACCTGGAATAACCGCGCTTTTCTCGTGTTTCCCGGGCTCTTTTCACACCCATATTTTGACTATGCCTAAGCATTGCTGTGTGCCTGGATGTAAGAGTAATTACACAAAAGGTGCCAGCAGTGTGAGTGTTTTTTCCTTTCCGAAAGATGAAGAAAGAAAAAAGTTATGGCTTCGGAAAATACCGAGAGCTCAATTCGCTTTATTAATACACATAGTAAGACAAATATGTTTTTGTAAAGTAAAAGTTTTGGGGGTATTATCATGCCTCCCAAAAAAAAACAGTTTTTTAATAGATATTAATAATTTAATTAAATGTTATGCTTATAACTTATTAGATCAGTTATTTGCGTTTCATGTTTTTACCTTTTAAAAGTTTATAAATAAGTACATTTTATTGACTGAAAATGGAAATCACATTTATCCATTTCAAATATTAGATTATTCATATATAAAGGGAAAGGTTATAAACCCCAAGGGAGATATAGTATGTACCAGAAAGAGAGAGAGCGGGTGATTTTGAATACTCACTTGATATTTAAATCCTATTTAAAGTTACAAGGTGGGGGCTAATATGGTTAATATTTATCTGTGTAAGGATTAAAAATATTAAGATAGGACATGATCTATTAGTTGTTATAATAAAGACAGGATTTTTGTTATTATAAAACAGAAATATTTTATTTAATACGCCGCCCGGTTCAGCTGGCTTCGAATCTCAACTTAACAGCAAATTTTCGAATGGTAATATTGGTTTGAATGACTCAAAAACGAATACAATCTAACCAAAAATGTTCATTTTATAATACATGAAGTAATTTAACTGAAATTATGTCGAATCTAATCGAATAAAGGTTGTGAAAGTCTATCGTACTCTGAGCAAGGTTTTTTTAAAATCCCATCTATCAAAATATTTCCGCGGTAATGTAAACATTTTCACTCAGAATCATTAGTATTCGTTTCCTACATCACACACAGGTCTTTTTTTCTTTTTCCGATCATTTGTTTATGATTTATAGCAATTTTTCCCCTCCAAAATCGACGCGTCTATGGGAACGCAATGATAGCTTTCGTCGGAAGGTATGACTCATCCTTCTTCTGTCACGGCCTCCTCGCTCTTGAAGGCTATGGTTTACACCATATTTTACATTAAATTCCAAGTAGAATTATAAATTTAAAAAAGTAGTTTATATCACAAAATATTTGATTTTTCATCTAATATTCACTTGAAAATAACCGCTGACAAATAGATTACCATTTAGAATTAATTTAACATTTATTAAAATGTATTCAGTTACATGAATCCTGATTCTAAAACGCCGATTAGCTAAAGACACCCACAAGAACGTGTCCGTAGGTACAATACTCATGGTGTCCGAAGGTACAGCATCAGGTGTTTTTGCATTCAAAGTTCTATAAAAGAATTGAGATCGGACGATTTCTAATATCAAAACTAAAGATTCAAAATCTCGGGGATTCCCCCCATGTATCCCATTTTATCATATCATAATCATAGGGGAAGAAAAGAATTGATGAAGTGATGCACTAAAAAAAACTTTGAGCACCTAAAAAAAAAGAGTATTTTTATTACAGAAAATTTAAAT
This sequence comes from Tetragnatha versicolor, assembly GCA_024610705.1. Taxonomy (NCBI): domain Eukaryota; kingdom Metazoa; phylum Arthropoda; class Arachnida; order Araneae; family Tetragnathidae; genus Tetragnatha; species Tetragnatha versicolor. Next base: position 11,015,338 of record JANDEH010000009.1, read on the forward strand.
AATATTTAAAAGAGCTGATTTCACGTTAGCAACTAGATAGCATCTGTTTACATTCAAAATCGACCACAAATTCAAATTTACATTATTTTCTGAATTTTAAAATGAGGTGGCTGAAGGTACAACACTCTCCCCTAATATATAAAATATGCTAGCCTTTAAAGTTGGGCGTTTTTTGCATTCTAATTAATGATTGCAGGGATGTTGCGGCAGCGCCAAACTGCGCCAAATGTATCATAAAAATTAATAACATAGTTAAGAAAAGAAACAATGATTTCTCTCTCACATAATATTTTTGTTGAATAGCTACTACAAAGGGTATTTAATTCTGTTTTAGGAAGAAAATTAGCTTTCCGTCGTAGTAACCCCAAAAAGCCAACGGACATTCCTAAACAGGTTGTTTTTATTTTAATTTAAATTATTTGAAATCAGGTTTGAACTTTTTAAAATTTACAAACATTTTAACATACAAGGTGTTTCAAGAGTCGGTTTCACGTCTATTAATCAGTACCAACGTCCTCAAAAAGTTAAAAAATAACAAAAATGTAAAGGAGATATAGTACACAAAAACTTCAAAGAGAAAGTTGTTTGCAATACCATTAGAAACGCGAAGAGTTTCTTGAAAGTATCTTAAATATTCGGAGATATTGGCATGTAAAAAGGACACTTTCCGGCCTCAAAAAAATTAAAAGTTCTTAAATTTGTAAGTTTTCAGGGAGGGGGATAATGAATCTCAAGGGATTAATTATGCTCACTTAAAGCCCTGGATGGAGCTAGGGGTACACAACACGTTACTTCCATGACCCTATGAGACATTGGTTAATAAAAGCCGTGAAACAGGCTTTTGAAACACTTTTTATATAGTTTTAGTGCATGAATTTTTATCTCCTGTTTCTTTTTACTAGATTATTCTCCCAAGTAAGGAATGTGATTTTTGAAGAATATTCCTGTGTGTTGTCTTGTAACTCCACCTTGTGCTATTGAGGATCTTTGCGTTAGTGTTAAAAAAACCCAGTTGAATGTTTAAATTGTAAGAATTTTTGCAGAACTTAAAAATTTTGTTTTAGCTCCTGCTGCATTTATTTCTCTGACTTTTTACTTCATATTAAACATTTATTCTGTGGTATTCCTGCGTGTAGATGGCAGATGTCAAATTTTCATCGTGTTAGCTTAAAAGTAATTCAAATGTATTTAAATTTCTAGTAAATTTTTTAACTTATTGATCGTATTTAGTTTTAAACTGATGAATTTTCTTTCAGGTTATGTTATGAACTGCAACTGAGATATTCTACAGATTTAATATTTCATGAAGAATTCGGAAGTTTGTAACTTGTGATTTTAACATTTTATTGAATAAGTCTAAATACTCTAAATACAATTTGTTTTATAATTCTGCATAAATTTTAATAAAATAAACAAAAAATGCTGAATTTCTTTTATTTAATTTACTTTTTTTGGGGAGGGTGTTAGAGAGTAAAAAAATATTATATAATTTTTAAATTTCATAAATTTAAAAAAAAAACAAAATGAATGTTTTTGGCCGTTGCTAGGCTGCCGACGTACTGTTTTGTACTGTATTTCACAATCCCTGCAAGATTTTTATACTTTATTAGCAATGCGCATCCTTGTTGCCTTGATTCTTGCTGTTTCTATAAAATATTTTAGCGAAATAATTTTATTTTCAATTAATTAATAATTAAAAAAATTTTTTTTTAAATTAGATAAGTAAAACATTTAAAAAAACGCAATGAATTTAATTAAATAAGGAATGACTAAAACAAGAGAAATTAATTCTTGCAATTTTTAATGGAATAATAAAAATTAAATTTACTGAAAAATAATTACTGGGGTTCGAACCTACGACCATCTGCATGCCAGACTGACGCGCTACCACTACCCCATTCGAGCTACGCTGGGTTCCAGCCTAAATACGATAAAGCCACGCTTTTAACCCGATCATGCGCACAATGGTTACCCGTTGGTGAGTTTCCCGTCGCGATTTCTGGTGAACCACTTGGGTTAGGAAGACAAATGAGGTGTCATTTTTCATTGTTTAAAGTATTCTTTAGACAAAAAATTTTAGAGTCCTTAGGGGGTCGTCTTCATATTAAACGAAACACTAACTTTTTTCAATGGGGACCCCCAATTATTATGAGGTTTTCTTAAAGGCCATCCCTCAAAACCCTTAAATACCCAGTTTCATCCAGATTGATTCACAATTTAAAAAATTTTTTAAAAATAAAAACAATTTAATTTTTAATATCGTGAAATATTTTTATGGTAATGGATTCAGGTAGTAATTTTATGTATAAAGCCAAAATTTCAATCGATTTCAATGAATAGTTTTTTATAAAAACGAACGAGAAAGAATATTCGCGGTATGAATTCGGCAACGGTATACTGCCCCTTAAGATTAAAGTTCGTTTTTATCAAAAACTATTATGTGAAATCGATTGAAATTATGGTTTTAATCATAAAATTACTACCTGAATCGATTACTATAAAAATATTTCGCGATTTAAATTTTTTTAATTTTTAGTTGTTTCACTTTTTAAATAGTTTCTAGATGGCAGCACCACAAAATTGCTGGGTGGATATTTAGGAGAGCATTTGTCTGATACACTATTATTTTTTCTCAAATATTTGTACTCCCTGGGGTTGAAGAATATAGAGTTTGATGAGTTGAAAGGAAAATTGGAAGACGTTATTACAGTAATAATAATAATATAGGGCAAATAATTAAAAGCCAGGCACCTCGACCAAAGGTCCATTGTGCCAACCTCCTGACTGAATACAGTCCCTGTCCGCAGACTCCTGAAAGGTCCCCCAAAGAACCAGACACAGAATATAATTCCAGTTTGCAGAGGAGCAGCCTGCAAAAGGCAGTTTTCAGGGTCGGAAATCACAGCTTCTCACCCCACGGGCAGGATGCAGCAAGCTGCCGCCCATATGTAGGACTTTAAGCAAGCAAAGTCAACCCATTCAACAAGCCTTCACATGTGCACAACCCTGCTTATTATCCCTAAGTCAAAAATGCCTCAGCGATATCATGTAGTGTAGTGTGTTGCAGGGGAGCAGCCTGTAAGAGGTAGTCTTCAGGGTCGGAAATTACAGCTCCCCATCCCACGGGCAAGGTGCAGCAAGCTGCTGCCCATAAGTGGGACCAAAAGCAAGCAAAGTCAACCCATTCAACCAGCCTCCGCAGGTGCACAACCCCGCGTACCAACCCTAATTCAGTTATTAAAAGTACATTCTGACAGTGTATCATTGTCATCAAGAGATGTCACTTAGGTCTATAGTCAAAAAGAAATACCTGAAAGGATACCTAGAAGGGAAATATTGGTAGGGTAGATTGCAGGGTCTTGCAGTGCCAACCACACCTCATAAGCAAATGCAGAGATTACTGCCGCTCAAGTAAGGCTAGTGGGCTAGCAAAGCCGACCCGTGCTTTCTGTCCCCACCTTATTAGATCTGAAAGAGAACATTTAGTTAAATCATTCAGAGTTAAACTTGGATCTTCCGCTAGGAAAGAAGACCAGTAGCATTAATAAAACTTGTTAGCGCAGAAATTGGGATTTTATGAACATCCTCTGTTCCTAGCACGTGGTCTCCGAGATGTTCTAATCTGAGGGCAGCAAGTGCCTCACATTTGCAAAGAATGTGCATGGAGGTTTCTTCCTCATATTTGCAGACTCTACATGTTGGATCAGAGACAACTCCAAGTATATGTAGGTGTCTTCTCAGGGTATTATGGCCAGTTAAAAGACCAGTAATTCTTCTGATACCCTGCTTACCAAGTTTAAATAGCTCATTAGCCCTGCTCTCATTAGGATTACTGCTAATAAGTTCCTTAGCTTGTCTTTGTCCTACAGCCTTTAACCAGTCGTTATATTGCTGCTGACGAAAGATATTGGTCACTGTATAACTGAAATGACAGTTGGATATACCAATGACTGGTTCTGGTCCAAGAAAAGATTCGATTGAACCTCTCCTGGCTGCTTCATCAGCCAGTTCATTGCCTTCGATTCCCGAATGTCCAGGTACCCATAAGAGAGTAACTTTGTATTTTTCTGAAACATCTCTCAGAGCCATGTAGCACTCCCAGACCAGCTTTGATGAGAAGTTTCTTCTTAGTAGGGCCTTTAATGCTGCCTGACTATCGCTGCAGACTATCAGGAGCTTGCCATTAAGATTTTCTTCTAGGCAAAGTCTTGCACACATGAGTATAGCAAAGATTTCTGCCTGAAAGACTGTTACATATGCTCCTAAGGGATAGGAGCGTGATATGTTTTCCTGTGGGCAGCATATACCTGCACCAGCACCAGAATCCATTTTTGATCCATCTGTATACCACACAATGCTGTTCTTGTCAGCAAGTGGGGGATGGGTCTTCCAGTTTTCCCTAGATGGGAAAGAGACTTCAAAAGGTTTATCATAGGTGAATTTTTGAAGCATAACATCAGTTGGCATGTTTGCAACAGGATGTGATTGGACATCTTTGTTTAGGTTGCTCCATGAAAGATGTGTTGAGTACTCCTTCCAGTGACCTAGGATCCTTAAGCGGTGTCTACAGGTCAGGGCTTCTCTTTCTATCTGCAGATGCAGAGGGAGTAAGCCTAGGAGAATCTCTAATGCAGATGTTGGTGTGGTTTTCATCGCACCTGACATAGCAATGCAAGCCATTCTCTGTATTTTATTGAGTTCTTTTTTGGTTACAGCAAGGCTGATTCTGGACTACCAAGCTATTGCACCATATCTGATGATTGGACAGATAATCATTGAATAAATCCATTTCATCATTCTGGGTTCGATACCCCAGGTTTTACCAATGGATCCTCTACAGGACCAAAAAATCTTCTTGACCTTAGAAGTGCAATACTCTAGGTGCTGTTTCCAGCTTAGCTTCTCATCAAAGATCACTCCTAGGTATTTAACTTCTGTTGATCTTGATAGTCTACTTTTGAAAAGATGTAGATTCACTGGATCAATATTTCTCTTGCCCGAGAAAACGATCATTTGTGTCTTCTCTGGATTAACAGAAAGCCCTGTCTTGTGACACCAAGATTCAACTTTCTTTAGTGCTTGGGACATGGTGCTATTTACTGTATCCAGGAACTTACCCCTGGCAATAATGACAAGGTCATCAGCATAGCCAATGCAGGTTATACCAGATACATTGATATTCTCTATAAGGTCGTCAACAACAAGACACCAAAGTAGTGGAGAAAGAACACCCCCCTGGGGGCAGCCAGCCTTTGTTTTGATCATTTTTGTATCACCCAAAAGCATAGCTTTGATGATCCTATTAGAAAGTAGACATTTTATCCAGTCGATTAGCGTCTGGTTAGTGCCTCTTCTTCTAAGGGCCTCAATGATAGAGCTTGTAGGAACCTTGTCAAAAGCTCCCTCAATATCCATGAAGACTGCAATGGCCGATTCTTTAGCCCTCATATTCTTTTCCAGAGTAAAAGAGATCATATAAAGGGCTGTTTCAGTTGATTTGCCTGGTTGATAGGCAAATTGATTCTTCGAAAGAGGATTTTCCATCAGTATGGAATCTCTAATGTGTCTATCAATAAGCTTTTCCAATGTTTTAAGAAGAAAAGATGACAAACTTATGGGTCGAAAGGATTTCGCTTCATGGTAACTACTTTTTCCAGATTTAGGAATAAATATTACCTTGTTTAGTCTCCACTGTAACGGTACATGACCGAATGCAATGCAAGCTCTATAAATCTTACAGAGAGCCGGGGCAAGTTCTTCTTTGCCTTCCTGTAGTAGGATCGGCAGAACACCATCCAGACCAGGAGATTTATAGGGTTTAAAGGAGTCTATTGCCCATAGAATCCGATCATGGGAAACTATTGCTTTGGCTTGTTCCCATCTCTCTCTCTGTTGCAGCGATGCAGTGGAATATCCGATTCCAGAATGTTATGCTCGATGCAAGATGAATTAGGGAAGTGAACCCTTAACATTTCTGTTAAGGCTTCCTCTCCTGTTTCAGTGAACTTACCATCTTTATCCTTTATGGAATTTAGCTCACAATGTTTATCATTCTTCATGATTTTCACTGCTTTAGATATAGCAGGGATATCATTTATATTTCCACAGAAGGTTTTCCAAGATTCTCTCTTAGAATCCCTGATGGCTTTATGGTAGGTAGTGAGGGCTGATCTATAGGATTGCCAATCCCCTTGCTTTTTAGCTCTATTAAAGAGCTTTCGGCAATGTTTTCTCAACTCACCTAACTCGTGGTTCCACCATGGAACCTTCTTTTTATACCTTATGGTGCTAGTAGCACAATTATTATGATATGCATCTATAATAGCACCTTGAAGGCGCTCTACAGATTCCTCAATATCACAAATACAGGGTGTCCCATAAATAGTGGGCCACACTTCTAGAGGGGATAGTAGACACCTAGACGAGTCAGAATCACATAGGAATCGGGGGTCCCAGACCAAATCCCAGGGAGTTAAAAATGGAGCGACACCCTAAAACAATTATTGAAAAATTCAATTTGTAGAAGAACTACTATTGGTAAAAATTTAATCATGGTCTAAAATTTTGTGGTTTAATATGATTTTTAAAATTATGCTGAAAGTTTTCACTTTAAAATTTTTTTCTACGAAAAAAAGTCAAAAAAACACAAAAAAATGTGAAAAATATGCCAAAACTTTATTTTGTATTTGGAAATCCTTTCTTTTGATTTGATTATCTGAAAGATCATATTTTAAAACCCTTAAGTCCAAAGTTTCACGTAAATACCATCAATATTAAACGCTTGAGATCCTGTTAAAGTTTGTTTTTTGAGTGCGAAAACAGCTCCAGAAAACGAACGTTCAGGGAGAATCTACGAGTTACGGATAGATAATCGCTAACTTTCTTTTCTCTCCCAGTTTGGCGAAACATACCAAGCTCCTACAGATCGCCAAGACAGCTTGGGCGATTTGTTGTTGGCGAAAGTTGGCGAGGAATCTCGTATCGCAAATAATGGCGAGAAATTTAGCGAGCATCAATCCGTAATTCGTAGATTTTCCCTCAACGTTTCTTTTCTGGATCTGTTTTCGCAAGGAAAAATCAAACTTTAATTAGATCTCAAGCGTTTAATATTGATGGTATTTACGTGAAACTTTGGACTTAAGGGTTTTCAACTATGATCTTTCAGATTATCAAATCAAAAGAAAGGATTTCTTAATACAAAATAAAGTTTTGGCAGATTTTTCACATATTTTTGTGGTTTTTGACTTTATTTCGTAGTAAAAATTTTTTTAAAATGAAAACTTTTACAATTATTTTAAAGATCATGTTAAACCACAAAATTTGAGACCATGATTAAGTTTTTACCAATAGTAGTTCTTCTACAGATTGAATTTTTCAATAATTGTTTTGTGGTGTCGCTCCATTTTTAACTCCCTGGGATTTGGTCTGGGACCCCCGATTCCTATGTGATTCTGACTCGTCTAGGTGTCTACTATCCCCTCTAGAAGTGTGGCCCACTATTTATGGGACACCCTGTAGAATTGAACTTGCCAATGCCTGTGGTCAACTGCCTCAGGTCAGCCTTATAGGGACCCCATCTGGTGTTACGGGGGTTCCTTCCTTCTACCATCACTGGGTCTTTATCAGCTGAAATGGTGAAATTGATTAGACGGTGATCAGACAGGGACTCCTCATCCGATACCCTCCAATCTCTGATGAGTTCAGAGCAGTTGCTTGAGCTCAACGTTAGGTCAATGACTTCACTTCGGTTAGAAACGACGAAGGTGGATTCATTTCCCTTATTGAGTACATGTAGGTTGTACCTTAAAATGTACTCCAAAAGATCCTCACCACGGCCGTTGCAGTCATTGCTGCCCCAGATGACATGATGAGCATTGGCATCGCATCCAATGATGACTCTGCTACTTTTACTGATACAAGATACAATAAGTGATTTTGCTTTATCACCCATAGTATCATTACTATCATACGGTAGGTAAGAGGACATCAAAATGATTTTTACTCTTTGACCATGTACCTGTGTATTTATCTTAACAGCCACATTGTCTCCATCAGTAAACTTCATGAGACTTATAGCATTTAGCTGGGGATTAGCATAAATAGCTGCTCTTGGCCTCGAACATGATCTGTCATAGAAAAGTCTGTGTCGAGATCCACCCAGACCAAGTATCAATCCATCCTTGGTCCAAGGTTCTTGGATAAAGGCCACATCAACCAAGCCGTCAGCTAGCTTCTTAGCCAAGAGAGCTGAGGCTGATTTACTGTGATGAAGGTTTATCTGGACTGCTCTTATCCTTGTTTCTTCTTCAGAAACTAGAGAGGCAGTAGCAGGAGATTCAGCTGGGCCCGAGGCAACCTGCTTCTTCTTCCTCCCCCTTCGTCGTATGTTGCGACGTTGGTTTTCAGTGAGGTCCATAACCTCCCCCGAACCCGGGATGTTATCCTGGGTAACAGGGTAGTCTGTGGACACTGCACTGGTTGTGGTTGTAGTTTTAGAACTTACCCCCGAACCCGGGACAATGTCCTGGGTAATAGGGCGGTTCGGTGTCTGTTTAAGATCCAGGCGATCAGAAGGTGCTTTATTTGGTTTATTAGGTAGCATTCTGGGAGGTGCTACCGGAGAACTTGGGGGAAGTGGGAGGCACCCCCTACGTGGCCCCCAATCGTAGGGAGAAGGCCTACTTACAACAGGGTTCGGCCTGGTACCCTGAGGTTCACCGCTTGTGACACCTATGCCCCGGTGGCACATTCTATTTCCCTCGCCGTTACAGAGCTTTTCTTAATAATCTCCAAAATCACAATTAATGTGTTCAAGGTCACTAATCCACGCTATTAATTATGATTTTGGAGATTATTAAGAAATGTTCTGTAACGGCGAGGGAAATAGAATACGCGCCCCGGTGCCTTTCAGCCATAAGCACGGTGCAACTTTTGCATAGGGAGAAAGCATGGTCCGGGGTTGCCAGAAGGCAACTACCTCACAAAAGGGAGGCGTCCCACTATCCGCCCAGTGTGGACCCGCCCGGCGGCTCGCCTTCTAAAAGCCAGTTGACCTAGCAACCTTCACCAGTTGCCCTATCAACCTTCTCGGGGTTATTACAGTAAAAGGGGGCGTTGACAACTTTTAAACTATTGCTTATTGTCATTTTTTATGGGTAAAATCCTGGTTAAAGTAGCTTAAAATCTCTTTTAAACAAGTTATATTTCAAAAATTTTCCTCAGGAAAAACACCCGACTCCCCTTTCAGTGATCGCAGTTGTCCTATATTTTAGGGCAAATCGGAAAAAACGTCCTATATTTTCCAAAACGGCAATTTGTCCTATATTTTTCCCCATTTCCCCCAAACCAAATATATTAACTGCCAATAAACGCCGCGATTCCTTCTTAAATATCGAGAAATTTGTGGATTTCTTTCAATTTGAGTAGCGTAAAACACGCCTGCCTGTCCGACAATCCACAGGGAGATATTGGCAAGCTGTCAAACATCGCCATCGCGTGTCGTCGTATCTGTGTGAAAAAAGGAGTGCCATCTGTTGGTGAATGCGGTAACTTTTAAACTCCTTGATTTTCATCATGAACATTTCTTTTTTAAATTTATCTCCCCTATAAATTTCAATCCGCTGCGTTTAATCCGTTAAAAAGCCGGAAAAATAGTGATTTTTCGCTAAAGTTTCGTTTTTTTCATGGAGGGTTCCGTTCTTCCCGCGATTTTCGAGGACGGCCGCAGGAGCCGCATTCGTTTCTGGCTCTGGAAATTGACAGGGCATCCTACGAGAGCCGAAAAATTTGTTTGTGCGCATGCTCGAGTTGGCGACAGATGTTTGGTGAGAATTTGGCTTCTTTAGAGGTATTGAGTTTAAATATTGTAACTTCAACCGATTTGGTGTGTCTCGATGGCTGTGCCGGTGGTCATGGGTTCGAATCTTATTGCCTGCTCATTTTATTTAACCAAATTTATACTTGATTAAAGAATTTATATTTTATTTAATTAAATATTATAATTATTTTCATTAGATTTTGAGAAAAATTTTGTAGTAATGATATGAATATTTTTAAATTTGATAACATTATTTAATTTAATTAAAGAATTTAGTTATTAATAAATTAAATGCAAAAATTTTTAGAATTTTTTTTATTATATTTAAAAATTTTGAGAGTTTTGTGTAGTTATGATGTCCTGATGTTCATAATTTTAAATATGTTTATATATTAGGGATCGTTTTACTATAAGTGCCTGTGATTTTTCATTTAAATCCTATGTAAAACACGAATTATCTAGAAATGGACTCTTAAACTTTGAAAACCTACGACCCAACCAAAAATATACGGCAATTTGAAACTGGGATAAGAGCTTCGCCAAGTAGCGATTCCTTCGCCAAATATTTGTAAAATTGCTACTCAGCGCATGCGCACAGACTATTTTTTCAACTCTCATTGCTTGCCTTGTGAAGTTGTAGAATGCAGTATTCGATTCCCTCTCTGGAATTGAACAAGGATCCTCGTTGACTTTGCTGGCTCCATCTCTTAACATGATTTTAAAATAAAATTTTTATTGCCTTTAAAAATTTCTCAATAGCTCCCTTCCATACATATTTAATATGTTTAATATTTTGACCAAAAATTTTTGAAAATACCCGAAAAAACCCCTGGCCCAGGTAGCACACGAATACCGGCCAATATTGTCACACTGATAATGGCCAATGCCAAAATGGCACAATTTTCGTACATCGGCCATCATCAATTTTCGACACCGGAGAATAACGTTCAATAATGGCCATTGCCGGACTGACGGTATTCATTTTTTTCGACATTTAGGGCCGGATGCAGCTACGTTCTGCGGCGACGCGTCGTTCAAACCGGTAAATACTCTTCAAGATAGGAAATCTTCGCCCCAGGCCATAGTCCCACGTGGTCCACTGCCATCCTGAGTGGCCCGCGCCTTCTCCACTTTGTGCGCGCGCACAGAACGATCGGAAGTAGCCCCGATCGTCGTTGAACGCCTGGTCAGGAGCAGGCGTCTTAAAACGTGACGATATACGGTTCCCTAGAACGTTTCTACGGTTCCTTGAATCGTTACAGAACGTAGCTGCATTCGGCCCTTAACGGTATAGCAACACAACAATGGCCATTATTCTTCTGGCGATATCGACCTTTGTCAAAATACCCTCCCGCTAAATATTGGCCAATTTCCGTTTCCACAATATTAAATACCGTACAATACCGGCCGTAATCAGAATTTGGGAATTCGCACTTTTGGATATTGGCCGATCCTGACAGGTATTCACCTTAACAACAAAAATACCGCACAATACCGGCCGTTATCAGAATTTTGGAATTCGCTTTTTTGGATATTGGCCGATTCTGTCAGGTATTCGACGTAAATTATTAGTGATTGACTAATGTGTTAATTTTCATAGTACTGACTATTTATAAATAATGTTTAAAATATGCTAACTTTATTCAAATGATCAATTTTATAGATATATTTTGTCAAATCATTGGATCAAGTTAGCATATTTAAACATTATTTATAAATAGTCAGTACTTAGAAAATTAACGCATTATTCAATCAAGAATAAATGTTTTTTAATCTAAAATATAATTCTTTATATGAAAGATTGTTTTCTATTACTGTGAGCAATTTATTTTTATGCAAAAATGTATAAATTATTCAAGAAAGGAAAAATATTAATTTTTCTTAGGTGCAAAGATTGGAAAAAGCATTTGAAAAATTTTCTTACTTATATTTATCTGAACACATTAAATTCAAATAGTAAAACAAAAATAGTTTATTGAACAGATATTTACACAAATTTTACAAATAGCATTTCCAGTATCCCAGGAATCAGGCGAAGGGATGTATACCAAAATATCACACAAATTAACATTAAAAATAAAATAACACACACAAAACTGGGGTTCCCAGTTACAATACTACAGAATTTGAGTAAGAAAAACCAGTTACATACAACAATTTTAGTGATATCTAGGTTATAGTTATAACAAATAAAACATTTTTCCTTTTGAAAAAATTATCATAAATTTTCAATAATTTAGACAAAATGAGGTAAAGTAAGTACACAACTTTGAATATATAAAAATCAATATATTTGAATCACGTGACTGTGGGTAGCTTCCAGGCTTCATTCCCTCCTCTCCCATAGAAAAGTAATGGTGAACAGCTGCGTTGCTTACAATTGTTCGGTTAAAGCCGGCCAAGGATATTCATTATTCTCGTAAAAGTATTATTTTAAACCTTTTACTTTACGGTATATTCATTTAAGTTTACTTTAGTATATAACTTCCTTTGATTAGGAATGAGTTAAAACGAAAATAGACCCAATCAATTACTCATTCACCTAACATCATCGTTTGTTTACAGTGTAAGATTTAATATTTAGAAAATATAATAACTTTTAATTAATAAAAATTAAGGAAAATTATATTTCTAAGTAGATATTGTACTTTAATGTGGTATACTGGATTAGAATGGTCAACAAACGTAAGATGTACATTTCATGATTGTAGTTCCATCTAAGTTAATCTGTGTCAGAAAACTAAAAATATGTTAATGAAGTCTTTTTTAATTTAGATTAAAGGCACAGTACTTTTATCCTTGTTTAAAAGTACAAACATAGTTTGAATTTTTTTTCAAGGGGGGAATTTTTTTGTGATGATGAGTGACGTCAAGTAATCCAAAACAATGTTCTTAAAATTCAAAGCGAATGGCGATTTTTATTTTAAATTATTGAATTAACTAATTTTTTAAGAACTTTCCGTGTTGGTATTTGAATTTAGATCCTTTTTTACTTGAAAAATGTGGGAATACTCATTGACTGAATGATATAAAATTATATTGTGGAATATTGTTTAAACAAAGAGCATTTCTCTGATCAGTATGAGTATGACCAAATTATGTTGCTTTTCCAATCTTGTGTTGTAAATGTTAATGTTTTGTATTTTTCAATAAATTTTTTTCTCTTTAATTGTTTTGTTTTGTCATTGGTCTTGAATGTATATATATTTTAAGTTGTTTTGCTTAATTGTTAATCAAAGATGAAGGCAGGCCCTATTAAGACTAGGTGCTTTTTAATGAAATAAAAAAAATTCGAACTAAAAAATTCAATTGTAATATCGAAATTAAAAATTCATGATGTAAGTATGTATGATGATGAGTGATTAATATATTTCTAACAAATTAATTTTAAGAATATTTCATTGATTTTTAAATTTATTTGATAAAGTTTGTTTATTGGGTTTGGGGAAGTATTTTAATTGGGTACTCAGCTCAAAAGATAGTTCTTAATATGTTAACCACTTGCATCATTCTTATTTTTTTATATATGCAGTAATGAATGGATTTGATTATCATAGAATCAACAATAAAAATAAGGAAGTACCTTCTTCAAAGTCTTAGTTAAGAGTAATGTATATGAGCTTTTCAAAATTAAATGTATTGAAATTATGCTTTTTTATTTGTATTCTAAACTTCCAGTTAGTTTTTTTTATTTCATTTATGGTTTAGAAGTACTTTCATTTCTAAATTTTAAAATTTCTTTCATTTCTTTTTTTTTATCAAACAGTTGTTTATTTTAATACGCATCGTAATAGTAATGAAATAAGAAACATAACTTATAACTTGCGTTCAAAAAATAATTACCAAATACCCAAAACACGGAAGGAAATTTTTCACAAAAATTATGCTTACTTATCCCCAAAATTTTACAATTTTCTACCTATTCATATTAAAACAGAAATATCTCCATTAAAATTTAAAAAATTATTAAAATTGTTTATTTACTCCATAGATAATATCGAGGATCATTTTTGATTATATTCTCTAGCACTTTATCCCTGAAGCTCACCCAACAGCATGTTCACTTGCCATATTTTTCAGTATCTTTTTTATCTATTCATGTGTATTTTTTTTGTTCTTGTATTTAATTTTCTATGCTACTTTTTTGATAATATTGTGTTTTTTTGTTTTTCATTTTATATAAATTGTATTATTTCACCTGTATGAGGTTATCTCACCTCCTTGGTGACTCAAAAGAAAATGTCTCCCCCTTTTTTGTGTTCTTTTTGTATTTTATTCTTTGTTTAAATTCTAATAAATAAAGTTGTTTTGTTTGTTTAAAAAAAAGAATAAGATTATCAACAAAAAGTAAAAAAAAGTCCTGGACCAAATTGGGATATCGCATATTCTCCGGCTTGTGTGTTTCTTAAAAAATTTGTTTTAAACTGTTCTTACCGAAATACATCGTAAAGCAAAATATGTTAACGCGCAAAGTCTGCGCAGAACATCGGCCCCGCAAAAGAGCGCCAAAACAACGACAGAGGTCACGTGATTGTGGGTCGCTCGGCTTGACATGTTCGAACAGCGGTTTTCTCCACTTGCTCCGTCTAAAAGGATTTCCGGCGCAAGTTCAGAGGTGCGGATGCGCCAAGTTTTTAGCGGTAAAGATGACTAATATGGTAACCCTAACTAATGTTAAGTGAATGATTTGGCTTCTAAATGTGCAGCTAAACAGCCAAAATTCGCCAAGCATCCGCACCTCTGAACTTGCGCCGGATTTCCATCTTCTTTTAATTTCCCCATCTGTTAAACCAGTTGGGCGCAAGTTCAGAGTTGCACCTGCGCCAAGTTTTTAGCGTTAAAGATGACTAATATGGTAACCCTAACTCATGTTAAAAGAGTCATTTGGCTTCTAAATGTGCCGTTAAACAGCCAAAAATCGCCAAGCAGGTGCAACTCTGAACTTGCGCCAACCAGTTGTATACACAGAATGAAACGACCACAGAGTACTAGACAGTCCGTCGCCATAGGCGCTATTGGAAATTGAAAAGTTGGATGAGTGTGGGGCTATTTTGGCGCTGCGATCGCATAACGTCACGAGAGGCGGGACGGAAAAGCCTGATTGGTTGAGAAAAACTTTTTCCTTCTCCTTCGAAAATAGAAGATTGGGTGACAGACAATCACAGGTTTGATCTCTCTGTCAATCATTTAGTTCATCGTGACGCCCTCCAAACCATCCAACTTTTGAATATATCGTTTTGGACCCTCTGTTAGGATTTTTCTCTGTGGAAACGACCATTCTAAATATTGCTCATAATATTTTAAAAAACAGGCATGGGCGGATTAAAAGATGGTCATGCGGGGATTGCCCCGATTGCTTTTAGCCCCAAAACTAGACGTTAAATCCAGGAAAGCCTATTTTGTTAATGCCTCACTGCACATGCGCTGGGAGTTAGATTTCCCAAGCAGTTCTTGGACGTCTTGGCGATCACTTTGACATTCAATGTTTCCATGCTGCCATCTATACTTATTTTTAAAAAGTACATGTTTGGTTAAAAAACTGATATTGAAGATAGATTCTTTTTATTTCTGTAATAATAATTAATTCATAAAATATAACTCAAATTTAAATCAAGCAATTATCACATTAAAGGTTGACTTTAATTTTATTTCTATAAAGAGATAATATAAAAATATTGGAATGTATCACAGAAGGCATTTCATTTTAGTTATTTTTATTAAATAATTATATTATATTATTATTACTTGAGGGATGGGTGGGGGTCAAACCAAGACCCTCTATATACATGGCCATCCAACTCCGGGTGATGACGTCAGACGTGGGTGAAAATTGCCATGTTAACAGCTGTATTCTACTCAATTGAGTTAATCGCGTGGTAAGTGAAACCCTTTAAGACTGTGTTTTCAGAGTGTGTTGAAAATCGGTATTCTGCTGCCTAGGATGACCAAACACGGTTTTAACTGGCTTTCCAAAACTCAATATCGGTAGCCATCTTGTCTGTCCTAACCGAAATAACTAATCTGACTATTATAAGGTAGTTTCAATTATTAAAATATATTTCATGGACCTAAAAACTCTTCAAACAATACAAAAAACTGATTAAAAACTACCTACGTTATTGGTTAAAAATGAAAATATCATTTACTTCATTGTGCTGCCATCTATAATCAAAAAGCTAAATGAAATCACTTCAGGTTATTGTAACTCCAGCAGACTATTTTAAGTACATTAATATAACCTTTAATCTTGTAAAAACACTTTTTTACAATGAAAGAAAAATATTCCATCATAACAAGCAACCCAATGACGAATATTTTAATGAATAAAATATTAATCCACAATCGTAGTAACAGATTTAAGATGGCGGCGAACTGTAGGCTGTGCGCCTGTTTACAGTGCAGGTATACCTACGCAAAGAAAACATAGTTCCTTCGCAAAATAAAGATGTTGTTTCATCTAGATGTTGAATATTAATTTCTAAGAGCTCTTTTTGATGTACAAGAGCTATTGATCTGAAAATAATGTACTTATCTCATGAAAAAGCATTGTAAACTTTGTCCGAGAACACTGTTATTCAACTTACCGGCCAAATTTACCGGATTAAAATTAACACCGAATAAACGTGGTTTTAGGAGGAGTAGAATACGAAAAGTCCCAAAAACAGGGTAAATCGCATGAGAATGTGTTACGACGTTTGTGTAGAATACAGCCGTAAGTCTATGGAGTGACGTCAAAGATGAGTGAAAGTTATGACGTTGCACGGCCGAGTTGGGAGGCCTTTATATAGAGGGTCTTGGTCAAACCCATTTCTTATTTTCCAAGTTATTGTAAATAAATTCCAAATATTCTAATCAAATTACTATTGAAAAACCCCAGAAAAACTTAAAAATGCTGACGATCTCGGTACATTATCGAAGCTTTAATTTTAAATGAAGGAAAATCTGATGCATCTTTTTTAATGGAGTAGCATTAAGTTAAGATAAAAAAAAATAAAACTGATGAACCCATCCAGTTTTTTAACCAAACATGTACTTTTTAAAAAATAAGTATAGATGGGGGCATGGAATCACTGAATGTCAAAGTGATCGCCAAGACGTCCAAGAACTGCTTGGGAAGGGAAATCTAACTCCCAGCGCATGTGCAGTGAGGCATTAACAAAATAAGCTTTCCTGGATTTAAGGTCTAGTAGATGCAAATGGCATATTCAGAAATCCCAACCGTTTCAGCAGTGTGAGACAAGTGCGCATGCGTCAGGCCTTGGTTAAGGGTTCAGGGAGGTTGAGGATTGCACATTAGGCCGTGAAGTTTGGCAATTTTTCGCCCGAATGGTGATGTAGGGTTTTATTATTTTAAAAACTATTTAGTCTGATTTATTCTTTACAAACAATCCGGTGCGTTGGCGTTTGGGTTATATGTGTGCTTCTTGCATTTTATTTTGAAAGATCGTTTGATAATTTCTTTTCATCAATTTGGATGATTCAAATTGGTTTAAACATTTAATGGTTAATTTATTCATTTATTTGTGCACAATTAACTTTCTCTCTTATTAGCCCAAACAATACTTAGATTATGAAAATTCTTTAAAATACCTCGTTGACAAATAGTACATAGTTGTTTAAAATATATTCCTTTCATTACTGATAAATATTCGTTATTCTATTTGTCGGGAATAGATGATAATACGGTTGTTATAAAATTTTTAAAGCAATATTTTTGATGAGCCAAAATTTTTCAAAGGATTTGAATTTTTTTATGGAAATTGCTGTAGGAAATGAAAATGAGTCAGGAAAAAAAACGGGTTTATGTGGTTTTTTTTGGTTTAAACCTTTTTTAGAATTTTTTTTCAGCATAAGTTATTTTAGGAGTGATGTGTGAAATTGAGTTGTAAATTAAGACATTTACTTCAGGGGTTGTTTATAATTGATAAATGATTTGTATATTTCAATTAATTTCAATAGTTAATTAATATTAAATTATTTTGTTTTAAAAATAATTTTTGTTTTTAAAATATTCCAATTTGAATAGCTAATATTATTGTAGTGAATAAAAATCAGTGTTAATTTATCTTGTATAAATGGTTGAAATAATCAAATTATTTATCTTAATTATGTATGGATTAATTTATAAACTTCAGAAATTTCTTTAGAAAGGAAATTTTATTTTTTAAATAAGTAAAAAGTGAAATGTAAACAAATAATGTTAATTGAAATTGGATAATTGATTGAGATAATTAATTCGATTAATTATTAAATGATAAAATATTCAAATTAATTATCTTAATTATATGGATTAATTTATGAACTTAAGAAATTTCTTTAGAAAGAGAAAATAACATTTTTTTAATGAATAAAAGTGAAATGTAAGCAACTAATGAAAATTGAAATTGGATAAATGATTGAGATAATTAATCCGATTAAGGAAATCAACGGTTTTTATAAATTTAGTAAAAAAACCAACTGGTTTTTATGACTGACAAGTAAGACAAATTGTTTTTATCAATTAATTAAAATTCAAGCCATCTTTTATCAGTGAAAAACAGATAACTTTTGTGTATCTTTAGTTACTCTTTGAAATAATGTTTCATTTTAAAGAAATTTTAATAAATAAACTATCTCTTGCAACATATAAAAGTTTAACTTAAGCATTTAAGGTTAAGTTTAGAGAGAATTCAATAAATAAAACCATTTAATTGAAATATTTCTGATTTTTAGTCACTTTAAAATATAACAGATCGAAAGAAAAGAACGAAGAACGAACTGGCAAAAAACAGCTGGCTGTGGCGCTATTTTTTTCTCTCGTGCTCACGAAAAATGTATCGCCAAATCGAGCCGATGTGTAGCAACCTCGATTCTCAACGCATGCGCACTTGTATCGCACTACCGAGACGGTTGGGATTTCTGAATATGCCCCCAAATGCCCCGATTGCTGTGAGCAATCGGGGCATTTTAACCTTCCGTGCCGGCACGTTTGGTCGCTTGTTATAGTATCGGAGGCTGTCACTCCAGTGATCGTAAGTTGGGTGCGCGGGTGCGGTGTGCTAGCCACCTGGGTGCACAGAGCATTTTCACACATCCCAACGGTTTGGTCTTGACGAGCATAGTGCGCATGCGTGTGAACTTATTTTAGCTGTTTTTTTTAGAAATTTTAGTAAAACAATAAATCGGGGACAGAACCCGCGACCTACCGCATGCTGAGCACGCGCTCTACCACTGCACCAGCGGGGATTCATTAATGTTAGAAATTATCTAAAGAAGATCCATTTTTTCTCCCCGAGCATGCGCAATAAGCTCGTCAGGACCCAACCGTTGGGATGTGTGAATATGCGTGCACAGAGTAGCTGGGCGGATAGTTTATGAAATGTGGCTGGCAATGCTGCAACAGTTTTAGTTTAGATCAAGGCTCAACTGGATCCTGCGCGCTGTGGGGTGCGCGTGGGGAACAGGCTATAACACTTGCTTCAAAAGTTGGGACCTGAGAATCGGTTCGAAAACCGTCGGCACTCAGCGCCTCCCTGTGGTGGAAGCGAGAATTAAAAGTAGTTTCGTTTTTTATCTCCGTGCTGCGTCTGCTTTGGAAAATGAGGCTTGAAAGTTTTCTTATCAGAGGGCATTTTTTCTCTCAAAATAAATATAACAGAACCATTTTTAGATAGAATCGGATTTAAATTATGAGTTAAAACGATTACAATTTCACTGAAATTGTTTAATTATATTAAAATATTTTAACCTATTCAATTAAAAATATGAAATTTTTTATTTTCAAATGTGTAAATAATATTTTTAAAACCTATTAGAGCGCATTATCATAACAGTTTACATTCATCATTGCTATTTTTTGTATTTTAACTATTTTTGTTAAATAAATGTTTTTAAAATTATCGGAAATATAAGTAATTTTATTCTTAGATAAGATATTAATTTTTTATAAAAATAAATCCTGAAAAGAGCTAATTTAGGATATATTTTACCTTTAACAAGATCGAAACGAGTGTTCGTGTTTTTAGTCTCACAGGCAATAAGGATTTAACCTCATTTAATAACTATTTGAGTGTTTCTGAAAGACATTAACTTCATACACAACTGAAAGTTTTAGAACCGTAAAATTATATTTTATAGTTAAATATTGAAAGAAAATTAAAATAATGACTATAAATCTCAAGATAGGAGGTACTCTGTGAAATAAAATTTTATTGAATCTTATATACACATAACAGACATTATGTAATGAAAAAAGGACTATTTCACACACTGAAATGTGTTTCAAACATTTTAGTATAACTTTTAATTTTTCTTAAACATGTTCAAGTTTTATACATTTTTAAAAATAAGATAACAAAATAACAATGTTTTTAAATAAAACGGTTCAAAAATAAATTTTTATAAATGTGTTAAAAACAGGGTAAGCTTTTTTAAGGAAATTAATTGTTAAACAGTCTTAATCAACGGTCATAACAGTCTAAAGAAGTTCATAGAAACATTTCACACCTTCATTCACACTAAAAGGGAAAAGCTTCTTGTAAATAATTAATGATGCCGGAATTAGATTTTTCTGCATATTTTAACCTTTTATTTAGTGCAGACACCTGTGCTCGAGATTTGAAAATATGGGTATTCAGCTTAAAAAATTTGTTACTTTGGGCTAAGGGGTCTCAAAACTGAAAAAGCAAATTCTTTTTAATATAAAAAGCATTTATTTTCAAATTTAAATTTAGAAAATAGATAATTATCAGGCCCAAAGTTATATATTTGCACAGGGGGAGGAGACTTGGAATTCCCTCTAAGCCCTTTTATGCGTGTTTACATGTTTAACGTTCCTGTTTTATATTTTTGTAATATAATCGAGCCCTGTATATGCCCATGAGTAGGTTCAATGTACTTTCTAATGGGTAGAATTTGCATCTTAATAAACTTAATATAAAACAAGATTTGAAAAATAGAGCTCCAAGAACTTAAAAAGGGTCTTGGGGTCTCCCAGAAAATTTTTGCAAATTTTATCCTAAAAATCAAGGTTTTAGCTTATTTTTGAACACTTCGTCTGCATTTCTTTTTCGGTAAAAAAAATCAGAAATTTATGGAAAAATCAGAATAAGTGAAAATTCTAAGAAAGCTGAAAAAGTCGGAAAATCCGATAAAAATTGGAAAAATTTCTCTTGCCTGATAATATAAATATACTCAATAAAAATAAAGTACTGTTTAAATCTTTGAGACTGTGATCTACATTGTAAAGACTAATTCATTCCCACCACACAAGCCTGTAATCACTAGAAGAGTATTTTGAATTGACTATAACCAAATAGCAAGGATTCTTTTTAGAAAGATCAAACACCTTATTTAAGATATAATGCTATAAGATCATTTATATCTAATGTGATGGAACCCAAATATTTAGAAGTGAACAGGGCTAGATTTTCAGAAATTTCTGTAAAATAAAAAGTTGAAAATTGTAATAAAATGCTATAAAAACTATATGGAGGGAAAAAATCCACTAAAATATTATTAGTTCTTATTTAAATCCAGCGGTTCTATACTGCTCATAGATAAATTGCTTTCAATCATAAGGCTGACAGAGATGTGTCAAAAGGAAACTCATGATATGAAATCTTTTCCCTCTTCCTATCTGATTTACAAAACGGCACACAACAATACGGCATGGTGAAGGAAGTCCCTGCTTTCAATTTACAAAAAAAACATCATCGAAAGAATGAAAATTTTAATAGAAATTACAAAAACAATCAACTGTTCTAACTGAAACCAATAGTAAATATGAGTAAATAACAGTCGGGACTCAGCGACATCTAGCGGCGAGAATTTTCTCTAGCGAGGGAACCTATTTGCTATTGTTCTCGATTGAAATGTTACAGCCTGGTATGCAAGAGAGAGCGCTGCCAGATCCAGTCTAGCCTTGGTTTAGATATTTTTGTGCTAGCGTTCACTTCCGTTCTCCGGAGGATATTATTCTGAGTGACAGCGTAATGTGTTTAATTTCTTAGTGTACACATTTGCTGCAGAAGATAATTTCTCACTTGCATCAAAATGTCTCGGTCCTTAATCCCAAGCCAACAAAAACTGGCCGAGAAACTAACGATTCTGAACGATCGCGGCCTGGGCATATTAACTCGAATCTACAACATTAAAAAAGTGAGTGTTTGACAGATACGAGATCATTGTTTACTAAGTTTTTATTTTGTGTTTTGAATGGTCAAAACCTTCGCATGTTACTCTTGTGTGTGTTGCGGATATATGTTCAGATGTTTATTCATTTTCTATGATCTCCGGTTTACTTAGTGTGATTATCTTTTGGGTTGGTCCTTGCATGATTCATGGTTTTTCAGTCTGATTTCATCGCTTGATGATCAGACGATGTTTCATCATGCTTCAAAAATTACTGAAATAGTAAAAACAAAAAATGTCAGGTTTTTTCCGTCATGTTATTGATTGTTATTATTTATGTTTTCCTTTTGTCCATCTCTTTAACTAACTTCATGGTACCAAATTTTTTATTAGCTATTAGAAATCAGGTAATCTCTAAAAGTTTGACTGTTATTGAATGTAGAAAATTTATAATGAATTGATTTAAAAAGTGAACTATAGATAGTGTTTTAAATCATTATAACAATTGGGCAATTCTCAGCAAATAGACTATTTTGATGCGAGTGATGGATATTTTAATTTGGAATAGTTTAATATTGTTAACCAAATATATCAGCAGTTTTCTTGAAAAATAAAATTGGCACAGCTTCGATAAGAGTCGACCAGCCGCCATGTTTACCCACAGTTCAAATTAGATCTATGTTGTTGTGTGTCATCATTTGAGCTGTGGGTAAACATGGCGGCTGGTCGACTTTTATCGAAGCTGTGCCATAAAATTTTCTAGTTTTCAATGGGGGTGCAGTTAGTCATTTTCGAGAAAGGCCTCTTATGTATCATTGTGTAAAGGACAATTTCATGCAACCAGGGGTGCAGAAAATGTTCCAGATCCCAATATTTACCCAGAACTCCATATTATTTTCATTGAATTTCCCAAAAAATGTCCCTTTAAAGACAAAAACATTGTTGTGATAGAAAAAAAACAAGATTTTTTCAGAAAACCACCACTCCCATTTCATAGTTATGTTGTTTTTCTGCATAATCAGTCAAAACAGAAGGAAAAGCCAACTATTCAATGGAAACTCGTTTTTTCGGCGTAGATCCGTAGTTTTCTGCTGTAAATCCGTAGTTTTTACCTAAATTCTGTAAGATTTAGTCGACATGATATTGTTAGCAGCCAAAATACTTTATACTGTTGACTGTGCCGCATATTCAAAAACGTTATCAAATCCCATTGACTTTTCTATTGATGTACCGCTGAATTAGACGGCCACTGAACGGTTGACGGTATAATACGTAAGTACCGTTTTTTCATAATAAACTTGTGCTAAAATTCCCCCCGAACATTGTTCGGGCGTTCGTACATATTCTGCACCCCTGCATGCAACTCATGTTATCATTTCGACACTTTCTCACTAGAAACAACACTTTTTTTAATCACAATTTTAAAAAAAGCAAGAATTGTGCTATGGCTAACAATAGATGAAGGGAATAAGCAGTGCAATTGATGGTCTTAGAAAGTACATAAACATAGTTACATAGTAGGGTAACAGTTATTTGTATATACAGAAGATTAAAAGCCAGGTGGCAGAAAAACGTTTGATACTTTTGTGTTTGCTCCATTTCTATTCCTGTTATGTTTAATAATAAAAGTTGGTGCATCATATTGTATGATGTGTGAAATGTGCTGATATTGTATTTAAACAATTTTTCCACCTTTTTTAATAGGCATGTGGTGACATCAAGTCAAAGCCAACCTTTTTGTCAGACAAGAGCTTAGAATCTGCCATCAAATATGTGGTTCGTCGCTTCCCAAACATTGATACCAGAGGCAACAATGTATGTTCTGTATTGCAATATTGAATCCTTTTAGCATCTTTTCTAAAAACCGATAAAATGAACTTACCCGTATACATGACCCGCGAAGGATAAAGTCTAGTTGATGGGTACGGGTTGGCGATAGATGACGTAGTCAGAGATATACTGCCAAGTCTAGCGATCGCGATGGGAATAACGAACGCAGTGCGCGATTCATCCAAAATGACGGAAGAATGCGCTCTTGTATCCTGCGTTGCATTGTAACCTTCTGAAATGGCCAATTGAAGAGTGATGACACAAATGACTCGGAAAACAAATCAGCTATCATGTTGTGCGCAGGGATCTAAAAATCGTTTCATTCGATTCCTGAGGCCTGATTCTAGGATTCGATTCCAACCTGAAATCGATTCCTTAGGGCCAGTATCGAAAAAGTAGGAAGGATAATTAGTAATTTTTATTAATTTAATTAATAACAAGAAAAATACGGATATTATAATAGATAATGATATATTATAATATATAATATAAAAATATAATAATAATAAATAATAAAAATATAATAATAATATATAATAATAAATAATAAAAATATAATAATAATATATAATAAAAAATTATAAAAATGTATAATAATAATAAAAATATAATGATAATAATATATAATAATAAAAATGTATACTAATAATGTAACATATTTATTAATAATTATCTGTATTAATTAGAAGATTAAGCACGATTCTTAAGATTCAATTCCTGCTGGAATCGATCCCTTTAAGGGTTCGATTCCTTGGTATCGAATCCGTGGCATTCGAATTAATTCCTTCAGAAAATATTAAGAACCGAGTTGTGTGTGTGCGCACTGACTGTTGAATATGCGCGGATTTCAAATATTATGTCTTTCTGCACATTTTCAATTTTCAAAACAGTTCTTGTGTTTTGGAAGCCGTATGATGTGTGGATTTGAGTACAGGAATATGGTATGTTATTTATGTTTTTTATTACTAAAATGCATGAGTGAAGAGTTATTTAGTTGATTTAGGATGTTTGTATAAGTATCTTACTATATTTTGATGAGAGTACTTTTCAATGTTGATGGTTGATGAATGACAAAATGGCGGATCGGAATCCGATAGCGGATATTCGCCGGAACTTTAATATTCAGTATGGCGTATTGAAATACATGTGTATTTACGTGGATCTTATACAGGGTAATTAATCTTTGAAATTATATGCCATTGCTTAATTTATCGGATGAGAAAGACGACGTCATAACTATATTATTATTGCATCATAGTATTTAAGTCTTAAAAATTCTTCAATCAAGTGATAAATACTTAAAATTGTGTTATAATATGTTTAAATTGTTTCCTTATTAAGTTTAAGTAGTTAAGACTAAGTTTTTAGCTTTCCGCAACTTGGAATTTGGCAACTTTTGCTTTTGGCGCCAAAAAAACTTAGCGCCAAAAAATGCGCCAAGGCGTACCCATGAAATGGGATTTTACCACACCAAACAGACTTTTTTTAATGAATTTGTCTTGTTTTTCGCCAAATACATCCTCTTTCTATTTATGCAACAACTGCAAGGAGATATTATCAGATCTTGAGAATCCGTGTATCAGTATTATGCTAAGATTTACTTACATTTTTAAAGGAGACATGTTTTATTAAATACACTCATTGCCATAAAAAATAGCGCACTAAGAAGGAAAAGGGATATCAAAGCTAAATTTATTTCCATGATTACCATAGTATGAAGGTTAGTTGATTACAAATTCAGCCTTCCTCGATGTTAGGGGGACGAGAAGATCAGTAAAAAGTGTTGACTCCATAGGTGTCCATAACCGCCGCCTCAGGTCATGATATTGAGTGAGAGAGGCTCTAAATGGGCTTTTGGGGATTGGAGGACCATGCTTGTCCCATGTAGTCAAATTTCATCTGGTGAACCAGCGGAAGTTTTCCTCAAGACCGGACTTTATTTTGTGAGCATTGGTTCTAGAGAATGTAAAAGCTGGGGTGAAAATGCAACATAGAGGGGTAAGAAGAAAGCTTGGACATTGCATGCAACATGTGTTTGTGTATTTTTCTCTTGAAACTTTTCCGCAGGTCAATCCTGAAGGTAAGGACGGACAACAGCTACAAAATCTCAATGGTGCACGTCTGGTTAGTAAATGTACTGGTAAATCATACTCAGGAATTGCAGAAATGGAATTCAATGCACCACCACTCCATTACCTGGAATCGCTACTCCGTGTGATGATTAATAATCATGAAAACAAATTTAGCTTTGATATCCCTTTTTCTTCTTGGTGTGCTATTTTTTATGGCAATTAGTGTAAAAAGGCCATTTAAGAAAGGAATGTGTCATTATGTAAGAAAGAAATATGTAAATTATTGCAGAAAATGTTTTGTATAAAATTTAAGTTCGCAGGAAGGTTTTTTTATTTTATATGAGTATGGAAATGAACTTGAAAATTTGCAAACCTTGTCTTTTTTGAGACCTGAAAAAGTGCTATTTTCACATGCTAATATCTCCGTGAATATTCCCGATATTTTAATGAAACTTTTTTCAGTGATTTCTTCATAACGTTGGCAACAATACTCTCACTGAGGTTTTCGCTCTATCTCCTTTAGTTTTTTAACTAATTTTTTAAACTTTTTTTTTTCGCCGCTAGGGGTGATGTAAGCCATCTCAATGGAATCTTCAGGGTCACTTACCTAGCGGCACTGAGCTATAAAACAAACTATAGTGACAACCTCCGATACTATAGCAAGCGACCAAACTTGCCAGCGCAGAAGGTTAAATTGCCCTGATTGCTCGCAGCAATCGGGGCATTTGGGGCTAGAAGCAATCGGGGCAATCCTCGCATGACCATCTTTTAATTCGACCATACCTGTTTTTTAAAATATTATGAGCGAAATTTAGAATGGTCGTTTCATTCTGTGTATGACTTATGACCTGTATAGGGGGTCCATGGAGGACCAAGCACTGCGACCTGAGGTCTATTGTACTATCCCCTGGAAGTAAATCCCTGCTTCTTATTAAAAGAGACCAGTGGCTGAAGCAAAATTCAGTAATGACCTTACAGGAACGTTCTGGAGCTCCCAAGGCTCAAGCAATTGACTCCCTAGGTGCTCAAATTCATTCTGTGTATAAAACTGGTTTAACAGATGGGGAAAATTAAAAGAAGATGGAAATCCTTTCCGTGGTGTGATGCGGTTTCAGCAAGCTCACTAGTCACTCCAGTTTGTTTTATAGCTCAGTGCCTAGCGGTAGACCTTGCTTCCGTGACCCTAGGACACATTGGTTCCAAATAAAAGCTTTGAAACTTTGATACTTTTGAAACACCCTGTATATATTTTTAAACCTTTTCTATACTTTAGATTTTTCTGCTTAAAAAATTCAAAAAATTAATTCTGTATTGAGTTTACTTAACAAATTTTTTTCTTGGAGAAATCGTGCATTATTAAGCACATTTAATAATTTTTTTTATTTTAAGGTGTTGGTCAGTTTTTTTGCTTAAAAATTTATTGTATGAATTATTCATAATCTATGTATTTTATTTTTTAGAGTCAATTGAATGCTGTGTTTGGCATTCGTTCAGAAATAATGAAATCATTGTCTCTCTATTATTATACTTTTGTTGATTTATTAGATTTCAAGGTAAGTTTAAATCTTCGCAAATTGCATGTTTATTTTACTTAACCCCAATGAATGTGCTCTACTTCTTGTTACACTCGAAAATGAGCTTAGCCTCTCAGGCTTCGCTTACATTTTCCTTCTCAACAGTCTATACAATCATAATTTTAAATGATAACTTATTGATCATATATAAAGATATTTTAAAAAGTTTTTTAACTTTTATATTTAGCATAATATTAAAAAAGTGATGATGCAAATTTTGGCTTGTAAAAATCATAAATAAGATAAAATTAATTTTGAAGTTTTAGAGATAATTAAATTTTACATTTTGTATGGTGTTGTACAGATTTATATGGTTATGGCAGAATTCATAAGTTTGATGTGTTCAAATGTTGCATGGTTTCTCTAATGCTTCAAATGAAAAATTATTTTATCTCGAAGTCTACATTCTTGATATTGCATGGAGATATTGAAGGTAATTTTAAGTGAAGCTACACTGTGATTGGCCTGTTAATGTTTAAAAGTATTTTTTCTGTGTGAATGTATAATTCAGTGTCAGAGCTTCATAGTTAAATTATTATGTTTGTAAAGTTTTAAAATTCATTGCTGTGCCTGTAAATGTGTGCCTTATGGATCATTTCAAAATGAAAATTTAAACATTATTTTAAATCAGTTTTTGTAATGAACCAGTGTATTAAATTCTTAAAATATCATCAAAGTAGATTAAAATAATCCTACATCCATTACTTGTCTATGATGACTTATAAAATCTTTTAACTTTTTGAAACTGAAATTTCGTCTCCTGGTGAATTTTTCATTGGAGTTTATGTTTTTAGGATCATGTCTGTGAACTATTAACCACCATGGATGCTTGTCAATTAGAATTAGATTTAGTAAGTAGACATTGAATATATGTTTTAAGAGGGATTTTCAAATTTTAACAAACTTCAAAAAGACTAAAAATCATTCTTTTTAGACTACAAGTTTTGATTTGACGAAGAACTATCTAGACCTCATTGTGACGTACATGTCCCTGATGATACTTTTATCACGTGTGGAGGATAGAAAATCAGTGTTAGGGTTGTTTACTGCTGCTTGTGAAATGACTCATGGTCATAAGTGAGTACCAAAATTTTAAGTATGTTTTATGTAAGGATTGTATTTACATTGTAGAACCATTTGCATGGTTAAACTATCCTGATTAAATTATTGTTTTATTTCAGGGATACTAGTTTTCCAAGGTTGGGGCAGTTGATTATAGACTTTGATCCTCCATTAAAAAAATTGTCAGAAGAGTTTATCCCTCACTCTAAACTTTTATTCCAAGCTCTGATGTCCTTGAAAAAAGTATTTCCAAGAAGAAATCTCACTGTGGAAGATTGGCGTAAAAGTCAGATGCTTAGTTTAGTTGCAAGCCCTTCACAAATGCTTAATCCAGCACAAACTGAAACAGTAATTTATTTTTTCTATGCATCTATCTCAGGAGTTTCCAACTAGCATCCTCCCATGTCATTTTGTGCGGCCCGCAAAGCTCCCTGAAATCCAACCAAAATGTAGCTTCAGAACACTAACATTTTTTTTGAGGAAGACATACCTTTTTTAGTAATGATTAGTAATATTAAAAGTTGTGTAGGGTAAAAAATTTATTTATCCACCAAAGTTTAAAAATAAATCAGTAGTACCTTCATAATATGTAAATAACCTTTGTCCCTCTTTCGCTGGAAAAGTTTCATGTTTAAGACTCCCCAAAAAAATTATCATAGATAAAAAGTAGCCAGCTTACTTTGCGGCCTGCCACTTGAGTGCTTAGGAGTTGGAAACCCTTGATCTATCTTATATGCCTGTGTCAGCTTCACTTTTAAAGCATTTGAACCTGAATTTATATATATATATATATATATATATATATATAAATTCAGGTTCAAATGCTTTAAAAGTGAAGCTGACACAGGCTATATATATATACAGGAACGGACCCTTTATCCGGAAACCCGAAATCCGGAAGGACCCGAAATCCGGCTCGCGTTTAGAATTTGTTTTATTATATTTTGAAGAATTTTTAGTGAGTAAATGCTGCTACGACGCGCAATGGTTGCGCCGCACCTTTTGTGACATCGTCCCCGCGCTTAAACCGCCGTTCCGAAATCAGCTGCTGCCTCGCTATCAGTTCTTGCCGAGACGACCCACGAGTTTTGCCGAGCTTTTGTGACATCGTCTCGGTGCGGAATGGGACGATTCGCCGCGGGCCGAATCGTATCATCCCCGCGCTAAAACAGCCGTTCCAAAATCGGCTGCTGCCTCGCTATCGGTTCTTGCCGCGACGACCCACGAACTTCGCCGGAAGTTTTGCTGGGTCCGTTACGATTGGAACGGACTATGTCGTTTCAGCGGGTATTTTGGTTTTACTAAAGCAGCTGCGTCTTTAATGGCTTTTATTCCGGAACGGACCCGAAATCCGGAAAATTCCGAAACCCGGGATGATGTCGGCCCCGAGCTTGCCGGATAAAGGGTCCCTTACTGTATATATATATATATATATATATATATATATATATATATATAATTTCCTTAATGCATTATGGCATGTTTCTCTTTCATTCCATATGTGACTGTTTTCCATATCATACTATACTGAGAATCTTGAGGAAGAAAAGCAATGGCTGGTTTACTTATTACTCTTTGGTTGAATAACATTGAGGTGGCCTTTGCATTTTTGAGTCAGAATATTGAATATATGGACCATGCTGCTAAATTAGAAAACTTTGCCAAACCGGTCAAATCCGTCTCTGATCTGAAAATATCGCCAAAGAGAAAACAACTTTGCCAACATCAGAATGTCAAAAATACTTAATTGATCAGAGAAATAAATTCAAAAATTAGTTAAACTTATTGAGCCACAGAAATTAAAAAACTATAATACATAATATAAAAAAATAATGATTATTTTGTGTGGTGGACTAAACACTTTTATGTCATTGAAATTGAAATAAAACGATTGTATATTTAGCAGATCTTATTTTCTTTTTATCTCATTTCCAGTTTTGTTTATTTAGTTATTTTAAATGAAACAAAAAATAATGTTTATTTGGTTGGTTCGTTTTTGTGAAATTGGATCTTGCAAAAACTTTCACTCTTCATTGACCTATGACATCACCGACTCTTAATATTGCTGAAGCTAACTTCAGGGACGTTTTCCTATTCTGTGTCTTCCCTTAAGAAAAAGGTTCTTGGATGTTGCTTAACTCCCTCTTATTCTGTAGTAAACTTAAATTCTATAAATCCTTTTAGATGCCATGTGAATATTTGTCTCTCGATACCATGGAACGTTGGATCATATTTGGATTCATCCTCATTCATCAATATCTAAGTCAACCACCCGCACAAGAGCTTTTCCAAAGTGCATTACATGGAGGATGGATACATACACTCTTTCGTGATGAGGTGTTGGAAACGCATGTTTACGTTCAGCATTTTTTCGAGTCTATCAAAGGATACAACAAAAGGGTATCGGAAGTTAAAGAATGCTACAATTATGCTGTTCAAAATGCGTAAGTTTTATTACCCAAGTATTATGTTATTATTTTACATTAGCAGATTGGTTTTTGAATGTGTAATAATTTTTCAATTTGAATTGTTTAACAGGTGTCTTCTTCATAGAGAAAGACGAAAATTTTTGCGGACAGCTCTTAAAGAACTTGCCTTGATTCTCGCTGATCAACCTGGACTGTTAGGACCCAAAGTTTTGTTTGTTTTTATGGGGCTCTCTTTTGCTCGAGACGAGGTGCACTGGCTCCTTCGACATTCTGAAAACTTACCACAACGTAGGGGAAGAACTTCAGCTGATGATTTGGTTGACAGGCAGCTCCCAGAATTACTATTTCACATGGAGGAGCTTAGAGCTTTAATTAGAAAATATAATCAAGTAATTCAGCGTTATTACCTTCAGTACCTGGCTGGATATGACTCTGTGGCTCTGAATAACATGATTCAGAATGTCACTGTTATACCAGAGGAAGATTCCATAATACTCACATCTATGTGCAGCACAATTTCTTCTCTCAGCATAAAACAAGTTGAAGACAATGAAATATTTGATTTTAGAGGCTTGAGGCTTGATTGGTTCCGCTTGCAGGTAAATCAGTAAAAAGTCCTGTTAAATATTGAAATTTGAATCAAACGGTAAATTATTGTATAACAATAAGTTATCTTTTATAGGCTTACAGTAGTGTTGCTAAATATCCATTGAATCTTCATGAACACCGTGAGCTAGCAACATTAATGAACACGATTGTTTTTCACACAAAAGCAGTGGATTACCTTGATGAATTACTAGTAGAAACTTCAGATTTATCCATATTTTGGTATGTAACTTCTCAACATTTTGCGAAACTAAGTCGAAAATTTGCATGAACTCCACCCAGGTCTCTTCGTCAGGGGGACAGGACCTGAGCAGAGGTTATTAGTTGTTGGCTTTTAGCGTGACTTTTGAATTATGCCTGATTTGCTAATTTTCTAATTGTACATTAGATTATTTCATCTTTCTTTTGATTCTCAACATTTTTATACTCTGTTCATTTAGAACTGGCGCCTGAGAGGTAATATATTAGAAGCACTTACTACTGTAATAATCATTGAAACATTTTTCTTCTGCAATGACAATGCAGCCTAAACTGAAGTAGTCAAAATACTGTAACAAAATCGGTAATTGAAATTGTGTGATGAGCGTTATTGAGCGTTTTTGATCCTGTCTCAGGCCCCAATTCTAAATGAACAGACTATAAGTTAGTATAATCTCAAACAACATTTTTAATACAGTATAATCTCAAACAACATTTTTAATACAGTATAATCTCAAACAACATTTTTAATACAGTATCCTCTCAAACAACATTTTTAATACAGTGTAATCTCAAACAACATTTTTAATACAGTATAATCTCAAACAACATTTTTAGTACAGAATAATCTCAAAATCGAAGAGACTTGAAAATAAATTCGATAGTATCAGTTTTCTAGGTAACAAGGTTTTTCCAAATTTATAATTAATTAGAACTTTATTTCAAGGGGAAAATGTTTTTTTAATGGTTTTCAAGATATCAAAGTTTGAGATACCGTACAATTATCTCGTAACAATTTTGGGACTGTGCTTTAAATCATAATTTCATGATTTGTTTTCCTAGTCTGAAAGTTCACTTAAAAAGCTAAATTTTTCTTGGATATTTATTTTGCTTAAGAATTGTAAACTTAACTTGGTGTAATTAAGTTTTTTAATGAAACTAAAACTTTTCTAATACCTGTACGTTTTCTGACTTTTACAGTTTCTACAGCAGCTTATTTGAAGGCTCATTTCACATGTGCCTTGAATTTCCTGCACAAACTAGGTACATCATAGCTTTTCCTCTTCTTTGTTCTCATTTTATGAATTGCACTCATGAAATCTGCCCCGAAGAAAGAATTCATATCGGTGACAGAAGTTTAACGCTAGTCAATGCATTCTTAGATGAAATGGCCAAAGAAGCTAAGGACATTATAACCACAATTTGTGATGAATATTGCATGTTAAGTGATAAGGTATGATAGTAAATTTATTATACCTGCATCTTTCCTTGTTTAGTTATTAGTTTTCAATTTAAAGTTGTACCTATCCTTTTATAGCTTTTACCAAAGCACTGTGCACCATTAATTGCGCAAGTAGTCAATAAAAAAAGGCGTGACAAGAAGAACAAGACCATTACAGAACCTGGAAAACCAGGTTCTGAAAGTTATCGGAAGACTAGGGAAGAGCTTACCACAATGGATAAACTTCACATGGCTCTGACTGAACTTTGCTATGCTATAAATTACAGCAGTACTATAAACGTTTGGGAGCATGCATTTGCGCCACGAGAGTATTTGACACAGCACCTGGAAAGCAGATTTCTTAAGTATGATTTTATTTATAAGCTGTCTTGATTACAGTTTTAGTCTTTCCTGAAATTTTAAGATAATTTTTTCTTTAGATCTCTTGTGAAAATGGTAATGCACAACCCTGAGAACAATGAAATTGCAAAGCCTTCTGAGTTGTTGACCAGTGTCCGCTCCTTTATGAATGTTATGCAAAGCATTGAAAATTACGGTATCAAGCTGATTTCTTTTAAACATAACCATATTCAATCTCTTGAAAACAAAAACCATGATTATGTAATAGCTAATTGTTATGTTTTTTCATTTCTTGTATTTGGATTGTTTGCTTTCACTATGTTTTGTTATAGTATTCCTTTCAGTTATGTGTGAGCCTTTGTAGGCTTTTATGCAAACAAAACGAAGTTAATCAACATAATTTGATATCTTTAACGGCCGTATTCACCGGTAACCTGACCGGCGGTCTGGTCAGGAAACCATGGTTACAGCCTCTGATTGGTGGAAGGAAAATATTGAATTATTTTTCCACCAATCAGAGGCTGTAACCATGATTTCCTGACCTGACCGCCGGTCAGGTTACCGGTGAATACGGCCGTAAGTCATCAACTTAGAAATTTAACTAAATAACCTTTTAAATAAATATTAGTTTACAAATTTGCTTTGAATATGTTGATATATTATCTTTAAATTTGAATGTGTGGTGTCATCTTTTCATTTGACTAAAACTATGTAATGAGCTATAAATAAGTTTTAATTAAAGCCATATGTTATTCAATTATTGAATATACTGCTCATTCCTATGTATATTGTAGAAATATTTTTAGAGAGGGGTTTCCTAACTGTGGATTATATTTTTAGGCTGTAGTCAGTGTGGATTCTGTGAAAACATAAATAATACATATTTTTCTTTTTTTCCAGTCCACATAGACATAACAAGGGTTTTTAATAATGTGCTTCTACAAGAGACTCAACCTCTAGACTCCCATGGAGATAAAACGGTCTCCAGTCTGTATACTAACTGGTTTGTATGAATGTTTCTGAAGAGTACATAATTTTAACAATTTATAATATTTTAGTGCACTGTACATATTCATTTCCTAAAACATAAATAATAAGGTGACCTTTATTTTTAAAAGTCAGAATTTTTTGGGTGTACTCCCTGTTTATTTTCTTTTTGCTGTAAAAAATATACTTCCAATATTAAACATTAACTTGTGCTACATCACGATTGAAGTTTGTATGCTATAGTGTCAGACTAAACCAATTATCTCACTCATTACCAAAAGAACAGGGTCAGAGCTTCAACTAAAAGAGCTGTAAAGAATTAATGTAATTTCTTCAACCTTTGGAAGTTTCATTCCTAGTACTTCCAGAAATGATCATGTACCAGCTCTTATATTGGAGCTGGAACTCAGTCTTTTTGGTAGTGAGCAAGGGCATTGGTTTAGCTTAGAAGTACTATAACAAAGAAAACTTCAACTTTAATGTGGCGCATGTGAATAGGGATCCATAAATGATGTCGCTTTTTTTTTGCCCATTTTTGACCCCCTCCCCCCCCTTTGTCACAAACTGTCACATTTCCCCATACCCCTCCCCTTCTGTCACATGTCACGCTCTTAGACCAACAATTTGTCTGATATACTAATTTGAAAGTGCCCGGAACTAAGATTTTTTTCATTGATTTTCAGTTGCAGGATGTGATGTCACAACTTTTAACCCCCCTCCCTCCCCCTTGTCACAAATTGATTAACCCCCTCCCCCTATGAGCGTGACGTCATTTATGGATGGCCCCATATTAAAATATCCGAAAAATTTTCACTCACTTTCATTTCATAGTAAAAGGGAAAAATTTAAGGGGCCCCCAAAAATTCTGACTTTTAAAGGTTCTTATTATATTAAGAGCCACTCTAATAAACAAGTTAAGAAAAAGAAAAATGAATTATTTTCTTTAATTTTGTATTGATTAATATAAACATATTTAAATAAATGGAATTCAGAAGTAAGATGTAAGATATACTTTATCCTCGCTTTGCGGCGGAGATAACATTGCGGAAGGCTGAAAACCGGGTTTGACCTTTGTTTTCACCGCTTAGCCAAGGCTGACAGACTATAGTTAAACTGCCTGAAAGAGAACACCCTTACAAGTTGTAAAAATAAAGGGAAATTGAAATGGTCTAAGATTTTTATTCTAGAACACAAATACTCAACTTGCTATTCTTGGTGTTAAGTTTCAATTGATTTGGTATGAAGTTAATCCTACTGCAATTATTAAATATTATATGTTGTAGGTATCTTGAAGTGTTGCTAAGAAGGGTGAGCGCTGGTCATATAACATTCTCCAGAAACCAAAGAGCCTTCGTAACACTTTCTGTTGATGGGCAGCTTCCATTTAGTGCTGAGGAATTTAGCGATATCAATGAACTCCGTGCCTTAGCTGAATTAATTGGTCCCTATGGGATGAAATATTTGAATGATTCATTATGTTGGCACATCGCAAGTCAAGTAACTGAGTTGAAGGTGAATTGAAATTTTTTACTTTTTACGATTCCAAAGTTGTTAACCCTCCGTCGGTCGCAATGTTAAACTGACGTGTTCTGTCGCAATGTTCCAAAACGCACAATCGAAAGAATCGCAATTTTCTACCTTTTAATATCAATGATAATCTTAAAAACAATAAATTCATAGTATTAATCACACATAAAAATTTGATATTTGTTTTAAATAATTAAGAACAAAAATTAAAAATAGCCTAAAATTAAACTTACACATCAGCGAGATAAATAATTCAATATCTCAGACAAAAAATATACTTAATGACGTGAAACCTGAGGGATATTAATTCTAAACCAGGGGTCGGCAACTGGCGGACCGCGGTCCGCATCCGGACCGCGTGAGGTTATTTTCCGGACCGTCAAAACGTTTTGAAAATCATAAGTATGTATTTTTACACTACAAAAATTAGTTCAACCCGCTTTTAAGGGTCAAATTTCCAAAAATTTCCTGGGGGAAACCCCCAGACCCCCATTTTTCATGTAAAAACTTCTAATAATATTAAATATAACAACATAATAAAACAAATGCGTACTCAAATTACATCTTTGTAAAAATAGATATGTGTATTTGAAGAAAATAATTTAAAGTAGTAATAGTAACCTATTTTTTCTCCGGACCTCGATGAAAATTTTCTAAGTTATTTGGACCCCAAGTAAAATTACTTGCCGACCCCTGTTCTAAACTATTGTTTTTGAACTGGTGTCCAGATAATAACCATTCACAAACAAAAATTTTACAGGTAATACTTGCAGGTCCTAGGCTGGGCAAATTGACTGCTGACTGTCCCTGTACTGTAGCTATTGTAAAATAACCCCAAAAAACATTATTTTAGCTGTGAACTTGCAGGTAGTAAACGTAGATTTGCATATTGATCAACATTGTTTTTGGCGAGGTAAGTTTATAAGGTACGATTTTGTAGGTGTATGTTCAACCACAATAAACATAAAATAATTAGAAAAATTACATACATATTAAGAAAAATTTAATAATATTGATGCGTAAAATTAATAAAAAAGCATCAGAGATTACAAAAAATAATATTAAGTACCTTAAAGATGGTAAACAATATCAAGCGCAATGTGTCAAATAGTAAAATTGTGATGAAAACCAGACTAAACAAAGTTTGCTAATTTAATGAATTGGTTGGTGCCATACATCCGGTAAAGATAGGAGACTACCATAAATTTCAGCTTCTACCTCCCATAATAACGGAAAGGCGAACGGTAAGGTATGAGGTGTGCGAAAAAGTACAGTTGCGACCGATGGAGGGTTAATTTTTACCTAATTAAGAAGAGTAGGTTATTAATTTGACTTATGTGGAAGTTAAATCTTTTGATTATGCCTTTGTTATGTTCTATTAAACTTATTTGGGTGAGGTTACTTTTGTAAATAATATTTCCAAATGTGGCCTTTCTAAGTAATTCACCTTATAGTAGCAAACTATGGAATTGTAATTTTCAGAAGGGTGCATAGAGAAACAGTTGTCAAAAGTTAAGTTTATCCCTCAGGGATGAGATTTTTCAGACTTTTTAATACTTTTCAACAAAAATTTAAGAACAAATCGGCTTATTAACTGGAATTTTCAACTAAAAATTACATATTTTGTGAATGCTCTTGGTTTATGAGGATTTTCCCGATGGTAAATTTTCATATCTGAGGCAGCTAAATAAGTTTATTTGGTTTGGTTTACTATCTTCTAGCTGATTCTTGCAGTTTTCAGACTTTTTTTGCTTTTTCGTCAATCTCATCCCTGATCTTAACTCAAAAATCCAGGCTTTGAGAGAGATGACATTGCTTGTATAAGCCAATGGAATTTTATCAGTTTATTTTTAAAATAAATGCATGCTTCTTTTGCTCATAATTTTCTACTTGCCACAACCTGCTTTGTTAGTTTACCCATAATATAATAACCAGTAGCAGAGAAGAAAGTTTTTCAGCAAAACACTCACAATAAATTAAAATATATTGTTGACATTAAAATCACAGATGATGCCAAACACGAGCTAATTAAAATGGAAACAGTGCAGGTTTAAATTTTAAAAAAGTTGAACAATGACTAAAACAACAATTACTATCACAATTATTTTTCTTTAACCTTTTTTTCCTGGCTTGCCCAAATTTCATTTGCATTTAATGTAATCTTGGCCAATCTAGGACTGAAATGGTAGGCAATTTGTTTTTGAATTGCTTCTTATATTTGGTTTTACATTTTATTTGTTCTTTTTAGAAATTAGTCCTTATCAATAAAGATATCCTGATGGCCTTGCGATCAAACTTTGACAAACCAGAGGAGATGAAGGAATTACTTCGTCGACTTCAAAGTATGTAAATTTTTTATTGAACTCTGATAGTTCCTCTATCTTGGATATTAAGAGAATATTTCTTCTTATGTGATAATGAATTAATGGTATCAAACTGATTAAGATTAATAAAAATTTTATACTAATTTTTAAACTTGAAAAGTTTAAAAGTTAAGTTATAATAAGAGATAAAAGTTGTAATATCTAAATATATATAATCAGATAATGGCTTTAAGAAGTTCTGGGAAAGCCTGTAACATCAGAAAATTAATTTTTAACTTGGAAATATTAAGGAAAACGTTGGACCTACTTGTAAAAGATGTGAGGTAAAAATATGTTAAGTCTAAATTCCTTTCACTTAGGTTTTTAACTTTTGATACCCTAATTACATTTTGAAGTCCAAAATTCACTTCAGTCAATTATTAAGGGCTGAATTATTGTAGTTGCTGTTTTCCAAAAGAAATAAACTTATTTTATCTTAAAAGTACTTTTTTTATCTGGTTTCTCTTGATCTGTACATTACTGTTAGTGTAATCTTAAAGAGCAAAAATTTCTCACTTATATTATTTATTTTAAAGAACGGCACATAAAATCCTCTACTGTATAGAGTAACCTTAAATTCATACTATACCATTATTAGGGGCAAATCTGTGGGGTTTTTCAGCTATTTCTTCACTCATTTTACTATGTGTTACCTAACTTTCTAACTTGTATTTTACTTTATATTTCTACTGAATTTATAATTCATTTCCTTTCCCTTGTTTGCTCACTATAAGGACCAAAAATGGCACAAAGTAGGTTCTGAATATTTACCTTATTCTTTTCCATAATTTCATCAAATTAATATCTGTTTAATATTTATGTAATTTTTTATCTTTTAATGTTCTTGTGCTTACTTCCAGGTGTTGACAATGTACTACAGCGTTTCACGATTATTGGTGTAATAATTTGTTTTCGTGGTTTAGCTGAAGAGGCCTTAAATGATGTAAGAATAAAATTAGATACACTTATTATATTAAACTGTTTTGGTTGCATTTTTTATTGAATACCTTTTCTGTTTAGGTTCTGACTGATCGTATACCTTTTCTACTCAGTTCCATAATTGATTTTAAGCACCATGTGCCAAATGGAGACTCGATGGTTAGTATGTGAATTATTTTTTATTAATAATCTGATTCTAAAATATTGTTGCTATCAAAACAAAAAAAACCTGAAGAACTGTGTTTTTTCAGATTGTTAGTGAAATAGCTTCAGCTGCTGGACTTAGATGTAGAATTGATCCAGCATTAGTAGCTGCCTTGCGTTCTCAGAAAAGTGGTAAATATATCTAATTTTGACCAGGTTTTTTTTTCAAAGTTAACGTTCGATTACTAGTAGAATAACCAACTCGAAGGATCACATAGGCTGATGTTATACTTTTGTACAAGCATCAAAAAGGGAGGCCACAACTGCTTCCTTTTTTGTACTTCCTGCCCTCAGATTGCAGCGACTTGCTTATTGTAAAAATCTAGCAACAGTCATATTGCTGACTTCACCAGATAACCTCGTAATTTTGATTTAGAAAATCTACAGCATGAGATGATATTTTGAGTTTATGCCAACGAATAGTGCAAATGACAAATTGGTAGGTTCGTATGAAGTAGTAAAATTGACTATTGACAACAAAAAAGAGGATTCTTGCAGTTTCTCTGAGAGCATCATGTGAGGAGAAACCCTTTTAGTTTCTGTTCCTTTTTTCCGTTTTACTTTCAATGTTATCAAAATAAAAATCAATTTCATTACTTTGTGGAAAATATTCCAACAACACCTGCTGAGTTGACCTAGCTGAGCAGAACCAGTGGCAAACTTCCCTTTTTTTCTCAATGTTAATGGCATGTAGCATTTAAGTAAATTAAAAAAATACAAAAATGGTCTCCTTGTGATCCTTTGGAAACCTTCTATTTTCTTTAACAGCTTATTGAAATGCAATTCGAATTCTGCAGTCTGGCTTGGTATATATTCCCCAAATCAAACATACGAGGTCATTCAATAATGCCTGCAATATAGTGTTTTGTAATTACCGTGAAATCAGGTTGAATTAAATTCTTTCAGGGTTAAAGTTTCTAATCTAGGTCACCCTAGTTTTTGCTTCTAAGCAAAGAGGTAACTTTTTTTGACAATTTTTTTCTGTACTTTTTTTAGAACTAGGTGATGCGGATGAGTACACCATAGCATGCCTGTTAATGGTCTTTGTCGCTGTAGCTCTGCCAAAGCTGTCTCGCAACGAGGGGTCCTACTATAAAGCTTCATTAGAA
This sequence comes from Tetragnatha versicolor, assembly GCA_024610705.1. NCBI lineage: Eukaryota > Metazoa > Arthropoda > Arachnida > Araneae > Tetragnathidae > Tetragnatha > Tetragnatha versicolor. The sequence goes on from JANDEH010000009.1 coordinate 11,055,748, forward strand.
GGTAATTTAAACTTACTTTTTAAAAAAGTAATTAAGCTGGACTAAGAGATCTGGTTGTAAGGGTGTAATCTACATCAGCCATGTGATTTTTACGCTAATTAGCGGAAGTACGCTAGTTTTAAAGATATTGGTTTATCGGAATTCCGATTTTTTTAATTTTTATATTCCGCTCGATTGTTTGCAAAATTAATTTTTCAAAGAAGGAAAAATCTGAATATTTCACTTCTGTTTAAAAATTTCCATTTGAAGCAAGTAACGCCATTTGAAGGTACTATTAATTCAGATCTATTTTTCAGAAAATGATGGGAGGTGGAGTGTGCGGGTAAAACGGTCGTCATTTGTGATATTGTTTTATTTTTGTGCACTGAAAATACAAGGGAGGTCCGGAGTGGACATAATGTGTACCAAAACGAATTAAAACCCTGTTTTTTTAGGGTCAAATTTCATAAACATTTCTGGGGGAGTACCCCCATTTAGTATTTTTAACTAGAGTATTCACAATTCTTTTTAGATATAGTTTAGTAAGATGAGAATCCTATCCAAAAGTATGTTAAAAAGCTAAATTGAACCTATTGTATAGAAGGGGGCATAGGAATAATTTGGGCCCCTCCTGAAATGAATTTTTTTCAGATTATTTCTCTCATGGATCAATCACATGCCTGCTACATATTTGGTGTTGCCATACTACCTAAGGGGCCATTCATGAATTACGTAAGGGCTCCGAGGGGGAGGGGGGTTGGAAAGATCTCTACATACCCTTACTTGGGGGTGGGGATGTCAAACCCATTCTTACGTAAGATTTTCCAAGTTAATGTAAACGAATTCCAATTAATTATTCTAATCAAGAGATAAAAATATGATGGTAATATGTACTAGTTGACAGCAAGAATATTACTTATCTGTTGAAAAATAAAAATTTTTGATTTATCTCAAACTGAGAGTTTTAGTGAACTGATCCTTTTCTAACATTTTATTATTTTGAAAGGCAAAATGGAATCTTACATAAGAATAGGGGGGGGAGGGGTTTGAAAAATCTTACATACCCTTACATGGGGGTGTGGGGGGGGTCAAAAATTGCCAAAATCATCCTTACGTAATTAATGAATGACCCTTAGGTTCAGCTAAAAAGAGTGTATGACCAAGGAACACTTGTGTCAAAATGGTACACAACCTTCCCCTATCAAAGAAAAGGGAAAGGAAAGGTGTTAAAATGCCTTTAAGTTTTCATTGTGCTGATAAAATAATGTGTAAAGGCTTGACTTAGTCAAATAGGAATGGGAGTATCTAAGAAGTCTTTTTGATACTTTTAAATTGTTATAAATTTTTAGCATTTATTTCCTTTAGTAGTTATGATTTCAAAACACTTTTAAGTCATATAAAGTTATGATTGTTTGGATTTATTAAGTAATTGTGAAAACAAGGGGTGACACTGATAAATGTTTTTCACTAAAGACTTTGTTTCTAGGAGCTCAGATTTAGAAAGTTCTTCTCAGTTTTTCTATGTGATTAAAATTAGTTTTGTGATTCATGAATTTCAGTTTGAGTATTTTAATTATCTTAATATTTTATTGTGTTTTAAAACATAATTTCTAAATTTGATAGGTTATTTTGCTGGTTATTTTTTAAAATTTCTATTTATGAGGTACTTAGTGTGAGTAAAAGATCTTGGTTTTTAATAATTTTGAGTGTTTACCAAATTTATAAAAACAACCAAAAATTCACTAGAAGTCATTTGCAGTCTTTAAAAACATTTTTTTGTTTTATTGAATAAATAGTGAAGAAATGGGAAAGCAACTATTTTCTACTTTTCTGAATCAAATTTTTTTGCAGGACATAGCAATAATATCCACTGCCTTGCCCAAGCCATAAATAGCATTGCTGGAGCATTATTTACTATTTGTGGTCATGGAGACATCGAGGATAGGTTAAAAGAATTTTTAGCTGTAAGTTTAGTCCCATTCTAAAATATTTTCATTTGTAAAAATTCCTTACTGACAAAATTTCTTTTTCTAGTTGGCATCATCTAGCTTGTTAAGACTGGGCCAAGAAAATGATAAGGAAGCAACTAAGAACAGAGAATCAGTATATCTTTTACTAGATTTAATTGTGCAAGAATCACCCTTTCTTACTATGGATTTATTAGAATCGTGTTTTCCATACGCCCTTTTAAGGAATGCATATCATGCTGTGTATAGGCTTGAGAATGTATGATGATAAAACTGCTATTAATTACATTTGCCTTCTAGAACTTCCTTATTCATTGAGTTGAAACTAGTGATCATTCTGGCTAACTCATTAAGCATTTATTGTATAATAATTTTCAACTATTATCTGAATGATGCTGATCATCTGAACTTTTAAAAACTATGTTGTGTACATTGTGAAAATGCAGTCACATTGCCAGCTACTGCATTCATCACTTACGTTAAAGTGGATTTAGATTTCTTTACTTTGACAGTTATGTCAATAAAGTGAAGTCCAGGGTGCAAGTGCCATATTTTTGGACTTGCAGATTTCTAAAAAAATCTGTTACATTTTGACCTCATTGCCTGTCATAAATTTTAACAACTGAGTGCCACCAGTACAATGGCATTGTTTTTAATGTACAAGAGGTATATATGGTGACTTCAGTTTGTAAATATTGTTTTTGATATTTCTTTTCACAATTATTGAAGGGAAAACTGGAATGTACATACCATAAATATATAAATATATGTAATTAGATTTTCGATTAAAAGATCTGTATTTCCTTTATTTTATATGAGTTTGTTACTCTAAATGCTTTTTTCTATAAGTAAAATCACTCTATATGGTCATATATAAATAAAAACTTTTAATTCCTAAAATCAAAACTGAGTATTATTGACCTGACTTGTTTATCTTGACGTTTGTTGTATGACTTATAAACTCTGTGCTGAATCATTTATTTCAATGGTTTCAGATCCCTTTAAATTTGTAATAATTCATTTTGTTCACACAGTAGAACCTCGATTAATTGTCTTTTTTAAGTGATTCCTCATTTATACAGCAATCCTTCTAAGCCCCCTGCTAAATCGCAGGCTCAATTCCTGGATATACAGCTGCATGATCAGTAACCATCCTCTTAAATTACTATTGGTATTGTAATTCAGGGGGTGTTCCAATTCCTAAAAAGAGTACATGAACATGGTTCCCATGCATTTCGCCTACAACAAGTTAGAAAGTCAAGGTTCAACAACAAAACATTTTTAAATACTTGTGTTCATAAAGCGTTTTTTCCTTTCTTGTTAGAAATGTGATTTTGATTTCTTATACTATTGTATTTAGTTGTATAAAAACTGCTTCATTCTCTGATTGAGACATTTTTGTAATTCTGGGCTTTCCTAGGTAGCTATAGTGACTGTTAATCGATGTTCTACTGTAGTTTTATTAATCTGAAACTTTGCAGAAAACTGGAATTTTTAAGCTTTAAAAGTACTTTTTTTAAACTTAAGTCATTAGTGTGCTGAATATTCCTTTGAGATTAATCTAGGTATATTAGAGGCAGGGCGCACTTGAGTTATATTTTTCCACGCAACACAAAGATTCAGGGGGAATTTCAAATGATAATATGATGCCAGTTTTCATTTCTGCAGCCTGTATATTCTGTAGAGCAATTTTTTTGTTCTGGGGGAAAATTATGCTTGCGAGCCCTGCCTTTTAAATGCAATATTTAAGTCTCAAAAGTATACAAATATTTTATTTATTTGCATTTTAAAATAGTGTCACTTTCTTTATATTTATTTATTAATATTTTTATCCTCTTAAGAGCTCCTCTTACCATCAATATAAAGATTTTTAATATTTTGTGAAATGTGCGTTTGTGTCAGGACTTTCTATAAAACTAAATACATACCTTTCTTGACTTAAATTATTGCATCTTTATATTTTTAAGCCAGGGTCATTCTAAAATGCAATTTGTTTTAAACATATTTCAAAATTTTAATTGCAGTCAGCCTTAAGTCTCATGGCAAGATGTCTTAAAAACAAAAACACTCAGGTTTTATGTGTTTTAAAAAGTATACCTATTTAACGAACAAGCACAATTTAGTTGTTTATTTTTTTAAATGCATTTTTCTTTTAGGATTTATATTTTTCAAGCTTCTAATTTTATGTGAAAGACTTTTGGGTGTATTTTCTGATTTATAATAAATGACCTTTATTTTATAATTAAAGCTTACTGTACTTTTACAGCTTTTCTATTTGTTGCATTTCTCAATTACTGAGTAATATCCATCATATATACTTTGTTAGAATTTGTTATGTATGTCAAAGTTTTTAAGATGTAAGTGAAAATTAAAAATAAATAATTTAAAACTAAGTCAGTATTCTCTCTAATGAAATTTTTCTAGAAGTCTAATCACCTCAAATATACCTTGTTGGTTACGAAGCATCAATGCACATTAGGGTGGTCACAAGTAACATGGGGAAAATTTTTTTTCGACTTTTTTTAGGTCTCACCCCCCTAAAATGTGCCAATAGGCTAAAAAATGAGATTGACCAAGTTTCAGCTCAATCCGGTAATATTAACCCGTGCCTCATCGAGGTCAAAGTTCAGAAAAACAGCGATTTTTAACAAAAATTGGTAGTTTTTGCCCCATAAAGCTAGAACCGTTTCTCCTAGAAACCCGGTTAGGGTGTCATTTAATAGGTAATTTTGTACACTTTAACTATGGTATAATCATATTTTATTTGTTAAAATGGATAGGGCGCTATTTAGCATTTTCATAGTGAAGGTCCTCGAAATCGAATTTCCTTGCAAGAACCCTAGAACATTACGAAGTCACCAAAAACTTTCTTTCCGGTCTTTCTCTATTCATTTTGGCTCCAATAGATAGTAAATGAGCTTTTAGACCCCCTAAGAGAATTCTAGGGTATAATTTCAACCCCCTAGGTTTAGGAAAAAAGATAAAAATGTGTATATTTTTTTACAAATTTTTTTGATTTTTAATGTGTTAAAGTTGGTTCAAATACATTATTAATAGTTTAATTAGGTAGAAGACCAATGATAAGGGGGATTAACCTTTCGTTATAACCTCTATAATCTAAGCGAAAGAAGCGCCACTGTGAGAGGTTTTGCTAAAAAAGGCTTTAACATTCATTAAAGTTATCGAAAGGTCTAATATACAAATTTTTTCAGCAAAAACCTCTAGAGAGATGTCATTTGGTGATTTATGTCTATAATAGCACCCTTACCGACTTTAAATTTTAAGAAACCCTATTTCTACCAAAGTTGCTCGTTTTCAGCTAATTAACCTAAAAGTATGATATTAGAAAGATGTATAAATTGATTTATTTTCAATAAATATACCTCAGGGGTTTCTTTTGCCTACCATGCGAGGAAAACTAATTTTTTAATAGGTGTGAAAAAGTTTCATTACATATGTTTGATCTATAATCAAATAACTTAATATTTTATTCTTTAGTCGCCAATTATATTCACACCTGTGTTGAAGGAGACAAAAATAGCGCATAAAATGGGAAATATTCAAAATATTTTCATATATTCAGTAAAAAGTATTGTTTCCCATGATATTTGATATAAATTGGAAACAAGGTTTCTCTGAAAAATACTATGGTTGAGAAACTCCAACAGTATATCACTTTTAAGCTTCCGCTGGATTACTAAAAGCAACATCTAAGTTATAGTCCTAACCGTAAAGTGGATAAGCATAGTTTTTAAGAAAAACCTTATTATAATTATCAAACAATTTTGAGACTATTTTTTTGAAAATTACTTTTTTAAAGAAAATAATTTTCTTTATGCACACTACGCATTTAAGTAGAAATATGAAAACATGTGTAATGTACAGAAAGAAAACTTTTGATGATAAATTCATACACTAAATTGTTATGCATTTAAAAGAGAATTTTTTGGAACGATAGTCAAATGAAAACTGAAGTATATATTACAAATATTAAATTGATTTATACATTTTTCTAAGAGCATATGTTCAGTTCAATTAGCTGGAAGAAAGTAAATTTGGTAGAAATGCTTTTTTTTTAAATTAGAGTCAAGAAGGGCGCTATTATTATAATTTTATAACACATATAAATAATCTCAAACATCATTTTTAACACCTATTGACATCTCTCTAGATGTTTTTATGAAAAAATTTGTAATTTAGCTATTTTTATCACTTTAATGGGTATTAATGGGTTTTAGCAAAACCTCTCACAGTCGCGCTTCTTTCGCTTTGATTATAGGGGTTATAACAAACGAAGTGTATATTTGGACGGCCAAAACGGCCAGTGGCGCATGCGCTGTAGGTCTCGTGATGACGTAGCAGTCTCGGCGCTTAGTGATGGAACCAATGGTACCAGTGGCGTAGCCAGAAAAAAATTTCGGAGGGGGATGTTGATATTTCGGGAGGGGATATGGGGTATTTTTTGTGGTTTTCTATGGTCAAAAAGGAAATTTCATGAGTTTCGGGGGGGGATATATCCCCAAATCCCCCCCTCTGGCTACGGCCCCTGAATGGTACGCCTAGCCGTGGAAGTTATAGTAGAGTTTAGTTGAAAAATAGCCGTGCAAATATACAGTGCCTATAACAAAAGGTTACTCCCCTTAATCATTGGTCTTTTACTGTTAATAATGTATTTGAACCAACTGTAACACATTAACAATAAAAAAAATTGTAAAAAATATATTTTTCTCTTTTTTCCGAAATTTAGGGGGGGTGAAATTATACCCTAGAATTCTCTTAGGGGGTTAAAAAACTCATTTACTATCTATTGGAGCCAAAATGAATAGGGAAAGACCGGAAAGAAAGTTTTTTGTGACTCCGTAATGTTCTAGGGTTCTTGCAAGGAAATTCACTTTCGAGGATCTTCATTATGAAAATGCTAAATAGCACCTTATCCGTTTTAGTAAATAAAATCTGATTATATCAAAGTTAAAGTGCATAAAATTACCTATTAAATGATACCTTAACCTGGTTTTTGGGACAAACGGTTTTAGTTTTATGGGGCGAAAACTACCAATTTTTGTTAAAAATCGCTGTTTTTCTGAACTTTGACCTCGATGAGGCACGGGTTAATATTATCGGATTGAGCTGAAACTTGGCCAATCTCATTATTTAGCCTATTGGCACATTTTAGGGGGGTGAGACCTAAGGATTTCGAAAGTTGATTTTTTGTGACCACCCTAATGCACATATATCATTTGAAATAGATACATCATAGTCTCTTTACTGAAGAACAGTCACCAGAAGCAAGAGTTGCCTGGAGAAAGCCAGGACTGTCGAGTCCATGGAAAAGATGATCTCTGATGTTAATTTTAATTGGTACCTAAATTATTGCCAATAATGGTTTCGTTAGCTTTTTGCTTAATTTATTGGGTAACCAGAATCTCACTTTTATTATAATTAGCAAGTTAGCACCTTCAGGTGCGGGCAATACTTGGGCGGGATGTTGGAATTTTCTTCTTTCTTTCCTCGCAGCAAACATCTCCTTTACAGGTGCAGGCACTGCAGCGCTCCTGTTTTTCCTATTTTTTTTTCACATTACTCGTGAATTTTTTCACATTACTCGGCTCGTCCATATAAGCACATGAGCGCGTGAACCCTCAGTGAAAATGAAATAAGTTCATCAATTAAAATCAGCGTTCGAAATTGTACTGGATTGCTGGTCCGGGACAACTAAAAAACGGCTCGGACCAGTGGAATCAGAAATTTACTGGTCCGCCGGACCAGTAGTGAAAAAATATCCCTCCCTCCAGTTAAGTTATGTATTAATTTTTGTGAGCAATATCATTAATTCAAGAAAAGTTCTTATTTTTTGAATTTGTCAGTTGACTTTGAATGGATTTTGTCAGTTAGTGAAATATTATTTAATCAAGAAAAGTATTTAATAAACAAAATATTTTCAAAATTATTTGATTATTTAGAGCTGTTGCTTATTTCTCATAATTTCATTTATAAAATTTTATTTTTACAGCTTGTAACTTATTATTGCATGCATGTGTATTAATTTTTAACATTACTATTTGGTACTCACATTCAGTGCAATAGTTACTTTATAATAATATTTAAACTTGTCCTTTATGATCTGTCGGACCAGTAATTTTTCTTGCGGACCAGTAAGATTGGTAAAGCACTGGTCCGCAGGACCAGTGGATTTTTTTCCCAATTTCTAACGCTGATTAAAATAAATGAAAAAAAATCTGTTCCAAACTGTAGTACCTCAAGGTGTATTTCCATGCCCCCTTCTATTCAAAACGTTCAAAAGAAAACTTTATTACAAAAATTCTACGAGCTTTCAACGCTTTAGGAATCCGCCTTCAACAGCACGTGCGACCGAGAAAAAGGTAAGCAGGAAAGCCAACGCGGATCTCGCTTGGGCCGATCTCGTTTCGGCTAGAGAACCTGTATACGAGAGAGAGAGACAACTCGCTTAAAAGCGTCTCTGCGCATCCTTGCGCGCAGTTAAAACTGTCCAAATCTCCAATTCTGTCCAAACTGTATCATACCGCTTCTCTCGCTCCCATGCTAATCATATGAAGGGAAACCTGCGGTGAACAGAAAACGCTGTTGACCAATCAGCGTGCTATACCGGGTTGTCGCCTCTCTCATATACAGGCTCTCTAGTTTCGGCCAGTGGCCACTCTGGACTTCCAGATTGCACAATTTTAGCTTGACGCTTGATTTTAGCTTGCGTTTCTTATTGCATGGTTATTTTAGTTAAAATCTTCTAATTTTGTGTGTTTTAAAAGGTTGTAAAAGAAAATTTATTTTACACCGATTTCATTTCTTATTACCATTTGAAAAATACTTAGGCCCAAATACAATTTGAGCAACAAACCAGATTTCAAAAGGATATTTAATTATATTTCAATGGCAAATTATTCTAATTGTGCATGCAAATTAATTAGTCCTTAATTTTTTCATTTTTTGACCTTCACTTAGCTAAAATGAAATGGTATGTAACATCTTGTTGGAAATACTGCTTTTTTATAAACATTAATGTAAATAACAATAGCTTGGATTTAATTTTAAGGTTGTTACTTAATTGTGTTCTTATAAAATATAATTGTGAACCCCCAATAGATTTACCCACGAGCCGCCACTGATTATAACCTTAATGATAATGATGAAAATTTGGTGTTAGTGTTTAAAATAATTTAATGATTTCTAATGAGATAGATAAAGGCACCTACAAAACTATGCACGTGGTTTAAACACTGTTTTTGCAGTGTTTTAACATGTTTTAAACATAACAAGCCTGCTAGCCATGGTTGAAAAAACACCGGTTTTTTCAATAAAACCCTGAAAAAACCCATTTAAAACATTATATGGGTTAAATTTTCGGAAAAAGTGTGTTTTTTCAAAACTAAGTAGTTTTCTCCTATATATTAGGTCATCCCGAAAGTTTTGTCGCTCTTGGGATCATCTGTATATAAGATATTTTTGACACTTTTCCATTATGTGATACCAATATAAACTGTAACTTTATCTACCGTCAACTTGGCATCTTGGCTTGATTTTGGGGACTGATCGACAACTAGGCTTTCCTTAAATCTACGTTAACACGTTACTTCATTTCTTTTCTGCTCCAAATTTTGCATATTTCCTAAAGTTAATATTTTTAAATTAAAATTAACTGGCTACTTCCCTTAAACAATTAAAGTTAAGTTTTAAGTATTTTTAACAAGTGTGGAAAATTTAACTTGGATTTAAATTTTTTCTGAGGCATCTGGAGAGTTTGATCACAATCATCCATATTAAATTGCTGGATTGCTACTCCTAACCCTCTATTAGGAAAGATCCGGATGATCATTTACAGGAATCTAGATCGCTGGAAATTCTACCGCCGTTAACAAAAGTAGTATAAAATGAGTCTCAATTTATTACAATCTTAATATGACTTAAAATTAAAGTTAAATTCCTTTGAAGTTTAATTTTGAAAGTTTTCAATTAATGGCAACTTGAAGTAAACAAAATCTTATTAATCGTAGAAACTAGGAAAGCTGGAAAAGGGAGCCAACAAAAAAAGAGCCAAAATTGACAAAATTGGCTTTAGATGGAAGTAGAAGTACTTTACTGGTTTACCGTAATGGAAAAGTACCAAAAAATACATTGTATACAGATGCTCCCAAGAGCGACAAAACTTTCGGGATGACCTTATAGTAAGTGGGTTTATCAAATTTAAAAGTGAGTTCTTTCTATATTAACTGTGTTCTGTCAAGAATAATGTCAGTTTTTCCATAGTTAAGTAGTTTTTTTCAAAGTTCGTCAGTTTTCTTAAAAATTAATGTTTCTATTTTCATTTTAAAGTGTTCATTTATCAGTGCTAGGAAATAGAATGTAAAAATAATCTTTGGAGTAATTTGTTTTCAAATTTTTCTTATGATGTAACATTATTGAAACCTGGTTTAAATTTTGAAAAAAAAATCCTTAACTTTGAAAAACCCATTTAATTTTGAAAGAAATCTAACTTTGAAAAAAAAATACTGAAATATAAAAACCTCCTAATTTTTTTATAACTAGTTTGAACTTTAAACGTCTTCCATTTTGAAAAAACCCATTCAATAATGAAAGAAACCCTGATATTTTTGAAAAACACTCCCTTAATTATTGTAACCAGGTTAAAATTTTGAAAAAACCCAGACCCACTCAACTGCAGTTTGAATACGAAAATAACCATTAAAATTCTCAATTGACTCAGGATTTTCGGGGAACAGCCCCTCCCCCTTTTTTCGTTCTTCGGTGACTTTATAACTTTAAACTCGATTTTCAGGGTCAAAAAGCATTGCTTTAGTCTTCAAATTGCCCCCCAGGGGACAAGAAAGGTTTAAATTAATAAAATATAATAAATTTATTACAAATGGATAGGTTTAAGGGGTAATTACCCCCTAAAAATGCAATAAAAATAGCTAAAAATTATAGATGTTTTTATACGCTATTTTTTCCCCTTATTTTTTACGCAATTCACGTTTGAAGGGTCCTAACCCTTCCCCAAAGACCCAAATTTGATGGCAATATGCAGCAATGATTTTTACTAAAAGCGGTTGAGGTGAGAGTGCCCCCAAAGCACCCACAGAAGGGTTCAATGCGGCACTTAGAGTTAAACAGTGCTGTACAAAAAAATTTTTGAAGCCACTAACTGAATTTCAGCTGATGATCTGCTGTAAAATGATCTGCTGAATTCAAATATGACACCCATTTTCCTCCATCACCCTCAGTTTTTAAGGGAATGCCCCCTAATTATTATCCACAGCTGTGCATCTATTAACAGCTTGAAACATTGAATCCTCACTCCCTTAAACCGGTCAGTTTTTAAAGAACTGAAGAGTTTCTACTTAGGATAGAATCAAAATACAAGAAAACGTCATTTTTTATCTTTTCAAAATAATCAATATTAATTCCTGAGCTCGCGAGCGCCTTCGCGATTCTGGAAGTCTTCCGAACTCTTCCGCGGGGGCTTCTGGGAGGCTAACACCTCAGCCGCTTTTAGTAAAAATTTTTGCTGCATATAGTCATCAAATTTGGGTCCTTGGGGAAGGGTTAGGACCTTTCAAACGGGAATTGCGTAAAAAATAAGGGGAAAATAGCTTATAAAAACATCTATAATTTTTAGCTATTTTTATTGCATTTTTAGGGGGTAATTACCCCTTAAACCTATCCATTTGTAATAAATTTATTATATTTTATTAATTTGAACCTTTCTTGTCCCCTGGGGGGCAATTTGAAGACTAAAGCAATGCTTTTTGACCCTGAAAATCGAGTTTAAAGTTATAAAGTCACCGAAGAACGAAAAAAGGGGGAGGGGCTGTTCCCCGAAAATCCTGAGTCAATTGAGAAATTTAATGGTGATTTTCGTATTCAGCGACCCAAAATCTATAAGAAATGACTATTTTCATCAAGGAAAAAATTTTGAAGGTCAAATTTGTTGAACAGTGTAATTTAAGTACAATGCAAAGAAGAGAGGATTGTTTATTAGACGGTAATGACTTTACAGAAAACAATCAGTTATACACAATGCACATTACATTTCGATTATAACAACTTCACATTTTCTAATTACTCAAAGATAACTTTAAGTAATTTGCATTTAAAATTTCAATCATTTAGATAAAGAAACAGTACATAAAACACTTATAGTCATTAACTTGTTTACAAATATACTTGAATATATTTAGTGCTGTTACCAAACATAGAAAACTTGAAATGAACGACTCTTCATTCGCTGCAAAAAAAATCTCTCGTTAAAAATTTGGTGTCCGAACCGAACCCAAGCGTCGGCTATGACATCGAGAAGGAAAGGCTAACGTCCTCTACGCGAGCGATAGGCAGTGCAGTTTCGGCTACTGTGTTCGCCCTCGCTACATCTGGTCCGGCTAAGTCCCTACGCTAGAAACGATGTCGTAGAAACCAAGAACTACGTTAACGAGATCAACTTAGGCAGATTAGCGAGAATAATTGCACTTAAATGAAAAGCGTGAGGAAAGTAAGTAGGAGTTCCTAGTCGTTCAAGTGTAAGTACTTACTGAGAAGGGTGCGTCCCCATTCCTATTCAAGAGGACCTCGTGAGTAGAATGAACTCATGATATCTCACTTTTAGGGATTTGTTGGAAATGAATAGAATTTAAGTTATATCAACAGCTTATATCTAAAAAAATCTCTTATAGTATTTATATAAATCTTCCACAGTATACAACAGTTACAAACATATGACTTTAAAACAAACGATACCTTAGCAAATTTCCTAAAATTGTTAGCTTAGTAACAACGCATTTAAATGAAGAGACTTTCAAAAAATAAATTTCTATGATATTTGATCAGTGATAATTGGCAAAAATTCGATTCAGTATTTTTTGAGCTTGTTAAATCTACCTACGACCATACTCATTAGATGTTCAATAGAATAAGTACACATCTAAATGCTATCATTTTAATGCCGGCTTTCATCTAGACATAGAATATATCTGGTGTGTAGTCAAGAAATGAAAGCAACCAACTCAACTAAGTCGCTTGCTAGAATAAACTAGAATCAGAGATAAGCAACATAACAAAAATATATTTCTCTAGTCACAACATTATTATATTGAAATGTCGGTGTCTAGCCTAACGAATTTTGGAACGCCAATTGAAGTGAGAACCACCGATCCTCCTTACAAAAATAGGTTCTCCTGGCCACCGATGATGTTGCAGGCAAAGGAAAAGCTTTCTGGAATGGCTCCGATTTCCAAGGCACGCGTCTTATGTACAAGCACATACACTTAAGCAAAACCCAACTTAGGCAGAAGAGACCCTACGAAGCGAACAACTTAGTTGAAGTCTGCTGCTGTACATGACACCTTTACGCGGCGGAGTAGTCGTCTAACACAAATCTAGATGTTCTGAAAACACTGAAATCGCGGGTTCGAACTAAGATTTAGTAAAAGGCTCCTCTATTATTTGGCTAACCAACTACCTTCATTCAGAAATCTCACAAGTGATTCTATGTTGTATGGATACTTCTAGGTTGGCACTGAAGATATTACAAAAATATCAGTCCATCTGCTTGTGTTTCAGTTTGATGACAAATTAATAAAAATGTTCTATTCAGCGCATATATGGGAAAATGTGGACACTTTATATAACTTCATTTTTCCACCAACTGGTAGAATCTTGTGAACAGAAAGGCTCCAGTAAAAGATGTATTTCGGAGAGTTCGTTTCACATTAAGTTCTAATATTAGCTTGCTTTCCTGATATGAGTGGCTCTTTTAGGAAAAGACTGGACTAAAAGTTTCTCATTTTGTGTGGTTGACATGAGATTTGACCGACAACACCTCACCCATAGCAGTTATCTTCTCGAATGTATCAGGATTATCATCATTAAAATACTAAGACAATATCTACATTTTAAAACGGATTTGTCACACAGTGGAAGTCTTCGTTTCCTTCCTTATGCAGTATTCTTTCACAGAAAGAGCTTAAAATTGTGAACACTGCTATATTTGGTTTTATAAAAATACATCTATAGAAACTGATTCATGAATGAAAACAAATTTAGGTATGATTAATATATATTCATCCCCGTTTATATATATACATACACATATATGTATATGCATACATATATATCTATATGTATATACTCCATTTTATATATGTATATAAATATATATTATATACATATTTCCCCATATATATTTAAATGTATAGATATATTTATAAATATTGTTGTAAAACCAAGCACTTCCGATTTTAATTTTGACTCATCGTATCACATAGGCTTAAAAGAATTGAAATGTATAGAAACTGTCAGTATTCATGCAAGAATAAGGTTTGCTTTTAAAATTTTAAAATTAATATGACTATTCAAAGTTTCCTCGATAGGTTCGAGGATCGAAAATTTAAAGTTAAGAGAAAAAACTTTCTGCAAAATTTAAAACACGAATTTTACTATCGTTCAGAAAGTTATACATTTAGATCGAAAATCGATTAAAAATTGGTGATAAATTTAAGTCCGTATTTTTTAAACGAGTATCACGCAACCAACCTTTCTCCTTTACTAGGGAAATAATAGCTGAAACGTTTTGATCAGGGTATTTGTTAGTTATTTAATGTTATAAATGTTCATTTATACAATTGTATTTTATTACAAAGCTTAAATTTCAATTTTAAGTTCAATAGGTAAAAATTTAATGTATGAAGTTTTTTCGCAACAGAGAATAGGCTAGGATAATTAAAATAAGCTACTTTTTCTTACTTTCATGATGTAGAAGAAATTGGTTCGTATAACTAATTATTTATTTTGTTTTGAGGATACGGATATATATCTACTCGTTTTAGAGTATATTTCTAAACACTGGGTGTAAAACTATCAAGTTTAGTAAAAGGAAGACCTAATAAGGCCTACATATTCCAATATTTTCTTCTATTTTAAAATAAAGAGAACTTCAGGTTTTAGCTGTGATGGTTGAAATTTCCAAGCTAGAGTCTACAACGGATCAAAATTAATCTTTACCTAATGCGGTACATAATTCAAGCTTAAAATTTCCGAGTCCATTGGTCAAAACAAAAGTAAATTGAAGTAAAGAGGAATAAATATAAAATAATATTAATCGAGTATTATAGTTCTAAAATTCCTACAGATTTTAATAAAGTTTGTAAACTACCCTACTCATTCCTTTTAATTTCTAATATAAATAGTTGACGTGATTTAGCGTTAACTATAGGGAGGAAAAATGTTGGCATAAATTTCCTGTTTCTTGAGTATGCAGCTAAACTTACTATCCACAACCCATTGAATACATACTTCTATGAGCTACTCTTACAACTCCGTACTCATAAAATCCAATCCCCTTCTTTTTAATAAAGTATATTTAAATAGAAACGCGAAAGGTCTCGGAAATAGTTTCCTTTTTAGATTAGTTTCAATTCTTTATGCTAAGTGAATGTTTTGTAAAATAACCGTTTTTTGTATATTGCCGGCCAAATATAGAGTGCTTGACCTACATTCGAATTAATGCTAGATTGTCTCCCTTTTTAGAGTCGAACAACTCAAGCAGGATGGCCCAAACACTTTTGAATAGGTCCGGAGTGAAGAACTGAAAGAAAAAGTTCGGGTAACCTTAGAAGATCACAGTTCCTGGTCCTCAACAGAAACAAAATTCGATTATTCTTGAAATTCTTTCTCGTGGTGAAAGAGCCACCACCATAAGCTAATTCAACGGAAAGCTAACGGGTAAAAAAACTGCCACAGAGAAGAGTAGTGCTACCAGTTTCCATCGCTCGCTGTCTAGGACTGTAATGTAAGTGTTTGAGGCACTCGTGTGTGAGGACCAGGGAATCTCTATGAGGCACCTAAGTTTCTCCATCAGTCAGAATAGAGTGCACAAAGTAAAGGGACTTGTCATTTACTGAGCTAGGTGGATGCGCTTCCTCATTGGTGCTCGCCGTCTAGCGCTTCCAAATACTTGCCATCCACGAGGCATGGGACTACCTTGTGCCTGAAAGAGACATAGCGTTAGTCATGCACTGGAAACAGAAAAGCTATGGTATCAATCCTTCCTTTACACGGGATTCCTCAGTTGAATGAAATTTTTCTGTATGCTAGGATCTTTTCGCAACTTTTTCAGCGAAAGTGGCCACTAAAATTTACGAAGATGGGACTGTTAACTGAACATTTTCTGTATGCTAGAAACAGAAGCATTCTAGCATACAGAAAATGTTCAGTCAACAGTCCCATCTTCGTAAATTTTAGTGGCCACTTTTGCTGAAAAAGTTGCGAAAAGATCCTAGCATACAGAAAAAGTTCAGTCAACAATCCCATTTTTGTAAATTTTATTGGCCACTTTCGCTGAAAAAGTTGCGAAAAGATCTTTTTGCAACTTTTTTAGTGAAAGTGGCCACTAAAATTTCCGAAGATGGGAAAAAATGAGACACCAGTCTTTTGAGAGACAGTGTGGAAAAGTTCCCTAAAGTAGCGAAAAGATCGTATCATACAGAAAATGTTCAGTCAACAAAGAAATCCCGCGTAGAGGAAAGCTCTGGCAACTTTTGCTTCCTGAGATTTTCGGCGCAAGTTCAGAGGTGCGGATGATTGGCGAATTTTGGCTGTTTAGCGCCAAATTTAGAAGCCAAATGACTCTTTTAACATTAGTTAGGGTTACCATATTAGTCACCTTTACCGCTAAAAATTTGGCGCATCCGCACCTCTGAACTTGCGCCAGATTTTCTGCTTCAGGACGATTAGTTTTTGCATTGTACTGTACAAGCACGTCCCTCCTACAAATCGGTTCTTGACACTAGTGACGTAACATGCTACGAATCAATAGAAGGTCTTGAACGTGCTTGTGGCATGAATAACGTCGGATGATCTACCATCTCTATCTACCACCTTTATTTGAGCAAATGCAGAAAACCAGGAAAAAACGAGATCTCCAAGCTAAAACCCAAAACTTACTCTTTTTGTAAATTTAAAATTTAGAACGGTATTTAGGGAAAGAAAGTTGCTTGTATTGTTTTCTTTGAATTCTTTTAATTACCAAATGCATAGAAATAAAATTTTAGTTTATACACTGAAAGAAATGACAGTTTCAAATCTGACTAAATAGTAGTTTTAATTTCGATATGAAACTTTTTGTTTTAAATATGACGAGCTAATTCTTTCCATTTTGAAATATCTGAAATGTACTCAGTTTCAAGCAATTGAATAGTTACCATTCAAATGATATTTATTTTTATTTTATGTTTGAAAATCATACTTAGGAAACAATGGAAACTTCCCATTTTAATGTGTGACAGCTTGAGTCACCATGTTATAACACTACACCAAACTTACACGTCGACTTGTAAAGTGGTATTAAAGTTACATTATGGACACTTCGCTCACTAATGGCCGATATTGTCAGTAGAATGCCGGCCAATGCTATAACTTTCTGAAACATACACTTATCATCAAGAACGAGCACATGAGGAATCATTTTTGTATATATGCTTCTTTTCAGGAATGAGTACATGCCTGTTTTGAGCAATTCCAAGCTTGAGTAAATTTTATTCGGAGCCAGTTTGAATATGTAGCATTCTTAGAATTGAGTATATCTTTTACTCAGTTTTAAAAATGGCGTTTTAAGAGTGTACCTACTAATTAAGCTCTAACCCATTTTTATAAATTAATTAATTTAACTTCATGTTACTTCGTTAAAAATTATTTACAGTTCATCTTTCGACACATTTTTAGCTAATTTTATGTTAACTGCAATAAGAGGTAAAGTTCCTGAATTAATTTTTTTCTCTTTGCTTATCTTGTAGTTTCATTAGTTTCGATGTCTCTGATAGGGCTTAAGATGTCTAAGAGTTAGTGCCAGTTGAGCAAAAACATGTAATACGTTTACATCAAAAAATATTTTTTTCCAAAATGCCACAAATATTTCTTTATGATTAAGTTACTTTTTGCATTTTTTGCTCGACAATTTTTTTATCCATTATGGAATCAAATTTAAACCAATTCTGTCTAAAGACAATCAATCGTTTCAGTTAATTAAAAACTTTATATTTACCTAAAAGGAAGTAGGAGAAAGATTATAACGGGGAAGACCATCTTTACGTAAGACCAAGGAGAAAATCCAAAGAAACACATGATTGCCAACTGGAACACTTGACACATAGTAAAAATGTGAATCTTTCGTTGCGGACATCTTCGTATATAGTGATTTGGAGGATACGCGGCCTGAAACAAGATACGATATTTTGAAGAAGTTAAACACAGAAGTTGGTCTTAAAGCAATAATTCATTTACAGACAAACCCTGCTTAGAAAAAGGAATTTCGATATTTCTAGATTGGGGAGGCCAAATATCACTTTTTGTTCTTTTGATTATTTTTCTGATTTTAAATATTTTTTTAGTACCTGGAGAAGAAGTTCTCAGAAGTATCTTCTCTCCAACTGGAGAATACCAATAGGAATTAATATTTAGAGCAGCTTTTAAAAATGTGCGACCTTTCTTTACAAGGTTAATTTTTATAAAAAAACACAAATATACTTTCCTTTATAAAAAATGTAATCCCCTCTTAAAATCAGAGAAAAAATATAAAAAAATCAATGTTTCCAATATCAACCTATGAAAAAGGAATTAATGCCGATGAAACGGAAATCAAGTAAACTCCCAGTTATACTAACTGAACTTTTTTATCCCTACCAATTGCATACTTGCACAATTCATCCTTACACTGTAAAAACCAGTTCAACCTTTCACCAGAAACTGGTTCAAATTGCTCAACCTTTTACCACAAACTGGTTCAAATTGTTCAACCTTTTACCACAAACTGGTTCAAATTTAGCTGCAACCTAGGTTCGGTAACAGGTTTCACCAAGTTTTCGGTGCTTTCACTAGCACCGAATTTCACTAGTGAAAGCACCGAAAACTTGGTGAAACCTGTTACCGAACCTAGGTTGCAGCTAAATTTAAACCAGTTTGTGGCGAAAGGTTGAACTTTTTTTTAACAGTGTACGGATTTTTAAAAACCACTTAGAGGGTCTGCAGAGTGGCTAGCAATTCCATATACGGAGGAATCTCCCACTAGTAAAAGTTAAACGAATCAGAGCTGTCTTCAGTAACCTATAAGGGCGAATTATGCAAGTACGAGCCCCGATTGAACAATCAATAATTTTACATTTTGGTGGACGGTTCCGCATGATGGGCTTCAGCTTAGTTTAATTGAACTCGAGTTTCACGTTTTTGAATTAAATAATAGCACACAAATAAAGTAGAGGAAAAATAACACCTACTTGTTCCATGAAGAGTAAGGTGATTCTCTCAAACATTTGGTTCCCGTTGAGCGAAGTTATGGCCATGTATAAGAATAGTCCATCCAACACTGCTGTTGGAATATAGGCCATTGGATAAGGAAGTAAGAAGATTGACAACCCAATGAGGATGTGCGAGACAATACCCGTGACACGCGTTTCTCTCACTTTTACAATGCTGAAAAACAAAGAGAAATATTAAGAAAAATAAGGGTGGATGGACCTAGACATGCAAAGTTTTCACACAGCGTGGTTTATGTGGAAAGCACGTTCCGCCCTGCCATTGGCACTTGCCTCTACTGAGAAAAAAAAGAGTTCAACCCCAAGAAACAATAGCTTGAACATGTTTGTCGTATGAATCGTTAGCGTGAAAACGTTGTATGTCAATCCACCCTAAGTCAAAAATACAAAAAGTCAGAATAACAAAAGTAAAATTTACGCAACAAATGTAAGGTAAATAGCTAGCTATATTATCATGGAAAGTATATAGTAAGAGAAAGTGTTAACTGTTTAAGTAAACGGGATGCTTAATGGAAAGATAGTTCAGGTAGTTTTAAGACCTGTCCTGTTGTATACATTTGAGCAAACCATGTTGGTTGAAATGGAATAATAAAGATCACAAATTGTTCCTAAATCTCCAATAACAACCGGCTTAATAGGTGTGTCGCAAGCTACTTTGCGAGATCTCTTGTGCAATGTGCATCATCATATAAAATCACTTAAGTGCATTAGTAGGCCTATTGCAACAAGCCAATATAAAAAAGGCATTCTCTAAACACAGAAAAAGTTTGATGGGGTTTGCAGATCAAGTCGTTATCGAAGTCTTAAGTTTTTCAAACTCTCAGCAAATAAAATTTCATAAACATAATTTTTCTAAAGATCAAATTAAAGTCAGTTACATCTTTGTTCCCTGTGGTTGTGAATAAGGATGCAGATAAGTAAGGTATACCCCAGGATAGAAAGCGCATTGCGGTTTTTAGATCGGCTGCTGAAGTGCAATGTTACTTTTCCCGGATGAAAAAATTCTTTTGGTTATTAAAGAGAAAGAAGGACGGAGAAAAAAGAACCCTATGAAAGAACAAGATAGGCTCTAAGATAGAGCACTTTTGCAGTCCTAACAAAGCAGTGGCGGATCCAGAGACTCGGTTTGGGGGGGGGGCGATCCTATTCCATGAGCATTCGAAATACAGTGAAACCTGTAATTTTTTACCTAAAAATGGTGCTATATTGACCAAAGCCGTTACTAGACTTCCTTTTCCGAGGGGGGAGTAAGTAGACTTTACATTATTTATAAGGTACCCCCTCACGAGTACATTAAGTTCTAAATCAATTGCTTGCATGTAGAACTTAAATCCTTGTACAATTTCTGGCAAAGTTTTTTATACAGAGCAAGCCCTAAAGTAAAAATGGGGGGTTTGGGGGTCCTCCCCCAGAAAATTTTTTGAAAATTACCCTTCAAAAGTAGTGTTTAATCTCATTTCGGAGCCCTTGGGTTACATACAATGAGGGCCGGTTTTTGAAAGTCGTAGAATTTTTAAGGAAAAAACTATTTAAAAATTGATGAATAAAAATATTAAAAGTTTAGTAAGCAAACAAAGAAGCTATAGCTCCATTAAAAAACACACTGTATTGTAGAAAATATGATGTGTACTCATTCTTTTTCTGTTAAAACCAATTTTTAGTATTTATAAATATTCGGAAAATTTAATGATGCATCGGAAGGTAAGGGGGAAGCGGAAAAGTTGCAGCAAAAATGAAAATTTACCTTTATCCTCTAATTTGCAGGTTCTACGGTCATTTCGCCTACTAGGAAATTTCCTTTCCCCCTTTCTTCTTTTTTGTAAGTAGGTTTTTGTTAGGAAGTTTGTTATCAAGGGGGGTAAAACATTTTCCAGTAGGCGAAACGTCCGTGACACCAATTTGCAGCTTCTGATTCTTTTTCTTCGTAAAACCTAGTAAAACCTAATCCTTCTCCATTCCACCTGGTAAAGCTGCGATCATCACTAACCTTTGTAGTGATATCAGCAGTTGGTGAAGGAAGCTAAGGCATTGGATTGGATAGACACTGCTGTCGCATTGAGCAAAAGTTTAAACGGGAAACGAAAATGAGAGACGGCAATCTATACGCCCCCTCCCAGCGCCCCTGTTCCCCCTACAAAAGTGCGAAGCATTGGCCCTCAAAAAAGAAGTAAGGAATCAGTGAGATTAGAAAATTTACAAACAAGCCGCCTGCTTGGCACTCCAGTCGGAGTTTCCGGTGTCCAAAGTGTTGCGCCCCTCAGGATGGCAGCCAATGGACATTAGTGTGCGGACCCGCTGTCACCTCAGTCATGGCAGCTCTTATCGGAGCTCTAAGATGGAGCTCCTGTCGGACTTATCAGACAAAGAGAAAACATTTTCAGTATGCCAGCAATCAGTTAACGAGTTGTGACTTGCAAAAATACCCGCTTCCAAAATGACTTCAGATCGTTTTCTCCCGATTTCACTGGGAAAGTGAATTTTGATTGAGGGTGGGAGGGAGCTTTTTGAGTGAGGTGACTTCGTTGGGGGGGGGGCGATCACCCCAATCGCCCCCCCCCCCGTGGATCCGCGCCTGTCTGTGGTAGAGAAGTAAAATGCAATATAAAATTTTTTTAAATCGGTTAAAAATTGCAATAGCGCATTGCACCTAAAGTTCGAAAAAATAGGCTATTTTCATTACTTTTAAAAAATCAAATTAAATCAAATAACTTCTATAAAAAGTATCTGAAGGCATAAATTAGAAGAAAAATGTTAAGAAAAAATATATTTAATGGAAAGAAAGATCTTATTTTACAATTAATTGGTTGTATAATAACATCTAAAAATACATGTTTTTACCAGAAATTCACATATTTCGTGTGAAAAAAAATTATGAAAATTTTTTTTCATTACAATACTACCTTTCTAGCTATCACTCAGTAACCCCCTTAACAGTTAAAACATTTTTTACAGTTCGCTTCGCGATCGGAGCTCGCTCGTTGCACAACAAACCGCATCACTATCTCTCGCCGAAATAAAAACTTATTTTATATATTTTGAAACGCTATACCACGGAAAACTTGCCTCTTGAGTAGAGAAGTAAAATGCAACACACAAAAAAATTTAAAATCGGTTAAAAATTGCCTTAGTACATTGGTCCTAAAATTTGAAAAAATTTGCTATTTTCATAACTCTTAAAAAATCAAATTAAATCAAATAACTTCTATAAAAAGTAGCTAAAGGCATAAATTGGAAGAAAAATGTTAAGAAAAAATATATTTAATAGAAAGATGGTATTTTACAATATAAGGTTGCACTATAAGGTTACACTTGGCATTTCGCCTTTTTTTCTTCAAAAATCGCATTTTTCGATTGAATTAAAATTTATTTTTCCTGATGGTGCATAGTTTGATTTGTAACAAAATGTAGTCCTTTACTGGTTATTAACTTCTTTTGGTAGTTTGAAAGAATCTTTTGTTCTTCTGTTGGATTTATTTATCAGTACTATAACATAAACTGTATTTTAGTACTGATAATCCAACAGATGAACAGAAGATTTTAGTTTCTTTTATATTAAAATCAAATTAAATCAAATTAATTTGTCTGTATGATTCTTTATTTAGAAAAGTAAATTGTTCTAAATTTGACCTGGACACGTGTTTAAAGTGATAGAAACATCTAGATTTTTGCCATAAAAGTTATTAGAAATCATTGATCCAATGATTAAAAAAAATGCCTTTTTTGCTCATTCTGAAAACATGCTTTTGGGCATGATCATAGATAAAAGGGATCATATATATGAGGGAGCTTGGTTTAGAAGAACAATTAAGGCTAGAAACTCAGCTTCTAAAAGAAAGTAAGTTAGAATTTTCCCTCCCCCCCAAACCTAATTTCCAAGCTACAGACCATATATAGAATATACGTAGACTATATATTAGGGTTATGATTTTTTTCAGATTTAAAAGCCTGTGGTGGCAAATGATGAGTATCGGTCCATAACTCTCGAAAATAACTTTTATTTTTGAAAACTGTGAAAAAAGCTTGCGCGCCTAAAAAGATTTTGCAAAAGGCTGTGAAGCACTAAAAGGCAGTTAATAAAATCTTATTTAAAGCTGAAAGTAACATAAATCATAGAAATTGTTTAAATTTGTAAAAGAGCTTTTCCTATTCATTTTGGTCCCAAAAGATAGTTTGTGAAGTTTCAGCCCCCTAAGTTAACTCTAGGGTTTGCCTATAGAGCCCCAAAAGTGTGAGAAAAGTGGAAAAAATTACCAATTTTCAGAATTTTTTGTTGTTTCTAGCTGAATAAATCCAAAATTTATCTTAAAAAAGAGGGTTATTGTACTTTTTTAGTTAAAACATTTCCAAATACTACTATAAGTTTCATTTTTGTTGTTGTTGCCAATCTCCCTTGGAGTAAATTTAATTAAACCAAGTCCAAAAGATCTCTTCGCAGTAGAAGATTGAATATCTCCCCCTCACTCTCCAGCTGCCTCGTAGAGGCGCCAATACACTCTATGATGTGAGAGGGAGAAGCGTCGGCCGAACAGCGACATGGGGCGTATTTCTTCTGGCCTGCACTATACATGAGACTCCTTATATGGCCGGTTCTCAACCGAGATATAGCAGTCTGGGCCTTTCTTTCCCTGGTTCCCGCGAGAGACAAGCCTGGACACCTTCCGGCATACCAGTCATGCTCTGGGGGAATCTTCCATCTTAAATTATTTTTCGCTTTAATCAGGGAAAGTACCTCCTTGACCTGCAGGTTAGAAGAGGGAGGATCGGGACCAAAACTTCCCTCCCTGGCTAAAGAGTCGGCCACCTCATTTCCACTAACTCCCACATGCGAGGGAATCCACTGTAATCTGACTGCCTCACGGTTCTTTGATAATTCAGCCAGTTTAGATATTATGTCTTGGCCCAACTTATCATGTATATTTGGCCAGTCCCGTAAATACTGAATGGAACTCTTGCTGTCAGTGAGAATCCATATAAAAGGATTATTTCTCTCCAAAGCGAGGTCTAAAGCTCTGTCGATAGCGAGAAGTTCGGATCGGAAAACTGAACTGTGGTCTGCGTTTCTAAAAGATATTCTCAATTCTTCCCTGCTGGATTTTAAGAATATGCCACTTCCAGTTCTGCCATTCTCCATTTTACTTCCATCAGTATAAATCTTCAAGGCTTGATCGGGGTATAGCCCGGGGAGTATACAAGGTATATATCGGGGGAGTATACAAGGTTTTGCTGAGGAGCACAAACTAAATTTTAATACTAATAAATCTCTAAGCTGCCTTTTTACAGTTAATAGACACATCTTTAATTTCAAACCTAAAATTCGCTTAAAGGGGCAGATCCTCGAGTCTACCAAAGCTCCTACATATCTAGGGTTTACCTTAGATACCGAAATAAATTGTGGCAGACACGTTAATAGAATAGCTGAAAAGGGCAGAAAGGGGCTTCAGATTCTAAAGTATATATCTGGCAGAGACTGGGGGGCAGATGCCGAAACCCTTTAAATTACTTACACTTCCCTTATTCGACCTATCCTTGATTATGGATACCAAATCTATCAAATAGCTGCACCAAAAAATCTCCAGAAGCTAGAACGTATACAGCTTAGTGCTGCCAGAATCGTCACTGGTCTTAGACATTCCTGCCCTAATGACATAGTGTTATACGAAGCTGATCTACAGCCACTGTATCTTCGAAGGTAAACAGGCTTTGTAAAGTACTTGGCCAAGCTAAAGGCATTGGCACCTCATAACAGAACCTCAAACTTTTTACTGAACTGGACAAACCAACCAAAGGTTGAAAAAAGACACCCCCCTTGGTTTGATTGGAAGACGGGGCTTGGATGATTTTGATGTTGAGCCTTGCATTCCTTTTACTCGATTGACACCGACTACACTGTTCGATAACATTGTTTTTATGGACAACTTGGGAACTAATCTTGTAAAACAGGATGAACATCCAGAATTGTTGTGCCAGCTGGCCCTGGAGGTCATTGGAGACATCCCCGATCAAGCCTTGAAGTTTCATTTTTATTACGTAGAACTAACTTAATTTTAAATCGAACAGATTCGAATTGACGTGGGTTATTTTTCTACTAGAAGATAAAATGGGATTTCTTTTTTAAACTTAAGAAAATTGTATGATAGTTGTAAATTTTTGTTGAAAATTTAATGAAAGTAGATTTCAATTAAACTTTCCCAATAATAAGTTAATAAGAGGTTATTTTCGTAATGTTATAAGATTAAATTTATTTTTATTTCTGGTATAGGGAAAATTCATGTCATTTCCAATCGTTACTATTTAAAATTAAGTTCTACTTATAAAAAATTAAATCTATAAGAGTTTAAAAGGTATTTCAAAGTTTTTTTTATCTAAAAAAAGTATACCCTCTTTTTTAGGGTAAATTTTGGATTCGGTCAGCCAGAGACAAGCATTTTTGCAGAAAAGCACTTTTTACATTAAAAGTTCAGAGGAAGGCCTAATCACTGTTATTTCACTGGCCTTTATAATTTAAAACATCAATTTAACACCAAATGGCATGATTTGAGGGAGTTCCTTTGAAGAAAATTGGAATTTAATTACTTTCGTCCACTGTAGTGCATGTAGCTTTGATAAGCGCAACGTCTCTAATTAGTACCCTTTTACTCTTAAATTATAGGCAATAAAGGTACAGTTAATAATCTTAAATAAATATAAACCATCTAAATATGTCATAAATAACACATTTGTGTGTGTGAACAAGTTTTATAACAATATATAAATCTCAAAAAAAATATTTTTTTAATTCTGATAATTGGTAATTTTTTCCATTTTTTTCAAACTTTGGGGCTCTAAAGGCAAACCCTAGAGTTAACTTAAGTGGCTGAAACTTCACACACTATCTTTTGGAACCAAAAGGAATAGGAAAAGCCCTGGGGAGCGAGGTTTTTTGTAAATTTTTTTTTCCGGGAACCCTAGTGATTGCTATATGAGAAAGTGAAATGATGTTAGGTGCGCAAGGTTTTTTTCTCAATATAAAGAAAATATTACCATAAAATTAACATATAGACACAAGTTCATCGAATGCAACATCAGGCTTTTAGATATTTCAAAAAATGTCTCAGAATCATAACCCTACTATATACAGGGTGTCCCATAAATAGTGGGTCACACTTCTAGGGGGGATAGTAGACACCTAGACGAGTCAGAATCACATAGGAATCGGGGGTCCCAGACCAAATCCCAGGGAGTTAAAAATGGAGCGACACCCCAAAAAAATTATTGAAAAATTCAATTTGTAGAAGAACTGCTATTGGTAAATATTTAAATATGGTCTCAAAAATTGTGATTTAATATGATCTTTAAAATTATCTCAAAAGTCTTCACCTTAAAATTTTTTTTATTATGAAAAAAGTTAAAAAACCACAAAAAATGTGAAAATTCTGCCAAAACCTCATTTTGTATTTCGAAATCCTTTCTTTTGATTTTATAATCTGAAAGATCATAGTTGTAAACCCTTAAGGTCAAAGTGTCACGTAAAAACAATCAATATTAAATGCTTGAGATCCTGTTAAAGCACGGTGTAAGTCCGTTTTTTTCGTCCGCAGACTGTCGTTTTGGAAACGGCTATAGGAAACCAGTTTTCGCACGCAAAAAACGAACTTTAACAGAATATCAAGCGTTTAATATTGATGATTTTTACGTGAAACTTTTGACTTAAGGGTTTACAAGTATGATCTTTCAGATTATAAAATCAAAAGAAAGGATTTCGAAATACAAAATGAGTTTTGGACAGAATTTTCACATTTTTTTGCGTTTTTTTAAACTTTTTAATAATAAAAAAATTTTAAGGTGAAGACTTTTGAGATAATTTTAAAGACCATATTAAACCACAATTTTTGAGACCATAATTAAATTTCTACCAATAGCAGTTCTTCTACAAATTGAACTTTTCAATAATTTTTTTGGGGTGTCGCTCCATTTTTAACTCCCTGGAATTTGGTCTGGGACCCCCGAATCCTATGTGATTCTGACTCGTCTAGGTGTCTTCTATCCCCCCTAGAAGTGTGACCCATCATTTATGGGACACCCTGTATAGATTAGCTGGAATACTGCTTCTCTTTCTCCCCACCTATACACCTATACTACGAAGATTCACCGATCAAGAGATATAGTCTATGATAATGACTGGAACTTTGACAGATGCCCATATCACACACAAACAGTCGAACATTGTGTAAAATTAGTAACACAGAGGGCATCACAAAAAGTCATCGGTATGAATGCCAGGAGATGGGTTTATAAGAACTATTAATCTTTCAAGATCTTCAATGCCAAATTTTTTAATCAAGTCTTCTTTCAAAATACCAAAAGAAGTTAATAACCAGTAAAGGACTACATTTTATTACAAATCATACTATGCACCATCAGGAATAATAACTTTTTATTTTTAATTCAATCGAAAAATGCGATTTTTGAAGAAAAAAAGGCGTAATGCCAAGTGTAACCTTATAGTGCAACCTTTTTTTATTTATTTATTTATTTATTTATTGAACTAGAAATAAAAAAGAAGAAAATTTACAATTTCACATAGTCACCTGGGATCTCATGGTCCATGTAGGTGACTGTAATTATGAATAACAAAAATTTAAAATACAAACTAGGAGAAAAAAAACACAGGAAACACATACATGAGATGGATATGGTGGCAAACAGGGCGCCAATAAATTATATTTTTGCCATAATGATGAGTTAAAGTGCTTAAAGTAATTATAAATCATACATTAAACAGAACAAAAGAAATCATCAATATCCTCAATAGTAAACAGATATTCCTTTAATTGCTTTTTGAATAAATGTTTTGAAGGGCTATTTTGAATATGTATAGGTAACTTATTAAAACACTTAGGGGCTATGTAACAAAAATTTTTACAGAATATGGATTTATTAGGTTTAGGAATAAAGTATAATATGTTTGGTCTTCGTAGGTTTACGACATTGCGTTTTTGACAAATGTTGGGGTTTAGATAGAGATGGAGGCAAATTTTAAAATAAAAAAGATGGCGAATTGGAAGTATATTTAAGGAATTGAAGTAGTTTATATTATTTGTGTGTAAGTGCGCTTCATTATTTAAAAACCTCAGGAATCTCTTTTGCAGCCTCTCAATTCTTTTTAAGTTGATCATGTAATCTCCTCCCCACACAACTAAACCGTAATTAAGTTGTGAATGAACCCAAGAATAATATAAATTGATTAGTAATTTATTATTTAACTTTTGTTTTAGGTAATAAAAGTTACACAGTACATACCTTAGTTTGTCTGATATATATTTTGTATGGGATTTCCATTTCAAATTTGAGTCTATGTGCTGTCCGAGGTATTTTATTGAGGATACGTTATCTAAGGGTTTACAGGCGCAATTGCTATGAGTATTGCAGTATTTTTCATGATATTTTATAGAGAGATAATTGCTTATATTGTAAAATACCATCTTTCTATTAAATATATTTTTTCTTAACATTTTTCTTCTAATTTATGCCTTTAGCTACTTTTTATAGAAGTTATTTGATTTAATTTGATTTTTTAAGAGTTATGAAAATAGCAAATTTTTTCAAATTTTAGGACCAATGTACTAAGGCAATTTTTAACCGATTTTAAATTTTTTTGTTGCATTTTACTTCTCTACTCAAGAGGCAAGTTTTCCGTGGTATAGCGTTTCAAAATATATAAAATAAGTTTTTATTTCGGCGAGGGATAGTGATGCGGTTTGTTGTGCAACGAGCGAGCTCCGATCGCGAAGTGAACTGTAAAAAATGTTTTAACTGTTAAGGGGGTTACTGAGTGATAGGCTAGAAAGGTAGTATTGTAATGAAAAAAAATTTTTCATAATTTTTTTTCATACGAAATATGTGAATTTCTGGTAAAAACATGTATTTTTAGATGTTATTATACAACCTTATTTGTTTTGTACAAACCCACTCGAGTGTTGTAAAAATTGGCCCAATACACAACTAAACCATCATATAAAAATGGATTTGCGTAATACTTTTCAAGTTCTCCAAGAGATCTCGTGTGGGAGGTCGTTACCAAAGTCATAACATTTATATTCTGAATAGCTTAGAATGCTCAAACTTCAATTATGAAATTTTTTTTTGAAATGACAAGGCACGAGGCCGTTGGCGGTGACCAACATCGCTTACGCCTTGTCTCCAGCTACGCATATGCTCCTAAAGATCTTTGAATCTTCTGACAGGGCCCGATTTAGAAAATTTGGAACACTAGGACCCAATATGAGGGAAGGACCCCTCATTAAGCGGGACTTGAGTGTTATACCAACAATGTGGAAGGAGTTTGGTGTTTTGGATTGTTTAATACAGGGGTTC
Source organism: Tetragnatha versicolor (assembly GCA_024610705.1). Taxonomy (NCBI): domain Eukaryota; kingdom Metazoa; phylum Arthropoda; class Arachnida; order Araneae; family Tetragnathidae; genus Tetragnatha; species Tetragnatha versicolor. The sequence goes on from JANDEH010000009.1 coordinate 11,085,377, forward strand.
TCAACCATTTTGACTCCGCGACCCCCCTCAGACCTAAAATGTTAAGACTTTAATAATTATCTACCATTTAGTTGTCATTTCACTCGCAATACGCTGCCAATGCATCCTATATTTACTCTTATTCAAAATAATTCATGCATGAAACGAACTATTCTCTCTAATAATCTATATGTTTTGAAAATTGTTGTGTCGGTATAAAACTCTGTAAATATGACTGTTTTTAATTTTTGTTTCACGACCCCCCTTAGGCATGCCCCGCGACCCCCCAAGGTGTCGCGACCCACCGGTTGAGAACCCCTGGTTTAATACAATTAAAAGCATAAAAGTTTACATGCAGAAAGATCAAACGAGTAATATAATCACATATTTGCATAACATTAGGCTTTATTTGTCAGCAAGTAATGAAAAGACATCCTAGGAAGTATGAAAAGTTATTTCTGGGAAGAAGAGGACAAAGCGACCAATTAGTGGTCAGCAAATGTCCCTACCATATCAATATCAATATCAAAGTTATTTCTACTATAAATTTTTGTTTACTTTTAAAATTAGAGGGTTACCAAGTTGTGGGGATCTAGGTCCAGGTCTAATAGTATATCAGGGCCTGGCTTCTGGCAAGTATCATATATTTTTTCCAGTGTTGCATTGCAAACCTTGATAACTTGTAACTAATGGAGTCTTCGGCATTCAAAACACGAATCTTCTACATGCATTTAAATACAGGATTACTTACATTTCGTAGACGTGTCCCTGTTCCACTCGTTCTTCGACGTCGGCCAGACTGCGCACATGGAGAGGAGAGTGAGGCAGTACACCATGCATCCACGGCAGTCCGTAGAGTGACAGGAAACCGTTTACTACGCCTACCACAAACAAATCTAAGTGGTAGGCCGGCCCCTTCTTCAGCCTGAAACACGTCATCACATGATACACTTAAAACGGTGACGTTCACTATATGATAAACAAAAGCAAATGATAAAATTCTAAATCGTGAAACAAAGCAGTGGCGTATATAGAAATTTATTTCGGGAGGGCCCAAAAATTATTTTCACCCCCTACCAAACAAATTTATTACGTCCATTGTAGTTTTTTATACATTTTTTTGTTAGAATTTACATCTAAAAGAACTTAATATAAAAATTTAGGAGTAATTTAGTTCCAAGTACTAAAGGGGGGTCTGGGGGTCCACCCCCACAAAATTTTCGAAAATTTGACTAAAAACTGGTTTTTAACTAGTTTTGGCATACCTAGTCCTAACTTAGGACTTATATTTTAAGATAGGATTTGCATTTAGGTGAACTTAATGTAAGAAAAGTTGAAAATAATAGAGTTCCAAGTACAAAAGGGGATCTGGAGATCCTTCTCCAGAAAATCTTTGGAAATTTGACCCAAACGTGTTTTTGGTGAAATTGGTTGGGGGTAGAAATAAAATTTCATGACCAATTATCCTGGTTTAACACAGCGGTTCTTAAACTTTCGATCGCCCTGGCCCCCCGTTTATGTAACAGCTGACATCATGGCCCCCTAAGATTTTGAACAACTAGACCCGCACCCAGACTTTTGTTTCGGGGGAGATTGACTCAACGTTATTCCAAAGGTACCCCCTCATTTATGAGTTGTTTTAGATAACTTAAAAGTAGTATTAAAATTGTTTTCCACGTTATGTTAAAATTTTACAATTACTCCAAGTAATAAGGGGTGTCTGGGGGTCTTCCACCAGTTTCCCAAATTTCGAAAAATTACCTCAAAAGGTGGTGTTTAGCTCATTTTGAGACATTTTTGGTAACACCATAAGAGAACACCTCCTTGTAAGCCACAGAATTTTTAAAGGAAAAAAATATAAATTGAAGTTAAAATTTCGAGAGGGGAATGGGGTCCTCCCCCAAAAAGGTTTTTGAAATTTGTCACTTTAACCTACTGTTTTATCTCTTTGGGGAACCCTCAAAGGTAACTTGAGTTTCCCCAAGGTAACTCGAGGACCCCCGGGGGTCCACGAGAACAGCTGGTTTAACTTACTTTTGAAAAGTGTGTAAAGCTTTAGACTTTGATGAATTATCTCTAAAAGGATTTAGTGAAAAAAGAATGCGACAGTTGTGTAGTATTTACTGTCGCGTTTTGAAGACGATTTCTCAAAGAACAAAGCTTCACCAAATTTTAATAAATAAGATAAGTTAAACCATGATTTAGGTATAAGCATTATTTTTAGAGAGCTGCATTTTGAGAAAAAAACTATTTTACTTATCCGTTTTAGCATATACTATAATTTTTTTTATTTTAGAAAATTACTTTTACTCATATCTATTTACTTGTTATTTCCTTACACGATAAACATCTTTGCTAAATTTTAAATTTATTAAAAGCCTTTGTAATTTGGACTGTAATGTAGCGTAGCTAACACATGAGCAAAAAAATTATATCCATTCATCAAAGCACTGAAAGCTTATGCTGTAATTTCCTTAAAGGCGTTTTTGTAGTTCTTGAATTTACCGCTTTTTCTGCTTAACACATAAAAAAAGGTAATCCAAAAGCTGTTTTTTACAAAATGCAATTAATTATACTTATATTAGTTGCCTTCTTTACAGCAAAATTTCAAGAATTTGTATATTTTTCATAAAATATAAAAGACGGCGTGACTACACTGTAAAAAAAACTGTAGAAAAACAGAAAGTTTCAATAAAAATGACTTCATGTTTACAGGGATATTCTGTCATGTAACATTCCCACCGCACTTCTATTTATTTTATGTAAAAAACATCTTTTTTCTAGTTTTTTAGCTTATCTGTACTTAAACAGAAAGTTTCAGATCGTGAAAAAAGAAAGAAGGTCTTCGGATAATTTCTACTTTTACTGAATCCTCGTTGGAGCAGCGGTAGCGTGCGTGCTTAGCATGCGGTAAGTCGTGGGTTCTATCCCCGGTTATTGATTTATTAAAATTTCAAAAAAAAAACCCCAGCTAAATAAGTCGACACGCATGCGCACAAGCAGAAAATTACTCTGAGGCAACAGAAAAAATATGTAGCTCACTTGACAGAAAGTTTCTTTACAGCATTTACCTGTAGGGTACAGCTTTTTTCTGCTTACAAAACTTTTCCGGCAACTTTTGCTGCCAGAAATTTTCTGTTTTTTTACAGGATTATTTTTTTACAGTGTATAAGGAAAATATTGAAAATATCGTCATTTTTGGTTCTTTTCAATTTTATGAGCCTGAATGCAGTCATATCTAAAATCTATACTATATCATCTTTGGGATATCATTGTCTCAAGATCCTATGGGAAAAACATTCAATGGCACCTACTGGGTAGTTCCTTGAGCGTTAAAAGCGCACTTTCACCGAGAAAAGAGGAGGCTCGCGGCCGAACTCCGATGGATGGTTGACTAGTATGGCCCTCTCACACTGTATACTTCCCAGAGCTGAGATACAAGTTTATCAGATGATGCCAGCTGAAGTAAAATAGGAAAAGGATTCCGATAAAACCCCCAGGTGAGGCCTTCCTCCAGCTCCCGCCGCAAGCGACCGCGATTCCAATCCAATGACCGAATTAGGATTATCTCATAAACTTAGTGACGGCATTGAGATTCATTATTTAGGGCACTGTGTTGAATATTGAAAGTTTTCTGAAGCTTACAAGGATTAATCTTCTTTGGGTGTAAGAGATAGATTTTAAATGAGATAAAACCCTTCTTTCAAGGCAAAAGTTTCAAGACCTTCTCTGGGGGAAAACCTTAAACCCCTTAAATTTTAACGTATTTTTTTATCCCTTTTTCCCTATGAAAATTCAATATCTAACCAAGAGATACCCTTGTTGTTATACTCGAAGGCACTCAAAAATCTGAAAAAATATTTTTAGGGTGAAATTTTTCTGGGAACGGATTTCCTGACCCTTAATTTTAATTTCAGTTTAATTTAAATCCGATCACTTTAGGGAGTAATTTATTTCTGGGGGTGATAAATCTTTTAATGTTCAAATATAAACATGAATGATTGACTTATTTTTAAAGTAAAAAAAAATTCAGTCTCAGAAGCTAGGGCCTAGGAAGATTTTGTTTTGGGGGGTTGACTGAATAAGGTAACAAGGGGCCGTTCAAATATTACGTAAGCACTTTTTTGGTCATTTTTAACCCCCCCTCCCCCCTTGTCAGCAAAGATAAGCAAACCTCAAATCCCCCCACCATAATTACGTAAGACACTGCCGGCCCCCCCCTAAATTTTGACATCCCTATAAGTACTACCTGTTCATCCCTATAAGTACCCTACTGTTTTTTTCCTTGAAGATTAGGTGACTCGTACAAGGAGCTGTCCTTTTTGAGTGTATCCCTAAAGGTTCAAAAATGAGTCGAAAGACTACTTTTCGGGGTTACAATTTCAAAATGTTAGGGTGGTCCATCTCCAGAAAAAAGTGCTTACGTCAGAATTCCTAATTCAATTTTTTGTTACATTTATTTTTGGTTGAATTTTGAAATTATTTTTGCAAGAAACAAGAGATTTTCGAAAATGCACCATCTTACGTAAGCATCACTCATATCCCCCCTCCCCCCTTGTCAGCAAAAATAAGCAAAGAGCAAACTCCCCCTCCCCCCTTAGGTGCTTACGTAATATTTGAACGGCTCCCAAGTGCAGTTATACGTTCTGTTTTAAATACCTTAAAATAACAATTGAATTATGATAGAAATAATGTCAAAATTTTATAATGTGAGCTTCAAGTAAAAATAAAGGTCTGGGAGTCTTTTAAAAATTTACCTTTAAATATACAGCGTGTTTCAAAATTGCGTTGCACGGCTTTTATTCGGAACCAACGCCTCCTAGGGTCATTGAAGTAAGGTCTACCCCTAGGTAAGTGAGCCTGGAGAATTCACTAAAATGACTTACAGTGCCCCTAGCGGCGAAATAATTGCGTTGCACGGCTTTTATTCGGAACCAACGCCTCCTAGGGTCAGTGAAGTAAGGTCTACCCCTAGGTAAGTGAGCCTGGAGAATTCACTAAAATGACTTACAGTGCCCCTAGCGGCGAAATAAAAAAAATAAAAAAATTTACATGCGCTCCGCACTGTAAACGACATGCATTCCACTCCCACTTCTCAGTATGATTTACAGGCACATTGACCAACCAGAGCTGCCTTGGCTACCTGTTGTCTATCCTTACCTTCATTCCTCGCCTGCAAACAAGTCTCAAGAGAAAAATGCGCAACTACATGATGAACGCAAGAACGCAACGTCCAAGCTTTCTTCTTATCCCACTATTTTGCATTTCTATTCTAACTGGCCTGTTCTTCTGAACCAACGCCCCCAAAATATGTCCGGTCAATGAGGAAAAAGCACCTATACTCTATTCATTTAGAACTGGCGCTTGAGAAATAGTGCTTTCCCCCACGCTAGAAGCGTAACCATAGTTACGCTCTTTGAGCAGCCAATAGTAAGCCTTCTTCGTCACTTTGACGAGGATAGTTGCTATGGTTACCGATCGGTGGTGGGGGAAGGAAATATTTTCAAGCGCCAGTTCAAAATGAACAGAGTATAGTCCGGTATACAACGTTCACTGGTGCACCAGATGAAATTTGACTATGTGGAGAAGCAGCATGGTCTTCCAATCCCCCAAAACCCATTTAGGACTCCTTTCACTCAATACCATGGTGCGTGGAGGTGGTTATGGACACCTATATGGAGACAACACACCTCACTGATTTTCTCGACCTCCTACTACAGACTGAATTTCTAATCAATTCACCTTGATACTGTGTGTAATCATGGAAATAAATTTGGCTTTGATATTTTTCTTACTTCTTGGTGTACCATTTTAGTTGGCCAGCAGTGTTTGATTAAAGGTTAGCAAATAATATACGAGTTTTCATTAAAAGTCATTTCAATTTTTTTTTATTTTTTTGAAATTTTGAAAAAAAATTAAAATATGGGGGATATGATGCAAATGAGAAAAAATTATGAATAAAATGGCACTAGTTTCATGTTTTTAAGTGGTATAGTTCAAGAGTTATTAGCTGTTTAAAAATGCGAGAAAAACTTTTTTACAACAGTTCTTTTGATATTAAAATTTATAACCACCCAAAGAGGAGTGATAGAAGAATAGAACTTGGAACATTATATCTATTACTATATAAGCTTCTCATAAAAAAATCATGAACAAGATGTGATGGTTTATCTTGGGTTTTATTTTTGTTTTCCCTATTTTATATGAATAAGTTTAAACTTTGAAGGGGGTAGCAACCCCTAAAAACATGCTAAAAAATCTGAAAAAATTACCAAAATTATTTTTAAAGAAGTAAATCAAAATGACATGGTGCCCCGGTGAAAATTTCCAAAAATTTTTTTGCCTTCTTTATGAAGCACCCTAATGTGGAACTTTAAGTTATTAATTGATCAAATTCAAGTTTTTAATTTTAAAGTTTTATCGTAAATCGCACTTATTCCTACCTCAGGAGTTTTCAATATCCAAAATAAGGTTTTTCGCTCCATCCTACTGTTCATACCAAATTTTATCAAACCTGTTCAATAGGTTTGGAGAAAATCAAACAAACGTGCAATTTCTTATAATTTTATACACCCGTGTAGGTATGATAAAGGACATTTATACATCTTATTCAGTACCACTAATTATGAACGAAAAATTTTAAACTAGTCCAAGCAGTGCCGAAGCGTGAGTTAAAAATATGAGGTAGTAGCGCTGTAAAAGAAAACGATTTATAGTGGAGAGTTGGACAGAACCCGGTAGGTGGAGAAAACAGGAATGAATTTGGGCTTTATTTATTGATTTGGAGTAATATCTAGCGAACACTTTGTAGAGATGATAAGAAAGAGAAAATAGAGTTTTCAGAAAGGTTCCCTAAAAAGGATACAGAAGAGCAAGAAAAGTCCTAGAATTGAGTGCTCTCCGGTCTTTAGAGTAGAAGTAAAGCCTCCAAGTTATACATATCCTAAAGAGGATGTGAAGTGCAAAAAAGGTCTCTGCATGAAATGCATCTTAGATCGAGCACCTAGATAGATAAGAGCAATAGGAGTTTTTAAACAAGACATTTTCTAAAGAAGATTTAAGAAAGCATGAAAAATTTCTGGATGCAGTGGTCACCAAAAAAGGATGCAGAAGAGCAAAAGAAGTCTCTTAACGAAACGTTCGGTAAAGAGGATGCAGAAGAGCAAACGATATCCCCGGTTGAAACATTATCTATAAGGATACACAATATGGTCTCTGGATGATACGTTTCCTTGTAGAAAAATAAAAGTCCCCCTTAGGAGGAAACAAACTATCGTCTTTTAAAAAAAAGTACAAAATCACGAGTAATAATCACAATATTTTTTAACACAATAGTCTCTAAAAAATGAATGATAACGATAATAGTAAGCCATTTCATATCAATTATATGTTTAAAGGATAAAAACAAAAATAAAAAATAATAATGTTTATTCCATTGGAGCCACTTCTCATCCATAGGTTTAGGGATTTCCATTCAACAAGACATTTCTTAGAAGGGAACATTTAAAAGACTAAAAAGGCGTGTGTTTGCATTTTAAGTTAACTTATATAGGCTGTTTTAAAAGTCAATAAGAAATTAAAAAAAGTTAGTTTAAAACCAAAAGGAGAACAAAAACTGTGAAACTGTCTGAAAAATGTTGGAAATATCATAAAAAATCAATCCCAACACGAATTCATTATAAAACAAATTCATTCGAAACAAACGTTAACGCAAAAAAAAGAAAGGGAACAAAAATCTAAATAAATTGAATGCAAATCACAATGGAGCCATAGCTCTTCCGGGTTCACAGATTTTTTAAACTGAATAAATGAAAAAAAGAGGACTGGGACTGACAATTATTTACATAAAATTTCTAAATAGCATTGAATGAGTGTAAAAACCGGAAATTGTTTGTTTCTTTGCATATAAAAGATTAGCGCAGTGAAATGTGTTCTACAGGTAGAGTACGCTTGCATTGCACGGAAAACAACAAAATGCTTTTGGTAAAATCGTAGGATTGCTGTCATCACCGGAAAACCTTGTAACTCGGAATCGGGGAATCTACAGTTTGGGATATTTCTGAAAATGCTCTCACACCAATAAGAGACAAATGCCTAGAAGGAACTTTTCTCAATCTACAACACTGAGCCTGCGTCAAAAGTTAACCCAATAAGGAAGATGCTATAATAAGTTTAAAGATTATGGAATCTCCACTGGAGCAGTGGTAGGATGCTTGCTTAACATGCGGCAGTACGTGCGTTCCATCCCCGGTTATTATTTTATTTAAAAAAGAAGTTATATTTTCGCTAAGAAATTTCAAACAACCATTTACAACAGAGAGACTCAGATAAAAGTTCCTTCTTGTTACTAACCCATTGTCTCACACCAACGGCGCCAATGAAAAAACGGAGCTGACGACGTGGTAATAAAATTTGTGATTTTTAGAAATTTTAGAAATTTAATGTAAATAATTGTCAGTCCCAGTCCTCGTTTTTTCATTTATTCAGTTTAAAAAATCTGTGAACCCGGAAGAGCTATGGCTCCTTTGTGATTTGCATTCAATGAAATAACGACGTGCTAATAAAATTTCAGCCTTTAACGCCAAAAAAGAGGATTATTGCGGTTTCTTATGAATCATCAGTAACACTTGAATCGCCAGTTTGAAAAAGGGAATGTCTAAGAAATGACAAATTGAATTTTTGTGCTCAAATCAATCCCCAAGCTTTACGTTACCCATGAGTGGAATGAGGGGAGAAATAACTACCTCCTATAGGTAGATATGAGGAGCTGAGAGCCAGAGTGGACCAACCCACAAAAATGAAAAAGCGTTTTTTTTAATTTTTCAGTAGAATGTAGAGACATCTATTGATTTAAGTTAGAAAACAATGCATTTTTTTAGTTCCCAGTTCCCACAAGATGGCATCACTTTTTCGTTTAATCTAGTAATTAAAATCGCACAAAAATTTAATGCCAGAATTAATCAAGCCACTTGGTCCATTCTGATTCTGATCCTCTAATTATTAATCACGAGAATATCAAAACTAAATATTAAATACTAACCTCAAAATAAAAAGTTTAAATATTGCTACAATTTTGTAAAGCGTTTTTCTCGAAATAACAGCTGCTGAGGTTGGTCCACTCTGGCTCTCATCTCCTCATATAGCCCCTTGAAGTTGCGAAATCGATGTGCATTCATTGTATTTTTAAGTTAATTTGGAATTAAAGTTAATTTGTCTCTGTTCTTATTCTCTGTGGTGTAAACTAGGCCACAATAAAATTTTCTTTTAATTTAAACGTGTTTTTAACTTTTATCCGGGGATTGTTTGACTCCATTCATATTCACTTACTTTATTGATACTGCTATAATGACTCAGTGTCATAATAATTTTGAAATTTTATTTGTCTTTTTATTTCTAACTTTTGTACTGTGAAATAAGCAGAAATATAATTTGAACGTCAATTTAAGTGGTTTTTAAGAAATTTCTTCTCTTGAAATTTCCATAAAAAAGGGAATACGTTCATCAACTTTTTAAACTGTAAAATGCTGTTGAATGTATTTATACTTGTTTCGATGATTGCCCCTTTTTTCTAAGTAGGGTCCGAAATTTCCAGTAAAAATTTGGTGAATATACAACGAAAATTTCATTATTTATACAGTTTTTGAGTAAATCCATATCAAGTAGTAAGTGATCAAGATATGCTCGCTCGACCATTTTAAAATCAAATAATTTTTTGATTGTTGACTCTTACTTCATTAGAGAGTCTAAAAAACAAACACTATCTTTAATTTTTTATCTTTATTTGAATTTTTATGACATTCATCGATGTTCTACGAAAGAGGCTAAATTTTGCATTAGTAAGGGTTTATGTTAACTTTAGTTACTCTTAATTGGTTTAAATTAAGTTCATGCAACAAAAGTCATTTTACTCAGAAAGATACAGACTTAATAGTGTATGGAACAAATTTAAGGAGAATCGTGTTCCAATTATTGATAATAAGCCTAGATGTTTAACTTTAAAAATGACGTTTTTTCAATTTTCGAAGCCGTAGTATTATATTTTCCAAATGTTTTTGTAGACAATGTGTAGCCACTATACTGGACTATATTTTGAAAATTGTTCAACCCTGATATTTTGCTTTTTTTGTAGTTATAGGCCTCCAAAGTTGGAAAATTTCAAAAAAATCCAAACTTTGACCCTCGATATCTTTGTTAGAATAAAGTTTAAAACGCTGAAATGTTTACAGGTTAATCCTCACTACCCTATCCTCCAACTGTAAAAATTCCAATTCCCTCTATATCTCTGATAGAACAAAGTTTAAAAATTTGAAAATTTTACAGGTAAAGCCTCACTAAGGTATCATTCTCTAAAATTTTCATCTTTGGTATTTACTTTCAAGTCAAGTTACAGAACCGTAAAAACGTTATATTTAAAAAAAAATGAAAGAACAGTAAATTTAACAAGGAGTCCTGTAATTAACGGTCCTGTGTTAAAAAAATTTCAACCTTTCACCTAAAAGCGATTCAACAAAAGCTGCATCCAAAATGTAGCGAAATTTTGAAACATGTTTTCGGTGTTTCCAAGCACCGAAAACTAGTTCAAGTTTTCGCTTCAAGTTTTAACATGGTTCAAATTCTTGAAAGTTCATGGACTCCTGGAATTGGTCTAATTTTTATTAGACCAATTGGGTTTGTAACAACAAGAACATGATTCAAATTTCGCTGCATTTAGGTAGCAGCTTTTGTTGAAACGCTTATGGGTGAAAAAGCCCAACCTTTAACCTCAAAACTGTGAAAGGTTAAATTGTTTTTTTAACAGTGTAACAGTAAATAACAAAGATGAAATTTTTACAGGTGGATGAGTGAGTGCTTAGTGAGGCTTTGCTTGTAAAATTTCCAAATTTTTAAACTTTGTTCTACCAGATACAGAGTCAAAGTTTGGATTTTTTGAAATCATCAGATTTTGAACATTCATAACTTGATACATTTATTTGATTTTCCGGGATAGATGGCCGTGTTTGAATGGAATTTCCAAACGTTTCGCTCTCAGCTTCGGAGAGCATCCTCAGTGGCAAAAAATTAAATAATTAATTAACGGAAACGTTTGGAAATTCCATTCAAACACGGCCATCTATCCCGGAAAATCAAATAAATGTATCTTCAGGTCGTGGAAGTTTTCATCAATTTATATTCATAACTTGACTTATACAAATACAAATTAAGTAAACCAACTACAGACGTAAGCCCAGCAAGGTTGGTCCAGTCTTTTTAACCCAAACTACCGGAATCCCAGTATCTGTCAATTTTCCTCTTGAACTCGTTTACCACACTTGAATTTACAATTGTTTCAGGCAACGCATTCCATCTATCCACTACCCTATTAAAAATAATGCCTTTCTACAATCCGTCTTAAATTTTACTTTATTCAATTTTAAATTGTGACCCCTTGTTCTATTACCCGCATTGCAATCTAGTCCCTCGGTGTCCCCTTGCTTTACCATTTTAAAAAGTTGAATCAAATCCCCTCTAATCCTTCTTTTCTCTAGAGTGAACATACACTAGCAGAAATAAAAATCCCATCACCAAGAAGAAAAGGAGGTATCAAAGTCATATTTATTTCTATGATTGCACAGTATCAATGTGAATTGCTTAAAAAATCAGCCTTCCTGGATATTAGGGGGTCGAGAAAAACAGGGAGGAGTGTTGTCTCCATAGGTGTCCATTACATCACACGTCATGGTATTGAGTGACAGGGGCTCTAAATGACTTTTGAGGGATTGGAGGACCATGTTGCCTCCTCAGGCAGTCCAAATTCATATGGTTCACCAGCGGACGTTGCATACCGGGCTAGGTGATTTCTCCTCTTTTTCCGGACATGTTTTGTGAGCATTGGTTCTTACGAACGGCGAACGGATAGGCCAGGGTAAAAATGCAACATAGGGGGTTAAGAAGAAAGCTTGGACATTGCATAAAACATGTGTTTGTGCATTTTTCTCTTTAAATTTGCCCCCAGGACAGGTCTGAAGGTAAGGACGAACAACCGGCTAAAAAACCTCAATGAAGCATCTCTGGTTGGCCAAAGTACCGGTAGATCATACTGAGGACAAGTGGCAGTGGGATGGATGTCGTTTGCAGTACTGCGGATTGTCCGTTTGGTCCGCACGGCTTCTTACATCTTTGTCTATAAACAAGGGGCTGAAATGGGGCTTTCTGTTTCCAATAGTGCACGAAATAAGGAAATGAAAATCCCAATTTCATGACATTGTGTTTATGAGAGAATCCTGCTTCGGTTTGGAGCACCACGACGGTTGGGTATGAGTTTGAAGACACAATGGAGAGAGCGCACTCAACTGATGATTCTCTAATCGTTCCAAGGAATTGGTGATGCAGGGTAACGGAGTGGGGATGTATTGAATTCCATTTCTGCAACTCCTGAGTATGATTCACCAGTACTTTTTCCAACCAGAGCTGCATCATTGAGGTTTTGCAGCCGGTAGACCGTCCTTACCTTCAGACCTGTCCTGGGGACAAATTTCAGGAGAAACATGCACAACCACATGTTGTATGCAATGTTCAAGCTTTCTTCTTAACTCCCTAGGTTGCATTTTACCCCATCTTTCCCGTTCGTAAGAACCAACGCTCACAAAACATGTCCGGAGAAAGAGGAGAAATCACCTAGCCCGGTATGCAACGTCCGCTGGTGCACCATATGAATTTGGACTACCTGAGGAGGCAACATGGTCCTCCAATCCCTCAAAAGTCATTTAGAGCCCCTGTCACTCAATACCATGACGTGTGAAGGCGGTAATGGACACCTATGGAGACAACACTCCTCCCTGGTTTTCTCGGCCCCCTAACATCCAGGAAGGCTGATTTTTCAATTAATTCACATAGATAGTATGTGCAAACATAGAAATAAATTTGACTTTGATATCTCCTTTCCTTCTTGGTGTTGGGATTTTTTTCCGCTAGTGTATTTAGACAATTTTTGGTATTAAATCATGTAAAAATTAATTAAATTTAAAAAGACAAAAAATCTTTCAAAAAATTTAAATTTTAAATTTTGAAGTATACAAGCGTGTGATACATGTCTATAGGCTATATTTTAGTGTTTTTACGAATATTAGGTCAATTTTTCACTAAAATTTAGAATAAGTATGGAAAAATTAAAGCATTTTTCTTAATAATTATGTTTTATGCTTCAATTTTTCCCCACTTATTCTAAATTTTACTCGTCTATCATCCTACAAATTTTGAAAACTTTTAATTGAAAATATCTAAGTTGTTGTCTTTTCAATCCAAAATAATATTATGTTGACTTTCCCCCAAAATTTCAAATTTGTTTCTTTTTTAATTCTAGGAAAATACAGGGTGTATCTGAAATGGTGCAACAAACTTTTAGGGATGATAGTACTCATCAAGACGAACAAGAATCGGTATAGAAAGGGGGGTCCCAGACAAAATCCCAGTGAGTTAAAAATGGAGCGACACCCCCAAAAAATCATTGAAAAATTAAATTTGTAGAAGAACTACTATTGATAAAAACTTAATTATGGTCTCAAAAATTGTGGTTTAATATGATCTTTAAAATTATCTAAAAAGTCTTCACTTTAAAATTTTTTTTGTTATGAAAAAAGTTAATAAAACTACAAAAAATGTGAAAAATCTGCCAAAACCTTATTTTGTATCTGGAAATCCTTTCTTTTGATTTGATAATCTGAAAGAGCATAGATGAAAACCCTAAAATCGAAAGATTCCCGTAAATACCATCAATATTAAACGCTTGAGATCCTGTTAAAGGCGTGCGAAAAAAGATCCAAAAAATAAATGTTCAGCGAAAATCTGCAAGTTACGGATTGATGCTCGCTAAATTTCTCGCCACGATTTGCGTTACGAGATTCCTCGCCAACTTTCGCCAACAACAGATCGCCCTAGCTTGCTTGGCGATCTGTAGAAGCTTGGCATGTTTCGCCAAATTGGGAGAGAAAAGAAATTTAGCGATTACACTGGGGAACAGCCATTTCGTTGTCTTAGAACTGTGACTTGTTTTTGAATCACTTTTGGCCCCTGAATCCAAAAGTAACTGTAGTTTTTGTTTGTCACGTCCACTTTTTTGGCAAACAGCCCCGCCCCCTTTTTACGTTTTTCAATGACTTAATAACTTTGAATTCGATTTTCAGGGTCAAAAATCATTACTTTAGTCTTTAAATTACTCCCAAGAGGACAAGAATGGTTAAAGTTTCTAAAATATGAAAATTTGTGGCCAATGATTAGGTTTAAAGGGTTATTGCCCCCCTAAAAACGCAAAAAAATCGTTAAAAATGATAGAGTTAATTTTACGCTATATTTTACACTTATTTTTTACGCAATTCCTTTTCAAAAGGTCCTAACCCATCACCAAGGACCCAAATTTAATGAAAATTGGCCGCAACGATTTTTACAAAAAGCGGTTGAGGCATTAGCGCCCCCGAAGCACCCGCGGAAGGGTTTGGAATACTCTCTTTCGCTTAGAGGCAGAGCCCTGCACGAGCTCGCTATAGCGCGTCTAACTCGCGATTTAAAAAATAAGCCCGTAAGTAACATTTTGTTTGTACGAGCGCGGCGGGCCTGGAAAAACTCGGTGAGCTGAAAAAAGCTCGCCGGGTTTTTAGAAGCGCGGCGACTTTTCCCCGAATCGTCTCCGGCTGTTAAACGGTTTCCGAGCAGTAAGATTAGATGCGCGCTTAGCGGGTTTTCAATAAATAGAAATACTCATGATTTTGTTCATTATAAATTAATTTATCTTGAAGAAGTACTGAAAACAGGATTTAAATTTAATTTAAAGGAAGCAGTTTACTTCGAAACCGTTATTAATTAACCGTTATTCAGAGTTTTATCCTAGTAACTTCTCAATCTGATGACTTAAACAAGAAGAAAAAATCTTGAAATGTTAACTAATCTATACATCAGTGATAATTTTTATCAAAATGTTATAGTAAGATAAAATATTTTCTCATTTCATTAAGACGTAATGCATTATGACTTGATATACTGTGATTCCTACTTAAGGGAAGCGCGCAAGCTTCAGACCGGCGAGTTAAGTGGAGAGCGGCGCGCTTGGAAAACCCGGCGGGCTTTTAAAAGCCCGGCGAGTTTTTTCCGGATCGCCGAATCTAATCGAGCTCGTGGTGCCTCGGCGCGCTGGTTTTTCAGAGACGAGCTAGACGCGCTAAATCGAGCTCGTGCAGGGCTCTGCTTAGAGGACGCGAACACCTCAACCGCTTTTAGTAAAAATCATTGCTGCCTATTTTCAATAAATTTGGATCCTTGGGGAAGGGTTAAGACCTTTTAAAGAGGAATTGCGTAAAAAAATAAAGAGACGAAACCCTGAAATGCAAAAAAGGAACGTTATAAAGGAAAGAGGTTATTTTAAGTTTTTCTTACTCTTATTTTTTATGCAATTCCTCTTTAAAAGGTCTTAACCTTTCCCCAAGGACCCAAATTTAATGAAAATAGGCAGCAATGATTTTTATTAAAAGCGGTTGAGGTGTTATCGTCCCCGAAGCGAAAGAGAGTCTTCCGAACCCTTCCGCAGGTGCTTCGGGGGCGCTAATGCCTCAACCGCTTTTTGTAAAAATCATTGCTGCTTATTTTCATTAAATTTGGGTCTTTGGGGATGGGTTAGAACCTTTTGAAAAGGAATTGCGTAAAAAGTAAGTGTAAAAAATAGCGTAAAATAAACTCTATACAGGGTGTATCTGAAATGGTGCAACAAACTTTCAGGGATAATAGTACTCATCAAGACGAACAAGAATTGGTATAGAAAGGGGGTCGCAAATGAGTTTTAAGGGGTGAAACCCCGGGGTGAAAATCAGCCAAAAAACTTGCATATTTGTGCAGGAAGAGACACAATGGTTCGATTCCGGAAGTTATTTTGTAAAACAACTTCAAATATTATTAAGCTAGCTTTCCCACCAGTAGCACTTTTGCATTCGACAGGAAAAAAAACTTCGCCAATCCGTGATCGCCAAATACTTTTTTTGTGATTTTTACGAAAGCTCAAACTTCTATGTAGTAGTACTATCAATGATTAAATGATAGCTTAGTTGGTAGCGTAACAGTCTTGCAATCGTAAGATTGCGAGTTCTGTCCTACTGTGTGAAGTTGTTCATTTTTAAATTCATTATAAGTTTTTAAAAAAGAAATATTTTGAAAGACATTGCAATATGTTTTAAAGTATTAAGATTTCATTTGGGTCTCATTTAAGTAAAAATTTTTTAGCTATACAAAATATAAGTGTTTTTTAAATAGAAACATATTGATTAATTAATAATATTAATATCGTACCTTTAAAAGTAAAATATTAACACAAAATGTAGAAATAATTAAAGATCCCCGCATTTTTAACACATTATTAGTAACATTTATGCAATTCAGGACAATGCACAACTTTTAAAGATAGAAACGTCCATTAAGCCTAAGTCGGTGTAAGATGCAATCCCATATCAGCTGTGCAATGGCCCGCAGTTTCACACCCAATGGTAATTTAAAGCCCTGGATGGAACAAGCGTACCACTCGCATAAACCTTACGGGATTTGTAGCCAACTCCAAGAAGCAATGCATGAGCACTGCTATCGAGCTAGCTGCTGTGACACAGTATGGATTCATAGCGATAATAAACAAGAGAAAATTATTTTAAAAGTGGTAGATTGCCGCTGAGCCATCCAGCTGGCTCGTTTTTTAATATGAAGAAATTCAGCATTTTGAAGATAATGCCTACAGTCTAAATAAGAAATGAATAAAGAAATTGATTTGTACAAGAAATTTGGAGAAGTGGGGAAATATTAACAGACTGACGGCCAAGCGAAATCGAATAATTTTTAATTGAATAATTTATGACATGATAGAGTGATTGGAAAAGCCATGGTTTGCTAGGTAGGAGGAAGAAGGAATTATGCCAAAAACTGATAGCTGAAGTTTTAAAGGAAAAATAAATTTAAACACAAAATTGGGGTGGGGGGGTGAAACATCACTAAAATAGTATTAATTTTACTAGAAACTAGTTTTAAATAAGTCACCACTCTGTTAATCAATTTTAAATGAGTTTATCTGTGTAAGGAGGATGAGCTGTACAATCCGTTCCTAGGGTGTCGGTGCGTTTGAAGCTCATAGGTTAAAACAGTTTGTCTGTCCTTTAAGGCGGATAACGTAAACACCTTAGGGAAAGTGCCCGTACTACGTGACCCATTTATTATTATTTTCGACACCCTCCCTCCCTTTGGGGCCACCCATCCCCTCTAGTTTTCACGTAGTAATTCATAAGTACGGTTTTCAATTATTTTTTGCAAACAGCAAATTTAAAAAATTAATTCGACTTAATTTGTCTAACCTTAATAATTAATTCGGCTAATTTCAAAAATTAATTTGGCTTAATTTTTTCGTATTGACTAGAGGAAATTAACCACGAGACAAAACCCTAAGCTTCATAAACCACCCTCCCCTCCTTCAACACAGGAATACTAAAATAGCCGAGCTCGCACCCCATTTCGACCGTGTATTTTTCGAATTTGTAATTTTCTTAGTTTTGTCTTGTCATGAGAATAACAGTTATAATTATGTAGTCACTTCTAGAAGTATAAAACTGTTTAAAATGCTTAGGTTTTTAAAATCTTTTTTTATTAACACAAATGTTTCATACAAAATTAAAGTCATCATTACATTTTCTTAAAGGTTGTTTCACAAAGAGCTCCCTAGTTTTATGACTAATAACAGATAGACAAAACAAGATAAAAATACCCCGTGATCTAATGTACTTCTTTTAGACCAAAGAAATTCTTATCACAATTTTTTTAAATCGGTCGATCAAAAAAAATTAATTTATGTCAGCACAAGATTTTTGAGAAACGAAGGAAAAGCAGTCCTTGAAATCCTTATCATACATTGTAGGGAAATAAAATTTACGGAAAAAACGATTTCTGAATCGAATGAGAATCAAATACTTTGTAATCTAATTGATCGCTGATTTAAAAATAGGAATTTCAAGGATTGCTTTTCCTTCATTTCACAAAATTTTGTGCTGCCAAATTTTTTTGAACTATCAATTTTCAAAAATTTGTGTAAAAAAATTTTAAATACGTGTCAAAGTTTTGCATTGAGACAAAATGCGATTTAAAACATTGTAATTACGAAAAAAAAATTACCGTAAAGAAAAAAGAAAAACTACTATTTAGAAAAATCCATAAAAATTCTCAAAATACTATTATGCATCCTTTAATTTTGTCCAATTTTTGGACCCCATGCCATAAAACCCCAACCCACATCCTTTAATAGTACTCTTTCCATGTATTGCCCAAAAATTATTGACATGACAGAATCCACGATCTTACGAATGCGATTTAGAAGATTCCGGCTCTACCAACTGAGCTACCGTTTTAACGATAAAATAAGAAACGGAAAAAAATTGCGCCAAATGGCTAAGAAGTTGCCAAATTTGGTTGAACAAGCATTAAAAAAGAGACTGATCGAATAAATCTTTCGCTACGAAAAGATAACTTCCTAAAAAGTTACAGTTAAAATTTCTTTTTGCAAGTACGAGTTCTATTTTTTTGGTGTAAAAAATTACGGAATCGAACAATTGTGTCTCTTCCTGCACAAATATGCAAGTTTTTTGGCTGATTTTCACCCCGGGGTTTCACCCCTTAAAACTCATTTGCGACCCCCCTTTCTATACCGATTCTTGTTCGTCTTGATGAGTACTATCATCCCTGAAAGTTTGTTGCACCATTTCAGATACACCCTGTATATTTTTAACGATTTTTTTGCGTTTTAGGGGGTAATTACCCCTTAAACCTATCCATTCGCCAAAAAACTCTCATATTTTAGAAACTTTTACCATTCTTGTCTTCTCGGGTGTAATTTAAAGACTAAAGTAATGATTTTTGACCTTGAAAATCGAATTCAAAGTCATTAAGTCATTGAAAAACTTAAAAAGGGGGCTGGGCTGTTTGCCAAAAAAATTGACGTGATAGAAGAAAACTAACAACAGTTTTCTAATCAGTGTTCCCATTGAATTCTAAACAGACAAAAAATCGAAGTCAACAGAAATTATGTTAAAAATTGTTCCCCAGTGTTATCTATCCGTAACTCGTAGATTCTCCCTGAACATTCGTTTTCTGGAGCTGTTTTCGCACTAAAAAAACAAACTTTAACAGGATCTCAAGCGTTTAATATTGATTGTATTTACGTGAAACTTTGAACTTAAGGGTTTTCAACTATGATCTTTCAGATTATCAAATCAAAAGAAAGGATTTTGAAATACAAAATAAGGTTTTGGCAGATTTTTCACATTTTTTGTTTTTTTTAACTTTTTTCAAAATAAAACAAATTTTAAAGGGAAGACTTTTGAAGTAATTTTAAAGATCATATTAAAACACAATTTTTGAGACCATAATTAAGTTTTTACCAATAGTAGTTCTTCTACAAATTGAATTTTTCAATGATTTTTTTGGGGTGTCGCTCCATTTTTAAATCCCTGGGATTTGGCCTGGGACCCCCCTTTCTATACCGATTCTTGTTCTTCTTGATGAGTACTATCATCCCTGAAAGTGTTTTGCACTATTTCAGATACACCCTGTATATTGTACATAACATTCTATGGCTGACGACGTTAATTTGTTTAGCAACATTTTTAAATTTTTAAAATTAATTATCTAGTAAAGTTGCTTTGATTTTTATAAAGTTTTAATGACAATTAGCAATAGTTTAGTTAAAAACTAACAACATTTAATTAAGACAGTAATTTTAATTTTGTCTCACTCAATTTCAAAACTTAGATAACATTATGAATCTCGAGAAAAATTGGGGGCCTGGGGGCTCCTCCATCAGAAATTTGACCCTCAAAATGGTGTTTTAGTTTTTCTGAGACCCTTTGGATTACACCTAAAGACTACCACTCATTGTAAGAGGCTGAGAAAAACGGTGTAGTAATGATAAACGGCAAAATTTCGAGGGGGGATTGGCTCCTACTTCAGAAACACTTTTAAAATTTTGAAATTTAAAAACATTTTGAGACCCTTTAGGTTACACAAAAAGAGGACCGTTACACATTTTGAGCGGGGTTTTGGGGGTTCTCCCCCAGAAAAAGTTTGGAATTTTTCACCCTTAAAAATCTGCTTTGACTCCTCATGAGACTCTTAGGTGCGGCACCCATTGGTGACAACTCCTTTCAAGACACAGAATTTTTAAAGAAGAAAAAAGTAAAAAATAGAGGTACAAATTTCAGGGGGGGTTATTGGTCTGAAGGGGTATAAACCCTAGACACACTGCCTCACCAATCAGAAACTATTCCACTACGCTAGTTATTCCTCTAACGGACTATAAACTGGAATCGAACGATTTTTCTAGCATCTGTTATATAAACATAATTGGGAAAAACTTAAGAAAACCTGACAAACCCATATTATCATATGTTCTTCGGTCGTAAAGGGCTAGGAAAAATATTGGTCTTCAAAATCAATAGTTTGCGCCATTACACATTTTCACCTTGTGTTGTGAGGAGCGTTTTAAGACGTAAAAACTACGTAAATTCAACCTAATTGAGCGTGCGTTTTAGGTTTTTTTCCAAGATATTTTTATGCTTAAGGTGTCTTTTCCTACTGAATCGATGCTGCTCTACAACTTAGTCATTAACCTTTTCACATACTAGTTTTTTAAAATAAAAATTAAAACTCCTAAAGTTTCTACTAGAGGGCGTTGAAAATTGTCTCATCGGATAGGGCATCGTCGCTTTACTATACCTAGACCCCACTTTCATGACTATATCTGTAGAGGTTCAAAAGTTAAAGGGTGTGGCCACTTTTCTTAGGAAACCCTGTATAGAGAATAGAGGGCGGTAATAGTCATGGTGCCAAATGGCAAGAAAGGGGTCAACCTTGAAATCGCGTATAAGGAACATTTTTTGATGGTTTCTGGTAGAGTCAATAGTGTAGATTTCCAAACCGGTTGATGCCACTCTCCAAATGTTAAGCATTGGTGTATAAGGGTTTATATTAGTTTGGATGAAAAATTTAGGCAAAACAAAGGTACCGTGTCCCCTTGAGGAGGATAACAGTAAGGATCGAAAACACTTTTCTTGTAACAAGTTTAAGAAGTTAAAAAAACTATTTCAATCCTAAGTAGAACTTTTGAAAAAAAATAAATAACTGGATCGTTACAGTAAAATTACCTTAATGTTTCTGCTATTTTCCAGGAACATAACTAAGAAAAAATGGGTAACCCAGATTCAACCTAATGTATGAACATTGAATTACCATCAAACTCCAATACATCTCTGCATATTACATAAATAAAATGTTCAGGGAAAGTATCAGATTTCAAGGATTTCGAATTAACCACTGTAAATAAAATTTTGGTACTTTCCTTAAAAAAAACTGGGCAGCTGGGTTGCCCATTCTTTCAAAGTCATCCTGAAAAATAATGGGAACGCTACAGTAAAAATTTCAAAACGTTTCTCAGAAATACCTGGAAAACATTTTTTCCGGGACCCGGTTCTGAATTTTTACATGTAAAATAGGGGAGAGTGGGGCACATTCGTACAAAAAGTGCATTTTGGCATATTTCTCTGGATCTAGATGAGATATTGAAACAAACTCGGATTCAAATGAAAGTTAAAACCTTTCCCGATATTTTAAAACGATAATTGGTCGCATTCATCTAGAATTTCTAACCTTTATCATCAATCTAAAAAACGAGAAATTTCGTGCGAATGTGCCACCCATGGGTGGGGCAGTTTCGCACACGTGTGGGGCACATTCACATGCAAAAAAATATACAATAATTATTTTTACAAACTAAAAAGTTTATGGCACTTTAAAGTAAGGATAATTAAACGAAATATTTGGCACTTTTACATATTTTTCCTCTAAATTGAAGATTTTTTTACAAAAAGAAAACAGCTTCAGAAAATATCGAACATCTAAGTTTTTGATCAGGAAAACAATTGTAGTAATGAAGAGTATATTGCATATTGACATACTTCAAATAATATAATTAGTTAGAAAAAGTTCAACCAATATTTTAAATGTCAGATTTTATTCCAAAGGAAAGTGAACCAACAGCTAGCTTATTAACACCTGAAACTGGCGGTTTGGGAATTTTAATACGATATTATCTTTTTGTATCAATGTTGAATCATTACTTACTGGAAAATAAAAGTTTAGTTATTAATTTTAAGGTTTTTAAAGTTTTTCATCATTAATTTTAAATAAGCACCATTCAATTCCAAATTTTCTATTCGACCAACATAACAAAATTTTCTTCTTAGTAGCAAATTCTACTAGAATAGAATCACTTAAGTCCAAGTCAATTGGTATTAAACAATTATCAGGGACATTCATTTCATCGATGTTTAAATCTGGATCTAAATTCCTTAAAACTGAAGCTTTCTTTAAGATGTTATTTTCTATTATCACAAAATTTTGAAACAATTACAATAAAAAACAATTAAACTTCTAGTTATTAAATATTCTGCACTTATAAACATATAAATCACTTTCATAATCAAAAATGGGAAAGATGAGGCACATTCGCACTGTCCGAATCTGCCCCATCTTTTGGTGTACGAATGTGCCCCATCTACCATTTCAAGCTTACCCAACAAGCTTCCCAACAAGATATTTATAATTAAAGCAGGGAAATAAAACCCTTCTAGAAACTTACTTTAGTAGTACCTCTACTGAATAAAATGCTGAATGTCGACTTGATAGTTATTTTTTATTGATATTTTATGCCAACAAAATGACAAGAAAATTTACTTTGCTGCTTTTAACGCTAGCAAATTTCAAGTACGTATACAACAAAATGGCCCAGGGCTTTGAAAATTCATGTAGGAGGTGGTAGTCATGCTTCCATCTACTGGTATTTTTTCAGATTTTTAAATTAATAATTACTAGGGGAAATGTCGTCTGTCCGAATGTGCCCCATGTGTGCGAAATAGCCCCACTCTCCCCTACCGGAAAAAAAATCTACTCAGACCCTATATCTCCGTAACGGCTTGTGATATAAAGACACACACACACACACACACACACACACACACACACACACACACACACACACACACACACACACACACACACACACACACACACACACACACACACACACACACACACACACACACACACACACACACACACACACACACACACACACACACACACACACACACACACACACACACACACACACACACACACACACACACACACACACACACACACACACACACACACACACACACACACACACACACACACACACACACACACACACACACACACACACACACACACACACACACACACACACACACACACACACACACACACACACACACACACACACACACACACACACAATTAAGGTATCATTTTTCATGATTTGAAGTATTCTATCTATATACAGAAAATTTTTCAAGTTCTTAGGGGGTCGTCTTCATATTAAACGAAACACTAACTTTTTTTATGGACGGCCTCAAATGATTCTGAAAGAGCACCTCTCAAAACCCCCAAAAGCCCAGTTCTGTTTTGTTTGGTCCCCGAATAAAGCCAGGAGGGGGTTGAAATCTCGTTTTTTAAATTGAATTCTCGATTTTGATCCTGCGGGGTTGATGGTTGTAAGGATCAAAATCGAAATTCAACGTAAAAAACGAGATTTCAACGCAAATTCGACGATATTCAACCCCTACTCCTGGCTTTATTTGGGGACCAAATGACATGAAAATTAGTTTTGAGGGGTTTTAGGGGGTGCTCTTTCAGAATCAAGTAATCTTTGATGTCGCCCATAGGAAAAACGAAAGTTGGTGCCTCGTTTAATATGAAGACGACCCCCTAAGAACTTGAAAATTTTTCGTCGTCTTTATATTAAACGAAGCACCAACTTTCGTTTTTCCCTATGGGTGACATCAAATATTATTCCCGAATCTGAAAGAGCACCCCCTAAAACCCCCAAAACCAATTTTCATGTCATTTGGTCCCCAAACAAAGCCATGAGTGGGGTTTGAAGTTCTCGATTTTAATCCTTACAACCATCAATCCCGCACGAGAATTTAACGTAAAAAACAAGATATCAACGTAAATTCTACGAACTTCAACCGCAACTCCTGGCTTTGTTTGAGGACCAAATGACGTGAAAATTGGTTTTGGGGGGTTTTAGGGGGTCTCTTTCAGAGTCGGGAATAATCTTTGATGTCGCTTATAAGAAAAACGAAAGTTGATGCTTCGTTTAATATGAAGACGACCCCCTAAGAATTTGAAAATTTTTCTGTATATAGAATACAGTAGGTTCTCCTATAACGTGATTGTTTGGTTCCCCGTAATAGGAAAATCGCGTTATAGGAATTCGCGTTGTATGAAGAAAGCTCTCCTATAACGCGAATTCTAGGTAAAAATGATAACCTTCAAGTACACTACTAAAGCAACGCAAGTGTTCGAGTACGACCTTTTTACATTAAAAAAGCTAAACGTTCCGTTTAATTCTTACACAGTCGCAGTTTCTTAGGGTTAAGGGTTAGAATAATTATAACCATGAGAAATTTTATCGTCTGCTAAAGTAAGATATTGGAAAAATATGTATTCAAATCAATATATTTCTATTATGTGTATAAATAATAAATAAGGTTGTCCACGATGACGTCACGAAACTATGATCCTGCAGGACAAACAGACTGATTGCTAAGGGTTGCCATCGGGTGATGGACAACTCTGTTGAAATTCCGATTAAAAACTTCTTCAGCTAAGAAGCTCCACTGGAAACTCATTGTGATTGGTTGATTTTGTCATCAAGTCACCCTTTATTGCTTTTATGACGTTTTTGTTTGTTTGTTTGGAGACATACATTTCCAGGTCTGAGTGCTTGATCTCAAAGGATCCGCTTATAAACCCTCGTCAAGTAAGACAGACACAAATAGAATTTACTGACACAGAGAGAGAGAAAATACACCCAGGGCTAGGCCGGAATCGAACCGACGACGGTACCATTTATGACGTGTTTGCACAACAAACACAATAAGGTTGTCGACGGTGACGTCACGAAACTCTGATCCTGCAGGACAAACAGACTGATTGCTAAGGGTTGCCACCGGATGATGAACAACTCTATTATAATAATGTATAGTTTTATATTGTATTTAAAAGCTTTTTGTTTGATCTTGTTCTATACTACTTCAAATCATTAAAAAAATGATACCTTATTTGTATTTATATCACTAGCCGTACTGGAGATATAGGGTCTGAGTCGGTTTTTTTTACCAGTACTGTAGTACGTTCCTGTTATTTTTCAGGAACATGCAGGGGAGAATCCATGATTTGGTTTTGACAATATTTCATTAAAAGAGAGGTATCAGTTTATATCGTTACCATCACGCCAATTTGCTTTTCCTAGTTTAACCCTTTGAGACCTATCGACTCCGAATTTTCCATTCAATTCAATAGGACTCTTTAGGCGCAATATGATCTGCTATGGGTATTGCGCCATTAAAAATCAACCAACCAACCAACAGGACTCTCGAGCGATCTAGGTCTATAAGGGTTAAAATACGCAAAAACCTCATTCTTTAAATTCCGCGGGAAATTAGCAGAGAAAATCCCCTCCTTTTTCACTTTTCAATTCATTATTTTTTTCAAAGAGGCTTTAAATTAGAAAGCGATTTTCCTGCTAATTACCGGTAGAATTTAATAAAATTTTGTTCAGGGGTTTTACGGGATGCTCTCTCCGAATATGCAATAATAATAATTGAAGTTTTCTGAAGAAAAAAAAGTTAAACGTTGCACCCCTTCTCCAGCGAACATCGTCCTTTAGCGAAGTTTTTGTCATGGCATGATAGACCTGCATGTTAAGTTTGGCATCCACTTTTTGAGCCTCTGTATACAAATTAGTTAATTATTTTAAAATAAAAAAGATTACTTACTTGTTGCATGGATTATTGACCATGGCTGCTGAAATGTTCTGGTCCATAAAGAACAGCAGCGACAGGGCGAAGCCCATACCCAGCGCTGCTATTGATGCCACCCACGGGAGCTCCTCTACTGGAGCCCGGGTTAGAGGACAGCTCACATTATAACGGAATTGGTCCGCTGCAACACAGAATCATGACCGTTGCGACATGAAAAGTATAAATGGGGAAATAAAAAAACAGTTACTTTATTAACCTATTGTGTAAAGTTTGCTCAAATTTTAGAAAAGCGAGTGCAATGATTTTTCTTTTTTACGAATACTACTAATGTAAATGAAATATTAGGCTAAAAAGTTAGCTAAAAGAGAACGAGCCTTAACCCTGAAGCCTTAACCCTTAAGAGTTGAAAGGTTAAAAATTCTCACATTTAGGTCATTAGGTTCATTAGGCTCACATTAGGTTCACAAATCACTTTAGCTATTATTAGTAATTTAAAATTAGGCTAAATGCACTGATATTCTGTGAAAGAAAATAATTTTCTACTATGTTACTCATATTTCATGAACAATTAAGTTCATTAGAAACAGTTCAATAAATGAGAACAGGGGCGTAGCCTCCATAATTTGAGGGATATTAGTATACAGTCATTCCGAAACTATGAAAAAATAATAAAATTTTCCATAAAAAATAAAATCATTCATAACTTTATAAAATTTTTAAAATCATTTTAAGAATTTATTTGGATACGTAACAGATTTATAGTAGTTGCACCTGCCATTTTATGAGAAGATGCAAAACCATACATACTTGCCACGTCCCTGAATACAAATGATCCTAGGAAGCTCATCGAGATAACTGCTACAGGCAAGGCGTAATCGGCCAGAATCTCACGTTTACTGGCCTGCAGGTACGGCCTGAAATTAATGAAGCACTTATCAATAAAAAAATATCTAAGTTATAATTCAATTATTTTTTTTGAAATACACTCGTGTCCAACAATTAGGGATACTATTTTATATTTGAAATATAAGATCAAATCAATATAAAGATCAATCATGAAATTCGTGCAATTGAATCTTCTAAGTAAGAGTGGAAATATGTGGTTCGGGACCAAATTACTCCTAAATATGGTTTAAGGGGACCCTCTATTGCTATAGAGTTCCACGCACATTTTGAACAACAGCAGAAAGTTCACATGAGAGTCATTTAGCAAAAAATTTTTTTGCAAAGGATATGGTATTCCTGAACTTTATGCATGATTTTAGGTGTGTGGAATACGTTTAAGTAGGATTTTTAGACAATATTAAATGACGATACAAACGCACTCCTCGAACTTATATCCCGCCGTCACATAGATAATTTCTTTTTCACTCAAACTTTATTCGCATTAACAATAGACATTGGGAAGGCAGGTGATTTTTGTAGTATACAATGTCTGTTCGTTTAGAATATGCTGGTGAAGCAAGAGTGGCAACGCTCAATAAACCTCTTCAAGCAACCTCAGAGACCGATTCTTTTACAGTATTTTCCTACTTCAGTTCAGGCTGCCTAATGATTGCACAAGACAAATGTTTGACGAGAATTGCAATAATTACTGCTTTTATTACATTGCGTCTCACCGGCCTATTCTAAATGAACATCCTATAAAACAATATGTTCTGCATATCTTCTGTACCAGGCATTGGTCATTGTGCGCATTGAGGAAAAGGTGCTTCCAATCTAACACTGAGCTCATAAACGCGTCAAACTTTTTATGAAGAGAAGATCGGAAAACTTGTGAGAAGGTATACGATAAATGGCTTAATTTTTAAGGTGATTACGTGGATAAGCAACTAAAAGTGTTTGTAACATTCCGCAATAACTTTATTTTCACTTATTCATTTGTTTTTTATTGATAGCCTAGCAAAATGTGGAAAAATGAGGGGGAAGCAAAACTATCTATGAGCTGGGGGTAAAAAGTTCGGGGAGCTCGTTTGTAAACTCCATATCTAATAGAAAAAATGTCCGATTTCCCAATTGATCTTCAAAGATGTACCTATCTACAATCTACCAGTAGCAAAATTATTTCAAAATTTCTACTACTTTTTTTCGGTAGCACAATCGAAGTTAACAACCCTCGTACAACTAACTGTACACAACATTTTTGAATAAACTTTAAGTTTCGATGATTGTCTGTATTCTAAATAGGATCCTGAATTTCCAGTAAAAGTTTGATACTTTTTGAATTAATACCTCATTAGATAGTTTTTTCGGATTTCTCATGAAGCTTGGTTTTTGAACTTATTCCCTTTCTCAAGCCGACGATTCAAATATCCGCGACCTTCCGACATTCTGCAGTTATTCAAAAGACTACTTACGTTTTATTGAAATTATAGAGGGATACGGCAAGCCACACTGTACCACACATCAGAAGAAGGAAGAGTAAGCTATTTTCTCGCTTACATGGCTGAGTTAAGGAAACTTCCCCTTGAGTTTCGTTGATGCTAGAATTGCTGATCCAAAAGGGAAATTCCACCGACGGAGTAACCCCCTCTTCCGTACAAGCGGTAGAGAAGTAGTTAGAATTAAAATCTGAAACGAGAGAGAAACAAGCTGTCACTAACAAGTGGAAAGGAAACGATGAGTTGCCCAAGTTCCCAGACATTTGGTATTCTTGAAAACTTCCTTACCTGTGAAAGTTCAAGTTTTAATGAATGAGAGGGTTTTGTATTATAACGTTAGGCTTATATATACACATATGAAGAAACTGGGGAACATAGCAGGACTATCTTCTAAAAAACGAGTTTACTTTGTACGCTTTGATTAGCGTTAGTGACGCGTTTGTAAATAGTACTTTTCCCCTTATTTTGAAGTTAGTAACATGCAATGTTTTAAATAAATTTAAAATCAAATTTCATAATGATGATATGCTGAATGCATTCTATGCTCATATCACCTATTTGAAATTTCAAGTTTTTTCTATGCTATTTTCCTGGTTATGTATTGTCATAGAAAAATGTAAAATTTATATTAATTTAAGCGACAAATTGCGTATTTTTATAAATACGGAGAAATGCCTTAATTATGTTGTAAAACTATAGGTTCAATTATTCCTAATAATTAATATTCATGTAGAAAATCTTGCACGTTTGTATGCAAATATAATTTATACATACTTTTAAAATTTAAGGTTGAATTATTTTCTAAACCTTCAAACCACTCTCTAAATAAATTTCGCCAACTCTTAAAGCATGTGTTGTTTTCCCACCTTTATTTCAATTTAAACAAAAATATCGGTTGCTGATAAATTATTCTAGGTTTGAATAAACGTTTAATTATTATTTTAAGAGCTTGGAAAATATCTGCTCTTTTTGAGATATATCTTCAAATGGAATTAATATCAAAATGTATTAATTTTACTTGGGACGAAACTTTTGAGGAATGCCAGTTGCAATGCATTGATGTGTGTGGTAAAGGTATAAATTTGATACCTTTAATCATCAATGCATTGTACCATCAATACATTTTATACTATAAAACATACATTTCAGAGATTTATTTAAATTATTAGTTTTATTTTTAACCATTATGCAAATATTATTTTATTTTTAATTATTACGCGATAATTTTGAATAACTGTTTGAACTTTTATGCCCATGAAGTCACTGTTGACAAATTTAAAGAGTATTTTTCTCAAATTTGGTAAATCGTCACTCAGATTGCATTCACTTGCTTTTAAAAAAGTCAAAAATTATTTTATTTACTTACTTTTATACATATCTCTGCCTGCATCCACTATGAATGCTATACTTATGAACAACGAGAATATTTCTTCTGTTGATCTAAAAATAAAGGGCCATATTTGATGATATATAAACGAAAAGCACCTATTAAATCACGTTATTTAAATAAATACTGATTAAAAATATAAACTTAGTAAGTACGTTTATTTAAAATTTTCAGCGGAAATTCTTAGTACATTAAACATAAAAATGTTTTTCATTTCTAAAAATGCATAATCATACAATGTGAGGGCAAATTTACGAATCACGATTTGCACAAAGTTTTTTAAAGCTAAAAAAACAAACTCCATGATGGAACAAATACAGCAAGAATATATGTGTTACGTAACAGAAAACAAATACCAATAGCCCTAAAAATCTTTGTAAGAAGGATAAATGTCAATGTAAAAAATGAAGTATATTCTCCTCTTTGGGAGGTATCAAGAACTTAAATGAAATAAAATACTATTTTATAACAATTTCAAATACTTTTAGTGTTTATGAATGGAATTTTTATAGATATCACATTATACATTCGATAGTTTAAGAAGTTTTCCGAATTTATTTCCCCCCAAAATAAATTTAAGTTCCTATGTGTCTAACAATCTTTCATTGTATTTTCTATTTATTATTCACATATTTTTTTGAATAATTACAATTTTGTAAAATGCAACAAATAATTTGATCTTGTATCTAAATTCCTGATTTCTGTAAATCAGCTTTTTCCACTCAGGTTAGTTTGTTGCAGGAAAACAAAGACTTATCAATTCATCATAGACTATATCAATTGTTTGTATCCCCCAGCTTATAAAAATGAAAAAAGATTGTATGTTTTTAAATTTAGCACGAATTTAATATCATAAAAATCTTAGTTTTCAAATTACTTAAAAAATACTATACAGAGTGTTTTTAAAATTTCCGTCACACGTTTTATGTGTAGCTAATCTATCCTTTTCCCCAGTACTATTAATATATTTCTGTGTAACCAAAGGAAAGAGGTTTGTGCTAAGTATAAATTAGAAAAATAAAAAAAATACGAGGACGAACTTAATAGTTGTAAATGATAATAATGATGCACCTTTAAGTTATTTAAACAAGGATGTGTTTTTAATTATTGTGACAGGAACGGAGACTGATTAACGAAAAAAAAAGAATGCATTCAAGTTAATAGTTTTAAAAATTTCTTTACTCAGAACTAAATAACTCCTGGAAAATCCATAATATTCAAAAGTGATAAGACGCATCCATACCTCTTAAAAAATTTAATTTAGAGAAGTTTGTTTCAATAGTTTTCGCAAGAGCTATGTGAATGTAGAGTTTCTTTACGATTTCCTCCAAAAGATGGCAGAGCAATCGTTTATTCTGAGCTGATCCCAGGGAATCACTTTCTCTACTCAGCGCGAGTCATGCAATACTTCATTTGTGAAAGGATGAATATGAAGAATATGATGAAAAATAGTTTTTTAGTTATTTATTTTAATTACAAAAATTAAACCGTATTTTACACAATCTAAAAGTTACTTAAGAAAAAAAAATTGATAATTTTTTTCAACTCTTTTTTGTAATTTCCTTCCTTTTATGCGTAGATTATGTTTTTTAAAAATAAATTTTATGCTAAATGTTGTCATTTTACGAATTTATTGTATTTTTAAACTCAAAACTTTTATTAGTTAATATGAGTTAATTAATTTTTTCACCTAATATGCTAGTAAAGGACAATTTGTATTCCATCTTTAATATAATATAAAATTTATTTCTACCGCAAAATTTTTACTTTTAATATTTTCGTCATAATTTTGTAATTAAAATTCCAAAATTCCAGTTCTCAATTAAAATAAAAATTATTATAAACCAATATATCTTAAAATTCAACCCTAATAACTATTTTACTTAGCTTTTGCAAACTTCCTTAAAATATTTTATTTACTTTGAAATAAAATTTCCTCACTGAATTAAATATCTGACATTTATCCTTCCATTTAGAAATAAGGAAGCATTTAAATACATACTTATAATTTAAAGATACACCATTAATAAAAGTATACCAAAATTACTACATTTTAATCATACAGAAAAATTTCTATTTCGTGTAAATATTAGAAACATTTACATAATAAAAATAATTGCTTACAACATATAATATTGTTAACTTTGAAGAATTACATTTTTTCATTCAAACACTAGCAACTCAATTTCAGAATAAAATTTATGAATTAAAAAAATCATACAATCACAAGGTGTATAAGAACCAAACAACAGGACAGTGTTGTAAAAACCTTATTAAACTGAACATAATCCATAAAGGGGATAAATCTTGTACAATTGTAGAACACAGCACGCAAAATCAATGTTACTTAAATTTAATTCACTTCTTTTGATTCAATATGCAGACCAAGACTAAATTGTAACTTCTTACCTATAACTGGTGACATATTTTCAAATACAATATGGCTACTACTTACCTCCTTTATGGGATTCCTAGCTTCGAAGGATCTAAAACCGATAAGATCTTTTAAAAAGACTTACTATTTTTTGAGTGAAAGTAAGAATTCCTGGGACAGCAAGGAAGAAAAGGCATTGAACGGGTTACCACAGCCTAAATCTAGTAATAAGTGTAAGGATATTTGTAAAAGCATTTTTAGTAACTCATAGCGTTTAACTTTAACTTACCTTTCTTTAACTAATTTTAAAATAATTTGCTTCTATGGAAAAATTGAATAACTTAAAATGCAATTATATATTTTTTTCACAATAGCAGTTTCATACAAGATTGAAGGGTTTCAATTCACTTGAAAGACAGTAACATACAAAATCTTTATTTTCCATACAAATGTTGAAGATAAACGTGAAGATTTCTACGATGACATCAACGGTCCACGAAGCACAGGAAAAATCACATTTGGTTTACATATTTAACAACGAAGAACTATAGAGACCTTGAGCAAAAGAGTTCATCACAAATAAAAAAAATTAAAAATATCAACGTCCATAGAGTTTGTTTCCTCAAAATGAAAATTAATCGTTGTAAGTGCAAACCATTGCACACAATGAAGTGAAACAATATAAGCAAATCTCTACAATCCAGATAAGAAATTAATAAGTTCCCTTGCAGAGATTAACATTGCATTATTGAAGTTGTACCGTAGTTTAAAAACATATAAAGATGAGATATAATTACGTTAATTGGAAACATAATTATATTAAAAACATTGACAACTTATACACATTCAAAGTAAACCTGATATAACGAACAACAATAAAAAATCAGCAAAGAATTTAAAAAGGAAAGTGTGCACAAATCCCGAAAATATTTATCACATTAATCTTGAGATGAGTTATTCCGATGAAATCTTATTATGTTTTGAAATTCTTTACAGCTTAATCTCACTACATAGCTTTGAAATGCGCGATAAATTTTCCTGCTTTAAAACAAAGAAAGGCAAAATTAGATTAATCTACAACGAAAAAAAAAACTTCTACATCCCTTTAAGTCAACACATTACTTCCGTGCTTGTATCCATTGGAAGAAGAAGAAAGCATTAAGAAAATGCCTAGTTTTTACGATAGAATTTCGTGAGTCTTTCATAAGTAATTTTTCTTCAAAGTAGACAAGTTCTTACGGAGAAAAATATTAAAATAAAGTAATAAATAAAAGGGTTCTCATTCAGCTATACGTTGTTATGATGCATTAGTTAAACATTTTTGGCAAATGATAACATAATAAAAACACAATTTGAATTAAATTACTTTCCTCTATTTGAATAATTAAACAAATTCCTTTTAAAGAGGAACTTAAATTAAATGAGGTTTATCTCATTCACAAGGTACAATTAAAGGGTTTTTTAATCTGCTAATATTCTTAAAAAGTATTTTAATTGCAAATTTTGAAAATTAGTGTATTTTTTTCACTAATGCTCTCTTTTTTCCTCTCTTGCTTTGTAATCATTTTCATACTTTTATTAACTGTCATTACTTTCGAAATCAATCATAGAGATCACAGTTCGTGCTTTTATTTAGATAATGTGTTAGCCTACAAAGAATTGCTGAAAAAGCATAATCACATATCCCTATTAGCTTTTTCAACAATATCAGAAACAAAACGTGTTTTAGGTCTGAATATTAAATCAAAAGAAGCGATGCAGGCAAAAGAAATACGTTCCTTATTCAAATCTAATCAATCAAATTTTAATAATATAAACAAATAATAATAAATTTCAATAATATAAACAAATAATAAATAATTTTTAATAATATAAACAAATAATAAATAATTTTTAATATAATCAAAATAATAAAACCTAGGGCTCCTAAACCTTAAAAAGTTTTATTTACGTCTATTGTTTACTTACCGACCAAATAACACAAACCATATATCTTAAAAAAATGGAAAGTATAAACCAAATAAAAAATCAAATAATAATGAGAAATAAAATTATGATAAATACATTGTACCACATACCTAGTAGACCATTTCATAATACGACTGACGTCGAAGATGGAAAAAATGATAAGAAAGAAAGTGTTCCATAACCCCACACATGCGTACATGGCGTGAAAGTTTAACTGGAAGTCCTGACAGATATTGAAGATCACTGCAAAAAAGATTACATATTTGTGTTCCAACAGTAATTATTCACATCGAATACAATTTTCAATACAGGCAAAATTTAATTTAACAATGCGATGAAAACATAAATTCCTAAATTAATATTTCTGTTTTAATAGTTATGCTCTCCACTACTACGACCACGCCATTGCTATAACCAATGCCTCTGCATTTAAATGTTTTAAAAGCTTTAAATTTCAAAAGTTTAGTTATTTTTGGACGCCCTAGTAGTGTATACGGTCGGATATTGGATTGATACACTTCTTTTAAGTCTGAATGGGTGTAGATATAAAATAAATTTGAGATTAAAAACTTCAGGTGATCTTTATACTACTCATTTATATCCCATTTAATTTTTGAAATCAAGTATTTTTGGGCTTTCTCTCTCAAATAGTTTTTAAAAGCTACTTTGGAAATTTGCAGATTTTATATAACCTTTCGGTCATACTTCTTCATTTAATTTTCGAGAAATATATTTTTTACTGCAAGCAAATGGAATATTTTCCTTTAAATGAAGTTACCTAAACTATTTCGAAGCTGTTAGTGACAAGCCTATATAGTTTTAACTTTCTGTAAAATTAGATAGGATACGGAAATAGCATAAGCTAACTGATAAAAGAAGTGTTTTACTTTAAAAAGCGTATTTTCTATTACTTGTTGCGCAAGTTTTGCAAAAATTAAGTTCACAAAATAATAATTTAAACACATAAACCCCTTTTCAATTTTTAAAATAAGCAATGTTGAAAGCATTGAAGTATTTTTAATCTTTAGTTTTATAAGGTTCATAGTTTTGAATTTTATTTGGATAGCTTAAGTTCATATGTTTGAAAATATTCTTTATTAATTCTGTTGAAAGACTTAAAAAGTTATATGAAATCTTAAATAGTTTTTTTATAGAGAAACGAATAAATCACTATCTAAAATGATTTTTCACCTTTTTTACTCCAAAACCGATGTTTTTTTTGTTATAAACATTTAAACTTAGGTAGTTGTTTGAATAAATTCTCTGTTTTAAGTCAAATTAAATAAGAGAAAATATAAATGTGAAAGTTACATACCTTTCGTATATAGGCTTAGCGGTGCTGTCGTCATGACAATAACTAAGGGCTGACCACCACATAGTGCGAATATAAGGCCACCAAGTGTTTGACCAATGATGGACTTTCTCACATCTGAAGAAACAACTCAACACCTCACTCATTAAAAAACACAAAAGTATGAAACGGAATTGTGATTTATAAATACTCCTTTCCATAATTAAAAAAAATTCATAGGGATCTTCTAGTTTATTAAAGGTTTTACTTTTTGAAGATAGATATGTTTACCCGCAGGAAATTTATTGACAATGTTTAATTTGGGAGTTCCCCGAGATTTTTAATCGATTTCGAACTAAATTTATGTGCGTTTTGATTTTAATAGCTGGTAATTTATTTTATTAAGATGTTTGTAGGCCTTAAACGAAATTATGGTTTAATTTGGCTAATAGGTAACACAATTAATTGCTATCTACTCTTAAATTTTTAACATTGAGTTTAATTAACTCATAATTATATGTAAGACACAATTTTAGCTTGTTTTGAATTAGTTGCAAAAATTTAGCAGCCAGAATATTAAATAAAAATATATGCACACTAAGGACAAAGAAAAGTTTTAAAGACATAAAATCTTTATTAAACACTTTTATAGCAAAATATAGGCATGAAAAAAGCGTGGGGTGCAAAAACCCTAACTTTAAAACGTTTTAAAGAATTTTGGATTCTAAAAATAATTTAAGAAACATTTAAAAGCATTTGGGCTTGTTATAATACTATACATGGATGATAAGAGATTGATTGGACGACGCAATACTACGACCAGTCCCCATTAAAGTAGTAAGTTGCTTCTTAGCATTACTTAACTAATATAAACTCGGATATATTCTTATGAATACAAAATTTCATATAGAGAATATGCTTTTAAATGCTATCATATTATTTAATTATAACGCATTTGAAATGTACATTAAAAGTACTGAAGTAAATTTTTACATAAAATTAGAAATTAATATACTAGTTATTACTTAGGATAAACTTTTAATGCAGAAATTTTATTAGTTACGATTAGGAGTTCTTTTTAATAAAATGTGTTAAAGTAAAATATAATAAATAAACAAATATTCTGAATTAAAAAGTGAAATGTGTGTGTGAAGAATTCTCTACTTAACTATTACTTATAAGTGGAGTGAAATTTTTCTCGTTACAAACTACTAAAAAGTAAAACTATTGTCTACATTTTAAAGCCAGAATGGTGTATGATTCTATTTTGCTTAATTTACTAAAAGAATTTAAAAAATGGAAATATGTATTCATTTACCGTAATTATTTTATAAATACTTTTTAATAGATAATTTTTCTTTCGAAGGCACGAATAAAGAACAGGTTTACAAAATAAAGTTTAAATATTGAACAGAATACACAGAATTCGGATTTATACACTCTTCTGGCTCATAAAAGCGTGGTTTTTGTGATTTCGAGTGAGGAGAAGAAAACCGACTAAAGCTAAACTTACCAATCTGCCCAAGTGTATTGTTGTCATTGAGGGCGCCGAAAGCAATGGTCGGAAGAATGCAGGCGAAATAGAGGAAAAATATGGTCGATATTGTTTTATGGATTGTCTTATGTCCCACAAAACCTGCAGGGGGAAATAAGACAACGCATTACGGTCTCGGACTTTTATCCCCGAAAATCAACATATCAAAGAGAAAATATTTACCGTCTACAAAGTCGCTGACATAAAGTGAGGATCTTCTTCGTATATCATCCCATAGGCCTTGGGCTAACCTACACCTTGTTTCCTGGAAGATAAAATAATTCAATCGAGTGGTTGGTTGAGAATGCTTT
Source organism: Tetragnatha versicolor (assembly GCA_024610705.1). Lineage (NCBI taxonomy): Eukaryota > Metazoa > Arthropoda > Arachnida > Araneae > Tetragnathidae > Tetragnatha > Tetragnatha versicolor. The sequence continues at coordinate 11,122,512 of JANDEH010000009.1, forward strand.
TCAGTTGCGTGCTGCTTTTTCTCCCTTCTTCTTGGTTTGGAAATAAAAGTTTTCGAAGACTCGTTTAAGAACGAGCGGATTTCTTAACGCGTTTTTGTGGTTGAATAGTTTGTCGACTTTTGGAGTTCGGAGTAAGATCTGCTTGAAGGCGGTTTTGTTACTTTCAAGTAGTCTTGAGTTTTAAATAAAGTCATTTGGGACTAAGTACCTATTGAATGAAATGGGTTATTGTTTTTATGGATGTCACTTGGAAAGGGACTATGTTAAAAAAAGACTAAACAAACTTAAAGTATAAAATACCTACAGTAAATTCTCTGCATTACAGGCCATTGCTTAACCTGTCATAATAATCTTTTAAACGAATAAAAATATATTGAGAAATTATGAAGAAAGTAGACGAACTTTTAGACTTAGCCGAGAAAGAAAAGACATTTATTTTTTGATTATTATACTACATAGTATATAAATTTTTTGCACTAATGGTTTTCAAATAACATGAAAAAAGTGAATTTTCATCACTTAAAAATAATTTCCTCTTCAAAGTGAATTTATAACTTTAATCGGTTTATCGTAAGTCAGTTCCGTTTGGAACGGTAAAGGTAAATTTAAAAGGTAGTTATCCTCCAAACATTTAATACCATAGTTGTAAATTTAAACTTAAAATGCATGGCATGGTTCGTTTGTGCTTAAAATTACTTGATCAAGAGGAGAAACTCCCCCTTCCCTTTGCACCCCCTTATTATATTGAATCCAGTATTTTCGTTATTGCGGGAAGGGGGCTGATATACAACGCGTATATTGCCACGACTTTCTCGTTAACGATTTAATTTTCAATTTTAAAGAATTTTTCTTAAACCAACATCGAATTCCCTGTTACTAATTGTTTTCATGAAAAAAATTCAAATTATTGAAGAAATTGGAACAAAAATTGAAAGTTTTTTTATTGTAGGGGAAGGGCTGCATCCCATAGCCCCTCCCCTGAATTCGCCATTGAACCCTTTGTTTGTCAATGAGAAAATAGTAACAGGGAAGGGTTTAACTGTAAAAGGAAGAAATATATCATTTTAAAAAAGTGCAATTGTAAAGAAAATCATGTAAAATTGTAAAAAAAATTAAAGCTATTGTAAAGGGATGAATGTAAAGTAGTAAGGAAAAAGAACAATAGTTTTAAAAGAAAGGGAGTAAAATTGGATAAATAGAAGGAGTATACATTTTAAAAGAAAAAGGTAATTTGTAATGGAAATAATCATTTTTAAGGGAAGGGGTATTGCAAAGGGATAGAGTTTTAAAAAGAGAGTTCAATTCTAATAAAAGAAATATGTAAGATTGTAAAGGGATGCTTGCTAAAGTATAAAGGGAAGAGCACGGAAAAGGCGAAGTTTATCAAAGGGATTGTAAAAGGAAGATTGTAGAGATTTGCTTGCTACAATTATAAAGGGAAAGAGTAAGGAAAAGGCGAGGTTTTCAAAAGGATTGTAAATGGATGCATGCTAAAAAAAATTAAAACGGGAAGGAAATGAAGGGATGATTGTAATTACATCGAAGTCAAGGTCTCCGTCGTTGGCGCCCAGTCGTTTGGAGGGGTTGCTCTGCTCCGCCGCCAGGTCCTGCGCATGTTTGAGCAGCACGTTCTTGAACTCGGCCTCGCTGTGCACCTCCAGCAGCCGCTGCCGGAAGTCCATGTCAGCAAAGATGGTGGCGAAGGTGCGGCCTGTCTCCAGCGCGTTTTTCGTGCCCTTCTGCAACCAGCACAACGCCCCATGTCAAACATTGAGGGTTCTAATCCCGCCTTGTTTCATTTAATAGTTTCAGATTTTTAATGATTTACAGAAATTCCTTGAAATTCCTCATTCAGGAGTTTGCCCGATATTTTATTATTTTTTTTAATCGATACTCCGTGCAAAAATTGCCCCATCTGCGAAATTCCAGATTGATTTGACAATTTTTTCAATTAGAAAAAGTAGATCAAATATCGTCCTTTTTGAATGGCGCGAAAACTAGTTGTGACGTCACAGGTCACGATCCTCGCTTACCACATGAAAGTATGGCCCTTAATAAAACTAATTTCAGGATGAAAAATAAGGGGCTAAGATTAGAAAAAAACGAAAAAAGTAAAAACTGTGACTCACACGCAATGAAATCAACCCGATTGAAAAAAAATCAATTTTATGACCTGTGACGTAGATCGCGTTTAAAGTCACATGTATTTTATCAATTTTTAAATCAAAATATTATTTTCTGTAAGCTATTGGAAAGTTTCGACCAGATTTTCGAATTCAGCCCTCGAAAATCCTTTAGAAAATTCACAATTTATATAAAAACCTCGCACAGGCAAATTCCTTATTGTTTACTACTATATTTTTTATGTGACAGCAGTGTTTTTAATTTATATAGAAAGAAGTATTTTACTGTTTAGAAAAACTTCTTTAGATATTGTTGACTCTAATGTTGGGAATTTGAATAAAGAGTGTCTTTCATCCTTGATGCTACCTAACGTTATTTTGTAGGGAAATATTCTATGAATTTAGGTGTTTTGGATGTATTATTTTCTCTCCATTCAGTCAGCGACAATGATTCGTGAAAATACGGAAGGATTTTGTAAAAAGCTAGTTTTATAAATAAAGCTTTAAATGGTTAAATTGAAGTACCTATATTGGAACCCATTGGCGCCTAGGCTAGAAAAACTAGAGATTGTGACGTGTGATGATAGTGGATCGCAACAACTCAACTCTGAATTAGAATAAATTATGTTCTTTAGAGCAAATAGGTACTATTGTTTAGTTTTTTCAGGAGAGAAGAAAAATAAAATTTTGATAAGAATTTTGAAGTTATAAAAGTAATTATTTCGAAAATTCGGGTTAAAACCTGAAATCTTAATTTTTCTACTCTCCTGGGAATACTAAGCTGTAGAAACTTTTGGATCTGAGGTATAAAACTTTCGAGGATTTTCAAATAAAATTAACAGAGTGGGTGGGTTCCGTGAGAACAGAAAGTGGAATATGGGGTATAAATAAACTTTAATAAAAGTGACGTCACACAGGACTACTATCGCACATCACAATTTCGAGTTTCTCTGGCCTTCTGAGTGCAGGTGGCCATAGGAAGCCGCATTTCTTTATGAATCAAGAGGAGCTGATGTTAAATTGAATCATAAATCCTGAATTAAATGTTTATGGGTCATTAAAGGTCATTGATCCTTTACTAAAAATTGTTAGTTTTTCTATAAAACCCTAAAATTCTATTAAATCTTATTTTAAGTGTAAAATTTCAAGACTTTCTTTTAAAATAATCTCCTAACACCTAAATTAAGATATATTGTGTTCAGTTTTTTACTCATTTTGATAGATATAAACGTAAAAGAAATTTACCTCTTTGCTAGGTGTGAGAACAAGGATAAAAAACCGAACTTCATGTAGAGTTCTCCCCATATTAGCAGGGTGTTTGAGTCGGGCAATTGCTACGTGTCTCTTTTGGAGGGAAGCCAAGTTGCACCTGTAAAGATAAGTAGACATCGTTTTATTGAAACTAGTGAAAAAGAGGTCTTCAAATCTTTTAGCTTCTAAGAATAACAGTGATATAAGAGCCAACTTATGAAATTTGAGTTTTTTAAAGTTAAGTCCCGAAAATACTTTTTACTGTAGGAACAACACAGAAATAAAAAAAATATGTAACAACTTAAAACTAAGTTACTGACCAAAAACAACTGTTATTTAAACAGTTTATCCAGATTTTGGAAATCTGCTAGTTATTTGTCGTTATTGTTCTATCGCTGTGAAAAGATTCTGCATAAAGTGACTTACTATAATGGCTCTCTCACGCAAGCCGATGATCTGATGATGCATACAATTCAGGTTAATTTGAAATCAAAACTTATCAATAAGAGTATCCTAAGTAGCTTACTACAAGATGTGATAGACGCGGTAATAAAACTGAGTGTTCGAAAATGTCAGAACCCCTATTTTTTAACTAACCCCTTAAGATTTTTCTTGCAGGGAAAAATAGATCTGAAAAATCATATCTTGTTTAAAAATTGGAAGAAGCCTGGGCCTTTTTCTTAAAAACAATACTATTTTTTACCGAAAAGATTTTCATGAAGTTAATTTTAAACGTAACCCCTCTCTCTGCAATAAACACACTATTTAAAACTACACAAATAGCTTTGGCATAGTATATAACACATTAATTTTCCTTACTTCTTTTAAAATCACCATTTAACTTTTCTTTTTTACTCTGGGTTTCAGAAAGAAAAAAGAAAAAAAGAACCCCAATAGGATCAAAGTTTTTTTTTAAAAATAGAATAATTTTGAGTGATGAAAAAAGTTAAACAATTTGTGGGAAAGAGAAAACTAATAGGGTTTAACCCAAGAAATTCTGTCAGTAATAAAAGGGGTAATAATGTATGTACACTAGGGGTGTCCCTATTTTTAAAGTTTGAGTAATTTCACGCAATGCCCCCCCCCAAAAATTTTTTTTATCATACAAATTAATGATTTTTCAAAACTTTTCCTCAATCAAAAAATATTAACCCGTGCCGAAAAGATTAAACCCTCACACTTTTTTCCTGATTTTTATGAGGGACTTATCCTATAGTTATAGAAAATGTTCCAGGTTTCATTTTTCTATCACCTCTCTTTTGGTAGTAATAAGAAGTTTCAAAAGAGAAATTCTGTTAAAGTGCTTTTTTGCATTTTTAATCACCTAATAACTCTAGAACTATACAACTTGAAATTAGTCACATTTTGTTCACAATTTTGTGTTATTTCATTTGGTGTGCATCATTACTGCCTTTTTCAAAGACATTTTTTTCAAAATTTAAAGAGAGAAAGAGAGTATTTTGAAAAATTTTTATTAGGGGAATTCAAACTTTTTAACTTCTAAAATAAACATTTCTACAAAATTTTAAGCTTAAAATAAAATTTAATCATGTAGAAAAAATAAAAGTATTCGAAATTTAGCTAAGTCCCTAAGCATTTCCTCAAACTATACAACAATAGTGATTCACTCATTAAGAAATCGTCAAATCGCTAGAGGTTGTTCATATGATTTATTAAAACATGCTAAACGTTCACATAAATATCAGAAAATGCAACTATTAACAGATTCGGTGTAAAATTTTACACAGCTAGTTCCCAACTTTACGTTATTTCAATGTGCATATTTTCACCTAAATATTCTTTAGAATTATGCTCATATCTAATTTAATTCTAGCATCTAAAATCAAAAGAAAAATAAAGTTTTAGAAGAGGGTTCCTAAATAATAATATAAGTTCCTTCCATACCCAAAAAATGTTTACTTAAAGTTGGGAACTAGATCTGTAAGATTTCTTGCCAAATCTGTTGATAGATATATATTTTTTTAAATTGATGTGAAACTTTTTGCACCCATATCCTGCCAAGCATTGAAGAAATTGATATTTTCTCATAAAAACTTAAATATGGGCTAGTTTAATACCATGTACATAAAATTAAAAAAATCGTTAAACTTTGTCATCCTGAAAATCGTCAATATGATGCATACCAAATCAAAGAGAAAAAAATTACGAACAAAAGGTGACTTATTTCAGGTTTTTGAGATGGATAAGTCTAGAGTTATAAGCTGTTTTAAATTGAAGAAAAAAACAACTTTAATAAAGTTCTTTTGACATTAAAAAATTATTACTACCAAATGAGGGGTGATGGAAAATGGAACCTGGAACATTATATCGGAAGCTTTATTATTTTCTCCTAAAAATCATGAACAAAATTTGAAGGTTTAACCTTTGGATTTTAAGTAGTTTTGTAAAACAATCAGCTATTTTTCGAAACTTCAAGACCTTTGCGGCACGTGTTATTACTATCTGAAAGAACTTAAATATTGAATTTATTATTATTTTCTATAGTGAAATAAAGCTTAAGAGTTGAACCAGTTTCTGTAGGAGATTTGTTGTTAAGAGATTATTGTATACTAGATAAGATTATAGTTGTAGTTCAGATTAGAATGTTGATATCTATATTTGTAAAGTTTAATAAACGGGCTACAACCTGAATGAATAAAAATTCCTTTCTTCTTTTAAATATTTAAACCTGGGGTGACCAACCTCGGAAGTGTGCAATTATTTAGGATCCAAAAGTTATGAGTGCCATTCAACATTTTTCCAATATACCAAAAAAAAGTATAAATATTATTAGCTTGTAGACTGATTGTGGAAGTTTTTAGAAAATAATTTTTTATGCAAGTCTACTAGGTGGCGATTTTAAAATAATATAGGGTACTTTCCCACAAATTTTTAAAATCACTCTTTTATAAATATCTCACTACAATCAGTAAAATTTTTTTCTCACTAACTCACCACAATCAATAAATTTTCAAAAACCCTAAATAAGATGCTTACAGTAATAGGAGTAGGACTTTATTGAAAAGAGAACCATACTAGCTTTTAAGCTATCTAATAAAGCTGGTTCCAAATTAATTATAGGAGATTAGAATAATCCGGGTGAAAGGCTGTTATCTTTCAGCCACCTCTCTGAAAGGAGATTTGTCCCCTATAAACTTTTACTCTTGATATTTTATTCGAAATCAATAAGGAAATCGTAAAGAGGAATTTATTATTTTCTCAAAAGACTAATTTTGGAGGAGATGGACGGAGCACTGAAACCTCATTGATGAAGTCACATTAATTTTTCCAAATTTTCCACACCCCTGATTTTACTCAGCCGTTGCATGGGTTGGCCATCTATGACGTAAAGTATTGAGTTTTATTTTAAAAAACTTCTTTCAACGCACATACACACACAGAATTGAAAGATGTCTTTTACAAAGCAAATTTATAGATTGCAATTTCGATGAAAACTGTTAAAATTGTCCTCTAATATACACATTTCGAAATAACTTTATGAAAAAATTTTGGAAGACAAAAGAACAACGAAATTAATTCTATCTTAAGTTGTTTTTTACACACACACTCTTTATTTTCTCGTTACTAAGTCTAAACAGACTGAGGACTCTTACTTCTAGATTTTCTTGCATACACTAGAAAATATTTTCCTTATATTTTGATTTTATACATTAAAAAATACTCCCTTTTTTTAAACATTCATAGAAGATCCAATCGGAATTATCGATATAACTAAGATACCTTAGGCCGTTGACTCGAATTAAAGAAACTTGGCAATGTGCCAGCGACAAGTAGACGTCTAATTAAGTGAACCTGTTTAATGATCAAATTATATAATCAGATAACAACTAAGTAGTACTTATCCTCAGATAGGATGTGAAATTGAAATCAGTGGACAGAAACAAGCTCCGTGGAAAAGTTACTTATTTTTTAACTGTAAGACAGTTCTAAGTCTACCTATCATTGGGGTTTTGGGGTGATCAGCAAACTTCATTTTACTTTTATGCTGAAATTGAAAAAACATTTTTTTGCACTATCATTTTCTTTAAGCTTTGAACTGGTATTTTTTGGTTAAAATTTTCAAATGAGCAGAACTCCATGAGAACAAATATTGAAAAACAGACATACAGAAACATTATTATATTTCTGCTATACTTTAATGTGAACATAAAATATTATACTTTTGGGGTTAGGAGAATAAATTATTTTAATTTTTATTTTAAGTTATTTTAACTAAATTATAGAAACTTAGCCTAATGGAAACATAACAAAATGCACAATTTTTAAAAGGAAATGCTTTTAATACCAAAAAAAATATTATCTTCCTCTTAGTTACCAACTATCTCTTAAAAACAACTTAAAAATTATTTTATGACGCATAAATATTTTTGGATCATGATAATTTTAGCAACTTAAATTTTATTTTCTGTTTGGTATTCAAAATTTGAAAGTGTAAGTAATTTTTTTCATGAAAAGTAAAACAGATCCTTTATAGAGAGAAGCGAGAAAAAAAATCAATGCATAAACGCGTTTATAAATAAATTATTATTTAATCAAATCGGAATCCGTTCATTTGCCCAACAGTTTAAATTTCCTACGACGCGACACGTCCTTGGCGGCAAGCTAATGGTGACGGGCAAACGTACCTGTCGGGCAACTGATTGTCGGGATTTTGAAACAGACACTAGTAAATCAATTAGCTTTTCAATGTAGATGCTTATTTTCTTAAATTTGCAGGTTATGGAGAAGCAGTTCTCTCTTTAATATTTTCTGCATTATTTACAACACTTAACTCATAACAACAAATTGTAATAAGAGATGCTGGGAAATATAAAAACACTTTTAGACTTACATAGCACACAACCAAGACTGGTCATAATCGAACCCTCCTCCTTCGCTTACGTATGTTCCTTGTATGGTACGGGAGAGTAAATGCACTGGAAAAGAGAAAACCCTTAAATTTCTAACTATGGAAGGGACTTGTGTAACAAAAATAACACATACACAGGGTAACAAAATACAAAAAAAATAAGAATAACAAAATGAAAAGGCAGTGATTAATGATTAACACCAAATTTATAACAACTATTCATATTTAGCTTAGTAAGTTTATAAATGCCTAAAATGTTTTCTATCGAATTAAATGTGATAATTCCAAAGCCTTAATAAGAGCAATCAGTGGTGAACTAAAATTTGTATAAGTACCCTTGCTTCAACATTTAAAAATGTAAATTTGTATTTCTGGATATATTGAAAAATATTTTTTTTCATAAATACTAAAAACGGTTATTTGTTATTTGTGATAAGAAGTTAAAAAAAGATAAAGTGAAAGAAGTCGTTCGATAACAAATAGAAATGCATAAATCTAACTTAAGTCTAATTATAAAAATCATTTCTATTGGGTAATATTAGGATAGCTACAATTCAAATAGTTGAAATTTGCGTTAGCTTGAAATCAAATTTAATATATTACAAAATGCCAAGTCATGTAAGTACCTTTTACATTTTAATAATGAACATCAGAATCAAAATAAACTGGGACACAGCATTCTTAAGGATAAAAAAATTAAAAGACTTTAATGGGAAAAAGCAGTCCCCTAATGAGCTATTAAATTAAGAATAGAAGTAATGAAAAGCTTTACGAGACCATAAAACATTAAAAAACAATATCTTTCTCAAGATATTACTTAAGGTGGGATTATAATGTATAAACATTAAAATGTAGTTAACATAATTTTATTTTAATGTACCACATGAAATTAAACAAATAATTATTTATTATTTTATAATTTATTTATGCTTGAACGTGCCTAATTCATAGTCACACTTTAAAAAGCTTTTAGATTTAAATCACGGACCCTCGCAGATTCCATGATTTTCAACAAACAAGAGAAGTATTCCTTTTCAACACCACATTAATATAGATTTTCGCTTAAAGACTTCATCTAATAGAAAGAATATTGAATACCAAGCTAAGAGAGAGAGCAGTTATTTTCCATAACAGAAACCTGATCACCTCAAATTAAGGACTTTTAGGAACAGTGATAAAGATTTAAAAGTAACAAAAAATTCTTGTCCCCCTACCTTAATGACCACTTAACCTAATAGAATATAAATTTGCGAAATTTGTTTCTACCACCTAGAGCATTTTACCTCACTTTGTCGCAGCTAGGATTTGCGATAGAAAGTTTAGAAGGCTACTTAGAATGTCATTTGTCAATTTTCTGTGATCTTGTTTTTCGGATGTTAAAGAATTAAATAAAGAATTAAGAATATTAAAAAGCAGGAGACACGCGTTAAAGGTCCTCTGTGGGAATATATGAAAGCGAATAAAGAACGCGTTTTTGCAAATGGGGGAAAATGCATACCTGAAGACGAGGAAAAAAAAGTTTTCTTTTAAAGTTTTTTCCAGGTTTATTTAAAATGAATTACGTAATGATATTGCAAGATAGAAGTTAGATATTTCTGTTATATGAAGTTAGTGTTTTTTGATGCGTGCAGAGGTACTAAGTTTTGAATCCGTTAAAAATTTAAATTGTTTTTTGTTGGTTAACTAAGAAAACTGTTGCGTTGACTAAAAGATACATAAAATCATACCGAGAAATGGAAATAAAAAAATCATATAAATAAAATTTTGATTATTTGTTGTTTTGTTACTGCTTACAACAGTTGAAAAGTAAAACTAGTAGTGTAAAAACAACGTTTATTCCACAATTAAAAACATTTAAAAAGCAGACAATTGTTTCAGGGGATCACCCCTTCATCAGTGCTTTTACTATTTCCCACAAGATTTACCTGATGTTAGTTGAAAAGTAATTTAAAATAAATTAAATAATAATAAATAATTTAAAATAAGGAGGGGAAAACACTTAAATTATTTTCTCGGTATGATTATTACGTCTGAAATCCTGTTACACTCCCTGTTTTTTGCCAAGGTTAGCAAGTTAAACAGTTTTCATCCCATATTTTTGGTTTAATTGTAATGTGCTTATACTTATTTCAAATGGTAAATCCATGAAAGAAAACATAAATGTGGTCAACATCACGGCTAAAAGTGTCTCGACTGGTATACTTTGACTTATTAGGGATTTACATTCCAGCTGTTTTGAGACTGTTCGATACAGTTTTTCACGCCCTACACTGTAAAAAATAATCCTGCAAAAAAAACAGAAAATTTCTGGCAGCAAAAGTTGCCAGAAAAAATTTGTAAGTCGAAAAATCCTGTAAACAGAAAAAAGCTGTAACCTACAGGTAAATGCTGTAAAAAGGAACTTTCTGTCAAATGAGCTACATATTTTTCTGTTGCCTCTCAGTAATTTTCTGCTTGTGCGCATGCGTGTGGACTTATTTCAGTTGAGTTTTTCTTAATTTTAATCAATTAATATCCGGTGATAGAACCCAGGACCTACCGCATGCTAAGCGCGCACGCTACCACTGCTCCAAAGAAGATTCGGTATAATGTTGCCAATAGCTGTATTGGTTTTCGATGCAGTAAGTTTCTGTTTAAGTACCGGTAAGCTAAAAAACTAAAAAAAGCTGTTTTTTTACATAAAATAAATAGAAGTGCGGTGGGAATGTTACATGACAGCCTGCCTTTCATGGGCCTCACTTTCTCAGGAGCCGCACCCCCTTTGCCTTAAATCCTGTACGCACTGCGGATGGAGCTTGGATATTCCAAGTGGCATTAGAAACAACAACAACAACAACATATCTCTGTAAACATAAAGTCATTGTTATTGAAAATTTCTGTTTTTCTACAGTTTTTTTTACAGTGTACGAAATAAATGTTCCCTTACTATATTTATTTACAGCTGAAGAAGCCAAATTAGATTTGGGGAGGTTTTTAAAGTCAAAAGGCAAGTTTTGTAACTACTCAAATATGATCCGATTTAGGACATCCTTCTCTTCACAATAACTACAATATCTTCTTAAAATTAATAAAGACTTAAGGTAATGGGGAAACATTTTTGTTGGAATCTAGCGGGAATTGGTTACAGAGTGAATATTTATAACTTTTAACATGTAGAGTAGAGCTTATGTATAATTTATCTGTGATAAAATAATTATATAAATCTTACGTAAATGCTAAAAAAATCATTTTTAATGTAATAACTTTAATTCATTTCTATAATTTTTTATTCACTTCTGGTGATAATAAATTGAGCTTCATTTAAAGTTATTTGGTTGGTATAAATAATGTACATAACTGTAAAAACTATCATTTAAGTGTGAGTGCTTTAACAACATTTAAAAAAATATCTTTTACATTGTGTCACACTTTATGAACTCCCTGTATAACCGAAAACTCTTCAGAGACTCCCTAAAATCCTTACCATGATAGGAGGGAGTACAGAAGGTACTAATAAAGAGGAGTAAAAGGAGTGAAGGTGAGGAGTTAGCATCTGGGATTGGGGAAGACCCGATCGCGAACCTGGCCGGGTTGCTCCGACAGGAGACTATTTTTAGCCGCCGGGCCTGCCCGTGTCAAGGTCACAGCTTTGCACGGTTGCCATAGTTACGCACTCCTTTGCGAAGTGAGTGACGAGGCTGTATTACTTTTTAGTGTGGCTCACACACACACACTCACACACAGTGGGATGAAAAGTTGGGGAAGAAGTTTGCAGAGTTTCCTCCCCTCTTGCTTTTACCCAAGCAGTAATTAAGCCAGGACGAGAGAAAAATTTAATTTGAAAGAAAATTTCAGACCGGTCTGGCCGAGGCTCAATTTGAGAAATTTGGGAAATTCGTGTCACACAATGGTAAATTATGGGGGTTTAGATATTAATTTTGACAGCTGTTTGAGAGAAAGTAGGGGAAACATATTCACTATCGGTATATGCCGATAACATAACGTAAAGTGCAATTTATAGTGAAGGGATCAGCACACGTGGGGAAAATTAAAGTCTCTAAGCTAAAATTTCTCAATTTAAACTTCTAAGACTTATTTTATAGCGCAATTTTTTAAAACTGTATTTAATTATGTAAAATTAATTATGAGAATCATTTTAGAACCATTAAAAAGTAAAGGTAAAACAATATTAATTGTTGTTGTAAGTAAAATAAGCTTTAATTGTAATGAAATTTAATTAACTTATTATAAAATGCCTAAAATTAAAAGCGAATTATATGAAAGAAAATCCAGTAAATTTTACTAAAAGTCCATTCAATTCATTCAAATCTGCTTATAAATTTGAAGCTAAGTGTATATATCAATATATTTATTATTGAAAGTGTATATAGTGGGGTACGTTATAATATTTTTAACAGTATAGTATAAGTACACTGATGTGTAAAACTAAAAAAAAACTAGGGTCAGGTGGGGTAATTGGAAATCAGGCGTAAATGAGGACAAGCCCTAGTATTACCAGTGTAGGGGTTTGGTGGACCTAAGTGGCATGAAACTTGAAAGTTACTATCCCTATGAAGAGGTTGAAAGTATTACCGCATTTTCTGATCTCCAGAAAAAAGTTCTATGATAACGATATTAAATTATGTCGAATTTTTCTGATAACCGAAGTTAGTGTCCTTCATTCAAGAGCTGCTGGTTACTAAATATTTCGCAGCTAAGATAATTTCATTGGTAATAATTGTTATCAGTTTAATTAAAATAATTTGTTTTGTTTTTTGCTCAAAAATATTTTTACTTCCCTCTGTAAGTCTGTTCGCAATTACCCCTGATATTTTTACGTCAGGGGTAATTGGGAACTAAACTTTTTAAGAATATTGAACCCACTTTGCTTGAAAGATTAACTAAATTGGAATAAGTTGTTTGTGGGTTGTGGAAGATTTCTTGAATGAGCCACTCTTTTCTTTTAATCAATTTTAATGTGTGTGTAATACTGTTTTTTTTAGTAAAAGGCCAAATTTAATAGAATAAGCAATGAAGTCTTTTGGAAAATATTGATTGTTGTAGCGATCCAGGATGCCCCAAAATTACTTATACACAGTTGATGATGTGGCCTCAGGTGTCCAATATATTCTATCTCGCAAATTGATCTACCTCGTAGCTGCTAAAGAAGGAGTATGGAGTCCCCAAAACGGTTCTTTTTTCCAACACGTCTAGTGGAGAATATAGATTGTGGTAGTTGGGAACGGGGTGCTAGAAATCTCAAAGTGTAAGAGGGGTAAAAGGCATTGTAAATCATTGTTACTGAAGGCTTGGGTTCGTTTAAGACCCAGGGCTAAAATTTAGCCATTACCAATTACCTCCAACCCTATGGGGGAATTAGGAATATATGGGGTAATTGTGAACGTGCAAAACTGAGAAAAACCTCAATTTTTATCTTATATACGTTAGGAAGTTCAATGACATCTGGATCAACAAGTGTATACAGAAAAAAGTTTTAAATGCTTTACATGGTTGCAGTGATAATGAGAAGTTAAAATAACGAACTTTGTTCCCAATTACCACACCTAGCCCTAATTAGTCTGTGATAAGAAAATCTAGATTTTATTTAAGTGAAATTTAGCTTTTATATGTATTAATTGAATAAAATATTTATTATAATTTGTGATTGAAATACTTTTGGAATAATTTAGTACGTATAATTTAAATAAAAATATTACTTGATAAACTTTCATATATTCTATTATCTTTATTTAATTGTATATTTTAAGGGTCAAAAAGCTCTGAATAGGTTCATATGATACTGAAAAATATTTCTGAAAACCTAGTTTTCCATTTACACGATTTCTATTGGGAGGTTGATTAAGTACGTGCAGTTTTGTACTTGATTGCGTCACGAGGATCTAATTATACGGTTTTAGATTATTTATGAAGTGTTAACTATTTTTTTTAATCGTTAAGCAAGCCTAAATTTGTGTGAAGGAAATTGCATTTTCGAGTGCATATTAGGGTGTCCTTATTTTTATAGTTTGAATAAATTTAGGCTACGCCCTTTCCAATTTTTTCCATGATACAAAATGATTTTTGCAAAATGTCAGCTCAATCATAAAATATTAACTATATTTCCTAATACTTCTTCCATACCTCCAATACCTTGTCCTTTAATTATAAAATTTAATTAAATAACAAATCACAGTTAAAGTATTATCTCAAGAAGGACTAACATTAACAACTCAAAGATTCTCAGACAGCCATTTCTATCTCAACCAACTTCATTAATTCCGTCATTAACGTCTTTAGTAAATCTTCTTACAGTTTCACAAATGGAAACTCTTCCTTATAGTGAGAATCTATACAGTTGGCTGCAAATTTCTATGGTTGTATCTTAAGCTCCGTTTATGGAATTCTGGGATTTAAAACCTGTTTGGCCTATAACGAATTGTGATTGACACGCTTGTAATACATAACATTGTCATTGGAATGTGATAACAGAACCAGTTTTTGAAAATCTTTTTAAAAGTTAAAACTATTTTTAATAGGATAATCTAGGATTGTTGTATTTATTTTGCAATTAAGTTTAAGAAAAAATATATTTGGATTAACAGCCACTGATGTATTTAAAAATATTAAATTAGCTATTCGCATGTTCAAATGAAAAAACTAAACCCCCAAATAAATCTCATTTATAAAAGGATTCTACTGGGAAATAACTTCTAAAGGAATTAACCCTTTCAGTCTTATGCATCCCAAATTTTCTATAGGATATAATAGTATTATCTGGCGGTTTAAGATTGAAAGGGTTAAAAAAGTACCCCCGCGAAGTTACTAGTAGGTGAAATAATAGTAAAGAGATTTAAGTATTTCGAAAAGTGTAAATTTTTACTAGCAGGCTATTTAGTAGGAAAAATATACAAACACCATTCTCATTAGCAAAAAAAACACTAATAAAAGAATTTTAGTTGACTAGTTTAAATCAAAGAATAATTATTTGACTTAATTATATTCCTTAATACTTCCAATCAACCTAATAAGTAAGTTATTGGGTTTGAAAAACATGAACATAAGAGTTTTAAAATATCCTTTTTTGCTCTAACTTAAAAAAAACAACCAAACTTTTTTCGAGGTTATACACATTACCACCAGTTTGTTTATGTGCTCAAAAGTCAAATATTACCTAACACGTCACTTAAAAAGGCAAAGTGTAGAAAAGTAATGATGTCAGTTTATGACACGTTTCATATACAAAATCCCAGCGACAATTTCGCCTACACGTTAGTACAGAAGAAACAAAACCATTTTAACCCATTTATTCATTTATTAGCCAGCTTAATGACTGGAAGTTTCTTTATGAAACCACGTGAGAAACATTTTTCTATTCACCATTTCTCCCTTCATTTTCAGCCCTTTATCATTTTCGCTTGTTAGTTAACGAGGAAAAAACCGCTTAGTCTAGCTGACTCGGTTCGCTCGATCCTACTCAGTTGAGAAGGGTTTTTTTAGCGAATTTTTTATTCGTCTGAGTTTCGCTCTTGAAATCAACGGTTTGTGCCATTAGGAAATTAAGCCTTCGCCCGACTAGGGCGTTAGGGCTCGTCTAACTATGCGTGAGGTGGTTGGAAAGAAAGTAAGTCTCGTTTCGATTAAAATTTTGAAGAGTGGTGTCGTTAACAGCTTTTTCTTTGAGTATCTTAAGTGGAAATAAACCGTCACTATCAAGCAATATTTTTGTCAAAAAGATGAAGAATGTTTTGTAATTTTTTTACAACGCTTATCATATAGGGGAAAGTAGTGTACCTCGGTCCTACACTGTTTCTAGCTAAACTTTTTGTAGTATGGCAACACTAGACATGAAGTTAGCGTCCTTACAACCAGAGATCTTATTTTAACTAAATTTTTATTTTAAAAGTTTAAATTTGAGATAATATAGGTTAAAAACTTATTTCGACAATTAAAAGTAAATTTTCTAAGCTATTAGTTTAAAAAATACAAATTATATATAGTAGTTATTTTTATACCTTAAAGTGTATTGTTTCAGCTATAATATTGTGGTTTAAATTGAGCTGAAAGTAAAATGAACATGAAGCGTAGGCATTTTTCAGTAAATGATCAAGTGATGTACTTTGGACTAAGGAAACGGACGTTGTACCTTGGACCTACCCAAAATACACTTTAATACCTTGAGGGATTGAGAAAATCCCTCTGCTGACTTTTATTACATTGGTATATTTATTTCAAAAGCAGGGTATGATTTAGTTTCATGACTAAGTTTAATTTTAAGTAAAATCGACGTTTTTGTGATAAAAAATCAATGTTTTAAAATTTTAATGCTAAAAAGTGCTCCAGAGAGCTCGGAGAGAATTCCACACAATTAGACTTCACAGGATTAGATCTCATCTGGTAATTCCAGATTTCTTTAAAAGAAGGCTTGTACCCATTAAATAAGAAATAAATTAAGAATTTTTGACATAGGTCCAAGGTCCACCTTTGAAACCAAGGTACACCTTGGACCTATGTTTTCTTTCATTAATTATGTTCTGAGGTACTTCAATTAAAATTCCGAAAAATGATATGTTGTGTATGGAAGGTTAAAGTATCGAAAGAAATTTGTTTCATCAGTTAATTCTCAATCAATAAGAAATTACGATGTCAAAAGTTAAAATAGGTCCGAGGTACACCACCGTCCCCTACAATTTGACAGAAAATATAGAAATGTTAAGCCATATAAAACATTGGTTTATTGAAATTTATTCTATGAAACTAACTTTCGTATTTGAGATAGTATTTGTATTTTCATAGAGAAATTATCATTATTAACGCATTACTCTAGAATTTTCAGATTTTAAATACCCACACAAACGTTATTAACATTTTCGACCTAAATATAAACTTTTATTTGGAGATATATAAATTATCACAAAATAATATATTTAATTTAAAATTAGATTTAGTTATGAAACTAAATCCTATCCTTCTTTTAAAATCAAAATACCATTGTAATAAAAGTCAGCATAGTGATTTTTTAGTAACTCAAGGTAGTTTAAATGTATGTTGGATAGGTTCAAGGTACAGTATAGGACTGAGGTGCAGTTAGGTCCGAGGTGCAAGACTTTCCCCTACATATCAGGTATTAAGAAACATCTTTTTGGCAATTTATGAACAAAAAATAATCCATCACGAGAGAAAATCGTTTTTAAAAGATAATTAAGATTAAAAGTCCTAAAACAAAATATTAAATCCAAATATTTCAAGAAAATTAAAATTTCTAACTTCTAAATAATAGCATAATCTAATATCGGAAATTTATGCTTTTTTTTGCTGGAAAAAGTGGTTTGATATATATAGTGCTGTCCTTTAAAAAAAACCACCTTTTCATATTTCTTTCATTAAAAGCTAAAAATATATGATAATTAAATCGAACAAAATTGTGTTGTAACGGCTCACCTTGAACATTTTAGTGCTTAGTATTTTTAATTCCAACTCTCCGTTACAAATTGGCAAACGATTGAGTAAGAGTCCAAAAAAACCCAATTTTCCTAAAAAAAACCCATGTACCCTAAAAAAACCCATGCTTGAAAATACTCAAAAAATTAAGAAGAAATATGATTGAAAGGTTTATTTTGATAGAAAAGAGAATAGTTAAGATAATTAAAACCAAGTTTATTACAAATTATTTTTAAAATTAAATTGTGATAAGTTTTTCTATTCAAGAATTTTGCTTTCAAATCACTACGACAATAACGTTTTTATTGTTGTATTTTGATGAAAACGACCTATTTAATACAAATAATAAATACAGGGTGTCCCATAAATAATGGGTCACACTTCTAGGGGGGATAGTAGACACCTAGACGAGTCAGAATCACATAGGATTTGGGGGTCCCAGACCAAATCCCAGGGAGTTAAAAATAGAGCGACACCCCAAAAAAATTACTGAAAAATTCAATTTGTAGAAGAACTACCATTGGTAAAAATTTAATAATGGTGTCAAAAATTGTGGTTTAATATGATCTTTAAAGTTTTCTCAGAAGTCTTCACTTTAAAATTCGTTTTAATATGAAAAAAATTAAAAAACCACAAAAAAATGTGAAAATTCTGCCAAAACCTCAGTTTGTATTTCGAAATCCTTTCTTTTGATTTAATAATATGAAAGATCATAGTTGAAAACCCTTAAGTCCAAAGTTTCACGTAAAAACCATCAATATTAAATGCTTGAGATCCTGTTAAAGCATGATTTAAATCCGTTTTTTGCTTCCGCCAACTGTCGTTTTGGAAACGGCTATAGGAAACCCCTTTGCGCACCTAAAAAACGAACTTTAACAGGATCTCAAGCGTTTAATATTGATGGTTTTTACGTGAAACTTTGGACTAAAGGGTTTACAACTATGATCTTTCAGATTATAAAATCAAAAGAAAGGATTTCGAAAAACAAAATGAGGTTTTGGCAGAATTTTCACATTTTTTTGTGGTTTTTTAATTTTTTTCATAATAAAACAAATTTTAAAGTGAAGACTTTTGAGATAATTTTAAAGATCATACTAAACCACAATTTTTGAGACCATAATTAAATTTTTACCAATAGCAGTTCTTTTACAAATTGAATTTTTCAAACATTTTTTTGAGGTGTCGCTCCATTTTTAACTCCCTGGGATTTGGTCTGGGACCCCCAAATCCTATGTGATTCTGACTCGTCTAGGTGTCTACTATCCCCCCTAGAAGTGTGACTCATTATTTATGGGACACCCTGTATATCTTTTATAAAAAGCTTAAAAAACGGTAATTGAAACTGATATTTTATTTTAAATCCACAACTATTAACTCTCTAAACCCATTTTCGAGTAAAACTCGGTAAAATGCTATATTTTCATGAAAAATGGCTGTTTTTGGTATCATTGAGTTTTTATCAAAAATACTGAAAAAAAAGTCGAGAATTACTGAAACAACTATTCTGTTTGCATAACTAGTTGTATATAATGAATAATATTAAATATTTTGCATAATTGTTTATTTATTTTATCATTTATTACAAAAGGAAAAGTGGGTTTTTTTAGGCACCCTATGGGTTTTTTTCAACCCTCATTTCAAAGACTCCGTAATATCCCTAATTGGCGGACTGAACTGAAATTTTAGTATTTTATTCTCATAATAACGGGATAACACAAACACACGTGAAAAATGCTGTAAAGTATTCATAACATATATTTTTACAGCATCAAAATCTGCATAACTAAATCATATTTTTAGCCCAAAATCGACATTTTCTATTTATTCAAAAAACCAAGTAAATAAACGGTTCTTTGACTTGCTTTTACGTTCCTGCCACTCTTAATGGCATACAAAGACAGGGCACATGAGAATTTAAAATTATTTCAATTATTTATTTAAAATATCTCGATGGGTTTTTTTAGGGTACAATTTGGAGTGGGTTTTTTTAAAGGACAGCACTATATACTTAGAAATTAATTGTATAATTATTGATCGCTTTTTAAAAAAATTTTATCGATACATTTCAAACGTAAAAAAATAAGGAACGAAAAGAAACTTGATTTATTCTGTACTGTGAAGTTGTTAAAATACGCTAAACACTTGAAAAAATCAATATTCATCATAATACACTTTATATTATTTTGAAATTTAAGTTATAAAAATAGAAACCTTCATTTTTATCGTATCTGATATTACTTCAATCTATTCACGACAAATAGCAATCGTTTACGAGAGTTATCCATTTTACCCCCAAAAAATGTCCATTTTCTCCAACACATGAGTTTAAAAACAGTAAAAAAATAAGAAAAGCTCCATACAAAAAATAAACTCATCCAAGAACACTTGTTTTGTATTTAAAGTCTTAACTTTGCTTAACTAAACATCTAAGGTAAATGTGAGTATAGTGGACACTAGGGTTATGATTTTTTTCAGATTTAAAAGCCTGTGGTGGCAAATGATGAGTATTGGTCCATAACTCTCGAAAATAACTTTTATTTTTAAAAACTGTGAAAAAAGCTTGCGCGCCTAATAAGATTTTTATATGGCTGAAGCACTAAAAGGCAGTTAATATAATCTTTTTTGAAGCTGATTGTTACATAAATCATAGATTTTTAAAAGAGCTTTTCCTATTCCTTTTGGTCCCAAAAGATAGTGTGTGAAGTTTTAGCCCCCTAAGTTGATTCTAGGGTTTGCCTATAGAGCCCTAAATTAAGAAAAAATTGGAAAAATTACCAATTTTCAGAATTTTTAAAAAAGTATATTTTGATATTTAAATTGATATAAAACTGGTTCAAATGGTTTAGATGGTTTATATTTATTTAAGGTTATTAACTGTACCTATAGTGTCTATAATTTAAGAGTAAAAGGTACTACTAAGGGACGTTGTGCTCATCAAAGCTTATAATACACTACCAGTGGTCGTAAGTAATTAAATTCCAATTTTTTCCAAAGAACTCCCTCAAATGATGCCATTTGGTGTTACATTGATGTTTTAAAATATAAAGGCCAGTAAAGTAACAGTAATTAGGCCTTCTACTGAAGTTTTAATGTAAAAAATGCTTTTCTTTGAAAATGCTTGTTTCTAGCTGATCAAATCCAACTTTATTAAAGTAAAGAAAATTGTTTAATTGTTGTAAATTTTTTTTCGTATTTTGATGAAAGAAGATTTCAATTAAACTTTCCCCCTAATACGTTAAAAAGAGGTAATTTTCATAATTTCATACGATAAAATTTATTTTTATTTCTGGTATAGGAGAAATTCATGTCGTTTCCAATCTGTATGGTTTAAAGTTAAAATCTACTTATTAAAATGAAATATATAAGGTTTAAAAAGGTATTTCAAGGTTTTTGATATTAAAAATTACTATAACCCTCTCTTTGAGAAAATTTTGGATTTGATCAGCTAGAAACAAGCATTTTTGCAGAAAAGCACTTTTTGCATTAAAAGTTCAGTGGAAGGCCTAATTACTGTTATTTCACTGGTCTTTATAATTTAAAACATCATTTAACAACAAATGTCATCATTTGAGGGAGTTCCTTCGAAGAAATTCGGATTTAAATCATTTCGTCTACCGTTAGTGCATTATAAGCTTTGGGGAGTGCAACGTCCCTAGCACTTATTAATCTTAAATTATAGGGGCTATAGGGTACCGTAAATGCACATAAATATATATAATTCATTTAAATATGTTCTAAAGAACACATTTAAAACAGTTTTATAACAATATAAATATCAAAATATTTTTTTAAATTCTGAAAATTGCTAGTTTTTTTCGCTTTTTTTTCAAATTTGGGGCTCTATAGGCACACCCTAGAGTTAACTTATGAGGCTGAAACTTCACACACTATCTTTTGGGACCAAAAGGAATGGGAAAAGCCTGGTGTAGCGAAGTTTTTTGTAAAAAAGTTTTTTCCCCGAGACACACTAGTGATTCCTATATTAGAAAGTGAAATGACGTTAGGCGCGCAAGGTTTTTTCTCAATATAAAGAAAATAATGCTATAAAATTAACATATGGGCAAAAGTTCATCGAATGCAACATCAGGCTTTTAAATATTTTTAAAAAAGTCTCAGAATCATAACCCTAGTGGACACTGTTCCAAAAGTAGCCACCTAGCTGATTAATTTTAAATAAAACGAGTTAGAGGCATCAAGCATCGTCAAAATTGATAGGCATAGTAGATTGTACAATCGGTAAGCTGGTAAATTACCACCGATACCACAGATCAGCATGGTAAGGATATTTAAATATTTGAAAATAACAACATCGGCCGAGTGACTGAAAGTTCATTTTGCTTATTGAATGGCTTAAGGAAACAGGTATGTCAGAAATGATTTTTTTTGTATTTATTACCGTTTGATTGAATTTTAAATTTATATTAATATAAAGAAGTGTGTATGAAATGATAATTAATAAAATTTTTTTTGAAAATTTTGACTTTACGAGGATTTATGGGGGTGGCCACTTTACCAACAAATAATCTTAGATTTTCCAATAATGGCCACATCAATGGCTTCTAATAGAAACATAAATAATATTTGATTTGAATCAGTTTTTCTTCATGAACTGTTTATTGTGCTTTAAAACGAGTGCTGTATGAATTTGGTTTCATTTTGGCTTCGGGAACCAAGGTTTCTAAAACATTGAATTACATGCTTAATTCATCTCAAATCAGCTACAGTGTAAGGCTTTGGGCCGGAAACTATCAAGTATTTTTT
The DNA here is from genome assembly GCA_024610705.1 of Tetragnatha versicolor. Classification (NCBI taxonomy): domain Eukaryota; kingdom Metazoa; phylum Arthropoda; class Arachnida; order Araneae; family Tetragnathidae; genus Tetragnatha; species Tetragnatha versicolor. The sequence goes on from JANDEH010000009.1 coordinate 11,144,934, forward strand.
TTTAAATAAAGCTAATTTGATTTGATCTAAAATACATTTCGTTGGGAGGGAAGATTTAATTAGAACTAAACGATTATACCAACCCTCCCTCAATTTCATTCATAAGCCCCTCATATAGGCAGAAAAAGAGAGGTGTTCACTATAGATGCAAGAGGTGTCCAACATAGAAACAACAGCTACATCTAGATGACCACTATAGATGCAATTTGGAGTACTTTTAAAAATTAATTAAAAATACTTTACCCAATCTAATTAAAAATTTTAATGGTAAAATCAAAAGAAGAAGATTCAACTAACCTAAAAATAGGATGATAACCGTTTCTAAGCAAAGAGGTTTGTATTTATTAAGAACTTAAGCAAACATGTTCCTTAAGTGTCCACTATACCCCCATTTACCTTAACTTACAAGTCTTATTGTGTTGTACAAATACAAATACAAATTAAGTCGACCAACTACAGGCAAGCGCCCAACAAGGTTGCTCCGGTCCATTTAACCCCAACCACTTGTAATTGTGTTCTGTGAATATGCTTGAAAATTCTTAAAAATTTGTTTGAAAAATAGTGTGTGGTAAAATGTGATAAGAATCTGAAATTGTTTTTAAATGAAAAAAAAAATCAAATCACTATAAGCACAAAAATCAACACACCCATTAACACCCATTTTTTTGTCTCTTAAATTTTAGTTGCCCTTTTTACAACACAAACTTTATCCCAAACAAAATTACCCCCAATAGAATCAAAACGATTTTAATTAGTAGTGTTTAATATTATGTTTACATTGTATTTACTTAGCATTACTAATATGCTTCACGAATTTGCAGAGTACAATACTGGAAAAAAATCGACTTAAACCCTATATCTCCGGAATGGCATGTGATATAAAGACAAATAAGGTATCATTTTTCATGATTTAATTTAAAGTATTCTATATATGTACAAAGAAAGTTCTTAGGGGGTCGTCTGCATATTAAGCAAAACACTAACATTTTTCTATGGACGGCCTCAAATGATTCTGAAAGAGCACCTCTCAAAACCCCCCAAAACCCAGTTCTGTTTTGTTTGGTCCCCGAATAAAGCCAGGAGTGGGGGTTGAAATCTCGTTTTTTAAATTGAATTCTCGATTTTGATCCTGCGGGGTTGATGGTTGTAAGGATCAAAATCGAGAATTCAACGTAAAGAACGATATTTCAACGTAAATTCGACGAACTTCAACCCCCACTCCTAGCTTTATTTGGGGACCAAACAAAATGGAACTGAGTTTTTGGGGGGTTTTGAGGGGTGCTCTTTCAGAATCAATAATAATCTTTGGGACCGTATGTGGCGGGGGAAAATAGCTCAAAAAAGGGCCGAACCTCAAACAAATTCCAACAAAAGGTTTTTCAATGGTTTTGGACTATACTAGGTGTCCTTATTGACCAAAAAAAAGTTAACCCGAATCTGACAACCGGAAGTGGGTTTTTTCAAGATGGCCGCCAATGCTTAAAGAAAAGAGATATTCATAAAAAAGCCCTAATTTAAGTGTTATAAAATTTTTTATGGGTTCTAAAATTAAATATCAGGTTATAGTTAACTTTCTTATCATATTTATGAATATAAATTCCGTTGTCAAAATCAAGTAACAAATAAAGGCTTATTTCCTAGATGGCGGTTTACGTTTTTTTGGAATTGCCGGCGCATACTGGATAATTTTAAAGGCTCATTAAATCAAAGAAAAATTTCCTGCAAGCATTTTATCAACGGTTTTAGGCAGTACTAAGTGTATTTATAGACGACATTAGTGTGACGTCACTTGCTTGTTTGGATACGTTGATTCCATCCATGATTGGTTCCGTGATCGGAAGTAATTCCCTACGGACCAATCACGGATGGAATCAACGTATCCAAACAGGCAAGTGACGTCATGACTAATGTCGTCTATTGTCAGTAAAAAAGTCTACCAGAATCTGACAAACGGAAGTTGTTTTTTTAATGATGGTCGCCAATGCTTAAAAAACTCGAAAATCCTAATTTGCGCCGGCAATTCCGAAAGAAACCTACGCCGCCATCTTGGAAATAGGCCCTGGAATTTATATTCATTACTATGATAAGAAAAAAGTTAACTTTACCCTAATGTTTGATTTTAGAACCCATAAAAACATTTTATAATACTTAAATTAGGGCTTTTTCCCGAATCTTGGAAATAAGCCCTTTTCTGGTGTCTAGATTTTGTAAAAGAAATTTATATTTATAAGTATGATAAAAAAACTTGACTAGTACCTAATATTTGTTTTTTGAACCCATAAAAATTTTTCATAGCTGTTAAATTAGGGTTCTTTCCGGAATATCTCTTTATTTGAAGCATCGGCGGCCATCTTGAAAAACACCCACTTCCGGTTGTCAGATTCTGGTAGACTTTCTACATGGCAATAAATACAATTAGTACTGTCTAAAACCGTTGAGAAAATGCTCGTTGGAATTTTTTCCAAGCTGTAATGAATTTTTAAAGTGACTATACCCAGTGAAATCGGGACTCGGAACCTCCGCAGATATGCGCGTATTTTTGCCTGTTTTTTTATTATTTCAATCGGATAGACCAAATTTACAGCCTTATGTGAAGTTATTGAGTGAATTAACATCGCATTTCATCGCAATTAATGGAATTTACTCGAGAAAACCGATTTAACCCTACAGTGCATACTGTTGCCATTTGGCAACACGACAATTTTCCCCATTTCCTACTCGAACTTCCATTTCCAAACGGCAACACCATGCAATAAGTACAATAGATATAACATTTCATTGTATTAGCACTTTAGACTGCCAGTAGATCACAGCAGGGGTACTATTTTGAGACATTTGTTAGTAGCTAGTGAGACGAAAGTCAAGACACAGAAAACGCCAAAATAAAAGGACCATATAAATTAAAATAAAAATTTTTTCAGCTTGAAAAAAAATGTTTTGAAAAGATAAGTTGTTTTTTTATATTTTTAGAGCATTTGGTTTTATTTCACTTCACAATTAATTTCACAAGAGACACAAATTAATTTCACAAGGACAAAGTTTTTTGCAAATAAAAAGTAGAAAAAATTTAATTAATTTTTTTAGTATTTTTTTACTAATTTACACCATAATAGAAGTCACATAAATGATTTTCAAGTGAATTTAAAAAATCATGCATTGTAGGGTTAACTGTCATTTAATGAAAACGTAGGCCGCCATCTTAGAAAATGCACTTTAATGGTTGCCAGATTCTTATAAATGAATTTTTTATAAATTTCTTCGCTTAGAATGTCAACTACCATCGAATATATAATTTAACACCGAAAAAAGTTTTTGTTTCGCCCTATTTATCGTTTTTTTTATGGATTTTAAAACTTTTTAAAAAATTAAAAAAAACCAACTTCCGGTTGCCAGATTGTGGTAAACTTTTTTTTGGTCAATAAGGACACCTAGTAGAGTCCAAAACCGTTGAAAAACCTTTTGTTGGAATTTGTTTGAGGTCAAACCGTATTTTCCCCCGCCTATACCTTGTTTGTCTTTATATCACAAGCCGTTCCAGATATATAGGGTTTGAGTCGTTTTTTTCCAATACTGTACACTTTCATAGCATTCATTATCATTTTCTCACACAACAAAAAAACAAAAGATTCAAAATGCTTTTCGTGAGAAAAGTTTATTATTGTGTTAATTTAGAGTTTGGAAAAAGTTTTTCACGCATTTGAAGTTCAAGTAACAGAATCAAAATTGAAAATGATTTATTTAAAAACAAAAAAGTAATGTAAAAATTAATATTCACAAGAACTTAATGAAAAAAGGAATCTTAGATGAGATAAAAATGAGCGTTTTAATTTACTAACCAAGCAAATATCTAAACGATTTTATAATAAAAATTATAACTCCTAACATTGACGTTAGGGGGCATTGAAAATTGTCGCATCGGATAGGGCATGGTCAATTTACTATACCTAGGCACCCCTTTTGCGACAAAATCTGTTGTTGTTCAAAAGTTAAAGGGTGGACAGTAATCTTGGAACACTAGGGTGTCTCAAAAAAAACCTTTTTTCGAAAAACCTCGCTCCCCAGGGCTTTTCCCATTCCTTTTGGTCCCAAAAGATAGTGTGTGAAGTTTCAGCCTCATAAGTTAACTCTAGGGTTTGCCTGTAGAGCCCCTAAGTTTGAAAAAAAGTGGAAAAAATGACTAAATTACAGAATTTTCAAAAAATTTATTTTATGAGTGAAACTGGATAAAAATGGTTCAAATGTGTTACTTAGGACTTATTTAGATGGGTTATATTTATTTATGTGTAATAATTGTACCCTATAGCCCCTGCAGTTTAAGATTAAAACGTACTACTTAGGGACGTTGCGCTCACCAAAGCTTATAATACACTACCGTTGGACGAACTGAATTGAATCCAAATTTATTTGAAGGAACTCCCTCAAATGATGCCATTTGGTGCTAAATTGATATTATAAACAGTAAAAGCTAGTGAAATAACAATAATGAGGCCCTCCACTGAGCTTATAATGTAAAAAGGGATTTTCTTCAAAATTGCTCGTTTCCAGGTGATCAAACCCAAAATTGTACTAAAAAAGGGGGTTGTTGTACTTTTTTAGATACCAAACTTTGAAACCTTTATAGGGATTTCATTTTTTATAAGTAGAAGTTAATTTTAAACCATACAGATCGGAAATAATACGGATATCTCCAATACCAGAAGTTAAAATCGATTTTCTTTTTTTAAAGTTAAGAAAATAGTTTAATACGTGTGAATCTTGGTTGAAATGTTAAGAAAGAAGTTTTATAATAAAACTTACCACTAATACGTTAAAAGGGAGTAATTTTCCTAACTTAAAAAAAGAAAACCGATTTTCACTTCTGGTATAGGAAATATCCATGTCATTTCCGATCTGTGCGGTTAAAACTTAGTTCTACTAATTAAAAATGAAACCCTTATAAAGGTTTCAATGTTTGGTATCTAAATAGGTACAACAACTCCCTCTTTAGTATAAATTTAGGTTTTATCAGCTGGAAACGTTCACGTTTGAAGAAAATCAGATTTTATATTAAAAGCTCAGTGGAGGGCCTCATTATTGTTATTTCACTAGCTTTTACAGTTTATAATATCAATTTAGCACCAAATGGCATCATTTGAGAGAGTTTCTTCAAATAAATTCGGATTCAATTCAATTCGTCCACCGGTAGTGCATTATTAGCTTTGGTGAGCTCAACGTCCCTAAGTAGTACTTTTTAATCTTAAATTGCAGGGGCTATAGGTACAATTATTACACATAAATAAATATAACCCATCTAAATAAGTCCTAAGTAACACATTTGAACCATTTTTATCCAGTTTAACTCATAAAATAAAATTTTTGAAAATCCTGAAATTTAGTAACTTTTTCCACTTTTTTCAAACTTTGGGGCTCTACAGGCAAACCCTAGAGTTAACTTAGGGGGCTGAAACTTCACACACTATCTTTTGGGACCAAAAGGAATGGGAAAAGCCCTGGGGAGCGAGGTTTTTCGAAAAAAGGTTTTTTTTGAGACACCCTATTGGGACACCCTTTATTTTTATGATTGGTACGTAACTAAAGTCTTAAACATTGGTGAATTTACGGGGGCCATTAGGGTCATTGCCTTCCCTATCTTTATAAGGATATTCCATTTTTTCATTAATTTTCATTCATTTCATTTTCTTAAGATCGGCCTTGAAGACGCAGAAGTATTAATCTTTTCTGAAAAGGCTGTAGAGGTCGGACACGACATCATGGACACGACAACAACAAAATTTTTCATTCAAAGCTATGTTTTTAGTTCAATCAGGGGCACCTCCAAAAGTATCTAGCCTGACCCCAGGGGATTTCTTTTAAATCCGTACGTGTTCTCAACATAAGTTCTAAAATATATTCATTTGTCTTGTTTGCAGTCCTTTCCCCCTGTGGGCCACCTAGTGGTGCAAAGCGGGTGTTTTTTCGAGTTTTTGATTTCCTCTAATAAATCATAATTCAGCACAATCCAACGCTACCGTGTATTTTTACTACATAGTACACTTATATTGTAAAAAATAAAATTTGTAATAACAATCAAACAAAAAATAAGATTTTTAAGCTTTCTAAGTTAGCATAACCGCTTTGGGATACTCTTCCCTACCCTAATTGAGTGTTCCCAACAAGTTCGTTAAAAAATTGTACCATAAGGGTTTTTACTGAATAAATTGTGACGATTATTCAGATATAGCTGCATTGAATTGAACATAAACCGTTTAATGTTTTATATAACTAAACTTGTCTTTATTTTTTAATATGTAAAATAAATAAGCCTTAAAAACAAGCATTGAATTTCATATTTCTAGACATCAATAGCCCAAAAGCGTTTTACATAATAATGTTAAGAAGCATTTTTTCGTGTAGAAAACCAGACACTTTCTGTGAGGTTATAATAAAATAGAATAAATAATAGACATCAGTTCACTTTCAATAGTTATTTAGATAGTAAGGATAAATCATAGATTTATTTGATAACTTTAAGAGATTTATGCCGACGATTTTATCGAAGTTTTTTTACTTCTGGTGTTTTTTATTAACGGCAAAACGTAGGATCGGGGCTTTATGATAAAACTTAAATTTATGCTATTTATGATGAAATGTTATGTTTTTTAATACCGAATACTTCCGTGAAGATTGGTAACTCGAAAAATGAAAATTCTTAAATTCTTGTTCATTTCTTTGTAGATATGTAAAAGAAGATTTCTGAAGTCCTAATGTCAAAGAACCATTTAAATTCGTTATAGGACCCAATACATAGCAGATTTTCCCTAAAGTTATTTCACTTTTTTAAAGGTAGCAATTAAGAACATGATTGGTCTCGTTAATTATATGATTATTTACTAAAATCATCAAAGTAGACAAAATCTTATCCAAAGACGTTATACGTTATTAATATTTTAGAACATCGTCATCAAAATCATGCATTAAATTCTTCTTAGGTGACATATTTTATTTAAAGCCTTTTAATTAATTTATATTTATTTTGTGTTTTACATTACAATTGTACCGATGCCTTTTTTGAAGCTATTTGACATGAAATCCTTCAAAACAACCGCAATCTGATGTTAAAAAACGTTTCTTTAGACCCACCCTCATGTAACGGTTTTAATTTTATTCATTAAATGTAGTGAATATATAATGAATGTAGTCAATATTTTTTTGTAAACCCATACTTAATAAATTTAAACCTTTAATTTAAATGAATCTTTTATTTCAGAAACAAGTGAAAAACAAATTCTTTTTTTTTTTTTTCAAAAATGAGTTATTTGTGTCATGAGATTCTGTGGGGGTGAATTCATATTTTAGTGTAGAAAAAATAAAAACAACGGGATAATAATGTAGTTGCGGCATGCTAAATTTCATCTTTACCAGTCAAGCGACGTCGCTTCATTGGTTTCTTTGTGTTTCGATTCACCCCGTTTTACGGTATATAAATTAAAAGCTAATTTTAAATTTACCATTAGATCAGTCATCAAATAAAAAAACTACCTAAAGTACTAAATTTATGGACTAAAAATGAATCAGATGCGTACTCTCATATTCAAAAATTAAATGGAGAAACAAAGCTTTTTAGTACTTTCTTAATTTATTACATGATAAAAAAATTGTAACTTATTACTTTTTTAAACTTAACTACTTTTAAACTATTAGTATCCTACCTCTTAGCACTGTGAATAGGAATCTGAATACTAAGTGCATATTTGGTGGTTACAGGAAAGTTTTTATGTAGCATAAAATTACTTTACACCAGGTTAAAAATTTTGTTTTGAAAATTTTACACAAAAACCTCTTCTGAAATGCTAAGAGTATAAAAGCACTTTGATGATTCAGTGTTTTCAAAAAACAAAATTAATGAACGATAAAGAAATCAAAACAGAGAAGAAATAGAAGAAAGAAAAGGTGAATTCAGTCTAACAACCTAACGAATCAAGGCATAAAATATAATTAAATGCTTTTAAAAGGATAGAAAAGACTTGGATTAAAATGAAAAGACAACTAATATTAACAAAGTAAAGCTTTGTACTAGAGGAAATGTTAATGAAATACGCCATTAAACGATATTCTATATTAAACCTACATAATTTTGGTTCATCTATTGCAATCGTTTCTATTTGTTTTGAAGAAAAAAATAAAATTGGAATATTTCCTCATTGTACCTTATTCCTCATGTATGAATTCTAAAAGTTAAATATTCAAGCGCATAAGTGCATTAAGGTTACTAGGCAAAGTTGTAATTATTTATTGCTAAAGCAGATATGGAAAAATTAAGAATAGTATAAAAATGTTCTTACTAAAGTGAGGACCAGCTGATGTGTCTTCTTCAGGTTTTAAAGGAGTATCATCGCCAATTTCCAGAATGCAAGAAAAGTAATTTAAGGAATTTTAGAAAAGTGAAACAATTTTAAAATAACATGATAGAGTATTAATTATTGTGTGATCAGAATAGCTTACGTGTGTTTCAAAGTTTATATTTAATAATAGCCAAATCTAAAGCCAATTTGAAAATAACTTTTATCATTCTACATGAGAAATGCTTACGAGGCATTTTAAAATCTTACACAAATGCAAAATTCCTACTCAATGGGAATATGTAAAAACGTCCAGGTAATAACATTTTAACAGCACAAAAATTAATGAAACAAAATTTTAAACACAAGAATTAGTAAGATAATCATAAAATTAGTAAAAAAGTTACACAAGAATTGTAAATCTCACAATATTTCTCAAGTGTTAGTCATATACAAAAATCACTATTACAAATTTAACACACTAAAATATAGAAAGATTCAGCGAAAGCATATGAAAGTATGAATTTCTTAAGAAGCGGCTAATATATAACTACGACATATATATGTAGTTTATACTGACATAATCTTATAATATGCTCTTAGTAAGCACATTTAATTCAATACTCACCTATTAACTTTCATTGGGTAATTAAAGCTCCATACATATTTTCAAGCTTTTTTGTTTTGTTTTTTAACTGTATTTTTGTTTAACGTTTTTAAAAAATTAGCTGTAACTGAACCCTTTAGAGAAGTTATGGACCACACAAATAAAAACAAATCTAATTATCTGTATTCTTGGTAATTCTCTGTACCCAATACCATAAAATACTAATTTTAAATATAAATCTTCCTTTTTAGGAATTTTCTGAATTTTATAAATTTAACCAAATCCGAAATCCAAACAAGAAACAGTTTTTCTATGACCATTTAAAAACAACCATAATAAAAATTTTAAAACCATAATAAAACACACGTAATTTACATATCACTCAAGCAATAAAAATTAATTTAAAAGCCAATTTACTGGAGATTTTTAAAAATGAAGGGAATCACAAAAAGGGAAAATAGCTTTTTGGGTTCCAAGCTTTGTTTTAAACATGAATTTTACATAAACAAGTAACATTACTCTATATAGAAATATCACCCCTTGAATTGATCTCTAGACAGCATTTGAAAATGTTCCATTTTTAATTTATATTTACAACTAATTGACTGCTTTGGGATTTATTACAGTGAGTAAATTACTCAGTTTCGTTTTAATTTTCTTTGAATACTTTGGTTTTAATATTTCTATAATTTCGCAATTCTTGTTATAAATTGAGCAAAATGTTTTACCCAGTTTTTTATTCAGTGAATTTAGACTTGATTGACATTCGTTAAAATTGTTTTCATGATTTAATTTTTATTTATATTTTTAACTTAACATCTCCATTTGTTTCAGATTTACCAACTGAAAAATACAATTTAATTTTAGTTTCAATGTTTACATAAATTCTATACCTTTTTCAACTCTATAACATTTTTGCGCAGACTTAAAAATTTTATTATTAGTGGGTTTTGTTTATTTCAGGTATATTGGAAAATAACATCTCCATTTAGAGTTTATCTCAACATGAAAAATAATTATAGAATTTAGCTTAGAATTTAAAATTTACATTGATTTCTGTTTAGTATTTCACACCTACTTAGTTGATTCAACTAACTTATAATGGCGCATTGAATTCAAGTCTTAGTCGATAATAAAAAATTGTGTATATATGAGCATTTATATATTTAGTCTTGGATTGATTGAAAAAAAAATAAGATTGCCAAACTTTTACTTGCTAGTTCCGCCTTTTTAACATAAAGGCAACATAAACACAGGGTTTGTAATAACCAAATTTCTTTTTGCATGCGATTTGTTAAAATAATCCCAAATAATTTTCCAAACAATATCGGGACCAATAAGATAATAATAGCAATAAAACCTGACCAGGATTGGAAAAGAAGGCCGAAGAGGAAAAACCAATTCAATTTTTAAAAGAATTATACTTCATTTATCTTAGTGCAAAGTGATCATACTATCTCAGAAACATTACAAAATTTGATTAATAAAATTTAGAGTTAGATATTTCAGTTATCTCCCACTAATTCATTCTACTTTTGTAATAGTGTGTAGTGTAGTCTTTTTTTCAGATTGTTGACATACGTTACATATTTCCAAACATTTATGACATATTTTTAAAAGTTGTAAATTGTAGAAAAACCTTAAACTCAGGTACTGAGCACGGCACTAATTATCTTGTCTACAAAATAAGTTTTCTAATTTCATCAAAATTATGTAAAATCTTCTTAGTAATTTTTGACTCCGAATATTCTTACTCTATTCCCTTGGTATGAAATTGAATAAAGAGTTATAATTTAGATCTAAAAAAATTCTAGCGCAAAATTTCTGGCTGTAAATAGAAAAATCCTTTAAGTAAGAAAAACAGCGTTAATTGATTAAATTAATTTTTCTAATATTGTGAAACATTTTGATAACTTATCATATATTAACTCATTCTTATTAATTGAATCGTCAGTTTGAAAAAGGGAATAAGTTAAATAGGGGCAAATATTGAAGCTTTGTGTTCAAAAAAGCTTCACTTTATACAGAAGTGGAAAGAAAGACAAATAGATGCCCCTTGCCCTCTATAAAAAGATACAGCCCTTTGAATTTGGTGAAATCGATGTCTATTTATTGAGTACTTTTTTTATTTAAAAATAAATTTTTTTACATTTGATTTGAAATTTAAATAAATTTTTGTTATTTCCTAACTATCTGTGCTATAAATTAGCTAAAAAATATATTTTTCATTTAAAAGTGTTCTTTACCTTCTTTGCAGTGAATGTTGGACTCCATTGATATCCATTAAACTGCCTTAAGGACTTTGCTTCATAATGCTGTTGAATTTACATATAATTTGTCTTAATTTTACCCATTTTTCATTTTTTGCTTAATAATAAATATAATTTAATTGTCAATTTAAGTTTTCAACTCTTTTAACATAAGTTTTTTTCAACTATACAGTATTTAAGAATATGCTTATATTTTTCTTGAGAGACAGTCTGTATTCTAATTAAGGCCCTGAATTCCCAGTAAAAAAATCAGTGGTTATATTACGGGCAATGTGATATATCCCGGCATCATTAATAATACCTGGTTTATCACTATTAACTGTAACTTTCGGTTCTGTTTATAACTGCGACTTTGTTGGAACTATACGTATAAAAACTGTGCTCTAACCCTTTTTCTTTGCTGGTTGCAGGGTAGCCAGATAATAAACAATGTTAAACCGTGCTTCTGTTTTCACCAGTCTTTTAACACAAATCACGCTGATATTAGCACTTTTGTATGCAAGCATACAATCATTATGCCCATAACAGTTATACAACAAAATTTTTTATCGTTTTCTCAAAAAACTTAATCCCCTTTTCAAACCATCGATTCAATTGAAAAGGGAATTTCACCATTTAGCGGACAATAAGTGTAAACTCACAACAAAAATTGGTGAAATTCACCTTTCATTTACCTTGCCCTTCTGGAATTAAATCTGTCCAAGGAATGCCATAGTCATTTAAGCAGATGAGTGGAGGACTAATCAATGGTCACCACTTTTTCAGTTATAGTCGGCTAGTACTTGCCCTCCGCTCTCTTGCGTTACCATCCTATACCGTGCTGATGAGTCCTACCAAAGACGAAACCGGTCCACGGTTGGAGGTGATGCTTGAGAGTTGTGAGTTTACACACAGATTCAATTACTCACTCTTTCCTTCACTTTAGCACCGCAACAGTCCCTTCAACTGTTGCTTAAGAAAGATACCTTGAAGCTGCAGCGGACCCTCGCTGGCAGTTTCCCAAGCAATAGGCCAGAAAATCCGCATTAATGAAAGAACCGCCGATAAGCTCCAAATACAATTCCTGTTATTGACCGCAAAAATCGACCAATGCCATATCGATTGGCCTTTGTCCCGGGCACAACTTTCTTGTGTCCCGCACAAAGAAGGGGAGTGACAAAGGGGGTTTTATGGGCGGTTTTGTTAAATCGGTGGACTCACTTCAGGGTTTTCACATGCAGTGGAGGACACTGCAAATATAGCGGTTGTTGTAAAAAAAACACGGATGTAAACAGAGCGCAATAATAATGTCGGAGTATTTCCATTGATTGGATTGCCTTAGACGGCCAAAGAGGTGTTTTCTTTTGGATTATGTTTTTCCCAATAATGCAGTTTTAACCCTATTGAGTAATTTCCACAGATTCTTATAAAGGGTAAGTACCATAACTTGTTTATGCATTTTAAATAATCAGCAACGAGTTTCCTTGTATTGTTTTGAGGAGTGATATTTCTGATTGAATGTCAAATACTTTTATTTTATAAATTATCAAGAGTTTTTTAATAATGAAGTACGCATGATTAACTACTAAAAGATTTAATTAGTTTTAAGGTATATGATTTACCAGGAATTTCAATTACTGAAATAAAAATATAGTTATCAGTAATTGGGAAAACTTAAATTATAAATATGTTTTATTGTATTAATAGTTCTTCAATCGACTAATAAATAGTCAAATATCCCTTATTTTTACAAACTTGTGATAATCTAGAGAACAACGGGATTTTACATACTGATACAGTATTAAATAATTCATTTTAATTTCGTATAAGATTTAAAATTATTAAAAAATTTCAATCAATAAGATATCAGGTAATTTCATTGAACATATATTGTTTTAAATAATTATTTCAAGACGTTTATGTAATTGACCATTGTATCTAAGTATTGTTTACGCTTTTTTAATTGAATGAGAAAAAACCCATTCGAAGATATCCCTCCCCCAAAAAACATGTATTTTACACAGAATTTAGTTTAAGTTTTTAACTCTTTTACTTAGTTAAAGGTGATTATTAAAGTTAGCTTTTTTATCATGGCTTTCTTACTGTTTAATAAAGACATATTTTCTATATTTCGCTACTGTTATTACCTTAAATATAACAACAAATATGACTTATTTTGGTATTTTTGAAAATATGGTTTGAATTTGATTGAAAGTTATTAATGCTAGGAAATATATTTTTTATTACGGCATGAAATAATTTTTTGTTAACATCGTAGTTTAAAAGTTTTATCGATGAACGATTTAAAAAATGTTTGCGGATAAAAAAGGATAATTCAGTTGCCCTTACAAAACTCATTCCCTCAGTAAAAGTAAAATAAAAGTTAAGCTACAAAAATATGTGATTGTGAGTTGAATGGAAGAATTATAATCTCAGTAAATTATTTCAATTTGTTCATATAAAATGATATGAAATTTAACGCTTCTTTCTTACTCAAAAAATTAAAACGAAATTTAAAGTCCTCTTTTAAAAGTTACAAATTAAAAAGAAACATCACTTTAAAAGTAATAATAGCATTTGGCAATAAAGCAATTCACAGGAAAATGTAGAATGAGAATGAAAAAAAATAAAGAACTCAAAGAACTAATATTCATAACTTCCTGTTGAGAAAAAAGTGGATTTCGTAAGCTATTTTGGAAAAGTTTAAGCTATCATCTCACTTCTTATTATTCTTAGTTTTTTAAACTTTCCTGCTTCTTATAAAGCACTATTTAGCCCTCACTAATTAGCAAGAAAATAAAGTAATTAGCAAAACTACTCACCCGAGTCTTCAGTAAATATGGCTTCCTTGGCTTCGGAAATCGTTATAAGAGACTCTCGGCTGTCTAGCACCTGAAATAAAAAAATCTTAAATTAAGCACCATTAAAACTAAAGCTAATGGAAAAATGTTTTTATAAAATGTTGCATAGTAAAGTTTGTGATAAAAATATATTAGGGTTTATAAGCACTATAAATAAACAGTAAAATAAAGTTCGTATTTTTACACCAAATTTTATATTTTTTCTCTTACGTTAAATTTTCCACAAAGAGAATTCAGATATAATAAACTTATCACTAAAAGAATAAATTTTAAAAACAGGTATGTAGAAGTCAAAAATTCTTGTTATCATACAGGGTGTATCTGAAATGGTGCAACAAACTTTCAGGGATGATAGTACTCATCAAAACGAACAAGAATCGGTATAGAAAGGGGGGTCCCAGACCAAATCCCAGGGAGTTAAAAATGGAGCGACACCCCAAAAAAATCATTGAAAAATTCAATTTGTAGAAGAACTACTATTGGTAAAAACTTAATTATGGTCTCAAAAATTGTGGTTTAATATGATCTTTAAAATTACCTCAAAATTCTTCACTTAAAAATTTGTTTTATTATGAAAAAAGTTAAAAAACACAAAAAAATGTGAAAACTCCGCCAAAACCTTATTTTGTATTTCGAAATCATTTCTTTTGATTTGATAATCTGAAAGATCATAGTTGAAAACCCTTAAGTCCAAAGTTTCACGTAAATACAATCAATATTAAACGCTTGAGATTCTGTTAAAGTTTGTTTTTAGCGTGCGCTAACAGCTGTTCTAGAAACAGCTCTAAAAAAATGCTCGCGCACCCAAAAAACAAACTTTAAAATGATCTCAAGCGTTTAGTATTGATTGTATTTACGTGAAACTTTGGACTTAAGGGTTTTCAACTATGATCTTTCAGATTATCAAATCAAAAGGAATGATTTCGAAATACAAAATAAGGTTTTGGCAGAGTTTTCAAATTTTTTGTGTTTTTTAACTCTTTTCATAATAAAAAAAATTTAAAGTGAAGACTTTTGAGGTGATTTTAAAGATCATATTAAACCACAATTTTTGAGACCATAATTAAGTTTTTACCAATAGTAGTTCTTCTACAAATTGAATTTTTCAATGATTTTTTTGGGGTGTCGCTTCATTTTTAACTACCTGGTATTTGGTCTGGGGCCCCCCTTTCTATACCGATCTTGTTCGTCTTGATGAGTACTATCATCCCTGAAAGTTTGTTGCACCATTTCAGATACACCCTGTATAGTTAAGACGATGCCAATTTTCTTTAATCTAGGTTTGCCGGTGACGTCACAATGTTATTCGGGATTATGAAATTAGTTATAATTATATTGATTGTTATAAAATCCCCCCGTTTGTAACTAATCTGAAATATTTCTCAAGCCTCTTCAAATAACGAAAATTTTCTCTCATTTGACAGAAAAGGAATAACAGACATTCCCTCAAATTAATAAAATTGGCAGGTAACAGGCACGGCCGGTTTATTTCCGTTAGTTGAAGAAAAAATTATTTACTGAGTATCATTTATTGAAATAAACAAAATTATTTTGTGAAGAATAAAAGGTTCTAACTAATATTACATAAACTGATATTTTTTACATCATTCGAGTAAATAATAGTTAAGCATCGATTTCAAATGATGGCTAGGGAATTCTTACAAACAATTAACCTTAATTAGTAAAATATTAACTTTTATACTTAATATACTAATTAATTATTCCTTTACCGCTATTAAAGTTTTAGGGTTCTTTGCTCTCTAATGAGTTAAACTCTTGAATAAAATTTGAGACTATTTCTATTATTTTTTAAGAATACATAGTGGATCTAGGACATATTTCGTTGAAGATAAGAATGAGAGAAATTAAAGATTTCAATTTTATTTCAAAGTAAATTAGCCGACATCAAGCCTTTGACTACAGACGAACAATTTTTGTTCATTGTTGGGACCATGGTCGCCTTCAGAGAATTTCAGAAATCAAGAAGAGGTTGACTACCGCTCAATAAAAACATAATATTTCAAAAATGGCGGTTCATAATACTGAGAAAGGGAAGCTATTCCCGCCTAATAAATGACAAAAGCTTTACACAGCTGTTGCATATACGGATCGATAAGTTAGTTCCTACTGTATTTCTGACTACAATACCGCTTGCGTCCCATCCGTGAATCCCCTTTACCGTTAGATTTGTTTCCCTTTTCTCCACTCAGGTATACATTAGATTTATCTTTTCAACTTTTTCTCGCCGCAGATTTGTCCGACTTTGATCCAATAACCCAGAAACAGGAAGAGAGGTGCCTGATAAACTTCCTGATTTAACCTAGCCTTTACTTGGGGGAAGGGTGTTAGGGGAAGGGTGCCATGCGGAAACTTCCAGTTTCCGATTGCCTCTGGCCTGAGCGGAGCTATATGCCAGTGATTTTTCTCGAG
Source organism: Tetragnatha versicolor (assembly GCA_024610705.1). Lineage (NCBI taxonomy): Eukaryota > Metazoa > Arthropoda > Arachnida > Araneae > Tetragnathidae > Tetragnatha > Tetragnatha versicolor. The sequence goes on from JANDEH010000009.1 coordinate 11,161,399, forward strand.
ATGTTCAGAGCGAACTTGAATTTTTGTGGGCTTTGCCTCGGTGAAGATTCTGGCTCTGCTAAGCTTTTAAATTGTGGTTGTGCTTGTATACGACTAGTTTACGCTTGAAGGGATAGGTTTGTTTATGTTTTACTTCAATTTAATAAGTTTTTTGTTATTCAGAGGTGAGAGAGAGAAATGAACAAGTATGGCAAATACGCATTTTAAGATTTTCTTATCGGTGTTATACAGTATCTAGTTGCATATTTTTCTAGCTTTTTAAAGCTTTTTCGATTTAATTCCTTAAAGTACCTTACAGATATGAGAGATACTTTTACTTTATATCAATGCTTATAGCTAACTTGATTTGATATTCCCTTAATAATGTATACTATTTATAAAGATTAAAGTTTAAGTTTTTACAAGTATTTGGAACAGCCAACTCAATGCATAAAATTTTCCATATTAGGTGCTTAATGTCTGTCAACTATACCACCATTTAAATGTTACTCCAGGTTGTTGATTTCAGAATAGGTATTACATATGGAAACCAATAGAATGTTTAAAAATCGCAAGAAAATCTTATTTAGAGCAATACTTCAAATGATTGAGCAATTAAATTGTGTATTAAATTTATCCGTTTAGAGTTTAGACTCTGAAATAAAGAAATGAAGGTAAAATCCTATTGTTTTAAAATTGAAGTTCAGATGCATTTGAAATATCAAAAACAGTTTATAAAATTAGAAGAGTTTTTACAAAGAGCCTGAAGTTCCAAACTGCGAACTGAATCGCCAAAAAGCAAACTGCTTTAAAGTATACTTCACGAGTCACACACAAAAAACCAGTTTGCCGTTCATAGGAAATTGATAAAATATGTAACGTCTTAAACAAACGCGAAAGCATCCCGGAGAAAAATTACGCTGAGAGCGCAACGACTTTTTTAATGCCTCGAATCTCTTAAAAACACTCCAAATTGTCCTCTAATTTATCATCAATTAAACAAGTTTGAGAAAAAGCGTCACTATCCGTCACTTTTTTCTCCCAACTCCATCAGAAAAAGTGAAAGATGTTTAATTAGAGCTTTCATTTTTAAGCGCTTCTTTTTTCCCTTTCCGTTTCGTTTCCGTGTCTCGGTCCAGGGATTAAGTGGAACTCGACCACAGGCGAAAAGAAGCGGATCGAAAATGCAAATGACAGGGGCCCGCCGCAGGCTCCGTGTTAATTACAAGCAAGTTGATTAACAGAACGCTACCTGTTATTATTTTTAACGCCGCTGCAGGTTTAAGAAAGGGAATTCATTAACCCCGCATTAGTCAAAATATGGGTGATAGTTTTATAACTCCGTTTCCGACATTCAATTAAGGAGGAAAAAACAGCGGCGGGGATTTCTATAACGGATTAAACTCGGGGAGGAATAATTAAAATTGTTTTCACATAGAAAGAGTTCTAATCTCGCGATAAGCGAGTGAAATGAATTGAAAATGGTGAGAGGACTAAGTTTTTGGGTAAGGTCGTTCCTAATGAGAGATCCCATAATCTGTATTTTTAGGAACCCCATACGATGTTTATCAGATTAGACAACAGCAATCCTAACGATACCCTTGAAAAATTAAAAAGTCATTTATGCCTGTCCCTTGTACACTAAACTTAAAGCTGTAAGTATTTCTTCTTTAAAATAGAAGTCAGATCTTATCTTTGCTGATCTACTTTGCCATATCCTTGTCTTTGAGGAGTGGAAAATTTTGCTTTATAGGTATTAGTTTGGATTAGAAAGGGCCTGGAAGTCTCCGTTACATCTGAGGGATTTTACAGTGTCATAAGACTGAAATTTAAAATAAAATTTCTGTCAAATACTTTTCATAATTTTTTAGTACAGTAGAAGCTCTTATAAAAAACCAGATGTCTCAAATTTTGAGAGAGTTCGCTTGGACGAAAGTCCCTATAGTGACCACCAATTTGGCATTGTTTTATTAAAAGGAGTATTTGATATTTGTTTTTTTAAACAACAGATAAGCTCTAAAATAGTGACTATCGATGAGGACTTTCACCTAAGTTAACTCTTTCAAAAGGTGAGACAGCTGGTTTTTATGACAGCTTCTATTGTACCCCAAGAAAAATTGCTACATTACCTGATGTTTAAATTTTAAAGCATTTAATATTATTTTATCTAGAGCTAGAGTAATAATGGTTTGTGTATCTTACGTTCGAAGGAAAAAGCCGCGCTTTTAATTAATTGCTATTTTTAGAACTACATCCAAAATGGTATAAAAAAACAATAACTTTTTAAATAAAATTTTTTTAACAATTAAAGGGGAGGGTCATACCTGCATTTCATTATTAATGGTGTGAAATGATTTAATCATTTTTTATACTGTTAAGTGTAAAAAACTATACCTACAAAATTTATAATTCAAAACTAGCGTGCTTGGTTTTCACACTAGAGAGTAATTTATTTCGATAATCATTATATGTTGTCAAAGTATCGTATTTAACATTTTCAGAAAAGCAAAACATTTAAAATATTGAAAGAATTAATACCGACGACCAGAAAAAAAGAGAAAATATCAGACCAAGGATTATGAACATTATCAAATATTAAAATTAAAAAATATGAGAATTCTGTTTATATTGAGTAAACACATGGTGATATATGAATTAAGAGTTAAAATAAGCATTATCTGCTTGAAATGTATTTTTAGACTATAAAAACTTCATAGATACTTTCCTAAGAACCAAATAAAATTTAGAGATGTCATTGTAGCACATGAACGACTACTTATTAGACGTGACCTGTGCATTAAAACAAGTACTACGTCGGATAAAAGGACAGTACTCGAAGATTAGTAGGTACCCAAGAGTTACAAATCAAGTAATGGCACTAAAACTAAGCTGTGGATGATCCTTTTCATTTGGAAGGAATCTATAAATTAATCAGACATTTATTTTGGATAGGACTTCTAAGGAATACCGATATTGGATAGACCTTTTCGATATAAAGATTTGACCCCTTTTCTACCAATGGTAATACAGCAAGAAAAAAAGAGGTAAGTGTAACGCAATAGAAGAGCTGGGTACTATGCAATTGTTTTTGATTAATGAACTAATATTCCACTTTGGATCAACTGCATGAACATAAGAGCGTTCTTGGGCTGATTGAGGTTCTATGAGAATGTTGCATTAACAATGCTTTTCTGAGTATTCTTTCTCAGATCAATTGAGCTTTTAGGATCCTTTGAAGGAAGCTGAAGAGTTTTAAGAAGAGGAGAAATGATCTCGATCTCAGTGTTATTTAACGTATGATATTAAAATATTTATATGAGGATAACCATGGCTACTTCATGAACTATTTATTGCTTGCCTTCAGAGTAAGCACAACCTTAACTGGTCAAAAATATATTTTCGTTTAAAATACCTAAGACACAGTCAATACTTATTATTCAGTTTAACAACTTTAATTTTTATTTTACCTCTTCTTTTTTAAATACTTCTCGTGTAAAAAAATAGTTTACAATTGAAACATTTTACCATATGAATGTTTCAACTGAGTAGAATGTAAAACTATGCACTGTTTTTAAGTGCTCTTTAGTAACGAAACACGTCATCAAAACAATAAATACGATTATTTTGAAATGGATAACAATTACGAAAAGGAGTTCTCAATGACATTTGAAGCACGTAACCCATTTTATCCCACTGTCCCATTTAAAAGACAGGTCATATTTCTGATATAAAAAAGTAATACTTTTCAAATTTTGCTATAATTGGTTTATTTATGTTAATATAACCCTAGGGAGTATAATTCCTTTCAAATTTGAACGAATTAAAAAAGTTGATATAAAACGGGCTAATACAAAAATAAATATTAATCAGGTAAAAATATGACGGTGAATTCAAAAGTATGGCGCCATCTATGCAAAGAAATCGTAGACCGGAATTAACGTCATATATAATTTACACTGGATACTTTCAAAAGCCCCTCGAAATACTGCATTACAACGAATAACCAGGGTTAGTAAAAGGAGAAAGAAAATTATCGACATCTTATTATCGATTGAGTTCGTGAATCTAGATACATTGGTGGCTGGAGAACTTAGAGTGAGAGATACATTTTGTTTAGTTTTCCCAACTTGGAATAATTAATTATTATACTAGATAATATAGGTAAGAGTCGGACCAAACCGAGTAAGTGAAAAAAACATGGATTTCGGCTTTATTCATTGATTTGGTGTGATGTCTAGCGAAAAATTCTAGAACTATTTCCAGGCATGCACCTTGAAAACTTCCACTGAGCATAAGTTATATAAACCAACCCATTTTGCAGAGGGAATCAGTTTTAAGTTTCATGACAAAAGCTTACCATTTTAGCGTCTGCAATAATACATCCCCAATCTTAATTCTTTCAATACGGCAGGACATATGTGTGCTGTGTCCAACCAATAAATTTAATCATTAGCTTGTAACATCATCGTTGTTTTTGAAACGTGGTCATGGGATCGTTTATGTGTCTCTTAAACCTTCACACAGCAAAGCTATTTCATTATAATAATAACTTGGAGGAGAAATTACTGTTTTCGGTAATGAAGCACACTTAACTGATTTTTGACGTATTGATTGTCCTAAACTGATTTTTGCCGTATTGAAAGGGCTAAATTAATATCTAAGGATTATTTACTCTCGGTAAGTAGTGTATGATACCTGATTAATTATTTGTTATTTTAAAAGTTTATATTGGTACCAAAGAGTTGTTTTATTAAACACGCTAGAGTAAAAAAAATCTTCCAAAAGGCACAATCGGACAAAAAAAAACATGATGTGGGTAGTCGGATGAAAATTGCATCTTTTGTTTGTATGAACATAATCATTCATCATTTCACATGAAATGATGAAAAAGACTAAACTTTCAGTTAAAATGTTGTTCCTAAAGTCTAATCCTTCGGGCATAAATTGAATTGTTGTTTGATTAACATTTTATATATTACTAGTATTTATGATTAATTTAGTATTTTTTAAAGGAACTATTTTATGGTCACACCAATTTTGACTGTTTTGATCACTTTTAAAGTGAATATTAAAAAAACCGTTAGGGTCCCAGTTTTGTTCAACTTTCCCCTACATTTAATTTATTAACACTAAATAGTATGTACCTGAATTCAGAGATCGACATGAATAATCATCATAACTGTCTTTTACTTTAAAATAAGTAAAATTTGGAGTAATGAATTTCCATAAATATTCAGAATGTATAGATAAAGTTTAGTTGTACGACTTTTTAATGTTAGTTTCCCCTTGAAAATGAGCCATCTATATTACATACGCTAGCAGCCTGCACGATGTTTCTGCCGTCGTCGGTTCGATTTCTTAATATTTTCTCATATTTCTCACTGCATTCCTAATCTCCTTCTCACACCCCACAACACAACACTTCACCGTCACCAGTGATAACAACACTACAGATGCTCCAATAAGCTAACCCCAAGCAACACATTCAAGCTCCCATTCTTAAGGGATCCAATAGGGATCCCCATGTCCTAAAAGTTAGCTTTGTAGCGAAGAGTCGGCGTGTCTGTCATTTCAAACGGATCACCGCTTGCGCTTGAGCCCAATGGCTACTCGATCAGTTCCAGGGCGAACTGATGACGCTGGCTTAAGAGGGAGTTCCCCGGTTGAAATCTTATATTTATCACCCCTTAGGTCGAACGCAACACAGCTTCTATGCTAATCAAACTGCTTAATATTCGCTCTTATTCAAATGATACTCTGGGGGAGCTGTCAAGGGGGCTCAGACGATGAGGGAGACGTCCGAGAGGTGAGGTGAGTGGTGTGGATTAGGAGGGGATGTCGCTTGGAAATTCAGTCTGTTGAAGGGAATGGAAGGATAAATTTTTGTACGAGTAGTATAAGCTGTAAAAATTATTTATTCAAATAACAGAAATTTATCGGCAGTACTGTTGCCGTTTAATTTCTGTACTTTGAGGAAATATATGTTTTTCCGTTTCTGTCAAATAAGAAAAACTTTGAGGAGGCGGTCTTTATAATAATCAATATAGTTATAACAAATATAATACTTTCAAATGACATTGTGACGTCACCGGCAACAATATGACGGACTTAGCCAAAAGTAGATTGGACTTCTTTTAACTAAATGATCACGCGAAAATGTTGACTTGTACACACATAATTGTTTTTATAATATTATTGTTTTTGTGGGGTTTTTATTAAATTATAATTATCTTTTTGAGAAATAATTCAAGGTAAAGGCGCGTTTTCTTGTATATACACAAAGTTTTCGTTTTGAAAACAATCTAAAATTTAGTGTAAAAAATACTAACTTTTTTAAACTCACTTTTAGTCACAATTAGTATTGTTTTTTATGAAGATGTAAAAATATTTTTAAGATGCGGGGAGAAGAGATTTCTTTTAAATCATAGTTACCCCACTAAAAAAATTCTGCACTTTTTCTTTAAAAAAAAATCTACAGACTATCTGCAGTTATTTGGACCCCTTTATTCTGAAGAAAATCTTAAGGTAACGTTTTTAAGAAAATCTTTAGATTATGGTTTAAAGATTTTCTGAAGAAAATCTTTAGATTACTTAATCTTAAGCCTAAGGCCTAAGCCTACTTCCACATGCCACCTTCTAACATATGTCTGAGCCATAGAGTTAGTACTAATATAGAGACAGCTTAAACATCTGCTCCGCTGTTTTAAGCGTGACCGGTCTCCCGGTTTCGCTCTGCCACTCAGACTTGACTTTTTGAACCAACTTGGCCACTAAATCCCTCTTTTGGCCTTTTCGGTTTTTCGGTTTTTTTAGTGGCTTCACTCGTAAAGAAACTACGTCAAAAACGCAAACGCCCGCCAAGCGCCAAGCTTTGCCAACTTCCAGTTCCTACCTCGACCACTAAATCAGCAATTTTCTCCCTTAAATACTTGTTTAAACAAATCGGAAATGACTCGTATCGAATCAGGAGGGTTCATTTTATATAGTGTGAAGTTTTTTTTAAAGAAATTCCCCCGCAACATTATAAAAATACAGTTTAAAATTGTTTTTTCCGAATCCGCGGAATTTAAAAAAATTACAGGTAAAAAACTAATTGAGATAGAGAAATTTTTTCTTCACTGAACGATTCGTCATTGCTTTTTCTCGAGTTTCAAATTGTCGGTTTCTTTTTTTCATCATTTTTTCTGGGAAGAAGAGCAGTTTTTATACCTCACATTCCACCCGCACCTACGGGAGCTCCCATGTTAAAAATTTACTTCCGCCACTCACACAGGTCCGACTCTTTTCGACATGCAGGGTTGCCTTACCGATAAGAGAAAGCGGTCTCTATATTTGTACTAACTCTATGGTCTTAGCTTTGTAATTGTCTCGCATTTTTGAACAAATAAAATTTTCAACCACAATTTAAATAAACGATATACTGTAAATTAAATCTTACTATATTATTAGGTATTCCCATAATTATCCGGAAAATTCATATTTCAATTCCGCATTCATTCAGGCACGCAAAAGGTGCTGAAAACAAAACATAAACAATGTTCTATCGATTCGATGTTGCAATCGATTCTCTATCTTAGATTCGATTCGTTTGATCTCTGATATAGATTCGGTTCCCGAAGATTTGATTAACCAATTCTCTCACATGTAGTCTGATTCAAATAAGAAATTAGTTTTCCCGCTATGAAATATTAACATTAAATACAATCTTAAAGTAAATAAAATTTTAAATCAACCGTAAAATAAGAAAACTTTGATCGAATTCTAGGAATCGATTCTTTAAAGATTTAGTTTCTTTTGAAATCGATTTCAAGGCATTCGATATCAGAGATAGCTTTATTCCCCACTAAAATAATCTGAAGATTTTCTTCAGAAAAAGCCACTTTCTACAGAAATTTTACAGATATTTTAAGATATTTTGCAGATTTTGCTTTGTCTTTAAATTTTCTTCAGAATTTTTTAAGACAACAGACATTTTGCAGACATAGCCTTACCTTTAAACTTTCTTCAGAATTTTTGCAGACCATTTACAGATGTTTTAAAGACAAAATGTATGTTCAGAAATTTTGGAGACGGCCCCACTAAAAATAATCTGAAGATTTTCTTCAGAAAAAGCCACTTTCTACAGAAATTCTACAAAAATTTTAAGATATTATGCAGATTTTGCTTTGTCTTTAAACTATCTTCAGAAATTTTGAAGACAACTAACAGATATTTCTCAGACATAGATTTACCTTTAAATTGTCTTCAGAATTTTTGCAGACAATTTGCAGATGTTTTAAAGACGATGTATCTTCAGAAATTTTGAAGACAAGGAATGCAGACATTTTTCAGATTGAGCAGAATCTTCAAATTGTCTTCAAAATATATTAAACTTTACAAAATTTTATCATTTTACGTACAGAATGAAAAAAACTGATATCGAATGCCTTGTAATCGATTTCAAAAGAATTTAAATCGTAAAAGAATCGATTTCTAGAACTCGATCAAAGTTTTCTTATTTGTACTGTTGATTTAAAATTTTAATCATTTTAAGATCGTATTTGTGATGTTAATATTTCATAGCGGGAAAACTACTTTCTCGAGAATTAGGTAATCAAATCTTCGGGAACCGAATCGACATCAGAGATCAAACGAATCGAATCTAGCCTAGAGAATCGATTGCAGAATCGAATCGATAGAACAATGTTTACGTTTTGTTTTCAACACTAGTTGCGTGCCTGAATGAATGCTGATTGGAATTATGAATTTTCCTGATAATTATGGGACTACCTAACAATATGGTATGATTTAATTTACCGAATGTCCTTTATTTAAATTGTGGTTTAAAATTTTATTTGTTCAAAGATGCAAGACTACTGCAAAGTGCAAGCATATATGTTAGATGGTTGCATGGGGGAAGTAGGCTTAGACCTTAGGCTTAACATTAAGTAATCTTAAGATTTTCTTCAGAAAAATAATCTGCAGACTATCTGCAGTTATTTGGGCCCTTCTTTCTGAAGAAATTCTTTAGAAACCATAATCTAAAGATTTTCTTAAGAACGTTATCTTAAGATTTTCTTCAAAATGAAGGGGTCCAAATAACTGCAGATGGTCTGCAGATTTTTTTTATAGAAAAACTGCAGAATTTTTTTAGTGGGGGGTTATGCAAAAATATTTCAAATTGAGCAGAATCTTCAAATTGTCTTCAAAATATATTAAACAGCTTTTTACAAAATCTTATCCACTTTACCTACACATCCTCCACTAAAAATAATCTGCAGATTTTCTTCAGAAAACTTCTATTGCTACAGAAATTCTTAAGAAATCTGAAGATTATTAAAACTTATATCGAATGCCTTGGAATCGATACCAAGAAATTAGGTCTTTAAAGAATCGATTCCTAGAATTCGTTCAAAGTTTTCTTATTGTATGATGGTTAATTTAAAATTTAATAATTCATAACGGGGAAAACAACTATCTCATTTGAATCTGACTACATACGAGAGTATTAATTAATCAAATCTTCGGGAACCGAATCGACATCAGAGATCAAACGAATCGAATCTAACATGAGAATCGATTGCAGAATCTAATCGATAAAACATTGTTTACGTTTTGATTTCAACACTTGTTGCGTTCCTGAATGAATGCTGATTGGAATTGTGAATTTTCCTGATAATTATTGGATTACCTAACAATAAGGCAATATTTAACTCACAGTATATCCGTTATTTAAATTGTGGTTAAAAATTTTATTTGTTCAAAGATGCGAGACAATTGCAAAGTGCAAGCATATGTCAGAAGTTGGTAAGTAGGCTTAGGCCTTAGGGTTAAGATTAAATAATCTTAAGATTTTTTTCAGAAAAAAAATCTGCAGACTATCTGCAGTTATTTGGACCCTTTTATCTGAAGAAATTCTTTAGAAACCATAATCTAAATATTTTCTTAAGAATGTTTCCTCCACCAAGCCAAGCATTGTGTTTTTAATCTTTCAAGCAGGTTAGTGCTGATTCGGATCCACTTTCCCAAGATGTGGGAGCACAATACCTACTGCTGCCGATAGAAATGAGTGATAACGTGTTTCACAATGCAGCCCCCCTGAGGAGCCCTCATTTGAACGAGCTACTGCGCAGTAGGGGCACCGCATATTTATGGCCGTTAGTGGCTACTTCCTGCAGGGGTATCATAGCAGAGATGAAAGCATTATCGGAGATGGTAGTGTTCGGTCGTTTATTTCAGTATCGTCTCCGGGAAGACGTTTAGCTGATTATTATTAAAGAGTGAGATGGATGTTGTTTTGAGGAATTAGGGTACTTTGGGAGGGGGTGTCTGCATGGAGGGGATTATCGTGTTTAAAGTTAGGGCTTTTAGCGGGATGGGACGCATGAAAATTAAGTTTTCATGAAGGAAATTCGATAGTAGCATGATATTATCTGATGATATTTGATAACTGTATGCTAGATAAGTTGTTGAAAACAGTGAAATTTAAAGATACATCCCGGGTATTCCATTATTTTATTTAGTATGCAGATGGAAGAATTATATTAATCAAAGTTATTTGAATTGGTAAAGAATCGAAAAACGTTGATTTATCACTTTTTCGTGGAATTTATCATGATTTCTAAGTGCTAAAAACTTACAGTTAAATAGTTAGTAACTTACTATTTAACAGCTAGTTAGTACATAGAATGCTCACTGGGTTTAACTGTTATATAAAGTTACATTAAAACCTGTTTACACTTCCAAAAGTATACTTCGTATATATTTTATGGGCAAAGTGAAAAACCGGGCAAAAAAATAATAGTAGAAGGGAGGCGGGCAATGCAATAAATTCATTGACCATTATCAATGAGTATTTATACACAGCCCGCATATACTTAAATAACCTATGACTCATAAATAAATACAGGGTGATTCTGAAATGGTGCACCAAACTGGGTAGGGTAGGTAGAGTACATCAAGACGAACAAGAATTGGTATAGAAAGGGGGGTCGCAGTTACACCGTTAAAGAGCTAGGACCTAATGTATTGCGAGAGAGTTACAAAAGGACGTTTTGCCAAGGCCCGTTTAACCCTTTCAATCCCAACTTTTCATTTTTCAACCAAAAAATTCTAAAATCTGTAAAATATGCTCATTTTACCTTCCTAATAACAGGGTAAAAATGAAAAAAATTAATCTTAATTTTTTAATTGAAATTTTGAATGAGTCCAAATGGCATCATTGGGAGTTAAGGGGTAAAAAAGTTGTACTGATTCTAGTGCCACATTTAACCTCAGAGAGTTCATAAATGATAATAAAGGTAAATATTGATATAAACTATTGTTATAAGATTATTTTTTAACATTTTTATTTATTTTTTCTTTAAATAATCCAAAAATATTAAAAATATTTTTTCGAAATAACGAAGTTTTCGAGATAACGAATTTTGAAATATCGAGGTTATACTCTAAATAGATATATTCTATTTTTAAGATAAAAACAGTCATTTACATACATAACATTCATATAATTTGTCTACAGGGTAAAATATTTTTCGAAATAACGAAATTTTCGAGATAACGAATTTCGAGATATCGAGAGTAAAATGTAGCTGGCTTGTTTTTTTTATTTCTTTGGTTACATTTAATTAATATTTAAAGTAATTTATCAGAAATATAGCTTTATATTGGATTTATAGCATTTTCTAACATGTCATGTACTGGTAATCAAGAGCACCTAAACTCCCAATGATGCCATTTGGACTCATGACTTTTCAATAAATTCTACAACCGAAACTTTTTTATGAATATTATTTTAAAAGATCATTATAGTCTTTACAGTCATTTATTTACAAAATAAAACAGCATTCTTAAATTTTAATTAATTTAAATTGCTTCAAAATTAAAGTTATTTTACACAGATTTAGCAAAAAAATTTTTTTTCTAAAAGCTAAATTTTGATCGTTTTTTGGGAAATGAAAATTTAATGGTAAGGAAAAAACAAAAATATTTCTTAAAAGATAGTTGGATGAAGATTCTAATAGTATCCATTTGGAATCTTTGGTATTTCTAGGAAAGACGAAAAAAATTCCCAAATACCATGATTCCAATTGGACTCACTAACGAAAAAAACATAATTAAATGAAAAAATTTATTGCATGAGGTACAGCAGTATCCGTACTCTACTTACACCATAAATTTGATAGAAATTGGACCTCTTGATAAACCGTGGAGCTAGTTTCAAAAGTGCAATATTAATCTTTTAGTCAAAAAATGGAGTTCCCTAAATGGTATTTAGAAAAATGATGATCGGGGAAGAAATTTTCAATGATCGTAACATTGATCATTGAAACTGTTTGATCATTGAAAATTCCTTCCCCGATCATCATTTTTCTAAATACCATTAATGGAACTCCATTATTTGACTAAGAGATTATTATTGCACGTTTTAAAACTCACCCCACGGTTTAGCAAGTGGTCCAATTTCTATCACATTGCGGATTTAAGTAGTACAGATACTCCTGTACCTCATGCAATAAATTTTTCATTTAATTATGTTTTTTTTTCGTTAAACGGGCCTTGGCAAAACGTCCTTTAGTAACGCTCTCGCACTACATTAGGTCCTAGCTCTTTAACGGTGTAACTGCGACCCCCCTTTCCATACCAATTCTTGTTCGTCTTGATGTACTCTACCTACCCTACCCAGTTTGGTGCACCATTTCAGAATCACCCTGTATACATTAGGGTTTCAAATTTTTGTAAAAGGAATAATGGAGAATATTTTGTATAATAAAAGGAGTGTGAAAAAAAACGCAAGAAGTAATTTAAATTGAAAACATTGGTTTATACATCATTAAAATTTTGAAGTTCTATTATCCATTTACCAAGTACACTTAATGGAGTAGTTTATAATATAGATATCGTAAAAGACTTCCGCTTATTTCCTAGCATTGAAGAACATATGTATTTAAATTCTCCATAATCATACCACAAATTTCACAAATGTGGCTGAATGTACCTCATTGTCAATTAGCTCAAAATATACAAATAGTTGAATACAGATGCATTAATGTTATTGGCACAGAGAGAAATACGTTTATTGTAGCAAAATATATAGAATTTAAGCGCAAATTATATGCACGGGTGGGAAGTGGATGTCGTATTAATGCTTGAATGGAAAGTTTCAAAGGTTTAAATCAGGGGTGGCAAATGGAACGGAACTCTCAGGTTTCACTCCTTCTTGACCGAAACTAATACTCATTTACATTTAAATTTTTTCTCCGGGATGAAAAAGAAACTTCAATATGAGATTGTGCCTCCTCCGGATAAAAACCCAATTCATTTTGACTTTTGATTTTGTTCCTGGAAATAAAGTATCACGAATTAAAATTTCAGTTTCGTTCTTGATCAAAACTAAAGCGATCTCTATATTTTAATTTTTTCCCGGATCCAAATCATTTCCCTTTGCAAAACTCTAGTTTCCTCCTGAACCAAATCAAACAATACTTCGACTTTTCAGTTTTTCTCCGGATCAAAAGTCAACGCAACTTTGAAACCAAGATTTCCCCTCGGAACCGAACTAAACACGGTCCCGGCAGTTTTGCTCCGAGCAAAATTCAAGGCAGCTTTGGTGATTTAGTTTCGTTCCCGAACCTAATTACACACGGCGGCTACACTTAACTTTGGCTCCGTATAAAATTTTAGCGGGGTTTAATTAGTTGGAATCGCTCTGGAACAAAATTAAATGTGAATAGTATGTTTTCATTTTGTTCCTAAGGCAACATTCTATTCTAATTAATACTATTTTTTGCATTATTTGATAAATTTCAAAGTGAAGTTTAGAAAAATCAAATATTCAATATTTAAAAAAAACTGTGTCTTGTCTTTCACACAGCCAAAATCCCAACAGCCGATATTCAGACAGCCATTATCCAGACAGCCTAGTATACTAAAAACTGAAATCTCTACAAACGAAATGCTGTTGGTCCAAAATCCCAAGAAACAAAATCCCGACAGCATGGAATCTTCTCAGTATAAAATCCCAACTAAAGAAATCCTGACTCCCCGAAATTACAAATATAAATCCCAACAGCCTAAAATTCCATCAGTTTGAAATCCCAAGAAACAAATACCGATCAGTTATTATTAATTGATCACAAATTTTAGATATTTATAACAGCTTAAACTATATAAAATTCGTTCTTGAATTTTGAATTCTCTCTCTCTCTCTCAAACCCAACAAACTAAACTACTTCTAGCCCCCCGTAACTGTTACAGATGATTATTTTTTTATTCACTCATATTCATAAGGTTATTATTTTGGTTGAGACTCGACTTCGGCATTCGTTTGGATAGAAAGCTGGAAATTAAAGCACTTGCATCAAAAGTCATTTGACGACAATACTATTGTGTAATATTAAATATATTGTGTGTAGTATTTAAATTAGAAACAATAAATAAAATCTTCGGGACCAAATTTAAGCATTTCACTCACATTTATTGTTGTTCCGGATCGAAACTCAAGTTTTTTTAAACCCGGTAAAAAAAATTTCGGAGCAAAGTAAAGGGTTTCCTCCGTGTTGAATTTGGTTCCGGAACGAAAGTAAATAATCAGAGCTGCCTTGAATTTTTCTTGGAGCAAAACTGTCGAGACGGTGTTTCGTATGGTTCCGAGAGGAAATCTTGGTATCAAAGCAGCGTTGACTTTTGATCCGGAGAAAAAATGATGAGTTAAAGCCGTGTTTTATTTCTTTACGGAGGGCACAATTTAGGCTGAATTAAGATCCGTATGAAAATTAAAACATAAAGAATCCCAAAGATTTGTTCCAGGAAAAAACTCAACTTTAATTCGTTTTAAGTATAGTTCCAGGAACAAAATCCAATTTCAAAAGGCATTTGGTTCTAATCCGGAGGAAACGAAATATCAAATTTTAAGTTTGATTTTATCGCGGAGAAAATAAAATTTTTTAGACTGTTGAACTTTGTTCCGGGAGGAAATAAATACCTTAAAATCACAGTTTCTGAGTTTAGTTTCGTTCTTTTTGCCATCCCTGGTTTAAATAGCATCAAAAAAGGAAAAATTAAAGCGTTTATGTTACCATTAACATAAATATTCCAAGTATGTGTTTAAAATTATAACACTGTCTACATTATAAAAGAAATTGAGTAATTATGTGTGCTAAAAGAGATCATTACGTTCGATAATATTGAATGCAAAAGGTAAGAAGAGATTGGAAACCCTACGTACGAACCCCACTTTTACTATAGGGGAGAACGGGGCACATTCGCACAAAAAGTGCATTTCGGCATATTTCTCTGGATCTAGATGAGATATTGAAACAAACTCGGATTCAAATGAAAGTTAAGACCGTTCCCGATATTTTAGAACCAGAATTGGTAGCATTCATCGAGAATTTCTAACCCATATCATCATTCTAAAAAACGAGAAATTTCGTGCAAATGTGCCCCATGGGTGGGGCAGTTTCGCACACGTTTAGGCACATTCGTACACATGCAAAAAATTATACAATAATTATTTTTACAAACTAAAAAGTTTATGGAACTTTAAAGTAAGATAATTAAACGAAATATTTGGCACTTTTACATATTTTTCCACTAAATTGAAGATTTTTTTACAAAAAGAAAACAGCTTCAGAAAATATTGAACATCTAATTTTTTGATGAGGAAAAAATTGTAGTAATGAAGAGTATATTGCACATTGACATACTTCACATAATACAGGGTGTTCCAAAAAAAGCCCCTAACTTTAAAAAATCATAGAAAATAAACTATTAGAGATAAAAATGTGCCGTTCACTGCATCTTTCTTCAAATACCAGTAAATTTTTGTTCCCAAATTTTTGAAAAACCGTAGTTCTCACGTCAATTCATAGATGGAACCCCACTAAAAATAATCTGAAGATTTTCTTCAGAAAAAGCCACTTTCTACAGAAATTCTACAAAAATTTTAAGATATTTTGCAGATTTTGCTTTGTCTTTAAACTATCTTAAGAATTTTTGAAGACAACTAACAGATATTTCGCAGACATAGATTTACCTTTAAATTGTCTTCAGAATTTTTGCAGACAATTTGCAGATGTTTTAAAGACGATGTATCTTCAGAAATTTTGAAGACAAGGAATGCAGACATTTTACAGATTGAGCAGAATCTTCAAATTGTCTTCAAAATATATTAAACTTTACAAAATTTTATCATTTTACGTACAGAATGAAAAAAACTGATATCGAATGCCTTGTAATCGATTTCAAAAGAATTTAAATCGTAAAAGAATCGATTCCTAGAACTCGATCAAAGTTTTCTTATTTGTACTGTTGATTTAAAATTTTAATCATTTTAAGATCGTATTTGTGATGTTAATATTTCATAGCGGGAAAACTACTTTCTCGAGAATTAGGTAATCAAATCTTCGGGAACCGAATCGACATCAGAGATCAAACGAATCGAATCTAGCCTAGAGAATCGATTGCAGAATCGAATCGATAGAACAATGTTTACGTTTTGTTTTCAACACTAGTTGCGTGCCTGAATGAATGCTGATTGGAATTATGAATTTTCCTGATAATTATGGGACTACCTAACAATATGGTATGATTTAATTTACCGAATGTCCTTTATTTAAATTGTGGTTTAAAATTTTATTTGTTCAAAGTTGCAAGACTACTGCAAAGTGCAAGCATATATGTTAGATGGTTGCATGGGGGAAGTAGGCTTAGGCCTTAGGCTTAACATTAAGTAATCTTAAGATTTTCTTCAGAAAAAAATTCTGCATTCTTTAGAAACCATAATCTAAAGATTTTCTTAAGAACGTTATCTAAAGATTTTCTTCAGAATGAAGGGGCCAAATAACTACAGATGGTCTGCAGATTTTTTTTAAAGAAAAACTGCAGAATTTTTTTAGTGGGGAAGCACTGTTCCCTCGAGAAATTTAGGGAAAGTTATCCTCCAAATCCCTTTTTCGTTCGTCGTAGGGAAATCAAATTTGGGGATAGAATCGATTCTAGAATCGAATGATAATCAAGTACTTTGAAATCGAACTTTGGTCCAGTAGACAGGAAGGGATCTCAGCGAATTTTTTTTCGATTTCAGATCACGCGCATTAAATTATTCTATTGTAGGGGGAAATAAATTAATAATGTTCTTGGGGATCTGATAAAAATGCTTTTTCATTACTTCATCATCTTTCCCGCAACAGAAACTACTTTTTGAGTGATAATTTGATTATAATATAATTGATTAAATGACTGTGGGGCGTGCAAGAAAATTCTCAGGGTTCGTACGAAAGGGTCCGCAACTTTATCGGAGTCATCCGCAGTTTTACTAGGATCGCTTCGCAACTTCACTGGAGTGGTCCGTAGCTTTATTGGATCGCTTCGCAACTTAAGCGGAGTGGTCCGTTAATTACCGGAAGTGGGCCGGAAGTGATCCGCAACTAACCGGAAGTGGTTTGTAAGTCACTGGATGTGGTCCGCAAGTCACCGGAAGTGGTCCACAATTCACCGGAAGTGGCCCGCTACTTACCGGTTAGTTGCGGACTACTTCCGGTAAAGTCGCGGACCACTTCCGGTCAAGTCATGGACCACTTCCGGTGACTTACGAACCACTTCCGGTAAAGTTGAGGACCACTTCCAGTGACTTTCGGACCACTACGGTGAAGTTGTGGATCACTTCCGGTGACTTTCAGACCACTTCCGGTGACTTACGAACCACTTCCGGTAAGTTGCAGACAACTCCGGTAAAGTTGCGAAGCGATCCAATAAAGCGGGACCACTCCGGTGAAGTTGTGAAGCGATCCAGTAATGCCTAATTAATTGTCATGGAGGCATTCAGAATTACGATTGATTTAATTGTTAATGGTAGGTTCGGGTTCCCTGAAAATTACAATAGAATTAATTGTCAATCGTCTCCTCCTCAATTGAAGATTAAATCAATCGTTATATTTACCAGATCCCCCCTCAAGAACACTATTAATTCATTTTCCCTACAATAGAATAATCTGCTATGCGCGTGACCTGAAATCGAAAAAAAATTCGCTGAGATCCCTTCCTGTCTACTGGAAACCAAGGTTCGATTACAAAGTACTTGATTATCATTCGATTCTAGTATCGATTCTATCCCCAAATTTGATTTCCCTACGACGAACGAAAAAGGGATTTGGAGGATAACTTTCCCTAAATTTCTCGAGGGAACAGTGCTTCCATCTATGAATTGACGTGAGAACTACGGTTTTTCAAAAATTTGGGAACAAAAATTTACGGGCATTTGAAGAAAGATGCAGCGAACGGCATATTTTTATCTCTAATAGTTTATTTTCTATGATTTTTTAAAGTTAGGGGCTTTTTTTGGAACACCCTGTATAATTAGTTAGAAAAAGTCCAACCAATATTTTAACTGTCAGGTTTTATTCGAAAAGAAAAGTGAACCAACAGCTCGCATATTAACACTTGAAACTGACGGTTGCGGAACTTTTAATACGTTATCTTTTTGTATGAATGTTGAATCATTACTTACTGGGAAAATAAAAGATTTGTCATTAATTTTAAAGTTTTTAAAGTTTTTCATCATTAACTTTAAAAAGCATCATTTAATTCAAAAATTTTCTACTTGACCAACATAACAAAATTTTCTTTTTAGTAGCAAATTCTACTAGAATAAAATCACTTAAGTCCAAGTCAATTGGTATTAAATAATTATGCGGCTGCTGAATGCTGCACCCCTGAAGAAGTCATTCAGTGGTTGCATAATTTAATTACTTTAATTATTAAATTTATTTTTGTACTTGAATGATTTCTATTTTAGTATTAAGTTGCTTTAAGCGCTTGTAAAGAAGGGAATTTCAAAATTCTCAAATTTAATTGACAGTATTTGCAAAAATGATATCTATCCTTAAAACTAAAGCTTTCTTTAAGGTGTTATTTTCTATTATCACCGAGTTTTGTAATAATTACAATAAAAAACAATTAAGCTTCAAGTTATTAAATATACTGCACTTATAAACATATAAATCATATTCATAATCAAAAATGGGAAGGACGAGGAACATTCGCACTGTCCGAATCTGCCCCATCTTTTGGTGTACGAATGTGCCCCATCTACCAGTTCAAGCTTACCACGTCCCAACAAGATATTTATAATTTAGGCAGGGACATAAAACCTTTCTAGAAACTTACTTTAGTAGAGCCTCTACTGAATAAAATTCTGAATGTCCACTTGAGAGTTATTTTTGATTGATATTTTACGCCAACAAAATGACAAGAAAATTTACTTTGCTGCTTCTAACGTTAGCAAATTTCTAGTACGTAAACAACAAAATGGCTCAGGGCTTTGAAAATTCATGCAGGAGTTGGTAGTCATGCTTCCATTTACTGGTATTTTTTTTAGATTTTTGAATTAATAATTACTAGGGGAAATGCCGTCTGTCCGAATGTGCCCCATGTGCGAAATAGCCCCACTCTCCCCTACATAAAAATTATGAATTTAATTGCAGATTAAGTGTATATTTTGCATTCACAAGAAACAAATAAGTTTAAAAATAATAATTAATAAACTCTTGGAATTATTTAGGATACTCCTTCTCCTAAAGAAATAGAAAATAATCTTACAAATTCCAGTCTTTTATATTATGCTTTTATCACTTAATAATAAAATAAAGAATGGTTTTTGAGACAAAAATTTTCATTCATAAAAACAAATTAATCGACGCTTTGAAAGCAAAGCCACGCAAAGATGCATTCTCGGTAATGCATGATTCATATATCATTTGCAAAACATGTTTCGATTTTCAAAATCATTTTCAAGAGATAAGCCGCCTCGTAAATAAAAACAAACTTCTAAGCTTCTAAATGGAGGGGTAGAAATGCATTATGTAAAAGCACTTTCATTCTGTTCTACTCGGGAAGAATAAAAAGGAAAGCTCTCAAATTCACCTCTCCTGTGCTCACATATTACATTCCCATAAAGGAAAAACATATAAGAAAAGCAAGACCCGAAAATAAAATCGAGATAATTTAGAGCTAAAATAAGTCCTCCCCGCTAATCTAAGCCTCCGTGATCGCATTTCTTGGGGAGATTTCCTTGCCTTAAATGGGGCTTCTCGAACATTTAGTGATGCAGCGCAATCGCTAGCTATTCATTATCCAACGAAAAGTAGAATTGCTATTTTGAGTCGCGCTTGAATCGATGGAATCAATCCCGGAACACAACGAAACGAAGATTGAATTTGAAGAAATGAACGGCTTCTTAGGACGCTTGGCACAATGCTTACATTCCCATTGGAGTTGGGGTGTTTAGGCACTAGCTGATAAGACCTGAGATTTAAAAATCCAAATCTTTCTCCGAAAGTGAGGAAATTAACTGCATTCGGTCCACTCCCAAAGTAATTTTAATTTCAGTATGGTTGATTAGCTAACTGATGAACTTAAAATCGAAGCCTCGGGTTCAATTAGATGGATTTACAAAGAAAAATTCACCGAGAATTTTTAATGGAATTCATTTGTAGTTAAATATGTAGTTAAAATAACTTGTTTGCCAATTACAAACCCGTTATGTCAGTGATACGTTAGGTTAATTAGTGAGGTATTTATAATAATAATTCATGCATTCTTTTTTATCACATGCTTTATTTTATTATTTTTAAATAATTTTAAAACTAAAGTTAATTATTAAATTAAGCTATAGTATATTTTCGTACAAATTATCATGAAAAGAATGAATAAGTTGAGCATTATTAATACTGCCAATCTGCTTTTTTTTGTTATTTTCAACCAACTTCTTTTTAGGAATTCTCTGAGTGATGTTTCACTATGGCCTAAACAAACCATTTCGCGTATCCGTAGAGACGATAGTTATTAAAGAACTTCAAGTGTTTTTTTATGGAAACAAGAAAAGAAGTTGATTAAAGTTCTATATAGGTGTGGGGAAGTAAAGATGTGTTAAATCTTAATTGTACTTATATAACAATACAGGGTGTCCCAATAGGGTGTCTCAAAAAAAACTTTTTTTCGAAAAACCTCGCTCCCCAGGGCTTTTCCCATTCCTTTTGGTCCCAAAAGATAGTGTGTAAAGTTTCAGCCCCCAAAGTTAACTCTAGGGTTTGCCTGTAGAGCCCCAAAGTTTGAAAAAAGTGGAAAAAATGACGTATTTTCAGAATTTTTAAAAATTATATTTTCAGATTGATACTGCAATAAAACTGGTTCAAATGTGTCATTTAGGACTTATTCAGATGGAATATATTTATTTATGTGTATTAACTGCACCCTATAGCCCCTATAATTTAAGATTAAAGCTTACTACTTAAGGACGTTGCACTCGCCAAAGCTTATAATGCACTACCGGTGGACGAAATGAATTAAATTTGAATTTCTTCGAAGGAACTCCCTCAAATGATGCCATTTGATGCTAAATTGATATTATAAATTATAAAACCCTTGAAATAACGATAATGAGGTCTTCCACTGAGCTTTTAATGTAAAAAGTTATTTTCTTCAAAATTTCTCTTTTCCAGCTTATCAAACCCAAAATTTATATTAAAAATGATGGTTGTTGTACTTTTTTAGATACCAAACATTTAAAACTTTATGGGGGGTTTCATTTTTAATAAGTAGAATTAAATTTTAAACCGCACAGATCAGAAATGACATGGATATTTCCTATACCAGACGTTAAAATCGATTTTCTTTTTTTAAGTTTGGAAAATTACTTCCTTTTAACGTATTAGGGGAAAATTTTAATTAAAAACTGCTTTCTTTAACATTTCAATCAAGATTCACAAGCATTAAACTATTTTCCTAACTTTGAAAGAAGAAAATCAATTTTCACATCTGATATAGGAATGTATGTCATTTCCGATCTGTGCGGTTTAAAATTTAATTATTCTTCTTAAAAATGAAACCCCTATAAAGATTTCAATGTTTGGTATCTAAAAAAGTACAACAACCATAATTTTTAATATAAATTTTGTGTTTGATCAGCTGGAAAAGAGAAATTTTGAAGAAAATCACTTTTTACATTAAAAGCTCAGTGGAAGACCTCATTATTGTTATTTCAAGGGTTTTTATAATTTATAATATCAATTTAGCACCATGTGGCATCATTTGAGGGAGTTCCTTCGAAGAAATTCAAATTTAATTCATTTCGTCCACCTGTAGTGCATTATAAGCTTTGGCGAGTGCAACGTCCTTAAGTAGTACGTTTTAATCTTAAATTATAAGGGCTATAGGGTGCAGTTAATACACATAAATAAATATATTCCATCTAAATAAGTCCTAAATGACACATTTGAACCAGTTTTATCAATCTTAAAATATAATTTTTAAAAATTCTGAAAATTGGTCATTTTTTCCACTTTTTTTCAAACTTTGGGGCTCTACAGGCAAACCCTAGAGTTAACTTTGGGGGCTGAAACTTTACACACTATCTTTTGGGACCAAAAGGAATGGGAAAAGCCCTGGGGAGCGAGGTTTTTCGAAAAAAAGTTTTTTTTGAGACACCCTAGTGTCCCAAGTTAACTGTCCCCCCGCTTTAACTTTTGAAACCCTACAGATTTAGTCAGGAAAGTTTGGTCTAGGTATAGTAAAGTGACCATTCGATGTGAAAACTTTCAACGCCCTCTAGCGGAAACGTTAGGAGTTAGAATTTTTGTTTTAAAAACTATTAGAGTTTTGCTAAATTAGTAAATTACTAAGTTGTAGAGCAGCATCGATTTAGTAGGGAAATATACCTTGTGCATAGAAATGCCTTGAATAAAATCCCTTAAAAGCACGTTCAATTAGGTAAAATTTACGTCGTTTTATGTCCTTAAACGCTCCTCATAACGCGAAAATAAGAAATTTTCATTTTTATGATCTAAGAATACTTTTAATTACTTAATTAAGTCATAAAATGAAAATTTCTCATTTTCACGTTAAGAGAAGCGTTTTAGGCCGTAAAAACGACTTAAATTCTATCTAATTGTGCGTGCGTTTTTGGCGTTTATTCAAAACAGTTCTTTGCAGAAGGTGTCTTTCCTTCTAAATCAATGCTACTCTACAACTTAGTAATTTCCTAATTTAGCAAGTATCTAAAAGTTTTTAGAATTCAAATTATAACTCCTAACAGCTCTACTAGAGGGCTTTGAAGTTTGAAGCTTTGAAGTCACATCGAATAGGGCATGGCCACTTTACTATACTTAGACCCAACTTGCATGACTATATCTGTAAGGGTTCAAAAGGTAAAGAGGTTATCTTGGGACACCTTGTATATGTTTTAGCATATTATCACTTATAAGGATGTCATTATAAAGTAAATTTGTAGCCAAATTGTAGTGGAGACATTCATAAAATTGGTTATTATTTATTTTCATCAGGAAAATGGGGGGGGCAAGATTTGGTACAGATAGTCATAATTCTGTAATAAACTGGATAAATCCTTGCTCAAGCTTCAAAGTAACTGCATCTCAAAAAACATTGAAATACTCCATCCAACTTTGGTTTTAAGGGCTAACATTAAATCAAGCAAGCGAGGATATACACTACAACCAACCAACGAATACGTAGATTTCTCTTTAAATCTATTGACCCCATATGTTACACAATGCATCTGTTTTACTATAAAATGAAATATCATGATTTAAAATGCCTCGAATTTATCCATCAAGATCATCCCCCAGTGGGTCCCAGTAGCCCCCTCACTTCCGTTGCCAGAGGAAGCAACCGGTGGTGGATCAAACGTTTCCGCCCAAGAGATCCAGTCCTGTCCGTGATCACTGTCCAATATCCCCTGCCTATCCGTCCCCCAAAAGACTGAAGATTGGAAGAGCACTTCCTGGGATACCACATTTTATTCGTGGGTAACTTGTTGTAAAACAATAGTTTGTTTTGGTGTGTGTGTGTTTTGGGCTATGTGGAATCTTCCCAGCTTTAAGTAAGAACTTAATACCTTAGGGATTTTTGTTATTTTATAAAGGTATGTAAGGGGCGTTGAACTTTAAAGAAGATGGGGTAATACTGCTCTTACTTTTTTTTATTCCGGAAAGATTGTCAAAAACAAGGCAATTTCAACTTAATTTAAAATGCAAAACAGTATTTTCTAAAGTGCAAACCTTAGTTTATGTTTCTTATTTAAACATGAAAACTCTTCAATGTTTACATAAACTTTTAACCATGAAAGATACAGTTTTATTTTTAATAATAGTATTTTTCGACAATAACATCTTTTCCACTTTATTCTGTGTAAGATCTCGCTTTCTAATGTGATCCCGAATCATCGTTAAATTGTACTACCCTCCTATAAATACCTAATTAAAATTTAATTTCAAATACCTTAAGTTGCAGGGTATAAATACAGTTTTTGAACTGAATAGGTGGGTGACTCATTCGAACCTTTAAGTGTTCAATTTAAAATCAAAAGCTAAATTTTCAGTACAATAATAGTCAAACTAATAAATAGAAGGTAAACCACCAAGTTCAAAGTTCTTAAACTCATAGACTATAATTTGTATTAAAAAGAAAAGCAGTTAGGAAATCTTTAATATTCTAATGTAGTACATTATTCACTGTATAAGTTGAATAATTTTAAATAAAAGAACGGTTAATGCTTACAATAATAATAGTATATGATATAAAGTTTAAATAGGAGTAAGAACATTTTGAAGAAAAAAGCATACATTAAACACCTTTTTAAGGTACAGGGAAATCCATTCCTTGAAACGCAAATGAAAAGATAAAAATGTTAAATATGTATTGAAAAACATATTCTAAATACGGAAGAAATTGAAGTTTTGCTTATGTGAAAAAATAGAAAAATAAACATCTTTCACATGGAAACATGATTTTGTTTGCGAAAGAGAATTGCAGCTATTTTTAGATCACTTCCGATTCAAGGGTTCTTAAATCAAGTCAAAATTATTCTTTTTCATCACTTTTAATAAATGCGAATTTCGACTTATTTTTATCCCAGCTTCTTAAAAGATGAAACATTTAAGAATGAATTTGTAGATTAGATTTTTAGTGGTGAAAATATTAGCATATGAATGCATTTACTATTGAACTAAACAGATTCATTTCGTAACTTTTTTCAACATTAGTGTATCTTAAAAACAACAAATTAGTTTTTATCCTTTCGACTTATCTGTTACATTTCTTTGTGTGTTTATAGAAGTTTACAGAAAATTGAAAAATATCTAGAAATGTGAATACTGAGTTGATAAATAAGAAAAGAACTACAACATACAAAAACTACATAAAATTTTAAAAATCACTAATTTACAAAATTCTACTAAGTTAGACCAAGAAAGTATCAATTTCTTAAACATTTTATGTATCATATTGTTACAAAATAGTTAAAAAGTATTTCATTTGCAAAATGCTTGCAAAATACTTGTTTAATAAACTTGTTTTAAACACTTCTTGTAAATTTCATTGCTATCTTTTACTTTGCAACTTTTACTTTTAATATTAAAAACATCATGATTGGCAACCTGGAAAAATTTAAGTATACAAATTGATGTTTTTAATTTTTATTTGAAAAAGTTTTTAAGAACATATGATAGACCTGTTTTGAATTTAATGCAAGTACTTAATGAAATTTTTTACTTGAATTATTAAGTTTTAACTTCAAAGCGTTCGGACGGTCATAACTGCAGTCACGTTTCCCTGCTATGCTTATTGTTTCTGTAGAACGGGTTTTTCCTTGATAGTAGTTTGTATGCAGTAAAAACAACATTGTAGGTCAGAGATTAACACAGTGTGGGTATGCATTTTTTACAATTCCGATTGTAAAATTTGGTCACTGCGTTGACCCCTGAGTTAGCCCAAACAACTTTAATAATTTTTTCCCCTTTTTTCTTTATAGTAATGTGTTTTTTATAATGCGCATTTTTGCTTTTGTTTTTGTGTTCTATGTAATAATTGAAAACAAATAAATGTTCTTCTTCTTCTTATCCGGTACGCAAAATCAAATAAACTGTTCTAAGAAAAATGAAAAATTAAATTAAACTACAATTAAAAATACAAACTATAAACTATTACATTTTAACATAACTATCTTTCAAAAATTATTCCCAAAAACAGCGGTTAGCGATATTTTTCTTTTACAAGTTTAACCCCCCAAAAGAATTGGTACATAATACCTAAACTACACTGCAAAAACCAACCAAATACATAATGAAAAATCCAACTCAGAAATAACACCGCCGAATTTTCTCACGACCTTATCACATCCACCAAAGATTTCCAAAACAGCGCAGCAGCCCAAAATGTACATCATCACGAATCAAAAATTCATAAGTTACACGCCTTCAGCACTTTAATTTTCCTCGGGAAAAAGCACCTCCCCATCATAAAGCGCGCCCCTTCATACGCATTACCACCCCGATTGTTCCCCATAAAAGATCCCCTTAATCGAATCCGGCATCCATCTCGCATTAACCACTCTGTCACACCCCGCGCGGGAAGAAAGAGCCCGATTTATATCAATCTTTCCACTTGTATTTATACATCATGGCCAGCACTGGTCCCAATCGCTTTCCGTGGCTTTCGAAAAGCCTTTTATACCTTGTATGAGGTCGATAAGAAAGTAGCCGATTGGAAGGCTGTCAGGATTGTACGATGACGGATTGTGTAGGGGCTAAAACGCGATACTTTGGGCCTAAGCATGTTGCTCTGGCTGATTCCCTGCTTGATGTAGGGAGGGGGCACAGGGGAATAGTCTCTTGTTATCGATGGTGTGGACGGGTACATTTATGATTGCAAAACTTCCGCGTTATTTAGGGAATATGCATTATAAAAAAGCATTCTATTGTGGATCTATTTTACTGTTTCGTGGTTTAATCTTTTGTTGGTATCGCAGATTACTACCTAGTCGCCCCAAATTTCCCATTGGATTCAATGGTAATTGTAGGGAAGCCAAAGCTTCACTACATATCGACAGTAATCTCGGGCGTCTTAGGAATGAAAGAGTTAAAGCGTTAGTGGAAGTCACGTTTCCCTGCTATGCTTATTGTTTCTGTAGAACCCGTTTTTCCTTGGTAGTAGTTTGTATGCACGAAAACAACATTCTAGGTCAGAAATGAACACAGATAAGTGCATTAGAGATTATTCCGGTAGGTGATTTTGAATTTCATGCTACATTAAAAATCACAATATTTAGTGGAACTAATAAAGAATATTTTAAATAAGGAAAGAGTGTAAGAAAATGGGGATTGCTTTCCTTATTTAAATATTTTCTTACTTAACCCATATTAAACTTTTGAATGGATATTATCTTCATTTTAAACATCCCAGAAGAGTTCTATCATGTCTTTAAATGGCTTCTATTCGTGCTTTTTCTTTGAATGTGCACTCTTGCAGGTTGATAGGATGTTCGTTTTAATTAAAGTTTATGCAGTGTCCCATAAATGTTGGGTCACACTTCCAGAGGGGATAGTAAGACTAAGACACCTAAACAATACAGAATCACATAGGGTTTGGGGGTCCTAGACCAAATCCCAGGCCTCTAAAAATGGAGTGACACCTCAAAAAAATTATTGAAAAATTCCATTTGTAGAAGAACTACTATTGGTAAAAAATTAATCATGGTCTCAAATTTTGTGGTTTTATATGATCTTTAAAATTATGTTAAACGTTTTCACTTTAAAAAAAATTTACTACGAGTTTTACTTAAAGTTTTTTTCTTGCGTGCGAAAACAGTCCAGAAAACGAACGCTCAGGGAAAATCAACGACTTACGAATTGATGCTCGCTAAATTTCTCGCCATTATTTGCGATATGAGATTCCTCATCAACTCTCGGCAAACACAGATAGCCCAAACTTGCTTGGCTATCTGTAGGAGCTTGTTATGTTTCGCCAAATTGGGAGAGCAAAGAAAGTTAGCGAGCATCTATCCGTAACTCGTAGATTCTCCTTGAACGTTCGTTTTCTGGAGCTGTTTTCACGCGCAAAAAACAAACTTTAACAGGATCTCAAGCGTTTAAATATTGATGGTATTAACGTGACACTTTGGATTTTAGGGTTTAAACTATGTTCTTTTAGATTATGAAATCAAAAGAAAGGATTTCTAAATACGAATAAAGTTTTGGCAGATTTTCCACATTCTTTTGTGGTTCTTTGACTTTGTTTCGTAGTAAAAAAATTTAAAGTTAAAGCTTTTAACTTAATTTTAAAGATCATATTAAACCACAAAATTTGGGACCATGATTAAATTTTTACCAATAGTAGTTCTTCCACAAATGGAATTTTTCAATAATTTTTTTGGGGTGTCACCCCATTTTTAGCTCCCTGGGATTTGGACTGGGACCCCCAAATCCTATGTGATTTTGACTCATCTGGGTGTCTACTCGTCTGGTTGTCTCCTTCCTGGAAGGTTGACTCAATATTTATGGGACACCCTGTATAAATAAAATTTTGAAATCCATGTAGAACTCATGAAAAAGTTTCTATTTTACTATTTAAATAGTGAAGTAATATGCTGAAAGATTTTTTATTAATCCAAAAATCTTGTTTTATTGTCAATAACTATACAGATATAGAAGTAAATATTGTGTGATTTTTAAAATTGTCCCTAAGTATAACACAATGTGTGTAAAATTAACTGGTATAACGACGCTCTTCAAATTAGCTAAAGATTTACAGAATTTTAAAATTTTTATAACTACAGTACAAATTAATATTTATAAAAAAGACGGTAAATATAACTAAGAGAACTTCTCTCAGAAGCTAAATTTTCATTTGAGTGTAAGATAAAAGAGTTATTTTCTAACATTTAACCTATATTTTAAAATAATTTTAATGACAACATCCATGTATAGTTTTTTAAATAAGTTTATCTATATTTTTCACGATACACATATCCTTAATTTTCATAAAAGAAAACAATACTAGAAACCCGCAAAGAAAGACAAAGGAATATAACCGGAGAAAACCCAAAATTATAATAATTATGATCTGTGATTTAAATTCCTTATATTAAATTTCTCCAACGATGATATATGGTCTATAAAAATGATTAACTTGAAAAATCTCTTTTACAACATTTCTTCAGTTTTTCTTCTAAAGCTATCACAGGATTTCTTTTTCAAATGAACTCCATCCCGAACAAAACATAAAAAGCATAAACACCCTTCCGAATCCGTTTGAAAATCCAAAGCTCTTAGCGTTTGAATCGCCATTGTATATATATAAAGCGAATTACCCCTCACCAAATTCTATAACTCCTTTTCTCAGCTCCTCTAGACATCTCCTTCGAGTTCTAGTCAATGGATAGCATGACTGGGCAAGATATTTTTCATCTCGTTCTGACATGTCCCAATCGACTCCCCTAATAGCACTTCGGCTTTCATTGCACCTATAGAGTGTTTGTGCACGAAATATAGAAGATATAGTCCTATCGAAAAGATGGAAGGCAGCGATAGATGTTTGTCATAATAAAAAGGCTTCAAATCAATAAGATGTTGTAGAAAGAAGTCAGACATCTGAGGACACATCTATTTTAGTGCCAGAGATAAGCCTTCTTATCTGAGGGAGTAATGACATTACTTTTTGACTTTTGCGGAGAAACAGAACTTAAGTGATAACACCGTTACGCGCAATCCCGAATAAAGGATAATTCGACTCTTCCTTTTATTTTGTCACTCAAAATAGACTGTGTTTAACTTTTAAAGTACAAGATCCAAAACTTCATCAAACTCAAACACGGGATTTGACTTAATGTTTTATAATTTATAATGTGTCGGAAAATAATTTGTTATTATATGATAATTGCTTTAATCAGATTTATTCATAAACAATTATCCCCTGATTCTCTTACCCTCTTTTTTCTCTTATAATATTATTGGAAAAATCATTATGCAGTTTTCACGAGATATAAACTTATTATCGTTATTATTAATTTGACGAACTAATTGAAAAGTAAATACTTACAATGTAATCAGAGATCTAGGCAAAAATGTATCAAAATGAGAAACTTTCATATAGATTCATCCATACTCAACATATGTTGAGTCAAATATGTGTTAAATTTTTTCATAAGACTAACTCGTGTTTTAAATAAAAACAATTTTTTACTACCATAAAATAGATCCGGCTGGAAAAGTACAAAATCAGAACAATTATACTAGTAAAAATATTGCATAAAATTAGTTTAAAATGAAAAATATATTTTCAAAAATAAAAAATAGATTACATAAAAAGTATATAAGGAAATTGGGCAATTTTATTTCATTTCAGTATTATGATTGAAATTGAATAGAGGAAGGAGTTTATGTATGTACTTTAAACGCCACTAATTTCAAGAACTGTAAAATTTCGGTAAAAAAAGAATTATTTCCTTTCCATGGTGGAGAATTTCTTTGTTCTGAGGGATGTAATTGTAAACCCCACTAGATCTAGTGTGCCTCCTTAAGGACATAGGACTCAAGAGACTCAGTGCATTATCCCAGAGACCTTTTGCATCATCTTAATATTTTGTTTGCCACATTAGGAATACTGAGTATTACTCAAGAGATCGTTGTAGTAAAAGAATCTTGCTTAGAAACTTAATGTGTGACTCCAGAGACCAAATAAATAACCTCACTCTTACAATCTTGTATTTAATCTTAAACCTAAAGCAACCTCCAAAGGACCTAATAAGTCACTCTATGGCACGAAATGGTTTTGTGAATAACCTGTTTCACCTCTTTTCAAATTCCGTGTGGTGGTAACCCTAGGTGTATATTAAATTAAAGTGAAACACTTTCAATCCTTTTCAAAGGTAAAGACTTAGCGCTTCGTTATAGTTATTACAGGGAAGTAAATACTTTCATGGTATACACACACGAAAAAATGTTCGTGAACCCTTGTTGCAAGGGATATATTTTATGATATTCTGCAGACACTTGGAAATTTCACAAAGAGCATAAAGAGCTCCTTATGAACGGGTTGGGATTACTTGCAGCCCACTACGCTAGCAGTCTGCGCATTTTATCTATTGTCGAGTTCGATTCTCGGCTTTTCCCTGGGTGTATTTTCTCTTTCTCTGTGCCAGTAAAAGTTCTGCTTTTATCTATCTTACTTGAAGAAGGTTTATAAGCGGATCCTTAAGATAAGGCTCCAAAGACGGAGAGAATATGTGACCAATCCCAATCCCTAAAAGCTCCATGGAAAATAATTTGGGGACCCCTGTTGTAATTAATCTTATTGTCACTCTGTCGATTGTCTATAGGCAACTTGAAGGGGTGTTGGGAAGCATCTAGTTTGTTAAAAAATTTTATGAAAAAACATAACTGCATAGATGATAGTTTAAATACCAGCCCATCCCAAGCATAGCATTGTAAGCCAAACAAAAAATGCACTCATAACCATGAAACTATTTCTGCCCGGGATCGATCCTAGCAGTTTTAAGCCAGATTTCGCGCCTTTCTTATCAATCCCATTCCTGGTGATAAAACCTGCCGAGAGCGCATCAAAGATTCAGGGCCTCGCTGTGCCTCCTGCATGATCAATGCGCATGCAAAACAAAAGCCTCATTGCCAGAGCCGGGAGAAATTACGGATCGTAAAAACAGATCGGTTTGAAATATCGGGTCTCCGAAAATACACCGGGTGGAAGTGCTGCGGCAAATGAAGACCATCTTTCCAAGTTTCGCATTCTTGTATTTTTAGATTGGATGTTGCTGTCTTCGTCGATATTCGTGCTTGCCCTTGCTTTTGAAATGGAGACTAGATATCAGACCTGGGAGCAAAAGTTCCTCAGTAAACCAAAAACTTTTGTAACGAAGTTTGTAAGCGATTTTTGGTGTTGTATTAGAAAAAATTATAACTTAACTATCTTCTTCAATTCATTTGGTATTTTGAAATGTTTTCTATTCAGTGATTTATTTGTAAATTAACATTCTATAAAATATAGATGGCAAACTGCAAATTAGGATAAAATTGAAAAACGACGTTTGATTTGCACATAATTTATTAAAAGATATTAAAACCAGACATGTTTCGAGGGTATATTGAACCCTCTTCGTCAGTGAAATGACGATGTAAGAAAAATGTACACATGGCTATCAGTAATATAGGCAACAGCAAGGAAATTCTGGATGGTTTTCTGGATGATTCTTTTCAATTCAAACACGTGTTTCTGTATTACCTGTAACTGTGTTCCTTACTGTTGCTTATATTACTGATAGCCATGTGTACATTTTTCTTACATCGTCATTTCACTGACGAAGAGGGTTCAATATACCCTCGAAACATGTCTGGTTTTAATATCTTTTAATAAATTATGTGCAAATCAAACGTCGTTTTTCAATTTTAACATTCTATGTTGTTATTTTTTCCAATTATAAAGTACCTGACTGTTTAAAAATTAGTGTTATTCGTCAACAAAGGATACTAATATTGTGATATTAACTTGCAACATTTACTATGGTTTAACATGAATACAATGAATAAAAATTAATGTACTACACACAAAGTGTCTAGTGAATATATATAATTATGTTTTAATCATTTTTAAATTTATTTATCAAAGTAATTTAAGTACTGTTTTGAATTTTTAATGGATGAATAGTATTTAAGTATATAACTTTTAGACATTTTTATTTGTAAATTTAAGACTTTTCACACCAATATTTTCAAATAACATGTACATGCATTTATTTATTTTAAAGTTATTTTGATTGCTTCAAATCAAATCCAAATTAATTGAGGGGATCTTGCATAAAACCAGACCAAACGTAACCTCATATTAATAATAAATTGGATGATTTTAAAAACCAAGTTTTAAAACTACAGAGGATTTATTTGTATCAAATATATAAATTTAATGCATTAACTACAGAAAAATTTCATCCAACCTGCAAACTGTATTGTTTCAGACCCTAATAAGTAAAATTTTGAAAAAATGTCTTGTACCAAAATAAAAAAACAAATACGATTACAAGAGAAAAAATCTGCTTTACTAAAGGGTAAAAACCATCTTTTAAATTTTTATAAATGTAGAACAGTTTGAGATATAATCCCTATTTCAATTTTTAAAAAAATTTCGCACAAAAAACAAGACTCAACCAAGTATTCTTTATCCCAAGTAAATTCAATTTATGCGAATTATACAAACGTTAAACCTTATGAAAATGATTGAAAAACCATTCAAAATATTTCACATTCAAAACAAGAGCCTCCCTTCAACCGAAAATCTCAACCACCAATGGAATCAAAGTCCGAAAACGGTCACCAACCCAATCCAACCAAATCAATCGACCCCTTCCCCATCCCAAAAGTGTCAAAAGCAAAGCAAACCTCCCCCTACCTGGCGGGACATCCCCCTGTCATTGACTGTGTAACTGCCTCAACGCATTGGATGTCTAGGACCATTGACCGCTCCTTCTGCGCAGCCTAGGAGGGTCGATAGTCGGCCACAGGGCCTCATTTTTCTCGAGCGCCCAACTTAGACTAATAAGCGAAGTGCCTTTCAACTCTTGGCGCGAATTACAGCTACGGGGCTTTTTCCGCACTAATAACGCCCGTAGGTGAGGTAGCGATTTTGGTTAGGAAGCGATTTCAGGTAGATAAGGGGGAGAGCATTCGGAATGTCTCGATGACGTGTTGGGACGGTCCCGTGGAGAGTAATTCTAATCTAGGGAAGTTTGAGGGATGGGTATTTACTTGTGTATGGTGTAAGAGGTGTTTTTATGTGATGTCAAGGGGGGTTGATTTTGTTCCGAGGGTTTAATCTGAGTTTACGGCATTAAGTTTGTATGAGGGGAAGGGATTTTCATTTGAGGGAAAAGAAAATATTATTAAGAAAAATTCAAAAGAAAAGAAAATATAATTACTCCAGAAGGTATACAGGGTGTATCTAAAATGGTGTAAAAAACTTTCAGGGATGATAGTACTCATCAAGACGAGCAAGAATCGGTATAGAAAGGGGGTCCCAGACCAAATCCCAGGGAGTTAAAAATGGAGCGACACCCCAAAAAAATCATTGAAAAATTCAATTTGTAGACGAACTACTATTGGTAAAAACTTAATTATGGTCTCAAAAATTGTAGTTTAATATGATCTTTAAAATTACCTCAAAAGTCTTCACCTTAAAATTTGTTTTATTATGAAAAAAGTTAAAAAACACAAAAAAATGTGAAAACTACCAAAACCTTATTTTGTATTTCGAAATCCTTTCTTTTTATTTGATAATATGAAAGATCATAGTTGAAAACAACACCCTTAAGTACAAAGTTTCACGTAAATACAATCAACATTAAACGCTTGAGATCCTGTTAAAGTTTGTTTTTCGCGTGCGCAAACAGCTGTTCTGGAAACAGCTCTAAAAAAACTGCCTGCGCACCCAAAAAACAAACTTTAACAGGATCTCAAGCGTTTAATATTGATTGTATTTACTTGAAACTTTGGACTTAAGGGTTTTCAACTATGATCTTTCTGATTATCAAATCAAAAGAAAGGATTTCGAAATACAAAATAAGGTTTTGGTAGAGTTTTCTCATTTTTTTGTGTTTTTTAATTTTTTTCATAATAAAATAAATTTTAAAGTGAAGACTTTTTAGGTAATTTTAAAGATCATATTAAATCACAATTTTTGAGACCATAATTAAGTTTTTACCAATAGTAGTTCTTCTACAAATTGAATTTTCAATGATTTTTTGGGGTGTCGCTCCATTTTTAACTCCCTGGGATTTGGTCTGGGACCCCCCTTTCTATGCCGATTCTTCTTCGTCTTGATGAGTACTATCATCCCTGAAAGTTTGTTGCACCATTTCAGATACACCCTGTATATGTTCTTATACAGGGTGTCCCATAAATAGTGGGTCACACTTCTAGGGGGGATAGTAGACACCTAGACGAGTCAGAATCACATAGGAATCGGGGGTCCCAGACCAAATCCAAGGGAGTTAAAAATGGAGCGACACCCCAAAAAATTATTGAAAAATTCAATTTGTAGAAGAACTGCTGTTGGTAAAATTTTAATTTTGGTCTCAAAAATTGTGATTTAATATGATCTTTAAAATTATCTCAAAAGTCTTCACCTTAAAATTTTTTTTATTATGAAAAAAGTTAAAAAACCACAAAAAAATGTGAAAATATTGCCCAAACCTCATTTTGTATTTCGAAATTCTTTCTTTTGATTTTATAATCTGAAAGATCATAGTTGTAAACCCTTAAGTCCAAAGTGTCACGTAAAAACCATCAATATTCAATGCTTGAGATCCTGTTAAAGCACTGTATAAGTCCGTTTTTTTCGTCCGTAGACTGTCGTTTTGGAAACGGCTATAGGAAACCAGTTTTCGCACGCAAAAAACGAACTTTAACAGGTTCTCAAGCGTTTAATATTGATGATTTTTAAGTGAAACTTTGGACTTAAGGGTTTACAGCTATGATCTTTCAGATTATAAAATCAAAAGAGATGATTTCGAAACACAAAATGATGTTTGGGCAGAATTTTTAAATTTTTTTGTGGTTTTTTAACTTTTAATAATAAAAAAGAATTTAAGGTGAAGACTTTTGAGATAATTTTAATGATCATATTAAACCACAATTTTTGAGACCATAATTAAATTTTGACCAATAGCAGTTCTTCTACAAATTGTACTTTTCAATAATTTTCTTGGGGTGTCGCTCCATTTTTAACTCCCTGGAATTTGGTCTGGGACCCCCGAATCCTATGTGATTCTGACTCGTCTAGGTGTCTTCTATCCCCCCTAGAAGTGTGACCCATTATTTATGGGACACCCTGTATATCATCTTAAAAAATATTTAGTTAAAAAGCTGTAACAAACTTTTCATGAAGATAAGTGCACTATAAGTACTGCGTTTTTAAAGGATGTACCAAAATTTGTTATAAACTGACGGCCATTGTATGTATTGTAGTTATCAAAAATGTTGGATAATTGCTGTAATAGCGTTAATTGTTATCGTCATTTTCCCGTAAACTAACAATCGATCATACTTATTCGTTTTCATAGAAATGATACGGTTGAATTAGAGAAACATATATATGTTACGGGCAAAGTGAATAATTGGCCATTATTAATAATTATTATTATTAATAATGCCCATTATTATTAATAATGCCCAGAAAGGAGGCGGGCAAAGTGATAAATTTCATTGATAAATGGCCTTGAATTTATCACATTGCCCTCCTCCAATTCGGGCATTATTAATAATGCCCGATTTATCACATTGCCCGTAACATATATACACTGACGGCCGTATTCACAGGTAACTTGACCAGCGGTTAAATGACAGTCAAGCTTCTGATTGGCAGTTAATGAAGAAAAACTATTTTCCACCAATGAGAGATTTGATTCCCGGTTAACCGCTGGTAAAGTTACAGGTGAATAAGGCCTTAAAAGAGAACAGCACTGTACCTACAGATTAAATATGTAGATTAGGGTGTCCCAAAAAATGTTTTTCTTATGAATTTGAAAACCCTCTACTTTTTTAAAAAATGCCTTGACCTATTCAGATATTGCATCCCTCTACGATAATATTAACCCGTGCCGAATCTCAATTGAAGATGGTCAAACAAGTTAAAATTCCGGCACGCGCACGCTAATACATACCACTTTTTTTCTTTTTTCCTACTTTTTTCCGGCTTTTTTATGCATATTTATATTTTTGGCCATTGAAATGTAATGTTAATCGGTCTGAATTGTCGTCTACCTCAAAAGTTTAACTTCACAAATGTTAAAAAACCGCACCGCAAAAATTTGTCGATTACTTGATAACTTAGATCCAGTAATTTGGTGACTACCCCACTAAAAAAATTCTGCAGTTTTTCTTTAAAAAAAATCTGCAGACCATCTGTAGTTATTTGGCCCCTTCATTCTGAAGAAAATCTTTAGATAACGTTCTTAAGAAAATCTTTAGATTATGGTTTCTAAAGAATTTCTTCAGAAAGAAGGGCCCAAATAACTGCAGATAGTCTGCAGAATTTTTTTCTGAAGAAAATCTTAAGATTACTTAATGTTAAGCCTAAGGCCTAAGCCTACTTCCCCCATGCAACCATCTAACATATATGCTTGCACTTTGCAGTAGTCTTGCAACTTTGAACAAATAAAATTTTAAACCACAATTTAAATAAAGGACATTCGGTAAATTAAATCATACCATATTGTTAGGTAGTCCCATAATTATCAGGAAAATTCATAATTCCAATCAGCATTCATTCAGGCACGCAACTAGTGTTGAAAACAAAACGTAAACATTGTTCTATCGATTCAATTCTGCAATCGATTCTCTTAGTTAGATTCGATTCGTTTGATCTCTGATGTCGATTCGGTTCCCGAAGATTTGATTACCTTATTCTCGAGAAAGTAGTTTTCCCGCTATGAAATATTAACATCACAAATACGATCTTAAAATGATTAAAATTTTAAATCAACAGTACAAATAAGAAAACTTTGATCAAGTTCTAGGAATCGATTCTTTTACGATTTAAATTCTTTTGAAATCGATTACAAGGCATTCGATATCAGTTTTTTTCATTCTGTACGTAAAATGATAAAATTTTGTAAAGTTTAATATATTTTGAAGACAATTTGAAGATTCTGCTCAATCTGTAAAATGTCTGCATTCCTTGTCTTCAAAATTTCTGAAGATACATCGTCTTTAAAACATCTGCAAATTGTCTGCAAAAATTCTGAAGACAATTTAAAGGTAAATCTATGTCTGCGAAATATCTGTTAGTTGTCTTCAAAAATTCTTAAGATAGTTTAAAGACAAAGCAAAATCTGCAAAATATCTTAAAATTTTTGTAGAATTTCTGTAGAAAGTGGCTTTTTCTGAAGAAAATCTTCAGATTATTTTTAGTGGGGTAGAGTCGCCAACTAATTATATTGGTTTACCTTCACTTCGCTAATTTCTTTTAAAAGCAGTAAACGACATTACATACTGATTAATATTACTTTTCAATGACCAAAAATATAAATATTCATAAAAAAGCCTAAAAAAGAAAAAAAGTGGTGAGTATTAGCTGGCGCATGCCGGCAATTTAGCCTGTTTGACCATCTTCAATTGAGATTCGGCACGGGTTAATATTACCGTAGAGGAATGCGATTCATATCTGAATAGGTCTAGGCATTTATAAAAAAAAGTAGAGGGTATGTGTTTTCAAAATCGCAAAGAGAAAAAAATTCTGTCGTAAAAGAGACAAAAAGAGACACATTGACAATCTTTAACTAAGATTTTGCACAATGATTTTTTTTTTCTGAATAGATCAAGGCATTTTTAAAAAAAGTAGATGCCCGTTTTCAAATTCGCAAGAAAACTTTTTTCTGGGACACCCTAATATAGATAATATGCTTTCTAGACGGAAAACTTTAAATAAAAGTCAAATATTAGATGATATGAATGGAAAAACTGTAGGTAATTAAAAAAATAATGAAAAACGTAAAATCAAGAATATACTTTAATACTTATTGTGACTAGGGTTAATAGTGTGCCAGTATGAATATACCAACAAAAAGCAAGAACTTTAAATAAATTGTAGTAATAAGTAGACCTTCTGGATAGAGAAAAAAATAACATAAATGTAATTTAAAATGCAAAACAATTTACCAAAGTTACAAAAATACCTGTGGACAGTGGACACTGTTCAAAAAATATTTCTGAGATAACTAAATGGAACTAATTAAAATTTGAAATTTTACAAATATTAAGAACAAAAAATTTTCGCAAATATTAAAGTAATTTGTGTTCGTTTAATGAAAATAATATCATTATCTTATCATAAATATAATATCATAAATGTCATTATCTTAGCTTTATTCTTTATACCCAGTAGAATTGCTATAGAAATTTTCAACTATAAAATTATAGGGAAAATAATTATCCCAGTTTCTTAAAACAACAAAATTAACATTGAATTTCCTTTTAAATACCCCACCTTTTATTTTAAGTAAATCCACAATGAAGTGAATACAGACTTGTTAAACAAATTAAATAAATTTACTCCATATACAGATACACTCATTCTATCTTATTCAGTTTGCCTAAAATAAATTATTTGCATCTAAACATGTAAATTACTCCTAAAGTAATAGTTTTTGTTTTTAATCTAATTACTTCATGAACCGAGTTTCAAAAACAGCCAGTTCCCCCGTATAGGAAAACTCAAGAAACCTAACTAAACCCCATCACCTCTTTCCGTTAATATAACCTAACTCCTCACTGCATACAATCCTATTTCACCTTACTCTACAAAACACACTGCATTAGCATAAAAAGCCATCGAATTAAATTTCCAAGCTCTACATTCGCAATGCGCGAAAAAGCTCGAGAGAGGGCTCTGCCAGGAATGTTAATTTAGAGTCTACAAGCGAGCCAATGCTTCTAGTTAATTACACCATTTCTTCAGTCAAAGGAAATCAGCACAGCAAGGGACACACACAGGTCTGGTTGACGCTCAAATTGTTGGCTATTTGATGCCAGTTAGCCGTAATAATCTAGAAAATTGAATTATCAGTTTGAAAAAGGGAATGTCCGAAAACCAAGTTTTGAGAGAATGAGAAAAACATGAATAAATAATGTAATTTTTCATTGAATAACCCTCAATTTTTACTACTAGGGGTTCCAACCCTAAAACTAGGGACAATTTAAAATACAGAATAATAAAAAATAATTAAAAACATTAAACAAAATATGTAAAAATTGATTTAAACAACGTAAAAGCATAGCACAATCAAGAAAAATAAAAGCTGACAGCTGTTTCGGTGGTGAATGGGCAACCCCCTTCATTGGAGAAAAAATAAGACTCAAATATTATTCAGTTGAAAAAGTTTGATGGACTTATTCCCTTTTTCAAACTAAAAAAATCATAAAAACGAATTAAATGAAACGATAATTAAATTACTATATTTTTGCTTAGTTTACAGCAGGAAAGTTAGAAATAGAAAGAATAATTCCTATAGAATTCAAAAAGTATATTGTAAAACTAAGGCATTAAGGCAGTTTAATTAATATCAATTTCAAATTCAATAAAAACTACCGTGAATGGATATTGATTTCACCAGATTCAAGGAGCAATATCTGCCTATAGGGGTTGTTATTTTCTCCTCTTACCAATCATGTTTAGAGTGAAGCTTGAAGATTCTGTAGCTGCCAATAATTGCATCGAAATTTCGCTTAACTGAGATTGTGTTGCCCAACTAATGGATAAACTAGGTATGTGAGAGACATGAATTAAGTTATTATTGTCAAGTGTGTGTTACACATTCTTCAAAAGCTTCAGTCAAATTATGAACTTCATGAAATGCTTGTTTAGCTTTGCAATTTCTGGTTAGAAAGATACGACTCACAAACATGTTTGATAATTAAAATAAAAGAATATTTTTCAATCATTTATTAGAAGGGATTGTGAAATTTAAGTACCCAAACTTAAAATATGGCACATAAAAATAATTAAATAATAAAGCCAATTCCCAGTATGTCTTCAATTTAGAGCTATAAGAAGACAGACATGGATTAAAATTTAAAAATAATAAACAAATGGAAATTTTATATTAGGCTTCAATAAAATAAAAGGATAAAACTTGAGTTGAATAAAATTTAGTACCTGAAACTAGAATTATAAAAATTCCTAAACGTTTTTCAAAATTTGGAGAAAAATAGAAAAGGAAAAACAGTTTTAAAGACGCATAAACTTTATCATATTCGTTATTCAAATTAATTAATAGTAAAGACGCACTTAATTAGTTCGAGTTCTGTTCTTTCGTTTTGTTCGAGTTCTGTTTTCGAAATTTCTTAAGGCAAAAATATTTTGATTCTATGTAAAAAAACTAAGAAAAATTATGAAACATGTTTTAACATCAGTAGAACCAATAACATTGAATATTTCTTTTATACTTTAAGTATCGTTTCCTGATAAATATTAATAATTATTTTTCAAAATATAGACGTTTTTATGTAAAAAAGGAGAATAAAATATTAACATGAAGAAAATTTAACAAAGATGTTACAGTTATTTCAGCAAAAGTGAACAATGCTTCAAAGCTTGTTAGCTTAGTGGTTATTAATTAGTCTAGCATAAAGGTAATGTAGCGAAATTCCTATCCTGGAAATAAAGAATTCATGACACATGAGGATGAACTGAAGTTATACATACACTCCTACACTGTTTATAAATCAGTCAGGAACGGTTAAACTAAAATTAATGGGAGTAGGCGGGTAGACGAAAACTCTATCAAATAAAGAAACTTGTCATAAAAGATGTAAAGAAATAATGTAACACTACAGAATTAACTACATTTAATGTATGATTTTTTTATTTAATATCAGTGCTTGAGATGAGATTAAAACTAATACGTACCCTATCTCAGACAGTAAAACAATAAAACTGTTTAGAGAGATTATTATAAATTCCTTCACAAAAATTAATATCTATTCAAAATAACTTATTTAGGATACTTTTTAATAGGGGTTGATGGATTGTTCTAACAATGGACCATATTCAGCCACGCCCATATTAATCACGTGATCGGGGAAAACAAACTCACTATCAAATCATATCTCACTATCATCATATCTCATTACAAACTATCTCTGTGGTAACCAATTGCAAGCACAGTAGGTCACATGATGGAGAAAATGTGACGTCAGTCGGATATGGTCCATTCAATGTTGTGGAAACTGATATTTTTTTTTTTTTTTAATTGAATTTAAAATCTCCCCATGCTCCACAGAGTATAACATGGGGCTTACCGAAGTAAGTTACAATCTCAAATAAAAATAATAATCAGAACAAAACAACAGAATCAAAAGACACTTTCAACAAAATTAACAAATAATGTAAAAGTTTCTCTATTAGATATCATAGCAAAAGGAGATGCTGGCCAATTAATGTGCAATTTTCTCAAGGCCAATCTCAAAACTTTTCTTTGGGATGAAAATCTAGGGCAATCATAAACAATATGATGGACATCTTCTTCACCAAAACCACAGTCACAAGACGAAGAATGAGCCAAACCAAAACGATGAAGATACCTCCTGAACCCTCCATGACCAGTTAGAAATTGAGTTATTTTAAAGTTAGCATAGAAATGAGCACAAGACATACGATGGCCAGTAGTCGGGAAATATTTCCTTGTTAATTCACCCTTCTCTGAACCACCGTATTCATCTGACCAGGTTTCTATAATGCTCTCCTTCATAATCCTTTTGTAATATGACTTCGGTATATTAGCAGGTTCAAACTCAATACTTAAATCTGTTGCGGACTTAGCCAAAACATCTGCCCTTTCGTTTCCAATCACGCCCGTATGCCCTCGAACGAAAGAAAAATACACAAGAGTCCCATGATCTCTCAAAGATTTTAGCTGCCGTTGTATGTCTGTGATTATATCGTTAAAAGAATTTATGTTTTTTAGAGCGTCTAAGGATGAAAGGGAATCGGTACAAATAAGATATTTCAAAATAGGAAAATCTTGCTCCGAGATCCACCTAATCGCAAACTTCAAGCACAAGAGTTCCGCCAAAAAAACAGTGCATTCATCCCTGATTCTAAATTGATAATGCTCAATCTCAGAGCCGTTTGCAAAAACTGCAAATCCAAAACCAACCTTGCCACCCAA
The DNA here is from genome assembly GCA_024610705.1 of Tetragnatha versicolor. Taxonomy (NCBI): domain Eukaryota; kingdom Metazoa; phylum Arthropoda; class Arachnida; order Araneae; family Tetragnathidae; genus Tetragnatha; species Tetragnatha versicolor. The sequence continues at coordinate 11,203,877 of JANDEH010000009.1, forward strand.
TTTACTACCATCAGTGAATAATACCAAAGGGAAACCATCAGTAACAGTGAGATTAAATTTTATTATTGTGATAGCATCTCTCTCGGACGGATGAGGGAGCTCAGAAGGAGGCAAAATTCTATCGTAGCTAGAGGTAGAACAAACTGATAGTCTTTCTCTGAAGGAAATGTTATGAAGAATTACAATGTCAATTGGAGGAAAGCCAGAAATCACATAAACAGCTTCGTAACTTATAGTCCGATAACCACGTATGACACGCAATAATATTCGTCTTTGTATTCGCCTAAGGTATCTAACATTAATTTTCTTCTTTAGCATCATACCCCAAACTCTTGAACCGTACATTATAAAGGGCTCAATTCCTTGCTTATAGATGAGGGAGTAAACGCTAAAATTGATACCATAAGTGTTACGAGCAATTCGACACAATCCCTGCTGCAGCTTTTCACACTTCTCTGATATGTAGGTCAAATGCTGTTTCCAAGAAAATTTGCTGTCAAGAATAACCCCAAGATACTTCATTTGCTTAACAACAGCTAAAGGAGTTCCATTAAGATACAAATGGTATGGATCATAGCAAACGTTTCTTTTTTCAATGAACATCACTTTCGTCTTGTTCGGGTTGAATTCTAATTTGAAATTTTTTGACCAATTATAAACAAAGTTCAAAGTCTCCTGAGCATGTAAAAACGTAGAAGAAAGATCCCTACCCTGTAAACAGACCAGAATATCATCAGCAAAGGCAATAGTCTCGCAACAGGCAAAATCTTCCAATTCAACCAAAAGGTCGTTGATGATAATGTTCCAAAACGTAGGCCCCGAAACAGATCCCTGAGGACATCCCCTCTCAAGTTGGTGGACAGCCGAGACAGAACCCAAGTTAATATTGGCAGTTCTATTACTCAAAAAGTCAGCAGAAAGGGAAAATATATTAGTTGGCAATTGCGCTTTTTTCAAAAGACTGAGGATACTAGGCCACCAAGCGTTATCGAAGGCGCCTTTAATGTCAAGGAAAATTAGTATAGTGTTTAAATTTTTCTTTTTACCCCTCAAAATCACCTGATTCAGATGCAAAAGTGCATCCTCAGTCCCTCTCTGTGGTGTGAAACTGATATTAAACTGATTTTCTTCATAATACTTATCAAATATTTAAATTAAAAGCATTAACTTTAAAATTAAAGCACGTAATCTCCATGTAACAATTTCAAGCAAGGAACTTTAATTTTAAGAAAATTTCTTACGCATTAAAACTAAAGAAAAAAAAAGAAAATAATATTATTTTTTCTTCCTAGATTATAAATATCAGAATTAAAAAAGTACTTGCCTTTTTGAAGTTTTTCAGATTTAGCCTTCAAAATATGTTAGATAAAACTTATAGGGGAGAGTTGCTCAAACCGGGTAGGGGCTCGTATATTGCCGGATGTGTATACCGGAATTTACCGAACACTCCCAAATTCCGATCAACTCCTACAAAACTTCAGAATTGTAATATGGGGTGACTGGGAGCAATATAAAAAAAAGGTTGATTTTTTAAAGATATTTCACGATTTGGTCCTTCAGAATAATCATAACCTAGTACAATTAGGATACTGTTGATAATAAATTAATTTGACACAATCTACCTTAAAAATACTTGAAAGAATATATTCTATATTTTGAGTTTTAACCCCCCTTAAAATAAGAACGGAGCTTTGGAGCAAAGCGGGTAGCGAATAAAATTTTTTACGAAAGTTAGTCACGTAATTAAGGTCTCAAGCATCCCAGCTAGAAAATGTGTGCACTTTTTATGCAAAAGAATGTGCTTTGTGCACAATTTGTGCATAAAAAGTGGATAATTTTTGAATACTTAACAAGTATTCACTTTTGCTGTGCACAATTTGTACATAAAAAGTTAATATTTTTTGAATACCTAAAAATGTATACACTTTTGCTGCAAATTATTTGTACTTTTTGTGCATACAAATAAAGTGCATTTTCTATGTTGCAAAACACTTTGCAAAAATTTTGCATACATAATTATCCATTTTATTTGTCTGCAAAAATTTTACATTTTTTTTGTACTGAAATGTAGATTACACATTTTCAAAAACAAACTTCATTTTTACCAGATATTTGGTTAATTAATTGTCTCTGCATGCAAATTCCAAATTTTGTGACTTTATGAATTAAAATAAAAGCCTTAGCATTATTTACTATATTTGTATAGATAGAGTATTATATACTATTCATCATAAAGCAGAATATGTGAGATTGAAAGAAAAAATTTTTACATTCAAAAAACATTTATTTTAAGAAATATTTAAACTTTCATCAATTTATTTCCTTTTTGAAAAATTTTCTTCCTATTAATTTTTTACTAGTTATATATTAGATTTATATTTTATCTACAAGTTTTTTAATTAAATTCTGTACCATATCGGAGTTCCATATTGGAGAAATAAATTAAGTCTTGAATTTATGGTAGGGTTATAAAAAGTGTAACGGAATAATCTTATTAAAATTATAAATAAAAAGAACTTAATTAAAAAAAATTACTAAAACTGATTTTAATACTTTTGTTATCTTATTTAAGAACAAATTGTGATAAAGTGTGTAAATCAAAATCAAATTTATTGACGAAAAACAGACAAAACAGTACAAAACAGTTTGTTTTCTATTCGAATACCAGACAGTTGTTTTGCTCTTTATATTATTATTATTATTATTATTATTATTATTATTATTATTATTGTTATTGTTATTGTTATTGTTATATTGAAATAGTAGGGACATTTGCTGCCCAAGAATGGTCTCATGTTTTGCTCTTTTCGTATACAATTAATAAGTAAACAAACAACTAATGGTGATGCCACTAGAGAAATTTCAAAATTTAAAGTAATTAAAAATAAAATAAGTAATAAAAAAGATGATAATTAAATAAAATATCGTAAGATATATTTGATAAGAAAATTAAGATATAGTTAGAAAATAAAATGATATATTTTAAGGCTTTAAATAAGACAATCGGGTAATTAAAAATAAATATTTTCTTTAAAAAATATTGATAAATATCTGCACATTAGAAATTAAGTTTTCCTTTACTGGACCTGGCATCGGATAATTATTATTGTCAATTATCGTGTGATGAGCGAGAAAAGAAAGTTAGGGCTAATATTTAAAGTGAAAATGAATTTAAATAAACTTAACATACTTGTAAAGTTTGTTGAAGATGAAAAGTTTGACGTTCTTAAGCTAAAGAACTCCACTTCAGTGTCATTTAATACAGAAAAGATACAAGAATAGGACCGTGGAGAACTTACCAATATTATTTGGAAGGGAACAACTTACGGAGGATACATTAAAGTTTGGAGGCAAGATTATGTTCTGTTTTATATTAAAAGTAAATATAATTGGAATCTTTGTTTAGGTTGTCATTGTTTCAGTTTTGAACTGACTATGCTATCTTCTTTCAAATTTTAAATTGTGTATAGAATATTTTTAATATGTCCTTGTTTATGTGTCTATGTTTAATTGTCTATGTGAAAATATATATATTGAATAGCTGAAAACAAATGTAAATATCATATTTAATTTATCGTCCTCATCCATCGAGTCCTCTCTCTTGTTGTCATTCAATTACTAACCCTAATACTATCTTGACCAATAAACTAGTAATACATAATTGCTAACAATCACGTGATTGGCAACTTCAGCATTGGGCCTATCTAGCCATTCTACATTTTTGACACGTTCTGTAGTAAGATGGCTTTAAATCTTTTGAATAAAACGATTTAATTAAATGCAGTTATAAAATTAGGATTGCACAAATTGTGCACAAAAAGAGAATCATTTTAGCCCATCTGTTTTTGCATAAAAAGTGTAAAATAAATTGTGCACAAATAGAGTATCATTTTGGCTCATCTGTTTTTGCATAAAAAGTGTAAAATAAATTGTGCATAAAAAGAGTATCATTTTGGCCCATCCGTTTTTGCATAAAAAGTGTAAAATAAATTGTGCACAAAAAGAGTATCATTTTGGCCCATCCGTTTTTGCATAAAAAGTGTAAAATGAATCGTGCATATATTTGCATACCTTAGTTTGCAAATTTTTTGCAAAATTCAGTTTACACTTTTTATGCAAAAACGGATGGGCCAAAATGATACTCTTTTTGTGCACAATTTTTTTACACTTTTTTTGTACACTTTTTCTAGCTGGGATTGTAGGACTTTTGGACTACCTAACTGGTAGCAATCCGTGGTTGCTGATGTAATGTTTATTTTATAAGCATCATTTCAGTTATCGCGGGGTTCCGATAAAATACATTTGTAAAATAGACTGCTGTATTGTTTCTGCTGTGTTACTGTTAAGTCCCGCAGATTATGTTGTTAAATATCGCTGTATAAATAGTGTTTTCTTTTTATGTGAAAACTATTTCGTTGCTTTTACGATTTCAATAAACGTACTTTGATTTTTACGATTTTGGTCTTTTTTATATTACTAACTTATATAGGATATTCTATTCTTTCCTTGTAAACAATGTTTTCAGTTCAACCAGGGCTAGAAGGGCCCTTAAAAGTATCTAGCTTGACTTCATCCTAAATCCACACATGTTCTCAACATTACTTCTAAAAAGATTAATTTGTGATAAGATTTATCTCGTTTGTAGTCCTTATTTAAGGGTTACCCGCTTTAGGCCACATGTTTGGGCAAAGCGGTTTTTTTAACGGATGTTTGATTTTCAGTAATAAATCATTATTTGGCCCAATACAATGCAATCGGGCATTTTTATTTTATAGTTTGATAACTCATCTATCATTTAAAATAAAATTGTAAATACAATCAAACATTAAGTATTGTTTTTGATCTCTCAAAGTTAGCATACCCGGTTTGAGCTACTCTCCCCTATGATAGGGATAGCAAAAGAAATAATTGTGCTCTAATCGTAAGTGATTTAAGTCTAATTTAATTTTTTATTAAAACTAAAGTCTCAAATCAAAAGAGAAAATGTCAGTTTAAGGCAAAATTGAGCTACTCTCCCCTATGATAGGGAGAGCAATATAAATAATTGTGCTCTAATTGTAAGTGATTTAAGTCTAATTTAATTTTTATTAAAACTTATGTCTCAAATAAAAAGAGAAAATGTCAGTTTAAGGCAAAATTGTGGTTTTCTGTCTTAATAAAAATTCAAAGACTTTAAAGTTATATACTCAACAAATCGTCGTGACCAATATCTGAAACAGAAAGGGGTATTTTCCTCTTTCTCTGCTTATCCATGACATTTTGATGCATTGAGTATATTGACATGTAATTTTATCCAAAGTTGAAACACTCGAGGGAAAAATATTTTGAAATACCCTATGTTTTGCTTTTGAAGGGGACGGAGAGGAAAGATGTGCCATCTCGAGAAGCAAATGTCTTGAATAAGGAAAATTTGCAATGGAATTATATTTTGGAATGTCTTAGGCAATGCAGTATCTGCTTCAAATAGAACATTACTGTATTCTATTTATAGTGTATGACAAGCATGCTCTGTTTGTTTTTACATTACTTTAAAATAAATATTTGTAAGTTATTACTCAGGATTTATAGAAAAGCATTCATTGTAATCTTTTGGGTGTTTTAATAATTATTGATAATAAAGTAAGTTAACAATTAATTTCACACCCTTTTTTTATCAAAGTATGCGGGAGTTAGTATAACCTAGGCTATTCATCATATAATTTTTTATGTTTTAATCACATACTTATGAAATTATTCATAAACATTTTAAAATTAAGTTTTTAATAAAAAAAATTAAAGCAAAATAAGATCAATCTCCTTCTAATTATAAAGAAACATGAAATAAGGAACAATAAGAAACTAGATTTCAATAAATCTATATCAGCAATTTTATAACTACGCTTTATGATGTTCTTAAAATTAACTGTAAGAACTCATTTTGGTTTCAATTTTATATTTCAATTATTGAATTTCAGTCTAATCCAGTGTTTCCGAACCTTTTTCGGTCCATGCCCCACCAAATCCTTTCTAAATTTTCCATGCCCCCGGTCTCAGTGGCATATATAGAAATATATTTTGAGACGGGGCCAAAATTATTTCTTAGCTCCTCCCTCCTACATATATTTAATAAGTCTAATGAAGCTTTTCAGAACATTTTTAGCTAGAATTTGCAAGAAAAAGAACTAAATCAAGTTATGAGTAATTAAGTTCTAAGTACAAAGGGGGGTCTGGGGGTCCTCCCCCAGCAAATTTTTTGAAATTTTACTCTAGGAAGCAGATTTTTAACTAGTTTGGTATCCCTAGATGGGAAATTTTTAGGTAAGATTTGCATTTTGATGAACCTAATATAAAAAATTTTCATATAAGTTTCATAAGCGTTCTAAAACCAAAGAGATCTTGGGCCATCCCACAGAAAAGGTTTGGACATTAGACTCTAAAAACAGGGTTTCAACTTGGTTTTGATACATACTAGTCCAGATTTCAGACATACATTCTCTGATAGTGATAGGGTAATAGGATCAGATTTTGATAAACTTCTTTTTAAAAAGTTTTTTTTAATTTTCCCCCTGGATTGGCTCCAACTGGGGGGCAATTTGGTTGAAAAGCTTCTAATTGCCCCCTGGTGGGGCGTGCGCCCCACGTTGGGAAACACTGGTCTAATCGGTATAACTGGGAAACAAGGGAAAATAAAAGCCGAATATTGTGAGTGATTCTAATTTATTTTTGTTAACTTAAGTTGAAATTATTTAAAAAATCATATTATCCCCATCTATAAAATGATCATACAGATCCAGTGAATCTAGTTACTAGTAGCCAAAGTATTAACCCTTTCAATCCTAAATCGCCCGAGAATACTATTGAATCCAATGGGAAATCTGAAGAGGCTAGTTCTGAAAGGGTAAAAAATTACTGATTCATGATGACATTTTAAATATTGGCCAACCTGTATCCCTGTTTACAACTCTTATGAAAAAATTCTACTCAAGAAGCATGGAAATCAAGGTAAGACATTTTAAAAAGTTTGGTTTCAGTGAAACTAACGGATTCAATAGAGATACACACAACAAAAATTTATATTACTTGAGTCACACGTGATATTAACGGTTTAAATTTAATGATTTTTTGGAGTGAGCGCCAATACGGTATATCTACCAAGACATATAAAAAATGACTTTTAAGCACACCGTTGGAGTCATATTTCTTGATTACCACTTCAGCTGATTCGAGCCCTTTTCATCGTATCTATCCTAGAATACCCAATAAAAGTGGGAACCCCATAAATAAAATAACTCGAAAAGTCTTTAAAAATTCAAAGAGAGGAACCCGACTTTCACATTAAAAATTTAAATTACAAGCTTAAAAAGATATTACATTTCTGGTGCAGTAAAACGTGCTGGAAAGTTGTTTGAGTTTAGTTACATTCTATGTTAATTATTTTTATGACTATTTTGTACCTCCTACTAACGTTAAATTATTCAAAGAAAATAAAACCAGAAGTTTTTAAAATGTGATAAAGCTCTGTATTTTGCTGGGAAGGAAGCTTACATATTGATCTCGTTTAAGATTTATGTTGTTACAGGAAAGAAATGCTTGAATGAACTTATTTCTTTATAACAAATTTTCAATCAAAAATCTCAATTTCAAATAAATTTTTGAAAAGTTACAATACTGTAATACATCGAAAAAATATCATAAACTTTTTATAATGCTTTGGGTGGTGTTTTCTCAAATTTCAATTAAAATGTTTTTTTACTAAACTCAGGTTTTTTGTAAGTGTGATTACTGTTTTCGTAGTCCTAGTATAATAGGAATATTAATTCCTGTTTTAGTTTCCAGGGGACCTATTCAAGATATATTTTCGAGCTATTTAAAAATGATACACCTCCTATTCCTTTAGTGTATTATACCTAAACAAGGGAAAATATAAATTTTTTGGAATATATTAACCCCTTTTTAACTGGGAGAATTTTTTTTAAATATCAGGGAAGCACTTAGTAATATTTCATCTCTTTTTAAGTTTATTGGTATCACTAAAATTTATTATCCAGGTCACTTATCTTGTTAAATACCATATCATGAAATTTATTAGGAGATTAATTTTAAATGAAAAGAACACAAATTGTCCAAAAATTGGATAATATTTGACAAGCTTTGTTTAACGTTTCACCGTAAGTTTGGAATAGGGGAGAGTCGCTCAAAGCGGGTAGGTCACCCAAAGTTGGTAGGGGCTCGTATATTGCCGGAGTTTCGACCAACTCCGATAGAACATCAGATTTGTAATATGAAGTAACTGGGTGCAATATAAGAAAAATGTTTGTTTATGAATAATAAATATTTATTTGATCCTTCTGAACAGTCATAAACTAGTACAATTATCATACTATTAAAAATATTATATTATTTTGACACAATCTAACTTTAAAATACTATGAAAGAACCGGCGTTATATTTATATATTTGAGGTTTTAACCCCCCTTAAAGAAAGAAGCTTTCGGACATATCGAGTAGGGGAAAGTGGGTAGCCATTTCACAATGGGAGATAACATGAAAATAATTTTTTATGATAGTTAGGTACGGGGGTAGCTAAGGTCTCAAACATTGGCGAATTTATGGGGGATCACGGGGGTCAACGCCCCCTCCTACCTTTTTAAGGATATTCCATTTTTTTCATGGTAAACAATGTTTTCAGGTCAATCAGGAACGTATTGACCCAATAAATTTTTTAGCTTGACCCCAAGGATCTTCCTCCTAATTCCGTCCAAATTCTCAACATTATTTCTAAAAAGATTAATTTGTTATAAGATTTATCTCGTTTGTAGTGCTTACCCACTTTGCACCAGACGGGTTACCCGCTTTAAGCCATCTATTCGGGAAAAGCGGTTTTTTGACGGGTTTTGGATTGTCGGTAATAAATCATTATTTGTCCCAATCTGACGCTATCGTGCATTTTTATTTTATAGTTCGATTACTCACCTATCATTAAAAATAATATTTGTAATTACAATCGAACAATTACTATCAATTTTGAGCCATCAAAGTCAGCATACCCACTTTAGCTACTCTCCTCTACTTCTTACAGAATTATTTTGACTATGCTAAGCGTATGTTTTCCTAATACATTTAAACATTCTATTAAAATAAAGGTTTTTAAACTTGAAACAAGCCAGCTGTTCTAACTCATTTATCAAAAAAAAATTAAATACTCTCCTTAATTATGATATCTTATATAAATCCTTTTCAGAAAAATATACCCCAGTAAAATAGGAATGAACTAAGAAAAATCAAAGGAGTATTAAAAAAGATAAAGTTTAGCGGCATCTAATATTTTTATCGTGAGCATAGCATAGATTTTTTTAAAGGGACTAAAATAGTTTTATAACTGCCTCAAGTGCCAAATTCACTTTTGGCAGATGGTTCACATCAAGCTGAAAACCCACTAGGGAGCAATGTTTTCAGTGAAGCGTTTAAATCAGCTTCATCATTCCGTGAAATAGTTCCTTGTTCAGTCGAAATAAATATAATGCCTGATTGAAAATACCACTTACGTTAGTTTTATCAGAAGTTAACTTTATGACGGCGTATTTAAAAAGAGGTAAAGGGAATACTTTTGGTTTATGACAGACAACTATCATACCCTATATTACTGTTTTTTATGTTACATAAACTTCAGTTTTCTATGAAAGAATTTAACTCGTTTTCGCTATTCTAAACCTATTTAGTAGGAAATATACTAACTATATCTGAAATAATTTCGTTGTGTGCAATTTATTCAAAATTACGTTCATTTTTTAAAATGAAAAACCGCAACTATGTTTATTATAATTTTATTGATTATTTGAACATACTTTTATATATTTTAATAATATCAAATTACACTCAATCTTCTTAAAAAGTAAATGCTTCATACATACTTACGAAAGCTACTTTCCGTTAAGTACTGTAAGTACACCGCATTATTATATTGATATAAGTAAACTTTAAAACGTGTAACATAAGAAAAATTTTAAAGCTACTGTTAAAATATAAAATTAGACCAAGAAAATAATTTTTTAAGAAAAGTAAAAAAACATCGTATTTACGTATTTAGATAGAATAGGTTTAGTTGCATTCATACAAGGTTACTATGGGGACATCCATAAATTACGTGAGGTGTTTTTTCCAAAATCTGGACCCCCCCTCCCCCCCAAGTGAGATTTACCTACAACTTTTTAAAAATAATTAGCAGTGTCTTATCCTTTCTCATACTTAAAAAAAAGAAAATCGTATAATTTCTAACTTAAAAAGTTGACGTGAGATTTTAATCGACCCCCCTCCCCCCTTGGTGAGATTTGGTGAGATTTTTCCAAATCCCCCCCTTTTTGACCTCACGTAATTTATGGATGGCCCCTATGAGTACAAAATTCATGTTAAACATTAAAAAATATCTACATAAGAATAGTAAATTTCGATTCAAAACCCACCATGCAAGGAATGATATTTCATTTCTTAGATTTAATTGTACCACAAACATTCATTTCTATATCAGTATCCGATTTTTATTTATTGTTCAATGCGGTTTCTGAACTAATGTCAACTCTAATCATCTCTAATCACACACACACAATCCAAATTTAAAACCTCAACAAAATTGAATCGTCAGTTTGAAAAAGGGAATAAGTCCAAAAACCAAGTTTTGAGAAAATCGTAAAAAAATAATAAAATAACTGCATTAGGGTGGTCCTTATTTGTATGGTAAAATTTTTTTGGGGGAATTCCGTTGGTGACGGCCCCTAGTTTTGTGTCACTATAGAAAATAATAATGTATGCAAAATTTAAGCTCATTCGGATAATAATAACAGATGTCGCAAAAGCCTTGAAGTTTCAAAAAAATACTGATTTTTTTACAAAACATCAAAAAACCAAAGATTAAACCCTCCCATCTTCTTATAGATTTTTTTATGAGAATCTAATAAAGTTATAGTTATCATGTTCCAGATTCCATACTTCTATCACCCCTCTTTTGGTAGTAAAAATTATTAAAGTAAAAATAGCTCTTGTAAAGTTGTTTTTCTTGTATTTTTAAACAGGTAATAACTCTAGAACTATAAAATTTAAAAACCTGAAATTAGTGCCATTTTGTTGGTCATTTTATTATCTATGATTTGATGTGCAACATAACTGCCTTTCTTAAAAATTTTTTTACAAAATTAAAAACATTGGGAAAAAATTAAATAAAAATTCTGAAAAAATTTTTATGAAGTAAATTTAAAGTTTTTCAACTCCCAAAACAAACATTTCTGCCAAATTTCAAGTTTAAAATGAAATTTGATCATGTAGAAAAAAAATAAAAATTTCGAAATTTGGGCTAGTCCTTAAACATTCTATGTAATTTAAGAAAAAAAGCGATTCACTTTAGGGTAATTCAAAAACTCCCTTGAAGGTGTTCGTTCATACATACGATTTGTACCATGCCAAAAATTCACTTAAATTTCAGAAAATACAACTATTAGCCGATTCTGTACAAAATCTTAGATCCCTGTAGGGAACCAAATGGTAGACTGCGTTGTACGTCATCGGGGAGGAAGAAAAAAAGGAAATATTTTCATCTTCTCCTATAGTGATTAAAAATTAATACTTACGCTTGTATATAATTGTATAATTTTAATGTGATCTTGTAAAAATATGTTTTTAAACCAAGGATAAAATATATCACAACAAAGAAGAGAATTCATTTGTTACTGAAGTATAAGTTTTAATATTGAGTCAACCTATTATTATTTATGATCTTATTTTATTCTTTTATCTTCAAACACTTTGAATTTCCATTGATATGCCGTGTTGGAATGGAAACAGTTGCGTAAAAACTTAATTCTAAGGAAAATTCAGGTGAAATATAGGCACATTGAATTAAGTTGGAAACCAGCTCTGTAGGATTTTTTACCGAATCGGCTAATAGTTGTATTTTCTGAAATTTGAGTTAATTTTTTTTGCATAGTACAAATCGTATGAACACCCTCAAGGGAGTTTTTGAATTCCCCATGAGTGAATCGCTTTTTTTTGTCAAATTACATGGAATGTTCAAGGACTTGCCAGAATTTCGAAATTTTTTATTTTTTTCTACATGATCAAATTTTATTTTCAACTTGAAATTGGACAGAAATGTTTATTTTGGGAGTAGAAAAACTTTAAATTTACTTAATAAAAATTTTTTTCATAATTTTTTTATTTAATTTTTCCCCATTTGTTTTTAATTTTGAAAAAAAAATTAAGAAAGGCAGTTATGTTGCACATCAAATCCAAGATAGTAAAATTACAAACAAAATTGCACTAATTTCAGGTTTTTAAGTTGTATAGTTCTACAGGGTGATTCAGATAAGTGTTTCATAACTTCTAGGGGAGGTAGGGTACAGTCGGAGTCAAAAAAAACGTTACAAGGACTGTTAAGAGGAATCTAGACATTAACCCCGTGTGCATGATACAGGAAAATAGGTTTGAAAATATTTCGCCAATACCGATCGCCAAAGGTTTGCCACTTGTTAAAACTACAGTAACCAACAAAACTAAGCCAAACCTTTATTTAATTGTTAATATTTGCGTCTCTCAATGTGAATCCCTGTAGCGTAACGGTTAGAGCGCTGGTGTTGTATAGCTTAAGTCGAATTCAAACGTTACCTGCTACTTTTATGCTAATTTTATCATTTTTAAGAGTTAGAAGTTATTAAAATAAGTGATTATAAATTATATATTTAGTTTTAATTGGGTATTTAAAAGCTTTTTTTATCTTATTTTCTATTGGGATAACCTTTTTTTACAACCCTCCCACAAATGTTATCTATTTTAGACATTAGGGGATCATTTATTCCTGTAGTTTTTTTCCAAACTTAGTAAAAATGTATTTGCAAAAGCCATTCTTATTTTAGCTTTGTTGTTTTTTAGAGTGTTGTAATAATATAGCTCCAGACTGTACAATCTTAAGAACTTTATTAAAAACAATCCAGGTGTAAGAGAAAAGTATAAACATAAGAACACAGCAGCACAATATATTTAAAAACTACTGAACGGTTATTGTTACAGTTAACTTGGTATCTTACTTTAGTTTATCTAATTAAAGATTCACTAGTGTTTCAGCCATCATATATTACATCCCCCTTTTTAAATAGGTTATCTTAACTAACATTAATCTATATGAGTACATTATTAAAACACATTAATTATTATCTAGTAAAACCCAATAAAATATTAAAACTAAAATTTCGAATAGTGTAGTCTATCAGGTTTCTTTACAGGTTAAGTCTATCAGGTTTCTTTACAGTCCTTCCACTTCGAGTCTTTAGAACATTCGAGTCTTTGATCGCACCAAGGTCATCAGACACTGTTGAACTCTGGACCTCGGTAGACATCGGTGTACTGCTATCAGGAACACGGCTCGGAATTGGATTCAAGTCTGGATCAGGAACTGGAGAAACCTCATCTGTAGTTGTAGGGAAAGCAGGGCGAAGGAACCACGAGTTTCTTCGGTATGTTGCTCCATCGGGGGTCTTCACTATGAAAGATCTCGGGCCTTCAGCTGGAGAAACTACTTCAGCTGGACTCCACTTCCTATGTCCTCTTCTGTCAGTCTCCACTGTAAGCTTTCTGCAACCCCAGACGTATTGGTGGAATCTTAAACATCCAAATTTAATTGCAAAAGCTTCTTTCTCGATTTGCGAATAGTTCTGTTGAGTCTTGTCGAGGGCTTTAGCTGCATACGCTACAGGACGACCTTCTTGCATTATGACTGCTCCTACTGAATGTTTGCTCGAATCCGCTGACAAAGTGATCGGCAAATTTACATAAAAATACTTCAAAACTGGTAGATCTTTTAGCACTTCCTTCAGCTTGATGAACGCTTCTTGCTGTTTATTTTCCCAGATCCACTCTACGTCTTTTTTGCAAAGTTCTCTCAGAGGTAGAGTTATCTCCGACAGGTTTGGAACAAACTTGGCTAAGTAGGTAACCATCCCAAGAAAACGCTGTAGAGACTTCACATCCTCAGGAACCTTTAAGTTAGAAATGGCTTCGATCTTGTCAGGATCAGCTTTCAGTCCATCATCCGTAATTATGTGTCCTAAGAACTTCACGCTGTTTTGCGAGAAGACACACTTTGATTTATTTAAGGTTAGTCCCGAATCATCAAGGATCTTCAAAACTTGGTTAGTCAGCCTCTCTAATTTCTCTTTAGTTGGTGCGTGGATGAAAATATCGTCCATGGCACATTCAACACCTTCTACTCCACTTAAAAGCTGTTCCATAATTTGTTGAAACACTTCAGGAGCAGACGCCAGACCCATAGGCATTCTGAGGTACGAGAATCTACCCCATGGCGTTGCCATCGTTAAATATTTACTCGTTCGTTTCGTAACACGAATCTGCCAGAATCCCTTCTTACAGTCCAGTACTGTGAAAACTTTTGATCCTTTTATTCTTGCGGCAATTTCCTCCAAAGATTTTAATGGATAATGCCTTCTTTTTAGATTTTTGTTTAGACTGGAAGGATCCATACACACTCTTATCTTTCCACTACGATGTACCACGACCATCGGCGATACTGCAGGAGTAGGCTCACTTATCGGCTCGATTATGCCCATCTTCTGCATTCTGTCTACCTCTTCCTTCACTTTTCCTCTAATAGAATGAGGAATTCTTCGTGCTGGAAATATTTGAAGTTTTGGATCATCGACTAAATCCAACTCATATACAAAATTCTTTAGGCAACCAATACTGTCATTTCCAGAACTTGACCTTATCAAACTATCGGTCAAACCTACACTGGAAATTCGCTTCAGCAGATCCATCATCACGCAGGAGTCTTTTCCCAACACTGGCTGCAACATTTCTTCAGTCACTATGAATCTAACATGGTGAATTTTACCTTTAATTCTCAATTCTGCAAAAACTTCACCAGCTACTTTTGTTTTGTGGTTAGTGAAAGATACTAGGGATTTTACTTTAGAGGGAACTATGTTCAAGTCAGCCTTTCTAGCTAAAGAACGAGACAAAACATTGCACTGAGCTCCAGTGTCTAACTTAAATTTCACTTTATAGCGATTTTTAAATTCCCCTGTTTCATACCAATCCCCAGATTTCTGATCTTGTGAAATACTACTAATATTAAAGTTATAATCGTCAGGATTGAAACTTTCCTCCACTGACTCTTTCTTATTTATTGTAGGCACGAACTTTTTGTGCGACTTGCAACAAATACTAAAATGACCCTCTTTTTTGCATTTAAAGCATTGCTTCCCAAAGGCAGGGCACTCACCTTTTTTGTGTGATGTGTTGCATCTCGAGCACAATCTTTGAGGTACTTGTTTCCTTTGAACATCTGAAGTGTCCTTAAAATTCTTGAATTGCTTCCTCCTTACACCTTCTATCTTCGGTGACTGTTCATCCTTCAACGAGCTCATCTGACTTCTTGCCTGTTCAGCTGCTTTACAAATCTTTATGGACTTATCCAGGGTTAAATTATCTTCGGCTAATAGCTTTTCGCGATCTGTGTCGTTGTAAACACCAATGACGATCCTGTCCGTGATCAGACTATCTTGCAACGTTCCGAACTCACAGGTTTTGCTCTTGCTAAGCAATTCAGTCAGGAAGTCATCAAATTTTTCTGTCGCTCCTTGAACGATCTTGTTAAAGATAAATCGCTCGTAAGTGACGTTTACTTTTGGTGTGAAGTACGACTCGAAGGCATTTATAAGAGAATTCAGATTAGCTTTCTTCTCTTCGGGAAAGGTATTGAACACTCCAACAGCATCCGGTCCAATAGCGGTCATAAAAATAGCTATCTTCTTATCCTCGGGCTTCTTGTCTAATTCTACCACCGTTGCATACCAATCAAACTGCTGGTGCCAATCCTTCCATGATTTGGCGACATCAACCGTCAGGCATAGTTGAGGTGGTAGTCTTATATTGACTGAGCTGGTAGATGAGCTATTATCTTGATCACCTGGCATAATTTCGTTTCGGCACCATGTAATAATATAGCTCCAGACTGTACAATCTTAAGAACTTTATTAAGAACAATCCAGGTGTAAGAGAAAAGTATAAACATAAGAACACAGCAGCACAATATATTTAAAAACTACTGAACGGTTATTGTTACAGTTAACTTGGTATCTTACTTTATGTTTGGATTCATTCAGTAGAAGTTTTTATAAATATTCTTTATTTTTCATCTAATTCTATACCAAATTTTTATTTTTTCGTTGTTATAAATAAATTTTAAAAAATTCCCCAGAAAATTCAACATGCCTGTAGGAGAATATTTTTTTACAGTTAGTAAGTATCGTTAAACCACTTCTTATTCATGGTCCCCACTCCTACCCGCAATTGTATACACATACAATTGCGGAGATAACGATTCTGATGAACGCTTTAAAATAAAGAAAAAATAAAATAAAGCAAAGATATTTTAATTCAGCTTCGGAATACATTTAATTCCCAAGTAGAATATCATAACTCCCCTTATTTCCTTCAATAAAAAACAATTTGTCGTGAAGGAGACAGTTATACTATCTAGTTTTGGGTATACAACCATGAAAGGATACAGTACAGAGGGTGAAATCTGGGGGCACACTGGAAACCTTCGGAATCGGAAATTTTCTGGGGGGAGCTTATTTCACTCCAGTGACTCCACCCCAGGCTCGGAATCAAGGGGTGGCACTCTGGAAAGTGCCCCCCTTGGGAACCCAAAAAGGGTCTTAAAATGAGTAAAAACCGTACTTTTTACAGGTCTAATTTCAAAATGTTTTTCTGGGGCAGGACCCCCCAAACCCCTTTTAGTACCACAAGGGAATCTTCAGTGATTATTTTTAAGAAATCCCCAATATCTTCACATTTGGGTAAAAAAGTAAAGGTAATAGTGTTGAGAAACGGAGATGGGCACCGCCTAATGGGCCACTAGGCCCGGGCAGACTTTGATCTGATTGAATAGTGTTGAGAAGTGCCCCCAGATATTTTTCTGGGGGAGGATCCCCATACCCCTATTGGTACCACAAGGGATCTTGTATAGAAAAGTGTCCCCCTTGGAGCTGTGCTGGATCCGCGCCTGCTCCACCCATGTATACAATACAGAAGAGTTAGGGAGCAGCATGGAAGTGTCTGAATACCTCTTCATCCCAGAGTATAGGACGAGGATGTCTGCTGTGTGATATACAGGGTGTCCCATAAATAGTGGGCCACACTTCTAGAGGGGATAGTAGACACCTAGACGAGTCAGAATCACATAGGAATCGGGGGTCCCAGACCAAATCCCAAGGAGTTAAAAATGGAGCGACACCCTAAAACAATTATTGAAAAATTCAATTTGTAGAAGAACTACTATTGGTAAAAATTTAATCGTGGTCTCAAATTTTGTGGTTTAATATGATTTTTAAAATTATGCTGAAAGTTTTCACTTTAAAATTTTTTTCTACGAAAAAAAGTCAAAAAACCACAAAAAAATGTGAAAAATCTGCCAAAACTTTATTTTGTATTTTGAAATCCTTTCTTTTGATTTGATAATCTGAAAGATCATATTTTAAAACCCTTAAGTCCAAAGTTTCACGTTAATACCATCAATATTAAACGCTTGGGATCCTGTTAAAGTTTGTTTTTTGAGTGCGAAAACAGCTCCAGAAAACGAACGTTCAGGGAGAATCTACGAGTTACGGATAGATAATCGCTAACTTTCTTTTCTCTCCCAGTTTGGCGAAACATACCAAGCTCCTACAGATCGCCAAGACAGCTTGGGCGATCTGTTGTTGGCGAAAGTTGGCGAGGAATCTCGTATCGCAAATAATGGCGAGAAATTTCGCAAGCATCAATCCGTAATTCGTAGATTTTCCCTCAACGTTTCTTTTCTGGATCTGTTTTCGCAAGCAAAAATCAAACTTTAATTAGATCTCAAGCGTTTAATATTGATGGTATTTACGTGAAATTTTGGACTTAAGGGTTTTCAACTATGATCTTTCAGATTATCAAATCAAAAGAAAGGATTTCTAAATACGAAATAAAGTTTTGGCAGATTTTTCACATATTTTTGTGGTTTTTGACTTTATTTCGTAGTAAAAAAATTTTTTAAATGAAAACTTTTACAATGATTTTAAAGATCATGTTAAACCACAAAATTTGAGACCATGATTAAGTTTTTACCAATAGTAGTTCTTCTACAGATTGAATTTTTCAATAATTTTTTTGGGGTGTCGCTCCATTTTTAACTCCCTGGGATTTGGTCTGGGACCCCCGATTCCTATGTGATTCTGACTCGTCTAGGTGTCTACTATCCCCTCTAGAAGTGTGGCCCACTATTTATGGGACACCCTGTAGACTGGAATCATTAAAATAATATTTAATAATTTAGTGGTGACCTAGTAACTAAAAATATTATTAAATATTTCTCTCTTTATTAAATCTCTCACCAATCTTTAAATAAAACTTTCTTTAATAGGTAAATCAATGAACCTACCCTGTCAATGGCTTGATCAAGCCGTAGCTGTTCATTCATGATCACGTATCACGAGTGAGGGATGGCTAAACACTGCTGTAAACAATGAAGCTTTAGCTACATTGGATTGAACTCGCATGTGTTTGTGTAATGCTTTTTAGGAATTTTAGAGGCCGAACTTTTTAACTGGAATTCGGGAGGAGGGGAGGTAAGAGAGACGACCTTATAGAATAGAATGGGGAAATTGGTGTCCTCCTTTATAGTTCTCACAAGTCTAGGGAACTGTCCCTAAACTCATCAAGGGGATGCAGGGAGGGGTAGCTACCCCCTAAAATCATGAGAGTAAATTACTTGAACTTTAATCTTAAGTAATTTATTTTCAAAAAGTTAAATTTCGAAAACTTGGATCACTTATGTTCACCCAAGTCAAAGAGGATTCAAAATTAAAAATATGAGATCCCCCAGGGCAGTATTTAAGAGGTGGTTAGGGAGTTGAGCCCTCTGTAGAATTCTTGTCTATTTATAGGCATTTTCCCTTGAAAATTCTGAAGATTATACAAGTGATCGATCTCGAGTGTCACCTAAATAGTCCCCAATGTCCAAGAATCACAAAACTACTCTTTAGGGTTAAATTGCAAAAAAAATTTCGGAGAAGGACCCCAGACCCCCTTTGTTTGGGGCCAAGTATATTATCCTCAAAACGTTTGCATTATTTTCACGAAAGGTCCTAAACCCATCTCGAAGCAAAACTCTGGCCCTTCTTACCGGGCTTTAAAATGGTTCTCCACAAGCACGAGAAAGATCGACTCTGCTTGCTTCGCCCTTAGCGAAATCCTGGGTACGCTTATGCAACTTACCCAAATATCTGTATATTAGAAATATAGCTTGTTCCCCCCCACCCCCGAGACTGCTTAGTACAATTTCAATAGTGTCCAAAGCAAATAATTTTTTAATTTCGTAACAAAACTTCTACCACTAACTTTTACCATGTCCGTAGAGCTCACATTAATCAGTCTATCTAAAATTCCATTACCCCACGATTTAAAAGAATTTATAATTATTATTTATTTAAAAGAACTTTAAAAATAGTTAAAATAGAATTATTTTCTGAAATACTACTAAGAATTATGTTTAAACTTGTATTCGCCTGAATAAGTTTGGTAAAAAAATTCTTAAGAAATTTCTCTGATTCAAAAATTTCTTTAAAAAAAATATTTTTTCTAGTGTGAAGTTAAAAATACCTTCAAAAAATTACTTATCGGAGTTGATTTTTTAT
Organism: Tetragnatha versicolor; assembly: GCA_024610705.1. Taxonomy (NCBI): domain Eukaryota; kingdom Metazoa; phylum Arthropoda; class Arachnida; order Araneae; family Tetragnathidae; genus Tetragnatha; species Tetragnatha versicolor. The sequence goes on from JANDEH010000009.1 coordinate 11,223,577, forward strand.
GATCATAGTGGAAGATCCAGAGTTCCAAGTAAATTTTATAAATAATTGTTTTAAGATTTAGGAAGAAACGTTAACGGCTGCTAAGAAATACGATTGAGTGCTTTGAATAAAAAATCAGGTAATAATACTCCTCCACAAAGATTGGATCATCCGTAAATGAATTTAAAAATCAATCGTAATGACATTATGAATGATCCGCATTGAGGATTGAACCCGCGATCTTCCGATTACGAAGACATTACTCTAACCACCATACTACTATTTTAAAGTAGTTTTATTTGAAAAAAAAAACTGCGCCAAATCATGGATAACCAGCCAAATATGTTTCCTCAAATTAGATAATATTAGAATTGTTCTCGCCAATTTTTTCCTATGTTCAGCGAATTATTGAAATTTCAAATTCTGCAATCCCGTTACTTAACTATTGTAACGTTTTTTTTTGACTCCGACTGTACATCAAGACGAACAAGAATTGGTACGGAAAGGGGGGTCGCAAATGATTTTTAAGGGGAGAAACCCCGGGGTGAAAATCAGGCAAAAAACTTGCATATTTGTGCAGGAAGAGACACAATGGTTCGATTCCGTAATTTTTTTTACATCAAAATAATAAAACTCGTCCTCTAAAAAGTAATTTAACTGTAACTTTTTCAGGAAGTTATCTTTTCACAGAGAAAGATACGTTTCGAGCAGTGTTCGATATTGATGTACGGTTAACCAAATTTGGCTATTTATTATTAATTTGGCACGATTTTTTTCGATGCGTATTTTATCTTTAAAACGGTAGCTCAGTATGTAGAATAACGAGCCGGAATCTTAACTCGCAATCTTAAGATTGGGGTTTCTGTCCTGCCTATAATTTTTGGGCAATACACGGAAAGAGGACTATAAAAGGATGTGGGTTGGGGTTTTATGGTATCAATCTTAATCTTTGGTTTTTTTGATTTAATTTTTTTAAAAAATCAGTTTTTTTGAAACTTTAAGGCTTTTGCGGCACGGGTAAAATTTTTTTGATTGAGCTAAAATTTTGCAAAAATCATTTATTTGTATGATGGAACAATTTGGGGGGGGCGTCGCATAAAGATTTCCAAACTTTAAAAATAACCCTAAACTGCATAAATAATGAAATTTACGTTGTATAACCAGAAAATTTTTCTGGAAATTTAGGACCCTATTTAGAAATAAAGAAAAATCATCGAAACAAATATCAGTACATTCAAAAGTATTTTATAGTTGAAAACAGTTGATGGACTTACTCCCTTTTTCTACCTTATGAAATTTCAAGTAAAGAAACATCTTAAAAACCACTTCAATTGACGGTTAAATAATATTTCTTCTTAGTTCACAACAAAAAAGTTAGAAATAGAAAGATTAAGGGAAATAAAATTTAATAGTTATTATGAAACTTATTCAATATACACTCCTGTACATAAAAAATGCAACACCAAGGAGGAATCGTCCGATCAACTTGAAATTTTCAGGGTATGTTTATTAGGGGTTGCTTATCAAATGATATCAAATTCAGAGCTATAGCGCATGCGCGAGCTGAGCAGTGACTTCTCAACCACTGATTTAGTCGTATACATAGGGGGCTGTAACGGGAGGTAAAAGAGTTGTAAGAAGATTGTCTGCCGTTGATTATCTTGTCATAAGTTGTAATTATACCCCTTAGATCTTAAAGGATGTCATATGAGCATTAAACCGAATTTAAAATAGGATTAATGTTAGACCTCCAGGAAGGGTGTTTTTCACACTGTTTTACCGCTGCTCAGATGAAGGGAAACAGGACAATATTGATATGGGTTTGAAAACAGAGGTCCAAAGATGGTAAGGCGAGTTGAAAATTGGGGTCTGGACCCCTCATAGTCACGTCAGCATGTAATGAAAGAGGCTTCATTTGCATGGCAGTGCCGGACCACTAAGCGACTTTTCGAACTGTTTCAAATTGTTAGAATACTGCTACAGGTCTATCATTGTCTACTGCTCCATCAGTTAATTGGTCGTCATTGCACCAAAATTCACCAAGTATCGTTTTCATTTCAGCGCTCCATTGACGGAATTCCATCGGTCCATAAAGTTACCATTGGATCCAGAAAAAAAGAGTTTTGCATGATTACTGATAACAAATGGGCTTTTTAAACAAACCCCCCTTCAATTTTGGTTAACATGACACATAACTTGGGTTTGCACGCTATGCTGAAAATCGCACTTTTTTGGAGTGTTTTATCTTGAGTCTGTGATGAAGAAGTGAAGTGTTTTGACCTGGAATACTATTGGGTACCATAGGCAACCTCATTAGATAAAAAATGAGGGGAATCTCATTTCTTAAAAAATTTACTAAAAATTTTTGGAACTAAAAGTTATACCGAAACTGTAATTTATAAGAACAAATCCCGTACACATGTTTTTTGGAATGCTCCAAACTTCCATTACATCCAATAAAAACAGTTTCTTTCTCGACAAACTTCTTCATCCAAAATTTCACCTATGGAGCTTGACTAAAATTTCATTGGTTTGTCCTCATACTCAAAATTCTTGTTATATTGCCATTATTGGCAAACTTTGGGTTTGGGATGAATCTTTGATGAAAATCACCCCCTCAGTCAAAATTTCAATCTGTTTGATTCTATGAACTGTCGCATAGAGGCTCTCATTGCAGCGCGGTTGGAAGATATTAAACACCGATTTTTGATGATTAATTTTATTCCTTTGTTCTTAAAATTTTATGATTTATTTGCATCCACAAAGATCACTTGCTGTGTAAATTTCATCAAAATCTAGCAAGTCCTTCATGGTGTTGCATTTTTTATGAACAGGAGTATATAAATATCAATGGAGTAAGTGAATATTAAGGGAATTGTACATTCCCTGGATAAAAAAGTTATAGACACACTTTTAAATTAAAAGCAAATTTTATTTTGGCCTAGTTAACTTTACAAATTTTACAAAAGAACAGAAAGACAAATTAACCTCAATTCTAAGTTAATTAAAAAATTCAATGAAAGGACATCGATTTCGCAACTTCGAGGGGCTATATTTCCCTATAGGGGGCAGTTATTTCCCCCTCTTTTTACTCATGTGTTGCGCAAATGTTGGAGATTGTTTTAAGAACAAAAAGTCAATTTGTCATTTTTGGACTTCTTCCCTTTTTCAAACTGGTGATTCAACTCCCCACTCCTGTTTATAAAGTACATTCACACGCAGTTCCTGTACCATACATTATTTTTGCTGGAAAATAAATATCCTTAGAAGGGAGATGAAAAAACGCAAAAACGTGGCACAATTTCTGTAGAATAGTTTACCCTGCTCGTCGTCTTATCAGAGGTGAAGAAAACTACTTCAAAAATGAAAACCGTTCAGGAAATGGCTTCATCGGAGTTGTGCTTGTTTTCAACTCGAATTGACGAAGGGTTTCATTTGAAGTGTTCGGAACCCTTCATTTTCTATTCCAATCTTAGGTTTCTTCTTAACAATTAGGAACTTAAATATAAGGTATTGTATAAGATATTGTATCTTTTAGTAGGGTCACTTGGGGTAAGTGGGACCCCTTTTTGGCCTAGTACATTTTTGGAGCTTTATAGAAAAAATTTGAAAGGGTTTATTTTGTACTTGTTGACTAATTTCGTTAAAGAGTCTATCGATAAACAAAAATTCATCAGTAGGGGAGAATGGGGCTATTTCGCACATGGGGCACATTCGGACAAACGGCATTTCCCCTAGTAATTACTAATTCAAAAATCTGAAAAAAATACCAGTAGATGGAAGCATGACTACCAACTCCTGCATGAATTTTCAAAGCCCTGAGCCATTTTGTTGTATACGTACTAGAAATTTGCTAGCGTTAGAAGCAGCAAAGTAAATTTTCTTGTCATTTTGTTGGCGTAAAATATCAATCAAAAATAACTCTCAAGTGGACATTCCGAATTTTATTCAGTAGATGCTCTACTAAAGTAAGTTTCTAGAAAGGTTTTACTTCTCTGCTTTAATTATAAATATCTTGTTGGGACGAGGTAAGCTTGAACTGGTAGATGGGGCAAATTCGTACACCAAAAGATGGGGCAGATTTGGACAGTGCGAATGTTCCTCATCCTTCCCATTTTTGATTATGAAAGTGATTTATATGTTTATAAGGGCAGTATATTTAAACACTTGAAGCTTATTTGTTTTTTATTGTAATTGTTTCAAAATTCGGTGATAATAGAAAATAACATAGAAAGCTTTGGTTTTAAGGAATTTAGACCCAGATTTAAATATTGAAGAAATAAATGTCCCTGATTATTATTTAATACCAATTGACATGGACTTAAGTGATTTTATTCTAGTAGAATTTGCTACTAAAAAGAAAATTTTGTTATGTTGGTCAAGTAGAAAATTTTTGAATTAGGGTTACTTGGGGTAAGTGGGTCACCCCCTAAAACTATAATATGTACAGGAAATTTCACACTTACTCGCATTGATTATGTTACAGCTTGTCACACCGATGAGTTTTGCATATATTTGAGATTTATTTAATTTATTTTTAAGATTATAGAACTAATTTAAAATAGATTCCCAGAATGGATTTTTTGGAGAGTTCAAGCCGTATTTTTCAAAGAAGTATTTCCAGGTAAGTTTTCATTACAATTTAAAGTTTATTGAACTGTTTTGCAGAGTTTGACCTAAATTTCATAAGGCAATTTGAAATTTTTCAAAATTTTTAATTTTGAAGTGTTTAACAGGGGTGTCCCACTTACCCCATAGTTTTAGCATGGTTGGGGTAAGTGGGACCCCTCAGTGTGGGGTAAGTGGGACCCTTTATTATGATATAAGTGGGTCTAGAGGGTCCCATATGATATAGGAACTACTACTGAAGATATGGGTGGATTTTAATGGGGTTATAGGGACAATTTCCCCCAATATTTTCAGAAAATTTCGATTTATAGTAGCAAGTAGCAAGACCTTTTACTCACCACTTCAAAATTCATTAAAATTTATTAATAGATTGATCGACATTTTATATCAAATTTGCGTTTTAATTTAAGTTATGGTGAGTAAAGTGAAATATCTCATCAATAGTGTTCATTCTCATTTAGTGTGTGTGATTTCTTTTTTAGCTTACAATGTGTATTAAAGTGCCAAAATAAATCTTAATCAACCTTATTATGTTTTTTAAACACTATTTTATATGCTTAAGTAAAACATATCCCCCTTTGGCCTTTCAAAATATTCTTTAAAATACTTATTTTGCTTTTCATTCTATTCTTACCTTGTCATATTGATTTTGATGTGAGTATATTTCTCACTCATGGACACAGTTACAATAAAATATTTTATATTGAAATTTACTGTACTTTATCAAGTAAGACCCACTCACTTCCTTTTAAGTTTTGCTTGCTTTAAATATAAATAAAGAGGGGGTGACCCACTTACCCCATCTCTTGGGGTAAGTGGGTCACCCATCTCATTTTTGATAAAAAGACCAGTTAAGAAAAATTTAAAGCTTTATTTTAGAAACTACTGATACATTTTTGTTTATCGATAGACTCTTTAACGAAATTAGTCAACAAGTACAAAATAAACCCTTTCAAATTTTTTCTATAAAGCTCCGGCCAAAAAGGGGTCCCACTTACCCCCAAGTGATCCTAAATGATGCTTTTTAAAGTTAATGATGAAAAACTTTAAAAACTTTAAAATTAATGACAAAACTTTTATTTTCCCAGTAAGTAATAATTCAACATTCATACAAAAAGATAATATGGTATTAAAAGTTCCGCAACTTTTAGTTTAGTTTCAGGTTTTAATAAGCGAGCTATTGGTTTACTTTCCTTTAGAATAAAACCTGACAGTTAAAATATTGGTTGGACTTTTTCTAACTAATTATATTATGTGAAGTATGTCAATGTGCAATATACTCTTCATTACTACAATTTTTTCCTCATCAAAAAATTAGATGTTCAATATTTTCTGAAGCTGTTTTCTTTTTGTAAAAAAATCTTCAATTTAGTGGAAAAATATGTAAAAGTTCCAAATATTTCGTTTAATTATCTTACTTTAAAGTTCAATAAACTTTTTAGTTTGTAAAAATAATTATTGTATAATTTTTTTGCATTTATACGAATGTGCCCCACACGTGTGCGAAACTGCCCCTCCCATGGGGCACATTCGCACGAAATTTCTCGATTTTTAGATTGATGATATAGTTTAGAAATTCTAGATGAATGCGACCAATTCTGGTTCTAAAATATCGGAAACGGTCTTAACTTCCATTTGAATCCGAGTTTGTTTCAATATCTCATCTAGATCCAGAGAAATATGCCTAAATGCACTTTTTGTGCGAATGTGCCCCGTTCTCCCCTAGTTTCTAAAATAAAGCTTTATATTTTTCTTAACTGGTCTTTTTATCAAAAATGAGATGGGTGACCCACTTACCCCAAGAGATGGGGTAAGTGGGTCACCCCCTCTTCATTTATATTTAAAGCAAGCAAAACTTAAAAGGAAGTAAGTGGGTCTTACTTGATAAAGTACAGTAAATTTCAATATAAAATATTTTATTGTAACTGTATCCATGAGTGAGAAATATACTCACATCAAAATCAATATGACAAGGTAAGCATAGTGTGAAAAGCAAAATAAGTATTTTAAAGAATGTTTTGAAAGGCAAAAGGGATATGTTTTACTTTAGCATCTATAGTGTTGAAAAACATAATAAAGTTGATTAAGATTTATTTTGGCACTTTAGTAAACATTGTAAGATAAAAAAGAATTCGGACACACTAAATGAGAATGAAAACTATTCATAAGATACTTCACTTTACTCACCATAACTTAAAATAAAACGCCAATTTGATATAAAATGTCGATCAAACTATTTATAAATTTTAATGAATTTTGAAGTGGTGAGTGAAAGGTCTTTCTACTTGCTACTATAAATCGAAATTTTCTGGAAATATTGGGGGGAAATTGTCCCTATAACCCCCTTAAAATCCACCCATGTCTTCAGTAGTAGTTCCTATATAATATGGGACCCTCTAGAACCACTTATATCATAATAAAGGGTCCCACTTACCCCACACGGAGGGGTCCCACTTACCCCAACCATGCTAAAACTATGGGGTAAGTGGGACCCCACTGTTAAACACTTCAAAATAAAAAATTTTGAAAAATTTCAAATTGCCGTATGTAATTTAGGTCAAATTCTGCAAAACAGTTCAATAAACATTAAAATGTAATGAAAACTTACCTGGAAATACTTTTTTGAAAAATACGTCTTGAACTCTCCAAAAAATCCATTCTGGGAATCTATTTCAAATTAGTTCTATAATCTTAAAAATAAATTAAACAAATCTCAAATATATGCAAAACTCATCGGTGTGACAAGCTGTAACATAATCAATGCGAGTAAGTGTGAAATTTCCTGTACATATTATAGTTTTAGGGGGTGACCCACTTACCCCAGTGACCCACTTACGCCAATTAACCCTATATAAAGATGACTACATTAATTTGGTAACTTAAAATTTGTTTACAAGATAGATTGCAATTTTAACGGAAAATTTTATCCTGTTTTTTATTTAAAAATTTCTAAAATTAAAAAAAGGACATTAAAAACATTCAGTTAAAAAACAAACAAAAGTCCATTCAGAAAAATTCTAAAAAATATTTCCACACATATTTGAGTAAATATTTTGGTATCGGAACCTTATAAATATCTATAAAAACCCTATGAAATTCATAAAGCTGAAATCGTACGAACTTGTACCTACAACTAAATAACATCACACATCTTAAAATCGTACAATATTCGGGAATTCCATATTATATTCATGAATGCAGTTTGAAACAAAGTAACTATTACTTAGATGTAAAAAAGTCAAATAACTTTCCTGACAGGCACCGTGCCAACATGGAATTGAAGTTGATGGTTGTGGTAGACATCTCTGCCATCTTAATAACGTAATTCTTATCACAGTAATGGTTTTCAAACACTTGTTGAATCATAAGAGGAAACCGCTCGGGGGTATTTGCCTTTAAAGCTGAAAATTATTTGAATTTAAGGGATAAAAATCTTCTTTTTCTCACTTTCGAATTAAATTTTCACTTTTTCATTTTTAATATTTATTTCTTATTTTTTTCTTCTTCAGAATATTTTTCATTTATATTTTTATAAATCACTGAATAAATTAAAATGAATCCCTTGCGTAACTGCTTCGGGTTACTTGGGGTAAGTGGGACACCCCCTAAAACTATAATATGTACAGGAAATTTCACACTTACTCGCATTGATTATGTTACAGCTTGTCACACCAATGAGTTTTGCATATATTTGAAATTTTTAAATTTATTTTTAAGATTATAGAACTAATTTAAAATAGATTCCCAGAATGGATTTTTTGGAGAGTTCAAGATGCATTTTTCAAAGATGTATTTCCAGGTAAGTTTTCATTACATTTTAATATTTATTGAATTGTTTTGCTGAGTTTGACTTAAAATACATACTGCAATTTGAAAATTTTCAAAATTTTTAATGTTGAAGTGTTTAAGAGGGGTGTCCCACCTACCCCATAGTTTTAGCATGGTTAGGGTAAGTGGGACCCTTGAGTAGGGGTAAGTAGGGCCCCTCTTTATCTAGTAAGTTAGACCCATTATTATGATGTATTATTATGATTATTACCCATTATTATTATGATTGGACCCATTATTATTATGGTTCTAGAGGATCCCAAATGATATAGGAACTATTACTGAAGACATGGGTGGATTTAAGGGGGATATAGGGACAATTTCCCCCAATATTTTCAGAAAATTTCAATTTATTGTAGCAAGACCTTTTACTCACAGCTTAAAAACTCATTAAAATTTGTAAATAATTACTCTTTATATCAAATTTGCGTTTTATTTTAAGTTATGGTGAGTAAAGTGAAGTATCTTATGAATAGTTTTCATTCTCATTTAGTGTGTCCGATTTCTTTTTTGTCTTACAATGTTTACTAAAGTGCCAAAATAAATCTTAATCATTTTTATTATGTTTTTCATCACTATATATGCTAAAGTAAAACATATCCCTTTTGGCTTTCAAAAAATTCTTTAAAATACTTATTTTGCGTTTCACCCTATTCTTACCTTGTCATATTGATTTTGATGTGAGTATATTTCTCACTCATGGATACAGTTACAATAAAATATTTTATATTGGAATTTACTGTACTTTATCAAGTAAGACCCACTTACTTCCTTTTAAGTTTTGATTGCTTTAAATATAAATAAAGAGGGGGTGAACCACTTACCCCATCTCTTGGGGTAAGTGAGACACCCGTCTCATTTTTTAAATAAAGACCAATTAAGGAAAATTTTAAGCTTTATTTTAGAAACTACTAATACATTTTTGTTAATGGATAGTGTCTTTAACGAAGTTAGTCCATGAGTTCAAATTTAACCCGTTCAAAATTCTTCTATTGAGCTCCAAAAATGCACTAAGCCAAAAAGGGGTTCCACTTACCCCAAGTGACCCTATACTTAAATGAGTATGAAAAATTATTTAAACCATTCCTTCTTAAAAAAAGAGAACCCTTTTAAATAAAACAGATACGGAAATTGAAAATACAATGTTGTTGAATTGACCCTGTACAAATTTCGGAAAAAAGTATGTGAAATAATTTTTAAATAGCAATATAATATATCCAGAAAAACTCTTATTCTATTTATTTTTAATTTCGTTTAGTAATATAATTATTTACTTAAAATAGATTGTGCTATTATCTACCTTAGTTTTGTGAGGAAAATACAAAACGCTAATAACTTAAGCCCCATTTTTCTTTAAGTATTTAACAAAGCTTTACCTATTTTAAAAATATGAATTTAATGGTTTCTTATTTGTAAAAATAGTGAACAAATTAGTAAATTTACTTTTCGATATTAAAAATCTTCCTATAAGAAAAACGTAACATGAAATCGAAATATGGGGGAAAAGCTTGCTTTTAAGTACAACTTCAAAAAGGTCGCCATATGCATATTAGATCCAGGTTTATCATGTCTTTTGGTGAAAGGGGATACTACTTGTAGACTTGAGTGAAGTTTTTAATTTCTAAAACTTTATGAGAAGCAGTTTGGATCTCTTATGAAGGCTCCAAATTATGTGAACTGCAATAACAAAGCGGGAACAAAAAGATCAAACTGGCTTAAATAAGTGGGTTGCACATTATTAAAACATTTAAGCATACATGACTTTCACCAGGTAAAACAAAAATAGCAGTGATTACGTTATAGATCTTTTAAAGATCTTTCTAAGTTCGAGGTACTTCACAGTTTTTCAGAATCCAAGGAAGATGTTCAATGATGTTAAGAAAAAAATCAATGGGAAAGGTGGTTTAAATTGTGCAAAATAAGCTGAAAAAATCATGGATAAGACTGGAGATGATGAAACTTGTGATAAGATTACTTTCGGACAATGTTGATGAGATAGATAATGAAGCTGATTGTCGCTAATCATAAAACGCTGAAAAGCTTTTTATGGCTGCTTCATTTTCTGTTTTACGGGTTCATTTAAATTTTCAAATTTAACGGACTATCGATATTTTCAATTTGTTTTCAGATCTATGCATAAGGTTTTACATTATTACAGCAATAGGATGAAGGGAAATTATTACTTAATAGAGAAAGAAACATCACTTGATCATTTTATAAACAAGAAGATTTGCGAAAATATTAAAAAATTTAAGTTATCTAGTATAACCAAATATAATGGAGAAGATTTGATCTTGAAAGTTTTTAGACAGTATAAAAAAAATTCGGTTTCTTCATATATTGGTGCCCAAAAAATTTTATCCATATCACAATGAAACCTGTTATGAGCTAAGGAACACAAAAACAGATTTTATATGGAGTTAGTATACAGGGTGTATCTGAAATGGTGCAACAAACTTTCAGGGATGATAGTACTCATCAAGACAAACAAGAATCGGTATAGAAAGGGGGTCCTAGACCAAATCCCAGGGAGTTAAAAATGGAGCGACACCCCAAAAAATCATTGAAAAATTCAATTTGTAGAAGAACTACTATTGGTAAAAACTTAATTATGGTCTCAAAAATTGTAGTTTAATATGATCTTAAAAATTACCTCAAAAGTCTTCACTTTAAAATTTGTTTTATTATGAAAAAAGTTAAAAAACACAAAAAATGTGAAAACTCTGCCAAAACCTTGTATTTCTAAATCCTTTCTTTTAATAATAATAATAAACTTTATTGACAAATAATAGGAAGAAACACATAAAATAAATACAAATAAAAAACATTATGATACGCCCAGGGGAAACAAAAGATCCCATACGGGCGTAATAGAAATGAATACAGTAAAAATACAATGGAAAATAACAAAAAAAAAGAGAAGACAAAAAAAGAATACAAAAACACACACAAAAAAAAGAATTCTAGAACAAATTGAAATAAATACATTAAGATTTAAATATCAATTAAAAATACATTGTGATTCAATAATAATAAAAAAAATAAGTTTCAAAACAAAATATATTGAAATTAATTATTTTTGTTTTCCATTGGCAAAGTCTGGCTGCTGCAAATATACTATCGCTTCATAATGATTTAAAAATATAAGTCTATGTCGTTTAAATTAATAATAAGAAGAAAAAGTTCGCGCTTAAAAGTAGAACACTGTTCAATATTTTGGAGATCTCGGGGCAAATTATTATAAAATTTGGGTGCTAGATAGAAAAAATGCTTACGGAAAATTTCTTTAAAAAATCTAGGAATTTTATACACTTCATTTGGCCTTCTTTGGGATACGTTTTCTTTTAAGTTACAGATCGATTTATTACGGTGCAAAAAAAGTGAAACACGGTATAAAAAATTATATCTTAAAGGTAATAATCTCAATGTTCTAAATTTTAAAGGGTTTGAGTACCTAGGTTCAAGAATTTTAAAACACTTATTTTGAATTGAAATTAAAGGTGATAAATTTGATTTGATAATCTGAAAGATCATAGTTGAAAACCCTTAAGTCCAAAGTTTCACGTAAATACAATCAATATTAAACGCTTGAGATTCTGTTAAAGTTTGTTTTTTGGGTGCGCAAGCTGTTTTCTAGAGCTGTTTCCAAAACAGCTGTTAGCCCACGCAAAAAACGAACTTTAACAGGATCTCAAGCGTTTAATATTGATTGTACTTACGTGAAACTTTGCACTTAAGGGTTTTCAACTATGATCTTCCAGATTATCAAATCAAAAGTAAGGATTTCGAAGTATAAAATAAGGTTTTGGCAGATTTTTCACATTTTTTGTGTTTTTTAACTTTTTTCATAATAAAACAAATTTTAAAGCGAAGACTTTTGAGGTAATTTTAAAGATCACATTAAACCACAATTTTTGAGACCATAATTAAGTTTTTACCAATAGTAGTTCTTCTACAAATTGGATTTTTCAATGATTTTTTTGGAGTGTCGCTCCATTTTTAACTCCCTGGGATTTGGTCTGGGACCCCCCTTTCTGTACCGATTCTTGTTCGTCTTGATGAGTACTTTCATCCCTGAAAGTTTGTTGCACCATTTCAGATACACCCTGTATATTTATTTTTATGTGTTTACAGGTATTAGTTCGATACATTGGCTTTAGTCAAAAAAGAGAATATTACCAAATAACTGGTAACAATAAAATATTTTTTTTGTTTCAGTGTATTATAATTAAACTAATTTAACTGTTTTCATACTATTACAATGGAAAATAGGCATAACGACAACTCTTTGAACTAAAAAGTATATTCTTAGTTATCTATTTACACAAGAAAGACTAAGCTTTTATTCTCAATATTACTAAGGAAGTATATTAATGAATAGGAAAAAAACAGTTCTAATTGACCGATAGTCATGAAGAAGAAAAAAATACAATCCAAACTGGATAGTTAAACTTGGGTAAGTAGAAATTCACTTGATAAGTGGAATGAAATTCTAGTACCTACCTCTATAGGTATTTAGTATATACGAGGGTTGTTTTTTAATTAACTTCCGTTTTGCTCCTGAAAAAAAAGTAGTTGGAATTTCGAAATAATTTTGCTACTGATAGATAGGTACATCCTTGAGGATCAATTTCCCTCATTACTGGAAAAAATCGGACATTTTTTCTATTATTTATCGAATTTACAAGCGCGCTCCTCGAACTTATTTCCCGCCAACCCATAGAGAATTTCTCTTTTTCGGAATTTTCCCGTTTTTGATAGTTTAAAAATATGAATATTTAAAAATAAGGTTATTACGGAAGGTTACAAACATCTTTAATTACTTTTCATCATAATCACCTTTAAATAGACCATTTACCGTACCATTTTACAAGTTTTTCCGATTCCACTTCATGAAAAGTTTGATTTTTCGTTGAGCTTCGCATCGGTTCGGACAGCCGTTTTCCCCCTCAGCGCACACTTTGCCTGCGAATCTATCGAAATTGCCTTGTTTATTATGGCTGTAACTCCAGAATCCCCAATGCCTGGAACTTGGCAGATGCAAAACATATGGTTTAAAACATCCACAATAGCATGCTGCAAAAATCACCTGCCTGCCGATTGTCTATTGTTAATGCGAACAGAGTTTAAAGGAAGAGAAATTCTCTATGGGTTGGCGGGAAATAAGTTTGAGGAGCGCGCTTGTAAATTAGATAAATAATAGAAAAAATGTCCGAATTTTTCCAGTAATGAGGGAAATTGATCCTCAAAGATGTACCTATCTACCAGTAGCAAAATTATTTCGAAATTCCTACTACTTTTTTTTCAGGAGCAAAACGGAAGTTAATTAAAAAACAACCCTCGTAGAATACCTGGGTAAAAAATAGTGGAATTATTTTATAAGGGGAATGTAATTGTTGATCTTATAAGATTGCATTTGCCCGGGTCCGAGTGTATGATTTTTAAATAGCTAAAAAACGGCAGGATTCGTCAAAAGAGCAAACCGGTGTCTTAGTGATTGATTATGTTAGGAGTTAATATAGGCTTTAATGTGTTTTGTACCATACGATGGCTTTTTTCTAAAAGAGGAATATAACCAAATAACTACTAACAATGAAACTAGTTTTTTTTGTATCCTTATACATGGTTTTTCAGGGTTTTCAACTTCTAGGAAGGGTAGGACACATCTAGATGATACAAAATCACATACCAATAGAGGGTTGGAAATGCACCCCTAACGAGCTAGGGTTTTAGAGAGTATGAGAAGTTGTAAAATTCCCTGTGGAAACTGACACGTCACCTTTTAAGATAAAATTAAAACCATCGATTCTGGTATTTACATGAAACCAATTAAAGTGTTGAAATTTCAGCTCCTAAATTGGCCTTTATGTAGCAAATGCCGGAATTGAACGATTATGATGAATCCGATCATAAGAGCTTACGTGTCAATTTCCTCTGTGGATTATACAACATCCCATGCCGGCTTATAAAAACCCCTATGTCACTAGGGGTGCATTTCCGACCCCTCTCTTTCCTATGCGATTCTGAGTCATCTAGATGTGGCCTACCCCTCCTAGAAGCACTGAGTCTAGTTATGTACTAGAGTTATGAAAAACGTATCTGAAACACCCTGTATGTGTCTGAGCAGCATGTCTTGATTATGTAACGAGTTAATATACCCTTTTGAATAAATATTTCCATGGCTTTACATGTATTTAGTTCCATACGATGGCTTTCCTCTAAAAAGGGAATATGGCCGAATAACAGGGAACACTAAAAATAGTTTTACTTTTTTTCAGTGTACTAGAATTGAATCGAATCTTTGTTGTGTGGAATGAAAATGCTGATCTCAAGCGATTCCACCTAATCAGGTTCGAGTGTATGATTTCTATTACCTAAAAACGGCAGGCTTATCAAAAGAGTAAAACTGCAGACCCGACCCTTATAGCTGTCTTAGTATGTCTTGATTATGTAAGGAGTTAATATACTCTTTTTTCCGTGGATTTCCAGGTTTTTTGCACCATATGATGGCTTTCTTCTAAAAGAATATTGCCGGTAAAATTAAAGTAACTTCTTTTTTTGTTTAAGTGTACTAGAATTGAATTTTTATATTATGTGGAATGAAAATGTTGATCTCAAGCGATTCCATTATCCACATTCGAGTGTATTTTTTCGAATAACTAAAAACGGAAGGCCTTGCCAAAAGAAAAAACGCAGACCCGATCCTTTTAAATAAACATTTCCATCGCTTTACAGGTGTTTTGTAACATACTCTAAAAGGGAATATGGCCAAATTACTGGTAACATTAAAAATAAGGGTTTTTTTGTTGGACTGTTTGACGAGTGGAATGAAAATGTTGATCTCAAGTGATTCCACTTATCCAGGCTTGAGAGACTGATCCTCAAAATAGGTAAAAAAGTCAGGGATAGTCGAAAGAGTAACACCGGTATCTGAGAAAATTTCGTAGATAGAAGGCGCTTTTTGAAAATTTCGTACACTGGAGGTAAGAAATCCCGCAAGGGGAGATAAGAGGGGGCTTACCTTGTGGAGCATCTTGTCAATGATCCCCTCGACGGAAGTGTCTTGCACGTCCAGGAGCAACACGGCCTGGTTCAGGAACTGGTCCACGTCCATGGAGGCCCGCACCTCCGCCGCAAAGTCCTTCATGGGCAGCCTCTGTAAGACACAATAGATGAGTGCATCGTCCGTGGGGTAGCCAGGCAGGCTCTTACGGCGGCACCGCAGCCGAACCACCGGCTCCTCCTCGGGGTCCACCTCCTGAGACATAGCGCTGTCAACACGGCGGCACGTGAGGCCCGAGTGAACCGGGATCAATAGATCCTCCTCCTCCTCTTCCTACCTCTGAGCATCCCGCCAATCGCGCCGCCCCGTCCATTCATGCAGCTACAGATGCTCGCTCGCGTAAATATGAACTCCGCGGCTCCGTTTTGTCTTTTTTTTTGTTTTGCGCCACCGATTGAATTAAAGGTGTGCGGCCGGGCCACTTTTTGTTGCTCGGACTTTTTTGAGTGGGGGGGGGCTGATTGTGTTCGAGGAGAGTTTTTTTTGGTGGAGAAGTCTTTGGGGGAATCTGGGGATCGTGTTTGCGCTGGATGATTTTTTGTTTGGAGGTGGCAATGCTTGGGATTCTTTGGGTGTTGTTTGGAGAATTAAATGTGGTTGGGGATGGTGTTGCGCCGTTTTGGGCGGGATGGTTAATCGTGGTTTTTTTAGGGGGCTTTGTTTTGAGGAGAATCTGCAGATCAGGTTTGCGGTACAACATCTCTTTTGTAATTGTTTAAGCGCTGAATTTGCCAAACTGTCGATATATGGCGAAACTTATAGCATTACTAATGATGTTCAATTGGGACATTGGAGAAGAAAGTAAGGTAACCTGGTAAAGGTAACCTGGGACATATGCTTTGTGGATGTATTTTTTTAAAGTTGAGTATAATTTAAGTTCATGGGTTCTTTGGAATAACTAATTCTTCAAAGGATTTCTGCAAGAATTGGAGGAAAAATACTTTGCCTTTCTGAATTGTAGATATATTTTATATTTTGGGGATCATCACAAAATCGATATTTTAGGCCCTACTAACGTTTTTGAGGAATTAACCCTTTCAGACCAAGCCGCCCAAAACTCCCCGTTGGATTTAAAAGTGATTTGGGGCGACTGAGGATTGAATTGGATGTTTTAAAATATGTATGCAGTATAACATGTTGGTTTCTTAACATTGGTATTTTAGAGGAGCTGATAATTTCTTCTCCAAATTTGATTACATTTTTGTTTTAATGGTTATATAATTAGAGTAACCTTAATAAGTGAGGTTCCTTTTTTCTTTAAAAAAACATTATACAAATTATTTTAGGATCCAATTTTACATTTGATTTATTACTATTTCTATTTTTATGTAGCATTAGATTAATATTCTTTTTTATGTATAAGTGCTCTTTATTCCGTTATAGAGTTGAATGCTTTAAAAATGACAGCGTAATATAATTTGTTACTTGAATTGCGATTGGTAACCTTGTAAGAAACTAATTGGAGTTAAGAAATATTTCTGTTTGTAAAAAAAAGTGATTGATGTTTATATGCAGATTATGATGTTTTTAATTTATAGCTTATATTATTTATTCTGTAATTTTAGAAACTAATATTTCATATTAGGGATTCTTGGGGAAACTTTTATTTTCTAATTTAAACATCAACCCTAAGTAAATGACGTTCTCCCCAAATTTTGTTTCTTTTGTTCTACATTTAAAATAATTATTTTAATACAGAATATTTAAATATAATTATTTACTTATATTTTCTACATTTAATAAACATGAGTGTAACTTAGGATACCTTTTAAAAATCTGTCTCTTCAACATTTGTTTTCTGACGAAAAATATTTTAGACTTAATAAGTTAAAGGAAAAAGTTATTTGACTTCTTCATTTCTTACATAGTGTTTTCAAAGAAATATTTTATAAAACGTTTGGGTTCTATTGTATTTCTTTAAAAATAATAAGTAATTAGTATAATAGGTAAATTTATACCAACGAAACACGCACACACACACATCACAAAACCATTGTTTTATGAAGATAACTAATAATAATTTTAACCCACTAATGAAAAAAGTGGGTTTTATTAGTTTATTTCGTTTAAAATTTATTTCGTACAAACATAGTACTAAATAGCCCCAAAACAACTGGAAAAATAGTGAAAAAAAATACCAGTTTAAAATTTTAGTTTTTACACCAAAATTAAATAGGCACGAAGGTCCCTGTGTTTTTTCCCTACAGTAAACCATTGTAGAAAACCGTTTTAATGCCTCAAGAACATTTTCTACCTTAAAAAGTACAGAAAATTGATCGGAAATATACTGTAACATGAAAATGAAAAAAGAAATTAATTATTTATTTAATTAACTGTTAACCTTTATTAACGTAATTTGAGCATCTAATGCTTTAAAACACTCTTTTGCTTCCGAAATAGGAGTTAATTGCAAATTATTTAAGCTTTTAAATTGAAAAATGCTGTCTTTACTTATATCTAGCCTATTATTAAGTAGTGGCTACTTTTACACACCTCAAATTCATCAAAATATGTTAATTTTTGTGATTTAAGTCTATAAAATACCCATAACTTTTTCATATTATTTAATTTTGTTGTGTGGAATACAGATTCTCCCCTGAATATCAAGCATTTTTTCTTGAATATCGGCATAGTAAAAATATGCTGGTCAACTGGTTGCCAAGATTTAAATTAAAAAAACTCATTTATTATAGAATAATAAGAGTAAAAAAATCTCCCATAAAATGGAATACATTAACTAGAAACAATTTAGTATTTTTACTCTAATTATAATAATTTATACTGTACAAACACTATTTAAATGAAGAGGATTTATCAAAATAGTTTTGTATTAGTAAATTAAAATTTCATTTTTTAAATTTTAGTCTGTCAGAAAGTTATACCTATCGTTTAACGGAAAGAGGGACTAAATTTGCATTAAAAAGAGGTCAAATTTACACCTGTTTCAGCATAAATGAAAAGTACTCAAATTTTAAAAAAGATACTTTTACCTAGGTACGTACCTATTACAGATTACTTCAGCTTAGTTTACAACGCATTCAAAACAAGAAACAATCGTGTTTCGTTTCAAAACCCTCTAAGTCAATTACCAGAAATCGCATTTCAATAAATCGATTTTTGTTTGCGAGAGCAATTTAGTGCGCTTCCTTTTGGTTTGCTGCTTACGGTTTGGTGTATTGGATAGTTCAAGAGTATCGGAAATATTGTACTTTTCAAAAAGCCTTGAACAACAGATTTTTTTAAAGTTGGCGGAAGAAGATGTTTTCGGGATGGTGAATGGACTTTCTTATACAGAAAATCAGAATTTAATCTAGTGAATGAAATGTTTGAGATCATCAGCAACCGATAGTCATTATTTTAAACTGCTAAAAACTGAAATGTACTAGAGAAAACTATCGTTAATATCTTATTTTGCACATCTACTTTCCGTCATTTTTCTACATATTTAGGGTCCGTTGAAAACTGAAAATGTTACTTTTGTGTAAAATGCATTTTTTCTAATGATGTAACTAAATATAATGTAGCTAATATAACTAAATAATATAGCTCAATAGCTAATACAACATCTAATAAAAAGGATGAGCTGCATCGCATATAAAACGTTCGTTTACAAAATGTGTAGAATTGATTGATAGAATTGATTTCTACCAATTCATCAACTTAAAAGTACGTTAAAGTATTTAGCAGTTTCTAAAAAATTAGCGAACCATTCCACGATGAAACTTTATAAACACCATCTTTTGTAATGGTCTATTATATAACACACAGACCCTCGTCAGTTTGAAAAAACGTCAACTTGATACAAAATAGGTTGTTTCAGAACTAAATGTAAAAAAATGATAGGTTGTTAAGAGGGAACTGGGGGGGGCAACCATAGACAGACAAACCAAATATTGGAATAGTGTTAGACAACTATAACTAGAGATAAATATGGGGGGGCAGATACACCTTTACAGAACAAGGACCTAATGCAGTACGAGCTCTTACAAAAAGCGAATTTCCAGGACTTATTTAACTAAACAAAACACGTTATTATTAGTAAATAATCATTGTATAAGGTAAAGAAGTATTTATACTACTTTCACCATAATATCGATTGAATTTCGAGCACTTATCAAACCTTGGGGTGAGTTACAAAAAGTGCAATACCAAGGGTTCAGTCAAACAATGGAATCTCGTTTGTCAGATGATATTCCAATGATCAGACAGGAATTAATTTAGGTTCAAAAACAGGTTGAATTTATTGGAAAAAAGAAGGGGACACACAATAGTGTGAATTATTAAACAACCCAGAGAGAATAAAGATGACTTCTTAAGATGTTTCCCTGAAACTAGCTGTGAAAGTATTAGGCATACAACTCTGTTTTATGCAATGAACAATTTCTCTCAATTATGTTCCGTTTATTTAAACGGGCCTTGAGAAAACATCTTTTTAACGCACTCGTGCTACATTAGGTCCTCTATAACGTTGCATCTGCGTCCCCCAATTCCTATTCGAAATATGTTTTTCTAGTTCCCCTGAATAAAGTATCCAAGTATCAATAGAATCAAATAAACTGAGTATCTAGGGATTTTTTTCATCAATTTGGGTGTAGAGGTTTTTAGAAAGAGATTATGGGAATTTAAATGTTATTAGTAGAAAATCGGTTTACTCATGTCATTGACCTGAAAAACGGAACTTTCTTTATTTTAAATTCTTAAACTCAACAATCCCAGATAAGTAACTTCCAAAAATAACTAATTTTTTAGATTTATTATAACTTTTTTTTAAATATCCTAATACTCAGTCATATCTTTTCTAGATCCAATCTCTCCCTTTCTTCAGTAAAACTCAGTTCAAAAGAAGCATTTCTGCCTATTTATTCCGACTTCCAAAAAAACAGCACAAGATTATCTAGATTACATGCCTCTACATCTGATGCTTCTACTAAGTGAACGACCCGTAAAATTCAAAAGTAAACCACGACCAACACTAAAAAAACAGTCCATAATCCTATAAGTTGATTCTACTTCATAAGATGCACTTAATTTAAAATTAAATCCACCGAATGCAAATCCCAGGAACAAGTTTGTGGAAGATTAAATAAACTGCGTCCGATTCAAACCAAGCAAAAAGCGACCTAATATTCGTTTTTTTCCAATTATGACTTAGTCCATTTTCAGATTAATCGCACAATTAGAGCTAGGACCTCAGGTGTGAAGGAACACCCCCTCTAATGTGGTGCTTTTTTCCGTCTGCGAGAGTTTTCTTAATTACGCAAAGGGGATTTTAGATCCGTATGAATTCAATTATTCCCCATGGAAGGTGAATGGGGTCAGGCGCCCCTAATTGAATGAGAAATTATCTCCGTGTTGTCCAATCATTATTAAAAGAGTTATTCGATTAGTCATCCGCAAATCGAATGATTAATTGACGATAACGGAATTCCTAACTCGAGAGATCGGCTCGATCCTTACCATTTGAGAATGTAAAATTAGATTACAAACTTAATTTTCCTGGAATATTTTAAAACTCATGTATTTTAGAGGTTAATCAAGGCCCCTTGATCTAGTAAGTTAAATCTCCCATAATTTCTTGACGGTGTGTAAATTTTTAGCCAAACATGTAGTTTATCGGTTGTTTTAAGTTTTTATTGATGTTTCAAAGCTTAATACCCATACTTGTTGTTCGTGGTTTTGTTAAAGAAGAATAACTCAATTTACAGAGGATAATCTCAATTAATTGAAAAAAATACTGAATATAAGGTAATAAAAAATTAATTCGAATAAATCAGTGTAAGCTGTATACCGTAATGTGTAACACTATCAATAATGGTTTTTCGACAGAGCGCGTTTTATATAAGCTATCTTATTAAAGTCATCTTGAAAACAATTTTAATATTTAAAAATAAACTTATTAATAATTATTTATTTGACTGATTTTTTCCTAACAGGGGGAAGTAAATACTTGATTAGACGTAAAATATGTGTATAGTAGAATTACTAGTATTATTAGGTATTCATAACAAGTGATGATGAGTTTGAAAATGCTTCTAACCTCTTCACAAACCCATGGTGTCTATACGCTAAAATAAAGTAATACAAATAGCTAGAAAATTTCTTTTTTAAATCATATGATGAACATTTAAACTTATTGAATAATGGTAAATAAAAAGGCAGAACTAAAAAAGGAAGAAATGGTATTTTCCAAGATTCCATTGAGTAGAGAAATAAGAAGATATTGCATACAACTTAAGGACTCTGAAAATTACATTAAATGAGAAAATGAGATGATCACATTACTAATGAACAGTAAATTTAGCTGAGAGTATTTAATGTTCAATTTAACTTAAAACAACTTTACAGCTTAACAAAATTCAACAAAAATAAATGCACCCATTAGCCCATTGCAGAGGCGTGCTGGTGCAAAGCAAAATAAAAATTTTACTTTTGAGTGCCATATGCAAATACTAGGGCAGTTCATAAAATATTCTAGAAAGTAGGAGTCGAGCATATTTTTACATTTTAAAATAATATTTATATAAAAATTTTCCTTGTTTTAATTAATTCAGTAAATCTTGGATTATGTGTGAAATCTACGAGGTAAAATACTTTTGTAATAGAAGAGAACTTTAGGCTGGAGTAGAAAGTTTAGATTAAGTTAAGTAAATGAATTCTTTTTGGTTGAAATGAAGATTGAAATTTTGTATTTTAATCATTAATATTTTCGTGGATTTGAATATTTTTCTAGATTAACTAATTAAAAATTACCTATGATACAATATGTAAAATTGAAAATATATTGAAATTTAGAATATGATTTGATAACAATATAATGTTTATGTTCAATGAGTTCAAAATCACCAATGAAATATTACTGATGCAAATTTTGAATTGGTACATATTTATGGATATAATAAATATTTATTTATTTTCTGGAATGCTAAATATGCATAGTTTCAAAAGAGCTTTAAATCAATTTTCTATCACTATAATAATAAGCTCAACAAGATTTTTGCTTTTATAAGTAATTAAAAAAGAATGCGTAGTAGTGGTCACATAATAAATTCAAGGAATCCCTTTGTTCTAAACCAGTATTTGCTTAATTAAAACTCAATTTTCTTAAGAAATAAAGGAAATAGAATACTAATTTTAGATTTGAGTTGCAAAATAAATATAATGGCTTTTATTATTAACTCTACATACAGGGTGATCATAAAATCAGTAACCCGATATAAGGGCTTCTAGAAGTCAAACCGTTCATCGGAATTAAATTAAATTTTGGTGGAAGACGTTTTGAGGGATGGGGACGAGAATGGTATGGGGTTGGGCAGTTAAACTTCTTCAGTTACGGTTAAAGTGAAAAAAATTTAGAAAATTTCTAATGTAACCCCCTTTTTTATTTGTGCTATGTGATTCCTGATGTCTAAAAACGCAACTTTCTAAAAACGCAAATAGCGTTGAAACGGTACCTCTAAGTTGTAAACTCACTCTTAGAGGGACAAATGAAAACAGCGATGAAACTATTACTTCGGTGGAAGCTGGACTAGTGAATTGTTAAGAAATTATGATTAGTGAATCAGGAAATAACAATGAAAACTAGTGAACTTACTAGCATACTTTGATTTTACTATTTTTATTGTTATTTCCTGATACACTAGTCAAAATTTCTTAACAATTCACTAGTCTAGCTTCTACAGAAATAACAGTTTCATAGCTGTTTTCATTTGTCTGTCTAGGAGCGAGTTTACAACTTAGAGGTACCGTTTCAGCGCTATTTGTGTTTTTAGACATCTGGGATCCTATAGCGCGAATAAAAAAGAGGGGTTTTTAAAAGAGGGGAATTTAAAAAAAATTTCATTTTAACTGTAACTGATGAAGTTTTACTACCCCTTCCCATACCATTCTCGTCCTCATCCCTTAAAACGTCTTCCGCCAAAATTTCACTCAATTCCGATGAACGACTTGGCTTCTAGAGGCCCTTTAATCGGGTTATACTTATTTTATGATCACCCTGTTTATGTAGATAAAATGGATAAAAATATTTTAAAATAAATTACAATATGTTTTAAATTTTAGTATTTTTATAAACGAATTTATTCAGAACAATGACTTTTTTAAAGAAAAGTTTATTTTTTGTTAAATTTAAGTTGCTAATACGGATAATATGTAATTAAAATGAAAACTCTTAACTTAGTGATAAGGTTTGCATCCAAGTCTAGAAGGTGTAATTTTTTGTTAAACCATTATATAAAAGAGTTAGCAGAACAATTTGCTTTGAAAGGAGAACTTTTCTTTTTCCTTTGACAAGGGGAAGTTTTTGCTGACTTGTGCACTAAGCTTTTTTCATCAGCAATAAGGTTTTTTCATAGAACCTCGAGCGTTCTTCTAAATTGATACCAATTATTTCCGAATTTTCAAGGATCTGAGAGCTGTAGTGGAAATTTAATTTTTATTTTACTTTCATTTCATGGTCACAGTGAATGGAGCTCATGATACCGTGAAAAAATTTGTAAGTATGGGCCAAATTAGATTTGTTCCTGTTAAGCTACTGTAAGAAAATGAGATATTCATTAGCTTTGTTCTTTACCTCACTATAATTTCTACTGATTTATAAACGAACATATTAATAAATAAAACACTTAATAAAGTATTGGGAAGTATATTTATGAAAAATTCCTTTCAAATTTACATCCAAGTTTTTTAACGTTTATAATCAGCCAAAAGTTTTGCAAAATATTACAAAAATGTTTCTTCAAAAGTTTTATCAAATGATATTTTCAGTTATATTCTCATTTTGACTTGCTAAAATTTTATGATTGTTAGATTTTTGTACGGATACATTGCTTTTAATATTATTTAATTTTAATTATATATGGAGTCAGTTTAAAAATATTCGATTGATTAAATCAGTTTAGCATATATAATTAAAACTATCTTAAACTCATATTGAAACCCACCCCAGTTTAAGATTAGCTTTAGTATTTACCCTAACCCTTTTACACAACATCGAAGCTTCAGACATTGTGATGTCTTCGCCAACGACTTTACTGTCAAAATTTCCCATCTAATGGGGAACACCATGGGCGTCTATATCTATTCAATTAAACTAATGAGCTGTCCAAGAAGTTTTACCAAATACAGTTCAAATAAAGGAACACAAAAACCCTACTGCTTGTAACTTCCCTGAACAACTAAGTAAATATATTAGTGATACCTTTAAAGGTTCCTCGATTTTTACACGAAAACACTTCTATCCTCTTTGTATTAACTCTCTTCTCGAAATTTCCACATTTAATTACGCGGTCTTATTCGTGACCAATTAACGTGTTCGCGTATCACTTTAGACAGAGGAATTTAATAAGCCAATTCTAATTGGGGTTAAGAGGAATTTTTTCTTCAATTGAGAAGAGAAAAAGTAAGAATGGAACTTGCTATGCGCTTTGCGTGAATGTCGAGCCATTATCTATGCGTTTACCCAGACCCAGTGTAGTTTGATTACTTTGAAAGCTCTTGATTTATTTTGCATCAATTTTAAATTTCAACATGATCTTTTATTTTAAGAGGTAACATACCTTGTGCTATTTTCTTAAAAAAAATGAATAAAAATGCGTTTTAAAATACATCCAATTGGAGCATTAAGTCATGATTAGTTCACTCGAAGCATCTTATGTTGGTCTTTGCAAGGGGGTATAAAGAACAAATGATCGTTAAGTGAAAGATATTAACATGTTATATTTAAATGTAAATTAAAAAGGTGCATTTTCAATAAAACTCTATTATGTTTGCATTTTTAATGCTCTAAAAAAGTACCCTAGGTAAAAATTTCTCAGTCTGTAAAATATTACTTTTGAAAAGGTATTCATTCATTGATTGCAATAACTTTATGGAACCTGCTTGCGGAAAAATTGCATTGTAATTTTCTTAAAAAAATAGATAGAATTGAACTACGAACATAAATAAAAAGGAATTGTTTTAATTTATCGCTTCAACAGCACCCTATCGTCCGACTCCAAAATCACATAGATTTTTGGAAATAAGTCAGACCTGCAAATTAAAGCAATATCCAAGAAACAGCACACATCTTGCTGCGGAAATATCGTTTCCATATTCTTATGCATCAATCTAATCAAACTCCACAGTAATTGAACTAAATATAAAATCCACTCTACAAATCTACCAGATTAAAATCACGAAATGCAGGGGACCATCACAAAACCAAAAGCAACTCCGTTCATTTCCCTTTCCCATCACCCTTCCGAAATCGCACTCTCTAAACGGAGGTCTTTTTGAAATAGAGCAGACATGCAGCTGTAAGCGAAATCCAAAGAAAAATGAAGGTGTACAGGGAGGATGTATCAAACATCGATCCATCGATAACGGACAGATGGTGGTGCTGATTACGAACAAGAAAAAGGAGGGTCCATTAAGGCCCCGGATTCAAAGACCTCGCGCAGAAAACCTACAAAAACCACAAGCGACAATCAACTTTAAAGGAAAGACATCACATTCAAACCTGGTGGGAAAAAGTTCTTGGTGGGTCTTTATTAGCGGCTAATGGGAAATTCAAATTCTTTTAGGTGTTTGTTTTCAAAGGGGTTGCAATGAGTGAACCTGATGCTTGTTCGCTTTTTGTCCATGCTTCGAGCGCATTGAGGTTCGAACTCCATCGGCGAGGATGATAAATGTGGTAGAGAAAGTTTGCGCAGGGGAAAGAAAAATGGTTTCATTTTTAACAGATGCACGCGTGATTAATATTTGTGAAGGTGAGTAAGATGTGAGAAACTGGAGCAGTGCTTTAGCTTTAGTAAATCGGTGAAAATAAAAGTGTAAAATGTCTTTAATCAGTATTGGTTGTCATTGGTCTTTAATCAGTATTGAGAATACTTTAGTTGAAGATTTTGATTACCTATATTTAATCCATGCGATCCATACACATTTTTTCAAAATTTTTTTTGGGGGAAGAGGGACATTCAAATGACTAAAGTAATGATAATTGGTAATGATTTATTATAGGAAGTCAAATATAAGACTCCCTTTTTAAGAAATAGATAAGTTAGCTAACTAAATTAATTGGAAATTTGAAAAAAAAAGAAATTTTAAATTTTTTAAAATCTGCTTCTTTCGCTTTTCTAAATAGAATAACACAACACCATTTTTAGAACGTACTAAATAAGACTAACGATTAAAACTTTTTGTCCGTTTTATTAAAAATTACCAAAAACTTCATTAGTAAATTAAGTTTATCAAGAGAAATAATTTATTTTGTCTCAAATGAGTGTATTAACAATTGAAAAAAAATCAAAAGCATTGAATGAAACCTATTGTGCAAGGGTCATTTTTAATTGTTAAATAAAATAAAAAATTTAAAACACATTTTTCTTTACGTCCATCTCTCTAAAAAACCTTTCCATCTTTAAGTACTATCCCCTCAAAGAAAGTGAAAATCTTTAGGATCCAAACCCATGAGAAAACATTTAATTAGAAAGTACGCATTTTCTAGTAGCATCCTCCATATTAAAACACAGTTAAACGTAAATTAATACTTTGCACATTTGAATCTTTTTAATTTTTTTTTTCAAATAATGCAAAAGTTTTAATATCTATAGGGATTGTATGCATGTCAGGTGCATCTTAACAGGCATGAGATATATTGATATTGGATTTGCAATTAAAGACTTACTCTTGTATCTACAGCATACTTTCTCCTTTCAAAATATCCTTCATGCTAACCGTTCGCGATAGCTAACTTTTGTGACTAAAATTTCTTTCACGAAGAGGATTTTTTATGCTTAAGCAGTTGTCCTTCCCAAATCAAGAATTAATTACAGAACCGTTTCTGTATCAGTTACTTTCTCACTAAAGCATTACAAGCGGGTAGTAGATATCAAAAACGAATTCTTGGATATCGCTCTTAAAATGAACACTACGACCTTGTACAAAAGATTGGGAGCCAGCTGTGACTTAAAGTTTCCCAAAATAGCTTAATATCTTGATATCTTTTGTTTAAGGAAGTGTTGAGAGGATGCTAGTTAAGTAAGATGGTATTTATTTGCCTTTCTTATAAAGCTGTTGAGTTAGAAGTTGACTAAAGTTATTACAGGGGATTTGTTTATTTATATGTCGACTTTTCGATGAGAATTAAAAACGAGACGGATTAGGCTCTTATAAGTTTATCAGACCCGTCTATGTTGAGAAGGTCGTATAATTCGGTAGGGTATTTTTACTTGGGATCAGACTTGTTTTGAGTGGATATATTTTAAGTATGTCTGAGAAGAGTTATAAAACGTATTATTTTTATATAAATGATATTTCCCATTTGAAAAGTTTGCAAATGTATAGAATTTTATTTTAGGATGCTGAAGAAGCATATATTTCTTTAATAAAATATAATAAAATAAAATTTTGTAATTAAAACGTCTTACAATGTTAACACACGTGTAATAAGCTAACCCTAATCCCAACCACAAAATTGCATGTACTGCTGGGATAATAAAGAACGATCGGGGTGGAAATTGTCGATAATAATGCAATCTATTAAAAATTAGACAACAAAAAATATATAAAAATTTTATTAAATAGTTTTCGTTTTTATATTTAATATCCTTATTTAAAAATAGTACTGTTACTGATATGAATGTCTCTTTTTACACTATTTGTGCATCATGCAAAATTTATCTTCACACAAATCCCCCTCCAAAACGTTACTACATTGAACCTTCATAGAATTACCTGCAAGAGCGACTACATATGGATACCCTAACAATCGGGGGGAAAGACACGAGGCATCCCTGTTTGTGTTTAAACAGGCTGAGGGGTTGTTATTCTTAGCAATCGGGCGTTGGCCCTCCACTATTTGCCCTCGGTGGCGAATTTTAATTTCAACTCAATTGACAGTCGAAAGCAAATACTACGAGCGGGTTCTCAAATACTGCGAAAAACTCACAGGAACAATAAGCGCTTCACTCCGCTGTCTAATCACATAGAGTGTGGGCAAGATGGCGGATCCCTGAGTGCAGTTTGGAAAGTTCAAGTTGTTTGAGCTCGTGTGGAGTTTGTTTTCAGTATTAAACGGGCTGTCTGACAAGGGCACGCACGTGTTTGTCCTCAACCTGCCTGCTCTGTGAGGGATTGCTCATTCAATGGGGATTTTTTAAGGGAAAATTGGCTTTGTATTAATTATGTATTGAAGGTGAGAGTAAAAACAATTTAGTGCTGGAAAATGTGGTTTTGTCTTATTAGTGTTTTGCGGTGTGTGAAGAGTTTATGAAATGTTGATGGGTGTTTTTTTTGGTATATTGGGGGTTCAATTTTGCTTCGGATAATTTGTTTGGTGTCCATTTTTGTTATAATAAATTATTTAAAATGGGTATGGAAGGAGAAAATTGCTCTCTTGGTAGTCAATTTCAGTTAAAAGGAAAAGAGTGTGTGTTATAATGTCTGGGAATCTAAAACATTTCTGGAATGCATTTAAAAAATTGCATGCACTTTACAAACCGATGTTTAAAAAGGTTTAAAATTTCAAAATAATGTAATATCATAACTAATTGCGTTGCACGGCTTTTATTAGGAACCAACGCCTCTTAGGGTCACAGATGTAAGGTCTACCCCTAGGTAAGTGAGCCTGGAGAATCCATTGAGAGGACTTACAGTGCCCCTATCGGTGAAATTAAAAAGTTTAAAAAATTAATTTAAAACTAAAGGAGATAGAGCAAAAACTTCAGTGAGAGTATTGTTACCAGCATCATGAAGAAGTTTGGGTTAGGAAAACTGGACCAACCTTGCTGGGCTTACGCCTGTAGTTGGTCGACTTGATTTGTATTTGTATTAAATATCGACAAAAGGAAAACCAATGGTAGATCCAATTTAATCGAATAATAATCCATTTTTTGTGGTTTTAAGATTCACATTTCGCTCATTTATCACGCAGGGAATCGGCCGTTTTAAATCACCAAAGCGATGCCAAGTCAAATCGCAGTAGACATCACTGAGGTTATGAGGCGTAAGTGTTTTAAGAGGGTCCTTCCCTAATTTCATAGCCCCTCTTATCGCTCAACCCAAATAACGATAGATACGACGGAAACCGATAAAGCATTTTTGGGCGTAGACATCCTCTCACCAAAACGGAATTACAAACCCGCCTGAGATTTCGTTGCCCAAAATGGCGTCACCGCGATAAGTCAAACATTAATACAGACTGCGAGAGGTGAAGTTATATGCCTAAGTTTGACACTTGTCAACGTGGCTAACTGATGACAAGGCAGACAAGGCGTTACCTTCTGGTAAGGTCTAGCTCTACGCGTGGTGATTAGAGAATACCTTTGGCTGATGAGCTTCTCGCTCTAGATTAAATCCCAAACACAACTAAACTCTGATGCTGCTTGTCGATTTCATTGCAGGATTTTGACACCTATGCCCTAGAGGAGCCTAAATTGTTCCCAGAATTTAAATCTATTCGCTGTTCCTGCAGTATTGAGCTATTTGGGAAGGAATAGGTTTGGGGAATGTGGTGGGGATCGAGCAGAAAGTTTTATCATAACAGACAGATGGAGAGTTATTGTTTTAAATAGAGTAGGGGATTTATGTGACGTGTTATGCTTTGGTGAAAATAATTTTATGGAGTTGAAGGGTTTTTTGTGCAAAATAATTCTTAAACTAATTTTGATATGCAGCGTTCTAGGTTGTGTGGTGTGTATTATCCTGTAAAGCTGAGAGCCAGGTAAATTAGTTAACACAAGGTTAATATTTTATTTTGATTGTAGTGTTACCTTGATTAATCTTTATGTATTTTAAAATTCTAAAGCTTTCCATTGGAAAAAACATCAATCGTAACTTTATCTTTTAAACTTATATAAGAGAATCATTTGGTTATTATTTCTCCAAAAATTAAATTGCAGTTTTTCTTTAAACTATACCTTTATACTTTAAAAGGAAAATTAAAAAATAAAACAATGTCTCATTTTTTGTGAGAAGTTTTGTACATGCATTTGAAATCATTATTGTATTCATTCTACTTTATATTAAAAATTAGGGCAACCAATTGACCAAGCATTGCACGGGGAAAAGCAAAATAAAGCTCTTATAAGAGAGAGTTGCTTTTTAACTTTCTAGTATCTGTTTTCATTAATTTTTATTTCATAACCGGTGTAGAGAAAAGTATATTTTACTCATTGGAGGATGGTATATTTCATAAGCGAATAGCTGAATTTTTTTTCAGCAAAAAATTTTGCTTTTTATACTATAGGGGAGAGTGTTGTACCTACGGACGGTTGTACCTTCAGCCACCTCATTTTAAAATTCCGGAAAAAATATAAATTTGAATTTGTGGTCGATTTTGAATGTAAACAGATGCTATCTAGTTGCTAACGTGAAATCAGTTGTTTAAAATATTATTTAAATTTTCTATAATAAAAATACTGTTTTTAGGCGCTCAAAGTTTTTTTTAGTGCATCACTACATTAATTATTTTCTTCCTCTATGATTATGATATGATAAAATGGGATGTATGGGGGAAACCCCGAGATTTTGACTTTTTAGTTTTGATATTAGAAATAGTCAGATCTCAATCATTTTATCTTTTATAGAACTTTGAATGCAAAAACACCTGATGCTGTACCTTCGGACACCATAAGTGTTGTACCTACGGACACGTTCTTGTGGGTGTCTGTAGCTAATCAGCGTTTTAGAATCAGGTTTCATTTAACTGAATACATTTTAATAAATGTTAAATTAATTCTAAATGGTAATCTATTTGTCAGCGATAATTTTCAAGTGAATTTTAGATGAAAAATAAAATATTTTGTTATCTAAACTACTTTTTTAAATTTATGATTCTACTTGGAATTTAATGTAAAATATGGTGTAAAACCCTAAGCACCCTATCACATTTAAGTATTATGATTAAAAAAACAAACTTTCCACTGAAGAATATTTACCACCAAATTATTACTGTTATTACCACCAAATGCTTGCACAATTAAGTGTCGATCGAATTGGTTTTTTTTTGGATCAGTCAAGTTGTCAGACCAATGAGCATGATTGATGAAACTATTACCTTAAATTCTGATTTGAAAATACCATGTGATTTTTGTGTTTTTGGTAAAAAATCAAGACTTTTATCATTCAACTTCGTTTTAATGATCATTTACGATCTAAAACTACATTACTTTAAAAAATCTATTTTCAATTTTAAAAAGGCTTGAAATAGGTTATTAAAAGGTAATTCATCAATAAAAATGTTCATTCTTATCTTTTTTCAACTAAAACTTCCCTTTTTAAGGGTGTCCACAGGTACAACTGGGTCTGTCCATAGGTACAACAGGTTTTTGTACCTTTGGACACAAATTTTTCCAAGTTATTATAAATGATTTAAAATCCAATTTTCAAGATTTTGGCTAATAAAAAATATCTCTCTACTCACAAAGGTTAGAACTATAGGTTGGGAACTTTAAATGGTCAAAATGTGATTTTACCTGTCTTAGAAAAATCCAAACGTGATTTTTGTCCATAGGTACAACACTCTCCCCTACTGTTTTTATAAAAATAACCTTTTACTTAAGATTTCAATTCAATAAAAAAACATGAAGCTTTAGCATAAAGACATTTTAAAACTATTACTAGAACTTATAGCATATTCTCATAAAACGAGTTTATTTATAATTTGATTTAATTTATATTATAAATTAAAATTTAACGAAATGCAATGGGATCTTTAAAGCAATTGAAAAAACTATAAATTTGTTTAAGTTGTTTACACTTTTCTTAAAAATATATTTTGTTAAATAATATTAACTGTTAAACAATTTTATTAATTAATAAATTTCACACTAGAATCAACATGCATCTAGCTTATTCAAGTTTAAAACTAGCTTTTTTTAAACATCAGGTAGAATTTCTTTATAATAAGATCTAATCATCCTTTTACTTCTATTAGTAGTATTTGAACTTAACTCACCTCATGTTTGGCATACATCAACGTTACTTCGTCTCCATCTTCTGCAAAAAAGAAAAATCACAATTTAGTTTCTAGCCAAATTAGTACATAAAAATTATACTTTCACAGAGAAACCTGGATTTGTGAGAACCCCGGCGAGAAAGTAATGATTTTTTCGCAAGTGAATTTCCTAAGTAGGTAAAATAATCAAGGAAACAATTTTTCTCAAGAGTTCCCACAAAACCACTTCAACTCCGTGTTTCAAAATATAAATTTAGTTAAAGGTAAAGGAGAGGATAAAAAGCAAAACATATAAAAATACGCCAGATTTTATGTGAAAATATTACGTAAGCATTCATAAATTAGAAAATTATTTACCTTTATAGTGATACTTAGTAATTTATGGTTTAAATTTTATGTGATAAAGAAATAAAGTGCTTGAAATTTCAGACCTGTTTCGGGTTAGTAACAAACTAGGTAACGTTCATTTTTAAAAGTGTACGCAAAAATCGATAAATTTTATTTTAGCTACATATTATTTATCATTTCAGTTTTCGAGGCAAATTCTTAGGTGTATTGCATGCATATAATCAAGATTAGTAATTGAAACAATCATTATATATTTTTAGCACATCGATATGAAAAATTTACTTCGAAATCTAACACTTCAACTACCGACTATAAATTTAATATTTTTAATTTCGGGAGATATTTCGGAGATTTTTATCATATTTCCATACGATGGAGAAATGAAAACGGTGTGACGTCATTCAGCTTAACCCCTATGTGAGTTTTCGAGAGAACGAATATAAGTGATTTGATAATATTGAGTAACAAGTTTCAATAATTGAGGTGCTTGCAGCAACTATGAGCTGAGTTCACTCATTGTTGCTGCACAAACACCTCAATTGTGTTTTATAGGGTGGGTTGGGGTAAAATGGGTCAATTTTTAGGTACTCTTTCACATTCTAAGTTTTATTTCATCAAAACTATTACTTTTTAATGATTTCTTTCAATTGGATCTAGGCATTACAATCCTTCAGAACATTTTCATCTAATTTTATCAAATATTTTTAGCTATAAGTTGGTTAAACTTAGCATCAAAGTAATGACCTATTTTACCCCAACGTGAGGTAAAATGGGTCTCATTGCAAAAAGATGTCAAAAATATATTTCTTACTAAATATACATGAAAATAAGGAAAAAGGCAATCGGTTAAGCCTTTTTTATCTTAAGAAATTCGTTTTAAGTTGTACTTTAATGAAATTGTAAAACTCCGAATTTAATAAACATTGTTCAAATGTAGCAATTAAAATACTGCATTTGGAGAAAAAATTAACTTGTTTGACAGTTCAATGTATATTTGAAGGAAATAAGTTAAAAACATTGTTTTTAGTTAATACAGAACTCCTCCTAACTATGACCCATTTTACCCCAAGTACAAAATATTGTTATAAAAGATAAAATATTTTATATTTTTCTAAGCTGATTGGCTTGAAATGTCCCTCAGACGTTCTTTTATGGAAAAATATTACAAAAGTCTTCTGTAATTTTTTACAATATAGGGGAGAGTGTTGTACCTCTGGACAAAAATCACGTTTGGATTTTTCTAGGATAGGTAAAATCACATTTTTTACATTTAAAGTGCCCAACCTATAGTCCTAACCTTAGCAAAGATGGTAATATTTTTTATTAGCTAAATTCTTCAAAATTGGATTTTTAATTAATTTTAATAACTTGACTAAATTTGTGTCCATAGGTACAACAACGTGCTCTCCCTATGGACAGACCCAGTTGTACCTCTGGACACCCTTAAAAAGGAAATTTTTAGTTGAAAAAAGCTTAAAATGAACATTTTTATTGGTGTATTACCTTTTAATAAACTATTTCAAGAATTTTTAAAATTGTGAATATATTTTTAAAAGTAATGTAGTTTTAGATCGTAAATGATCATTAAAACGAAGTTGAATGATAAAAGTCTTGATTTTTTACCAAAAATACATAGTAAATCACATGGGATTTTCAGATCGAAGTTTGAGGTAATAGTTTTATCAATCATGCTGATAGATCTGATCACTTCACTGATCCATAAAAACAATTCGATCGACACTTAGTTGTGCAAGCATTTGGTGGTTATAACTTTCGCAAATCTTCATCGGTGGAAATTTCTAATTTTGTTATCATACTTAAATGCGATAGGGTGCTTAAGATTTTATGCCATATTTTACATTAAATGCAAAGTAAAATCAAAAATTTGAAAAAAGTAGTTTAGATCTCAAAATATTTTATTTTTCATCTAAAAATCACTTGAAAATAATCGCCGACAAAGAGATAACCATTTAGAATAAGTTTAATATGCATTAAAATGTGTTAACTTTAATGAAACCTGATTCAAAAACGCCGATTAGCTTACTGACACCCACAAGAACGTGTCCGTAGACAACACGTATGGTGTCCGAAGGTACAGCACCAGGTGTTTTTGCATTTAAAGTTCTATAGAAAATAAAAGAATTGAGATCTGACAATTTCTAATACCAAAAATAAAAGGTCAAAATCTCGAGGATTCTCCCCTCATATCACATTTTATCGTATTATAATTTAAGGGGAAGAAAAATATTAATGTAGTGATGCACTAAAAAAAACTTCGAGCACCTAAAAACAGTAAATTTATTATATTAAATATAAATATTATTTTGAAGAGCTGATTTCACGTTAGCAACTAGATAGCATCTGTTTACATTCAAATTCAACCACAAATTCAAGTGTCCATTTTTTCCCGAATTTTAAAATGCAGTGGCTGAAGGTACAACCGTCCTTAGGTACAGCACTCTCCCCTATAGAATTTTGGAAGTTGATAAACCCTGTTTTTCCGACAACACCCTTTACCGTTCAAATAAAATATTTTTTCAGTTCTTAAATTCATTAATCTAAATTTTTGACAGTCGGAAAATGTTGCCAACAGATAAAAGATTATAATACAAAAAAATGAGCGATAATAATTCAATTTAAATTTGATTTATAACGAGTTAATTAAAACTGACCCATTTTACCCCAAGGCCCATTTTACCCCACCCTATTCACAAACTATGATAATTCTTTTTTAGTTTAAAAGTCTTGAAACATCTTTTTCTCTTTTTACACTCTTTTTTAATTATTTATAATCCTAAAACCAGAATTTTTTTAAATACTTAAGTCATTTAAAAAGGTTTTCCACGCACCATTACGTCTTTTGTACAGTTTCGCGTGCTAATATTTTTATTTGAATAGCTTTATTTTTTATTTTGTACTAAGTAACAATCTAAATACACAGTTATTGATAAAATCTAATTTTTATCGAGTAACAAAATCTTAGAAAATTTGGATCCAATTATTTCTAACGAAAAGTTTTTAAAAAATAAAAACCAAACAGTTTACCAGTTGTTTTCAATGCATGAAACTCTCGTATTTTAATGATTGGATTCAATGAATTGAGACACGGTAAATCGAATTCTATGCATCGACCACGAACCATTGGATTGCGTCTCACTCACCCCATCAACTGGTTAGCTACCACAAAATATAATTAAATGTTATTCCCTCTCTTCAGAGTGGAAGAACTGTTTCTAGTTCATTACAGACGTCGGATTATATTGAAAGATTGAACGCATTTGGATCCGGATCGTTTCCAGAACAGAACTTTAATGAATGCAACCGTCAATTGTTTGGTAGTTTCGTCGTCAACTAATTAGAGACTTGAAAATGGGCAATTGAAAAGCAATACTAAGTGCCTTTACTCGGAATTTTAAACCGATCTGAATGTTGTGTGTGGAGTGTTAAGAATGTGAGATGATTTGATTTTCTAACTTGATCGGATCCGACAGTTCAATTTTAAGCTTGATATTAATTGATGGAAATGCCTCTTCAAGCTAATAATTGAATTAGTTTGGAGAGGTAAATCAATTTCCAAAATAGAGCTATTAGTTGGAACTGAGTTTGATTATGAAGCATGTGTGTGGATATTTAGGTTATCAGTCATGATTTGTTTATTTTACCTTGACCGAGCTGTCTGACATCTTATAGCTTAATAATATGCGTTGTTTAGGCGTGACTAAGCGATAGATCTTTAAGATTATAGATAAGACAAGATAGATATTAAAGATATACAGGGTGTTTTTGTTTTGTGTTTCATAACTTCTAGGAGGGATAGGGCTCACCTAGACGACTCAGAATCACACAGGAATGGCGAGTCGAAAATGCACCACTAACAGGCTAGGGTTTTTTCATAAGCCGGCATGGGAAGTGTAAATTCCCTGTGGATATTGACACTTAACATTTTAAGATCGAATTAAAACCATCGATTCAGGTATTTATTCCATAAAACTAATTAAAGAGCTTAAATTTCAGATCCTAAATAGGTTTTTCTGTAAAAAAAGGCGGAATTGAACGATTTTGCTAATTTTAATCCAATCATAAAAGGTTACTTGTCAATTTCCACTGTAGATTACTTAACATCCCAGGTCGGCTTATAAAACCCTCTAGGTCGCTAGGGGTGCATTTTCGACCCTCCGATCTTAGGTTATTCTGAGTCGTCTAGGTGTACCCTACCCTTCCTAGAAGTTATGAAACACTTATCTGAAACACGCTGTATAAAAAAATATATAGGAAAGACTGTGTCAATACCTAACTATGAACATAAAAAAACGTAATAGCCCGTTGTTAAAATGCACGCAAAAATAGATTAACTTCATTTGTGTTATATTTGTTATTTATTTCAATTTTTAATGAATATGTTTATTATACAGGGTGTTTCAAAATTGCGTTGCACGGTTTTTATTTGGAACCAACGCCTGCTAGGGTCATGGAAGTAAGGTCTACCCGTAGGTAAGTGAGCCTGGAGAAAGCACTGAAATGACTTACAGCGCCCCTAGCGGCGAAATTAAAAAGTTAAAAAAATTAATTTAAAAACTAAAAGAGATAGAGCAAAAACCTCAGTGAGAGTATTCTTGCCAACGTCATGAAGAACTCACTGAAAAAAATTCATGAAAATATCTAGAATACTCGCCGAGATATTAGCAAGTGAAAATAGCACTTTTTCAAGGGTCAAAAAAGAAAAAGTTCGCATATTTGCAATTTTTTTAATTTTTGATTAAATTTTGTGTTCTTCAAACTAAAAAACACAAAACTACAAAATAACACTGAAAAGTTTGCAAATATGCGAATTTTTTCTTTTTTTGACCCCTGAAAAAGTGCTATTTTCACATGCTAATATCTCCGCAAATATTCAAGATATTTTGATCAAATTTTTTTCAGTGAGTTTCTCATGACGTTGGCAACAATACTCTAACTGAGGTATCTCTATATCTCCTATAGAGCTTTCCACATCACATGACACCGCATCACATGATCTACAGTAACCATAACAACAACTATTTGTGTGCCTACCAATGGTTATACTCTATTCATTTAGAATTGGCGCTTGAGAAATAGTGCTTTCCCCCACTCTAGAAGCGTAACCATAGTTACGCTCTTCGAGCAGCCAATAGTAAGCCTTCTTCGTCACTTTGACGTGGATAGTTGCTATGGTTACCGATCGGTGGTGGGGGAAGGAAATATTTTCAAGCGCCAGTTTAAAATGAACAGAGTATAACAGTTTATCGCTTTATCTCCTATAGAGCTTTCCACATCACGTGACACCGCATCACATGATCTACAGTAACCATAACAACAACTATTTGTGTGCCTACCAATGGTTATACTCTATTCATTTAGAATTGGCGCTTGAGAAATAGTGCTTTCCCCCACTCTAGAAGCGTAACCATAGTTACGCTCTTCGAGCAGCCAATAGTAAGCCTTCTTCGTCACTTTGACGTGGATAGTTGCTATGGTTACCGATCGGTGGTGGGGGAAGGAAATATTTTCAAGCGCCAGTTTAAAATGAACAGAGTATAACAGTTTATCGCTTATCTCCTATAGAGCTTTCCACATCACGTGACACCGCATCACATGATCTACAGTAACCATAACAACAACTATTTGTGTGCCTACCAATGGTTAACAGTTAATTGAAAATGACTGGTCGTGACGTCATCGTGGAAAGCTCTATAGTTTTTAAATTAATTTTTTTAACTTTTTAATTTCGCCACTAGGGGTGCTGTAAGTCCTCTCAATGGATTCTCCAGGCTCATTTACGTAGGGGTAAACCTTACTTCCGTGACCCTATAGGAGGCGTTGGTTCCAAATAAAAGCCGTGCTACGCAATTTTGAGACACCCTGGTATGTTAAGGTCAAAGTGATAAACCGGGCATTACGGATTTATCACATTGCGCGTGACGAGATGCATTTAAACAAAATTAATTTATTTTTTTACATAACTAACATTTTAACAGCCTAATCATTTAGCATTTATAGCTAATCATAGCCTAATTATTAGCAGCATTTTAAGGCCTGATTGAGAGATAGATCTTTTAGATTATACAAGCAGTATTTAACCTTAATCTATATTTCTCCTTTAATGCTTAGATTACTGCCAAAATAAACAGAATACACATTTTAAATAAAACTAATTAACAACATAAAGAAAATTAACTTTATTAATTTTGTAAGAAAATGTAATTTTGTAAGAAAATAACTTATGACGGATTTTTAATTATTAGGTGGATAAAAACCACTATTCTATGCTTAGAATTTGTTTTGTCAACATCACAAATTTCTAAAATAAGTTTGCATAGTGTAAAAAATTATAACGGTACAAAAAACCTAAATGTTGGCAAATTAGGTATTTCTTATATTATATGTATTTTTTGGTCAAATTTATGTAAGGCAATCTTTATTAGAAATAAAGTAACAATAACTCATATATTTGGGTTTGTTTGATAGTTTGGAGAAAATTGTTAGTTAAGAGCGTTCAGAATCAAAAGCTTTTTGTCATCTGTAATTTCAGGTCCATAATTATTTACTCGATCTTGCGTTGTAGTCATTTGGTAAGTCCAAGTAAACTATTCTTGCACTCCTAACACTGACACAAAAGAGAAGTTGCTTCTTGACTTAATGAGACAAGTACGAAGAAGAACCCTCATCCGGATGAAAAGATACAGACTTTCTCTTCTAACGTGATTGCTTTCTTTGTTGGGGAAATAATAGAACAGTGTACATACAAACCAGCTTATGCTATAAAAAGTTTACTTCTTTTCCGAATGTGAAGAAGAATTTGTGGAATTTTTACATGAAGATCAAGGTCTCTATTTTATCTTTTTTTCATATTTAGTTACCTTAATCTGTATTGTTTGTTGTAATTTAAATTAATAAAGGATTTTATATCCGAAAAAACTCTGTCGAAATCTATGTGCTGCCATCTACCATGAATCAAGGAATACTTCCAAGAAAGGTTATTGAGGGCAAAAGATTAACGGGAGGAGAATCAGTGAAATAAGATTTCTCGAAACAGAATTTGCGGAAAAAATACTTATTTTTGGAGTTTTACCTTTTATTAAAATCTCGGTTCTATTTGAATTATAATTGAATATTTTTTCCTTATATAAATCTTAATAAATATAATAATTCGGAACAGATTTTTCACGAATAAGATCCTATTCCATTAATTTATAAAGGACGGAATCACGGAATTGTCTGCGCAAAGAAATGTCAACAAATCAACGTAATTTATTTGTACTTAAAAGCAAAAGTTTGTTTCTTATTATCAAATAAAATACAATTATTTTCTTTTGAATTTAATTACTTAATCTTCAATATATCTTTAACGTTTTTATTCTAAACTTTGTACTTACATTTTTGATTTGCGATTGCACTTGAAGTTTTGTTTGATTTAATGAAAATACTCAGACACTGCAATGAATAGAAATTTTAGCAATTAAGTTTCTTGCTTTAGCATATTAATTTTAAAATAAGACCCTTAAATATATTTTCCCGAATTTATAACTTTTTTACTATGAAGCATTTTAATCAGAACCCGTTGATAATACCAATTTTGGTTGCGAAAATCAGTGGCGTAGTCAAAAAAATTTCGGAGGGTTTATTGATATATCGGGTGGGAATATGGGATTTCTATGATCCAAAAAGGAAAATTTCTTGGGGGGGCTATATCCCCAAATCCCCTTAGGCTACGTCCCGGTGAAAAATAATTTAGAAATTTTGTTGGTATTAATGTAAATGGGTATTTCCAATGGATATAAAATATGAAATGAAATTCTATTGCTTTATTAAAAAATGCAAACCAATATTTTTTCAGTTAAAATTTTTAGTTTAAAAATGCAGAACTATTCCATACAAAAAAATCAACCGTTGGGAATTCGGAAAGATTTTTAAAGTAGTAAGCCGATATGCAATCGTCAACTCAATTTTAATTCAAAAAGTACTAAATTAATCGAGTTTTTTATATATTTACACCTATTTTACATGTTTATGAGAGCAAAATAAAGAGATAGTGTTTACACTTTAAGGTACTACTTTCATCACAATTCTATAAAAATCCTTAAAACATGGAACCATTTTATTAAAAACCACTTTAATCTCGTCTTTTTACAACAATATTTTAAAAGTATTAACATGTAGTATATATAGTTCTTTAAAAGTCGAGTTTTTCTTTCCAGATTAATATCAGATATGTGTTTCAAATAAAAATACAACATTATTTACTTTGTGAAATAAATTATAAATCTGGAATTTCAGTTTCCTCGTGAATTTTTTAAATACAAAGTTCAGCTTATATAAAATCAGATTTACTTCAACTTATTAACATTAAAAAGATATAGTGGAGAGTGTTGAACCTTTGGAGAAAAATCACGTTTGGATTTTTCTAAGACAAGTAAAATCACATTTTGACCATTTAAAGTGCCCGACCTATAGTCCTAACCTTAACAAATAGGGTAATATTTTTTATTAGCTCAAATCTTTAAAATTCGATTTTTAATTAATTTTAATAACTTGACGAAATGTGTGCCCATAAGTACAACAACGTACTCTCCCCATGGACAGACCCAGTTGTACCTGTTGACACCCTTAAAAAGGGAAGTTTTGGTTGAAAAAAGCTAAAAATGAAAATTTTTATTGATGCATTACCTTTTAATAAACTATTTCAAGCATTTTTAAAATTGGAAATATATTTTTTAAAGTAATGTAGTTTAAGATCGTAAATGATCATTAAAACGAAGTTGATTAACAAAAGTCTTGATTTTTTACCAAAAATACATAAATCACATGGGATTTTCAGATCGAAATTTGAGGTATAATTTCATTAATCATGCTGATTGATCTGATACAAAAAATAAGAAGTCGAAATCTCGAGGATTCAGCCCTTCTGTCTCATTTTATCATATCATAATTAAAGGGGAAGAAAAATATTAATGTAGTGATGCACTAAAAACAACTTTGAGCATCTAAAAACAGTAAATTTATTAAATTAAGGGGACTGGAGTACCTCCAAATCGGTCAAAATATCAAGTTAAGGATTTTGCTCTCAAATCCATGTTTATACTCATAAATTGATTCAGCAAATTTCATAGTTATGCGCGAATTCTAAGCATAACAAATTCCAATGTTTATTAAGCATAGTAACCACATATTTTTTTTAATAAATAATTCTCAAAACTACTTTTTTAGCACTTAAAACCCTAAGGCTTTTTTTCTACTGAACCAAATGTTATGAAACATGGTATTTATATTCAATAGGGTAATTTTATCAAATTAATGTTCCAAAACTTAATGATTTTGGTCCAGAATTTTTTTATCATGCAAAATAGGGTAAAAATCATAGAATTTTCACGTTTTTAAATGGGAATCACCGAAAAGTTTTTTCTTCTCAAAAACTACTATGATTATATAAAATCCTCCACATTAAATTATACTACAGAACATATTTAACATAAAAATGAAAAAAACTAGTAAGAAAAGGGAAAAATGAAGGAGGAGTAGAGTTTCGAAATTTAGTGAAATTTTTGTTGTTTTTTTTAAATATTAAAAATAATAAATTTTTTTAAAACTTTTTGTATTTAATATTCCATTACTGTCTGTCTATCACAAGAAGAGCTCTGGTTTACATCTCTGTTGCCAAGGCAACAGGACTCTGCTCATTTTCAACGGGTGAAATCAGA
The DNA here is from genome assembly GCA_024610705.1 of Tetragnatha versicolor. Classification (NCBI taxonomy): domain Eukaryota; kingdom Metazoa; phylum Arthropoda; class Arachnida; order Araneae; family Tetragnathidae; genus Tetragnatha; species Tetragnatha versicolor. Next base: position 11,266,073 of record JANDEH010000009.1, read on the forward strand.
AGAAAGGCGCAACCACTTTGGCTTACTGAGCGCCTTGTTGGGGAATTTGGCGATAACTTTTATATTGTTACTTTGTAATTACATAAATCGGGAAATCTTAGAACAGGGTCGAACTGGCTGCGTTTGGTGAAAATCTTATTTCATCATGATCCATCGAGTGATAAATAGTTTTGTATTTTTAAAACGGATTGGATTTCTGTTACAGGATGATTAAAAATTAGAGGGAGAAAAGCTAGAAGGGAAGGGGCTAAAAGCGGATTACAACTAAACGACTTTTTTGAATCCTTAAGATTAAGAAATTAACGATTGTGATGTGTTAGCCCTTGACTGAAGTAAACATTAAAACTTTTGATTTTATAAAAATGCCGGAATCGAGCGGTATTTCTGGGTCTTAAAGGGTAAAGCGTATATTCCAGATCTGGATGGTTCAGTCTAAAACATCACATGTCGCATTTCTGACCTTGAATTGCTTTGTGAATCCTAGTCGTCAAGGTTATATCCCACCCTTTTCCTGGCATTTTCCCCTCTGGTTTTGAGAAAGCTTGTATTTAAATTTTACAAAAAAAATTATGAATAATTCATGTGAAATTTATTGCAGGAAGTAAAATCGTGGAATCGATAAAGATTTCGACGATCCTTCACTTGAACAAAAATCTGCAACATTGTAAATTATTTTTCGCGCTTGCGATTTTAATATTTCACCCTTTTTAAAATGAAATGTCATCATGTAATTTTAAAGAAATAGAAAATTGATCGATATAAATCGAAACACAATCCAAAGGCAACAGTTAAATCAAATCAAATATGTGTAGGAAGCGGAGTTATCAATTCTTCTAAAAAACAAAATTCTATTTTTATTTATTACATTTGCAAAATTCAGAAAAAGAAACTAAATCAATTATCTATCAAGTCAGTTCCCTAGAATATACATGGTTAATTGAATCACTATTCTTCTTTCTTTATTATTTTAACAGTTCACTGCATCAATCCGAGAAGAAGAAGACCGTGCTTGGGATCTCCAAAAATTCGGCCAATAATCCTCCATCGGCTTTAATTTCCGCCAAATCCTTATACGGTTTATCCCTATTTAAAATGAACCAGTCTTGTTGCTATAGCGACCGCCATAATCAGACAAACTGGCGGGAGCTCTTCTTGTGATAGACAGACAGTACATGATGGTAACAGATAATTTGGCACCAAAAACTAATAAAAAACTCAATAATAAAAAATTAATTTTTTTTGGTACTGAGTCCCCTTAAATTTAAATAGTAAACTCCCGTTAGTACGCCGTTCAAGGAGATTTGTGAAAACGTCGTAATAAGCGGTACGACGCTATATGCGGAATTCCATAAAACACCGTTTCGGCGCGATATACCCAAAACCCGTAATACCCAATCTTACCTAGAAACCTTTTTGAGCGGGATTTTATCACTACAATAGAAACGAAAGAATAATGTCTTCCAATTCTTCATTTTTACCTTTCCGATCTCTTCTCCTTTTACTTATGCCTGAAAAAGCGTTTTCTTCGTTTTCATCACGTTTTTTGAAGATTGTTTTCAATGAAAAAGACAGGCAACCCTTGTTCATTTGCAAATTGCTGCTTATTCATAACACCTTTCTTCTCGTCATAAAGCTTGATTATCTTCAATTTATCATCGAAGCTCAAAGCTTTCCTTTTACTTCCAGAAGAACTTGACATTTTAAACTTGTCGAGAAAGAATGGATACTGAATACGGTATCTGAACTTACACAACAGTGGACTGAACACTGAGCTATGGAATGAGGAAGTCGAATTGGAGGAGAGGGGGAGAATTTCCGAGAAATTCAGGGAGGGCTCTGATTTGTCACAATACAACCCACATGCCCTGCAAGACACTGGCCATCCTTGTTTTTCAATGCGCAACGGGGGGACATTCGGGGAAAAAGGGGAGCGATTGGGAAAAACCAGTTCTACCATATTGTTCTACTCGCGTTTTCAACGGTTCTGTAGCTCATGCATTATTTGAAAGGAACTCGACAGCGCAATAGCCGGGATTTTTCTTCGGGGACTGGAGAAAAGCGTCGAAATATGCGGGAAGTCGTAATAAGTAGGGGTGCTATAAGCGGACAGTTTTTAATGATAAAAGGCCTATATATTGGTACCAGGGACCGGAGAAAAACGTCGTAATATGCGGGACGTCACACTAAGCGGGGGTGTACTAACGAGAGTTTACTGTATTATTTTATAGAGCTGATTTCACGTTAGCAGCTATATAGCATCTGTTTACATTTAAATTCGACCCCAAATTCAAATTTAAATTTTTTCCTGAATTTGAAAATGCGGTGGTTGAAGGTACAACCGTCCTTAGGTACAGCACTCTCCCTATCTTTCATTAAGGTGCCTGTGTACCTAAAAATGCCGTTTAGGACCAAAAATTAAAAAAAAATATCCTATTTCAAAAAACACATCTTTAGCTTTCCAAATCAGTTTAAATTTTGTCTTTATCTTTCTTAGAACCAAAGTTACAGAAATTTTACTTAAAACTAAAAAGGCATTTTATTAAGGAAAAAGTAAAGAAGTTCGCGTTTTTCTCAGAATCACATTTTTGCTATTTTCTTTCTCCACAAAACTACATAACTCAAAATATTATAAGTGAATTTCTTTAAAACTTGGGCCCAATACTTGACATAATATGGTTTAGGAGCCCTACTATTTTTTTGGCTGTGGGTGTAATATTTTTTATTTTATGAATAATATAACTTCAAACTTTACTGAACTTTGGTTTTTTTATTTTCAAGTTTAGTGTTATAACTTTTGATATTAAAATAGTTTAGACATAAAAATAGTAGACCTCCTAAAGTATGTTTTTACGTGGATAATAAAGTTTACAAAACAAAAAAATCTTCATATAAATTTGAGTTATGATGTTTTGCGGAAAGGCTGTTTTTTGTGATTTTTATGCATAAATTCTTTAATAATATGAAAATTTAAATTAATATTTAATTATTTTTTATATTATTCATAGTTTTTAGACGCATGTAACTGTATAAATCACAAATTAGGTCAATATTTTAATTATTTAAAAAAAGCCGCCATAGGTAGGCAACCACCTTAAGTGCACAGAAAGCGGAATTTTGTTCTATAAATTACAATATGTGTGTCTTATTTTTTGAAGACTACTGTTAATGGCAATTACAATAGAAAAGTGTTAATAATGAAAACAAAGAGTATTAAAGAGAGGGACTTTATATTTTGGATTAAAATTATGTTAAGTTTACCAAAGCTGTTTCAATTGTAACTTTGAGTCTGAACTTTTACCTGTTAATTGGGAAAACAATTCGAATTAATTGTATTAAACACTCTATTTAACCCATTACTGCCTGACGTCCCTTTTTAGGGACGTTTTTTAAAAATCCTCCTATTTCTACAAAAATTGTTCCTTTGAATAAAAATTTGCACTGATATATCTCTGATCTTCATAGAATATAAAGAACACAAGAAGAAAGCAGAATTTAAAATTATTCTCACTTTTTTTAAAGTTGGAAGCGTCCCTAAAAAGGGACGTCAGGCACGAATGCCCCCGTGGTTTTCCCCATAGTGAAATGCTAGTGTTTCCTTATTTTTTTCCCTAAAAACGCGTTCAATTCTGATAAATTAATTAAATAACTGATATTTATAAAATTACTTTAATTTTAGCTAATAAATTTATTATTTTTGTTTATTTTTTTTGGAAAATACTGTTATTTCTGCTAAATTAATGCAATCAAAAGTCTTAAATTATAAGGAATTAATTAATTTGTATTAATTAAAAGGAATAAATTAATTATTTTATTATATTTATTAATTTTTCAAATATATTCCGGTTATATTATAGTTAAAAGTTTAATAATTATTAATTATAATGACTTTTTGACATTAAAATTGCCAAAAAAGTCGATTTTGTGATAAATTTTCGGCTTTTTTTCTAATTAGATGTCGCTAATCATTGTGTTCTATACTGCAGATCAATCTATATCATCTGGCTAGCTAATGCATATCCCTCTAGTGCTTGATTTTTGGGGAGAAATTTGTGTTCAGCACAATAAAATTAAATAAAATGAAAAAAGTATGGTCATTTGAAGGACTTAAACTTCACAAATTGAGATATTCTGATGGATTTGAGTTGTGTAAAAGTAATTATTACTAAATATTAGGTAACTTATAAACAAAGAATGCCTTATTCAATTAAAAATCTTAATTAATTTGCATTTAACATAGATTAGGGAGGAAAAAACGTGTTTTAGAGCATAAAAATGCCCAAATTACGTTAATTAAGATTAATTTTACTATTAATTGAATAAATAATTAATATATTTTGTTCATATTCATGTTACAGTATGGTTCCGATCACTTTTGCTGCACTTAAAAAGGTAGAAGATGTTTTTGAGGCTTTAAAACTGTTTTCTACCATGCGTTTACTATAGGAAAAACCACGGGGGCATTCGTGCCTGAAGTCCCTTTTTAGGGACGTTTTTTAATTTCAGTGTAGAAATTAAAATTTTAACCTGGAATTTTTTTCACTATTTTTCCAGTTGTTTTGGGGCTATTTACTATGTTTTTACCAAATATTTAAGAAAAATAAAAAGTTGGGCATTAATGGGTTAAAGTTAGTTGTAATTTAAAATATTAATTAAAGTGGCCCCATCTGTATTTTGTGTCTTATTCTAGATAAAATTGTTTAGGAATAATAATACGATTGACCCTCAAAATAAACAAATGTTATTATCTCTTGTTTTCAATCTGTGTGTTTTCTATCAGCATTACGGGATTGAACATATGTAATCTTAACAAGGTGTTCAACAACTATTATACAAATTGTTATAAAAGTTTATATAATTCTGAGCTCTTAAGCACAGTAAGAAACTAAAAACTCTTTTCTAGTTCATTCTTTTAAAATTAACTATTTCATGATAAATGGCTTCAAATTTTAAAACTTTCACAAAGATAATTTATTAAAGAAATTTGAATCAATATATGCTATGAAGCAAGCAATCTACTTCCAACACTATGCAACGTAACTCTTATAAAAGACCAACCGTTATCGCCTTTGATACTGCAAAATCTTGCGTAGGTTTGTACTAAAAGGGTTATGCAATGGAATGAGGGAATTAACACACCAGTTACCGCGTTTTCACACAGCAAATCAGCTTTATCCTCCAAAATGAATTAAGGAAACAAAAACAGACGAGCTTCATTTCTCCTTATAATTACTCCACCATGAATATCTATAGCGCAGCTGATAAGCAACGTTAATTCAATCCTCGCCCAACCCTTTAGATATAAAGGCATCGTGGCTGACAAATGTCCCATCATCTTTTATGGCACCTCGTTATAACATTATTTTGTCCCCCTTCATCCTCCGTTTGAAGGACAGGCCTGGAACAAGACTTACATTAGACCATCTCGGTATTGGCCTCACGTAACCTTTTGTTCTTGCCTTCAATAGGGTCAATTACTAACCGCTACCGACAGGGATGGAATTCGGCTAAGGGATTTCGTTCTCTCTAACTGCCAATAATTTACCATCATCTCTTGAAGTACAGCGTATGGCTTTTTTTATGCCGAGAATGCCCTGCCGGGTAACGGACGATCGTATCTCATTCCTTGCATAGCATTCCAGCAATGAATATGCATCAGCGTTATATCCGTCCGACAGCTTTGTTGTTTTTAGCATTACCATGCAAGAACATATTTTATCTTTGGCGGCATGAATGTATTACCTGATTAATCCATTGCCCTTTAAGCTTACGATAGTTTTTGTGTAGGAACGAATACCTATGATATACCCGATTATTTGTAAGGAGAGAGATGGCAACAATAGTTTACCATAAAAGTACTCTAGAAAACGTAATGAATTTAAAAAAATACTTTTATGCCTTTGTTTTATTGTATGTTGTGGAAGGATTCCCTTTTTAAAACCCTTATGCTCAATATTCATACTTTGTTTATGTGCTTCTCTCTATTTCTCTTTAGATTAGTATATCTTGACTAAATTATCCATGAATTAAAAGTTAGGAACACACATCTAACTCAATGGTCTTAAAAAGTTTTGAACGTCATCTTTCATTTAGTATTTCCTTTGCCTCTTGTTTTGTCAGATTTGCAATTTATGTTCGTTAGTAGTCAAGTTGTTTATGGAAAAGGTATAAACTACTCTGTAATTTGAATGTTTAACCTTTTTAGTCATAGCCGCCCCAGATTCAATGAGAACCTTGGGACAGTCCATGATTGAAAGGGTTAAAAAAGATTTTAGAGTAGCAAGCAATGGACATTAAATTATCAGCATAAACAGCAATATAAAACAATGTTAAAATTTTAAGGAAGTCTAATGTTATGAAAAAACTTGAGCGACATAAACCGTCTTCTAATGACCATCAAAATTAATTTTTCAAATGTACATATCGCACCCTTGCTACAAAAGTGCCACAACTCAAAAATCTATGTTTTCCAGGAATTGCAAAAAACTGACTAGGCACATTTTAGTATTTTTGAATTTGTCAATACGAAGAACGATACATCTCAAACTATGATCGTTAGCCATTGTTCTAGAAGTTCATACTCAACGACGGCTGGACGACAACTCAAGATGTGGCATTTCAGTAGAAGGAATCATAGCCAACTTGATTACAACAAAACGCCATAACTGCTATCTGGCGGCTGATTTTTCAATGCAACTTCTGGCACTTTTGAAGATTGGTAGAGATGTGAAAACTACGCCTTATGGCGGTCATAACTCAAAAATTACAATTTTTGAGTTGTGGCATGGCCACCTAAACACTCAAGGCCGTAGAAGCTCGAAATCCTGAGTGACGTCATGCCTACTACTTCGCGTCATCGACTCGCTTAAGACAACAGCGCAACTCCAGTCCGAAATCTTGCTCACCCCACCCCTACAGCCTGATTGGTCTCCTCAACTACGGTGAAAACGTCACTTGAATAAGACACACCAACACACGTGCCGAATATTTCAGATGGAAGAAAGTTTGATCGGAATTACACATAAGTAATTAAAATATGTTTAAAACTATAAATATAAATTTTAACTTACATGTTACTAAAGACGGAGGATTTTGGAACTAAAAATAATAAAATTTAAAAAAAAATGGAATTTCAATGAAAATATCTTATTTGATATTTAATTAATTCTTCATAAGTATTAAACGTTTTTCAAATTCAGTTTATGCACATAGAGATCGAAAACTAAAAGAAAAAATCCTAGTAACTTAGGATCGCTAAGGAATACTCTACTAATGGAAGAGGGGGTTAAAGAGCAGAAAAATCCTCATCTGAAATTTGCACCCAATCCTTGGATTGGACACTTAAGATTGAACCTAAAACCAGCAAAATATTTCTGTTGATGCATTTATTACGTAAAACTGATCGAAAAGATGAAACACCAGTTAATATTTAACCCCCTCCATTGTAATCGTAATTTTTAAAGCTGAAAATAGTCCGATCATGAGTTTTAAGCCTTAAAGCAGGCCCGACTTTTACAATTTTACTCAAAATTTAATCATTAAACTAGATTTTAGTGATCAAATATGATCATTAAAATCAAACTGTTTAAAACCATTTTCAGGTCTTATGGCGAAACCTCTTTCTCGTTGTGCAAAGCGAAACTACACAACATGAAATTGCTTTATAATAGATCACGGAATCAACTTGAAGTTCGCGATCTCTAATTCACTTTCCCTCATCTGAAATATTCGACACGTATGTCTGTGTGTCTAATTCAAGTGACGTTTTCACCGTAGTTTAGGAGACCAATCAGGCTGTAGGGGTGGGGCGAGCAAGATTTCAGACTGGAGTTGCGCTGTTGTCTTAAGCGCGTCGATGACGCGAAGTAGTAGGCATGACGTCACTCAGGATTTCGAGCTTCTACGGCCTTGAGTGTTTAGGTGGCCATGGTTGTGGCACTTTTGTAGCAATGTAGTAATAGATATGTACTCAACAATATGTACTCTTTAAAAATGTAAAAACTTTATAGAAAATGTTTTGGTTTTTCCTAGCTTTACATATTAAACATTTTTTGAAGCATTTTGATTCAATACTTTTGTGATTGGATTTAAATAATTGGTTTTAAATTTTAAGATTGTTATACTTTGATAAATATTTATGATTTTAAAATGATGATCACACATATTATACAATTAATCTGTAATGAGAAAAAAGGGGGCCCACGCACACGTTCTTTCAAGGAACCCAATAAACAAGTATTATATTAACGTATCAACATGTATTATGGGTTTATTTCGTTTCAAAATGTTAAATTTTATTTGGTATAAGTAATTAGTTTATATTGACTTGTAGTGTAAAAGGCTAGAAACATAAGTTCCTAGTGTTGAAGGTATGCTTTAAACCTAAGCATCAATATTTTGAACTAGTATTATATTGTTTTCTACTTCCCTTTAAAAAGGAGTCAAAAAGAGTTATTTTATTAATAATAAACACAACTTAAATTTTTTTCAAAATCAACGGTAAATAAAATTTAAACAAATCGTAGAGCAAAATATGGAGCTGTGCCGAAATTAATCAAATCCACACGATAAAAATCGCATAAAATCCTATGTTTCTCTTTGTACGTTAAAACACCCCCATCAAAAAAGTGAAGAAAAATATTCACATGCTATTTTCCTCATTTACTTTCTAATAGTCCTTAAAAGTAATGGTTTCCCATTGATTGAAGACTCCGAATTGTTTCGTTTTAATAAGGTCTCTCTCACGCACATTATGCCGCTTTAGAAAGTAATCAATTCTGAACTTTTAACTGACGTTTGGTCGACTGAATAGAGTGTAATAGTGCGTCATTGTGCACGATGAAAGATATAAATAATCGATTTCTTGAGGTTAGAAAGAGAAGAGCACATAGACAAAAGAATAGCAATTCATTACTTCTTATCTTTAAGTTTCTGGAGAAATTGATGAGAAGGAATAAACTAGCTAGAGCAGAATATTTATACGCCTCAAGTGTTTTAGGAAGAGATAATTAAAACGATGGTTGATTTGAGAATTTTAAAAGAGGAATAAAACAGTTTCGTTCAAATAGTACTTTATGAAGGATTGATTCGTGGCTTAATAAAAAAATTCGATTCACCAAATTTAGTTGGTTCACCTAAAGGGGGATATGAGTTTAGGAAAATAGTTGGGGAGTATTTTTAGGTTTAACCCTTTATTTACCAAATCATTTTCGGCGCAAGTTTAGTAGGTACTGCTGATGCACCAAGTTATTAGCTATAAAAATCACTATATAGTTACCCCAACTAATGTTAAGTGAATTATGTGGCTTCTAAGTATGGTGCCAAAGATTCAAAACTCGCCAACCATCAGCAGTTCTAAACTTGAGCAAGTGGTACTTACAAGTACCGTCGGTAAATAAAGGGTTAAGATCATTTGAGTTGAAATTTCGTTAAGTAAGTGTCGCTCAAAATGTTGTGTTTATGTAAGGATATTTTTAACCTCTAAAATTATCTATTCATTTGTTTGTATCCCAAAATAAATTTATTTTCATCCACAATAGTAATTGCTCGAACATAATATTTTTAAATAACAGAAAAATAATACCAATTATTTTTTTAACAAATACCAAAAACGTATGCTAATATTTTTCTAAAATTTTTTTATTTCAAAATAGTATCTAACAAGTAGGTATAAATGCATTTAATTGAGAAGCTTCCCCTAAACATCTTTTATCGTGTATGAAGTATGAAAGTAATATAAAGTATGTGACTTGCAATGTGTTATTTTATTTTATTTTCATTTTGAATCTAGCCATGAAAGTTAAGGCAAAAGAATTTTTAAAGTCGCAATTGAAAAATTTAAAAATTTTATTTTTATAAAGGTAATTTTTAAAAAGTCATATTTAGATAGGTTAATATATATTTTCCCATTTTCTAAATAATTAAAACTAAAGTGTTTATAAAGCCTGTGTCACAAATTTTAACTCTTAATCTGGAATGGTTTTTGATTTGTAACAAGTTAAAGCTAAGAAATGAAGAAAAAACCCTCTTCACATGGCGAAAAACATATTTTAGGTAAAACTCTGAGAGCTAGATCACCAAAACAATCCCACCAGCAAATAAATGTCTGGTTTCTAATAAAAAATTAAAACCTATTTAAACATAATTTTAAGCAGAAAAACTAGGCACTTCAAAATGTTCTGTTTTATTTTGTGTCCCGGTAATTTGAGTATACTTCTTGGGGAAAATATACCGATACTTCTTTAAAAGAGAAATTGCTGCAAAAATTGTTATAAACATGTTATTTAAAAAATGTATTTGTTTAAAGAACAATTCTAGTCTAATAATTAATTTATAACAGTTTATAAATCTTAGGGGAATTTACAATTTCCTTTCCATCAAAGATTTGATTAAATTTAGGGTTTATAATAAATCATAAAAAGTATACAGCACAAATAAATCTAGAAAGACTAATGTAAAAAAGTATTCAAAAAATAAAATTTTGAAATGAAGAATTCAAAGTTAATATTAAAGGAATATGCTTTATAACCATGATTGCTTGAACTGAATACTGGTAGTATATAAAATTAAGTTTTTAAAACCAACTAAGTTTCAAAAAATGAAAGTTTTAACATTTAACATTAAACAAATTTAAGATGTGGGATAATGTTTGAGAAATCCCATCCCCTAAAACGGATACATTTCTTAATCATATTAACTTCTAAAATATCATACAATTATATGATAATTATATAATTATCTAAAACTTAAGATAATATTATCTTAACTGTTTCTTTTCTCACAACTTATCAATCATACCTAAATTAGATTGATCATACTGCTAGGAGACTTATTTTCCCTAAACACTAGACAACTTAATTAAATGGCTCATAAATAGATCTAAAACAAAGCTGAGCCGGCTTCAAATCTAATCCACTACTGAGACAATAAAGCCACGTAAAATGAACCACTCTCTACAATAACGGAGACTAGAAATTGTCACTTAGCTGCAGGCCAGCGACTATTATTAGCTCAAATATCTCTTAAGGACCTAAAGTTATACCTCCCGACTATTAATCGGTCACTTAACAGATATGATAAGCTGTTTTATAGTCACAAAATGAGTTCCAGTAACGAGCACCTTTCATCTCAGTGTTTACATTTTAATAGCCCCAGGATCTAAGTGCACTTGTTGATAAACAAGGTTTGAGTTTCGGATTTTATTTTCTTAGATTAAGAATACGCAATTAGTAATTCAGTAAGCATGGTTTAGCAATTTTTGTTTGTCTTTTAAATGTACAGCATATTAAAACGTTTATAATAAAGTGATATGGTGATTTTCAATTGAGTAATTAAAGATTAACATGTTAATCAGTGTAATACTAGGGTGTCTCAAAAAAAACTTTTTTTCGAAAAACCTCGCTCCCCAGGGCTTTTCCCATTCCTTTTGGTCCCAAAAGATAGTGTGTAAAATTTCAGCGCCCTAAGTTAACTCTAGGGTTTGCCTGTAGAGCCCCAAAGTTTGAAAAAAGTGGAAAAAAAGACCAATTTTCAGAATTTTTAAAAATTATATTTTAAGATTGATACTGCGATAAAACTGGTTCAGATGTGTCATTTAGGACTTATTTAGATGGAATATATTTATTTATGTGTATTAACTGCACCCTATAGCCCCTATAATTAAGAATTAAACCGTACTACTTAGGGACGTTGCACTCGCCAAAGCTTATAATGCACTACCGGTGGACGAAATGAATTAAATTTGAATTTCTTCGAAGGAACTCCCTCAGATGATGCCATTTGGAGCTAAAATGATATTATAAACTATAAAAACCAGTGAAATAACAGTTTTGGGCCCTTCCACTGAGCTTTTAATGTAAAAAGTGTTTTTCTTCAAAATTTCTCTTTTCTAGCTGATCAAACCCAAAATTTATAATTAAAAAGAAGGTTGTTGTACATTTTTAGATACCAAACATTGAAACCTTTATTGGAGTTTCATTTTTAATAAGTAAAATTAAATTTTAAACCGCACAAATCGGAAATGACATGGATATTTCCTATACCAGACGTTAAAATCGATTTTCTTTTTTTTAAGTTTGGAAAATTACTTTCTTTTAACGTATTAGGGGAAAATTTTAATTAAAAACTTCTTTCTTTAACATTTCAACCAAGATTCACAAGCATTAAACTATTTTCCTAACTTTGAAAAAAGAAAATCAATTTTCACATCTTGTATAGGAAATATCCATGTCATTCAAACCGATCTGTGCGGTTTAAAATTTCATTGTACTAATTAAAAATGAAACCCCTATAAAGGTTTGTTTGGTATCTAAAAAAGTACAACAACCTTCTTTTTTAATATAAATTTTGGGTTTGATCAGCTAGAAAAGAGAAATTTTGAAGAAAATCACTTTTTAAATTAAAAGCTCAGTAGAAAACCTCATTATTGTTATTTCAATGGTTTTTATAATTTATAATATCAATTTAGCACCATATGACACCATTTTAAAGAGTTCCTTCGAAGAAATTCAAATTTAATTCATTTCGTCCACCGGTAGTGCATTATAAGCTTTGGCGAGTGCAACGTCCCTAAGTATTTCTGTTTAATTCTTAATTATAGGGGCTATAGGGTGCAGTTAATACACATAAATAAATATATTCCATCTAAATAAGTCCTAAATGACACATCTGAACCAGTTTTATCGCAGTATCAATCTTAAAATATAATTTTTAAAAATTCTGAAAATTGGTCATTTTTTTCCACTTTTTTCAAACTTTGGGGCTCTACAGGCAAACCCTAGAGTTAACTTAGGGGGCTGAAATTTTACACACTATCTTTTGGGACCAAAAGGAATGGGAAAATCCCTGGGGAGCAGGGTTTTTCGAAAAAGGGTTTTTTTGAGACACCCTAGTGTAATACTCTTTAATATTAATTTTAATTTAAAAAAGATAAAAATACACGGTTTGTTATATCCTACTCCTGGGAGTCTTAAGAGTAGAATGCCGCCAACCGCGTATTTGTATCTTTTTTAGTTTTGGATTTATTAGTTATTGATTTTTAAAATGTGTCAGTCTTTTTTGGGACACCCTGTATATTCCAGTTTTTAAGTTCTAAAGTAAATTAGAATAACTAAAGTATTGTGTATATTATTTTTCCTTTTTACAACAGAGTATTGTTATTTAAAAAATCAAAAATATATATACATTTAAATGATAATTTAAATCACCTTTTTCACCATCTTTTTTAATATTCAAAATTAATTTTTTCAATTAATCCATCTAAGATTGCATTTTGAAAATACGAAAAATATCAGGAATTCACAATTTAATTTGTTGAAACGCAATTTCAAGCAAGTTGTTGTGATTATCTATGTAAAAGAATGACGACATACCAAAATATGTTTATGATTTTAAACTAACCATTTTCGTAAAAAATGTAACTTAAGAAAATAGTTTAACCCCCATCAATGTGAAATTTAATTGTAAAAGTATTTCTCTTTATATACTTTTACCCAATGAACTCCCACGAAATAAAGGCATATAAATTCAAGGCACAGTGCACCTAATCCGTAAAATTGAAAATGTGGATGTGTTTTCCAAAAGCTTAAGATTCAATGTCTTATGTTTACTCAATGAAGGCCCTCGGAAATGGACTGCAGTGTATTGGAAACAGTTTCAATTTCCATTTTTATCGCTTTACAAACAGGCCGAAGGCCAGGTTTCATTTACGCATTTTATTCCGCAGTCGAGTACGATATAGTGTTTCTACTTGACTATGCCTTCTGATTAAAAGTTTTCTGGGACATGTATTATAGGGGTTTAGATTTCTGAGTGTTAGTTACAGTTCGACCTCATTATAGTGTTTGTCTGAGAACGAAGTGATCACAAATAGAAAGCTTTCCTGAAATAGACCAGCTAGTCTGTTGTTCAAGAGTATACTAAGTGTACTGTTTTGAAGAAAATATCGAGAAAGGTAAAATAACTGTTCTTTTTTATAGAACCGTTCAATATCATTTTACAGAAAGCGCTTTAAATTTAAAAATAGTAAAAGTTAAAAATGAAACTAAATTCTTTAAATCGATGTTTTTAGAAGAATTTGCCTCAAAGAAACCAGTCTCCTTTTTTAAAAAACTGAAGCATTAGATTCGGATGTTTAAGTAAAATATATATAAAGTAAAAGAGTAAAAATGGTAAAAAAACCATCTTCAGTTAAAATTAAAATTATATTTTTAGTTATTTTAAAGAATATAATGTTTAAAAAAAAGGTGTGTGTAATATGTGTGATTAGGGAAATTAAACTCTAAAACTGGATTGAGACACGATTAGTAAAAACCAAATGATATTTTTCCCTAGTTTATTTTACACACACAACTGTACTAAATCAGATGACTAATATTAATAAAAGTAGAAAGAAACTTCATAAATTCGCCATAAATTCTATTTAATGAAGTCCAATAAAATATCTAATTTTCATTGTATAATTTGAAGTTAAATTTCATTTTAATTGAATTTAAATTTGAAAATAAAAATATAAGAGTAAATTAAAGCAGGGGTTCTCAAATTTTTTAACATCGCGACCCACTATTGAGAAACAAAATCTAACGCGACCCACCCGACTTCAGTTAATTATAATTAACTGAACTGAGATAATTATATCATACCCCCCCCCCACAAAATTTTAACTTCTCTGACTGGGGGTGTTCACCAACTATTTAGTTACAACAATAAATTGTTACATGTACGTATTAGAGAAAGAAATTAACTTTTTGGAAAATTAAAAGCAAATATTTGAATTAGAGCGTATGAAATAGTTTAATTGTCGGCTAATGATCTCTACAATAACATGGGGGGTCTTCCCCAGAGAAAAGTTTGAAATTTGACTCTTAAAAATAGTGTTTTAACTTGTTTTTTTTTAGCGATATGGGATAAATTGCAGTTTCATCATTTCCTTAGAAAATTTTTAAAATTTGGATTGCTCCTCCCGGTGGGGATGGGGAGAAACACTGAATATTTTTTCAAATAACATAATTCATAATAATTATAACCGACTAGATTTGCGGGGCATTAAAGTAACACACATAGTGCGTATTTACGTTAATGCCTTTTCCGTTCGACACCAAGTAGTGTAGTTTTCCTCAAATTTTTATTCTTTTTACTATATGGTAATTTGATAGATTTCAAAAGTTGAAATAATAACACGATTGTAAAAATTAGAAAAAGATACTTCATATTCAGAAAAATTAAAAATCTTCTCGCGACTCACCAAAAACTGACTGGCGACCCACCAGTGGGTCGCGACCCACAGTTTGAGAAACTCTGAATTAAAGTATATTAACTTTAAGTCAACATTAAATAGTTAAAATATCTCGTCACTTTAATAATAGTTAAAATATTATGATCCACTGATTATAAATTGAAAACTAAATTATTCGTGAGCGCCATGTTAACAGTTCAAAGATAAAATATTCCACATTATTCTCATCTTCAAAATGATGATTCATGAGAAAGAGAAGAATAAGTTTAACGCGTAGTAAAGGAGGAAAATTTGAAGTGGAAATTTTTTCACCAAGTATGTGCTCAGAAATCTATATGTAGTGATATACTTTCAATTACACTCTATATTATGTATTTAGTAGTGCATTAAAATGTGTTACATAAAATATCAAATTTCTTGTAAAGGGGGACTGTTTTAAAAAATTCAAATGCTTCAACTTTCTTATTTA
The DNA here is from genome assembly GCA_024610705.1 of Tetragnatha versicolor. Taxonomy (NCBI): domain Eukaryota; kingdom Metazoa; phylum Arthropoda; class Arachnida; order Araneae; family Tetragnathidae; genus Tetragnatha; species Tetragnatha versicolor. The sequence continues at coordinate 11,281,771 of JANDEH010000009.1, forward strand.
ATAACTCTCAGTGGCTTGTTAGTTTCCCATAAGCATCAAAATAGAATTTGCAAAAGTCATTCACACAAGCCTTTTATTTTGGCATTCCGCCGTAACCAAGCATGTTTTGCTATAAATCATATACTTTGACGCGTAACAGATGTTGTTAATGGAAAAGCAGAAAACTTATCTCTACCTCCTTGAGAACTATGTCTTGCCCCACATTCTATTAGCGCCACTACTTCGGCTGCTGCTTCGGTACTCAGGAAGGAAATCCTTGAAATTAGACGACTCAAGGGATTGGACTGAATTGTGATTTCAAAAGATCAATTTGATGCTGATTACATCGATTATTTTATTATCAATCAAGCTAACGCGAACTGTAAAAAATAATAGTAACGTTTCGCAAAATTTCCAGAAACGTTCCTGCTTTTTATGAGTTTTTACATCAGTTTAACACTTTACTTAAAAATTCTGGTTTTCTTTCTTAAACGTTCCCACTGAATCCTGCCAGAAGCGGATAGTTAGTGCGGTGCACCTGTCATGCCTACATCCAAACTTTTTTACAAAAATTTTTTGGTACCGTAATTGGGTCTAAAAACGTGTTATTGCACCTAATTTTCAAAATCTTCCCAAAGTATCAACCGATTAAAATTCCGGACTTAGATCTTAATCTTAAGTTATATTTACACTGAATGTATACATCATTGAGACGCGGTTGGCTCAAAGGTAAAGCGTTTGCTTCGCACAAGCGTTAGTTCCTCGAGTCGAGTCCCAGTAGCCATTATTTTATTTTATGCGGAATTTTATTTTCCCCGGAACGTTTCAGTATTTTATCAGTAAAGTTCCTGGTATTTCACAGATAGCTTACTGGTATTTCTGACGTTCCTGGTATTTTCCAGGAACATAACATTCAAAAAATGGGCACCTCAGCTGCCCAGTTTTTTTAGTAACGTTTCTGAATTTTTTTACAGTGTCGTCTGATTTAGATTATTTTTAATCTCATGGCGTAAATAATCCTATATCCTTGCATTTTTTTACAACCGCAAAAATTACAAAGTAAATCAGTAACCACAACGATTTTTTAAGATTTTCATCCCCTTTTTTATAAGAAACCGGTATGGTTACGGATTTACTTAGTAATTTTACCGGTTTCGCACAACCAACCCACCTGTCAGTTTGTTTAACCGTAAGTTTTACAGGATTTTTTAAAAGTAGTATAGAAATATAATAGTAAAGATTGAAAAACTAAGCAAAATAAGTACGTAAAGCTGATACCCAAAAATGTGAATAAAGGTTAGGGAAGTGTGTAGATAATTCTTCGTGGTTTTTTTAGAAAGAACATCCTTAAGTTAGAGCTGTGAGCAACCCAGGTAAAACTGTGTAGAGAAAAAAATAATAAAAATATGCTTAAATTGTAATAAAAATAAAGTATTTTTATTTACGAAAACGTTTTTTAAATAAGATGGCAACGTATAGTGTTTGATTTATCAGCTTATAATAAGATGAGCTCCAAATACAATTAATAAAATAATGTAATTTTTAGGAAATACTTCGACAGTTAATATTCATGATATTAAAACTGGGGGCTCGCTCTTGACTATGATTCTCTCGTAAATTTAAATATTTGGACATCATATATATTGTCATATAAAAGTTAGTGCATGTTTAACAGCTATATAATTTCAAAATATTGTGTTTTCGTTGTTTACCTTTTATTAAATTTTGTAGACATTTCTAAATTATGATAACATTGATTCAAGAACATGTAATTAAATTTGTAAAAATATAGGCAGTAGTTTAATTTTAATATGACGAATGAAAACAGAACCAAAACTAATTATGTTAACTTAATTAATTTCGAAACAAACTTAGTTCAACGTCAATGGAAATCTCGGGCGTTCTAGAGCTGAAAGGGTAAAAGGGCATTTTTATCTTAATAGAAAAATATTTTTAAAATAGTACCAAAATAAATAAAATAAAGGGAATGGTCCAACTAACATGATTTGCCAATACCTATATTTTAAATTGAAGTTAATATAGCTAATTTATTTCTTATACATATGAAACAAAGGAAATTATGATTTCTCGAATACATTTATCTAAGACACTATTAGAAATACCTATACTCGATTCTAGAAGAAATTCGGAGAAATCCTTTTATCACTATCGAAAGCGACCCAAGACGCTTTAACTTAAACTACTCCGTACATAAACACATCAATTTGGAAACCACAGCATTCTCAACCAGAGACAACTTTGCATTCTAAGAAAAATAGCGAAACTGGAGGCGGTAAAGGTTAAAGATTTCAATTGAGTACCTCGTAAATACCCATTACTTTTGGATAGCTTCTCGTTTAATTACATACATTCTTGGTATAAGGAACGTGTAGACGTTTAATAAGATTCGTGTATAACTCTCCGAACGGGTAGTTCTTTTCTCGACACTTTAGGATAAGATTGTTGGAATTTTACTTTCGAGGGAATTGATAAACAATAGGAAATTGATACACAAATATAGTAGACTCGAGCACTAACGTTTTTATGAACTGTCCCTGTACACTGAAAACTGTAGAAAAACAGAAAGTTTCAATAAAAATGGCTTTATGTTTACAGAGATATTCTGTCATGTAACATTCCCACCGCACTGCATTTACCTGTAGGTTACAGCTTTTTTCTGCATACAGGATTTTTCTGCTTACAAAACTTTTCTGGCAAATTTTGCTGCCAGAAATTTTCTGTTTTTTTACAGGATTATTTTTTACAGTGTAGACATAATTTTGTGTTTTATTTAAGAAACTTTCTAGTGTACTTATTTTCACACTTTCTACTTCTTATTGTCGTCAACAACGCTGAAAAGTTCTTTTTTTCTTAAATATTGTCAGAAAATTTGATGAGCGAGCTTGATCATTTGAGATTTTCAAGTATTAATAGTTTGTACTTAGTATATACTCTTTGCATTGTGTGTAAAGTGTATTCTTAACAAGGTTGGCTGGATTGGACCCAATGAATTTTTCAAAAAAACCCATGTGAAAAAACCCACATTTTGGACCCATTTTTGTTTTTTTTCAAGAAAAATCAAGATTTGCATTTCCTTCAAAATTTAATGTTTTTCTCAAAGTTTAGGATATTTTTAAAATTTAAATGGATTTTTTTCAAAATTTAAACAAGGTTTTAAAAATTAAATGGTGGTTTTTCAATTTCAGGGAGTTATTTTTAAAGTTAAATAGGTTTTTTATGGGTTTTTCATTATTGAATGCGTTTTTTTCAAAATTTAGGAAGTTTAAAGTTCAAACTAGATATATCTTTTTAAATTTCAGGGGGGTTTTTCAAAGTTGAATAGATTTCTTCTAATATTGAATGGGTTTTTTCAAAGTTTAGGATATTTTTTAAATTTTAGTGGGTTTTTTCAAAATTTAAACCAAGTTTCAGTAAATGCGGGTGTTTTTACAATTTCAGTGGGTTTTTTCAAAGTATAAAAACTTTGAAAAAAAACCACTTAACTGTGGAAAAACTGACATTATTTTAACAGAACACATTTCACATAGAAATAACTCACTAAAATTTGAAAAAACGCACTTACTATGAAGGAGAAAACCACTTAATTTTGGAAAAACCCAGTTTTATATGGGTTTTTTCAGGGTTTTATTGAAAAAACCCAACCCACTTGGGTTTTTTCAAAAAAACCCGGGTTTTTGCCAACCCTGATTCTTAATGTCTTTTTTTAGGTTATTAAAGTTTTATGGGGGATTATTTTCCATTAATATAAAAGCAAGTAACACATAAAGGGGAAATGTGTATATTTATCATTATTATAATGTTAAAATGCTTAATTTTGTAAATGAAGGAAGTTTGATAATATATTAAAACTCTAAAACTCACACTATTTCAAAATATTTTTTAAATTACGAGTTCTCGATTTTACGAATTATTTTACTAGTTCTATACAAACGAGTTTATAAAAAATGAGCTTCAACAGCTGTTAACTTGTTATATATTTAATTTATATCATACTGTAGAATCACTAATTTATGCATACATGGTTTTAGCTAAAGCAGGTAAATTCATAAAATTATTATCGGGATAAAAATACTTTATCCTCAAAACGAAAAACTTATTTATGATTCTTAATTCTATTGTGTGAAAAATATATACCACTCACATCTTATTTTATAACGCCAATTCGACTCCAGAGAAAATTATAGTGTATGCTGTATCCAAAGCATCCACGAATACCATGGTATATCCCAAAGGTTATTAAGAGTATCTTAGTGAGGAATTCTCCGGAATACCGTCTGGTTTGCATCAGTCTCGGCCTCGCGACCAAATAATTAGTTAGGTATTAATTGACCACAAATCTATTTATAATACAGGGGCTCTCCAATTATTATCCTTACACTAGTGTTGATATGTCAGGTACAAGTCTTCTACAGATCAAGCGTATCAAACCAAATAGTTGGATATTAAAGATACTATAAAGTAAATTTTGTTGTTTAAGGGTATAAGACTTAGCACTCGTTCACTTATTCCATTTAGTAAGTGAACAGTATTACTCAATATTGTATATAGAAAAAAAGTATTTGTTATTTGTAACAAAACCATGGAAAAATTATACTGTGAGAAGGAAGTGGGCTCTTTTTTATCTTTTTAATTTTCTACTTAACTATTGTAACGCGCTGATTTTAAAATGGCTATAGACCCCTAAAAAGTTTATAATAGTATTTAAACTAATACTAATGTGTTGCGTTGTATTTTTAAAGAAAAATATTTTTTAAATCTCTAATTAGAATTTATTTTTAACATTTTGAATGTAGTGTAAGTTTAATGGTAGCATTATATGGTTAATGTACAAGCCATATACGTAGTTATTAAAATATTCATCCAGTAAGAGCAATAAAATATTATAATGAAACAATGTCCTTAACCTTAATTTTGAAACGAAAAACCATTACCTTCATTCTGAGAGTGGTACACTGTAAAAAATAATCCTGTAAAAAAACAGAAAATTTCTGAAAGCAAAATTTGCCAGATACCTTTTGTAAGCAGAAAAATTCTGTAAACAGAAAAAAGCTGTAACCTACAGGTAAATGCTGTAAAAAGAAACTTTCTGTCAAGTGAGCTACATAGCGCCTCACAGTAATTTTCTGCCTGTGCGCATGCGTGTCGACTTATTTTTTTTTTGAAATTTTAATAAATCAATAACCGGAGATGGAACCCACGACCTACCGCATGCTAAGCACGCACGGTACCACTGCTCCAACGAAGATTCAGTAAAAGTAGAAATTATCCGAAGGTGTTCTTTATTTCTCAACGAACTGAAACGTTTTGTTTAAGTACAGATAAGCTAAAAAACTAGAGAAAAGCTGTTTTTTACATAAAATAAATAGAAGTGCGGTGTGAATGTTACATGACAGAATATCTCTGTAAACATAAAGTCATTTTTATTGAAACTTTCTGTTTTTCTACAGTTTTTTTACAGTGTACAAGTCACATCGTCTGTGTTTAATCGTTATTTATTTATCTCGTTCTTATAAATACTTATAATTATCGTAACCAGTATGAATTTTCATTCCTAAATATTCATTACTCTTTAGATTATTTGAATAAAAAAATTAATGTTTTTTTTAATTTTAGGGAACACTAAACATTGAAACAATTTAAATAATTAAAAATGGATGGATGTGAACGTACAACTTTAAAATGAACAGCAAATTTTTTTAAAATAAAGTCTTAATATGTTTTTCCTTTTATTGGCTTTGAAATACAAAAAAATGATAGCATTTATTTTAGTATAAGACTAAAATTATGTAACTAGTATTTGGTATTTCAAAGGTTTAGGAACTTTAATATTGACTTGCAGAAAAATTCAAACTTGAAGTTTGAGGTTATTTTATTCGTTACTATTTTAAAAAGATGATTTTGATAAATGATAAAAAAACATTAAATATATGGATTACTAAATAAAACATCATATACATAAATAGATTTATTTAGATGATTAATATAAACATTAAACATGTAGATAAAATCCCACAAATATCCATTTACTTAAAAGAAAAAGTTTTTTTTAAATATTCCATTTGTGCTGCATTTTATTCTTCCGATTTAAATTCAGTATTTCATCTAAAACCTACCTTGCGTGCAGGTTTTTTTTACAAATTCCTCATCAGAAATAAACTCTCAGCGGTCAATACATTTTTTTACTATTAAAACATAAAAATAAAATCCGCCTATCCATAAAAGAAATAAGATGAATTATTTCAGTATCAGAAAAGTAACTGCAGTCATGCCAAATGATTTATTCAAAAGAACCATTTAAAGCTTAATATATCTTTGAACCATATGCAACACGTCCTTTTAGGTCACGCGATTATCCATTCAACGCTCTTCTCCGTCTTTTTTCTTTGACTCGTATTGTCTTGAGTGAATGCACATTTTTCTTCCTTCCTTGATACAGTGAACGTGTGCCAAAATTTCCTAAGGTTAAGTGAATGCGCCTTAATATATCTAAATATGTCCTAAAAATGATAGTTTGTGAAGTGCTGATTTTTACCGAGCTTATGAAATATAACTTGAATATAAAATGTCTAGGAATATTTTTTTAAATATTAATTAAATAATTACATATGCAGAAATAATGTTTACTTATTAGTTATAAAGGTATTTTTATGACAGGTAAACTAGCAGAATGAATTTTAGCTAAATAGATGATGATTTGAGGCTTTCATTCATAACGTTGTTCTTTTAAATATTAAAAAAATATCTGTATATGTTCCTATCTAGTTATTGAAAATTTGTCCATACATCTAAATGACAAAAACCATCTTATAGCCTTTATGTCTACTTAAGTTATGATTTAATTTTTAATCTGGGTCTCGGTTAATTCTTTAATCATAATTAAGTATTAGAACCTTCAATAACATGTACTTGTATTTTAAACAAATAATTAACAAAAGTAAAATTAATTTTAAAATTGTGATTAATTGCTTTATAAAAAAACATAATTTTTATTACAAAATATTCACTTAGAAAGTCCCTTAACATCCACGTTTACATAAAGTTACACGTATTCCAAAAAAACTTGAGGAAGAACCGGCGAAAGAAAACGACTATTTAAATCTCACAGAAAAAGCAAAGACGCTTGTTTTTCTAAGCATCTTTTCTGGAGGTAATTTGTTTTAAGCTGTGCATAAATTACTCCCTCTCTAGTGATGAAAGATTTAAAACATCCCCCTCAAAATGGGATGTTTAAATTATTTCTTTTCATTGCGCATGATAAAAAAACTGTTTATACTTCAGTGTAATCTTAATTTTAGTGATACTTTACAATCAATTTTTAATGTCATTAATGACATAAAATATATATGTTTGAAACCCCCCAACAGTTTTAATGCCTTTTTTTTAAAACAAGGTTAAATATAATTTTCCTCTTTTGGTATATTTAAGATTAAAAGGGTGTGTACAGTGTACACAGCTATTAACTGTAACTAAATACGAGTTAGTTTGTGTTTAAGGTAATAAAAAAAATTTGTTTCTTGTGAAGTTATTAAAAATATGTAAAACATAGAAATTCCGTAGATTAGCAACCACACATCGTCACCTTAGAATCAAAAACTACTATCTCCGTTCGGCAAACTTCGGGAATCCCGATTCTTGGCGTTTAGATCGTTGTAGAAAATAATTTGATTGGTTTTGATCTTTTCTACTCGATCATGTCAGCTCTTATAAACCAAAAAACGAGCTTCTCCACTGATCTGATCGCCAAGGATCGGGATTCCCGAAGGTTGCCGAATGGAGATAGTAGTTTTTGATTCTAAGGTGACGACATAAAATGTAACCAAAAGGGGAATCAACTTCCTTTATTTCTAGTACAATATTTCCGTCATAGAGATTGGGTTACGATTTTAGAAACTTCTGAGCCTGTGCAATGAAAACCATTCAGTATAAATATGAATTATATCGAACATATACAAGACCATAAGAAACTAAGAAAACTCGTTTCTAAAAACACATCAAATCTCTGGTTCACATAAACAATGGTTGTAGTTTTAAATAAATGCAAGGGAATAGATGAGGAAATATTCCTATTCAAAGGATTATAGTAATATGATGTTTCTTTTTGTATTATATGGTGCTTACAACGAATATAACTTTTTAAGGACACTACTTAATTCAGAGCATGAAATTTCAGCTCTAAAGGTACATTAGGCAGACTAAATTTTTACTCGCCACTACTTTGGATTCATATTTTTTATTTTAAAAAATTGTGTTTGCAGAAACATTATGGAAAGTAAAACTTTAAAAGAATAAAACATTAAAATACACTGAAAAAAATAATAAAACTAACTATATTTGATATCAGGACTTAGAAATTGTTATTAACCCCATTAGCCATCCATGAAAAGTTTCTGTTATGATATAGGAATATTTCTGATAGCAGATCCACTTTGCATCATCTCTTGCGTTTAAAAGGGTTCATTTTTATTATCCCTAGTAAAATAGGAATCGATATTAATTTCACTCCCTTTTCTTCATAATACCTTTAATATTACCAAACAAACCTAGTTAAACCTCAGTGAGTTAAACTAACCGCCAAAAAGAAACGGTCTAACCCGAAAACTTAACTCGCGTACAATAGCAATCTTGCGTTTGCCGGCTTCTCTCCAACCGCTAGTCGCTTAAAACACTTAGGCAAGCCGCTCGATTGAGGTTCCTTGATTTGGACATTTTTTAATTTAAACTCAACATTTTTTTCAGGGAAAAGAACTTTCTCGCCAGCCTTAAATTTTTGGTCGCCAATGGCGAGTTGGCGAGCGGAAATTTCGCACCCTGTAAAATATTTTTTGAAGGGAATTTGAGCGGAGTAGACATTACATTAACAATAGTCCCTTAAAGCAGGGATATTTAAATCCCGAATATAAAAATCGTATATTTATAACAATAAAATAAAAGTTTTATTTTTCAGTCATTAAGAAACTAAAAAGGAAGAAATTTTGTTTTCACATATTTTTGAATTTAACTAAACAAAATTTTTATATTTAAGCATATACGCCATACGGAGACAGAGAAGGGTGTAATCCCATATGGACGCGTAATCATCACATTCATATCTGGATGCCTACGATAGAGCTAGTGATATTGAGAACTATGCGCCCTATCATGAATAATAATAACATATACCGCCCCGCATTCCAATATCATGGATTTATTTGTTTTCCTGAAAACCGGAACACCACCCCCTGTTGAATGGGGAATGCAACCCCTGCTATTTCTAATATAAACGGATCAGCACATGCCCCCCTAAGGTCAGGGGATCAGGGTGAGTGCCATTAGATTAAAGACCACTAAGAGAATATCATCCACACAAGATTTATCGGCTTGTTTGTGTCATTCCTATCGCGAATCATGCAAGTGGAATACGAGAGGGGGGAGAAGATTAAGGGGGCACCACCAGAATACCAATCAGTGAATACCATTAAGTGAAACATAGTAGCATTAACGTCTAATTCGTCATTCGCCCAAAGATCCAATATGACCCACGCGGGGGTTGTTTTTCTGAGCAAATCCCTTCTTTGAATTTTCGCGAGAGGCTCAATTAGTGCTGTAGACAACGGGGTGCAAAGCGAGGGTAGACTGATTGATTACGTTGTTTGGATGGGTCCACATTCGAAATGGCGGTGCTTGGTATTAAGATCTGATGAAAATTGGGGTGGTTGCGAAACCATAAACTGCTGGCCAGTGCAAACATACCCCACATATTAGCAGTATCCATCTTCTAAATGAAATACCAACGGGCATACCAGTCTTTAGGCAAAGTTTATGAGCTCAGTTCACAAACTTTACCTTTACCTTTTTCATAACCTTTTAGTATTTGTTAGTTTGTTTTGTAGTTTATTTTTTTGTATGAGGTATTTTTAAAAAATTTCCATTCGATTAATTACGATTATACATTTACTCTATAAATTATTCAAAAATTGCAAGAACTCATAGCAACCATGGATATTAAAAAATCTATTTTTCAATCATGAAAAATCTTTTCAAAGTAGAGGTAAATAATGAACGCATCACCATAAAAATTTTACTTTACATTATGTATCTCACTGTTCTTTCCTTTATTTGTATTAAATTAATTCTTTCTTTAAAATTGTACTGCATTTGTATTTTATTCTGAATTTATATTTTATATTTTAATTTTAAATTCTTCTACTTGGATGGAATTGTTTTCCTTAGTAAGAAAAATACAATATTATTTTTTTTCATTTCATTATATTCGTATTATCTAATGAACAAAAAATATTATTACTATCCTACTTAATTTTTAAATAACTGTTTAAAGCAATATATCTTAAAATTTACTTCTAAAGTTAATAATATTTAAATTTATACTTATCATACAAGTTGCTCGTTTGAAAATATTGATTTAAGACCCATTCTACTTCTTATTAATAGGTTACAAAAATGTTTGGACAAGTATATAAATATTTGCGTTGTGAATTTAATGTTGCCAAACATTATGCTTTGAATGGTTTAATATACCCTACATGTATAAATGTTTAATAATATACCAGTTGATGAATATGCAAAACCAATTTTAAAAAAGACAAAAAGAATGAATAATTATTCATTTCAACAATCAAAGTGATTATTTTATTAAAAGTTAGGATCTCTCTCAATTAGGGGTTTATACGTTAGAAGTGTTATTGAATTTTAATACCAGATACATAATGACCTTCGTAAGTAAATAACACCTCAAAGTAAAGAAAATAATAAATAGAGAAAAATACATCACAAATTGACGACTTAACACAAACCAATTCTTGTGGAACTCAAAGGTTACAAAAACGTGGCTATGGCATTTCATTAAGTATTTAATAAAACTAGTAAACCCTTTGAGATAATTTTACCTTTGAGATCATTTTACCCTCCTAGATCTTCCAAAACACGATACCTAACCCAAAACTATAATCCCATAATCTATATCCTACCCATTCCGCTCCCGCCATCCCGAGAGCAAACGCGGTGTTTTGCTCGTCCCCATCCCATTTAAACAGCCATGTTCAAACCTTTTTCCCCACGTAGAATTTCCAAAACACACAACCCAACCCTAAAACCACGATCAAAATCCTACCCATTCCGTGTTCCCTTACAAACTCCATGTTTTGCTCTTCCGCATCCTTTTCAAACAATTTCCCCTTCCCAGATCTTCCAAACATATTACCTTACCCTAAAACCACAATCAAAATCCCATCCAAGCCACTTCCACCATCCCGAAAGTGAGCTCCGTGTTCGGCTCTTCCGCGTCCAATTCAAACCCTTTTCCCCTCGTAGATCTTCCTAAACAGGTAACTTAACCGTAAAACCACGGTCTAGATACCACCCGTGCCGCTCCCGAGAGCGAACTCCGTGTTTTGCTCTTCCGCATTCCTTTCAAACAATTTCCCCTTCCCAGATCTTCCAAACATAATTACCTTACCCTAAAACCACAATCAAAATCCCATCCAAGCCACTTCCACCATCCCGAAAGTGAACTCCGTGTTCTGCTCTTCCGCGTCCAATTCAAACCATTTTCCCCTCGTAGATCTTCCAAAACAGGTAACTTAACCGTAAAACCACGGTCTAGATACCACCCGTGCCGCTCCCGAGAGCGAACTCCGTGTTTTGCTCTTCCGCATCCCATTCAAACCCTTTCCTCTCGTAGTCCTTCCAAAACACGATACCAACCCTACAATTATAATCTAAATCCTACCCATGCCGCTTCCGCCATCCCGAGAGCGTGTTCCGCTCTTCCGCATCCCTTTCAAACTGCCGCGTGTTGCGAGCACGTGCGTCGCGGGAGGTGCTGCCAGTCAATTAGCGGCATCCGCTATTGATCGTCAGAGGTGGCGCAGTGCGCCGTGCTCACGGAGACGGTGACCTTGCGCGTCCTCCCCCCTCCGTGACCTCCTGCCAGTGGGCCATCCTGCGGCGGAGCACCTTACGCCGTCCCGGGATGGGAGAAAGTCACGGGAGGCACGCTTTCCCCTCTCGCGCGGACGGAGTCACGGGACGGACGGTTTCGCCGCTCCGAAAGTCACGGATATCGCGCGCGTCATCGGACGAGTTTCGCGTTGTGCCGCGGATCCGTTTCGCTTGTTTGTTGATCAACTGGGATGAATGAATGAGGTGGTGTTGGAGAGATGCGTTTGATGTGAATGCTTCTGGTTTATGTTTCCGGTGGGATGGTTGGTAATGCAAGTTTGGAGTGATTTTTTTACCTTTTTTTTGTTTTAACTAACTTTTTCGGATTGATGAATATTCCTGGAAATGTTTTTAGAAAGTTTGTTTCCACTGAAAAATTATTTTTAACTTTTTATCGGAAGTTTTAAAATAAGGATTTGACTCGGAAAATATTTTTTGGAAGTTCTACTGAAATACGTATCGACATAAAAGTATTTAAAAAGTTGAAAAACTATGGAAATTAGAAACAGAAATTACACCATTTCATGTCTATGAATTTTTACATACGTCTATTAATTGGTTGTTATTGCACCTTTCTAAATAAGGAGAAGAAAAATGTTTTGAAATGAAGTTATTTTTTATAATAAACAAGATACTACGTAGGTAAATGTAATTACAATAGCTGTATTAATGCTTTCATTTTCAAATTTTTTATTACTTTTTCCATAGGAAGTAAAATGTGCTGAGAAAGATAAACGAAGTAATTAATTAGATCAGATTAGATTCCAGAAAAATAAATTAATGGATTTACCCATACAATTATCCGTTCCAAAATATTGTTTGATTTTATCCTATATTCTATGGATAAAGGATGAAAAATCAGTATTAACAAATTGATAGTCATATTGCATGTTCATTCCATGAAATACATAATGATATTATTAATTATGTTAATTATTGTTAATTATGTGCATTACTCAACATAAGTATACCAATAACATACCTAATTTTATCACTTCATCAAATGATCGGAAATAGTTTACAGAAGAAATAAAGTCTAATAAAGAAAAATAAAATTTAAAGAATCCGCCTTTTTTAGAATAGTCACTTAACGTTTTATTAGTTAGAGATATTACTCTTTGAACCTAAAAATATTTATAAAGATTTTTATGCAAATGGATATACAGGGTGTCTCAAAAGGTCTAGTACAAACTTGAAGGGATGATAGTACTCATCAAGACGAACAAGAATTGGTATAGAAAGGGGGTTGCAAATAAGTTCTAAGGGATGAAACCCTGGGGTGAAAATCAGAAAGAAGACTTGCATATTTGTGCAGAAACAGATACAATTGTTCTATTTCGGCATTTATTACATTCAACCAATTCCAATACTTTGTATAAAAGTATTATGAAAATGTTAATTTAATTAAAAATAGATCAATAAACGCAACAGGCATGCGTTATAGGTAGATTTAAGTTAAAATTGTTCCTTGGTCAGACTCTTATTCCCTTGTGCCACAAAACTAAAAACAACCAACTAACCAACTAGACTCTAGTAATTAAAATGTTTTCGTCGTGACATTTTCTTTTGCAGTCTATCTACCTACAACGCATGCCTGTTGCATTTATTGGTCTGTTTTTTAATGAAATTAACATTTTAATAATACTTTTATACAAAGTATTGGAATTGGTTGAATGTAATAAATACCGGAATCGAACAATTGTATCTGTTTTGGCACAAATATGCAAGTTTTTTGCTGATTTTCACCCAGGGGTTTAACCCCTTAGAACTCAATTGCGACCCCCCTTTCTGTACCAATTCTTGTTCGTCTTGATGAGTACTATCATCCCTCCAAGTTTGTACTAGACATTTTGGGACACCCTGTATATATGATGAGAAAATTACTTTAAACCATAATGACGATTCTCTCAAGTACGATTTTCAGTTAAATGAATTACATATTTCAATTTTACTAGTATATTTCACATCAAACAATTTCATTCAACTTTAATAATTACCCTCTCATTTGTTTCTCTTTTTATAAACAAAAGTAAAGTTTTCCAGAAAACATCTCCCTTTCTCGAAAACCCTCCAGAAGTTGAGACTGACCCATCGCAAACCATACATGCCCATAACTCATTTTCCCAGCACGCATTTCCTTTATCACGGACCTCATTTCTCCCCCCACTCTCGCAACAATTCCGTCCGTATCTCGTCACAATTGCGCCGCGTAATTTCCAACTATTAGCATAATTGACCCGCATCGGAAGAAAGACGCGATTGCCGAAAGGAAAAAAAGGATGCGTTTCAGGCTGCGGCTGCCTCATAATTACAGATCCTCGTCTGTCTCCAGTGACTAACGTCCAGGGACCACCCCCGTTCCCATTCCACGCTGATAAATAAATATTTCTTCCTTTCCAGGACTTTTTTTCCCGGGGAGACAACAAGAGTCGTGCGTTGTTTCGAAATGCTTTTTATTAGATTTTGTTGCCGCTGAAATCCATTTTTCGAGGGGCTGGTGAAATCTGCTTCCCCTTCGTGGTTTTTGTCGCACGCGATGTTAAGTCAACGCAAGACAGAGAAGGGAGGAAATGTTTCACACGGTGGAATGGTGGAATAAATGAGGGCATGGCGGAGTGTGTGCGATAATGAAATTGGAGGAGGGTAATGAATTGCGACTCGTATCATCGTTATTTAACCCTTGTTCGAGTCAGATTTAAGTAGTAGCTATTCCTTAATATTCTTCTGAGAAATAGGTAGATTATTCTTGTTATTCTAATTACATTTATGTTTAGATAATTACTAAGAATTCAGTTGTGTATAACTTTTTATGAAATTAATTTATATTAATTAAAAAACGTAGTTCTTTTATCCAATTTAACTTTATAAACATCTATATTATGCCCCCAAATATATTTTTTAGTTTTATGTTCAAGTCAAATTTTTTTATTTGAAAAATTATTTTCACCCATATTATTTTATAATCTTTTTAAGTATTTTCCCATAGGTTACTTAATTTATCATCGCATTTAATTTATTTTAAGTATCATTTTTAGATCCTAGATAATTTTTTAGCTCTTCGATATCTAGTTGAAAAGGTTACATTATACAAATAAAATACCAATATCTTTTAATGATACTTTATGGTTCGGAATAAAAACAAACGAATTAGCATAAATCTAAATGAATATCTTTAATCAAGTAAAGTTTGTTTTAATCATTTCATAAAGAAAATTTAAACTAGATCAATAGTGTTAAAATAATTTTGTTTTTAATTCAAACCTAAGCCAAAATCAATAATTTTAACCAACGTGAATCAATAATTAAAAGAACTTATTGTTTATTAACTAAGTATAAGGGCTCATCAAGTCTGGAATCATGCCAGAAGCGGTCCAGTATATATCTAAAAAATTATGCTTGATGTTCAACAACAACTTTAAAAGAATGATAAAGATGGAAACTTGTTTTGGATAAAACAAGTAATGTAAAAGTTATTAAAGGACTAGCCTTATGTGTTTCATCCAAAAACACGAACTTGCAACGGTAGATTTAAAAAACAAAGAAACCTTGGGTTAACAGAAAATAATAATAAATAAATAAACCTTTGAGAAAAAAAATTAGAAGAAATTTTGTCGGTAATTCACATGTTTTCGGAGCTTTAAAGATTCATAACAATTTTGAGGGTCCTGTGTAATATTTATTTATATTTAATGTGAAAGATATTTTTTTCCGCCACAGTATGCTTAAGAATTGGGTGCTTTTATTAGGGAAAAAAGACGCACCTCAACGATTTACAAAAGACAGATATTTACAAAGTGTCATTGAAAGATAATACTAATACAATTTTTTTCACTTTTTTCCCTTTTTAGAATCTTTTATCGTAACTAATAGCTTGGGGCGCTTAAGTCTTTTTAGGCTTTCGATGAAATTTTATAAAGTAAACGTCAGTTTCCCTATTTATCTATGCTAGAAAGTTCTTCTATGATTCAATGAGGTATTTGCATGAGTGAGGGATTTGTTTGATTTTATACTTTTTCGAAACATTATGGTCTAAAACTCCCAAATTTCTGATTTTTAAGTTCAAAAATGTGTTTTAAATAATTTAAAATTCAATTTTATTTTTGCTAAAACGTCAGAAAAGTCACGTTCTCAGAAAACGGGCTTCTATTGGATGTGACCTCACAGCGCATGATTTGTGATTCGAAAGTGTTTTCGCGCCCAAACAAAAAACGAAATTTCAAAAATTTATATCTCAGAAACCAGAGTACTAGAACAGAGAGTCCGCCGCCATAGGCGCTAATGGAAATTGAAAAGTTGGATGAGTGTGGGGCTATTTTGGCGCTGCGATCGCATCAACGTCACGAGAGGCGGGAGGGAAGAGCCTGATTGGCTGAGAAAAACTTTTTCCTTCTCCTTCGAAAATAGAAGATGGAGGGACAGCCAATCACAGGTTTGATCTCTCTGTCAATCATTTAGTTCATCGTGGCGCCCTCAAAACCATCCAACTTTTGAATATATCGTTTTGGACCCTCTGTTAGGATTTTTCTCTGTGTCAGAAACTAGGCTACGGAAATACTTGATGTAAACGTCATTCTTCATGGTTTTTTATCTACTATTTTAATAAAATATTATCTCAAAACGTGAGAATACCTCATTCTCAAATGAGCTATTCAGAATGGCAGTGGTATAAGTAATAGATAAAATTGTTAATGAAGCATGGATATTTTGTCTTATTTTATTTCCCTTAATTATAGTGCGATAGTTTTATATCGTAAGGAGTTCTCTAATTCACCTTAAAATCCACCTTACAAAAGTTTTCTCCATAGGAATTATAGTTTCCTTTTCATAAAACTTTCATTTTGCAACTAAGTTTGATGAACTAACAAAAAGCTATTCTTAACTGCTTAAATATTGGTGATAATACGTAAGTATTCAGTTATAAAAACGTTTAAAACTATACAAACCATGCAATAGTTTGTCAATAGTCAATCATTTAGTTCATCGTGGCGCCCTCAAAACCATCCAACTTTTGAATATATCGTTTTGGACCCTCTGTTAGGATTTTTCTCTGTGTCAGAAACTAGGCTACGGAAATACTTGATGTAAACGTCATTCTTCATGGTTTTTTATCTACTATTTTAATAAAATATAATCTCAAAACGTGAGAATACCTCATTCTCAAATGAGCTATTCAGAATGGCAGTGGTATAAGTAATAGATAAAATTGTTAATGAAGCATGGATATTTTGTCTTATTTTATTTCCCTTAATTATAGTGCGATAGTTTTATATCGTAAGGAGTTCTCTAATTCACCTTAAAATCCACCTTACAAAAGTTTTCTCCATAGGAATTATAGTTTCCTTTTCATAAAACTTTCATTTTGCAACTAAGTTTGATGAACTAACAAAAAGCTATTCTTAACTGCTTAAATATTGGTGATAATACGTAAGTATTCAGTTATAAAAACGTTTAAAACTATACAAACCATGCAATAGGAATATTTGTAGAAGGTTACGAAAGATTTAAGTTGATAGACATAAATGTAAAAGATTATTAAAAATATAGCTAATAAGATATTATATTTAAAAAGAAAATACCTAAACTATATTAAAAATAAGTATCAAGCTAAAAGAAATAGTTATTCCCACCTAAACGTATTTTCTTGCTAACAGACGAAACATAAAGATCGTTCAAATTTATCATATAAACCCAGAAACATATGTCCCATCAGACCTTCCAATCGTTTTAACCTTAGAATTCGAAAACTACATTTTAACAATTCAACCGTATTTGCGAGGTCTAGATGTATTGCCTACTACATAAAATATAACAACTCACAAAGTCAACAAAATAAAATACCTATTTGAGGCGTTTGCTATCAAAACCAGCTCACATTCCATATTTTTCTGAAATCCACTTTTTTGCATATTTTGAAAGTTTAAAGGGTCCTTCATAACCTGACGAAGGGATATAGTTCAAATCCAGCTCATTTCAACCCAAAATTAGATGAAAAGGTGAAAACTGTGATCTCAACTGTGAAATTTCAGATCATTTGAAAAGAATAAATGGATGTCATTTATTTAAAACTCGTTAAGACACAAATATTAACTGGTAAACTGGAAAAAAACAATTTTACACAACTTAATTGAACAAAAACATCTGAAAAAAGCTTGAAAAATCGTGTTTTTGCATCAAAATCAGCTCATTCCAACCTAATTAGTGTAATTACGCCCAAGGTAATGCACCTGGAATGAAAATGAAAAACTAATCAAATTCTAGGCGGCTATACCTACAATTAAAAATTTTAAAAAGAAATTTAGCTTTAGAAATGTGGACGTGAGAAGTTTTTTGTCTCTCCTGTAAAATTTCCAAAAATGGAATGAGCTGGTTTTGATAGCAAACCCCTCATTTAGCCTTATTTTTATGCATTAGTTAAAAACTATTTAAATGTAAGGCAAAACGAAAACTTAGTAGTCACTTCTAACTAAATGAACATAATAGTCTCATGACACGTTTTCTAACGGTATTCAAATTTTAAATTCGACTCGAAACAGAGTACAACTCCGTAGGTATACTATAACTTTTTTTCCTGTTACAGATTTCAAAACGATTTTTTAAATACTATAAAGGTAGTAAAAGAGTTGATGCACTTTAATTAACCAAGATAAGCTTGAAACATAAAAAATTGTCATTTAAAAAAAGAACCCTGATTTTTACAGTGTCAAACGTATTATTAGAAAATCCAATATACAGGGTGGTCCTAAACTCGTGGTACAAACTGGGTAGGGTAGGTACAGTACATCAAGATGAACAAGAATTGGTATAGAAAGGGGGGTCGCAGTTACACCGTTAAAGAGCTAGGACCTAATGAAGTGCGAGAGCGTTACAAAAGGACGTTTTGCCAAGGCCCGTTTAACGAGAAAAAACATAATGAAATGAAAAAATTTATTGCATGAGGTACAGCAGTATCCTTACTACTTACATCATAAATTTGATAGAAATTGGACCACTTGCTAAACCGTGGAGTGAGTTTTAAAACATGCAATATATTAATCTTTTAGCCAAAGAATGGAGTTCCTTTAAATTAGTGTAATGGTATTTAGAAAAATGATGATCGGGGAAGGAATTTTCAATGATCATACAGTTTCAATGATCAACGTATGATCATTTAAAATTCCTTCCCCGATCATCGTTTTTCTAAATACCATTACACTAATTTAAAGGAACTCCATTCTTTGGCTAAAAGATTAATATATTGCATGTTTTAAAACTCACTCCACGGTTTAGCAAGTGGTCCAATTTCTATCAAATTTATGATGTAAGTAGTAAGGATACTGCTGTACCTCATGCAATAAATTTTTTCATTTCATTATGTTTTTTCTCGTTAAACGGGCCTTGGCAAAACGTCCTTTTGTAACGCTCTCGCACTTCATTAGGTCCTAGCTCTTTAACGGTGTAACTGCGACCCCCCTTTCTATACCTATTCTTGTTCGTCTTGATGTACTCTACCTACCCTACCCAGTTTGTACCACGAGTTTAGGACCACCCTGTAGTTCCCATTTACTAAACCCATCTAAAAAATAAAACTGAGCAAAAAAAAAAACAATTTCTTAACAAATTTAACCACTAAACTTTAAGCACTACGTTAATGTAATTAATAAAATAATAATAATAATAATAATAATAATAATAGTAATAATAATATCACTATTTAATATAACCCACCGAAAACATAGATATGCTTTTCATATCAAAAATCAATAAATGAAATTGCTTCAAGGGAGCAGATATTAAAAAAAATAGAGAACGGAAATCATTAAATATTGGATAATTATTATTCATGCATTTAAATTTGAATCTATCAACAATTATACCTTTAACCATTAGTAAAACTGGAAATTTATCTCTAAAAATTAAAAGTAAAGTATGGTATAAAATTTGTTATCCGTTAAAAACTTTAGCGACACGTTGTGGTGAAAACATAAAAAGTATAAAAGTACAAAGCAACTAACTCTTTTTTCCCACACTTTTCTATCCAGAGTAATTCCAATGCTTATTTCATCTGCAAAGAATTGGATAGAAAGCCGATTCGATATCTAAGACCCAGAAGAACACTTAGCTCTCAAGACAGATATCAGTATTAAAAAGGATTCTGGCGCACTTTGTTTGGTACCAATTTCAGATTGCTTGGAAAACTGATATGTGGAATATTAATGCTTTTCAGTTTAGATAAATAATAATCACAGTTTAAGCATTCTAACGTCTTTTCCCATTTATGAAAAAAATTACAAGTATGGTAAACTCTTGATACTGTTTACGAAAAAATTTTTATAACTACCAAACAATGGATTTATTTGTAAAAAGGTTCTTTAATCATTAATCTATAAGGCTTTGAAAATTATATAAATTTATTTTTATCAAGTAAAAAGTTTCATACATTTTTTATAAGATTAAAAACACTTTCCACTTAACACGCAAAAACTTAATCAGAAAAAAATTCACAGTACTTAAGTATTTCACAAGTGGATGTTTTAAGATCATGAGTAACGAATAGTGAATACTCTTTCATCTTACCTTTTAAATCGCCAAAAATGAAAATACCAACATTTATAATTAGTATCCAAATAATTTATTTAAAGTACATCCTTATCTTAATTCACTTAAAATCTTATTTTTTGTTTAGTAATAGTAAATCATCTGAATATATTAAGAGGAAGAAAAAAGAAAAGAGCAACAATGGAATAGAAATAAGAAAATTGGAACCTACCCCAGGGTACTACTATTTATTTTAAACGCGGGTCCTTTTTATATTATAGAACTCTAAAAATATAAAATATCATTTGCCCTTCCATATTAGTCAATTGACACTTTTCAGATAATTCTCAACGCAAAATATATAAATGTTTTACACTGGCATTAACGCCTGGTTTTCGTTTTTAGGATAAAATATTTAAGCTCTACAGGATGAAACGAGCACTGAAACGCAATTTGCATCAACAATGTTTCCTCTTTAGGTTCATGTTCAATAAACATTGCTTTAAACGTTAAATGCCTTTAGAATACAAAGCATTTTAGCGTGAAACCTAGCAAAAGAATATTTGATCCTAGTGCACTGTCTCAAGATGAGTTTTATGACTCAACATTTTAAGTGAAGCATCAGGCTCTATTGTCTGCCTTAGAAACGAGTGTCTAGGGTTTTCCCCCCTTTACGACTGTAAAAACTCTTTAACACCGGATTGAAAGGATAGTTGATGGAATTGGAAGTGATTATATTTTCTTTATTTGTATGAGTGTATGTTCTGTAGTAAGCATCTCTGTTTTAATATAAAGGTCCAAACGCGCGCGTTAACACGTTTCCCTCTACTAGGTGACATTTAACTTCTTTTGAAAGGTATTTTATACGAATGTTTTTCTCAATGAATAATAAAAAATTAATTTTGTAAAAACTTTCCAACTTATTTTACAACATCACTAGAAGGACGGAGATTAGCTGTATACTACCTATAAAGAGAAAAGGGGTCTGCCTGTTCCCTCTGAGATTTTTTGAACACAGGATTATCTAAAACCTGAATATATCCTTAAAGGTACTTTGTAACAGTATGTTAGAGACTCATTCATGGGATTATTGTATTTTTAGTAGTAAAAATGTGGTTAAACTGATCATAAAATATGTTGAAATTACAATTTCTCGTTGTTAGCATTGACTGCACCATGCAGTGCAGTTTCTAGATAACAATAGTGCTAATGAAATTTCTATGACGAAGATAAAATGTAAAATACTTGCAATTAACCCTTCACATTTTTATTCAAAGATCTTATTTCCCGATCCGGTAATTCATATTTCTGTTTATTTTTGAATTTTAAACTAAATGTCCGTAGGTATATTTATTTTACAGATAATAACCCCTTACAGATAATATATAAAACTACTTAATATTATAAAAATGTAAAACATAACATATTTAATTTTTTTTGCATAACATTAAAGATGTAAAAATATTTTGTAACAAACATTTATCACATTGAAATAAAATTTAGATGTGTTCTATTAATCAATGAATCAAAATATCTGGGTTCCATAGTCATAGATTTAAAGTCACCCAAATTACTTGTATAACTTAAAAGCTTACATATTTAAATCAACCTTTAATTATGTTAAATTCTTCATACATAATTTATGAATAAGACTATAATTAAAATATTCAATTAAGTATATAATACGAGGGATTAAAAATAACAAATATGTATTAACTAGGACAAGTGATCCGACTCAAATTATCATTGTTTCTGATATCAAGTCATTCCCACCAACCCGATCCCGTAAAAAGAAACACAAAACTGAAGAACCTTAAAATAGCATTTACCCCTTTCTTCAAAGACTATCTAGGTCAATCCCTTAAACGAGGAGTGCTAATTGAGATAAATCGGACTGCTCCTCTTGGTATCCAATGGGTACTCCAAGCTGTTTCCCTTAAGAATTAGAGGTCTGCGGTAATCTGTAGAATAGTGGAGAAAATCTTTTTCTACGTCTCTAAATCAATGTTAAGACTGGCAATATTCAGCCACTTCGTTCTCAGTGGGTCTTTTGTGTGATAGAGCTCAGAGAAATAATCCCTGACGGGGCTTTCGGTTTGGACCAAATAAAGCCTCTGGTCCAAAAATATCTCTGAATAGCGCAGAAATTTTTTTTTCTATGGCCACGTATGATTTGTCTTCCATGGCCACGTATGGGTGAGTTAAGACACGGAAGGACGTAATAAAACGGTCAGGAAAGCATGTACGTATAAGTTTTTTGTTATATTTGAGGAATGTAGCTATGCATGCTTTCTATATTTATCCATGGGAGGGGAATGTGTTATTGTGCATTCCACACAATAAAAAACATATTTGCCGAGATAGCCTCACGTAGAGGGGAATGAACTGTTAATTTGGGGAGTATCTACTAGGAAATATACAATAGACGAGATGAGCTACGAGCCCACTAGCTTTAGTGCAATCCAAAATTTATATTGGGTGTGTTTAATGCCCTGCGTTATGCGGAAAAACAGTTTGAGCGCCCCAATATTAATAATCCTAATGGGAAATGGGGATAAAAATTGGGTAATAAAAATAACAGTCGCCATATAAAATTTGGTTAAGCAATATTGATAAAGAAAAAGTTAGAGTACTCTTTGTTTAAGTAGTATGTCAGTCACCAAAATGGAGACAAAGCTAAAATTCTTAAAAATCACAGATTTACAAAGCGTAAGGATTATGTTATATTACAGGGAAAATGAAACAGCAATGTTCTTAATATATTCAAGATGTATTATAATTTCATATAAATGTATAATAATGCTATGTATTTGAGAAAAAGCTTACTTTTATCTTATGTATGAACTATTGAAACCAATCAAAATATTGTAAGAAAGTAAAGTGTTAACAAAAGTAACACGAGAGTTTTGCAGGATTGTAGAATTTATAAAAATACATCTTATATCAAAAAGAAGGTATTATAAGTCTAGTATAATGTTTTTAGGCGCTTAAGTAAAATTATACGATTACGATACAGATACGATTTAAATATTTATGGTTTATTTTTTAAATAAAATAAATTTTAGAATACGTTTCTACCCCATTTTATTTTCTACTGCTTAATCTTCAGTTCAAGGATAAATTTAAAATATGTGCAAAAGAAAAACGCATTCTCAAATATTTTAAGGTATCCGCCTACCCCTAAAATGACGATTTTCTACTTTTTCGTCGAAAATTTGGTTCTTAAATTTTCAAGTAGTTTAGACTTTTATCTTTCCAAAACTGTTTTCATTTTACTTGTAGGTGAATTAGAAAAGAAATAACAGCATTTTTTAAAACAGATAGTCGTGTGCGATCGTATACAAATGAAAACTTTAAAGCTAATTTTCTCAGAACTAAATTTCGCATAAAAACCCTCCACTATTTACATGATTACTCAAAAACTATCCAAGATATTCACTCCAAATTTTTAACAGTGTATTAATCATATTGTTATTAACCAGATGGACTACAGATTTTTATGTAAGTTCATATTTTTTATTTTTATTGACGTTTTTTTGTTAAATGGTTGTAGAAATTTAGAAATTTTTCACTTACCTTTACATTTTATGCTGTAAAACAATTACTTTTCAAAATATGTCTTAGAAAATAGTCCATTCTTAAGATAAGTATTATACGATACTTGTATTCAAAGGAGATTTATATAGGGGTAATAGTTTTTGGGCAAGAATGAGAGGGGTTTTATAAAATTTCAATTAAATTTTACACTAACTACCCCATATTTTAGAAAATAATGTAATTAATTTTGTTTTTTTAGCATTGATCAATGTTTTGATGTACATTTAAACTAAAAATTTAAAAATAATTTTTGTAAATCAAGTATTTCAAAAAAAATTATCTCAAAGGTAGGCGGATACCTTAACGTCGACCTTGATTGATTAATAAAAGAATATCATATTCTCACGATAAATATGTACTGTTGTGAAAAGTTGCAAGATTCACGATTCACAAATAGCCAACATTTGTGTGAACATTAAAGTGGTGAAATTTAAGATTAAGATGAAAAATTAAAAATCGATGTTTTCCCTACAAAAAAAATTAAAATTACAAACATTTTGTACAAGAATATTAGCACAAAAACAATTTAAACTTAAAATTATTTGAATATGAATAAATTCATATTAAGAGGATACTTTTAAAATAAATAAAATAAATAAACTGTTTCAAAGTACAAATTAACAAATTACGTTAAACCAACTGAAAATAAAATTAAGAATAGTTAAGGAAAAAAGCGCAGTATTCCCGAAATCAAAAATATGTCATCAATAGTTTCCTCATTCCGTAGATTAGCTACCTTTAGAATAACCGAACGATTGATCTTATGAGGACATCGATCATGTTTAGTCAAGCTACAAATTGCTACAAAAACTCTACATCGGTGAAATTTGTTCATCATTCTGCCTTACAGAAACTCTTTTTTTTTATTAACGATCATTCATGACAAAGATCGATCGAGAAACATTCGAAAGAAAATTGTGTTTCAGCGACATTTGTTGCTTCTGAATATAGGAATCAGTAATCAATATCTTCGTTGGGGGCTGCCCTTAAGAAAATTCGCAAGGGCAGTTAAAATTGTTCCGTACTTAAAGAAGCATTTAAGCTTAGAAATAGCCCGTAAGATCCCTCTAAACTTCACTTAAAGGAAGAAAAGGGAAGCAAGGAATTTAATTACTGGGAATGGGGAGAGAGCAGCAGTTAACTAGCATGTTACTTTGACTGCTTCGGAGTCGGAACTACATTGAAACAAATAAAGTTAGTTGCGTTTCAGTCTAGGAGGAAATTAAATAAAATGTTATCTCCTAGCTGCAGAGAGAGGTTGGGATTTGGTGAAGAAGTGTCTTTAAATCGGGCGTGTTTACACAATAGCTTTTGGAAACGGGGACTTACCAGACTACCATAGACTGAATGGAGATGGAGTTTAAAAAATAGTCGTGGTTGAGTGGAATTATCTCGTAACGGAATTGTTTCTGTTGAGAATTACTCTTTGAATAAAAGTCGGTATCACATGTTGGCATCCATATCTAATATTTATTCATATTTATGGCACACATCTAATTTATGATAAGAAATATTCATAATATACCAATAATATGAATTTTAACTTTTGTATAACAATGTAGTTTGGTGACCATTTTATAACATTATCTTTTCGTGGTCCCTACATTATTTTTATAGACGGGTTTTCCTTTATAAATGATTTAAAAAGTTGTTCTTGTTTTTAAAAACAGTTGTTGGTAAAAGGCAGGCGATCAAAAAAGCAATTAATCAATACCTTAAGCTTAAGGCATTAGTTTTAAAATGTTAAACGATTAAACACAATCTTATGAAAATAACTCAAAAATAAAATAAACAGATTCAATCCGAGAAAACACGAAACCAAAAAAAGTTCCAAGATTGGATTGCGAAGTATCGAGATTCATTAAAATATTCTGATTACCTAAAGCACTCAAATACGTAGGGGAAAATAGCTAAAAGCAGGTAGGCTATCTTTGAAAGCTCAAAAATCTAGTATAGAATCTTTAGTTTATAGAATAGATTATTGAATTTTTGTAATAGTTTTATTTTAAGGATATGTAGGTATCTTGCTATATGATGTGATAGTTTTGTGAAGCTTTATCAAAACTTGGCTTTAGAACTATTACACTGTTCTACACTGAAAAAATTTCCTTGATGAAAATAGTCATTTCTTATAGATTTTGAGTCGCTCAATACGAAAATCACCATAAATATTCTCAATTGACTCAGGATTTTCGGGGAACAGCCCCTCCCCCTTTTCACGTTTTTTAACGACTTTATAACTTTAAACTCGATTTTCAGGGTCAAAAAGCATTGCTTTAATCTTCAAATTGCCCCCCAGGGGACAAGAAATGTTCAAATTAATAAAATATGATAAATTTATAACAAATGGATAGGTTTAAGGGGTAGTTAACCCCCTAAGAATGCAAAAAATTAGCTAAAAATTATAGAGGTTTTTATACGCTATTTTTTCCTCCTATTTTTTACGCAATTCCCGTTTGAAGGGTCCTAACCCTTCCCCAAGGACCCAAATTTGATGGCAATATGCAGCAATGATTTTTGCTAAAAGCGGTTGAGGTGAGAGCGCCCCCAGAGAACCCACGGAAGGGTTCAATGCTGCACTTAGAGTTTAACTGTGCTGTACAAAAAAAATTTGAAGCCACTTACTGAAATTCAACTGATTCTTGTGTAAAATGATCTGCTGAATTCAAATATGACACCCATTTTCCTCCATCACTCTCAGTTTTTAAGGGGATGCCCCCTAATTGTTATCCACAGCCGTGCATCTGTTAACATCTTGAAACATGGAATCCTCACTCCCGAAAACCGGTCAGTTTTTAAAGAACTGAAGAGTTTCTACTTAGGATACACCCAAAATATAAGAAAAACATCATTTGTAATCTTTTCAAAATCATCGATATTAATTCCTGAACTCGCGAGCGCCTTCGCGATTCTGGAAGTCTTCCGAACTCTTCCGCGGGGACTTCTGGGAGGCTAACACCTCAACCGCTTTTAGTAAAAATTATTGCTGCATATTGTCATCAAATTTTGGTCCTTGGGGAAGGGTTAGGACCCTTCAAACGGGATTTGCGTAAAAAATAAGAGGAAAAAATAGCGTATAGAAACCTCTATAATTTTTAGCTATTTTTTGTATTTTTAGGGGGGTAATTACCCCTTAACCCTATCCATTTGTTATAAATTTATCATATTTTATTAATTTGAACATTTCTTGTTAACTGGGGAGCAATTTGAAGACTAAAATAATGCTTTTTGACCCTGAAAATCGAGTTTAAAGTTATAAGGTCGTCGAAAAACGTAAAAAGGGAGAGGGGCTGTTCCCCGAAAATCCTGAGTCAATTGAGAATTTTAATGGTGATTTTCGTATTTAGCGACCCAAAATCTATAAGAATTGACTATTTTCATCAAGGAAAAAATTTTGAAGGTCAAATTTGTAGAACAGTGTTATTAAAAGAAGTATTGTAATATATGTATAATACGTTTGAAGAAAAATATGATTTAAAGGAATATTAAATTCGATATTAGGTTAGGGGAGAGTAACTCAAAGCGGGTATGCTAACTTTGAAAGCTCAAAAATCTTATTTATCGTTTTATTGTAACTATAAATTTGATTTTATATATTAGGTGAGATAGCCATAAAATCAAAATACACTAGCATCGGATTGGGCCAGATAATGATTTATTACTGGAAATAAGAAAACAACTCGTCAAAAAACCATTTTTCCCCACTAGGTGGCCCAAAACTAGTAAGCAATACAAACGAAAAAAACACAAATTAATCATTCTTAGAACTAATGTTGAGAACATGGACGGAGTTAGGAGGAGAACCCTGTGGATCAAGACTTTGGATTGAACTGAAAACATTACTTATAATGAAAAAAATGGAATATCCTTAAAACGTTTGAGGGATCCATTGACCCCTATGACCCCCCGTGTATCCGCCGATGTTTAAGATCTTAGTTTTACCTCTAACTATCATAAAAAATTATTTTCATGCTATCTTCCATTGCGGATACCTACCAGCTTTGCCCAAAAGCTTACTTTAAAGGGTGGTTAAAACCTCAACCCTCCGGTTATTTCATAGTCTTTTAAAAAATTAAATTGTGTCCAAATAATAATATTATCAACAATAAATCTACCCGTTTTCGACTATTCAGAGGGAACATATCTTAAGTATTTTTCATATTTTTCCCAGTCAAGCAATAATACAAATCTGATGTTCTATTGAAGTTGATAGAAACTCGGAAGTGTTGGTTAATCTCGCTTTAGGTGACTCTCCCCCTAGTTACTTCAAAATAACAACACTTAATTTGTGTTTTAGCTTGAATACTAACACTTTATTGAATATACAATTGAATACATTTTTACAATTACACTAGAATACTATTAGAATGTGTCGTTAAATTTAGATCGAGACACTATTAGAACCCCTTTTCAGTTTAATTTTAGCAACCCTTTACAACACGGCACATTTTTAAACAGAATAAATTATGTGTGGCATAATTATGAAACATTTTCATAACACTATCACAACACAATGAAGTATAAAGTGTTCTAGCTAACAACACTAAACTAACTTAAGTGTAGGTAATTTAATGTAAAAAGGGGTTATTTAATGTGATTTTAGCATTAAGTGTGTGCGCGCTAAATTAAAAAATTCTCGTTTATTTCAGTCGCTCGGTGTTACACAGTCAAAAATTTTGGGCTATGTTGTACCAAAATCAGGTATTTATTTGAAAATGGCTCATAATTTTACCATATTATGGTGCTATCACTAGCACACCAAAAATCAGAAAGAAGTTGCACCATAATATGGTATTTTAAGGCACTCAAAATTAGAGAGGGGTCGCACCATAATATGGTGTACTTTTTCCTGTTTTTTTGGAAATTTTAATAAAATACAGTCGAGTCCGCTTAATGTGATCACGGTTAATGTTATCAATCGGATAATGTTATCGAAATTGACAGGTCCCGATCATTCCTATATAATTTAATGTAAAATACATCGTTTAATGTGATCAACTTTGCATCATCACTCCGCTTAATGTTATCAAAATTTATCCATATCCCCTTTAAAACGACCGCTTTTGAGTTCTAATTTCATGTTGAAGGTCAATTTTTACAAGTAAACACCTGCTCCATGACAACATCTGGCGCTTCTTTTTTTCTGAAACTCAATGAGTAAGAAAAACAAAACATTCCGCCTGTTTTATATTGAAAGAAACATAGAAAGAAAGCGGTTATACGGGGGGTCCGAATCCATACTTGTGATTGGTTAAAGAAACACCAAGATCCAGGCTTTGCAGATGTTTCTGATAAGAGATTTTGATTTTCCCTGGTTTACTGGAATTCAGATTATGTAATAAATAAGTGGTTTATTTGAGTGGAAGGATATAATGAGGCGGAAAAAAGAGAGACCTTTCTTTAAAAATACAAAGTAAGTGATTATTTAAATTTTATTAACTGAACTACTCTTATATTTTCCCCTTAAAATTTTACCTAGTGTAAAAATAGAGTTTTGAATACATTTATTACGATTACATAATTTTGATTTTAAAGCAAACTATCTAGTTACACTGTTTGCTGTTTTCTGATATGAGATCGCTTATTGTTATCGATCGGATAATGTTATCGGTTTAGTCTTGGACAATTGCGATCACATTAAGCGGACTCGACTGTAAAAATTACTGGTGATAGAACCCACTCACTTCCTCATGCTATGCAAGTACGCTACCACTGCTTCAGCGGGGATACACGCAGTAACTTTAAAACCTATTATAATATGTTTTTTTCTTTGTGACGCGTGCGAAAACAAAACTGCGGAGCGTGCGAACATAAACACAACTTAACAACGGTCCTAGTTAAGAGCATTATACCAAGCTTTGGTGCAACCATAAAAGTAATTTTCAATCATACTACCAATTTTTGGTACAGTCTAGCTTTTTCATTGCACCAAAGTTTCGGGAAATTAAAAACTTTGCACCAAATATTGGTTTTACATTTACCCAGATTTTATACAGTGTAGTTTGTGAGTCAATAAACTTGGGTTCAGCAAATTTTTGGGATCTGGCTTTGGAATTCTCTATTTTATAGCTCGTCTTAGGTACTTTTGGGTTCCCGCCGGATTGCTGTACCGCAACCAAACACCAAAGTAGAAACGCTCCCTTGAAAAACGTATATGAAAACGAAACGAAATCAATCATCAGCAAGTCAAATTATGCAAAAATATAAATGTGTGTTGACCAGTGAAATTTTTACATGTGATTACTTCAAACTTACTGGTAAAAAACATTTAAATCTATAGAGTTAAGTATTATTCAGAGATTGATAATTTTAGTAAATATTTGTGTATGCTAATTAACATTAAAACAGTTTTATAAAACAATTACTTTATAATTAATTTCTATATACATTCTAATGTTTCCCAATACAGACCCTTTATTAATATTATTAATGTTATTATGCTAATATTAATAACTTAATGCTATTTAATTACCCTTATAGAGTAATTATATAACAATAAACGTAGCATAACATCTCATACTACATTTAATTTGAATTTAGATTTAAATTTACCCCAAAATCATAATTATAAAATCATCATCAATAAATAATTTCTTTGATAGAAGTTACAAGTGTCCATATTAAAAAAAAATTCCTCCCTATAGAGGAAAAAACTTAGAAAACCACCTTTTCTTTACATCCGAAACAAGTCTTAAACACTGTAATATTGACATAGGTTGTGTGACTAAAAAAGGCTTTATAAGAAGCGTGTTTGACTCTCAGAAGACTAATTAGCGTATGATTTTCAAATGGAGCAGAGAAAAATTAAATTACCAGAGACACGCACCTTTTAAACCCATGATCCAAATTGCTTTGCTCAAGAAAAGATAATGGTTCGTGTCAAGAGTACCTTAAAGATTACAAATTTACGAATGGGTTTCGGGTGTTTATGAACAAAACGGAATATTGTACAGCTCCCGTAAAAAAAAACGTTACAGTGGGGTTTGCGGGCGAACCACTTGGGTTAGGAAGGCAAAAGAGGTGTCATTTTTCATTGTTTAGAGTATTCTTTAACCTCAAAAATTTTCGAGTCCTTAGGGGGTCATCTTCATATTAAACGAAACACTAAGTTTTTTTTTTCAATGGGGACCCCCAATTATTATGAGATTTTCTGAAAGGTCATCCCTCAAAACCCTTAAATACCCAGTTTCATCCAGATTGATTCACAATTAAAAAATTTTTGAAAAAATAAAAAAAAATTAAATTTTTAAAATCATGAAATATTTTTATGGAAATCGATTCAGGTAGTAATTTTATGAAGAAAGCCAAAATTTCAATCGATTTCACTGAATAGTTTTTGATAAAAACGAACGAGAAAGAACATTCGCGGTATGCATTCGGCAACGGTATACGGCCCCTTAAGATTAAAGTTCGTTTTTATTAAAAACTATTCGGTGAAATAGATTGAAATTTTGGCTTTCTTCATAAAATTACTACCTGAATCGATTTCCATAAAAATATTTCATGATTTTAAAAATTTAATTTTTTTTTATTTTTTCAAAATTTTTTTAATTGTGAATCAATCTGGATGAAACTGGGTATTTAAGGGTTTTGAGGGATAACCTTTCAGAAAATCTCATAATAATTGGGGGTCCCCATTGAAAAAAAAAAGTTAGTGTTTCGTTTAATATGAAGACGACCCCCTAAGGACTCGAAAATTTTTTAGGTTAAAGAATACTCTAAACGATGAAAAATGACACCTCTTTTGCCCTCCTAACCCAAGTGGTTCGCCCGCAAACCCCACTGTAACGTTTTTTTTTACGGGAGCTGTACACTGAATAATGTCAAGAGTAATATAAGTTAATAAGCTTTTAATAGTTATAAAATTTCGGAATAAATTAATTTTTATGGAATTTTATTTGTTGGTTTTGTAGTTGAAATTAATGAATAGGTATTACTCGATTTTTTCTTGGATTTCTTTAAGTTGATTTGCTATAT
Organism: Tetragnatha versicolor; assembly: GCA_024610705.1. Lineage (NCBI taxonomy): Eukaryota > Metazoa > Arthropoda > Arachnida > Araneae > Tetragnathidae > Tetragnatha > Tetragnatha versicolor. The sequence continues at coordinate 11,313,796 of JANDEH010000009.1, forward strand.
AAATGTAAAAAGACAGAAGGGTTTGAAAGGGAAAAAATAAATTCTTAATAATTTTTTATTTAAATATTTTATCACTTTTAGTTGCACATAGCAGGGTAAGGGGTTAAGAGTGAAAATAGGGTAAGAGAACGCATCTTTTTTTCCCTGTTGGCAGCAGTATAAGTGGGTGAGAATACAAACAGGCAAATATATTAGATAACTTTGATGAGAGAAATCATAACTCGTTTTAATCATCACTATCCGAAAGTAATGTGCAACAGTTGTTACCACAGAGTATAGAGCTTAACAGAGATGACAAACGGCCGTTTTCCTCCTTAGGTAATTAATTTAATTCAGCACGCAGATTATAATTCAGTTCACCAGCAGCCAATCAGAAAAAAATAAATGCATGAAAATAATAAAGTGATTCCTGATTGGATATGGCAAGCGGCATTTAAATTTCATCTGTATTGTTTTTCCTATTTGGATTTGAGTGACAGCTTCAGTGGGCGAATGACAGAATTAGCAGGAATGACGTGGTATTAAAGGAGGCGGGTCCGTTTGGTCTGACGTTTGTCTATGGGAAAAGCCTTGCTAAAAATATTGCCATTAGCGTCTATGGAGATGCACACTCTGTTAAGCTCTATACTCTGTGGTTGTTACATAAATGTTTTTCCTCTTTGAAAGCCTAACACTTAACAAAAGCTAAAACCGGCCAAATCAAAATCTAAAACTTGGATTTTTCATAGATTTTTGAAAAAATTGAATTAAATTTGAATTAAAGATACTAGAAGTGGTGATATTAGTCAAAAATATTACCCCAATTAAACACAACACAGTTCCTAATTCTGTGCCTAAAAGCATCTGATCCGCTTAATAGCATACCGCATAGAGCGTTTACCATAAAACTATTTATTTAGTATTAGTAGGCTGATTATTATCGATTTAATGTAAGTTTGAAACTCGAAATTATATACTGGGTTATAGTAGTTACTTTATATATCATCAAAAAAGTAAGTTAAAAGTAGATTTATTTTATTCAACCTCACGATGGGTTGCGAATGAGAATTTTTTAAAACTTCAAATCATAAGTATGAGGTATATTTATGCTAATCATGATTTTGGTCCAGAAAGTGTATGTAAATTTAAATTTTCAAGTAATAAAACGCAAATTGCATCAAAATCCAACGAATAAAAAAAATCATAATAATTACTGAAAAAAATCGTTCATTCCTTTCCTTTACCCATTCTCTATTTATTTTTATCAATCTAAAAAACCATTCATATAGTTTGTGTTAATTATTTTTTTAACCTCATAATACATGACTAAAAGATTCTTTGATAACTATACTATTTACTATTTATTAGAGTTATATAGATTAGGTAATTAAACACAGCATTAATAAAGGAAACAAGCTATTAAATGTGTCTGTTAGTTTAGTACGTGAATAAGTCAGACTTTTTAAACCTTTCTTATGATTAATTATTCTATTGGGATATTTTAATCAAAGTTCCTAAGAAATGTGGGTAATTTTTTCATGGTTAGTGTGAGATATTAAAACAAATGATGTTAATTACATTGTTCAAAATTATTTCGGTTCAAAATGTTTTATCGAAATAAAAAATTTTTTTTGATAATTTTGGTTTCAAAATGATGTATACTGAAAAAAATTATGTTGAAATTTTTATGATATATATAGTTTATTTTATAAGTGAACATGTTTTGTGCAAAACTTAAATTATTAAAAATCCTTACTACTGTGACCAGAAAATATTACGTAGATTTAATATTATTTGACTTTGTACACATGAATAATTACGCATAAAACTGACAACTATCAAATGGCGAAATTACAAACAAAAAAACTTAACAAGATAAAATGTGAAAAAATGTGAAAAAGAAGTAATGAAATTTCTATTATATGTCCCCAATGGTACAATTTTATTATTTTTTATGCAGAGTAATTGTATTACTTTTTAACTGTAAACAACGGTCAAAAAATCCTCACATTGAGATTTTGGGATGATTTTTGAGTCTCAATCTCTTGTTTCAGAACCCGTTATAAAGAGTAATTTTTTTCATTACGAAAATAAGTTTATTTTAATGTATTTTTTTGAGTTCCGTGATGACGAACGAATCGAACCACTGCTATTTTTGTTCAAAAAATTTATTTTCAAATCATTAGATGAAATTGGGTCATGAATTAAGGGCCTTAAAAAGTTTAACCTAAGAGAAAGCGCTCTTCGTTCTGCTACACATGAACCCAAACCAAGCCTCTCAATATTCCCTACCCCTAAAAGTACAGTAAATTTTGAAATGTTTCGAAAGCAAATAAATAACTGGAAACTTGATCGTTTTAAAATGATTTAGTGTAGGTCAGAGTAAAAAAGTCGCACGTTCAAGATTTTTCAAAAATTTCAAAAGACGATTCTTAAAAAATAATTTTATGCATCACTTATTGCTTAGATACTTTATTAAATTTCTCTAACAGAAATTGCGATCGGAATAACATCCTCAGAGAAATCGCGAGAGGCTTCTCAATGCTCCTTCTAGGGAAAATATTCACTGCGTTTTGAACTTTTTCCCCATGACGAAGAAAGGGGATCTAAATGAGCTGTTTAGAATAAAAGTGGCATAAGTCCACTGAACGTAGTTTTGAGTAATTGGACGTTTTCTTTAACAGCGCCTATGTTGTTCCTAAGGAGAAAGCATTTTCGGCGTCTCTTACAGGACAATCACTGAGCTTTTTTTTGGCTTGCTTAGGTGACTACCACATTAGGTAAAGGAGTTAAAAAGAAATCCAAATATATTCTGTTTTCAAATTTTCGATTTTTGGACTTAAACCACTTTCATCCTGAGCAGGTCAAATAATGCCTACGTATGAATCCATCAAATATTTTGCTATAAATGAATAAAAGATTATTTATTTAATCGTAAATGAAGTAAATATCTCTTGTGAATCTCCCCATCAGAAATATCAAAATTCACGAATGAAAAGAAGAAAATTTTTCAATACATGATTTGAAATCTTAGAAAAATTTTGTTTGTCTTTCTAGATAAATAATTGCTTAAGAAATGTTTTTGGTACTTAAAATGAGATGTTTTTGGTCAATTCTACTTGTTTGAATTTCAAATACTTTTTCAGAGGGATTAAAATTTCTATATTTAAAGTAAATAACTCATTTATCAAAGTCAAATCACTAAAAAAATCAAATGGATTGTTAGTCTTGAGAAATTGAGTTTGTAAAAAACATTTTTTTTAATTTAGCAGGGCTAACTTCAATATTATTCGTTTAGATTGTCTGAGTATCTTTCAACTAAATGACCGAATAATGCGATACATATTACCCTATAGCCTGGTCCTCAAAGGTTTACTGAGTCTTAAAAATGGCAAAGCTAGAATGATTAGCTATCACTATAATTAATTTACTTGTCATTAATAATTTTACTGCATTGTAAAATTACATGATCCAATTTATCTAAAATTTATAATTACTATGTATTACTATTTATTGCAGGGCGTCCCGCGTTTTTCATTCCACAAGGAGCTAGAAAAAAATATATTTCAATGTGCTCATAATCCTTTAAAGGCGTGGCTTTTAATTGTTTTTCTTATTTCACTTATACAGGGTGTCCCATAAATAGTGGGTCACACTTCTAGGGGGGATAGTAGACACCTAGACGAGTCAGAATCACATAGGAATCGGGGGTCCCAGACCAAATCCCAGGGAGTTAAAAATGGAGCGACACCTCAAAAATTTTTTTGAAAAATTCAATTTGTAAAAGAACTGCTATTGGTAAAAATTTAATTATGTTCTCAAAAATTGTGATTTAATTTGTTCTTAAAATTATCTCAAAAGTCTTCACCTTAAATTTTTTTTATTATTAAAAAAGTTAAAAAACCACAAAAAAATGTGAAAATTCTGCCCAAACCTTATTTTGTATTTCGAAATCATCTCTTTTGATTTTACAATCTGAAAGATAATAGTTGTAAACCCTTAAGTCCAAAGTGTCACGTAAAAACCATCAATATTCAATGCTTGAGATCCTGTTAAAGCACGGTAAAAGTCCGTTTTTTTCGTCCGCAGACTGTCGTTTTGGAAACGGCTATAGGAAACCAGTGTTCGCACGCAAAAAACGAACTTTAACAGGATCTCAAGCGTTTAATATTAATGATTTTTACGTGAAACTTTGGACTTAAGGGTTTACAACTATGATCTTTCAGATTATAAAATCAAAAGAGATGATTTCGAAATACAAAATAAGTTTTGGGCAGAATGCTCACATTTTTTTGTGGTTTTTTAACTTTTTTAGTAATAAAAAATTTTTTAACTTGAAGACTTTTTAGACAATTTTAAAGATCATATTAAACCACAATTTTTGAGACCATAATTAAATTTCTACCAATAGCAGTTCTTCTACAAATTGAATTTTTCAATAATTTTCTTGGGGTTTCTTGGGGCTCCATTTTTAACTCCCTGGGATTTGGTCTGGGACCCCCGAATCCTATGTGATTCTGACTCGTCTAGGTGTCTTCTATCCCCCCTAGAAGTGTGACCCATTATTTATGGGACACCCTGTAGTTTTCTACTTTTGAGTCTTGCGTGTGAATATTACAATCAAATTAAAACTTTTAGAGAGTTACTTGTGGTGGCTGAGTTAATTGATGAAAGTATACCTGTTGAAACATAAATCCAAGTATAAAAGGAGTTTTTGTGATTGGGTTTTTAACATTCCAAGCCCCGTAGGCCCGGTGAAAAAAAATGTTGAAGAGATGAAGAGTATAGGTAAAATTTCATTTAAAATATAATGAATATGTTTACGATATTTTAAAAACTCATATTGAGTGGAGTGTTTTTAGTCTAACTAAATTATTCCTACAGTTATAAATACATTGTTAAAATTTTATGTGAATATCTTTATTGGACAAGGTGATAACATTGGTGAAGAGTTTTTATGCAAAAATAGCTTTAAAAAAATTAACATTCAAGTTTATTCTACTATGACGAGTATAATGTACTTAAATATAAAAACATTGTAGTTGGCATTTTGGATGTAGTTGGATACCTTAAATTAGTAAATGAAGAAAAGAATGACAAAAAGTTCTTATTTAGATAGTAAAAATCTCAAATTCGTTCATTCAGCTGTGTTTACTTTGTATGATTGCCAAAACAGTTTCATAAAATATCTATAACAGTTTTTTTACAGTAAACTCTATTTAAATTAAATTGTAATCATTTTAAAGATGTAATAGTACTGCACGCTTGAGAAATAATTATGTAATTACGTACTCAAGAGATTGTTTCCCTGGATCCTGAAAGTTTTAATTTATCTATCGCTTCATCTGATACGCGAAAAGATCATTCCTGGAAGTAAAACTAATTTGGCCTCGGGTGGTGGAACTATCTACATTTAATTTAGTTGGAATCCCATATCTTCTATTTCAATAATAGACCTTAGAAAAGAGAAATACGGAGTATGTGAGCGTGGTTACTCTGCTAGAACATATTTCAGCAAATTCCCCCATCATGTGGTGTGTGTTGTTGTTTTCAGTCACGTGTTTTGCTTATACACCAGGCAATTTAAAAATTTTGCAAAAAGACCCAAAGTTATTAGAAGTTATTAGTAGTAACTCGATTCATGGCTTCACAAAAAGTTTTTAAAATCGAAGTCAATCTTAAAAACTTTTCGATTGTTGCAGATTTAAAAAAGAACTATCTATTGATCAATCGAGTGGAAGATTAATGGGGGCTAAATCGGATTCGATCCTAATATCAAGTATATTTGAAATTTTGTCTACGGAAAATTATGATATAAATTTTTACACTGTTTACAAACACTCTAAAATCATTGTTTTGGTTCAAAATTCTTAAGCGGTTGTTTGGTGAACACTCAACGCACGTGATGAAAACAACAACATAGATCACGTGAAGAGGTATACACGTGCTTTTGGAGTTGAAACGACTGTTCAAAACAAAACGTTTTACTGCTGTGGGAATGCACACTCATTCTCCGTCTATTATATGCTAAGGTCTATTATTTCAATACACTCTTAAGTGATTATTCTTAAGAGACATCTTGTCTGCAACAGTAGCATTTAACCGTTACTTTTCTTTCCGTGTTCTGGAGAAATGTGCTGTGGTTTTGTGTTAACAGTGCAAGGCTTCGTTTCATTCTTATTCACCGTCCTCATTATAATAATTTAAATGACGACTTAAAAGTGACATTTTAAAATAAAAAATTAAATTTCGAAATCCTTCCTTTTAAAAATTATTGAAAAATCGCAACCTGGAATTTAACTTGTAAGCATAAAAATTTACACTATTTTTAAAGGATTTCGAAATACAAAATAAAGTTTTGGCAGTTTTCACATTTTTTTTGTGGTTTTTAAACTTTTTTTGCAGTAAAAAAATTTAATTTAAATTAAATTATAATTTGGGCGTTAATTTAAATTAAATTAATTTAAATTAACGCCCAAATTATTTTCGATCAAAGTAGAAAACTCGAACTTTAGCCCATCCCTATTACAAAATAAATGAAGCAAACGCAAAAAACACAGGGTATTAGGATTGAGGGATGTTTTCTCTTGCCATAAGTGCAGTTTCGTTAGTGTTGGGTGAATTTAAGGTAATTTAAGAGAGCATTTATGACTCTATATTTAGCGATCTAGAAATAGATCACTGGGCGCTAATGGGTTAATAGTTCGTCCTCTTATACAATAATTAAATTAGAAAATTCTTCCTAATCTAGTACAAAACATTTGAATTTATTTTTTAAATTTAAAAATAAATGCTTAAGTTTTTGTATTAAAAAATATTCGCTATTTTTTTACAAAACACAAACATTTTTTAACTTAAAAATTAACTAATTTGGCAAACAGCTAAGGGAAAAAAATTAAATTACATTGTGCTTCCATTACAAAAAGTCCTCAGCATTTAAGAGAACAATAAAATTATGTAAAGATCGTTAGAAAGAGGGATAGTAAGAAATGTTTTGTAGTTATGCAAGTAGACTATTTAATAACTTAGGTGCCAGATAATAAGAAGTGTTTGAGAAATATCTCCTTATAGAAGCGCGGAATCTGATAAATTTCACTAATTCTCCTTTCGTTAACCCCATTTTTAAATTGCAAATAATTCTATTGAGAAACAAGAAAAGTGTAATTCTATAAAAAAACGTCGTTGGGGTGTAAACCCAAACTTTTAAAGTCAACATAATAAGAATTATTAAAACTTAAAATTATTGATTTCACATTTTCAAATCTATAAAATGATCTCTAAACTTTAAATTTCTCATTAAAAAGCTGAAGTTTCCTGTGGCTCATATTATAAATGAATATGAAATTTTGGAGCAAAAGTTAAAATTGCCTTCACTACAAAAAAGCATGACTCAGACTAATTTTTTGTAGTAAAAATGTTTTTCATATCAATTTTTAAAAGTAATAGAACTAGAAAGAGAGAAAAAAGAGTCAAATCATGTATTTAAATGTTGGGGGTTTAGATTCACGATTTTGTTTTAATTTTTGACAATATTCAGTAATTTTTTCCCCTGAATAATACAATTTTTTATATATTCATATACAAAAATATATTATATAACAATTCTTTCTCGAATTTTATTTAGACCCCCACCACGGGGGACAAAATTTCCCCTAAAATTAATCGCATTAAGATTTTGTTAAGATCGCAATTTCTAATACATTAATATTAGTCAACTATTTCAGCGCTATAAACGACATATAAAATTAGTAAACTATAAAACCCCGTGTAATGGAAAGTTTGAATAAACCTTCCAAGTTCAACCACCACCTACCCCATCATACTCTCAAATAAAAAGTTTATTCATTTTTGAAACTTTCACATGTGTTTGTTTCGACTTACTTTTGGGGTCTCTGAAAAACTAGTTATAAGTACATTCAATTACGAAACTTTAAGAAACTTTTTTAACTTTGTTTTGAATATGTTTTTAAAGGCTAATTATGAATTTCATCTTTAAAGAGTCAATTGAAAATAAACAGGGTTGGCTGGATTGGACCCAACGGGTTTTTTCAAAAAAATCCATGTGAAAAAACCCACATTTTGACCCATTTTTGGGTTTTTTCAAGAAAAATCAAGATTTTGACAGTTTTAATATTGAAGAAAAACATTTAACAAAATAACATACCAAGAACTGCAGTTAAGTGGGTTTTTTCAAAATTTTAACCAGGTTTCAATAATTAAGGGTTTTTCCTTATTAAATGGGGTTTTTCAAAACTTAGAACGTTTTACTGTCTGTCTATCACAAGAAGAGCTCTGGTTTACATCTCTGTTGCCAAGGCAACAGGACGCTGGTCATTTTCAACGGGTGAAATCAGAAGAAAGGCGCAACCACTTGGCTTACTGAGCGCTTTGTTGGGGAATTTGGCGATAACTTTATATTGTTACTTTGTAATTACAAAAATCGGGAAATCTTAGAACAGGGTCGAATTGGCTGCGTTTTGTGAAAATCTTATTTCATCATGATCCATCGAGTGATAAATAGTTTTGTATTTTTAAAACGGATTGGATTTCTGTTACAGGATGATTAAAAATTAGAGAGGGAGAAAAGCTAGAAGGGAAGGGGCTAAAAGCGGATTACAACTAAACGACATTTTTGAATCCTTAAGATTAAGAAATTCACGATTGTGATGTGTTAGCCCTTGACTGAAGGTACTTTTTTTCTTTTAAGTAAAAGTCTTGAATCACCTTGCGAATCACACACTTGTCAAAGCCATCTAGTTCGCAGTTTCGCTCACTAGTCCTTGTACGGTGTTTCCCTGGTGATTTCAAAACTTGAGATGAGTTCAGTGCTGAAACTTCCATTTTTATCCTTTTGATTTCAGAAACACCAGTTGCTTGAGAAGCCCTTTTTATAGCTTGTGGAAGTGGAATCGATAAAGATTTTGACGATCCTTCACTTGAACAAAAATCTGCAACATCGTAAATTATTTTTCGCGCTTGCGATTTTAATATTTCACCCTTTTTAAAATGAAATGTCATCATGCAATTTTAAAGAAATAGAAAATTTATTGATATAAATCGACACATAATCCAAAGGCAACAGTTAAATCAAATCAAATATGTGTAGGAAGCGGAGTTATCAATTCTTCTAAAAACAAAATTCTATTTTTATTTATTACATTTGCAAAATTCAGAAAAAGAAACTTAAATCAATTATCTATCAAGTCAGTTCCCTAGAATATACATGGTTAATTGAATCACTATTCCTCTTTGTTTATTATTTTAACAGTTCACTGCATCAATCCGAGAAGAAGACCGTGCTTGGGATCGCCAAAAATTCGGCCAATAATCCTCCCTCGACTTTATTCTCCGCCAAATCCTTATACGTTTTATCCCTATTTAAAATGAACCGGTCTTGTTGCTATAGCGACCGCCATAATCAGACAAACTGGCGGGAGCTCTTCTTGTGATAGACAGACAGTAAGTTCAAAGTTTAAACTTTGTAAAAAACTAGCGCTGACGCGCTAGACCCGGGCTTGGCCCGGGTTTCAGTTTTTTTTTTATAAATATCATCTGGTGCGTTACAGATGGGCTTCGCCAGTCCATTTTTAAAAAAATTCTTCTGGTGTATTACAGATGGGCTTCGCCAGTCCAAATGCGGAAATAGTTAAATAAAGGAGCCACTTTTATGTTTATGCTACAACAATGGATTTTAAACTGCAACAATCGAGAATATGCCTACAACAACTAATGTTACATCGTCTCTTGTTATATTTACAACAATGTGGTTTTCATGAAATATGGGTTTTCAATCATAAAATGGGCCAAAAAAGTTGTTAGGATGCTTCGATTTTAGACTATTTTTATTCAGAAACCTTCCTTGGAGCGAGTAGATCAACGTGGTATAGTTTAATAGTTAATGTAGGTTCGAAAAGTTTAAAACTATAAAGGACATACATACAGACAGACAGACATACATAGACAGACAGACAGACATTCATTTTTATATATATAGATTAAGGAGAATTTTTTTAAATTTAGTGTTTTTTCTAAGTTAAATAGGATATATTTTAATATGGTGAATGGGTTTTTTCAAAGCTTAGGATATTTTCAAAATTTAAGATGTTTTTTAATTTTTTTTTCATTATTGAAAGGGTTTTTTCAAAATTTAAGATGTTTAAAGTTCAAACTAGTTATAAAAATTAAGGAAGATCTTTTAGATTTCAGTATTTCTTACGAAGTTAAATAGATTTCTTTCAAAATTTAATGGGTTTTTTAAAGTTTAGGATATTTTTTAAATTTTAATGTTTTTTTTCAAAATTTAAACTAGGTTTCAAAAACTAAATGGTGTTTTTTCAGTTTCAGAGAGTTTTTTAAAAAGTTAAATAGGTTATCTTTCATTATTCAGTGTTTTTTTATTATTGAATGGGGGGTTTTCAAAATTTAGAACTTTTAAAGTTCTAACAAGATGTAAAAAAACTAAAGAGGATTTTTTAAATTTCAGTGGGTTTTTTCAAAGTTATAGATTTCTTTCAATATTTAATGGGTTTTTTTCAAAGTTTAGGATATTTTTAAGATTTTAGTGGGTTTTCAAAATTTAAACCAGGTTTCAATAAAAAGGGATATTTTTGCAATTTCAGTGGTTTTTTTCAAAGTATAAAAAGTTTCAGCTTACAAAAAACCCACTTAACTATGAAAAACTGACATTATTTTGACAGAATACATTTAACGTAGAAAGTACTCACTAAAATTTGAAAAATCCACTTACTATAGAGAAAACCACTTAATTTTGAATAAAACCACACCTTTTTAGAAAAAACCCAGTTTGATATGGGTTTTTCAGGTTTTTATTGAAACCCACCAAGGTTTTTTCAAAACTTAAGATATTTTTTTAAATTTTAGTGGGTTTTTTTTTCAAAATTTAAACCAGGTTTCAGTAATTAAGGGAGTGTTTTTCAAATTTCAAAGGGTTTTTTTATTATTGGATGGGGTTTTTCACAATTTAAGAAGTTTAAATTTCAAACTAGTTATAAAAAATTAAAGATGATTTTTTTGTAATTTCAGTATTTTTTCAAAGATAAATAGAATTCTTTCAAAATTGAGCATTTTTTTTATCAAAGTTTAGGATATTTTAAAAATTTTAATGGGTTTTTTCAAAATTTAAACTAGGTCTAATTTTTTTTGAGCGTGGTTGACTTTTCAACCTATAATAACTACCATACTTATAGCGCGATTTGAACCAAAATTGAATAAAATGCACATCTTTAAGTATACTACAAGATTCCGCTGACTATTGATCGATTTATTAATTTTAATATAGTGTCATATGAATATTACGGAGAAACTTCGGACTACTGTAGAGCGCTTACTGCATGAGGCCAACCTTAATGCAATACACCGTTTTAAGCCGCACGACGCCAGGTACAACACATTAAAATTTCCTACACCGATCTCAAGCAAAAATACTTTTATTGAAGTATTACGGAAACGTCTTTAACTTAATATAAATCACGAAATATGTACCCGATCCCTTAGTGCTACACATAATTGTAATCAACTTGACGTCCCGAACAACATACTAGAATTTCATAAATCTGCTATGATTTGAGAAAAAAAGGATACTACTACGCTTTCACACACTTTGATCCAAAATATGCCCCGCAATATGGAGAACACCCCTTAGAATTTTTTTCTTAAAGTATTTTTAATTACCTTTACAACAATGTATAACACTTGTAATTCGAACAAAATGTAAACAAACTTTGAACTCGAAATCAGCCGAAAAAATGGAGTAATTGGCATTATGGACAAGTAAACTTCATTCTGCTTCAAAAAATCCTGAAATACGTCCTAATCACCGTGGCAACCCGTAATTCTGGAAAAACTTTGCCATAATGGTCCTTTACTCATAAGTAAAATCAAAAAAACTTTTTAAATAATTATTATCGATTTATAAGCGAAATGCGGACTTGTGTTTTTAACGATACCGAGGATTTTTTTTCAAACTCTAATAACTTACTAATAGTCAGGGTGCCAACTCGAAAAGTGTGCATTGGAATGTGTATGGAATTTTATGACGTTTTCTGATAGATTTGATGGTGTAGATATCAGAACCGATTGATGCCACTCTGCAAATATTGAGCATTTTTTATAAATCAAGATGGCGTCCAAAATGGCCTCCATTGAAATCAATACTTTTGAAAAAAAAATGTAGCATGCAATACATCATATATGGTATTTTTTGGGTCAAAGAAACGATATTTAACGTTATTTTTTACTTTAATTAAGTTTGGAATAGGTGTTTTAGTAAAACAAACAAATTTCATTGAAAAAGCAGGATTTTTAACACTGTGTTTTAATGTCTATATTTTGTTTATAAATTCATATTTTGCATAATTTTAAAATAAATTGGGTTAAGAATAATTACAAATTTCAGTAAAACACAATTACAGTAATTAATAATTGGGGAATTACAGTAATTAAGTAATAAAAGAAAATAATACATTGCTTTTATTTCATTCAGAATATTCTGAATGAAATAAAAGCAATGTATTATTTTCTGTTAATACTTAATTACTCCTAACATTTCTTCCAGATGGTACATATGTACCATCTGGAAGAAATGTTCTGATTAGTTTTTAAAGTGGCTATAAAAATAAAACAAATTAAAATATTTTAATTTGTTTTAGGAAAAATAATTTTCTGGGAAAGGATTATATGAATTGAGCCGCATAGAGAGCGACATAACCAAGGAGAAATTACGAGTCAAAAAAGTATAAAATAAATAAACAACAAATATTTATATCAAAGAAACTAATTTTTTTTAAAAAATTGGGGGGGCAAGTGGAGTAGGGTCCACCAAAAGGGAGGGAGCGGTCCCAAATTTGGGAAAAAAAACCATGTTATTTATGGACGTCCTCCAAGGTAATTAAAGCGATCCCTTCATTCTTATCATCTTCGTAAAGAGTAGAATACGTGGTAAATATGACGGAAACAGAATTCTTCTTTGGAGAAAGAAAATAGGACACGCCCAGTTTCGCGCTCCTTCTCTTCAGACTCTTCCACCAACAATTCCTTCTCTCAGACCCTTCCACCAACAATACATGATTGTTTCGCACTGGGCCGATCTCACCAACCTAGTGTTAAACGGGCTCACTTTCAAGCCATAATAAGGCTGCCAGTTAGTCGTCATCTTAAACAACTATGATGGATCCAACACTATTTGGATGGCAGAAAAATTAAGAGAAGGAGGTTATACCGATTCCAATACCTGAAATGTAGACTGAATATTAGAAGTGTCTAAGTGCTCTCTTCAGAACTGAGGACCCCTGTTCAACTATTAGATATGACTATCATTCCAGTAACATTTCCTGCAGCTTTACGAGTATATGCCATTGTTACAAAGAAGAGGGGAAATTTTGCAAGCCTAACACAAAACTTTTGGAAATTTTGAATGAAAGTGAGACGGAAAGAAGTTAGATGTTTTTTTTTAAGATACTACAGATTACTCTTAGATGATTTAAAATTGAATTGAAACTTTTATTTAGGTAGCTGGAATTGTTTAGATAAAATAATTAAAATGTTTGATTGAAATAATTGCTATTAAATGTTACTTACGTATCAAAGGCAAAGCATAAAATTAAATTTTGGATTATACAGTCGAGTCCGCTTAATGTGATCGCAATTGTCCGAGACTAAACTGATAACATTATCCGATCGATAACAATAAGCGATCTCATATCAAAAAGCAGTAAACAGTGTAACTAGATTATTTGCTTTAAAATCGAAATCTTGTAATCGTAATAAATGTATTCAACACACTATTTTTAAACTAGGTAATATTTTAAGGGGAAAATATAAGAGTAGTTCAATTAATAAAAGTAAAATAATCGCTTACTTTGTATTTTTTTTGTATAGAAAGGTCTCTCGTTTTTCCACTCCATCATATCCTTCCACTCCAATAAACCACTTAGTTATTACATAATCTGAATTCCAGTGAACAAGGGAAAGTTCAAATCTGTAAAGCTTCGATCTTGGTAAAAGATCTTGGATCTTAAAGCTTCGATCATTAACCAATCACAGGCATGGATTCGGACCCCCCCCCTAAAACTGTTTTCTTTCAGTATAGGCGGAATGTTTTCTTTTTCTTACTCATACTGAGTTTCAGAAAAAAGAAGTGCCAGATGCTCTCATTGGGCAGCTGTTTACATGTAAAAATTGACCTTAAAAATGAAACTTGAACTCAAAAGCGGTCGTTTTAAAGGGGATATGGACAAATTTTGATAATATTAAGCGGAGTAATGATTCATAGTTGATCACATTAAACGAAGTATTTTACATTAAATTAAATAGGAATGATAGGGACTTGTCGAATTTCGATAACATTATCCGATTGATAACATTAACCGTGATCACATTAAGCGGATTCGACTGTACATGGTTTCTTTAAAAATTTATGAAAACTGAACAAAGAATGGTTAAAATTCAATCAGGAAATTATTTATCATACGTAATTTGTTAACTGGATCATAATATTTTTAGAAAAAAATCAGCTCCTCCAATATCAAATAAGCAAGGATCTTTTGTAACCAAATTACAGTTCCATCCGAATTATTTTCAAAATAAAGGTATTTCAAATAATTTTAAACTTTTTTTATTTAAAATAAATGTTTCCCTATTAAAAAACAAAAAGAATGATACCCCACATGCTATATTTTATTAAAGGTAAATCGAAAATACTATTTTGTGGCTACCATGGACGCCATCTTGAATTCCTCAAAATGCTCAACATTTACGAGGTGGCATCAATCGGTTCTTCAATCTAGACATCTTAACCTATCAAAATCAGCAATAAAATTTCATACACATTCTAATACACGGTTGACCCCTTTTTTGCCATTTGGCACCCTGACTATAAATATGGAAGGTATATTCATAAAAATTGGATATGATGTGCATATAGACGTATCTCTTCTCTCTATTCTAAAAAAAATTTTTGGTAAACGGTTTCCAGAGAAAAACTTTTTAATTACTGAACGGAATGACACAATTATCTGGTATCAAAATGTCTAGATTCTTTCCGGATTTCCGAGTAGGGTATTGAATTTTTTTTTAAATTCTCAATTTTAAAATATTTCCATTTTTTTAGATTTCGGATAAGGTCGCAGTAACTATGAATTTTAAAACAATTGAAAATATATTTCACTGGTTTTTTAACATTCAAATACATCAAATAATCCTCTTTCTATTAATCAAACTAATTTAAAAAATATATATTGGATTCTTTTTAACAATATTTATATTTTTTTTTGTTCAAACGATTTTAATTATATTTGAAACTAATGTAAACTACCGCATATTCAATTTATCTTTTATATTTCAAATAATAAATTCATATTTTTATATTTATCTTTGTCGTTGTGGCAACCTAATCATTACTATATTTACAATAAATTATAAACTCGCTGTAAGAAATTTTGAACTTTTGCATTTATTTATTAAATAATACTTATTTTTACATCCTTTTGAAAGTTATGTTATTTAGGGCTTTTTATATAATGTCAAAACGCAAAACTAGATATAGCGGGTGAATGTTTTAGAAATAAAGATAAAAATCAAAAATGTTTGAAGTCAGAACATTCGTGTCATTGCTATGAAACTGACACAATTTCGATGTTTATTTGTTCTCATGAAGACAAAATTCTAAATTTTCGTGATGTTTACGATAATTACTACATTTTTCACAGACAATCGATGAAAATCATTAGAAATTTTAAGAATGTAAAATTTATTCCGGAGATGTTTTAGAGCTTCTGAATGGATCTGTGTGAGAAAAACTTTACCTTGGGGAAATGTTAAAAGAAAGTTTACACTGATCTGTTGCTTATTTTCTTGGAATTAAATGGCGATCCGCCAATTCATATTGCCATAAAGGAACTGTTAAAATTTCGTCGCTGAATAAATATCCGCCATTTTTGAAAGAATACCCCAGAGAAGTAGTTCCCCTGTTTTAAGAATGTTTTATTAAGTGAGTAAGTGCTGTGAGCTGTGTTTTGTGAGAATGGCAAAGCGATCCAAAAGTTTCTGCGTAAGCAGTTAACTGGGGTTGGTGAGCGATAGTGAGCAGGGGGCGGTAGCTACCTAGTATTTTAAGAAACAATCACTTTTTAAACAATTATTAAAAATATTGTGCTTTATTTAAGAATTGTCGACGTTTTTCAGTAAAACACCTGACTATCATAGAATCCGTAATAATGACAGCAAACCTTAATGCAATACACCATTATAATCAGCTAACCGCACAGTCAGTTAATCAGTTAAGACGTACAACATATTAAAATTCTATAATCATAGGTAGTATAGTACAAAGAAAGTTATGAAACCTATGGAAAAACTTACATTATTTTGACAAAACACATTTAACACAGAAAAAAACTCACTAAAATTTGAAAAAAAAACCCACTTATTATGTAGGAGAAACCACTGATTTTTGAAAAAACCCATTTACTATGTATGAGAAACCACTGATTTTTGAAAAACCCACTTACTATGTATGAGAAACCACTGATTTTTGAGAAAACCAACTTCCTATGAATGAGAAACCACTGATTTTTGAAAAAAAACCACTTACTATGTAGGAGTAACCACTGATTTTTGAAAAAAACCCATACTTTTTCCTAAAAAAACCCAGCTTTACATGGTTTTTTTCATGGTTTTATTGAAAATTTTATTTCATGGTTTTATTGAATGATTTTATTTTTCATGGTTACCCGAAAATTTTAACTAAAGTAAAAACATTTCTAGTGTCAAAGGGCCGACCCACCTTAAGTAATATTTAAAAAATTCTGAAAATTTGCTCTATTTTTAACATTTTTAAAAACTTTAAGCCCGAGCTTAAGCTGAAGATATGAACCGATTTTAAAAATTATTACGTTTTTTTTTCATATTACACATTTCTTATGCGATGGGTATCTTTTTAAACTCGAAAAACACTCTTACTGGAAATAGCATCGTACCATAAAAGCATTAATCGATGTTATGATATACGATTACAGATGGCAGTATTTATTTCCTCTTCCCTATGATAAAAAAGTTTTATTATTAGATATTTAGATAATAATATTCCTTGGTCATGCACATGCAATTTGGGTTCTTTTAAGATAATAAGAACTATAAGTATAGGAGAAAATAAACACGGCAGTGTGTGATTAGGTTTCATAAACTAAAAAAGAAAAGCTCTTTGGTAATGGTTGTGCGTTCTATGCAGTTCTATGTATTTCGAGTATTTTTGTTCTCATGACAGAAAGTAGTTCTAATGTTCCATGTCTAATGTTCTCTTTGACCATAATCACTTCCGCTTTTTCTGTTGTCTTTTATGCTGCCACCATTTTAGGTAAATATATTTTCCTAGAAGTGTTTGCACTCTCATCATTCTTTTGTTGTGACAAAAATCAGTATGATGATAAGGCACTTTAAGATCGTATTCCTACTCTCCGCTTTCTATAGTTATAATGACTAAGCATCGCAAACATTACTGAAATATATTCTGATTACTGATTATGTCCGATTATGAAATGGTATATAATATTGTAACAACAAACCTTAATGAGCTTTATAGATAGACAAATATAGATATCTTTAAATAGTATTCTATTAGGTATACCTCACATTCTATTTACTTTGAAATGAATCATTAGTTCTTTTAAAGATTCCATCGCAGAAAAATTAAATGCTAATTCAAAGTAAAAGTAATAAAATACTCTCTCTCTGATAAGTAAATTACATCTTGTATGAAAATACTAAAGCCAGTCTTTTTAGATAGATCATGATACATGTGTTCGTACTCGATTACCCTCATACTGGTGCCAACAGGAGAAAACGCTGCGCAATTTTTTACCCGAGAGCACACTCTTACCCTCTTTTATGTTTAATTTAAGATTTATGTTTTTTGCAACAGATACATACGTGTGATTAGAAAAACTAAACGAAAGTTTTAAAATGATCCTTACACGGACAACCCTCAGTCAAAAAAGTACTAGTTTTAAAACTTGACAAGACTGGACATTCCAATCAAAAAATTTCACACAAAAAATGTTTTTTATAATTTATTTTTACGTTGAAATTAAAAAGTGTTCCGATTCACCCCGTTTTTCGATAGTGATAAAAAGTACCTAGACATTTTAAAACAATAAGCACACACATCCTATTGTAGTTATTAAGCAGGGCATGATTCTTTATGATAAAAAAGGAAACATTTGTACAGGTCATCATCTAATACAAAGTCGACAAACATCTTCGAATCGGTATGAATGAAAAGCATTCAGGTGAAAATCAAACTTTGTAGACTACATAGAAACTATTTTTAAAACTTCAATAGCCATGTATAAACGACTTAACTGGTTCTCGTCTAAAATATATAAATAACCTCTTAAAAAACATCGATTTAATATTTAAACTAGTATAATAAAAATATGCTAAGTAAAAATAATAAATTGTTTCGAAGAAAGTAAAGAAAAGAGCATAGTAAAATAATATTTGAAACTGTTTTGAAACATCAAAAATCATTCTTTTCTCTTTTAAGTTTTAGTTTTCAATTTAGTGTATGTTTATAATGAGCATCATTAAAAAACGATAGAATTTTTGACAACACAATATGATCATTACTAGTTATGCATTGTTTATTTCAGTACTTCGATGGCTTCTACTGTCGCTTTTATGTTTACTGCATTATTATATTTGACCTCTTAATGTACATTCATTAAGGTAAAAATCTAAATTTTTATTATGGTTAATTTTGAATAAATATTTCTTATCAAACGCTTTATTTCAAAAATAAAAAAATATAACAATGGTCATAGATTATTTTACGAGTACAATAAATGTACACTAGGGATGTTTCACCCATAACGAGATTGATCCACACAATCAAACTAATTATACATTATCTAAAAAGAACTACAGTTCAAAAAAGAAAGTAAATAAGTTTTCTTTTTATGTTCCGAAAATCCAAACATAAGAGACCCTAGAGCAAGAAGCCTTTACAAACTCATTACTGCCATTTTTCAATGTTATGGGAGGATAAAAGTATATCTTAGAGCCTCTGGCTATCAGGTAGAAAGGAGGTGCTTCAGAAATATCCGTAACGTCTTTGTAAGTTTTTAAGAACGTTATCAAAATCGTTTATTTTCAACTCTGTTGACCCAAGATAATCAATACGAATCCCATCATTTTCATTACTCGAAGCTCATTCCTGAATAAGTGTTTTGAATGCGCATGACATATATTTATAAGTATTATAAATTGGTTGATATTTCATACATTTTTATATAACTTATACTTTAAAGTTAGATTCATTAATAAAATTAATTTTTACGCTTATAATTCTTAAGAATAGTTATAATTACCGTTTTTTATATAAATAATTTATATCAATAAAAACAAAAGGGGTAATATTTGTTAACAAAAAATCCCATAGGCTGTCTCAGAGGGTAAGTCTTAATCACTTTCTATTGCACAGGGGACAAATATCTTAAAGTATCATTGCAATTAAAATCCACAGAACAGCTTTTTTTAACGTGCAAGTTCACCAAGATAGATACAAAACTATTTTATAATTAAAATAATCAAGAAATACATTTGGCCAAAAAGTATTTTATGAAAAATAAATTTAACAAATATTTTTATAACTAGGGGGCTCTTCCCCCTGCTCGCTATCGCTCACAAACCCCCCGGAACTGCTTCACAGTTCTTTTCAGATTTCAGATCACTTTGCGATCTTAGCGAGCAGAGCTCTCTTATTTCATCTCAAGAGTCCAGCACAATACCGGGCTTGTCGGCTTAGTTAATGCTCCTTAAATACCGAAACTACCTATCTCTACAGCTTATCAATAATTTAATTCGGATGACTACTTTGAAAATATAAAAATAAAACTGCTACTGAAACATCCTTGTTTTAACTTATCAATAATTTAATCGAAATGTTTTCAAAAAATATCCAGCAGCAAGTCTACTAATTATCATCAACCATCTTAGAGAATAAAACCATGCCATTAAAAAACTTTAAAATTTATAAAATGCACGTGTGTATCTAGTGAATCTTCGGAAATAAAAGAAATCAGACTCATAGAAATCATCGCCTGTTTCTCTAGTGAACGACCAGATAGAGAAGGAAAAATTGAAACTTTGTATCTTAATAATTCTAAAACTAATTCGAATATAAAAACGAAACGCCAATCTTTCTATAAAAAATAGTTCACCAATAAATCAGTTAAATTTAATATGCTACCTAGTTTATCGTCAAAACACCTAATGTTTTATCATTCATATTTTTGTTTAAACAGATACTTTTTAAACAATACTTTATAAGCTATTGAAAACAATAAGAAACAAAACCTATATTACACTCAATGTTTACAAAAAATTTATTTTTTGTGTGAAATTCTTTATTTAAATAGTATATCTGTAAGTTTTTGGAAGATATTTGATTTAGAAAATATTTTGAAGCGCAATTTTAAATTGTGAACGGAATTATTTTCATTATAAAATATGGCGTCGATTGGTCGTTTTGATTGGAGGGATAATAAATTGTAACAGTTCCTTGCTGTTAACTGCAACCTTATCCGTAATCCAGAAAAATGGAAATATTTTAGAATTGATATTTTTTTAGGAATTCTAAAAGCTTATTGCACATCCTCAAAAGAGTCCGAACAGTTTGATACCAAAAACTTGTTAGATGTATCCGTAATTCAAAAGCCTTTCTCTGGAAACCATTCACAAAAACTTTTTTTAAGAATAGAGAGAAACTCGCATCAAAGTATTTAATTGCATTAAATTCTTCAAATATCCTCAAATAACGAATGTAATCCGGCAACAATGCTGCTTTTTTTCAGTGTGGAAAAATACTCAGATACCCAAACTGTAACTGTACTGTACGGGAAGGTGTGAAATCGTTTACGGTAAAAAGTGGAACATATCTTAAATAAGGCCCTGCATATCATATAAAATATAGTTTATCATATAAAGTTTTGTATCTGTATATACGATATGCATATATCTCTCTCCTTTCAACAACGTCATAACTCAAAAACCAACGATTTTTATATCTCTACAAAATCGTCATATCTTTATGCTGCATAGTAAAAACTTCAATCGGATGCTTAGTATTGATTCTAAATGCATTTTCAATCTACTTGTAAACTTTCAAATCACTCTCCTGAAAAATAGGGGGTTTTGGGGTATGAAGTTGTCGAAAGGAGTGAGCGATATGTATAAGCAAAAATACGGGTTTTTTTGTGCGGCTATAGAAATTGTTAAAATTGGAGTCAATGAATTCAGGTTAATTTTTTATCAAGTAAATTTCTTATGCGTTTCTCTTATTAGAATTATTAGGGATTGAATGATAATTCTGTTAAGCTTTTCTGAAAGTAAGTTAAGCTAAACTCATTGGCGCAACAGCTCTAGTGGATCAAGACCTACGATGTCCATCTTCGTTTTTTTAACCGTCGAGCCCTAGGGTGCAAGACATATGTCCCTGTTAAGTGGTCATCCTACCAAGAGAGTCCCAGTGTTTAGTTCCCGAGCCCGCTTGGTCTTCATTTTATCGTCCCGCTGAAGGCTGAGTTGACCTTGCCCAGCCCGGGACCCAGGAATCGAACCCCGGACCTGTGGTGGGAAAGCACGAAGCACTACCATACTCCACCGGGCTTAGAAAGTCTATAAAGTAGGTAAATAAAACCAAGTTCAGTTGTAATGGGATAATTCTAACTAGTATGTGTAATAAAAGTTTTTCCATGTGAGTATATCCTCCCTTTATAAGAAGAAATAAAATCGATCAGAGCTTAGTTCTTTAAGCTTGTCCTCCTAATTCCATTAACTCGTGCCTGCCTCAGAATTTTCTATATATTGGACTAAGTAGTCGTCAGACTAATGACTTCTATGTTGTAGAGGGCACTCATGCTAATTTTGGCACGTTCCTGACTTAAGTGCATTTTAGAATCAAAAGCCCCTTTTTCAGACTCACCAAACAAAAGCTGTGCAAACTCAACTGAATTCCATCGCGTCTTCGGTTTTTGAAGGTCACGTACATATCAAAGACTTATGAAAGCCGCACTGTTGCATTTTGCAAGATTTTTTTCCTCGTTGAGGAAATCTCAACAGATTTTTTCCGGGTAGTAAAGTTTGACACTGGTATGTGGATCAGGTGATAGCAGTAGATCTAGAGACGGGGAAGCGTGAACCACAGATAAGTTGGACCATGAAATCCACAACTTTTATCTATGATTTCAAAAGATGAGTAAAAGGAACTTATTGGGAAATAAAAATGTCTAGCCTCACTGGCGAAACGATATAAATTTTAAGTAATAAGGAAAGATCATTTTGAAAAGGACACACGGAGTTAATAAATATGATACTTTTCCTCAGAAAAAGCTTAAGTAAAAAGTCTGAAAATTGTGAAACTTTGGGTAAAATAATGGTAGGTAATGTATAAAAGACAGTTTCTTATCTAATTTACAGTGATTTTCTTCCCTTTGCTTGACAAACACGTTAATCCCCCTGTGGAAAGAACCAATTTGTGGTTACAGATGGTAGATAAGGTGGTGTTCATCATCTAAGAAAGTTAAACTGGGACTGAAAAATAACAGTTTCTGCTTTATCCACTTTTCTAGCTAAACGCAAAAGTGTGTGGAGGGTAACTTTTATGTGTGTGAATAAAAAGTGACCAAATATACCAAATACCTAATTTATTCCTTCATTAAATATATTCCCCTTCCCCAATTAACTTGATTCCCTGATGTCTGCAATTTTCCTTAGCCCCTATATAAAAAAGCCTCTTTATTGTAGGCTACTTTGATGAAACGTTTTTAAAGAAATGATTTGTTTAATCTCTTTTTCTCAAACGGCGCTGCTCGGAATCCAAATAAATTTTATACTTTCCTGACGTATTATATACTGCAAAAACATTGTAATTACCCTTGACCTCTCATACTTTCCCCTTTTGAGTATTCATAAATTTTAACCATTGCATCTATTTGCACATAAATTATTAGTCATATTAAATATTAAAAAATTATTTAATTCATAGATTGCTGTAAAATTTAACAACTCGCTCATTTTCTTGGGAACCAATTTCTAAATTTTGCCGACACTGGCTTAATGGTTAGAGTATCTGACTGCAAAGCCATACATCTGGGGTTCGAATCCCCGTTTGGCATGGATGATAGTTTTTGTCCTTGTGTGATGAATGAATGTGGCCCCCCTGTAAAAAGGGGTTGTGCGAGTGAATGTTTGTGTGGCGCGTGTAACAGTACCTCACCTCCGTGGCTCTGGTCCACAGGTGCTCGCTGGGTATCGCTAAGTAGGTACTTCTTAGGGAAGTTCAGTGATCTAGGATAATGTCCGGCATTACCCGCCCATTAGAAAAAAAATTCTAAATTGAGGATTAAAGTTTATATAAAAAACGATGTATTTCATATAAAAATTAAAATAATGCACATAAGTGGAAAAATAAACCAATGCATCAAAACCTTTTTAGCCGTAAAACAGAGTAGCTATTATAGGATCTAGTTAGAATAAAAGTGGTATAGGTCCACTGTAGTTTTGAGTAATTGACGGTTCCCTCTAACGGCGCCTGTGTTTTTCTTATGGAATGGGAATTTTTTAGGTATCTCTTACGGGTCGCTTATTGAAATTTTGACTTAGGCAGCTACTTAAAGGACCTTAAAATAATTCGAAATCCAAATTTATCGGATCTACACGTATCTCAAATTTGGTATTTTTGGACTTATACCACTTTCATCCTGAACTGCTCATATTGAATAAGTAAGGAGATAACAGCTTATAAAATACTTAATCATTACAGTAATCCTCGTGATTACCCGCTTCTAGAGGCTACGTAAGACTCTCAGTGAAGCTTAAGGGCCTAAGTAACTACCTCTTTAATCGCATCTGCAATTAATTGGCCACTATATGTTTAATCGGGATGAATTTGAAAATTAACTTAAAAGTAGTACATATAACTCCTAAATTAAGTACTTCAACACACTTTAAGGGACAATATTATACAAAGGATAATATTTAAAACCATTCTAAACTGCATAGTATATAATTACTGCTTATAGCCAACGATAGTAAACGGGTCACGTGATTTTTTGCTTTGGTATTTTTTATTTTATTTAAAATATACTGATTTTTTATGTACTATACAGAGGTACACACTAGAGAGAGCATATAGAGGAACACACATAGGTATACACTATCATGATACTTTATCGTTTTAGGGGATAGAAACTTCGAACATTAAGCACAATTTTTACTTACTAGTTCAACAAACATAATTTTCAGAAACGTTACGCAAGGAAATGAAGAATTTATTAAGCAGCTAAAATGATTTTAAGAAACAACACATTAGTAGGACTATAATGCATAAATAAAAATGTGTTTATTAGCGATCTAACTTGGGGATTTTATTATATGTACAAAATGAAATTTGTGGTATCAGCTCGTAGTCGAGAATTCTTTTGATATTCAATTCCAATAACTTACTTAAAAATCTTAATTATTAATTATTGATTATGGATGAATATGGAATTTTCCAATTTAATATTTTTTCAAGAGTTTACATTGAGTTCATTTGCACATCTTAAGTTAAATTTTGAATCCATGTTCTTAAAAGCGTAAAAATAGTTTTTAATGGACTTATGGCATTGTTCACAGCCACTTAACCAGTGGTTAAGTCGGATTATACCAATCAAAGTCAGCAAAAAGCACCTTTTTTTCTCTTAAGTTGTTCGTTTACCACTGGTTAAGCGGCTGTGAATAATGTCACTTTTTACTGCCACTTGACCAGTGGTTAACCAGCAGCTAAAGAAAGAAAATTAGCTTTTCGCTGACTCTGATTGGTGGAATAATTCTTCAACCGATGGCCAGGTAGCAGTGAATAAGGCCATTAGTATATAGGAAATTTACTGTATAAAGTTCTTTATACGAGTAACCTAATATCGAATCTACAATTTGTTTATATTATATTCTTCTTAAAGCATATTACACATACATTACAAAACGTCTTTTAAAAGTTCCAAAGACAAGTTTTAATAAAGCTTTACAAAATTCACATACCATACATTAAGATGCCCAAGCCAATAACCGTAAAATAAATCTCTCATTAAGATTGTTCTTTTCGGGTAACTCAGCATACAACACTGTTCGTTTTTCAACAATTATGGGATTATACTTTTGTCATTAAGGCTAAAAGATATACCAGTCAAGTTTTAAAAATTGCCTTCTTCTTTTTAGGTTAAAAAAGTCTAAAGTTACACTAAATAACGGGTTCAAAATACGATGTACAAAGTAGTATAAAAGTTAGATAGTTAAACGAAAGGGGTTAGAGATTCTAACAAACAATTCTTATATTCATGCGTTTATACTTATTGAAATCTTAAAAAGAAAACACAATTTGAAGGATAAGCTCTACCTCAGATGGTGAATTAAAACAACTCTTGAATAATGTAAGAACTCTTGAATAATGTTTTAACAACCTCCGAAGAACTACATTAAAAACAAATTACAAGAAACTACATTAAAACTATATTAACTCTGCCTTAAACTTCTATGTCGATGCATTCTCATAATTGAATTCCTTTCCACACAAAGACATTCCATCAATGAGTATGATAACAAAGCGCTTTCGAAATAGCTGTACTAAGCCCTTCAAAACTACACTGAGCTCTTAAAGAGACTGCAGTTAAGTCCTCACATATCCGCGGTTTTCCCCTCGAATCCGCCGACATCTTCCCCTTGAAATCACAAGGAAAGCGAAATCCAAACAGCAGGCCTCGGAGAAATCAATTTCTTGAATATCTAAAAATATTGAGCAAGAAAAATCCCCTAATCCATATCGGAGCCAGGAAATACCCGGGTTCAGAATCGAATAAAACGCGGGAAGATATATCGAGAAAAGGCGGGAAAAAATGAGTTGCGAGCCGTTCCCAAGATACGCACAAAATAGGGGTTCTAAGATCGAATGATTGATGTTCTACTCTTACGGCTGGATTATCCGAACCCAAAGAATAGAATAAAGAGGTATGGAATAAAGAGGCAGTATGTGATCAAACTCGAGTTTTATGTGATAATGGCGAGAAGAGATCGAATGTATTCACTTCTCGACAATCTGTTTTAAAGGATTGCGTGTTTCCATTCCCGTAAGCAAAAGAAAGGAAAACAAGACCTAACATGCAGAAGAAACAGATATAGCGCGAAGGATTCGAAATTGAGCGAGAGAGACGAAGTGGTCTTCGCGTAGAGTGTCGGATGTGCCAACTTCGTAAAAATTGAAGTCTGGAGTATTTCCGAGAAAATGGAGAAAGGAGCTACGCGCTATTTTAAGCGGCGCACTTTTTGCGAGAAATGTGTATTACCGGAGCAGAGTGGAATATTTTCAGATATTTTCACGTATATTATGTCTATTTCCTTAAGACGGCCGTAAACATTCTAGAAACAATTTAAATCCGGACGAACTTATAACTAAATGGACCGTTTATTTTGAAAGTGGTCCCAAAAATTTTAAGTAAGTTTCTAAGATGTGTTTCCACTAAACTAAAAATCATTGCGGTGCATTTTATAATAAAACACTCTTTTCTTATAGGTTTAATTGAATGAAATTTATATTCTGCACAAGTAGAAAATGGACAGGACATCCTCTTTTAAAATGAACAGTCCAGAAATAACACGCTGTGGATTTTTATAACTCTACGGAAGAAGGTGAAACAAATTTTAATAACTGAAAGTAATAATTTAATAACACAGACACAGGAAAACATTAAATTAAATGTAAATATTGTTTATCTAAACTTAACAATACTTATAATCCGATAGCTGATCACTCCTTTAGTTATACTTTGTTCTTAATTAATAGGTAGCGTGATTCAAATTATTCGTAATGGCCTGACTATGTGATAATGTTTTAAGTATTAATTATAATTATCAAAATAATTAAAAGTCAGAGTAAAATGTGTCAAGGTCCCTGACAAAAGGCATTTATCTTATAAATACAGATTCCTTTTATTTCTTTTTCATTCAAATCAAGGTTTAGTTGATCAAAGCATGATATCAAAAAAATTCTAATAAAAATTATTAAATATAAAATTATTCTCATTAATGTTTAGGATATGGTTTTATACCACTATTTATCTAAAAACTATAGTTTACACAATATAAAGTTATAAATATTAACCATTATTTCAAATGTTAAATAAAAAATATACAGATTGAAGTGCAAAAATCAAGCCTGGCGCACTATGCCCTATCATGGATCATGAGCCATAAAACCCAATCAACCAACCAAAAATCAAGTTTCTCTTTTATCGATTATCTAAATTAGAAAAAAATTACTCGCTTTATCATCGTTTTCAAAGAAAAAGCTAATTTTTTGGAATTCCTTAAAAATTACGAAAATGATATTAAACAAGAATTGAAATACAATACAGAAATTTTAGTAGATTTTATTTATACTCTAAATTCAAACTTAAACTACTTAATGTAACTTATACACGGTTCACACATAAAAAGTTAAACTAGTTTAAA
The DNA here is from genome assembly GCA_024610705.1 of Tetragnatha versicolor. Lineage (NCBI taxonomy): Eukaryota > Metazoa > Arthropoda > Arachnida > Araneae > Tetragnathidae > Tetragnatha > Tetragnatha versicolor. Next base: position 11,341,330 of record JANDEH010000009.1, read on the forward strand.
TGCCAATCAAGCTGAAGTCGAGCATGTAATTAATGCTCGACTTAAGCTAGATTGGCACTTAAACTAGTTTAACTTTTTATGCGTGAACCGGGTATAAGTAAGACGGAATTGGAACTAGAAATATTGGTTGAACTTATTTCATTTGCATATTTTAAAGAAGTTAGTTTTAATTAGTTTTAGTTAAATCGTCAGTTTTAAAAAGGGAATAAGTCCATCGTCTATTATCGTGTTCAACTGTAACGGAAGTTTTCGACCGCTCTGTGTCGTTTGTCTATAAAATCACTAACTGTGCAGTATTTTACAGAAAATATCTACACTTAACTGCAATAAAACTTATTTTGAATACTGTTCAAAAAATTATATTTAGCTCAACTATTTCAGTCTTAGCTCCAAATTACCAATACTATTCAATGACGATCTCGGGGCTTTAGGATTGAAAGGGTTAAATCAAAACAAAGGTTAAGAAATAAAAATGTATTCATATTTTATACAAAGTGTCATTAAATGGAATAACACGCATTATGCTACATTTACACTATTTTCAACCATATTCGGTTACACCAAGAAAGGAAAAATATAATTGAAGTAAATATAATATTCAGCCCCAAAACGGAGACTAACGTTTTCTCCATTTACCCAACCCAATTCCCATTTAGAGTGTTAACGTGTTACGATGCTTTGATTTACCCAAATTTCATCTCAATAAATATTCAATAGACACCAGCTCCTTGAAAGGGCGCCTCAAACCCTGCACTTAAGTCACATTTTATTGAATTCAAATTAAGAGATCTCCATCAAAAAGGGTACCCCACCTCCTTATTCACAGCTCTTGAACTTCCCCATTGGAAGAAACCTGTCATCTTCCGGGTATTATTGTAAAACGAAACAATCTCCCTACCTCGAATGGATTATTTAGATACTAGGACGGAAATTCAATTGCTCGTTTATTGATCCGGCCCCCTTTTTATTGGAGTGTAAGCGAGCTTGGATATTTGCAACACGGATGCCGCTACTCGCGAGTAAATTTTCTACTCAGATAAGTTTGTTTTTTTACAGCTGTGTGTGTCATCTGGGCCGTGCCGACTGTTGCGACACTTGTGTAAGCAGGGGGATGAGGGGTGCTTCAGAGGGGATAAGGGGTTTTATGGGGGTGTCTGCGAGAAGAGGTGGAACGAATGAAGCGATCTGGGTTCGATGGAATACCGTTTGGAGGGTACACTGTAAAAAAAGAACGTCTTTTGACGTATTATTTTCCGTGAATTTTTCATGGATTAATTCCGTAAACTACAAAACGGAATTTTCATCGTGAAGTTTCCGTTTTTTAATTTTCCTCTCCTCACGCATGCGTATTGTACGATTTCTCCACTAGTTCTGGTGAGACTCAAATATAGTTGTAAATAAGTTTTCGAAGTTTGTGCAAGCGTTTTCAGGCGAAACGAACCTTCAGCAAATTTATTATGGGTAAGTAAGTTAAATATATTGTTTTTATTTTTTGTATTATTGGCCGTAATCGGGAATGACTAGGCTGCCGACGGGTAACCGTTGTGCGCGTGATCGGGTTAAAGGCGTGGCTTTAAAGTATTTAGGATGGAACCTAGCGGAGCTCGAATGGGGTTGTGGTAGCGCGTCAGTCTAGAGTGCACATGGTCGTAGGTTCGAGCCCCAGTAATTATTTTTCAGTAAATTTAATTTTAAATTTTTATTATTCCATTAAAAATTGCAAGAATTGATTTCTCTTGTTTAACAGTCATTCCTTTGTGTTTTTTTAAATGTTTTACTTTATCTAATTTTTTTAAAAATTTTTTTAAATTATTAATTAATTGAAAATAAAATTATTTCGCTAAAATATTTTATAGAAACATCAAGAATCAAGTCCACAAGGATGCGCATTGCTAATAAAGTATAAAAATCTTGCAGGGATTGTGAAATACAGTACAAAACAGTACGTCGGCTGCCTAGCAACGGCCGTAGTAAACGTTACCATGCTTTAAAATAGAAATACTCTGATATACTATTTTTAAACAGATATTTAAACATCGTCCGATCGCTTTCTTCACCACGTAGCTGAAGTCTTAAAATATTGCATACCTAACTAGTCTTATTAGATCGCAAAAATGTGATCTAAATAGTTGTGATAACTTGTAACTTTTGATTAGACTTGTATTACTGTGATCGGTAGTGTAAATTATTTAAAAGAATCGTCTATTTGGATTTTACGGATTGTTTGTCATTTTTTTTTTCAAAATTATAATCAGGAATATACTGAATCACAATAATATTAGTAATAATACGAACAATCCCTAAAATAACGGAAAGTTCCACTCCAATGACGAAAAGATATTAAACGAACGTTCTCTAAAATAACGGAAGGTTTCCCTCCTTTCACAGAAAAATACAAAACGGACATTCCCTCAAATGACGGAAAAAGAAAATACGGATACCTTCTCAAATGATGAAAATAATCCGGCAGCTGTGCTGCCGGGAAATTTTTACAGTGGGGGACCATTTTTTACAGTGTATCGTAGTGTGTGAGATAAATGGTATTAAGGAGTTAAAACCTTCATTTTAGGGGAAAAAACGAAATTATGTGAGCTTTGTCTGATTTATTATAAACCTTTCAGTGCATTTCACCTCGTAAGGCTATTTGTTCATTTATCAATGATTTATAAGTTCAGTGTTGAAAGGTTTTTTAAAGATAAGTTTTGAATGATGAATCGAGGTCTCAGGTAGTTCTTATCGAAATTAATAATAAGTTCATGTATTTAGCATATTAAAACAATACATTTTGGAACGTTTAAGTTCAATGTTAGTGTTACCCATAACATCCCATAAATTTGGTTCATAATTGCAAATTTATCCGAAGAGTCCCTGCGCTGTCAAAACAAATACATGCCAGATATAATATAGTGATCCTATGAGAAGTTAAATTACTAAATGGTTTTTAAAGTTTAAGTAAAAACTTTTTATTTTATTAAATTAAATTTAGATAGATCCTTTTCCCTTTTTACGGTATTTTTAAAAGATTTCATTTAATTTCTTCAGTTGCAAACGTTTTTGGCTACAGAATAAAGACGCACGGGATATTTTTAAGGAAAAAATGTTGATTAAATCATTGATAAGTTAAAGAAAATAAATATTCCAATTTTTATAAGAGTGTTATTAAACAATCCGAAAGGTACTGCTGCGTAAGCAGTTCACGGGTGTCGGTTAGCGATAACGAGCAGGGGGCGGTAGCTCCCTATAGTGTATAAAAAACTGAAATAATTCAAAGGTCCTACACGACGGATGATTTACTATTTTCAAACATGCATTCAACGTATTCAGTATAATATATTTACTTAAAAACTTGTTATATGAATAATGAACAATCGCGCTTCAAGCACAATCAAACATTTGTTGCACCTTTAGCATATTTTATGAGATGGAACGTAAAACTACTTGAAAAAGATGATTCTATCATTAGTATTTTAAAAATACGTATTTACGTGTATTAGCTAAAATATAAAATTGTTAGATTACATTAGACCATTAGAGCTAAAATATAAAAAAAGCGGTTGTTAAAATACTCCTTAAATCCTTAATATGGTCTCTTTTTACAATTCCTCGATTCATTAATTTATTTTTTAGATTAGAATTCGAATCCATTCTTCATCTTATTATATTTTTCCTACAATGTTAGTGTCGGAAAAATTTTTTTTGGGAAAATCTCTGATTTTCAACAATTAAAAGTATTTTTTTATATTTAGCCCCTTGAGACTAAAAAATATATCCAATATAAATATTACATAATATAAAAAGTATTAGTTGACTAAACTTAAGGTTATAAATTTTGGATACCTAATGCAATGGCATCAAATACATGTGTCATGATGTAACATCAAAAACATGTGTCGAAGCTTTATTTATAGCGTCATAACTCATTCTTTAAAAACTATCTGGTATTAGTTGTCATTAGTTCTAGGAATGAGTTTTTAAATTTCCAGTCTTTATAATTTTATCCTCAACGCAAAGTAAAATTTTCATACATCGTTATTTGTACCTACCTCACTCAATTCTCAAGTCATTCACTCAATTCTAAAGTGTGTTTTGCAATAAAGTTATGACTTTTTAAAGTCTCAAAATATTAAAAGTGAACATATTTTCTACGACATATTTATTATATCTATCGAACCTCCGTTAGAAGTAAAAATAGTTTTTAGAGTTATTTCCTTAACATTTTGGTCACAATATAGAAGTAGTTAGCAAGCGAAGATAATATCGAGGGTTTATAAGCTTAGATGAAAGGAATGTGGTAAAGACGAATAATTAAGGAGAAGAGTTATTATCCTAAAGTAAACATCCCACGTTCTTGAAAGGATTAGAGACCACTAGCTGTAATACACTTAAAACATTAGTGACCAGAGGGAGAGAATCTTGTTAACGTTCCAGGAATTTCAGGCACGTCAAAAGTATTTTGAATGACAAATTTCTCACCTGACTTGATTGGTATTTCATAAACTGCTATTTTAATCTGCTATCGGACAAATCTTACCAGGGTATATAGAAGACCAAGCGACCGACTTATGCACGAAAACGGGCTTTTAATTTCTAAGAAAGTGCTGTATTATAACTACTGATTTTACCTACTTAACTACCCTTTTGCGTAAGCGAACTTTTATACCAGTGATATTACTTTACTTTTATTTTGATTTTATTAGATACATTTTCCATTGGTAAAATACGATTTTTATATGTTCCTACTAAAAATTAAGATACTCCTCTCAGATTTTGTTCTCTCCTTAGAAGAAAATATGTTTCAAAATCTTAAAAAAAAACTCCTTAAAGGAACTCCATTGCAAACTCCTTAATAATCTACACTTCCTTTCAAATCTGTCACTATATCTAAACACATTTCTTCACAAACTAAATATCCCACTCTTCGAAAGAAACAACCGGCCCACATTTCATTGACCTTCACCATTATTGATCCCACAAACAAACCCAACATCGATTCGCAAAAACCCTAATCAATCATATCTCGAAACCGAAATGAAATCTCAACCTTTCCGTGCCCGAAAACAAAACCTTTAAGGGGAATTAAAAACTCGTCTCCCTCAACAGTTAAACCCATTAAACTAAACATCCATCCCACGAGGTCGCTCATCTCAAGGACTCTCATATGTGCTAAATATCAACCTCATTCCCATTTCTGTGACAAACTGTCAGGTGACAAAGACAACTGACCCACTTTCCAGGTTCCTCCCCCGAATCCCCGTGACCTCTGCGGCGCCCGATTAAGATTCGGGATCGATCACGGTGCCTGATCCCAAGGAGATGATCCCGGCCGATCACCGGACTATGGGGTGATCCCTAATCCGTCCCTTACTTATCCGGAAATCGTACGACCTGTTTGTTCCCCAACTATTGACCCTCAGCGTACCATCGATCGCCTAATAACCCTTGCGACCTTCAGACTGCAGCCGCCGAACTCACTCGGGATGCTCGGGCGGGACGGATACCTGATTCGGAACGGGATACCTGATTCTGGTTTGGACGGGATACCTGATTCACTCCTCGGAGCCGACTAAAATAAGCTCATTGTACCCTTGGGAGGAGGGAGGATTTTTTTGATCGATTTTCTCGGAGCGGGAAAACTTCCTCGCGCTATTAAATGTTGGAGGGCAAGTTCTCTAGCTGTAAAATGCTTCAAGGAGGCAGTTTTTGGTCCTTTGGTTTTCTCCCCGGCTTTAGTTATCACCCATCAGGGGTATCTTGGTTTTTGTGATCGCCTTATAACGGGGTATCGGTGTTATTCTTTATGGTTTTATATGACATCTAGGGAGAAAACCACTTTTACGGTATAAAAGGGGATTCTCAGGAATACTTTTATTTAATATTAGGACAACTATATGCACGTTTTTTTTAAAGTTACTGAAAGCAATCAATATCAAGCTTTTAAGCAAAAAAATACCTAATGTTATTCGCAAGAGGGACAAAAACTCACTGACCTTCATGACAATGTCTATTCCTTAACTGTCATTGAAACCACTTGAATCCCAACTCCTGGTATTATTCGAACAAGTCTCATTTTGTTTTATTTACTATAATTACAATCCAAGGCTTTATTACAGGGATTACTAAAATGTACCAAATTACTTTCTGAAAATTGACACATTCTTTGGTCCTTCCAACGTTACAAAAAATTCCTTTGGAGGGGGGTCAAATCTTAATGCTCACATAGCAAACAATGTACCCCTTTATATTGTATTTCTATTAAATATCTTCAACTCGTTATTGGGAACAAAGGAGCTGGTTAGAAATGAAGTGATACAAGTAACAGGGTAGGATAACTTCTGGACACCAGAATAGGTTGGTAAACTTGAGGAAATTAATTTTTTTGCCGCGTGTGTTCGTTATAAAATCTTGACTTTCCCATCGTCTCAATATGGATAGTAATATAGCAGTGATAAATCATAGATTAAGAAATCAAACCCTTCAGAAGTTCATTAAATTTTCGTAATTACCGAATAGTGAACTTTTCACACAACGGCACGAGTACCTTTTGGCTTCTCGCCCATTCAAATGATATATTACAATTTGATGTCTTATTCCTCTAATTTTTGCAGGACTTATTTAAAGGGCTGACTGAACGTCTGTTTTTGATAATAACAACAATTAAGGTAATGACAGAATTACGTAAAATTAATTTTTAAAATATTGAAAAGCAGATTATTTCACTGCCACACATTTGGGGGTTAAAAGTTTAATGAATATTTAATTTATTATTTATTAAATAATTTATTTATTTTATACATAGCTTATTGGTGTTTTGAGGACATACATGGGCCTAGTTATTAATGAGTATTTATAGAAAAATTAAGTAAATATAATAGCTAAATATTTAATTCCGGATCTCTCCGAAGCCTACACTGCAAAAAATTTCACAGTAAATTTACAGCAAAAATCGCTGGCAATATGGGTGCCAGCCCTTTTTGCAGTGATTTTACAGCAATTTTGTAATTTTTGACTTTAACAGCAATTTTGTAAATTAAACACAGCAATTCTGTATTTTTACAGCAATTTTGTAATTTTACAGAATTTTGTGTTAACTTTACAGCAATACTGTAATTTAACAGCGATTTAGTAATTTTACAGATTTTTGTGATAACTTTACAGCGATACTGTAATTTAACGGCGAGTTTGTAATTTCACATATTTTTGTGTTGATTTTACAGCAATACTGTAATTTAACAGCTATTTTGTAATTTTACAGATTTTTGTGTTGACTTTGCAGCGATACTGTAATTTAACAGCGATTTCGTAATTTTACGGATTTTTGTGTAATCTTTACAGCGATACTGTAATTTTACAGGAAGTCTGCTTTTAACAGCATTTAAGTGAATTTAGGCTGTTATTTTACAACTACAGGGTGTCCATAAAATAAGTAACCCGATTTAAGGGCCTCTAGAAGCCAAACCGTTCATCGGAATTAAATGAAATTTTGATGGAAGACGTTTTGAGTGATGGGGACAAGAATGGTATCGGGTGGGATAGTTTCACTTTATCAGTTACGGTGAAAGTGAAAAAAATTTTGAAAATTCCCAATGTAATCTCCCTTTTTTATTCGCGCTACGTGATCCCAGATGTGAAAAAACACTAATAGCGTTGAAACGGTACCTCTAAGTTGAAAACTCGCTCCTAGAGAGACAAATGAACACAGCAATGAAACTGTTATTTCTGTTCAAGCTAGACTAGTGAATGGTTAAGAAAATATGACTAGTGTATCAGGAAATAGCAATAAAAAATAGCAATATACTTTGATTTTACTAGTTTTTATTGCTATTTCCTGATACACTAGTCATATTTTCTTAACCATTCACTAGTCTAGCTTGAACAGAAATAAAAGTTTCATTGCTGTTTTCATTTGTCTCTCTAGGAGCGAGTTTTCAACTTAGAGGTACCGTTTCAACGCTATTAGTGTTTTTTCACACCTGGGATCACATAGCGCGAATAAAAAAGGGGGGTTACATTGGGAATTTTCAAATTTTTTTTTCACTTTTACCGTAACTGATATAGTTAAACTATCCCACCCCATACCATTCTTGTCCCCATCCAAATTTCATCACATCTTGTACATCAAAATTTCATTTAATTCCGATGAACGGTTTGGCTTCTAGAGTCCCTTAAATCGGGTTACTTATTTTATGGACACCCTGTATTTTGCAATTTAATATGTATTATGCAACATTTTCGTTGCTATAGTTTGACATTTCTTTAAAAAAAAATACCTGTTATATCTCCTGCGTTTTGTTACATAACATGAAAATTACTCCAAATGTTGCTACATAGAGGTGCTGAATGCTTTAGGAGGTTTAAGATAGGTATTGTTGAGGAATTTGAATTCAATTCATTATAATTCCATTTAATTTTAGTTATGATATAAAATTCTTACCAAATTAATAACTTTAAGCATAGGTTAATGTTATACAGATTATAGTATTATCCTGTGAAGGTAATGTCACATTTATAAAAGCATTCAATAAACAAGAATTTCATTTTATTATAATATTTATTTTAATGAACAACTAAAAAATAACAGATACTGCAATGAAAACAACAATGAAAATTAATACTTCTCATATTTTTGGGTAATAAACTTTACAATCTGAAAAGATAAAAGACAAATTAAGCTACATAAAAACTATATAATTTAAATGTAAATATTCAACATTCTCCTTACGGCAATAAAAAAAGAGGAAGTAAATTTCAAAATTATCTAATTAAAGAATTAGAGTTCAGCTATGACTCCATATTTTTCGAGGTAACTTAGTTTTACTAGAATATTAACGGCATTATGAACAATGAGGTATTTGCATGAGTGAGGGATTTGCTTGATTTTATACTTTTTTTTATGCATTATGGTTTAAAACTCCCAAATTTCTGATTTTTAAGTTCAAAAATGTGTTTTAAATAATTTAAAATTCCATTTTAATTTTGCCAAAACGCCGGAAAGGTCACGTTATCAGAAAACGGGCTTCTATTGAATGTGACGTCACAGCGCACGATTTGTGATTCAGAACTGTTTTCGCGCCCAAACAAAAAACGAAATTTCAAAATTTGTAACTCAGAAACTAGGCTACGAAAATACTTGATGTAAACGTCATTCTTCGTGGATTTTTATCTACTATTTTAATAAAATTTAATCTCAAAACGTGCAAATACCTCATTTATAAGACAAAAGTGTTACACAATAAATGGGCAAAACTCAGAAAAATGCTTTATGTATGTGTTTTTAAACATTTAACATTAACATGGATTTAACATGGACCATGGATTCCTATGCAATTCTGATTCCTGATGGTGTTTTCTACCCCCTCTTGAAGTTTATACCATTATTAATGCATATTCACAAAGCCCACAAGGTTTTTATAATTTTTCAACAATGCGCATGTGTGTGGTCTTAATTTTTGCTGTTTTTTGGAAATTTTAACAAAATAATTACTGGGGGTAGAACCCACGACCTGCCGCATGCTACTCTGGCATCCTACCACTGCTCCAGAGGGGATTCAGTAACTCTAAAACTTATTAGCACAGCATGTTATTTTTTGTGACGCACGCGCATTATGTCAAATTATGAAAACCTTGCTGGCTTTGTGAATAAGCATTATTAATGAAACACCCTGTAGCCTGTACTTTCAAAGCAACTAACTTTAACAGCAAAATCTTTGCGAGAATAGTCCCTCATTTCAAAACAGAAATAAGGGGTTCATCTAAGTTACGATATTCTAAGTTCATCTTAGTGTTCAAGATGAAATTAGACTAGTTCAGGGACCTTTCACAAAATTGCGATCGGGGCCTTAACAATATTCTCAACTTTCGAATACTTTAAAATTATCTCATAATATCTATTTTTTTTTCTTAGCACCTAAGTTTTGAATCTCGAATAGTTTTAAAAGTAAGCACGCAATTAATTCTATTGGTACTCTGGGGCCGTTCAAATATTACGTAAGCACCTAAGGGGGGAGGGGGGTTTGCTCTTTGCTTATTTTTGCTGACAAGGGGGGAGGGGGGATATGAGTGATGCTTACGTAAGATGATGCATTTTCGAAATTTCTTGTTTCTTGCTAAGATAATTTCAAAATTCAACCAAAAATAAATGTAACAAAAAATTGAATTAGGAATTCTAACGTAAACATTTTTTTCCTGGAGATAGACCACCCTAACATTTTAAAATTGTAACCCCGAAAAGTACTGTTTCGACTCATTTTTGAACCTTTATGGTTACACCCAAAACGGACAGCTCCTTGTACGAGTCACCTAATTTTCAAGGAAAAAAACAGTACTTACTAATGGGGATGTCAAAATTTCGGGGGGGGGTCCCGGCAGTGTCTTACGTAATTATGGAGGGGGGGGGGTTGAGGTTTGCTTATCACTGCTGACAAAGAGGGAGGGGGGTTAAAAATGAACAAAAAAGTGCTTATGTAATATTTGAACGGCCCCCCTCTGACACAGTTTTCAATTTGAAGTTAACTAAAATTTTTCAAAAATATTTTTCACAATTTTTTCTCTAAAAATTTTCTGTTTTTACAAAATTTCATGATTTCTTATTCCAAATTCCAAAAACGGTCACCGGCCTAAACGAACTTCTGGAAAAACCCCTGAGAAAGGAATATAAAAAGCTACAAGAAACTTTAATCCTCTGACTGATCATCCGCGATTTCCGCGTGCAGGTGATTTTCTTCCCTCATTGAGGATCGCACCTGATATGGCGATTTAGCCATGAATCTGATCATGATTCAATAAACTTGCTCAATAAACTAAATAGAAATAAGCTATAATTGAATAGAAATTCATTTTTAAAAAACTTTTCGTGATAAGATCTGAAATTGTCTTTTATGGCAACTTATTTTTTATGGTAAAAATCTAAGTAAAAAATCTTTTATAGAAAGAAAAAAATCTCTGTCACAGCTACGATAAGCGTCTACCAGCCGCCATGCTTACCCAAGGCTCAAATGATGACGGACAACCATAGAGATTTAACTTTTAATATACCATCTTAGATCCTAAAATAATGATATATTAAATATTATTACCGTGGGATCCAATAATAATGATATTAATAGTTAGGTCTAGTCTATAGGGTGGTTTGAGCTGTGGATAAACATGGAGGCCGATATAGACGCAATAAAAATTTACACAATTTTTGAAGTGATTTCGATTCACATATACTTAAATACTTAATAAACGCATTTATTACACTATACTAAATACAATAGTAAAATAAAACTTAAGAAATAATTACTTTTCATCCAAAACGGGCTTTTTAATCTTCTTAAATTAATACTAAAAGAAAGTATAAATATTTAATACCATGTATTTATTACAAAATACCATATGAAATATAAAGGAAATATTAAAAAAACGTAAGAAATACTTACTCTTTTATTCAAAATTCCTGTTTCTTCAAATTTTATTCAAAGCGCACCATTGAAGCAAATTAGAAATTTGTTTTTGTTCTGTTTGGTAAATAACAGAGAGCGGTGGAGTGGAAAAGAGGTACAACTTCTGTATCTGGTCACTAGCACGGCAGTTGCCAGTAAACTATAGCAGGTGGCGCTTCAAAATTACAGCTTAAAAGGCAGTTTTTTAAGATTACAGTAAATGCGTAAAATATTAACAGCAGTTTTTGCTGTTAAATTTTCCGTTTTTTTTTGCAGTGGTGTATTTTTTATATATTTATGTTGTTTTTTTTTCTTTTTCTTTTTTCCTGTTAATGTTAATGTATTTTGTAAATGTTTCAGAATAAAAATTATCATTATCATTATCATTTTGTGGAATTTGTGGTATCTTTTTCAATTGCCACTCAAAATCAAAGAACTTTAACATTAACATTAAAATCTCAACATTGTTTTCGTATGTATTTCGTTGAATTCAGGAGGTATGAATTAGCGATAGAGGTTCGGCTATTCTTTCAGAAACTGAATTTGAATCCATACTCGCATTTTATATGAAATTCCGCCTATATTTTTTGAAGCTATGCATTCATAAAAATTTAATATAAAACAAATCACCAAATATCAACTTGAAAAGTCAAAGCTTACTTGTTTTTGAATCTTAAATTATATAAAGTTTTAGTACATAGGTATATAGAAGATGGATATACCTATGTACTAAAACGTTATCTTCGTTTTTTGTTTAAAAAAGTGTGTTAACTTACAATTGCTTTCAATTATACGTAAAACCCCAACATTAGTTTCTATTTGTTTTAAGATTGCAAATATTTATGCATTAAAATCATCTTATTAAGCCTGCTTATAACTTGTACTACTCTACAGCATTACTAACATGCCGGCTATTTACGCATCAAACATGCAACCTCAGAATATTTTCAACACACATTTGCGTAAACATGCGCAACCTCCAAATAGCCTCCATTTACTCTGATACTTACGCAACCTTGAAATAAACTCCACTAAATAGTAGTTGAGCTTAACAAGCGCCAAGATTAAATCTAATGTTTCCCTCCCATCTGCGGCTTTAACATAAAATACGCGCATTTATCCGACGAATAAATGAATCCATCAGACACGCACATCCTAGAGTTAAACTCCAATTACCACTGACATGCTGAGATCCGCCCGAATAGCATTTCCAATATTAATGTTAGAAGTAATGAGAAAATAGGGGAGAGTTATTTTATATCCTTTATATATTAAAAGGCAGCAGGGGCCTGTTGAGCTGCATGTTAAATGTGGAGTCGAGCGAGAAAGAACTTGATGACTAGCTCCAATGGGTGATTGATGGTCACTGACCATTGGTCAGCGACCGATGCATGCGTGTCGACCAGTTTCGCTTAGGGAAATATGAGGCTCCGATTATAAACATGTCAGAGATCGGTCATTGGAGAAGCGTGCCACTAGGGTTTTGACCTATTGGAGAGTGCTCATTTTCTGAGTGGAGAATAAAATGTATTTAATGCAAGTTGTGGATAGAGTTTTGTACATTCTCTATGGATTTTTGAAGGTGTTTTGTTTTTCACATGCATTATAACTGGATTTTTTTTGGGGGGGGGTTAAGACAATAGTTAAGTGTTATGTAAGAAAGTAGTTTCATTTTTTATACAGCTGTATTTCATAGATAAGTAATGATAAATCCTAAAAGTTTTGCTCTAAGAATTATTATTTTTTTAAATTATAAGTTTTATGACTTTCAGCAAGTTATTGAAATTTTTCTTTAAAGGACTCAACTAAATGCAGTGCAAATGTTTTATTAAATGATTTTAGATAAAAGTTTTATTAAATAATTTTGATAAACTAAAAATTTACAGAAACTTTTGCTTTCAATAAAAACATTATAGCTTCTGGATGGATTAATATAATTTTCTTAATAATAAATAAACCAGATTTTTACTTGAATAAATTGACAGTTTAATAATTGAAATGTATTATCCTTTAGGTAAGCACCATGAGAATATACAGAGAAAATAGTTTCCTTATTTCAAATCGTAATAATTAAATTTCTAAAAAGCATTAAATTATCCAAAACATTAATAGGTGAATATTGGTGTTATTTTTCCCCAAACCTATTTCAAACTTTAGTATCACACATATTAGAATTTTAATAAATTATATTTTATGAAAACTTGTTATAAACTAGATGTCTTAGAAGTGGAGATATTTGTTTACTACTAATTCTATAACTTTTTTATGTATATTCAGTTGAATAAAGGTGTAATTGATAGCAATACTACATGTTCCTGCTTTGCGTATTCAATGGAGAAAAATAACAAATTTTTATAAGAGGCCTTGATATCTAAGGATAATGAAATTAAAATTAATAATAATTTTAAGCACTTTTTTACTGACAGCAAAAAAAATCTTGGATACTTTTGTATTTAATATTTCTAAATCATAAGATGTTCTGAGAGAGTTATGTATGTTTACTAGTGTGTGTTGAAATGCTAAATGTTAAATTAATAAGATTTTTTATTTCTACAATATAATTTATTAGTAAGTTTATAAATGAAACGGTGTTTCTATGTTACTATAATGATGACAATCGAACATTTTTAATTTTACCCCGAAGTGAATAAAAATCTCTTAACCTGAAACTTTTTTTTTCTTTTTGAAAAGGTCTGAAAGGTTTCTTGTGAAAGGGAAAGAAGACTAAAAAGAGAGAAATAGAAATTCTCCTCCTGGGCCAAAAAGGGATAAAACAAGCGAGCTCAGCCAGTTGCTTTTCACCAATCCAAGTCGTGAAACTCTCTCAGAGACTGAGCGTCATTTCTTTCCTAAAAGGAACGGTTCTCTCCTATTTCATGATCGTAAAAAAAGAAATACTCTGTATCCAGATACAAGCACGAAGAAGTATGAATAGTTATATATGAGCAATAAAACATTTTAGTGCACACAAGGCATGTTATAACATTTTCGCCCCGCATTTTTTCTGGACAGATTAATATAGACTGCCTTTGCTTTTGTAGGCTCGGTAGAGTTGTGCTGCAGGCGTAACAAGATAGTAGGTTGATGACCTCTGCCTGAAGAAAATAATATGCGATTCGGAGGAGAAAGAAAATTAAAAGACCATCGTTTCGATTTGAAGAGGCTTCTTAGCGTCGCTTTGGGAAGCGATTTGTAAAAAGATAAGTAAGTCAGAGATGATTAGCTTAATAAAAGTAATTTATATTAGTAGTTTTTTAATTACGAGCTGTGTTTTTAATTTTAAACATAGAAATTGACGTCTATGTCCGTTTTCTATCTGATTTAACTTTAAAATGTTAGTTCACGAATTTTGGGGAGAAATAATGTTCTTCAATTATTGAGTATGCTCTAATCAACACTCAATCTGTTAAATGTTTTCTTTCTCTAGGATCTCAGATCCAAAAGATGCTAGGTTTGAACTGCTGATACTTTTGTATGCCTTTACGTAGGGCTAAAATGTAGAAGATGAAATTTAATGGAGTATTTCTACTTCAAAATAATAACTTAGCTGAGAAATATTTTTAAGGAATGGTAAAAGGGGGAACAAAATACGAATTATTTTTATAATACTAATATCAATATATAATTGATGAAGGAAAACTTATTACGGACTAAACCGTATAAAAAAATTGTTCCTAACTTCTTGTAAACCGAAATGCGTAAGGATCGTGCAATAGGTTAATATGCAAAAATAAGTAACTTTAAGTTTATCGTCACGTTAACTTTAAGTCACTATTAACTTTATCGTTCATCAGTGACATGAAGAATTTTCCCGACTGACTTTCTGCCCTCTTTATTTACTTTTGCCAACCTATTGCATTCACCCCACATTTTTTTGTTTTGTGTTACTCGTATTGTACAACTTCATTTTTATTTTTAAACAAAAGTAGAAAAATATGTAAAAATATATTTTACCTAACCAAACAATCTATCCAATCAAGTGATAATTCAAAACTTATAGCTTATATTTTCCAAATATTCTAAGCAATCGGCCAACTATTACAGTGTCTTTTTAGTGATAAATAAAAGCTTCAACATTTTTTTCACAAGGCTTTTTTCTAATTTCTGATAGTTTAGGATACATTTCATTTGTCTTAATAATCAACTCCTTTGTTAATGCAAATTAGTTTTTAAACTTGGCTTAAAGTCTTAAAAAAAGTCTTAAATAAAAATAAAATATTTCACATTAGTTTTTATTTATTGAACTAGGGAGCTACTGCCCCTGCTCGCTATCGCTCACCAACCCCCGTAAACTGCTTACGCAAGACCTTTTGTATTGCTTCTTAATCATCACAAAACCCAGTTCACTGAACTCAATTCCCTTTATAAAACAATAAAAACAATTAAAAAAAGAAACGTCAGCCAACTTTTAAAAAATACGCCACACATCATCTCCATGAACGACACTCTTAAAAGTTGGAACATTTAATTACTCTAACTCATAAAATAATTTAATAAAAATGTTTTTCTTAAAAAATATGCAACACTTCACACTCGGAATTCTGAAAAGAATCCTGATGTTGTGATAACAAAATTGTGTCTTACGGATCAGTAATTAAAAGGTTTTCACCTGGAAACCGTTCACCAAAAACTTTTTTTTTAGAATAGTGCGATATTTTCCGAAGTAAATTTACACCATATATTATAACACAGGGTGATTGTAAAATAAACGAAATCAGCAAAGCAAAACACAATGTTAAGTTATAGAGCTTCTAACATTTGGAATAACAGCGTCTAATCTTCATACAAGTATACACTGAACAAGCGACCGGCAAGCTTTATACCCTTAATTAGTGAAAATTAACTGATCGAGTAGTAATGAAAGAGGTAGCCGTTTCATTATTTCATCTACAAAATCTTATTTAAATATGTCCAGGTCCAGTAAACTATGTGATAGAATTGAAATTGATTTCTTAAAATTATTTCATCGTTATCTTTTCACACACCAACATAAGATACTCTACAATTAATACCCACGATCCTCATTCTAGTGCCATAATTTTATCTTTCATTTAATGACACAGGGATTGATATAGGATCGAAGATAAGTTAAATTGGTTAAGTCAATATGATTAGCCATGCATATTTCACCAGTATGCTGATATATCAGCCGTGATACATGATGGACAGAATATTTAACCCAGAATAGTTATCACTGAAATCTATTATACTACATATTCTCGTTATGAAGCGATCTCGATACGAAGACATTAACAATAAGCTTTAAATTGTTTCAATGTATTCCAACTGAGGTATAAGTGATACTTTAGGGTTGCAATTTTCAGCTTCCTAAAAACAGGGGGTTTTTTTTCATTATTTTTTTCATGCTATGTAGGGTCAGTTTTCTATAAACATTTCTTAAAAGGGGCTGAGAAACCTTTTATGATAAAAGGCTTCCCCGCCGTGAATGCTTTAAAAAATTTAAAACCCTCTGTAAACATTTTGAACATAGAAGCTTTAACTTGTTTTCTTTCTTTTTGCAGGGGGTGCATTTTACGAGAAGAAACTCTAAACTCTCCCTTGTGCTCTCCCGGGGTAGGAATCTTTTGTTTCTTTTTAAAAACCTAGATAGGCATTGTATTAGCAGATGGTATTTGAATAAAATTATTATTTTTGTTTTGCATTTAAAATTGATGTCATCAAACAGCCTTTTAACCAAATTTTCACAACGAATAACTTGAAAAAAAGTTCTTCCAACTAAAGAGGATTGGTTCAAGATTCCTGTTTATGCTAAGGGGGAAAGATTTTGTAATTAAAAAAGCTAGGCAGTTCTTTATACCCTATGAATTTAAAACGATATATTTTAAAAAATTAAGATTAAGTTGTACGGTTCAAATTAAGATAAAAATAGCTTACTAATAATAAAGCAGAAATAAAATCTCGTGTCCCCTCCAAAACTTATTCAAAACCTATCTTTTAAATTTATCATTATGGACTTAAACACGTCAAACCCTCTCCTTCCCCCCAAAAAAATACCATTAGGATTTCAAAACTACTCTAGCGTGGCAATTAAATAGAGACTTTAGCTTTTATATTAACATCCTCTGATTTGCTGTGTACAAAGCGGTTCAACTGCTTTTTTGTATACAGGGTGTAACTAAAATGGTGCAACAAACATTCAGGGATGATAGTACTCATCAAGACGAACAAGAATCGGTATAGAAAGGGGGGTCCCAGACCAAATCCCAGGGAGTTAAAAATGGAGCGACAACCCAAAAAAATGATTGAAAAATTCAATTTGTAGAAGAACTACTATTGGTAAAAACTTAATTATGGTCTCAAAAATTGTGGTTTGATATGATCTTTAAAATTACCTCAAAAATATTAACTTTAAAATTTGTTTCATTATGAAAAAAGTTAAAAAACACAAAAAAATGTGAAAAATCTGCCAAAACCTTATTTTGTATTTCGAAATCATTTCTTTTGATTTGATAATCTGAAAGATCATAGTTGAAAACCCTTAAGTCCAAAGTTTCACGTAAATAAAATCAATATTAAACGCTTGAGACCCTGTTAAAGTTTGTTTTTTGCGTGCGCTAACAGCTGTTCTGGAAACAGTTCTAGAAAACTGCTTGCGCACTCAAAAAACAAACTTTAACAGGGTCTCAAGCGTTTAATATTGATTGTATTTACGTGAAACTTTGGACTTAAGGGTTTTCAACAATGATCTTTCATATAATCAAATCAAAAGAAATGATTTCGAAATACAAAATGACGTTTTGGCAGAGTTTTCGCATTTTTTTGTGTTTTTAACTTTTTTCATAATAAAACAAATTTTAAAGTGAAGACTTTTGAGGTAATTTTAAAGATCATATTAAACCACAATTTTTGAGACCATAATTAAGTTTTTACCAATAGTAGTTCTTCTACAAATTGAATTTTTCAATGATTTTTCTGGGTGTCGCTCCGTTTTTAACTCACTGGGATTTGGTCTTTGACCCCCTTTCTATACCGATTCTTGTTCGTCTTGATGAGTACTATCATCCCTGAAAGTTTGTTGCACCATTTCAGATACACCCTGTATATTTTTTAAAAGACAGGGTATAGAAAAATGCTTGGAATCATATTTAAAATTTCGTATTTTTTTATTCAATAAAGAAAAGGAGGGTATTATGGAACACCCTTTATATATTTAAGAATAACTCTATTGGTTTTTAATAAAAATCCGCAGAATCATTTTAAGTACATACTATAACTGATGACAATGAAGGTCCAATGGTCAAATAAATCAGCATTTATTTTTTTTAATCAAAAAATGTACTTTAAGAAAAAGTTACAAATGGAGGGTAATATGGAACAGTCGGGTAATATAGAATAGTTGGATTTACAACTATTGAAAACTAATTAGACCTTAGAGAACATAGTTAATCCTAACTATAAAAATATATTCAGCAATTTACGTTCAAATAGTTTTGTTCATGAGTCTATTTACAATAATCACAGACATAATCGTCTTCTTCTGACCCTTTGCTTGTGGAATGTTCCATAATACCCGACAAGCCATCTTGTACTATGAACCCTTTTACTGACCGATAAAACATGGATTGCTAAAACACGACTGCAGTATAGGAAACTACTCATCTTATAGTGTACATTATGCTTAACAACAAAATCAAAGTCTCATAGTTGCTGGTAGGTTAAAAGGTTTGAACATTTACCGTCAAAAACTTTCGAAAATCCTAAAACACACTTTGCTTTGCTGCGACTGATCAGACAACAACAAGAAACTAAACTCTTTGCGCACTGCATCATGGGGGATATCTTAAGACTTTCGTAGCATTGCCACGTGATAGCAGCACGAGGAGGAGCAGAAACTCAAGTGTTCCATATTACCCGACTATTCCATAATACACTCCTCTCCTCTGCGCTACATTTATGCAGAGTAACAAACCTAAATTCCGTTAGGTTTGTATACTATTTGTTACGGGTAAAGTGGTAATCTGGGCGTAATTAATAATGCCCCAA
Organism: Tetragnatha versicolor; assembly: GCA_024610705.1. NCBI lineage: Eukaryota > Metazoa > Arthropoda > Arachnida > Araneae > Tetragnathidae > Tetragnatha > Tetragnatha versicolor. The sequence goes on from JANDEH010000009.1 coordinate 11,360,754, forward strand.
GTGAGACGGGCAATGTGATAAATTCAAAGGCATTTATTAAATTTTTTCAATTTATTAATTCAATTTATTATCAAAAACAAAAATTTATAAAATTTAAAACATAGAATCACAAAAGTTTACACAGAATTAAAATAAAAGAAAAAAAGACAATTGTGCAAATACATCCCAAAGGAGCCACAGCTCGTCCATGAGTTCACAGATTCCCTTATCTTAATTTCCTTATCTCAAGAATTATCTTAATGTGCCCCCTTTTTTAGTAATAATGCCCGGATTTATTATATTATCTGTAACAGATATGCATCGAAATTATTAATAACGTCCACTTGATAAAAATGGTTACATATAGTAAATTGATTTTCCATTTAAATTTCACATAAAAAAATGTTATAAAATAGTATTAGTTATTTGTTTTCCATGTTTTCAAATTTAAAATTATTAAATTAACATTATAGATAAATTTATTAGATAGATAAACAGAAATATATGTGAGGCGGAAAGCGAAAAGGGACCTCTCGTTCGTCGAAATCGAGTTATTATTTTTTTCTCAATCGGTACAGATTTATGAAGATTTTAAGACCATCATCATCTTTGTTGATCAAAAAATGACGAATCGCCAGTAATTAAAAGTTTTAATAGAATAAGTGGATTTCGCGAAAAACGACCTTAAACTTTCAAAATGCTACCCTCTCGTTATTTTTCACAGTTAAGGAATGATTCCAACAGCTAAAATTCGGTTCTAAAGGGTCCAAGGATCGATAAAATCGAGAGAAGATCAATTGGTGGGTTAGTTGTGTATTCATCTGCTTTTCACAACATAAATATGAGTACACTAAAAAGTCTCCATATTTCAAGTTAAATTAATAATTAATTCAATTAATAACCTATACACTAACTACATAACTTAATAAAACAGTTGTACTACCTATGTACACTAAAACCGAAGGGACTGGTTTTGTTTGCTGTATGGCGCCTTTCCTTTGAAAGAGGCATGTGAGAAGAAACAGTTTATAAAATCTATCCAAGTATTGAAAAAATTCCTTTCACTCAATCCTATTTTAGTTTGCTTGAAAGAAAAAATAGGAACGCACCATTAAAATATTTATTCTGGTCCCAGCGTGAGTCCCCCTACATCCACAATCAACAAGGCTTCCCATTCCGTTTTAATGGACGACCTAAGGGAGACCTACAGAATATTTGTTTTCCTTGTCCTATAACAGCTGCCTAGGGAAAAGGGCCTATCCCCCTTCGAAGACAAATCTACTGTTCCTTACTCCAACCCCTTAGGTAGAAAACTACACAGCTAAAATCTAGATCCTACACAGTTCGCCATGCTTTTGTAGAAGAGCACTTCTGCAATTGGTGTTTTTCCAGTGTGATTAATTGTCGTGTGTTATTGAAAGAGAGAGGTTTACAAACAGGAATGGCTTGATATTTGCTTTACTAAGTAGCTTTTCGTTAGCCTTTGCAAAGGAACTTTCACGCTTTTCGCACTTTATTATAGTGACTCTATAGGGGAAGAAAGCTAATGCAAATGACAATAATTTTCCTCAGTGTTTTGCTAAGATATTATTTGTTTGTTTTATATTTTCTAAATGCGATATTTGAAAGAGGCGAGACAGGTGTTTGTCGGATTGCAAATTTTCTTTATTGAGGCTAGAAGCTCCACTAAAGAAGAAACTAAGGTGTTAGTTGTTAAGCTTTAGAGGAGAGGAGGGTATTATGGAACACCCTTTATATATTTAAGAATAACTCTATTGGTTTTTAATAAAAATCCGCCGAATCGTTTTAAGTACATACTATAACTAATGACAATGAAGGGCCAATGGTCAAATAAATCAGCATTTATTTTTTTTAATCAAAAAATGTACTTTAAGAAAAAGTTACAAATGGAGGGTAATATGGAACTGTCGGGTAATATGGAACAGTTGGATTCAAAGCAATTGTAAACTAATTAAACCTCAGAGAACATAGTTAATCTAAACTATAAAAATATATTTAACAATTTACGTTCAAATAGTTTTGCTCATGAGTCTATTTGCAATAGTCACAAACATAATCGTCTTTTTCTGATCCAGTACAATCAAGATGAGCCCATAGAAAACATCTATTACATTGGATCCAAATTTCTCCTCGTTGATCTTCGGAAAATTTTTCACTACAAAAGATCTTAGTTTAATATGCTTCAGCATCTTTGTTTTCCTGTCCTTTAGTTGATGGCAGGAGGTAAATTTCATATGACACTTCAGAATGGACCTAGTGTTCCATAATACCCGACACACCAGCTTGTACTATGAACCCTTTTACTGACCGATAAAACATGGATAGCTAAAAAACGACTGCAGTATTAGAAACTACTTATCTTTTTGTGTACATTATGCTTAACAACAAAATCAAAGTCTCATAGTTACTGGTAGGTTAAAAGGTTTGAACATTCACCGTCAAAAACTTTCGAAAATCCTAAAACACACTTTGCTTTGCTGCGACCGATCAGACAACAAGAAGCTAAACTCTTTGCGCACTGCATCATGGGGGATTTCTTAAGACTTTCGTGGCATTGCCATGGGATAGTTTAATAACCCGATAGTTCTTTGTAAGGAATAGCTGACACCCAATAAATTTCTATCCCCTATTTACTTCATTCATTTAACAAAGAAGTAGTAACGAAGAAAATATATTTTAATATGCTACAAAACAAGGTTCTTACGATATTTAAGTATTTCTTTCGTTTTTTTTCTATTTTCATCTGAATACGACACGTGTTTTTTTCCTGATTTTTGGCTGGCAAGAGCACATTAAAAAGAGAAAAAAACAGTGCAACAAAAACTTTCAAAAAACTTAATTTATTTATTTTAACCATAGAAAAAGTATTTTAGCTAATGAAGGGTTAAAATAAATTTAATTTACAACAAAACTACTGAGTAGTATGAAATACCCGAGTAAGGTTCAGGAGCCACTTTATCTAAAATTATAAAATTAAAAAAGGGCTAATAAAAATGTGAAGGATTTAAATAATTCAGATGATTGGCGGGTCAGTGACACTTGAAACACTGTAAGTTCATCTAATTGGTTTAATGAGCATGGGGGTACTTAGCGTATTTTTTCTTTTTGGAAATGATTTCAAGGTCTCTTTCTTTCAGAATAAGAGGTGATTAGCAAAAAAGGCGAGTAAACAAGTGTTGAAAATGTCCTGTTTACAATCATGTCAAAAGTAGAAAAAACAGTATAACAGTAATTGGTTTATTTTAACCATAAAAAAATACATTTTAGGCCAGCTGAAAAACAAAAAAACTCTGAAAAATTTACCTTTTTAAGAATTTTTTGATTTTGACAACTGAACTGCAAATATAAACCGGAATTAAAAATTTTCGGTCGTTTTTTCTTCTTAATCGAATTTTTTAAAATACCATTTGAGTTTGGAAAACAATTTTTTCTATCCAAGCTAATAAAATTATTTATTTCTTTTCGGACCACTCTAAAAGCTTCAGGTATAATTAAAAGAAGTAATCAACCACACAAAACCAGTTAGAAAATAATAGTTCAGAATAATTATAAATTTTTAACTATAAAAGTGTAACTATCCTTAACTATTAGCTAAAAAAGACTCCTAACTAGAATATTGAACCACCTGTCAAGATTGTTTCGGGCTAAGCGGAACGCTTTAGCAAAAATCTTGATATCTAGAAAAAAACATATAGTTTCAACATTGGAAAGTTGAAAACATTTGATAAAGGTTAGGTAAAAACCAGCTGAATCTAGAAAAGTAGAAGGGTTAAAACTTCACAAGTAATGAAATATTTATAAATGTTTTTTCTATAGTTATCTAAAAAGTCTTACATAACTATAGAAAAAACATACGACAAGCGAGAAATAAGTTTTCTCCAACAGGTTGCTTTTCGGCATACAAAATTGGAACGATAAAAGGAGCAGGGATAAGTAGATCAAAAATAAAAAGATTTCCTTTCATTACTATTCCTAAATGATATATAGAGGTAAATATTATCCTTAACCAAAAATACAATTGTAAGTTTTAGTTGATATTTTAAACATGAAACAATTTTTTTAAAAGCAAAAATTTATTTATTGACGTAGCAACGGCGTGAAAATTTAATTGCTAAAATATAGTTCCAGGATCCTAACTTTCTTTAATTAAGGACTTCGAAGGGTGGAATCCCTATCACACCCCACAAGCACATCTTATTAAAACCATAAATGATACACTACTTATCCTTATTCAACTAATGAAAAAAACGCACAATCAAATCAATCTTCTATGTAAATAACTGAACCACTCGTTTTCTTTTAACGCTTACTCAAACGCTTTACACCCTAATGGGCGATTACCTCAATTACAAGCTCAAAACCAAGTACTCAAACTACAGCCTCCCCACATAACATCCTATCAACATTTTCCAATGAACTTTATTTCAGTTAAATACCCTACCCAACTCCCATCTTATTGTTTTCGAGTTATCTCCCAGAAGGCAACACGCTCCGCTCTTATCACCAGATCTCTGTCGGCGGCAACCGATTTTTTAAACCAGCCCCGCAAGAATCTATTTTTCTCAATTTCCCGCCTTCTATTCAACGCCTTTCATCCTCACCCTCCAACACTACTGAAATCGATTTACGGATTCTAGAAAAGTGGGGCCATTACTTTTCTTCTCCAAACTGCTCGGCAAAAAGATACCCTCCCTGGCTCTTCGGGTAATTAATGACTATAACCTACATTCCCACCGCCTGCCTTTCATTTGCCTATACCTCCAGATGCAGAATGGCTTGTGATAACCATCGCTTTTCTTCTTGCGGGATATAAAACAATGCGCCTTTCAACATGGGGGATCCCCCTTTGCAATGAGTAAAGAAAGCGATCGAGAAGGATGCGTGTATAATGATTTTATTTGAATTAACGTTTGTGGGGGAGAAAGTGGTTTTGGGAAAACCCGTCTTTTTGTACTGCTTTCAATGGGACTGCAATCCATGTTAATGATTATCATGACTTGTAGCTTTTGAATTTTTTACAAAAAAGATGCAAATGGATCTCTGTGTTGTGTTTAATATTCCTCATTTCCTCAGCCAGTACTATCTTGGTGTACGTACTCTCTAATGTCTAAGGGGGCATTCCAATAAATAAAGTAGGCTAAAATTAATTTTATATTGGGTTGTCCCATAAGTTCTGTTACTTTTTACAAAGTTTCGTGTTTGAAAATTTTTTATGAAAAACTGGTAATAGGTAGAGGTTTCAAACAAAAGGGATTTTGATATATGTATATTTATGAACATAATGTGTGATTTTGGTAGTTCTCGTGATATTATTTCTTTTCAAAATGGTGGTTTGAAAAAAAGACCACAGACGACGATTTTTGCGTAATTTTTTTCTTTTGTTTAAAAAACTAGGAAGAACGCATAATTCATAGCTAAAAAAAGTTTTACTATATATTTGAAATGTTTAGTTTAAGATGTCATAGTTTCAAGATAATTCGATAAGTTTAACTAAGGAAATTTTGGTCCCAAACATAACATATATTGCAAAAACTTACCTCAATAATGTTAGTCATTTCAAAGAAATTTTTACGAAAAAAAGCATCAAAATCAATAAAAAAGCTTAGGAAAGACCCAAGTATTCAAAATATGCAGTATATTAAATTATATCTGAACTTAAGCTCAGAAAATAGTGCGCACAATGCAAGCGCGTAACGTTTTAGCTTATCACAATTACACTCGCTGAACTTACGTTCAGCGAACAAAACAATTTTCTTCGCTTCATACGAAAACATTACAATAAAAACAACTCCTTGGCAATTAGAAATAAATCAATTGAATGATATTATGAAAAGGTACTTTCAATGCATTAATGGCATCAATTCAATGCATTAACAAGCATTATGGTCAAAAAACACCTGCCTTTAATTACTTCATACCAGCTGCTTAGAAAAACAATAGGCGTGCTTTAAAAAACAAGTGAAATTGCCAATATATGAAGTTTTAAAGCCAAAATTTCCAACCATAAACTTATCGAATCATCTTGAAACTATGACATCGTAATCTAAACATTTCAAATATACAGTAAAACTTTTTTTAGCCATGAATTATGCGTTCTTCCTAGTTTTTTAAACAAAAGAAAAAAATTACGCGAAAATCGTCGTTTTTGGTCTTTTTTTCAAACCGCCATTTTGAAAACAAATAATATCCCGAGAACTACCAAAATCACACATTATGTTCATAAATATACATATATCAAAATCCCTTTTATTTGAAATCTCCACCTATTACCAGTTTTTCATAAAAAATTTTCAAAGACAAAACTTCGTAAAAAGTAACAGAACTTATGGGACAACCCAATACATAGTATAAAAACTGTGGAAAATAATATTAAGTGTACTTTTAAAAACGTAATAATTATTGACATAAATGTTTAACACAAAAATAAAAATTGTTACTATCAGACGTACTGTTAATTTATTTTAAAATTTGTTATGATGTGTTTACGTATAAAAAAGATTAAAAATTTCTTACAAGTCATTAATTTTATAATTTTTTTTATCTCTAGAGTTTTAAAAGTTGCTGTTAAATTTTCGTTTTACCTTTAAATTTTCCAGGTGATTCATGTTATATAATATAAGAGGATTTTTTGTTATCATTCATTTGAAATAAAGAGTTAAAGAGAAGTTTTTGTATCGTAAAATATCTAATAAACAGAATGCACCCCGCAGAAAATTCAATTATAAGTCATTTTTGGTGTGTCGACTGCCGAAATGAGGTGTTATTAATACTACATATTTAATTGCGAAGACGATTCATTAAATTTGTCATATTTAAAAACTTTCTTTCTCGAATAACATTATAGGATAGTCCCCACTAAAAAAATTCTGCAGTTTTTCTATAAAAAAAATCTGCAGGCCATCTGCAGTTATTTGGCCCCTTCATTCTGAAGAAAATCTTTAGATAACGTTCTTAAGAAAATCTTTAGATTATGGTTTCTAAAGAATTTCTTCAGAAAGAAGGGCCCAAATATAACTGCAGATAGTCTGCAGATTTTTTTTCTGAAGAAAATCTTAAGATTACTCAATGTTAAGCCTAAGGCCTAAGCCTACTTCCCCCATGCAACCATCTAACATATATGCTTGCACTTTGCAGTAGTCTTGCATCTTTGAACAAATGAAATTTTAAACCACAATATAAATAAAGGACATTCGGTAAATTAAATCATACCATATTGTTAGGTATAGTCCCACAATTATCAGGAAAATTCATAATTCCAATCAGCATTCATTCAGGCACGCAACTAGTGTTGAAAACAAAACGTAAACATTGTTCTATCGATTCGATTCTGCAATCGATTCTCTAGGTTAGATTCGATTCGTTTGATCTCTGATATCGATTAGGTTCCCGAAGATTTGATTACCTAATTCTCGAGAAAGTAGTTTTCCCGCTATGAAATATTAACATCACAAATACGATCTTAAAGTGATTAAAATTTTAAATCAACAGTACAAATAAGAAAACTTTGATCGAGTTCTAGGAATCGATTCTTTTACGATTTAAATTCTTTTGAAATCGATTACAAGGCATTCGATATCAGTTTTTTTTTCATTCTGTACGTAAAATGATAAAATTTGTTAAAGTTTAATATATTTTGAAGACAATTTGAAGATTCTGCTCCATCTGAAAAATGTCTGCATTCCTTGTCTTCAAAATTTCTGAAGATACATCGTCTTTAAAACATCTGCAAATTGTCTGCAAAAATTCTGAAGACAATTTAAAGGTAAATCTATGTCTGCAAAATATCTGTTAGTTGTCTTCAAAAATTCTGAAGATAGTTTAAAGACAAAGCAAAATCTGCAAAATATCTTAAAATTTTTGTAGAATTTCTGTAAAAAGTGGCTTTTTCTGAAGAAAATCTTCAGATTATTTTTAGTGGGGGTTGTATATAGCATTAGGATAGTTTGTATTTGAATGCACGGTTAAAGTAATAAAATGTCGATTCAAAGTGATTTCATTAATAGTAACGTAGTTATTATATTTATCTTAAAAAGATATGTGACAAAATTGTATTTTTTACCTAATAATATAGTGAACGAATTCACCATTCAGAAAACATTGCTGTATGAAATGGCCCGTTAAGCTGAGGAATCAAAGAAGAAAAAGAAGTAACAAAAACTACAATTTAAGCTAATGCACCCTGATAACGATTTATATCGTGTTAAAAAAGTAGCTAAGTAACGATTTTTGCTTAGAAAAAGTACTTTGAAGATTTCCAGTAGCAGAAATGTGATGCAATATACAGACTATCCGTAGAGCACCTTAGATAATACTCTACCCACTACAGCGCAGCCGTTTCTCTTTGATCGATATTCCCCCTCCTCTTGAACTTCTCTTGCTCTCAGGATGTCCCGCGAACGTCCTGACTTTGTGACTGACTCGGGATGCGGTATTTCTAGCGTCGGGGAGCACTTAACTTCAAGCTACTTGGGATGCATGTTGCATTTCAAACTCCGTTATTAAAAGGATAGTGGGGTGTTGAGCCCCACATTTTAGCACTTGTAACATGTTTTGTGACATGGAAAGTAGCGTGTTGTGGACATTAAAAAAGTTAGCTTAAGTGATGATAGTGTTCAAAAAGGAGAAACTTAATTGAGATGTAATGCGATTCATATTTTGTTGGATTACCTATAACTTAGGTTTTCACATGGGATTTTATAAACTATTAAAAAATTGAACTTTAAAGTCGTTGAGAGACATATTCTCCCTATAGTTTATGGACGAATATGATAGGCAGATAAATAAGGTTTTCAATGGTTTCATTGGCTTAAATGGTTCTCAAGGTTATGAAAAATTGAATTCCTTTATTCTTCTTTTAGTAATAACTTAAAGTTCGTGACTTTTTGACCTTGAAGCACAGCTAACTGAAATGAATGAATCATTTAAATAACACACGCTTTATTTAGTGCTAGATTACAAACTGATGGTAATTGAGTACGATTAATTTCTTAAATATTCTTTTTAAATGATTTCTTGGAAAAACTTGTTCGTGAAAAAAGAAGCCCGATATGGATCAGATCAGGGACAATTAAAAAAATTATACACGTTCGTTAAATTAATTTTAGATTTCTTGTGTTTTTATTTCCACCAAGTTAAACTGCACATAGCTTACTATATTTTTTTCAGTTACATGAAAAAAAAGTTCGTTAAACCATCTGGAGCGCTTTAAACTCAAACAGTGTGTACGCTAATCGATCAAATCAACCCCTCTACCTGCAGAAAGTGCACAAGTCTTAAACCCCATCGGTATTTCCCCCTCATTGTGTTAGCTATGCCCTTACATGCTTTTTCTCTATTACATTATGCTTGATTTATTACCATTTCCACCACAAAAAGTCAAAGCAGTAGTCTGGGCTTGAGCACTCCGTAATGAAGCTCATCACTCAAGATCTACCGCAAAATGAATGCTTTCTAACGTCTGATTCCTCCAGACACAGTTTCTGATCCAAAGGAAGTATGCGCCCACGGATACTTCAGCAGTCATATATCTCTTCCAATCCTGACAGGTTCACCTACAAAACTATTTGATAAAAGTCCTATAAATGCTTTCCTCGGGCACAGACGTTTTCTTCCTCTCTTGACAGGGCCCCATTTTTGTCCTTATCTACCACAAAGGAAAAATATTATTTAAAGTCTTATTACCACTAGGCTTGGAGAGGGAAAAACTCGAGGAATATAAACGGAGAAGTACATTAAGGAAATTGAACTCGAAAGAAGAAGGAATGAAGAGAAGAATATTGATGTGAAAATGTACCGAGCAGATATGTTTCGCTGATGATGTGTTTCTTATATTTTGAATTCTTGTATTATGTTGTGTAGATGGTTTCCTCTTTTGAGTTTTTCCCGGGTTACAACTTCGAATGCGTTAAGAAAGTTTTCATGTGGGTTGTGGATTCTTTGTTTTATGAAGAAGGGGTAAAAAGTGTTATCAAAGCAACAAAATGCATAGGTGTGTTGATATTTATTTAATGAATATAAAATTAGCATATTATTAATTTAATAAGGGCAAAATTTTTATGTTTAGAAAATTTTTTTAATATGATGTGACTTACTGTGAGAGTTATAAACGTTGTTAGTTTTTAAAATTTTTAGTTTTAATTTTTAAATCATGCCATTACACTATTATTTTCTAAGAAGTTTTGTGTACTATCTGAGTTTGGGAACCATCAGTTGGTACACTAACTAGGTATAAAAATAAAATGAAGTCAAAGATCAAAACATAGTATTTAAGTTCCACAAAGGGATTTTAGTATTATCATTGTATCTCAATTAGTCCCTATTAATTTCACCATAACTAATCTTCAATGTTAAATTCTTGTTTAGTTTAAATGAAATGAAAAATACAACTACAAATTTCAAAAACTATTAAAACAAAGGTAATTTTAGTTATCTTTTTTCTAAATATTAAGAGTTGTTTTTCTTTAAAAAAGCAGTTTAAGAAAAAAAAGTTTTCAATTCATATAAGGTACACTTTTAAAACTGAACAATAATTCAGTTTAGATATTAATATATTTCATTTTCGTTCATTTTCACCGATTTAGTGCGCTGAAGAGTCTTCTTTAGTTTATAAATGTTTTGATCCAAGCGCTGCTGGTTTGATTTAACTTATAATTCTAATTAGGGTTCTTGTGACTTTGTAGCGAAATCAGTTCTATTTATCTTAAAAAAATCAATAAAACTTTTAGAACTCTATTGATGTGAAATCATCTTCTTAATGTTTCTTAATGGAGTTTATTTGGGTTTTCGTTGTTTAATTTTCTTTTCCTTTAAGTAATGAATAGCATGTGTTTGCATTTTTCTTGTTTAAAATAGTTAGTTGCAGTTTTGCAATACATCTGTTTCAATCATATTGAATCTAATAATTTAAGGTTAAAAGTTTCATACCTTGATGTTTTATATATTGTGGCTGTGAAATCAAACCGGCATATCTGAGAAAATTGAGCTTTTGAGTTATTGGTGTAAAAAATTCCTTTTTTCCAGTCTATTTTATGTCAAACCGTTATATAGTTAAGTTGAATAAAACTCCGTCTGATTGCGTTTGACCGGTATGCATGTAATGGGGAATAGCCATTTTTTTTATCAGAATAAGACAGGTCTATAGCACAATACACCAGTTGCTTCAAAACCTTTATGGTGGAAAGATGTCCATCATCTAAGTAAAACTGAACTATCTCAAAATATCACATTTTTATTATTATTTTTTAGTATCACATGCGAAAACTTTAAAGCGCTCTAGTGAAAAATGTGTATTTTGCAGATATCCCGGTTTGGTTTCACAGCGATGATATTTTTAATTCATTGAGACGGGACCCAATTTTTAATTACTGAAACAACTTCGAAAAATAACGCCTAAATATTTTATTTAAGTCCTTATTTTTTCAAACCATATTTTATTTTTTTCTTAAAAAATCACCGTTTTACCTTTATTTTAATACTTTTCCAAATATTTTGCTTAGTATTATTATTCCCAAAACAAACTTATTCTATCACTATTTTTCAATAAAAAGTAAGTTCTTCCTTACCTCACTTCTCAATATTGAAAAAAATTACTTAGAAAATTAGATAACAACGTGCAAAGCAAATCAGTTCAAATTTGAAATATCAACCAAAACAAAAGATTAAGCAATTACACCTTACAACAAATCATGAAAAACAAGTTGAGAAACACTCGTATTTATTAATGCACTGATTAATTAAGATGATCACCTACAATCTATCCAATAATTAAAATATAAATTAACATACACATTTAATGGGTCATTGGGAAAAATTGCCCATGCATAACGATATCTTCTGAATTCTCTTATCTTAATGCACCCAAACATTTAGAACAAACCTTCCATTCTCAGGAAGCACACGGATGACGTTTCAACCAACATTTTTCTGCTGCATTTGAGTGAAGGTGGTCACAATGGCGTCCCAAACCCGCATGTGGTTCTACTGTAAGGTCGTTTGTCATCTTAAAAGTATTGAAACTCCTTTTCTTCCCCTTGGTGGATTCGCGAAGCACTCAGTGGCGCCATTCTGGGCGCTACTCGCTTGGGATTGTAGTAGCTTCGTCAATTGTAGTGGGTGGAATCAAGGGACACTCTCTGGAGGGGAGAGTTATCTTTTCAATCTAAATTACTCGAGCTTAAGAAGATTTACACTCAACTTTGCTTTCTAAAAGATTACTACTTTTTTAACGACTTTTATGGGAATCATTAGGTTCTACTTGAAATTATTATCATAGGTTTATGTCTTAAAATACCTCTTCCCTAATTAAGACGATTATTTAGTTGATCTATTTAAATATTAGGCAAGAATGTTTTTAGTTTTTATTGTCCTAATCCCCCCTTTCAAATAGGTATAGGTCGCATACTTTTTCTTCTTAAGCGTAAGCATTTAACTTAAAAAATTAATTTTGCTTGAAATTAAATAAAGTTGTTGAGTAATTTCTTAAATAATATTTTATTACTTCGTTTCATTTTATATCGATTTATTTTTAATTTAATTATTTTAGCAAGTCATTAGATATTTTGAAAATGAAGTTTTTTTAATGTCTTAACATAAGCATCACATTATATCCTCTTCCTTTTTTCACCAAAAAAAATCAAATAGCAAACCATCCCCCCTTAGTACTTGCAAGGATTTTAATTATTCAAAAGTTCTCTCAGTGTGAATCTTTCAATAAAATTGCATACGTACTGTAGGGTAGAGTGGGGCACATTCGCACAAAAAGTGCATTTTGGCATATTTCTCTGGATCTAGATGAGATATTGAAACAAACTCGAATTCAAATGAAAGTTAAAACCTTTCCCGATAATTTAGAACAGTAATTGGTCGCATTCATCTAGAATTTCTCACCTTTATCATCATTTTAAAAAACGAGAAATTTCGTGCGAATGTGCCCCATGGGTGGGGCAGTTTCGCACACGTGTGGGGCACATTCGTACACATGCAAAAAATATACAGTATTTTTTTACAAACTAAAACGTTTGTGGCACTTTAAAGTAAGGATAATTGAACGAAATATTTTGCACTTTCACATATTTTTCCTCTAAATTGAAGTTTTTTTACAAAAAGAAAACAGCTTCAGAAAATATCGAACATCTAAGTTTTTGATGAGGAAAACAATTTCAGTAATGAAGAGTATATACCATATTGACATACTTCACATAATATAATTAGTCAGAAAAAGTTCAACCAATATTTTAACTGTCAGGTTTTATTCCAAAGGAAAATGAACCAACAGCTCGCTTATTAACACCTGAAACTGACGGTTGGGGAAATTTTAATACGATATTATCTTTTTGTATGAATGTTGAATCATTACTTACTGGGAAAATAAAATTTAGTCATTAATTTTAAAGTTTTTAAAGTTTTTGATCATCAATTTTAAATAACCACAATTCTCAATTCCAAATTTTCTATTCGACCAACATAACAAAATTTTCTTCTTAGTAGCAAATTCTACTAGAATAAAATCACTTAAGTCCAAGTCAATTGGTATTAAACAATTATCAAGGACATTCATTTCTTCAATGTTTAAATCTGGATCTAAATTCCTTAAAACTGAAGCTTTCTTTAAGATGTTATTTTCTATTATCACCAAATTTTGAAACAATTACAATAAAAAGCAATTAAACTTCAAGTTATTAAATATACTGCACTTATAAACGTATAAATCATTTCCATAATCAAAAATGGGAAAGATGAGGCACATTCGCACTGTCCGAATCTGCCCCATCTTTTGGTGTACGAATGTGATGCCCCATCTACCAGTTCAAGCTTACCACGTCCCAACAAGATATTTATAATTAAAGCAAGGAAATAAAACCTTTCTAGAAACTTACTTTAGTAGTGCCTCTACTGAGTAAAATGCTGAATGTTCACTTGAGAGTTATTTTTGATTGATATTTTACGCCAACAAAATGACAAGAAAATTTACTTTGCTGCTTCTAACGCTAGCAAATTTCTAGTACGTATGCAACAAAATGGCTCAGGGCTTTGAAAATTCATGCAGGAGGTGGTAATCATGCTTCCATCTACTGGTATTTTTTCCAGATTTTTAAATTATTAATTACTAGGGGAAATGCCGTCTGTCCGAATGTGCCCCATGTGCGAAATAGCCCCACTCTCCCCTACATTATTTTCTCTTAGTTTTTCTTATTTAAAATATAAAGACGGTCTAAACTTGATGTAGCCAAAATATATGTTTATAACCTGGAAGCTATGGGTTATCATTTTTCCTCCGTAATAAATTAATTGACTCGATTTAACTTTTATGTTTTTCAGATTTTTTAGGTAAAACGAGTGTTTTTTGAAGATATTTTACTTTAGCTCACTCTTGATGCAACCAAATTGGACAGGGTATTCGGAGAAACGTTAATGTTTTATTTCATATAAGGTAGTTATTTTGTTTAGTAAAAGTTTTAATGTTTTTAAGTATTAAAGGGTCTTGCGTAAAACATGGTTTGCATTTCATGATCACGCTTGATAGCCAAAACTTGGTAAAAAATTGGTTTGAGGTGTAAAACATGTGATCGGATTTTTATCGGAATCGATTCCGATTAAAAATTATGATTACTTTTATTGAGTGATATGGTTTTACTGAAATAATATTATTAATGTATTATAATGAAAAATAATCCAAAAAATTCAAACAGTGCCATAACAAATCATTACTTTTCGCCAAAACCGCCAATTTACTTTTTCGAAGATAGGCGTTCGCTCCGGTATTTTTTTTTCAGAATAATCTAGGTATATCTTTTTTTGGATATTTGTTTATCTTTCATGTGCCTAAATGATTTTGTAATTTTTCTACAAAAATATTACTCAGAAAATAATGATCGCAGATAATCATTAAATTCACGATCACCGGTGATGATTAAAACGTGTTTATTTCTTTTCAAATCACCAAAAGATGATTGGATGTTCATGAAAAACGTTGCATAATTAAGTTATCTTTGTCTCCATTTAAAACCCTGCTGTAACACTTGATGAAACACTGTGTAATGTACAATAAGTATAATAGTTATGTTATGAAATGTTGAACTTACCTCAGATTAGTTTGTAGAAATTTATAATTACTCCATCTCAAATGCTGCAACTTTTGAAGTGCATACTTTTGAAACGATCGAAATTGCCGACAAATAATATGCCTTTTCTAAACTTCGATGTTTACTAGTGACTATTGAGAACTAATAATTTTCCCCTTGTTGTATATAAATTCAGTTTAAGTAACTGCAACCCGATTTGACTTGTCCTACCCTATTATTTACTTACTCCCCCTTATCATCAGCTAGGTATAGGCTGTCTCTTCCGCTGATACTTTGCTAGATTTATCCTAAATGTAGACCTCGCGGTGCCAATAAACGGAAATTTGATAAATATACATTTATACTTATTTGGCATCACAATTCCCCACTTTCTCAATCACTTTCCAGGTGGTATTTAAATACATCACCTTATCTGTTATTGCTACACAGCGCCTTTGGGGTCTATGTCGCCTGATGCATTCGTTTAAGAGGGGTGTATGCGGTTTTTGAACACTTACTATTTGATTGAACTAATGCCATTATTTTGACATACAAGGCCGTTACTCTAGTCAGTTCTATTTTGGCAATATTTGGGTTAAGATTCGAGAAGGCAATGTAATTTTTTTTTCAATTTCCAATCCCAGTCTATAGTAATTTAAAAATCACAGACAGATGGACTTGAAATTTGGTGTTTCTAAAGTTGTTCTATGGATTTTTATGTTTTTTACTCCGCGTACTTTTGAATAAAAATTACATAATTGAGCAATGGCCTTTCTCTAGTATGCAATAAAAAATGACCAGAAATGTGGCCTGACACTCAAAATAAGCAGAGCAGAAGCGTCGTTTTAGCGTTTAGAATCGGTAACGTGATTTTAAAAAGTTTTGCATTTATATTAGGAAACATATTTTATCTTTATTTTCTATCCCCTAGGAAATAGGAAAATATCCACAATGGGATTCGGATGTTCTTTGAACGCCTTTTAGCGATCATCTGATAACAACTTACTTTCATTTCAATGGGACGAATACTCAAACTCAACTCATTTATTCACAGCGAGCGCATTTATATATTTTGAGAGCACTATGGGATTTCGGTTCTTAAATTTTTGTAAATATTTTCCTTAAATGTAAATATTTTGCTTTGTAAGAAACCATCTAAGAGAAGTTCATAGAATTTGTAAACAAAAGGACCATCAGTTTAGCCTATTACTTCGAATTCCGGTGAAGAAAAAACTTCTCCAAAAAATGCCGAAAAAAGAGGTTTTATTGACTGTATTGAAAACAAAATATATACAAGAGAATAAAATTAAAATAATTCAGGGATAGAAAAAGAGAAAGCATTTCCACTCAAACTTTTACCTTACTTGATAACAGGAGCCCGAGGGACAAAATCGTCAACGAAGCACCTACAAAAGCGGTGGAAAAATTCTAGTGAACATCCATTCCTATGTTACTCTTACAGTTCAGTAAATCTAAGTCTAGGAGTACATATGAATGCCCCCAAATAGTTTGTGCAATATAAAGCGTGCGAAACTAAATAGCGAACAACAATTTCTGGACTGTCATTCATAAAAATTCTTAAATTTATTTTTACTGATTTGCACTAATATTTCTCAAAGCAAAACAAGTTTGTTTATTTCCATATAAAAAGATATCTTTCATTCCTCCTGTTATTTCGTGTTCTTTTATTATCAGGTTTTGAGAGATTTCTAACTTCTATAAATACAAAACTTGCAACAAGTATACACAATAACTTTTTGTTACTATACTTTTAAGTATACTTTTGTTACTATACTGGTTGCTCTCACTTATCTCTCGCCAAAAGTAATAATAAGCTATTATAATTAAATTTAAAGATTAAGAACGCCGTTTTCAAATCAGCATATTATTATGGAAAAAGTCGTATACCTATATTTCTTTAAAAAATACCACTAAACTCATTCATCCCCTCCTAACTTCTCGACCCAGAGACAGATGGTACTTAATGAAACCTCAAGCCAATCCCATCCTATTAAGTATTATCTGCTTGAATTCTCCTATTTTCCAATAACAATAAAAAATTTCATGCTTCCCTCTAAACATTAGACGTATTTTTGTGAATGGTCCCAAAGTAATTTAAGCACCTTTATATTATGGTCAAGAACAACTTAGTTAAAAAGTAAATAACAAGCATTCCATGGCTTTTCTCCGCCCACCGATTAGTTTAAAACTAAGGTGTAATTTTCCCTCTTTGAATGTTTAATTGTACGTTATCAGGGTAAAAATTAAGAGGTTTAAGTTCGAAACAATTTTTTATTTTACGTATAAAAAATGCTCTTATGAATGAGTTTCCAAAAATACTTTACAAACCTCATAATTATTTTGAGAAATAATACCAAGCATTGACACATTTAATTTTTATAAAAGCAAACAGGACTTAATTAACGATTCATTTCTTCTTATTTTTAAACTCATAATTAAGCTATTTATTTTGGTGCTCAAGTAGATTTTTAAACGTCCATCCCAGTCTAAAATTAGGAAAGTGTAAAAAAACAGAGGTGATATTTACAAATTTAGAAAGGAAATAAAGTAGTTCCCATTTTTATAAAATAGGCATGTATGTTTTAAGTACTACAATATAGTTTCAAATTTCTAAGCTTTTTCTTAAGATAAATTATAGGGGACCAGCTTTTATACGAATCCATTAATACCTTTTTTGAAAGAAAAATATTATTAGATGAGGTGGGAATGGCGGGATGAGGTGGAATTTATAATATACTAAATATAGTCATTATTATGAGAAGCCTACAAAGTTAAGAAATAAATTATATTTTATAAAACTTATGTTAAAGTAAAAAGGTGTTTTGTAAGTAATCATTCAACCTCATTATAAGAAAATATATTTTCAATTCAGTGAATTAATTTAATAGAAATTTCTCTAATAGATCACAAATAATAACTGAATCACCTTTATGTCGGGGAGGAAGGTAGGTATAGGGCTAAGTTCACAAAACATTATTCTTTTATATTTATTTATTTTAAATACCGTGAAAAGTTACTTTTATAAAAGGTAAAACTTGTAATCCATGAGGATTAGTTTCAAGAAGCCGGGGATAATTTTCATGTTTTTCATGGTTGAAAAAGTTTGAACAAACCCATTCATTTAAAAGATGATTATTTACATTAGAAATATGGTGTAAGATCGTATTAAAGAGACAACTATGCGTCTGAAGTTATCTTTCCGACCTTACAGCAATGATTATTATCTAACTCCTTGAACTCGCTTTCAGTTTTACCTTCCATGACTTAAGGAGGGATATATGTGAGGGTGTCTACCCCCCCCCCAATATTTTAGATTTACATGATTTTAAGTTTTGTATGTAAATGTATCAATGTAATGAGCACACAGGACAGCATTCCTAAATGTCTCTCCATTGATTCGCCCCTCAGGGTCTTCCTTCTAAATGATCTCATTCTTTATCCTGGTTTAATTCAAGAGAACAGCTTAAATTAAGTTTTTGAAATATTTTAGATTAGCGTTTGAAAAGTTTTACCTGATGTTATGTAAATAATAATCTAAACTTAAATTTCTAAAATATTTTTATTTTATAATTTTAAATAGTTCCTTTTTAAATAATAAATCATTTGAATCTGTACAAAATAAGGAGTAAAACGAAATATTGGACTATTTTAAGGAGAATAGTTTCTAAATATTGTATTACTTAGCTGAGTTAGAGAGGAAAAATCAGTTTATTAGAATCTTTACGATTGAAAATTTTTGAGTTTATTTAAATAGGTTTCTTTGAATGAAATAAACATTTTTTGAAAGTTAAAGTAAATAGTAGGTAATTTATCTTTGAATATACGCACAGCATATGAGGAATTTTTATTAAAAACATTTAAAAGTAATAAACTTAACAAATCGCAATCTATAAAACAACACTTACTGAATAGAAGTAAAAAGTTTCATAATTTTTAGGTAATTTTGTAGTTATTAATCAATAACCATAACGATTTTAATTAATATACTACATAAAGACATATATTATATTTTTAATGGTTACTCTTTAAAAATGATTGAAGTAGTTTACTTAAAAGTAAATAGATTCAATAAAGATTATTATGTATCTTTAATTTTTGTATGGTTTACAGGGGAATTAAGTGTCTTAAACAAGAAAAAGGAAACTAAAGTTACATAAACTGAATTAAAACTTATTCAACCTGTTTATTTTATAACAAACTTCCTGAATTATAGGAAAACTTGTATGTTTTTTGTATGTTTGAACTTTTTGGAAGTATGTGAATGTTACTTAATTGTGTGTGTAGTGTGAATCGTAACAATACATCGATAAAAAAACCCAAATTTTCATTAGTAGCGATTGCCTAGTGTTTGTAATACGAAAACTCCAGAAAAATTATTTGTTAAACAAAGGACGGCACGAAAATGTGTGAAAACATTACGATTAAATAGTGATTTAATGCATTTAAAAACCAAGTGAGATATTATAAATTTAATAGCAGTAAACAAGATCAAATTAAAAAGAAACTTTTGTGAATAATTAGATTATCTCACCATCGTTATGTTAAAAGTACTGCTTTATTTTTCCCGGCGTACGAATTTTTACAAATATTAGAGGGGAGACATATTTCTCGCAAATAAAACAATCTTCCAAAACGGTCTGCCTCTGACCCAAACGCTATCCCACAATGGCTTGTTAAGTGCACTCTGAAAAACAATCCCAGCATTAGTCTTCTGAAAAACAATCATTAATCAACTTCATGTCGCCCCAGATCAAAAACACTGAACCATGTCAGCTCATAACGCATGATGCAAAAAAGGGATGTGCATGACTTTTAATCTCTCGCGAGTGCATTAGAGGAATGTTCTGTATGAGCTTGTCTCCCCTATCTGATTGACTATGCTTCGGGAAGAAAAATATTGCATCCCAGGATGTTGCTTTGGCGATCGGCCCACTTTTCAAGATTACGAAGCGGCATTATTTTGGACTCACTATGGAAATTGGTTGATAAGGCATTCACTTGAGGATAATAATAATGCGGGAATAGTTCCTGTTTAAGTCGGCTGTGTGGGGGAGGCAATTCATTTTCATAACAAAAAGACAAAAAGTATGAGTGAAATTATTGTAATGTTTATATAGTTTTACAGCCAAGGACTCATTCCTGATCACCCTTTCTGTCTTTTTTTAAACAATTAATTTTCCTAATTTTTCTTAATGATAGAAAATGGGATAAAAAGAAAAATATTAATGCATTGTCGAAGTCATAGAAAACTCGATCGTATTTTCAGCTTTAATTACATTAAAACGTGTATTTGAAAATGCGTAAATAAGCCGTAATTGTGATAATTATTATATAATTTTAAATTATTAAAACCAATGTGCGACTCAAAGTATGAAAGTATGCGAAATGTTTTAATGCTCAAAATATTGTTTTAGTATGCAATACATCTAGATAAACTATATCTGTGTAAACGCTATCGGAAACCCATGGAACTAGTTTTAATTATATGTAGGTTTCTAAATGAACTAAAACGGCCTTATGTGCCAGCGAAACCAAAATAAAAAACACCATCTGAGAAACAGTGAAATGGAATTATTATAAAGAGAATTAGAGTGTGAGCCATATGGACCCCCCTTCTACATCCAGTATACAAACTCTATACTTTTTGGGCTTTAAAATGTTTTAAAATTTTTCCAAACTAATAATATTTCTTTACTTTTTACCATCTTTTAATGCCAAATTTAGTCTCTTCAACCGTTGCGTGAATAATTTCATGACGGTGCTTTCAAACTACAATACAAATCCTAATAACTTACCAAATCTAAAATATATTAATCTCCAAACTGAATAATTGGAAAGAAAAAGATTTGACTAGATGACGACACATAATGAGGTTTCTAAATTAAGAAACAACAACACTAACCAAACCAAAATAACAATTTCATACTCTATCTATGTTGTGACACCTTAAGTAAGGCGTTGCGAAAGCCTCAATTTAAACTAACTACATTATAATAAAAAATCAATAACTCGGATCCATTTTCTTCCTCAGTTACAACTCAACGAACTTTTCCTAAACTCATAATACAAATCAGCAGAGTTTCCAAAGGATAGCGCAACAAAACTCCCAGTAACAAAAAAGAACCCCAAATGGTTACATCTGCGCCGTCTTTCGAGATCTCAAGTGAGCCGTACTTGTCAGACACACGTCGTCGACTCCGACTACTTTCCGTGCAATGGGAGGGAAAACGAAAAAGATCGATCCAGGCGTCATCCTTCCCACCAGATATGAGGGCTTCATTATTTTTAGCCTCGGACAGCATATTTCATCCCCGGGAAATTAAAAGGCTGCTGTAACATTAGTTGTTTCAGTCGGCCAATTGCGGAGAAATATTAGTACGGGTTTATTTTTTCAGCACTGTCGTCAAATTAGGAAGAGGTTCTTTTAAGTGAGCGTGATAGCTGTGTTGGATTATGCCGCGTGTGCTGGGACAAGTCTTTTAGCTAGTTTTTTTAGTCGCAAATTATCACGGGAAGATGAATGGATTGTAGCGTTTGGAGTTGGAGTTTGTACATGAAGAGCGTTTTGATATTTTTACTTGGAATAATTATTATCCTTTAAAGCAGTGGAGATGCGTGAGTTGAAAACATCTGGAAGCGAGTAGAGGAAACATGAAACTCTCGATTATTTCAGATAAGCTGTTTAAGTGTAGAGAACTTGAATTTTTTTTAAACATCATGACTAAAATGCAAAAATTTGTGTGAAATTATAAAATATGAAATAAAATTGCGAATAATTAGTTCCACGACTGAACCCCGATCTGTATCTCTCGAAGTGGGAATCTATACCCTTCACATGAAAAACAATTTTTCAAATGATTTATTTTGATGAGCTTTTATTTTTTTTATTTTCAATCCACCCGTTTATAATGTAAATTTCAATTTACACAGGCATGCACCTGCACACATTTTTCGTAAAAATACTTTTTAAATAAACAGCTAATAAAGTGATCTCCTAAGTTTTATTAATTTTAAGATTTCACTTAACAAAAAAACATCTTTTTGTCCACTTTTTATTGATATTCAGTTATTTGTTTCTCTTAACCGACAACAGTTTATTAAAAGTATATCACTATTTGTTGGTTTTTGAAAATCAACAGCACATTAATCTTTAAAAAAATCTCAGTTTTCAGTCTATAAAGGGATCATATTTTAATGATTAATCAATAGTTAAGAAGAAATTACGATGACTTGAATCCTATTACTAAATAGGAATTACAAATAATTCTTTTTTATCGGCCATCGAAAAAAGAGTCAACAATCAAAAATAAAGAAATTTCTTGCTCGATAGAGGACATTCACCCCTTGACAAAAACTGTCTACTTTATCTGTCGAAAAACTTTAAACTGTCGAAATTCCTCAATAGTAAACAATCCATAATTTGACACGAAGCTGCATCATCTCAAAATCAATAAGTTCACGTCCTCATATGTTCAACATCTCTAAACTCTTTCACTTCTGTTAGAAGGGTTTTCACAGTGAAAATTTTTTGGGGGAGATCAAGTCTCCAGTCTTAAGACTTGCCATCCTCATTCCATTAAAGCAGGTGACAAAAGACTTTCTATCTGAGATATTGGGCAGCACTTATCAGTCAAGGAAAGAACCTCTCATTGAACAAGGCATTGGACAAAATCGATCAGAAAAAAGAAAGATGAAAGTTCCAAGAGAGAGAAAAAAATCCCATACTTATATAGATTGAAGACTTCTATTAAGTCGAGAATAATCTCGTTTTTGACACTCACATTGTCTCTCTTCAAATTCAATTTTTTTTGCCTTTCCTCTTTAGTACTTACCTGTGCCAAGACGAGATTTTGTTTTTAATCCTGCGCTTGAGTTTCGAATTAAAGTAGAAAATAAAATGTGAAACTGGTGCCTCAATGGGATTAAAATGTAGTTAAAGTTAATGATCGTAATAAATGTTACTAGTTCTATTCATTGTAGTTAGTGGTGGGAAACGTGTAGAAACTCAAGATGTTTTTTAATTTCGTGACTAATTGTGTAAACTTTCCTTACATTCCCTACACATTTTATTGTGTTCATTGTATTTATTAATTCTATGTTTCAGAGGAAAACTATTGTTTCTAGGTTGTGCGAAAGTTGTTACGTGTAAGGTTGTAAAAGTTTTAAATGGGATTGGTTGTCAACTAATTTGATGTATTTGAGTTTCGGATGGACATGTCTTCATTTTCAAAACAGTATTATCAGCTCAAGACAACAAAAGAGGCTGCCAAAAAACGCAAACTTTTTCCAGGTTCGAAAATATCAATGATTGTATAGTGTAGAAACCAATATATAAGAATTTAATACTCAAATTTGACATTTATTTAAAGTGCATATTTAATTATTAAGGAAGATTTTTGAATTAACTAGAGATTTAACCTTCATTTAGGTAAAGTTGGAAATAAAACATCTAAATCTTTAAAATTATCGTATTAAGTGAAAAATTTTGAAAAATTTGTTTCAAGATGTAAAACAATCCAAACCCGTAGTTAATAATGACCCACCACTCAATTTGCAAAATGCTAAAAGCTAGAGAAAACCGAAAAACCAGCTCCAGAGAAAAATCGAAGCTTTTACTAGTTACAAAGAACGCCGAACTGCAAATACTTTTATAAACCGTAACGTTGCGTAATTTTAGACGTCTGGTAGACGAAGAATATCGGGTAATCCGCTGAGAAAGAAATCAATGGGGAAAATCAAAGAGAAAGATTGTGGCTTAAACTTTGGTGAATTTGAGAGTATTGCGTGTTAATGTAACGCAAAGAAGTTTTAAAATTTTCATTTGAAAGCTGGAAAAGAACTTATTTTTATCGGTTTATTCATGATTTTTGTTTTAAGCACGGTATGCATAATCAACCATTTTTATTTAGTGTTAATTACTTTTATAGTGAAACTTAAAGTGTTTGTAAATCGAAATAAAGTGATCTCTCAATAACTTGAGGGGACATTAAAAAGACGATTAAATTAAAGAAGGTTATCGTAAAAAACAAAAGATCGCTTAAAATGTCAAATATGCTGCATTATGTTTTTATAAAGTTGTGTTTAAAAATAGTATATTTCCAGATTTATAACTATTTTTTAAAGAAACGAAAAAAAAAAGAAAAAATGTTCATGAATTTTAATTTTTCGCGAAATAATTAAGGATTGTTTGCTTTCCAAAATATACAAAACAATACTATAAATGCAACACAATATTATACAATATCCTAATCGTAATCGTCAATACCCATATCAAATTTTTAAGAAGTTAATTTTATTGGAAAATTTTGATTTGAAAATAATGATTTTTAATTGGCGTCTTATATTTCCATCTCAATAAAATGTTTTGTCAAACATGCGTTTATTTCTTTTCTATTAATGATCTCCCACTTAAAAAAACAACAAAAAATTGAAATGTTTTGTGAATCCAGATTACGAAAATTCTGTACCCAGTTCTTTTTCGTTGCGTCATTTCAATAGACATTTTTCCGTATTCTCATTTATTTTCCGTATGTTTTTCGCAAGGACGGATTTTAACGGAAATGAAAGTAAAAGAGTGATTTCGGTAAATGCCTGCTTTCCGAGGAATCGATTTCTTTGGAATCGCGGCAAAGAGTGAAATGCCTCCCGATTCAGATGCTAAGCCTCGGTGAATACAAATCCCTCATACTGGATTTTTGGAGTAATAAATCCCTTCCTAATTCCCAAAGTCACATTGATCCGGAGATCATATAATCTGGGGATTATTTTAAACGGAGCTTGTGTTAGGAACCCCCACAGCCTTTGGATTACACGAGTCATGATAACCAGCGGTTTGCTTTTCGCTTAAGAGGTACATTTAAAGGAGAGAATAACACTGCAACGAGAAAAAATGTATGAGGCTGCAACTAATTTTTTAAGGGCAACGATGAGTGCTTTCTCACCCTAAATCAAAGAGCTGGGTTATTGGATCGAGTGGTTTACTTTATTTTATATTACTGTTATTATTTTTTTATTGAATCAAAATAATTGATAAAACTAAGTTTCAACATAGTTTCTGTAATTAAAATTTGGATTTTATGGCATTAAATAGAATTGTTATTAAAAACAAAGCATAAAAATAAATGTTTAAATTTTTGAGGTACTCTATAGTATAATTACCACTTTCTACCCTTTAGGTATTTAATTCGTTTCTATTTTGTTCCTTAATAATGTATATTACAGATGTTTTCAATATTTTGGAAACCGCCTGTGTATGTCTTTGTTTTAAAAATATACATAGTAAAAATCACTATGATTTATGAAAAATAATTTTTCATTACTTAAACTTCATCTTTAAGTAAATATTACATTAAGTTTTGAAATAATTTAAGTTATCGTGGAAAATAATAGATTTTAATCCTAGATAATACATGTAAGAAAAATAAGGAAAAAATACTATTTTGTAAAAGTTTTTTCCGAATCATTTATTACATTTTTAGACTTCAAAGAAAATAATGTTTCCAGAAAAAAAATGAAAGACTGCAGAGAAGAGTTCATTATTGTATCTAAATTTTATTTAAATAACTAAGTATGAAAACGTCGTCTTGAAAAAAAATTTTTTTTAAATATTTATTAAACTTTTTCCTTTAAAGAAAAGCATAAAAATTGAGGAGTGATTGATGATAAAAAAGAGACCGTACGATTCATTTGAGAAAGAGAGGAGCCAGAGACGTAATAGGAACGATACAGAACCTAAAATATAGAGTGGGAGAAGGAGAAGAGTGTAAAGGGGGAAAGCTAAAAGGGAGAGAGTGAAAAGAGGGGGTAGGAGAAAAAGGAAGAGTGAAAAGATTATGGTGGGAAAAATGAAGGGAGTAAAAAGAGAGCAAAGAAAACAGACGGGGATTTAAATGTGTGGACAAATAGGAAGAAAGAGGGAAATTGAAGGGAATATAAAGAAAAAATGAAA
The DNA here is from genome assembly GCA_024610705.1 of Tetragnatha versicolor. Taxonomy (NCBI): domain Eukaryota; kingdom Metazoa; phylum Arthropoda; class Arachnida; order Araneae; family Tetragnathidae; genus Tetragnatha; species Tetragnatha versicolor. Next base: position 11,386,782 of record JANDEH010000009.1, read on the forward strand.
AGGTGGAAATCACTGGAAAGCGAAAGAAAAGTAGAAAAGAAAGAAAACGAAAAATCACAGCTTCGAAAGTAGAGAAAATAATCCCTGTAGTGGAATCTGAAGAGATGAAAAGGCAAATTTAAATGAATTACAGTAAAACTCCATATCCGTGTTGTAATCTTCTTAACTAATTTCATGAGCTACAATGTTTCAAAAGTGAGCGAATACCTCCCCGTAACTTCACACAGCCAGAGGTCTCCTCGTGAGTTATTTACCTAACCGGAATTCCCAGCTCGAAATAAATTTTGACGGAACTCCTAACTCAAACGAGTCGGAACGAGATCTCAGTTCCGAGGGATAAAATAGATTGCCAGAAACGCAGAATCGACTGATTTAAAAATTGACTGACTTCAGCCCTCTCCTTGCCCACTTCAGCGGAAAGTATTCCGTTCAGTGAGGCAGCCCTTTTCGATAAATCATCGATTTCTTCCGCTTTTTTCCATGCAAAGGATGCGTATTAATTCTAGAAGGTTTTGAAAGTCAGCTACACCCTGTGCCTCGTCCTAATGAGAATGAAGAATGATTTAAACTGAACACTAATGATTTCGTAAGATAAGTCTTCAGCCTCTCGAGTAAAGGGAAGAATCGATGATTTTTGTTCTCGTTAGTGCTCTGCGTGTTTTTCTTTTTTGCTCTAAGGCGGTGAGTGTTTCGCTTTTTGGTGCCAAAATATTGCCTCATTAACGCTTTCCATTGGTTCTTGTTAGAAAACTCTGTAGTATTTTTGAGTGTGTCTCATGTGTGCGTCAGGAGGGGGAGTGACAATTTAAAAGGTATTTTGGTATATCTCGAATTAGTTTTACTATATATGCAAAACACTATTTTATATAGAAATAGTGTTAATTTATAGTTAATGGTGTTAAAATTAGAAGAAATAGTTTCTTCCTTTTTGTTAATATACTTATTTTTAAAAATAAAACTTTTGTCAATGTAAAAATACTTACAGATTTCAATAGGAGATAACATATTTTAACATATAACTTAACAAACTTTTGTTTGAGCAAACTTAAGTTTGGTTTTTCCATAATTTGATGTGTTTTATGCAAAAAATGAAACTTGTTCCAAGGTGGAAAACTAAATAATATTTCCTATTATAGAATAATCAATTGAATGTGTCTGCGAATATGAATTTTATGTAGTTATAAAACTTGCTTCATTTAACTAGTGTTATACCATATAGAAATATATTCTTGATTATTTATACTATTTATAGAAAACTATTTTAATGTAATTTTATACAACTTGAATAATCTTTTATGAAATTATAAAATCTTCATACGCTTCATTAATTACAATTATTTGTAAATAAAGTTACAACATCAAATTAAATTTAATAATATACACGATTAAATATAATTTCAAGATCATTTAAGTTCAGTTTCACCAGTTCAAATAAAAAGATACAATGAAAATGGATTCAGTTTCATAGATTGTTGTGTGAATGTGAGTTTGAAACAAATAATATATACCTATCAGTTTATTTCACTTAGTAAATAAAAGTAATAGATAAATAAAAAATTAAATAATGTGGCAAAGATCATTATAACATTTACCCAAAAAGTCCGATTTATTCCACAAGCAACAAATCGAATTGATTTCTTAAACAATATATCGGAAAATCGTAACTATAATACCTTCCGACTCGAATAGTAAACATTCCCATGATTGATGGCACAATAAAGTTCTTAAGCCCTAATGCATCACATGCACTTATACGTAAGAAAAATGTGTTTCCAACCAGTTGCATTCATTCACGCAAGTGTGAGTGGAAAGCGAGATTATTTTTGGCTCTAGCTCAAAACATTCTCCCCGAAGTTTTCAAACAGCCAGGAGCAATCATAAAAGTCGATGGACTTCATACAGGCAGCGTTAGAATTATGCCTCGCTCAAAATGGAGACTCGAAACATGGCTTTCCGAGATGCTCAACAATAAAACTTTTAATGCCTTCTTTTCCAGGATTCAGACATAAAATTTTGAAATGCGTCATTTGCTTCCTTTATCATTTTGCATCAAAGGGTGCTCTGGGAAGGATGGCTTATGGCTTAATCTGCTGTGTGAATGGAAGAATGATGAATGAATGAATGTTTCTGTAATCAGGCAGGGATAAATGCAATTGTCCGCTTTGGATTGAAACTACATTGTTTTATGGAATCCTTTTTGCTTTCAATTTATTATGCGTTTCCTGGCGCATTTTAAATTTTTAAACAGTACATCATTTTTCTTGCGTGCTTTAGTTTTTATAGATTTTTTATCCAAACTTAAACCTGATGAATAATTTAGAATACAGTATATACAGATCATATTAAACGTTTGCAAACTTATTTCAAATCCAGTTGACTCCACTGATTGTGATCAAGGTTAATGTTATCAAACGGATAATGTTTTCAAAATTGACCGGTCCCGATCACTCCTATTTAGATTAACACAAAATGTATCGTTTTATGTGATTATAAGTTCACTTATTGTTATTAAAACCCGGTGAAATCCCCTATAAACCACCTTTTCCCCGTGTGAATCCCAATTTTATCTCAATCTTACAAAAAGATTCACTAATTCATTAGTGTTATTTGTTCCACACTCTCATATTTTTCTTATATGAATATAAAAGTTGCAAAACACATACTAGATAATCGTTTTAAATAATTCAATTAGGACTACGTATTTTAGATTTTAAAGAATTCTCTCTATATTTGAAACATTCTAATACCAAGTTGCTTATTATTATCAATCGGATATTGTTATCATTTTACTGTTGGACAAAAGTGATCATATTAAGCGGAGTCGACTCTACTTATATACTTTTATTTTTGTTAAATACATATATTGATAATATGGGGTCGATTATTTACTCTATTTTCATTTAAGTAAGTACAGAGAGATACAATGTATTAAAATATATAAGGGATTTTCTATACATTATTATTGGAAAGTAATTTTTAGTCTAAAAACTCCTTTATTAAATTTTTTTTCACATTTTAATAATTAAAATGCTAAAAATACTTTTGAAGCTTAACGAGTTTTTGTGTAAATATTTTTTTATCAAAATAAATTTAGCTGTAGCAAAAACTAGAAAGCTAATCTACATAGGAGCTACTTTTATTCTGTTCCTATATATAGAATATGATTTCAAATAATAAACAATTAAATACGTTTATATTTTTAATCCCACAATAATTGCATTTTCAAAATTTTTTATTAAAACTTATAATGTAGTTATAGCATAAAAATAGAATTATAAATTAATTCTTTTTCAGTCACGGGGATAAAGTTAGAAATAAATTGCATTTCTTGAGAGAATCCCCCAAGAAAAAAAAAGAAAGTTAGCTACAAGATTAATGAAACATATTTTAAAAGTGTAATACTTTAATAAGTTGTGAGTTTGATTTAAATATTCGTTAAGGCTAATTTGTTTTCAAAATATAGTACCTCATCAGTTTATTTTCTTGTTTTAAATTTTACTACCTATAAAAAATCTTTAATACCCATAGATGTATTTCAGAAATCAACACAAAGATAAGCGAGGAAAGATATCGTTTTAAGAAAGTAAAAAATTTGTTTCTCCAGATAGCACCTAAATACCACAATATCCTAAACCTTATTCCAAACGTCCCAAAACACACTACTCCCAGCATCCGTTTGATTCAAAACATGACCTGCAACCAAAGTACCCTATCGGCTCCGTCTATGCCTCCCGTAAAACAAGTCTGTTCGGCACTTAGATAAACGGTTCGTATTTACGTCTTGGTTATAAAACCTCCCACCCTTTGCCACAAGTCGCGGCAACTGATTGAACCAGGCTGCCTCGTCAGCAGAAAAACAAGAACAAGAATAACACAAGCTGCCCATGTGGCAGGCCTTCAGAAGAGATGTGTTTGACCGAGAATGAGGGCTGTCTAAAAAGAAGCGTATAATACCAAGAGAAGCTGGAATAACTATATTGTGTGATAACATAAATACAGTAATATTCATCTTAAAAGACATTTAGATAATGTTGTAACTAGGTAAAATAAATATTGATTCACCTTGGTCAAATGAGAAAACTGTATTTAAGTTTTAGTTTTTAAATTTAAATTTCTGTACCTAACCTTTTTAATGAAAATTAATTTTAAAAGGCATTCTCTTCATTACTACATTCCTTTGAACACAAAGTTGGGAAAACTGTTATCCCCATTCATAATAAGATTTAGATAAAAAAAAGAGCAACAGTTTATTTTTGTGTCAATTTCTCTAATTACCTTATGTGAAAGTCAAAGTTAAAAAATTTTAAACTTCTTCCCGGTCAAAACCAAGTTTGTAAGTTTGTATAGTTAACTAACAAATTCATTGTGATCACTTATATAATTTATTCGTTATTGTGATTTTTCTATATTTTTTACTATGGTACTACAAAAAAATCTATTATAATAATAAAAAATATATCTAAAAATATACATGGTATTTAAAGGAAAATAAAATATCGTTATATTGATAACTTTTGAATTACCAGAAAAAATTCTCAGCAGTCCAAGTTATTTCAATTATTTGCCTAGGAAGTGAATTAAAATTAAAAATATTCACAGCCAATTTTTTTTACTAAAACTTATTTGGTTATTGAGCCAACTACAACTTAAGGAAATTTGTAAGTATAAATGCATCGTTAAATTATTCTAAATCTAAAAGTGATTTTTAAAATATTGGGAAAAAGAGAGTGTAAGAGTGCGCAGTCAAGTGAAAGTACGAAGCGGTTTTTTTCCTGTTTGTAACCTTATAAGGGGGAGAAAGTAGGATCACACGGGCACATATATCATTAGTTATTCTAAAAGACTATCATATGGTTTCTTCATATTAGCATTTAATTTTTCTGCAAAAAATACTTTATTTTTCTCAATAAAGAACTAATTTTGCTTTTTTAAGTGAAGACCAATATGATGTATACTTCCTCAACAACGTGGAAGCGCTAGAATTTAGCTTAAGTGAATTTAAGGGTTGATTCAAGGACATCTTATTTAATTAATTACACGGTTCCTAAGAGTTCGCATAAACAAGATAATTGAAATTTTACTGAGAATTATATAATTAACTCTTTACCATATGAGAGTAATGTGCAACAATTAATGAATAAATGTTTAATGACCTTCGAAAGCTATAACCTCTATGTAGCTAAAAACTAGCTTTTAGCTCACTAAGATCCTGGAAAATATCATTGATTTTTCATGTAATTATGTTTGAATTACACATAAAAAGAGGAAACATGAGGGAAGAATCTTCCAATTGCAAAGACAATTGTGCATTTTTTGCGATGTTTGCCAAGTTTTCAAGATTTTAAAGGTTTTCCTTTGTTTTAACACGTTTTCGTCATGGCCAAGATTTCCCTTTTATGAGGGTTTATCATCAGTTTTTTATGAGGCTCTAGCTTTTAAATTCTAGATTTTGTAGCCCAAAATTATTTATGTGCGTACTCTTACCCTCCTTTTCCCTAACTAATAATTAAACTTTTCATTTCCACTCTTAGATTTCACAGAATTTTATATTTAGCTTTTCTAATCACCAAAAAAAAACTTCAGTATTATAATTTGTTAACTATTTAAATACCTATTTAAAATATTTCATCTTACGTTTTAGTGCTCGGAATAAGTTATAAATTTTAGATAAAATAAAATAGAAAAAAAAGTTTTTAGATATCTTTAAATCCTTTTTGTTTTAAATATTTTTTAAGAAGCTCATATACCTATTTCAGGAAACTATTACACACTTGTAAATTTCATTTAGAATTTAGTTTCAATAAGGTTTGAATAGAATTCGGGAAGTATATGTCATTTAAATTATGAATAATGAGCTGAGGGTAACTAAATTTCATTAGACTCATCATTGAAGATTGAAACCCTGGACACTCGCATTAACAATTACATAAATTTCCAAATAAATGGGTAGTATGACAATTTATCCAATCAAATATAGTTTAGGCTATTTACAATTTACATTTTAATGAATAATATATAATCTTTCTTTTTTTTATTTCTTTTGAGCTTCCTTCCTTTATTCCTTATAACTTCTTATAAATATAAATGCTTAAATAAATTTTCAATGTGAAAACAAATTTAAATGATAAGGAAAAAACTTTTAAAGTTTTAAGTATGGTTTTATTAAAGTTATCTTCATGGTCTTTTGAAAAATAGTATCGTAAAATGTAGTTTGCAATGTAATGTGAGAAACGTTTTTGCCATATTCTGATTTTAAAAATATATTAAAATCAATAGTTGTTGAAGCACTAATGTGATATAAAGATAATTTTTATTCATTTTCACGCAGCTTCAAAATTTTAAACTTTTTTTATATTAAATAGCCTATTCTTCTTTTTATATAGTGCACCCAAGATTGAAAAATTACTCAGTAACTTTTTACTTGTACACAAAGTATAAAAAAAAGTTTCATCAAGTCGGTTTTCAATATTATCCACAGAAATTTTCACAAACGCAACTGCATAAATAAACGTTTTCAAGAGAAATAAACTACACATTGAGAGGTAAATAGAAAAACAGCGATGCAAGAAATGTCAAAAATTTTAAAAGCAGGAATTAAACAAAAACCATGCACAAAGCTAACTAACGTCAAAAGTAATGCATCAATCATTAATGATGGTAATGGAGGATAACACACAATATTACACAGCAATTTAAGAGGCTTATTCCGATTCGATTAAAAAAAATTACTTTGAGATTATAAAGTATCGCGGAGTGTGTACCTACTAAACAGTGAATTTAAAGTGTGTTTTGCCTGATGGAGTCTCTCTAATACATGGAATGAATTTTGGTTGCTCATGCTTTAAGGTGAGTGAGTCGGGGTAGAGAGAGAGCCGGCCGAGAAAAGTTTGGAAGGGTCTCAAAGTAGTTAGGATGCAATCGATTTGAGAGCGGACGGGAGGATGACACAGAGGGCCCGTTTTACAAACGAACACAGGGGAGAGGTGGAAACAAAAGCACTCACCATAGATAATCCTCCATTGTCCTTTCTTGTAAACTAATTCAAAGTGTCGGTTGGGACTCAAGACTTTGGTCGATTCCCGACGCTCATAGTGCTTGAACGACTCCCGAAACGATCCTTTCTCCGCTCTCATGTTCATGACTGCAGTCCGCCACATGATTTTAGAGTTTTATATCAGAGCGCGAGACCATGATCGTCCAACCAGAGTGAGGCATTGCGATACCGCGAGATTACGCTAGGGTAGTCCGATTGGGAGGGAAGGGAAGAAAGTCACTCACCGTAAGCGATCCTCCACTCGCCCTTCCTGTAAATCCATTGGAAGTGGCGCACGGGTTTCTTGGCGGATTCCACGCTCCCGTATCGCCTCAGGGATCCCCGGAACGACCCCCTCACCCTGCGGACGCTCATGGCTGGCCCACATCGGCGTCGGTCTGAGCACGGGCCTTCGCGCCGCCGCCGCTTTTCACTTGTTGCGCCGGGAGCCCTCTGGCGGGCTTCCGCAGCGCCCCTCACCCCGTCCCAACTGAAGACACCCCCCAACACGCATTCACACTCATTCACTATACTATACAACCATCATACAAAGAGAAAAGAGGATTCACACTCATTCACTATCCAACCATCATACAAAGAGAAAAGTGGGAATTGGCGATTCACAGGAGTGAACACCCCAGGATGAAAAGTGAAACAGTATGAATGAGAGAAATGCTTGGATGTTTCCCAAAAAAAGAATAACTTCACTATCTAAAGTATCACTTTCGATAATCATTTTGGAGGAACCACCCAAAGTGAAAAGTGGGAATTGATGTTTCATTCTTTACTCCTTCACTTCATAGAAGTGAACCACTCAGGATGAACAGTGAAAGTAAAACAGTATGAATGAGAGAAATGTTTAGATGCTTCCCAAAAAAAAAGACTTCAGATGCTTATGGCCCTGAAAGTACAATCCCAAATCCCCTCACCCTTAAAATATCAAAATTAGCGCATGCACCCAGGAACAAAATTTATCACACTTCGAGAAACAATTTTATATTCAATCTGAGTATCTTAAAAACCCCTTTAGGAGGGGAAATGACCAAGGTTGTCCTATCTAAATTTTTAAACTATTATGATGTTGGTAAAAATCTGAAATATATATTACAGAACGATTTTTTGCGAAATGCTTTTGTTGTCAGTGTTGATACGTAAGAGAACGAAACAAATTGTTGTGACCCTTGAAAAAATAAATTTTCCTCAAAGAGATGCTAAGTATTGTAAGGAAACATCTCTCAGGTCATCTAGCTTATGTGGGAAAAGCACCATTCAGGAAGAACCAATAATACATTTATGTGTCTCTCTCTCAGCAGTTATTTTAAATAATATAACATCTGAAAATTGCTATTAGATTTTAATGAATATTCTCAAGCATTTTGGGGAGTATTGACTACAATGAAAACCTAAACCGGGTCAAGCATACCCAAACTTTCAATTTTGAAATTAAGATTTCTCTGAAAATCTCAAATCAAATAAAATTAATCGCAATAATCGTAATTAAAGTGTTTCTAGTTACATCTACAATGATATTTCCAAAAATTACATTTATCAGGAGAGTAACATGAATTACATAAGAAGGGAATTATTCTTCAAGGTTATCATCCTTCAGCTTGAAACTTTTCTGTGTTTAGAAGGGAAAACAACTAAAACTAACAATATATTCAAAATTAAATTTGCGGAAGAGAGGTAAATGAAAGGGGGGTCCCGAGCAAGCTTGAAGGATCTATCTTCAAGGACAATTATTTTAACAGTAAACTTTCAAATAAGAAAAATTCATGCAATTAGCTTTAAACACTATAAGTTATTCTTAATATCCCCCTCTTATAGTAAATTTGTTAGTAAGTTCCAGTAAAGTATCTTTCTTAGCGGTCAGTAAGTTTCACAGGAGCTTCTGTCTAATATATAGGAATAAGTTAAAACAGATAAAAGGCAGGCACCAAGCCAAATCTTAATCATGAAAAATTACCCGGTGTTGTGGTGTTTAAAATAACGACGAACAGTCTTTTAACACCGTCTGATGTTTTCTTAACATGATAAATTCGAGACGTACTTTTTTATTATCAAATACTATAATATGTTGCATACTATTATTAAATGAAAATAACTTGGACCTTTAATTCGAGGTTAACCTTTCAAAAAAATTGTACCTAATTATTCTTTTTTAAAATGCGTAATCAATTCTAACAACTTGTATATATAAAGTCGGTTATTTTCAATAACATTCAATCACACACACACACACAAAACACGAATATATAATATATATTTGTTATGATTTTAAAGGTTTTTTATTCAAAATTTTATTGACATCAAATTCTTTACCGTCACTCTACTTTTCCATACTAGTATTATAAAATGACTTTACTAACTATAGCAATACTAACTATTAAAAACGTTCTGATTTTTTTTAAAAAAGTCCTTCAATTGAATGTTTTATCTTATAAATGATACAACCATTTTAAAGTTGGAAATAATACGCCGATTTGAAAGTTGTAAGTTCTTCTGCCATCTCTCTAGGAAGTTAAACATCCTAAACCCATTTTGATGAATAAAACTTCAACGATTGTCTCATTCGTTGCTCTTGTTATTATATTTTGACAGTGACTTATAAAAGGTAAATATAAATTGAACTCATTAATCTTAAGGTAGAGAAACCTAAAATCAATCTATTTTTCTCTCTGCCGGCTAATAAGAGTTACTTTGACCTTCACTTGGTTCCCTTGAAAAAATAAAAGGGAACAGTGATTTAAGTTCCCTAAGTGATTCTACTTTCCTCGCCAATCGCGTTCCTAAAAGTTGTTAACATTTTACTTTTAGTAAGAGTGAAAATTTTATCGTCCAATCAAACTCTAGAATTTGAAAATAACTCGTTAAAATTAGTATCTATTTTTCCCTCTAGTTTCAAAACGTAAAAATAATAACCTTCAAGCTCACCAAGCGGGATTCGTTGTTTTGACAATAAATAATAGATGAATAAACAAATTTGCCAAGCAACTAATCATTGAAATATATCTTAATATTACACTACCTACTACGTTTTTAATTACAATGTAGGATAATAATTCCTTAAACTCTGTGGGATGTCTTCATACATTTTTTTCAATGATACTTATTAAAAATGAATTCAAAATTTACACGTAGTTAAGTCAAAAATTTCAATGCTTCCATCCCAACCCCAAAGCCTTACCAAATAAGCTACAATATTATAAATTGACAAATTTTTATCAAGTTTTAATTTACTTCTAATGATTTTTGTTCCAAAGTATTTTATTTCTTAAGCAAAGCTGCACATTCAGTGGAAATTACCATAATTACGAACATCAGATGATCAAACATGTTCTTACTCACGTAGAAAAATAAATTAAGTACAGACCTTTTTTCTGATCATCTCAATCTCTAAAATGAACTTGATCATTAGTTTTATGTGTTCTAGTCCAGGAATATTAATGAAGGTAATAAAACTTACGACCTATGTTTCTAAACTTCATTGGATCATCTTAATCCAAAGGTAATAAACGTTTAACTCACGTCATGTGAAACACGAAACGTGTAGTTTTTGAAGGAAAATTGATTTGGGATATTTTTACTGTGTCTGAATGTTTCTTTAAGTCTCCATCTGCCGTATTCATTTGAAGTAGTATGATGAGTAAATATTTAAGTTAATCAAAGGTGCTTAAATTATATATTTGTGTAAAGTTAATATTTCCAACTTATAACCGTTGGAAGTGTAGAACAAATATATCCTGATAATTTACTGAAAATGGACTCTATGAAAAATGCGTTTTAACAATTCTACTACATTCATAAAAAAGCTATTAAAAGGGTACGACTAAAATAAAAAAAGTTCTTGGTGGTGTTAGCTAGTGTTAAAGTTTTTAATTATTCTAACCCTGGCATTCTAACTTCGAAAGTGTGCATTTCAATTGAATAATTTCTTTATAAAACTAAAAAAAATCGATTATATAGTCATTCACAAATCGTATAACTTTTAGTTTTTGAATATTCAAAGTTTTTTTCATAATTTCCAATGCGAGTAAAGTTGAAATTAATTTAAATCTAAAACATTTGTTTTGTAAAGGAAGAATAATTTTATTATTAGTGAAATTGAATAGCAATAGTTATACTTCACCACATAATTGTTTTATGATTTAACTTTCAAAAGGATCAAGTATGCATTAATAATTATTTTCTATGTGCATAATAATACAAATATATTCTTAAAACTTTAATTCCTAAGTGTTAAGTGTTAAACTCGCAAAGAGTTATACTAAAGCAATTGAAATATCTTACTTCATTTAACATAAAAGAATGTTTTCGTATAACATAAAAGAAATGTTTTCATTAAAAATAAAAGAAAATGTTAATAAAATAAATTAAAAACTCATTAACTTAAATGACCTTTGAATTTAAATCCTGAACCACAAAAAAAGGAAACTTTCCAAGCCGAATCGACAACAGGAATTAACAAAGTAAGCCGGGTCCATCTGTTCAGTGTTTTCAATCCATCTGTTTCTTCTTATTATTGCTAAATATACATGTCTATCGCTCCTTCAAAGAATAATAAATAGATGCAATAAATAAAACACAAAAGTTCAAACATTATTAAATGCCTTTTAATCTTCTTTTATCTTAATTTTTTACGTCATTTTCTTTTAGTTCTAGTGTAAGATCCATGACTACGAATAACGTTGTAAGACTACTACTTCAAAGAAAAAGGCAAGTTAGTGCATTGATTTTGAAATTTATTTTGAATTATTTCGCTTTGATTGGAAGATATTTTATGCTTATTTTAGTGATAGTTATATATCCTCAAAAAAAATTTTTAAAATCCGTTGTATAGCAAAAAAACTATTATCCAAATTCTGTATGTTTTCATCTAAAATTAGGTTTCTGTCACCAATAAAAACAGCTAGTAAACTCATTTTTAAAACGATCAACTTAAAAAATTAGTGAAAATATGTTTTAAATATTTTATCATTCTGAAATATTTTATTAACTTTTAAGGTATAGTAAAACCTTTATATTTTAAGTAATCACACTTTAACCCTGAAAAATTGGATTATTTCCATGGTTAAAATTCCGTTTTCTGGCATATGAAATTAACCCAATCAATCCATTAATACGGAAATAATTAGGGTGTCTCAAAAAAAACTTTTTTTAGAAAAACCTCGCTCCCCAGGGCTTTTCCCATTCCTTTTGGTCCCAAAAGATAGTGTGTAAAGTTTCAGCCCCCAAAGTTAACTCTAGGGTTTGCCTGTAGAGCCCCAAAATTTGAAAAAAGTGGAAAAAATGACGTATTTTCAGAATTTTTAAAAATTATATTTTCAGATTGATACTGCAATAAAACTGGTTCAAATGTGTCATTCAGGACTTATTCAGATGGAATATATTTATTTATGTGTATTAACTGTACCCTATAGCCCCTATAATTTAAGATTAAAGCTTACTACTTTAAGCTAAAATCAATTTTCACATCTGGTATAGGAATGTTCCATGTCATTTCCGATCTGTGCTGTTTAAAATTTAATTCTTCTTCTTAAAAATGAAACCCCTATAAAGATTTCAATGTTTGGTATCTAAAAAAGTACAACAACCATCATTTTTAATATAAATTTTGGGTTTGATCAGCTGGAAAAGAGAAATTTTGAAGAAAATCACTTTTTACATTAAAAGCTCAGTGGAAGACCTCATTCTTGTTATTTCAAGGGTTTTTATAATTTGTAATATCAATTTAGCACCAAGTGGCATCATCTGAGGGAGTTTCTTCGAAGAAATTCAAATTTAATTCATTTCGTCCACCTGTAGTGCATTATAAGCTTTGGCGAGTGCAACGTCCTTAAGTAGTACGTTTTAATCTTAAATTATAAGGGCTATAGGGTGCAGTTAATACACATAAATAAATATATTCCATCTAAATAAGTCCTAAATGACACATTTGAACCAGTTTTATCGCAGTATCAATCTTAAAATATAATTTTTAAAAATTCTGAAAATTGGTCATTTTTTCCACTTTTTTCAAACTTTGGGGCTCTACAGGCAAACCCTAGAGTTAACTTAGGGGGCTGAAACTTTACACACTATCTTTTGGGACCAAAAGGAATGGGAAAAGCCCTGGGGAGCGAGGTTTTTCGAAAAAAGTTTTTTTTGAGACACCCTAGGAAATAATACTGCTACTATCTACTCTATTTCCGTTTTCTGAAGAAACTTTTTTAACAGTGTACCTTATAAAAAAAGTATAACTAATTACCGCAAGAATGAAATACTAACTGTTATTGTTCTAAAAAGTGGAGATCCTAGTAGTTAAGGTATTGGCTTTGGGATCGGGTTCAATTCCCGATACCACCAAAGACCCAACAGTACATGCGGATTACGTGCTCGTTAAATCTGTGGGTCCAAAAGTCCTGTGGTCGGTCATGGCACAGTTAACCACGGTTCCAGGTCTCTGGAGACTCCCTCCCCTTCAAAGACATGGTAAAATTGTGGAGGTGTATGTGTGAGATGTCTGTTTGATGTGTCTATACCCCTGTTTACAACCCCTTCTGAACCCCTGTAAAAAGGGGTTGTGCGAGTTAATATGTGTATGCCGTTGGCAACAGTATTTCACCTCCGTGGCCTCGCTTCACAGTGGTGTCCACTGGGTAAAGTGAAGTAAGTACTGATTTCGGCATGTTAGGAGCAATGGCCTCTGTCACAGTGTGTATTGTGCCATTGAAAAAAATGTTCTAAAAAGTTTCATTTAATAAGCTAAACACGTTAGTTTTACGGTGTGTTAGTTTAATAATTCCCCCTCTACCATGCCCTTAAATCAATATCCAACTTAATTTTTGCATTGACGTCATACATAATTTCAATTGCTTAAAATTTTTAAAAGTTCAGAGAAAAGTTATTTTTGTTATAAAGTTTTTCATAAAATGTTTCCGCAAAATAAAATAAATATTTTTAATTGAATTACTTGAAGAAGCACACAGAAAAAGGCTAAGTTTTCACGAAAAATACACATTTGAAACAATATAACCAAGCTGTGACTATTGTGATAACATTCACTTGCCTAATACTGTTATTTAAATCATTCAAGGTATTTTAAAAACCTACTTAAGAAAAGAAACATACCTTATAATATTTCAAAATTAAATGCAATAAATAGTAATTCTTTGTTAAATTCTCTTTTAAAATTACAACTTCAGTTCAAAAAGCAATGATAAAAATAACCAAACATTACAAAATGCAATCATATAAACCATAAGGCCAGAAAAGTTCGATATTGGCACGTATGATAGTTAGTAGTCCTAACGTCAATTTTGATTGCTCTTTTGAAAGCAACTCAACTTGACTCCTTTAAATTAAATTTCCTTCATGCATTAAAGTTCATTCTTACGAAACTTTTAAGCACTTAGTTTCCAATAATATTAGCAGGGAGGTTTTTTAATTAAATTGTTACTAAAATTAAAATTTAAAAATAGTAATGAATACTTTTTTCTTTAATAACACTTGTTTTTTTTTCTTTTATAAAAACCAACCTGCTCTTTGTCACCATGTCACCCTGCATATTTGAAATTCCAAAAAGTTTTACTCCAGTTCCATAAGATCCTATCGGTCCCAATGACATTTGATACAGTTTTCAAATTCAGCGGCACAGTCGACGGGATAATACGTAAGAACCTAACTTGTAATTCTAGTTCAAAAAATAATTTTGGTTTTATATCACTAAAATACATTTCAAATTCATAAAATGCAATAGTTCATTCAATCTTTTCATTAACTGCAATAGGGTAAATGCACCAGTGTTCGACCAGTTGAGAAAAATTTAATATTCCATTTGAAATTACTTTTTTGGGGGGGAAATATGAAAAATACTTACTAATATTCGCCTTTAAAAACCTAAAATTATCCTCAGCAATAATTATGTTCTCAAAATAGTTTTAAGAAACATTAGCCATTAAATTTAAAAAATTATAAAATTATGTAGATTGCACCAGTACCCGTCCAACTAACACCGAAATCCGACAAGATTGAAAACCTATCTTGCAATTCAATTTTTTCATAGAATCATGTTATTACTAGGGCTAGGATTTATATGTAATTACATATTTGTTCAGGATTCTGATATTAAAGTGTGCTCTTGAATTCTATACGTTTTAAAAGATTTTGAATCGATAAAGACCATGTTTATTTTATATTTTTTCCACATATTTCGGTTTATTAGCATATTTTTACATATTCATACTATAAATTTTTACTACATATTTATCCATTTTCAAGTTTTTCAAAAATAATCACACGTTTGACCAATTTTCAAATTAAATTAACTCATGAAATGAAATACGCATTCAAATTGTAGTTAAAATTAGTACACCCAATGCTGAATTAATCTTTTAAAAGGTTGTGAAGCTTGATGTGTTGATTTAGGATTTATTGATGCAACCTAGGGTTTGAATAAGAAAAATGAATCAATGAGCTATTGTAATTATCATCGAAAAAATTTTCTTGTGCAATGACAAGGCAGCCTAAACAGAAGTAGTTCAAATACTGTACAAGAATCGATTGAAAAAAGTATATTTCACCTTAGTATAAATCATAAATTAGATTCCAATCGTACTATGTCACCCTGGATGTCATAAGATGTGCTACACTAAAGAAATAATCTTTTTACTAAAAATTGTGCTTTGTATAGATCACTTTGTAAATTTCCAATTACTACCCATTAACATCGCCAGACCCTAACTTACTAAAACTAACTAACTAATGTATTAGTTTACTAAATGAAGTAATTCAAACATTAAGATAACTATATGCAACAAAAAATTGATTATAAGTACTTACTGCATAAATACCTCGTTTCGAACAAATATGGTTGATGCTACCCACTTTATTTCTATGGAGACAAATCTACGTAAATCTATAAATTTTCAATTTATTATATCTATCACATTTTCTAAAATTCCTTAAACGTTGTATCAAAATGTATTTAGAAAAATACTAAAAACGCGTTATTGTTACAGATAAGCAATAACATTAAAAACGATAACATTTTTCTGTTTAAAATACTACGGGAAAACAGTTTGTTTTAATACTCTTTTTGGAGTTCTCTTATTGGATAAAGTGCTGATTATCTTAGGTTGTATACTTTAAAGACTTCTTTAAAATAATAATTTGTTAGAAAATATCGTTACACCAACGCCTAAAACGCGAATCTGCATTCGTAATTAATAGAAGATTCGTGTTTTTGGCGTGGTAGTAACCATATATCTTGGGAAAATGTTTTAGTGATCTTAGTAATCACCCTTTAAAGACACCCGTTTCTACGTCTTTATATTCTCACATACTTGTAAGGGAGATATATCCGTTTAAAAGCTTTCAGACGTCTCAACTATAATGAAAGTATAATTATTTGTTTTTTAAGGATATGGAGCACACATTAAAACTTCTAGGTTTGATATTCACGTTACAGTTAAGTCAATTAGCTATCATCCTGCTTTAAAACTTCATTTATTATTATAATTTGTACAGCAAAACATTATGGTATATGCTTTTGTTTTAATCTTTTACCATTTTGAAAGTTATAATGGGATGTATAACAGTTAATAAAGAAAAATTAATCTCAAATCCTATAAAAAAAACTTACTGTTTATCTCGGTAGCAGCTAGGGAGAAAAACCTCCCAACATTGATAAACTTTTGACAAGAGTGCTTATAAAATTTTAAAAGTATATAGAACATATGTTACGGTGAATGTCCGAAATTTGGGGAATGTCGACATTCACCGGTGAATGTCGACAATCACATAGTCGCTTATCTGTGATTGTCGACAATCACCACCGGTGATTGTCGACTAGGGTGGGCCGAAAAAACTCATTTTTTTATTTCGGAGTTGTAATAGCGTGGAAAAGTTGCGAATTACATAGACAAAGTGAAAGAAAAAAGAAACAACAATAGAAAAGAATAAACAATCAAATATTGTTCATGATTTTTTTATGTAGAACTTATATAGTTATAGACATAATCTTTCAGGTTCTATTCTTCTATCACTCTTGTTTCGTTAGATATAATTTTTTAATGTTCATACAAATTTTGTAAAGTTGTTTTTCCTGCATTTTTAAACAGCTAATAACTCTAAAACTATACAACTTAAAAACCTAAAATCAGTCCCATTTTGTTCGCAATTTTTTTTTCGTTAATTTGGTGTGCATCATGATCATCATTTTTAAAAAGTTTTTTTAAAAATTTGAAAAAAGTGAAAAAAAATTAATAAATTTTTTTAAATTTTCTTTTGAAAAAATATTAATAGCTTTTTAACTCTTAAGATGAACATAACTACCCAATTTCAAGTTGAAAATAAAATTTAATCATGTATAAAAAATAAAAATAACCGTAATTTAGTCAAATCCCTAAACATTCCCTAAAATTATACACCAAGAGCGATTCACTCATGGAAAATTTATCAAATCACTTGAGGATGTTCATATGACTTAAAACATGTAAAAAATGTCACATAAATTTCAGAAAATAAGACAATTAACAGATTATGTTCAAAATTTTACAGTGCTAGTTCCCAACTCTAAGTTAACTCAATTTGCATGAATTTTACCTGAATATTCCTTAGAAATGTGTTTATATCCAATTTTTTATTTTCTAAAACTTTTAATTTACTTTGATTTGACTTCTTGAAAGCAAAAACAATTAGATTCTTAGAAATTTTCAGGAGAAATGCATGCAAATTGAATTAACTTAACTAGCATCACTGTAAGTCATTGATAAATTCCATTTAACTTATCACGTTGCCTACCTCCAATTCGGGCATTATTAATAATACAAGCAGCAGAATACAAGAAAATTGATGGAAAGAACAGAAACAAATGTGATTATGTTCCTAATAAATAAGCATACCAATTTAAATATCTTAAAAATACCTTATTCCCTAAAATGTGGAGGTGTATCCTGGTGGCCTTTACGTGGAATATATAAGTACTCAAAATAAAATTATAATTCATCGATATAATTGATTTATTTTTTGTTAGAAACTTAACACACGCAAACAAAATAGTACTTAAAACTTAGAAAAATAAACTGTTCATTTCATTATTTAAACATGAACAGAACCTAGTGGTTTTTATCTGAAACTTATAGGAAATGGTTTTTATAGGAACAATATTTAAATAATTATCTGTATGAAGATAGATGATAGAAATAGGATATCTTGTGTCTATACAATTCAACGGTCTTTTCTAATATCCCGACACTCGAAACTACTTAAAACAATAATCTTGAAACTTCTCTTTCTGGATTCTCTTTCTCCTCCATCTTTAAGACACGATTCTTTTATAGATGCACTTGGAGACTCAAATTAGAAATACTCAAATTAGGGATACTTCCTTACCTCATGCAATAATGTTTTTCATTTTATTATGTTTTGTTTCGTCACACTGGCCTTCTAAAAACGGCCTTTTGAAACACGCTTGCACTACATTAGGTCCTAGCTCTTTAACGGTAAGGCTGCGCCCCACCATCCCTATTCGAAATATGCTTGTCTAGGGCCCCTCTACCTACCCCCAATTATTGATGATTATTTCTGAATCACCCTGTATATCAATATTGGGATACGTTTTGTGCATTTTTCCTTTTTTCAATTGATGCAAAACATAATTTTTTTTTTCAAATTGAAGTAAGGTAGATTTTAATGATTCGTAACGGTCCTTAAGATGTCATTTTTTTAGGAATTCAATTCCTGACGCCCTCTAGTTTTATGTCACTATATAAAATAATAATGTATGTTAAATTTTAGCTCATTCGAACAATAATAATAAGCCTTGAAGTTTCAAAAAAGTGCTGTTTTTTTGTACAAAACAACTGAAAACCAAAGTTTAAACCCTCACATTTTGTTCATTGTTTTTTTCATAAGGAACTAATATGGTTATAGATGTAATGTTCCAGGTTCCATTCTTCTACCATCTCTTTCGGAAGCAATAATTTTTTATTGTCAAAAGAACCACTTTTGCAAAGTTTTTTCCCCTGCATTTTTAAACAGCTAATAACTTTAGAACTGTGCCACTTAAAAACCTGAAATAAGTCCCAATTTTTTATCGTAATTTTATTCTCTTTGATTTGGTGTGCATTATAGCCACCAATTTCAAAAGTTTTTTATAATTTCAAAATAAAAAAAATTAAAGTTTTTGAAAATATTTTATGAAGAAATTTTAAACCTTTTTACTTCCTAAAATTAATATTCCTACCAAATTTTAATTGAAAATAAAATTTAATCATGTATAAAAAATTAAAATTATCGAATTTAGGCAAATCCGTAAACATTCCCTAAAACTAAACAGCAAGAGCAATTCCCTCATAGATAATTCATAAATTTGCTTGAGGGTGTTCATATAATTTAAAACATGCAAAAAATGTCACACGAATTTCATCACATAAAATTATTCAAACTTTAAAAATAAGGATCACCCTTTGTGTGTGTCCGTATAAAAAAATTTTGAACATTAAAAGTAAAAAAATATAAGAATACTTTCCCTATCATTTGAAGAAAGAGTGTTTGTGGATGATTGAAGTTACCTCGTGTGTGTTACTGTTACAGCTAATAGAAATGAGTGTCATGAAGTCTTGTTAGTAAAGATTAAGGAGTGCCAAAGCTTGGACAGTCGTTGGTAAAAAAGTCCAAGTGTCTTAATTGTACCTTAGGAACTCATTTGAAGCGAAGAATAATCTCAAGAGGTTCATCAATCATAAGGATACACTTGACATGGTTGCATTATGCAGACACATCCTTTAGGTTGCCTTACTGTCGTTAGAGAGCTTTGAAGAAATTCTCCAAAGACCAAAACAAATGCTACTTTTGAAAATAGTCCCGAGTAGCATAAATCATTATACTCACAGCCTTGAAGACAAATATATAACCTCCTTGTCAGGATTTTGCAGGCGTCTTTTAATGAACCTCAATAGATTTCTCTATGATGGAAATCTAAAGTGTTTTGAACTTCTATTATACACCGTTTGTAAATGAATTCAGACACAAGTGGTTCTATCAGTAAAACTAACCCCAAAACAGTAATAGATACCTTTAAAGAGTTATTTTTATTGTTTTAAGTTTTAAATTGTGTTCAATACCTAACTTAATTTTTAAATTATCCCTCTTTTTAGAAAAGCTTTCTCTTTTTCTCAAAAAAGCATCATTTTTTTATTACCTAAAACTAAATTTTTTTAAATAAAATGTTTTACAGAAATTTCCAATGCTCACTTTCTTGTTTTACGCTCCTCTTATATGTCATTAGAATTAGAAATTACACCAGTCAACAGTGGTTTCCTAACAACAACCAAATTACTTTTTGTTACTAACTCATATAGTTATTCAAATATTTGCAAGTAAAAATGTTCCACCATGTGTGTCCCATTTTTGTGTAACCAAATATTGGGTTTTTAGCGCTTTTTTTCTTAATTTTTGCGTTTTAAGCGTCATTTTCGTCTAATAGCAACCCTGTAATCCCGTTCAATTAATTTATTTCTAGTATCCCAGTAGGTAGACCTTCTTTTAAAAGTGTGGTTATGTTTTTATACTGCAGTTCCATTTGAAAATAATGAGTTTTCAGTGTAGATTTTGCACATTTATGCCCAACACGTTTTTTAAAATTTGGGTACGATTTAAATTACAATTCAACGGTAATATTTATCAGAAGAAGTGGGAAAAGGTTTTTCCCTCTAATTTGGGTTCAAATAGGTAACTAAGATGAAATCTGGGCTCCTCACGTGTGTTACATAAGTTGGAATGTGGCTCTTTTTAAGTGTATAAGAGACAACAGAACTTCTATGCAAATTACTGTCCCTGTAATATAGGTGAGACATTCAAATGATCTTGGTTGGTTATTGTTAAATCAATGTCAAATACAGAAAAACATTTCAAAAAGTATTTAAAAGGACTTTTTCGCCATTAAGTTAAGGCAAACTCAAAGTCAGTATGAATCTATGATTAGAAAAGAATTCATGACCCTGCTTTTGAAGATAGTTTAATAAAAATGCATTATCAGCTTGGAAATGGGTTTTAGGAGAGTGGTAAGAAGATTTTCAGAAAATAGGACTGATAAAAATGTTTTAATCCTAATAGAAGGTTCTTTTTAGTCTTACTAAGCTATAGGATGTTAAACATCACTCAAAATTTATAGCTTACATCCACGTCTGAATTTATAACCGGAATATCTTACTGTAGTTATTCATTAACAAGGGTAAAGATTCCCTTGGCTTCGGACATTAATTCGATACATAAGTCATTGAGAAATAACAATTTTGGGGACAGCTCTTGGTTCATTTTGCATCATATGTAATGAATGTTTAGAGGGTTTTCGTTTTATATTATCTAAAAATGTGTTCTACTATATTACTGTGAGGGGGAAGACACCAGCCATAGAGAACACCATGGTTAAAATAACAGAGATTTAATTAAACATAACAATAATAATTTACAAGAGCTGGCGTTTCCGCCTCTCGCTCTGCTACATTCTTCAGAGCCAAATCAGAACTGAAACACAAAAAACAGTTCTCGCGCCTTTCTGGCGAAATCTCGATGTTGAGTTGCTAAGTGCCTTCTTCGCACTGTTCGGTGGCGTTTAAGTGAGGCGACACGAGCGGAGGTATTCTCAACCTTCACATTACTATATAATCTACTATATTTACTATATAGTTTTAATCATGATTGTAAATTTTATAGTAAAATAATGAGATTAACTGTTAACAAATGAGTGATTTCAACGCTTTTGTCCGTTTTTTACAGTACAGTATTACATACACTGCAAAAAATAATCGTAGATAAACGGAAAAGCTCTGGCAGCAAAAGTTGCCAGAGCTATCCATTCCACATAATTTCTCTGTTGACTGAACTTGTTCTGTAAACAACGACTTTTTCTAGGATAATATTTAGGAAAATAACCCACTAAAATTTCCGAAGTTGGGAAAAAAGAGACCAGTCTGAAGAGAGACAAAATATGTATTTAAAAAAATTGAATATTTCCGTTGGAATAGTTCCCAAAAGTTTCGAAACGGTCGTAGCACACGGAAAAAGTTCTGTCAACAGAGAAATTCCGTGGAAAGGAAAGCTCTGGCAACTTTTGCTGCCAGAGATTTTCTGTTTTTGTACGATTATTTTTTACAGTGTATTTGTAACTAAAAAACTGTACCTTCTGCAGATTTTTTACAACTATTTCTGAATTCTACGCCCTTAAATTAGTCGGAAATACCTAATCTCATTTTTTTAGAGAAAAAGTTGAATTTTGTCGACTAGTATATTAGAACTTCAAAATCTACCGAGGAAATTTGAAGAGTATTCTTTAAATAAAGCATGTAAATTTGTGGATAAAACATTTAAAATTTACTTTATATATTAATAAGAAAAAAGAAAACTTTTATAATGCTATGAAGTAATTTACTTAACTTTTGGTATCCCATTTTTAATAATTTAATACTTTTTCTGTTTGTTTTTGGATTTCATGTACGACTATGCTACTGAACACAACTATAAGAATATATAGTTTCATTCACTTTACTTTAAACGAACATCTACTCAAAACAACTTAACTCAAAAAGTAATATTTTTAATTAAATACTTATAACATTAGTTTAAAATCATTCTATTACATTCATAAATAGAGCTAAGTTTCCTTTTAAAAGTGCAATAAAAGTTTCTCTTCTCTCAAGAAACTAAATTCAGAAATCAATAAAAGAAAATGGGAAGAAACATGCTGTTTCTTAGAATCTTCACACGCACTTATTAAATTTCAGTTCGCATATACTTTCTTATACCAGAGAGAGAATAGCAAAATTTGTCATTTTATTTTCCATTCTAACGTTTGAAGCTTTTGTAATCCAATTGTATTCTTCTCTTTGTTTTAACGATTCCTCTTTTTCTTCTTCATTTTTACTTTTTCTCCCATTTTTAAAAGAAATAAATCGTGCTTTAAATTTACACCCATTCAATAAACAAAAACTATTAGTAAATGATCAAAAAAGTATAAATAAATGATAAAAGACATTTTCTAATGCTCGAAATAAGCTATTTACACTGACAGGCTCTTATGAAAAGCATCGATGTTTTTTTTCAATAATTACATTTTATAAACTCATTAAATGCTTCAAAAATAATAAAAATTAACATTAAGAATTTTTTACCACTGGGTCATTCCACGCCAAATCATCCAGGGTGGTATACCCACCTACCGCAAATTTTCATGAAATTTTGTGTGTTCAATGTATGCATAAAGATAAGAAGAAATACAAAATTTTATCCAATTCCATCAATTACTTTCGGAGTTATGGCTCCTTAAAGTTTTACCCATCTTTGTTTTAAGCCGAAGACTCGGTTTGGTGTTCAATTGCGTTTTACCTTACCAAATTTTTATTTATGTAGGTAAAAGCTTCAAATTTCATTTATTTACAGCCAATAGTCTACAAAATAAAATGGTGGAATAAAATTTAAAATTAAAATATTTTATCGTGGTTAAAAAGTCATCTAAACCCGAAAAAAGTGTTTTTCATAGTGTCTTACAAAAACGCATGAAGCACAAATCTCTATAAATATTTTCTTATAAACTATGCATTAATAGAAAGAAGAGAAAATTTGCTTTCAAACAGTGAAAAAAAATCAGTGGGGTTTGGGTTTTAAAGGGTCTTTATGGATCGTTGAAAATTAGAAAGTGGTTCTGATTAAAAACCACCTTAAGGGGACACAAGACATCTCGACAGCCAAAATACGTGAAATTTAGCTTTACCAATTTCTTTCAGAAATATAATTAAAAATGCACTCCCATCTTTAAAATTTTTACAGAAAGCAGTCAAGATACTGTAGTTTATATATAACACAAGAAAAATAAAAAAATTAAATATTTTAATACTTAAATTTATAGTTAAAATGGACTTAGTTTCAACGATACATATTGACTAAGTGTTGTTTAGGTACATTTAAAAAAAACTACTGCACATTTTACTTTAAAATTTGGACCAGCTATAGATTATAAGTTGATAGATAATAATAAGCATCCTTTTTGTTTTAGCTACAAAACAATTAATTTGAAAAAAATTAATTTAGGTTTCAAAAATCCATCAAATTTAAGACATAAAAAACCTTTTTTCTATTGAAATATAACTCTGATTGGTTATTCAGAGGGTATTATTTTAGAAATTAGTAAGGTTTATATGTAGGGAAAATTTGGAATCTCTAACTATAATAGATTTTTTTAAAAGTGTACCAAAACATCAAAAAAATTGAAACTGAGAAAAATGGAATTAAAGTTTTAAAGGCTTATAAAAAATGCTACAAATACAAAAGTAAACGCGTTTTTTGACGGCTTTTCATATTTCAAAACTACACATATTATAATATTTTTGGAAAGGTAAGATTACATACTTTTTTTTTAAAGCAAATTTGAAAAATCGAAAATTTGATGCATTTTATGTCATGTGTCCCCTTAACTTAAATGCCAATAAAGAAAAAACTACTGGTCCAAATATCACTAAACTTGATAATAGTTTAAAGAAGGATTGGGATTTCACGCTTTTACAAAAAAAATAGTTTGAAAACCCACAACTAAGAGGTAAGGGGACTTAGTCATGCGTAAGTCTGTTAACGATAAGCTTAGTTTCCGCGAGCTTTTCTTTTTCCCCAATAGATGGCACTACGATGTGATATCAAATTTCCCACTCACGTGTGCTGGATCTTATTAGATCAACAAACTAGATTGACTTCTACAGAAATGGCCATAAAACAAAAACTACTCAACCAAACATTATCAAACTTGACAGAAGAAGTTTTGATAAGGTACTTTTGTTATTCCTATAAAATAGAAGGTTTATATCCAGTAGTTTTTTCTTTACTGGCACTTAAGTTAAGGTGTTTTTTTATCAGAACCACTTTCTAATTTTCAACGATCCAAAAAGACCCTTTAAAACCCAAACCCCACTGATTTTTTTTCACTGTTTGAAAGCAAATTTCCTCTTCTTTCTATTAATGCATAGTTTATAAGAAAATATTCATAGATATTTGTGCTTCATGCGTTTTTGTAAGACACTATGAAAAACACTTTTTTCGTGTTTAGACGACTTTTTAACCATGATAAAGTATTTTAATTTTAAATTTTACTCCACCATTTTATTTTTCAGACCATTGGCTGTAAATAAATGAAATTTGAAGCTTTTACCTACATAAATAAAAATTTGAAAGCGTTAAACGCAAAATAACACGAGCCCGAATCGCCCGCTCAAAATCAAGATGGGCTTAACTTTAAACGGCCGAAACTCTGAAGCTACTTGACAGAATTGGATAAAAATTTATATTTTTCTAATCTTTATTGATTCATTAAGCATACAAAATTTCATGAAAGTCAGAGAACCTAGGTAATACTATGGGCGGGTCCAGGAGGGGGCCTGGGATGGGAGCCATGCCCTCCCCGAGAAACCCTAACAAATAGCTTTTAAAAACACTTTTTTGATGCTAAATTTTTTTTTAAATTCTGGGGGAGAACCACTAAACTCCCTTTAAAATTATGTTTCATAGTATTTTATTTTGAAAATTCTGAAGATTAGAATAAAGGGTCTTCCTTTGGGTGTTCCCCAAAAAGTATTAAAATAAATAAAACAGTATAGTTTAAAAAAGTCATATTTTAAAAAAATACTGGGGGTAGGCTCCCAGCCCCCTTGAAAATTTGGCGTATAATTATAATGTTTCCTTTTTAATTTCTGTGGTTTACAAGGTTTCAAAATGAGCTGAAACTATACTGTTAGAGACAAATTTTCAAACTCTTTTTCTGGGGGTAACTCCATACCCCCTTTATTTTTATTTCGAGCTCAAATTGTAAAATCTTTACACTATGTTAAACAATTCAAATGCTATTTTGAAGAGATCAAAAAATTTCTGTATAATGTACTCGTTAGAGTACATTAGGTTACCTCAGAAAGAATATAACGTTGAGTCAAAGAGGGGGATTCAGGGGTATTTCCACCCCTATAAGTCAGAAAACTGCATTTTTTTAAACATAGAAAATAATTATTAAATTAACCCCATACCTCCTCCCGAATAGGGGAGTTATACCCCTCCAAAATTCTAATAGTTATATACTATACTGTTCTCTTTTGACAATTCTGAAGTGTGCAAGAAGTTATCCTCACATTAAGTGTTTTCAAAAAGGTATCAAATGTACAAAAAACGTTTATTTGAAGCCAAATTTCCCAACATTTTCCTGAGGGGACCCTCAGACCTCCATTTGCCTTGGAAAAAAATTATGTAGTTCCTTTACCTGTGGTTACAACTAATGTTTTTTTTTTCTACATCGTGAGGCCGTTTATTAGGTTCAAATGCAAATTTGATTCTTTGAAAACTTTTCATTTGTTTTTCATTTCATTTCAAACCTAACATTTTCACACTACGCCTATGTATACACGATACTAAAAAGACAATAAATATTTGGCTGAACGATGTATAATAGCATAACAAAAAATCGTGAAAAATGTAAGAAAAAAGAAATATTGAACATGATTTTTTATGAATTCTGAATGCCTTTTGATTGAAATATGTATATGTATGTGGGATTTGAGAGAAACTCTGTTCCCTTGTTTCGGTTTCGCCTCGTGTTTTATTCTTTTTCTTTTGGAGCGTGTTTTTCTTTTTTCTCTCTCGGCTTACGATTGGTTGTTTTTATTTTTTGTTGAATTCCTTTTTTCACATGAATCTGTTCTGCTTTATTATCTTATTGGATTTCATCGGCGAGCGAGCGGGTGCGGGCTATGTTTTTTCCCGCTCCCCTCAGATAATTGTAACATACCCCTAGCATCGTTATTAAATATCTTATTTTAATTAATTAGTCGTTTTTCTCTGTGGCACCATACCACAGAAGTGGGGATTCGACCGTGATTGAGTCGCGAGACAAGTGTTTCTTCGTCGCCAGTTGAACTGTTGCTCCAGAGTCCGGTGTGTGTCCGGGACTTTCTACATTGAGCGGCCAAGTGCTTTCGTTTTCCTGTTGTTCGTGAGTTGAACCGCCCAGTGTCCGGCTGTTTCGTTTTCCTGGTGATTGAGAGTTGAACCATCCAGTGTCCGGCTGTTTCGTTTTCATGTTGTTCGAGAGTTGAACCGTCCAGTGTCCGGTTGTTTCGTTTTCCTAGTGCTTGAGAGTTGAGCCGTCCAGTGTCCAGCTGTTTTGTTTCTACTACGCACTGAGTCATCCGAGGATTATTCCATTTAGCAGATAAGTGAAAATTGTTGCTATGCATGATTTTGTTACTTTAGTATTTTTGTGAAGTTATTTCGTATCGTTTTGATATTTGAGTAAATTGAAGTGCTGAATATTAAATGTTGGAGTATTAATTAAGAGTGAAGTAGAATCGGGTTATTCTAGTGAATTATTGGTTATTTGGTTATACTGTGAGATTCTAGTACACAGAATTTGATGTTGGTTTTGTTTTGAATATTAGTTAAGGAAGTAAGCAAATGATTTAGTATCTTTGATTAAGAAGTGTGCTTTATGTGATTAAAGTATAAATATAAGAAGATTTATTAGTTATTAAGCGTTAGTTTGAAAAGTAGTGCACGAGACAGTACTATTTAGTATTCTTTTTTTGCAAACAAAAACAAAGTTGACTGGTATTAAAAGAACGTTTTAATGCAAGTTTTTCCTTGTGTTTTGAAAAGAGGTTAATTTAGTTCTTATATAGAAGTTAGTTTTGTGTGTTGAAAGGAGGTAAATTTTTTTTTGTTCTTAAAGAGGATATTTTTTTTGAAAAAGCTTTTTATGATTTTTATTTCGGGGATGGTAATTTTTTTTAGTGTATTTCCTGAGTGTTTTGCCTTAAATATTTAGTAGTCTTAATTCATATTTAAAAAAAGGCGTTGTATGGTAAAGGGAAAAAGGAGGACCTTTTGGTTTTAGCAAGGGAGCTAAGTTTAGAAATGGATGAGGAAATGACCGTTTATGAAATAAGAGAGAAAATACTCAAGGATGAGAACTATGATGAAGCGTTTGCTGAAGACTTTTTTGCATCCATCGTTGAGGAAAGGAAAAGGAAGAAAGAAATAGAGGAAAGGAAGAGGCAGGAAAAAATAGAGGAAAAGAAGAGGCAGGAAAAAATAGAGTAAAGGAAGGGGAAAGAAAAAATAGAGGAGAGGAAGAAGAAGAAAGAAATAGAGGAAAGGAAGAGGAAGGAAGAAATAGAGGAAAGGAGCATGAGGATAAGGATCGAGGCAGATCTTGAACTTAAACGTCTGGAGATTCGCCATATGGAGTTTGAATTACAGAAAAGGAAGAAGGAAAGACAGTTGGAATTAGAAAATCCAACAATTAAATTCACGAAGAAGATGGTTGCCCCTGGAAACTATCAGATGTTGAAAGATCAGAAAATTGGATATCTTGAATGTGAAGAACCTAAAAAAGAGGACGTGTTGAATCTGGAGGTAGAGACGGAAAATGATGTTTCCAAACAGAGAACTAACGTTGAAGAAGATGCTGTAGGCAATAATGGAAGAAATCAGGGTCTAGAAGATGAGAAAGTGGGTAAAGAAACTTCTGAAGAGAAGAAACGGGATGAAATACCTGAGAAGAAAGATGAAAAAGAGTCTATGGATGAGGTAATGGAAGGTAGAGTTTCTGGAGAGAAGAAGGAAGATAAGGTGGTCAAAAAACGGAGAGGAAATGAGCAGGAAGAGGAAACTGAAGCTGTCCATGAAGAAGCTGAGAAACCAGATGCAGCAGTTGCAGCACCCATCACACGGGGAAACAAACAGATAGAAGTTCCTAAATATACTGAGGAAACTGGATCTGAGGATGATGCTCAAAAAGATGATGTTAGTTCCGAAGTAGGGAAACCTGCTAAGAAGCGTCAAAGGCAACCTGCGAAGTCTAAACCTAAAGTTACCCCTGCCAAGCGACAAAGCAAAGCTGCTGCTTTCAAGTACGCCGAGGATTCTGGCTCGGAAGAGGAGATGGATTTAGGTTCAGAAGATGAAGCTCCTAAAAAGAAGAGCCGAGAAGCTGAGAAGAAAGCCCCTGCAACTCCTATGAGACGTGATGGTCGTCAGAAGAAACCTACCAAGTACACTGAAGACTATGGCTCTGAATTCGAGGAAGACCAGCCCTCTGAGAAAGAAGACTACGAGCCTGAAGTAAAGGCTGGGCACAAGGAGAAAGCCACGTTAGACGAAGAAGATGGACTGTGGTGTTTCAAAGGCGGGACACAATCGCTCCTAATGAGGGTATCAGTTTACGGGAAATGATTAAGATTAGGATCTGTTTAATGGACTTAAGTTTTTTTTTAAATTGAAGCTTAAATGTTTTGATGCAAATTTCAGAATCAGATAATAGTATTTACAAGTAGTTTTTTTTCTGGTATATTTATTCATCAAATTTGAGTTATTTTGAGTATAGGTATCACCCTTAAGTTGGGTACCTGCGTAAAATTGAAATGTTAAAATATTGGTATCTATTTTTTAGATGAAATGAAAGTAAAATGGATAATATCAAGAACTCTTGAAAGCTCATAAACTGTTGAACATTCATGAACTAGAACTCCTTTAGAACAATTTTTGAATTTGAAAGACTCTCTTTGACTTTGAAAGACTCTTTTTGACTTTAGAAGACTATTTCTGACTTGGTGCTATTTGAGAAGATTTGGACATTGTTTGTATTTTATACCAAGGCGTCTTTTCATCTGCTCTTTTTTGTCGTGATTTTTGTATTTTTCTTAGAGTGTTTATAGTGCATTCCCATATTTTTTTCATTCATTATGTAAGTCAATCGTAAGAAGAGCTCTTCCAAATTGGTTTTTTTTCTCGGTTTCGCTAGCCACTGTAGTTTCGCTGAGTTCAGCGACTCTGCAGGATGGCCGAGTTGTGGGATTTGAGAGAAACTCTGTCCCCTTGTTTCGGTTTCGCCTCGTGTTTTATTCTTTTTCTTTTGGCGCGCGTTTTTCTCTTTTCTCTCTCAGCTTACGATTGGTTGTTTTTATTTTTTGTTGAATTCCTTTTTTTCACGTGAATCTGTTCTGATTTATTATATTATTGGATTTCATCGGCGAGCGAGCGGGTGCGTGCTATGTTTTTTGCCGCTCCGCTCAGATAATTGTAACATACCCCTAGCATCGTTATCAAATATCTTATTTTAATTAATTAGTCGTTTTTCTCTGTGGCACCATACCACATGTATATAGCATTTATATTGATCATAATATGGAAAATTAACCCTGAGAAGCCATAAATTAATTTTTATCAGAATACTTATGCTCTTATGCATTTAAAAATTTAGAAAACATTTAGTTTCTCGTACAATGTACAAGTAGTACCTCAACTTATGAAGTGAATCAAATCGTTTTACAATGCTTATGTTTGAGATTGAATGTGAATTATAAAGAGTGTTTCAAGAAGTCTGCCCAAACTCTGCACATTAAGACTCCTTTCGTGGAGTACCTTCATAAAAAATGTCCAAAGAATACATCTTTACAACGACTTTTATTTTTCAAAAAATGTGACATCATATCCCAATTAAAACCTAATCATTTAATTCCAAGTTACGCGCATGCATGAGCAACGGGTATATTTAACATCCTATCTAAGAAAAATATCCAAATAATCATGTTCACGTTTTCTTTTTCTATTTTCTAGAAAAGCATGGGCCGTTAAGGTATATTAGTTTTCTGCGGCACTTTTTATGTACACTCTATGTCAAGATTCTGCCTATGCAGAAATTGGGTTAACTTGTTGAAACACCTCGTATATTAAGTTTCATTTACTTAAATTTACTAACCAATTTGAAGTCAACTAGAACGTGTAGTTTAAAGCATGTAGAATATTTTATTTATACTAGGTAAATGAATTAAGCAAAATTTTCTCTTCACTCTTTTTATTTCTGATAATTCCATGCGCAATGTTTCCCTGGCATTAAAAAGATTCTAGATCATATGATGTTCCTAGATCAGTCAGGAATTTCATTTCAGCATTCCACTCGTTCCTGCTTCCGTTCTCGCAACATTTTCAATTTGTTCTTGAATCGCATTTCTTCCGTTTGTAAAACGCCTTGGCTTTTTTCCAGAATCGAGACTTGTTAAAACTGGCGAGTAACAGCCTAAACGAATTCACGCTCTGAACAACAGATGTGTAGAAAAGATGTATGTTGAGGAACACGGAAAGATTCTTAAAAACCAACTGTACTTGCCGTCTCATCTGATCATGTTTCCAAATTACATGGACAGGAATGTTAACTCACTTTAGGGCCAGTAATAAAAGAAACTGTCCAAGCGAAGGGATCACTTCGAGTTATAGCTCTCACTGAAAGAAAATTTAATCCCTTCTTTTCAACTGTTGAACACTTACTTCAAGAATCGAAAGCCTTCTGCCATGTTAACCAAGAATAATGGTTGGGAAATAAAAACAGAATAAAAATTTTCTTAGAACGTTCATGAGATAATACGTTAGTGCGTTACCTTCACTTTAACGTAGGAATTAAAAGTACAAAGAAAGCAGAAAGTACTCTTGTGTGCTATTAGGTAACTCATAATTATCTCGTTTTATAGTTTGGAGGGGTTTTTAAATTTGTATCTAAAAGAATGTATATACATAAATAAATTAAAAGTAATTGATAAAGTAGCTTCAACAATTTACGTTCTCTCTTAAATGTATTTTTCTCTAACTTTTTATATCGATTGTAAACAATTTTCCTGTTTTAGTAATTTTAACCGAACGCAAGTGAATACAAATATTTTGTTTTAGTTTATCCAATTAATAAAAATCCAAGTTACTAGAAAATTCGGGATTAATTTTATTTGGTAATTCTTTTCATTTTCTTCAATCTCTTGAAAATTCTCCTTTTTTTTAATCTTTAAAGTTAGAACTGTTCAGGAAAAATAATTAAACTCCTAGTTAACATATGTCATAAACATTCACCAATAACTTGATTTGAGAAGGAAAGCACCCGAAGGCGTTCTGTTACTTCTTTTGGACAAAAAAATTACTAAATTTAAATAATACAAATAAGCAGAGAGGAAAAATGTGAATATAAATGTGACGAAAAAAGAATAAATGCGATTTTTTAAACTTCAAACATATTACTACATTTTCTGTTGGGAGTTCTGTTCTCAAATTATGATAATTATTTTAGGTGCATTGTAAAAAATAAAAGTAACGTTCCGCATAAATTCCAGAAACGTTCCTTCTTTTTATGAGTTTTTACAGCAATTAAACACTTACCTGAAAAATTATGGTTTTCATTTCTGAAACGTTTTTGAATCCTGTCGAACAGGCAGCCATTGTTTGTGTTTGTTTTCGCATTAACCAGAACCAACTGAATCTAAAACTCGGGAGTATGCTTGTTACGGGCAAAGTGATTAATTGGGCATTATTAATAATGCCCAGAGTGGAGGCGGGCAAAGTGATAAATTTAATTGATAAATGCCGTTGAATTTATCACATTGCCCTCCTCCACTTCGGACATTATTAATAATACCCGATTTATCACATTGCCCGTAACAAAACTCTGATCAGTAGTCGTAGGACCTTCGCAGATCGGTACCTCCCGTGAATCATGTTACCACATTGGTACGTACTTGTAGATATGCTGCATTGTGCAGATTTGGTGTGCATTAACGTATTCTAAATCTGTTTGTGTTTGTATGTTTGATGACAAGGAGATCTTTGGATAAGAAAGCATGGATGAGACAGTTCAAACATAAATTGCTCTAGCCCTATTATAAAACCCAGGAACATTTCTGATATTTCAAAGAGAGTTTTTTTTTATTTTTATTTGGAACATTTCAGTTTTTTACAGTAACGTTTCTGATATTTCCCAGATAGCTTACTGGTATTTCTGTGGAATGTTTCAGTATTTTACAGTAACATTCCTGGTATTTTCCAGGAACATCAAAGAAAAGGGCAACTCAACTGCCCATTTTTTTAAGACGTTCCAGAATTTTTTACAGTGTATGAAGAAGGTAAAATTAACTAAGAAAAAAAACTTTAACCATAAAATATTTATTTTATTCATAAAGTTCTGTAAAATGGAATAACTGGCTCAAATGAAGCGTTTATTTCTTATTGAAAACAAATAAAAGTTCTTAACCGAAACAAATTTATCATATTCAACTGCAATATAAACCGTTTTCAAAGTATGGATTTAAATTTTTAAATCTTTTTTTAAATGTTTTGAAATTTTGTACCAAAGTTTCCTTGAATTGGGTAAGAGAATGTTCAAAAATTATTTTGGTCTACAAATCAAAAATTTAAATGCCAGATCTTCAAAAATTCACTGAACGTAAGTTCACGGACTCATTCACTGACTAACAAATTAACCCTCAAAAAAGGAACGGCTTTAACGAAATTACAGTAATAAATTTTATTTTATAGTTCGATGACTCGAATATTACAATAAAATTAAATTTGTAATTACAATCAAATAATAACTAAGATTTTTGAGCTTTTAAAGTTAGTATACCCAC
Source organism: Tetragnatha versicolor (assembly GCA_024610705.1). NCBI lineage: Eukaryota > Metazoa > Arthropoda > Arachnida > Araneae > Tetragnathidae > Tetragnatha > Tetragnatha versicolor. Next base: position 11,420,262 of record JANDEH010000009.1, read on the forward strand.
TTTGTATTTCAGAAATTTCAAGTTACCACTTTGAGGATAACATAATAAGATTTGTCCTAGATTTGAGTGTGGACCGGATTCTTTATATAAATATCACGAATAATTTTCTTTCCAATTTTTGGGCCAATGTTACTCCTTTTTGCGGTATTTAAATCTCATGAACTCATCTTTATAAATGTTTTTTAAAATATTACTTTTAATTAATAAATTTCATTTCATACCGAAAATATTAGGAACATATTAAAAGAAAATTCACCCCGTATTTTTATAAAATAGAAAATTTAAAATGAATAAAAAAGCATTGAATATTTTTAAATGACAAAATATGCTATAAAAGCTTATTGCGTGTAACAATTATTAAATATTTATCTTTATTTGAATATATCAAAAGATTTTTGTTAGGGGACAAATAAAGTACTTTACAACTGCTAAAATAAAATTTCTATCTGTGTAGGCATGTCTTTATCTTATAACGAGTCTTCGACGAAAACATTTAGAAGAACCTGCTTAGGAAAGAGGATAAATGCACTTATATGAAAAATGATCACCAGACATACAGATAGACAGGAAAAGAAAAATCAGAGTCATACATTAAATAGAAGGGATGCATAATTTTTTGTTCAAGTTCATGAATTTCTTTTAAAACTATCATCCACGAAGCTTTTTGTACTAGTGAGAAGGATATGTCATTCTGCTCAGAGAAATCTTTCAGAAAGTCTTCTAATGTAATTGTACCCTTTCCTTGTGAAAATAAATTCTTTTAACAAAGTATGAATAGAGGAGAGTGGGATATTTTACCCAATGGCCAGTGTTTTAAGATGAATGAATTCTCTAAGATAATTTGTTATTTTTTTTAAATACTAGTGCTCTCGCTGATTTATATTCACGCCAACAATATATTAATAAATTTTTTAAACAGTTAATTCTATGCTCTATTTGTGTTATTCTAAAATGCCTTTACCTCTAAAACAAACACTATTACATTTTTGCATATAACAATGGCGCCAAAAACTTTTTAAACAAAAAATACCTTGTATATTTCAAGCATTTTTTTAGAATATTATCCCCAAAATTTCTATTTTATCTTGTTAACTTCACATTATTACGTGGAATTAGATATTCAAGAAAGTTTAATGAAATATTATTCCATAGTATTATTTTGAATAGCCCCATGAAAAAAGAGTTGAAGAAAGAATTCTTAGCTAATTTTTTTTATTTCGATGTTAAATCTCTTTAAAAACATGTGAATAAAACGAAAAGATATTATAAGCTGAGTACCGCTTAAGGATTTACATGGCGTATCATAATTAAATTTTAGTATTTCCTTTAATTCTAATATTTTTATAATCGCTGTAACTTAAACTTAATACTCTAACTTTTAATACACATTTTGTAAATTCAAATTTTAATTTAATTTAGAGTTTTCTCAATGCTCTAAAACATGTGATGTATAAACTATTATGTGCTTAAGATTTTTTCATGCTATATTTGTATGTTCTATCACTTCATTTAAAATTAAAATAATTCAATTTTATTAATCTTGAGGTTAAATCCCCAAAGAGCAGTTAACCTACACAATTGAGATGCGAATAAAATTCTTCAGTTTTTTCCATTGATAAAGTATTTGAATGCTATAACTCTTATCAAATATAAGTAATAAAACTTTCAAAAACGAAAAACACAAACTGAAATTCATGGTAAATTTTTAATCATATTTTGTTAAAACACGTGCTTTAAATCCTGTGTTACTCCCTTTATAGGTATTGAATTAAACTCATTAAACAATGCTCAACTTTTTCTGACTGTATAAAATTAAAATACCAATGACTGACTGATTGCTGATTACACTCATCACGAAATCTCAAAAACTACTGAAACCAAATACTTGAAATTTGACCAAGACCATCTTTTCAGCTACTAGACACGCACTAAGAAAGGATTTTAAAAATCGAACGACTCTTTCCCTCCTTCCCTGTTTTTCAGCGCTTTTTCGACTCCATTTTACCCTTTGAAATAGCATTGTGCATTGTTGAAATGAATAAAATGCAGGGTTTACTTCTCTATCTGATGGTGACGTCTTGCTTCCCTTGATTAAATATAATTTCAATACATTTTATAATTTACAACGAAATTTTAGACAAAAAACTATAAATTTCTATTTAAAAATTATAACAGTTATCAGAAAATTCAAATAATTAATTCAAAACATTTTTTATATTTATTTAAGATTTTAATATTATCAAAAATAAATATATAAATGGAAAAGCAAGAATTAAAAAGTTTCCATGGAAACAAATCTGAAATTTATTTGTGTGCCTTGGATTACTAGACTTATACAATCACTAGATTTATATTATAGCTAGCAATCCGTCTTAACTTTTTCCAAGGCTAAACTTGATCGTAACCATATGTTATATATACACAGTTAACGGTTTCGTAATGAAGTTTAGCCTAGCTTTTTCAAAGTAGCTTATAAAGAAGTTGGTTATCATAACCCTGAACCTGAATTAGTCCATCGGGATTATTTTCTGATGGACAAGTTAATAGTATTATTTTTGGAAAACCGAGAAGATTTTTGTAAGAATAGGGTTTGTAATAACATTTAGAAATTATAAGCCCAAGGATATAGGAGGGTTTAAGGGTTTTAATTTGACTGCAGAGCTTTTCGCGATGACGTCACAACTAGTTATTTTTATGGATTTCAGTTGTTTTTACGACCCCTGAAGGGCATGAAGGGCAGAACAATTGCATACACTGAGCAACTGAGCATGCGCCTGGTCCTCCAAATCTGTTGCTAGGCGGCTGTTTGGGCTGTTGATGTGAAAGGCTCTATTAAACTCTACTTTAAAATAAAATAAATATGCTTTTAATATTTTTTACTCTATAATTTTTATCGAGGGATTTTTGAAATTAGATGCGGAATTTCAAAAGGATAGAAGGAATACACTTCATGAAAATTCTGTTTAAGATTTTAAACACTTAAAATCAAACCACTAATAAAGGAAAACCAAATTTATTTCAATCACTTAAAGTATCCAAATTCTCCCACAGGTTATTCAGCCAACACAAAAAGCGCGGTTTAAAATTGGGTTCTTGCGTATTATGCCGTCGACCGTGCCGCTGAATCCGAAAACGTTATCAAATCGTCAAATCCCATTGACTGCTCTATATTTATGCCGCTGAATTTAACGGCTGCTGAACGGTCAACGGTATAATACGTAAGTACCCAAAATTAAAATGAAATAAACTCAAGAAGAAAGATCCCATCTGCACTTATGCACTTAAACCTAGTGCAAAAGGAACGAAGTCCCCATAAAAAAAGATACTTAAATGTTCAGATTGTAAACCTAAGACGATGGGTATTTCTGTGGTTTACATGGATATACTTTCTAAGACATTCACCCTAGTGAAAAATGGGATCAGTGTGTTTCATGAAAAACATATTGTCAATAAATTTGTATAAATTTCTGTCTTTTTTATGAATATGTATGTGTTACAATTTACCCTTATATGTGTTACAATTTCCCCCTTCAAGTGGGATCGATTGTAACGATTTTCGATTCTCGATTTTTTATTTACTTTTTTGCAATGCATGTTTACGGGACATATTTCTAAACAAAATTGTAATTGAGATGTATCAACCTATTTTATATAATCATAACTCCAACATAAAAAATGGCTTAGTTTGAGATCAAATTGTAAATTATGTTACAATAAATAGACTCCACTCTACCCTACTTATTTATTTTTTATAAATTTTTAATGAGAAAAATTGCTTTTACTTCTGATGACAAACAGCCAGACAGGTTTAAACCTAATAACTTTACCAAATAATTTAAATAATTTGGTAGAAAAATGGTTATTCACCTAAATTGACAATCTTTCAAAGGTTGTTTTAAATAATATCATCAGTAAGCATTATTTTAACATTTTTAGAACGAATTGATGGATACAAATTTCATTTCCTTTTCGAATGCTTGGGTAAATCGCTATAAAGTATTCATTTTTCAAACACTTTTTTAGACAAATTTAGTGTTTATTTTTGTTTAACCAGTATTTTTGTTAACTATGTATATCTGGTGTTAAACTAACATTTAATGGTTTATTTGAATGATTTAAAATTGTTATACCAACTCAATTTTTAAACGATCTTAAGCTATAAAAATTCATAAATCAAAACAATAATTTTTTAAAATATCACATTTTTTCCAAATTTCGATTTTTACACATTTACTACAACAAATATTTAAACTTGTGTATGATTTGTTTTTAAATAGGTACCTATTTATTATTAATCAAGAAGTATACACAAAAATATTTCAAAATACGTACAAATTGAAATGTTGAATGAAATTGTGTTAAAAGACAGTGAAAACATCTAAGTTTAAGAAAGTTTAAGAATCAAAGAATTTAAAATGTTTTATGAGTAAAATTACTTGAAAGTTTTTTGACCCTCTATAAAAAATTTTTTTCAACTGTATTAATAAATGACACCTTTTATCTGTAATGTATTTTTCTTTGAATGCATGTGCACTTTCTTTCACGTGTTGCCTCGAAATGACACTGCAAATAAGCCACATAATCTTAAATATTTGGTTTATAGTATATGGGGCTATAAAAGATGGAGTAGAAAATTTTTATTCATCACCATTCAAGGATAACGTGTGCATTTTTTTAACGTGGTGTGATATCTGAATTTTATATGTAGTTGCACAATAATGATTATTTCGGCGGGCAAACAATAAAAACGATAAAAACAGGTTCAAAATATAAAAAAATATATGGTGAATGGTTTGAATCAAAATTACCGTTTTAAATTAAATAAACGAAATTGTATTAAATAAAAGGTTAATAAAAGCCACAAAATATATGGTTAGTTTATTTTTCAAATTAAATTGCTGCTATATTTTTTCTTGTTATTTAATAAATATAACTTAAAATTAATAAACATGATTTTGTTTTTACTGTACCAATTTGAATTACTGAATAATAATATTCATGAAAACTTACGGTTATACACAAAGAAACAAAATACAAATTTATTTAGTAATTGTTATCAATATTATTTCCAAGTATGTTTTTAAGCTTTGTAAGAGAACAACTAATGAAAGATAATATAAACTAGAAATCTCTAATGTTAACAGTCACCAAATTTTTTTTCTGCAGCTTTTCATTATTTATGTAATTTTCAACACTTATTGAATTTTCAGAATAACTCATTAGCTAATGGGGAAGCTATTTTTCTTAAACTTTATTTAATTGAATAAATAGTATGAAAAATATGATTTTTTTTGAAAGATTGAAAACAATACAGCCATATTAAAGCCGAAAATTTCCCTAAATTAAATTTAATATTTTCAGTCTAATTCATTCATAATACCAAAAATGCAAAATACCATAAATCATATTGTACGAGTTCAATATCGTTACTTCTTACAACAAAGGTCCAAAATAGAAATCTTCTAAGGATTATGTACGTTATAACGCTTCAAAAATGTTTTCGAAATAGTTTTTGCTGATTTTAAATCATAGCAAACCATATGTTATCCTTTCAGATTGTATAGTTTATTTATGATTTCAGTTTATTTAATTTAATAAACTTAAGAGCAATGTTCCTGTAAATACGCAAGTCTTAACTTCGGTTCAAAAACACATTTTTTTAAATACCCGTTTTAGATACGAATTATTACTTTTTCAAACAAACTATTATAAACACCAAACCATTTTTTTAATTATGGGTTAGGTAGTAAGAAGCTAGCAGAAGTTCTATAAATTTCAGATTCCAAATGTGAAATGTTATGACGGAGCAAGATAAGATAACAAAAGGTCTTTTGAAGGTTTATGATGTATTAAATTGTGTTGTGTTTAATATTTCATCTGTATTAGATATAAAGTTTATCAAACTTTCGAACAAGAATATATCCTATAAAAATATCCTATTTGTTTCTAAATATTTATTTCATTGTTGCAATTCGGATTACAGTATTTAGTGTTATTCGTTTCGTTGATTAATTTTTACTGGTATTATTCAAAAAAATATTTTTAAAATTAATAAGAAAAAGAGGTTACAGATTTAAGTAAAGCATTTAATTTCCAGAAAGCTTTGAAATTTTGAAAGAAAACATAAAGGTAAGGATGAACTTAACTCTACAGTATATTTTCATTGTAGCGTAGCGTCCAATTTGCTCAGTAAATTTTTACGTTATATTTTACAGTTAATGGGATAATCGGTAGGTTTTTCACTTATACATTCAACTGGTCAAAACAAAGTTTTTTAATAATCTAAACCCTTAAAGAGCCGTTTTACAAACGGGAAAGTTTAACGGCAAAATCTGCCGATTCAAAGGCACTTGAAGATACCACCTGGAGGATGAGACCCGCTAATTTAAACTAAAGCGAGACTTTTGAGCAATTCATTAAGACGCAAAACTTCGTGGGAGAGAGAGAAAAAAAAGCGTAATCGAAAATTAAATTTTTTGAGCCGAGCGGAAAGTGCTACGGGACACAGGAAAGTTGTTTTAATAGTTTCAATTTCTTCGGCGCATCTCTCCCCGCCTGGAGCTCTGGCCTCCACAAAACCGAGCTCATTATTCCAAAGAAAAGGGAAAGGAGGATGTTTCTTCACGATTGGAGAAAAAATGGGAGCGATATTTGGGAATTCCCGCTGAGTGATCGTTTCAGTGAGCCCTTGGGACACAGAGGAATCAATTCCGGCTTTTGTTCTGCTGGTTTCGTACGAGGTGAGTCAAAGAAGCGCTCTTCTGCACTTGGGCACGAACGTCTCCTCTTCAGCGGAGTGGGGTAATCCCCCCCCTCTTCATTCGGCCGATTACCGCCCCCCTTGCACATTCCTTTCAATTAGGGTTCTTAATTCTGACTAGGGCCTGTCCGAGTGGTCAAGCGCTTTAAAACGATCTTTCGCTTTAGATTTCAGTAGAATCGGAGGGAAATCCTCTTAAAAACTACACTGTCATGGCCTAGCTTAGTGGTTCTGTAAAAAATACAATACGTTACACAATACAGTATTGGAAAGAAATTGCCACCATATCATGAACCTCCCACCTTCACTCGGAGGGAGTTCCCACTGTGACTATGGTGGGAATTTCTTTCCACCACTTTATTGTGTAACGTGCCTTTTTTTACAGTAAAATGGTTTTTATTATTCAACTATTGGTTTTTTTTAGATTGGCTCTGTCGAAACTAAAAAGTATAAGTTTATAATCTCCTATCACAACGGAAAGAAGTTGATCTGTTCCTTTCTGTTCATTTTTATAACATAAGTACAAGAGAGAATCCATGAAGAGGGGCTATAGGACTGGACCCCCCCCTGGAATTTCTCCAGTTTTAGTACAAATTCCTTCAATAATCAAATTTTTTCACTTTTTTTCACGGAAACAGTAGTAATGGAGAATTTATGATATTATACTTCACGAAAAATCCTTTAAAATAAGATAATTTATTCCTTTTAAAACAAGAAAGTCATAGCAATATGCATCTTTTAAGTGCCTCATCATCCCTCCAGTTAAGAACCCTGGATTCGCTATTGCATAAGTACATTATTCGTGTCGCAAATTATTACTTTATGAGTATTTTAACAAATTAAGAACACCACCGAGATTTGGTGTTTATTATGGATTTAATAATCCGTAAAACTGGATCTGTGTCCCATTTTTACCTGTGCCTTTTTGCCGTAAAATGAATAAAACTTCCATACCCAGAACAATAATCACGTAATAATGCATAAAACATTATGGAAAGTAAAATTACATTGGAGAGATAAAACGGTCAAATTACAGACCGCAGTTGTAAAGATAAGAGTTTACAAAAAGGGAGTTAAAAATATTTAGAACACAAATATAAATTTTATACAGGGTGTATCAGATAAATGTTTCATAACTTCTGGGTGAAATAGGGCACACCGAGATGATTCAGAATCACATAGGAATGGGGGTTGTGGAAACGCACCCCTAACAATCTAGAGGTTTAATCTTTTAATAAGTGGACATTGCAGGTTGTATAATTTCCATAGGGAATCATACAACCTGCCATGCCCACTTATTAAAACCCCTAGTTCGTTAGAACCCCTCTCTATGTGCGTCATGCAGAAATTGAAGATATGTTTAGAAAAGCTGATTTTGAAAATTTTGGATTGTATTATCAATTTCGTACGACCAAAGCATGATTTTGAAACGTCTTCAACTTCTTGCAAAATATTTTTCTTTGAAAGATGTTTTCATTAGAAGAGAAATTACGTTTTCAATACTCATATTCCAGAAAGGATACTTGAATTGTTTGTCATCATATTCATCATTTCGGACGGGCTTCTTACAATATATAGTTACTAATAAGAGAAAATATTGGGTTTTGTCTCATTTGCATTACAAACAAATACATACTCTTAATTTAACATTGAAGTATAGGATATTGTCTTTGCTTATGTGCGTGTACGGTTCTGAGTATTAAAATTTGAGCAACCCTCCCCCTTGCAACAGAGTTTACTGCGAAATATTGTCATTTCCAGATTTGATTGCAGTTGTAGCTAGTAATAATCAAAACTAATTTCTTGTTGTAGCAGCAGAATACAAGAAAATTGATGGAAAGAACAGAAACAAATGTGATTATGTTCCTAATAAATAAGCATACCAATTTAAATATCTTAAAAATACCTTATTCCCTAATATGTGGAGGTGTATCCTGGTAGCCTTTACGTGGAATATAAGTACTCAAAATAAAATTATAATTTATCGATATAATTGATTTATTTTTGTTAGAAACTTAACACACGCAAACAAAATAGTACTTAAAACTTAGAAAAATAAACTGTTCATTTCATTATTTAAACATAAACAGAACCTAGTGGTTTTTATCTGAAATTTATAGGAAATGGTTTTTATAGGAACAATATTTAAATAATTATCTGTATGAAGATAGATGATAGAAATAGGATATCTTGTGTCTATACAATTCAACGGTCTTTTCTATAATATCCTGACACTCGAAACTACTTAAACAATAATCTTGAAACTTCTCTTTCTGGATTCTCTTTCTCCTCCATCTTTAAGACGCGATTCTTTTATTGATGCACTTGGAGACTCAAATTAGAAATTGGAGTCACGTACCAATTCACGTCTTATAAATCTCACGTTTTACAAATCGATTTTCTCTTCTCACTAGGCGACGTGCTTCAGGTTTGTTCACCCTAAGAATGTGATTATCAGGTATCAATATTGTATGTTTGTTAAAATAAAAACCCATGTTTACCCTTTTACAACGCTCTGCTGTATAATGCATTTTTCTAAAATGAATGAAACATATACAAAATTTTTAAATCGGGATAATTTTCTTCAGTACAACTCTGGGAGGATATGAGAGAAAATATCTTCAACCACCAGTTCTCAGGTAGTACTTGTAATTTTATATCTTGGGACCAGTTCCACTTAAAATATATCACTCCCCCGATTGTTCACTATTATTCTCCTACTGCGTTCATTTTATTGACTAAAATAATAAGTCAATAAGAATCTGTGGAATATTTTTTTATGTTTTAAAATGTAGAGAGGAAATTTCATTACAGTAAGCATAGAAAGTTTACTTTTTTAAATTTATATCTGAAAATCTTAAAATTAGTTAAAAATTATTATTTAACATCTCTATATTTTTTTCATTCCTGTATTGCTCATATTATCTTCAGATTGTCGCTATCAAAATATTAAAGAAATAAAATTATTTTCATCAAAAAAAGAAACTACATTGGGGACATTTCTTAATGCTCATTCAAACTGGTTCACTTTTACTTTTTGATTCACTCCTGTGAATCACCTGTTTGGATAGCAAAGGTAAGGAGTGAAACGTCAAGTTATACTTTTCCACTTTGGATGATTCCTCCGCAATGAATATCAAAAGATATGAATGATCCTTTAAACAAAATTTATACAGTCTATTTGGGGATCTAGTTTTGTTTGGGTCAGAGAATTTCTGAATTTTTAGGTTTTGAAAGGTTGGCGTCTCTGTAACCGTTTCTTCTGATAGCCTAAGCAGCACAATCTATCGTCCGAATCTATCGAATGATCCTCTGAGCTTCCACTCCACAACTTGATATTAAATAACAAGCATTTCGTGGGTTTGAAGACGTTCTGTACAGTGCCTTCACTAGACTGATTAAATTCCTCGACAAAGTTACTTTCGAGGCTTTATTTTATCATAAAACTCACTGTCCTTCGAGGGGATAAAGCAGGGCGACAGAATCCCCATATAGAGTATTCCCTTAAAAGAGGCCTTAGAGATGAAACGGAAAAGCAAAAGTAGCCTCCAAAAAATATCTCAAATGTTGATGCAGGAGAAGGGAAGCCTCTTGTTGGAGCGCCCCCATAGCCTAATAACATAAAGGATTATATAATATTATTATACCGTAAAATGGGGTTACTTTGGCCCTTACGGGTAACTTTGGCCCAAGCATCGAAAAGTGTTTCAAAGTGATAAATATGTATGAAAAAATAATTTTATCACCTAATTCCTGCTAGAGCCCACAGGTGGCATTGTTGTCAGACTGTTTGCAAAGGGTCGTCTTAAAATTCCGAAATTTGCGATCACTGGAATGTTTTAAGCATCGGTACCTCTAAAACGCTACTTTTTGTCGTCTTCCTACTTTTCTATAGACATACTCATAAAAAATTGATTCAAAGCAGGTAAGTCATATTTTTGGATTCATTGTTAAGCGTTTTAACATGTTTTAATGTCATAATTTAAATTTGTTTTGTGGTTTCCTGTGCATTGCGTTTTTACTACGTTGGGGTAACTTTGGCCCACGATTTGGGGTTACTTTGGCCCAATGGCCATTGGGCCAAAGTTAACCTGAAACATTAAGACAATGTGGGCCAAAGTTAGCCTGAATAATGTTTTTCCAATGGCGAAACGTGCATGTAATCCCATTTGTAACTTGCATCCCATTTGTAACTTGAAAATAAAATCAATGGTACATCGAAAAGGTTCACATTTATGGATTTTCACCTAACTAAGCTTTAGAAAACGTTGGTTTGGTAATATATTATTAATGGGCAATATACCTATCGCTGGGAATTGTTTAAAATTGTTTATAGCTATCAAAACACTGATTTTTTATGATTTTTAAGGGTTGGGCCAAAGTAACCCCAAGTCAGGGTAACTTTGGCCCAAATTTTCAAAAAAATATTAAAAATATATTAATTGTGCAAAAAAAAAGTTTAAAAGGTTTATATCATATTTAACGGTGCTAAAAATAATATGAACCTCTCAAACAATCATATTTTATTTGGTTAATAACTTTAATTTGCTTTTAAAGTGAAAAAAACACTCCATTTGGGCCAAAGTAACCCCATTTTACGGTACTGATTTGATTGGGAGAATTTAACGCAAAAAGCATTTTATCTCATGTAATATTGAGTAGTGAAGATATAAAAGTTCATAGAGGGTGCTTACTCGAAAATTTTAGGAATCCTCCCTAAAGACGGACTTGCAACATTGGGTAATTTGAAAATCACTAGAAAGGGTGTGTCCAAAAGAGAATTTCCAAAACACGACTAAAGACCGCACAGTCACGTGATGACCGCCGTCTCGTGAGAGCGGACCGGTATTCACCGGTAACTTGACCCGTGGTTCGGGAGTCAAGTTTCTTATTGGTAGTTGAAGAAGGAAAATTAGTTTGTCACCAATCACCGCCGTATTGACCATCATGGGTTAAACCCGAAGCGGGAGTAAAACCTCGCATACTATAATTAATGTTATAACATTATAGTATGAGTAAATAAAATAGGCGACTCGCTACTAGTCATTTCCCATTGCATTTCTATTGCTTTGCCTTGGTGACGAGCCGCCGATCTTAATTACACAGACTATAACAGCCATACCCAGGTAGCACAAGAATATCAGATGATGTCGTAAAAAGATATTGTATAATATCTGCTCCGATAAAATATAATATTGGTATGACCCCCACTATTTATCGTATGATGTCGTTTCTCGACATAAAGTAACATATTTCGATATTACCCGATATACTCAGACTTTCTTTTTATCGGTATCTTGATACTATTTGACATCACCCGACATTTTTTAATCTTTTATTATGTAAAATTATATCATCTGATGTAACCAGATTTGCTTTTGTCGGTATCTCGATGCTATTCGATATCTCCCGACAACTTTTAATCTTTTATTATATCAGATTATGTCGGCTTTGTATAAATTTCGACATCAGCCCACCGAGTTAATATCAAATGCATTTAGTAACTAACCCACTAAGTGTAAACTCACAACCCTCAAGCGTCACCTCCAACCGTGGACCGGTTTCGTCCTTGTTAGGACTCATCAGCACGGTATAGGAAGGTAACGCCAGAGAGCGGAGGGCAAGTACTAGTCTAGCCGACTATAACTGAAAAAGTGGTGACCATTGATTAGTCCTCCACTCATCTGCTGGAATGGCAATGGCATTCCTAGGACATCCTACGATTTGACGCTTGATAGTTGTGAGTTTACACTTATTGTGTCCGCTTAAATAGCAATAATTGGTGGAATTCTCCTTTCATGAACTAAACCACGGTTTTTTAATATTTTCCTTATTCTTAAGTTATGCCCTACTGATAACATAAGAATAAGGAAAACATTAAAACCAGTGGTTTAGTTATTGAATGCATTTGATTGTTCCCATGCATATTAAGTATAAAAAATAACTGCCTTAAGCAACGAGTTACAAAAACAGCCATAAAATCTAAACAATATTTATTGGAGTAACAAAAAAATTTTTACATGAAATGAGGGGTTAGTACTTTTAAAACACTTTGTTTAAAACACTCGTTTTAAACACGTTTAAAACAAAACAAAAAAACACGTTTAAAACAAATAAAACATGTTTTTTGTTTTTTATTAAAAAGAAATGTTTTTTTCCAACCCTGCATGAAATGCATTTCACATATAGACCTTAATTAGTTAATAGAGATTAAAAATTTTAATAAATACAGTCAACTCCGCTGAATGTGAACACTTTTGCCCAAAAGTAGGACGATAACAACATATCCGATTGATAACAATAAGCGATTTGATACTAGAAAATTTCAAACAGTGTAACTCGTTAATAGAATGTCGTAGAGAGGACATCAACCGGTATTAGACATGGATCACAAAATTTTTACCGGAAACACGATATCAGTTGATTTCGTAAAATATATTTAGTCGGCTGCAATTTAATACGTACAAATTAAATTCCTGTGTATGTCTAATATTGATTATATCTGATATCGGTTGATGTCCTCTCTACGACATCCTAATTACGATATAATGTGATATATTTTGCTATACTTCTTCCGATGTTAAATTTATAATTATTGCAAAAATAGGTAAAAAAAACTTTGGATTAATGATTTACTGCATTATTTCTTTCTAATAATGCCATAAAACATGTATTTAACACTAGAAGCTCCGGCAAGTGCCTCATACCTAGAACCCTCAAAGACAGTCATTTTGACCGCTAGGCTTTTTTCACCGAAAATAACCTTTAAAGCCAGAAATTTGTATGTGATATTTATAGACATCGTAAAGAACATTGATTACATGATATTTTAAAACATTTTTTGATTTTTAAATACCAATTTATGTAGTAAATTACGGAAAATCCACTACTTTACATCATTTTAGCATACCTAGAAAAGCCTTAGTAAAGTCAAAAACATTTGCTACACGCATATTTTTAATAATTCTTGCATGTATCAGAAGGTTGGTACTGTCCATACTTTGCATTTTGACCCTGTGGGGACGACTTTATGACTAACGCATGTTATATAAGAAAAAAGTAATAGACTCTATATCCCCTATTTCTTTCTCAATCCGAATCCAAATTGATGTTTACCATTTATTTTAATAATTTTAATTTAATGTTCACCTAAATACACAGTACAACTATGCTTAAGGACAAAAAATTCTCACCTGCAATTGTCCCGATCCGGCATTTGCTGTGCGTATCCTAGCCGTTTTATTTTCGGCCTAATCGCGAATAAAATACTCATTTTGAGTCAAACCGTGTTCTGAGCACACTAACATGCTCTTCTAAAAACATTTCTAATAACACAGTTTCAATATTCAAATGCGTTTCAATGAAAATCAAACGTCTGCTTATTTTAAAAAGATGTATCATGACAGATATTTGACATGTATCTTTATTTTCACTCATAAAAAGCTTTTGAAACATAATAAATTGATTAGGCCTTGAATATTTCCATCTTCAAATGAAGGAAATAATAAATCTTTCGTTCACAAAATGATAAACCAGGCCTGGGAATTATAAAAAGCTCTCCTATGGGATGTGCAACAAAATAAAGATGTATTTTATGATTTTCTGCAGTAAAAACAATATATTTCTTTTAATTTTGTGGAGGAGCCCTCTTAGGTACCTCGTAGAACCGAAAGATAACAAAATTTAAGCGATAGATTAGAAATAAGAACTTAAATACTGAGCGGTCAAAATGACTGTTTTTGAGGGTTCTAGGTAGTTCTTTTAATATCTCCGGAACCCGTTTTGCAAACTAAACCAAATTTGGACAGCAATAATAGCAGCAACAGTTAGGAAAAGTCACAAAAGTAGAAGTGTGTAACTCAAATATTTTGGAAGAAAACGCGTTTTAAAAATGCAAAACGGTCAAAGTGACCGCCCCGGAGCTTCTAGTGTTAACTGTCTTCGTGAAAAAAGAAAATTGCATTATGTCATCTAATATCATTTTATATCGTGATTCTGATGTCTGATATTATATGACATTCGTAACATCATATGATATCGTAGGGATATATTATAATATTTGTGTGCTACCTGGGTATCGATCATAGCGGGTTAAACCGAAAGTGGGAGTAAAGCCACGGATGCTAGAGTTAACGTTATCGACCAGTCGAAAAATTCGTTAACTTCCGAATAAAACCTAAGTTTCTTGACACCTCGACTTTCCCGAGTTAATCCCGAGTACAAAATGGCTGCCAGCTAGTATGGTTAGTAGAGAAGAAAAAGGATAATGTGCAAAAATATAGACATTTTAAGCTATATTTAGGTGATTAATTTTATTTGTATTCATGTATACATTTGATTAAGTTTAAAAATAAAGACAATTAAACAATTACAACAGAATAAAGAAATGCTCAAACTAATCCCAATTCAAGTTTTGAGTTCGTATTCAAATTGATAGATGGCACCCCGCAAATTTAATTTTTTTTAAATCTTCCTCTTAATTCGTTAATCCATTTAAATTACTTAGAAAATTTCTGAATTTTAGAGAGGTGTTTTAAAATTTTTAAATTACTGTAAGTATTTTTAAAGTGAGATTGAAATAACATTACAGAGAAAGTGGGAAGCCAAGGTTTGATCGCGTGAACTGCCTTGTGTCTTCGCTGTCCAATCAGAAAAGAGCCTACATTTAACTACAGTATGCGAGGTCTTACTCCGGCTTTGGGTTTAACGGTTTAACCCATGATGGTCGATACGGCTGTCAGAGGTTTGACTCCCGGTTAACCTCCGATCAAGTTACCGGTGAATACGGCCGTAAGAGGAAATTGTTTTTACTGCCGAACTTTTATGCCCTGCAGTGTTGCTAAAGCATGCAGATGGAGATGAGTAGAGACATTTGCTGACCCGTCATGGTAGCTTGGTCTTCTTAATAATAAATTTTTCACTATTCTGTGATCAAGATCAATCTAGTTGTAAATATCTTAGAAAAGTTCCTAGCGCTTGAAGACACCCTTCTGGACATTAACGCTCTTGTTGCTACCTCATTGAATTCCGTATCTTCGTCGGTTCTTATTTGTAAACGTTCTCTAAGTTTTTTTTTCTCGCCTGGGAAAACTTGCCACTTATAGATATTAAATGATCTGTTGTCGCTGGGACATGGCAGATGGAGCACAGGGGAGAGATTACTAAGCTGAACATGTTCATCAGACTAATTGGGGTAACATTTTTGTGAAAAATCTGGTTAATAACACGTCCATATCCCTGTTTTTGAACAATTTAAAGTTGAGTGATTCTTTTATATATTGATGTTTATTGCTGTATTTTGAAAAATTCCATTCATCTATCGACAGTCTCAAATTAAAGTCCCTAACCTCCCTCATCACGTCACTTGGGGATACCCACTTCAGGGCTTTAGTGCCCCCCCCCCGAATCTCCCGCCAGTCTGTCGGCGGCTTCGTTCTGTTTAATTCCAACATGACTAGGATTTCAAACCAGGAGCAAATTCTTTGGCCTGTAGTCCAGTCTCTTGAATAGCTGTGTTTAGCTGGAGTATCCCTGCTGCAGACTTATTGGTGACTTTGGAAAATGCTGATAAAACTGATTTGCTATCCGTGAGGATGATGTTTTTCTCCCCTTCTCCTATGAGGTTCTCTACTGCAAAAAGCAAAGCTATGGCTTCAGCCGTGAAGATGCTGTTTACGTTAGAGATTCTTCTGACAAAACAAGAATTTTTCATAAAACTGATACCAGCGGCCGTGGTTCTTGATTTGGTCTTGGATGCATGAGTTGCAATTACGATCCAATTTAGTCTGAAATTTTCTATAAATTCTTCGTAGAGATGTATTATAACACAGGCCTGCAAAATTTAACTTTTTGAAAAATACAAAAGAGGTTTTAAGTGAATTTATGTAATTTGGTATGCTGATTTTGAAAATGACCTCCATTTCCCCCATAACATCAAAATTTTTTGTGACATCGATTTCGGTATTTTTGTTGAAACCCCATTTTAAGGGTAATTCTCGTGAAAAAATGTATTTGTACAATATATAACCTCTAATTTTATATTCAGATGGTGTGAAATATTTTTTTCTGCTTAATTAAGCTCTTTTGAATCACATTCCTGGTGCCTGGCTCAAGATTTGTCAATATAGCCATTCTTTTTTTACTCAATGTTAAGTGACCATTCTTGTCGACCTAAAAGCTTGGAAGTAATTATCAAATTGCAGCAAATGATCCAACAGTGTTTGGCATACTTTATTTTATTGAAGTCGAGTGGGAGTTTTTCATAGCGTTCTTTTAAATGCCTCGAGAGTCCTATAGGTGACCAGAAGAGAAGATTCGCAATTCAGTTGGAGAAAGAGACTGTAACATCAGGTCTAAGAGAAACTGGGTGTATGGCCGATGGAATACTATCAAGATGAGGGATTATCTTTAAGATGAGGGATTTTCTGCGTTTATACCCACGGACATGGCAGGTATAGAAGCAATAATCATCTGTGAGTGGTGTTTTGGCTCTCTTTATAGAGCCATAGGAGTTCCAATAAATCAGAGGCTGTCTTCTTTCCATTAAGCTAAAAGCATAGACCACAGAGTAAAGAGCTAACAGACATTCCAAACGGCTGTTTTCCTCTTTAGGTACTTAATTCAATTCAATTCGCAGATTATAATTACTTTCACTAGCAGTCAATCAAAGAAGGCAAAATGCGAAAGTGATTCCTGATTGGATATGGAACTTCTATCAAGCGGCATTTTAATTTCATCAGTGCTTCCCTCCACTTCCGATTTGGATTGAGTGACAGCTTCAGTGGGCGAACGACAGAGGCATAGCAGGAGTGGTGGAACTATAGGAGGTGGTCCGATGTACTACTTTATAGTTGTCTATGGGAAATCTTGTTAAAAAAGTTGCCATTAGCGTCTATGGACTCCTCTGTTAAGCTCTATACTATGTGGCATAGACCATAGACCTATTGATACCCTGCACACAAACTTTATGAGAAGCCCATGATTTGTCCTGATCGCTAAGTTTCAGGTCGATGTTGATTTGGTAACATATATTTTCCGGTATGTGTGCTTGATCTCAAGGATCCGCTTATACACCTACGTCAAGTAAGAAAGACACAACAGAATTTTTACTGACACAAAGGAACGAAATTACACCCAGGGGGAGGTCAGAATTGAACTGACGACGGATACAGTGCGCAGACTGCTGGCGTGAAGGGCAGTAAACTGAACCGGCCATCCGTCCCCCTTTTAGGTCAAAATATAGAAGATGAGTTTCTCTAACTTACTCTGTAATGCTACTCATACGATTTGTAAAACCGCCATTTCTATACTCGCCCTTATTGGCGCAAGTTCAGAGTTGCGTATGCTTGGCGACTTTTGGCTGTTTAGCGGCACATTGAGAAGCCAAATAATTTTTTTAACATGAGTTAGGGTTACCATATTGGTCATCTTTACCGCTAAAAACTTGGCGCATACGCAAGTCTGAACTTGCGCCCTCGCATTATTCTAAAGAGCAGGGGTTCTCAAACTTTTTATGTCGCGGAGCCCTTTTCAAGAGACAAATTATTCGCGGAGCCCTTTTCCGAAATAAATTTTTCAAGGTATAAAAGCAAATTACATAAAACCCATTGCTTTTAGAAATAAAAAAGCATAATAGAAATTTATTTCGGGAGGGGTCCAAAATTATTCCTTAGCCCCTCACATGCATATTTAACAGTTTAACGTAGCTTTTAAAAACATTTTTAGGTATAATTTGCATCTAAGATAATTTATTTGTAAGAAAAATTGTGACGAATTAAGATCCAAGTACAATTGAAGGGTCTGGGGGTCCTTTCACCCCAGAAGATTTTGTGAAATGTGATCCTTAAAAACAGTTTTTTTAACTCGTTTTAGGTACATCATTGTCCAAATTTTGGACATTCATTTTTAGGTAGGATTTTAATTTTAACGAACTTACTACAAAAATTGACTATAATAAAGTTTCAAGTACAATAGGGGGTTTTGGGGGTCCTCCCCCAAAAGAATTTCGGAAATTTGACCCTAAATAACATGGTTTTAACTTTTTTGTTATACATTGTCTGATTTTCCGGAGGAGAGGCAGGGCCCCCTCGCCCCTTTGATATAAACCCCGGGATATATGGAATATTTTGTTTACCAATTATATTTTATCATTGGATACAATGTAAATCTTTATTTTAAATTTCTACTATTCTACTATTCGGCGCGGCCCTTTCAGCGGCAGAAATAAAATGAAAGTAAATAGAACTCTCATAATTCTTCTAAAAATTAGAAAAAGAAAAATTTGGTGCCGAAACGGGAACGGCGCCCAAACGGCCAGCGCCAAACCATCCCATCCTGGGGGTTCCTCCCCCTGGGGGTTCCTCCCCTCCTCCATGGTTTTAACTAGTGATGGGCAGGTATCGATACCAAATACTTAAGTACTCGATACCTATAGGTATCGAGTGTATTCGATACCCACAAAAGTATCGATACTTTATTGACATATTTCGTTTTAAATTTTTCAATGAAGTAATCTTTATAATACCTACTGTAGATCAAACGCAGCCTGTTTCCGTTTTCATTTTGCAACGCTCAAACCCAAGTCGTTATCATCCGCGAGAGAAATTTGACGCGGCTAGGTTTTTCCCCCGCCAAATCCTTCGCCTCTATCCACCTCCAGGCCCGTAGCTACGGGGCTTTTTGATGGATCGCTTTCAGTTTTTTGAATATTAGTCTGATTATGGATAGGCCCTAAAAAAATTGTCCCTTCAGGTTCATTTCCCGACATTGAAAAAAAGTACTCGATACCTAAAAGTACTCGATACCTATAAGTATTCGATACCAAAGTATTCGATACCTATAAGTATTCGATACGATACCAAAGTATTCGATACCTAAAATTATCGATTTTGCCCATCACTAGTTTTAACTTGTTTTGGTGAACCAAAAAAGACCTGAAAAAGGCAAAAACCAGCAGACCTTACCAACACCTTACAGAGAGTTATTTATAACATTTCAGAGAAAAGCAAATTAGAAATTATCAAAAAATGTATTTATTTCAAATTTCTTCGCGGAGCCCCTGGAAATGCTTGGCGGAGCCCTAAGGGCTCCGCGGAGCACAGTTTGAGAACCGCTGTTCTAAAGTAACCCCTGATTTTGCTACGGGCAGTAGTTTTACATGAAAATCTGGCATTACTCTCTCGTGTTTTGATTCGGCTGGGTTTGTTTACAATTAGAGAATCGGTCTCAACATGTTTCCCAACGTAGTGACATCTACAAACTAAAAAAGCTCTCAAAAATCTTACTTTACTTTTCCTTTAAATTTTAGCTTTTGCACGATGGATAAAAATTTGCTTAATAGCTTGAAACATATGAGTGAAGAGTATTATGGTAATATATATAGGTTATTACGAACATTGCAACTCGTGAGAATCACCTCAACAAATATTGATGTATTAATCTAAATTATAGCAATTATTATTGAAAACAAATTATTTTCTTTATAAAATCTCTAAGTTTGTTTCGATAAGCTAATTTTTAAAACATAAAACTGACAATATTTCCAATATATTTCTATTTTAATTTATATAATTTCATACAATCTTTTAGATCTCCACTCTCATCAAGTGCCAGAGATTCCTTGCCCTCCATCTCCTGTAGAATTCATGCAGAATTGGGTTTCTTCTAATTTCCCAGTCATTATTAAAAATGCAGTAAAACACTGGCCTGCATTTAAAAAATGGAATAATGAATATTTAAGGTAATGCTGACATTTGGCTAAGTATTTATACTGGGTTTATTTCTATTTCCATTTTAAGTTGGCTATAGAAAGAAAGCTACTGGATCAAATGTTCTCAAACTTAGGCACAGGTAAATCTAGATGCCCTTTTAGAGAAAAATTGCCTTGCATGGCACATTATCTCACAATAGAAATAGGATTCAAACTTAAATTCCCAACTTGGGTGTCACAAAATCTGGCCATTAATCATAATTGTGTAAGATTACCCACAGGAGTGGCAGTTGGTGATCCCACCTGTTTATTTATACCTTACAAGGGTCTTGCCATTTAAAACTATCGGTTTTAAATTACCTTGCCGGCGGTTGAGCAATGGGCACTATTGCCTAAGCTCTTTATCGCTTTATTCCGAGGAAGAGGGAGACACCACCCCCAAAATACAAAAAAGACTATCCATAGACTGATTGTCTTAGTGCCAAATTAAGGTTTTAAATTCACAAGTTATCAATTTACGGAACCTGCATACATTTCCTATCTTCAGATTTTTTTTTGTATTATAATTTTGTGCACTACTTATAGAAAAACCTTTGCATTCCAGACAGTGTGTAGTTTTTCTAAGTTAACGTATTATACCCATGAAGAAATATCCTTAAGGGGATAAATTTTAAAATCCATTTTTCTGTTCAAATACTAAAATTTCATTTTATTTAATCAAAATACTTCTTCAGATTTATAAATGAAATTAGGGGAGAATAGGTGTTTTCAAATGACTGGTAGAGGTTAATCTAAGAAAAGGTTTACTCTAATAGTTTTAAATTTTGTTAATTTTCCTGTGCAAAATTTGGAATTAATAATTAAAGAAAAATTTTATGTTTGTACTCTAGTTTCAATTTATTTATGTAGAAACGAAAATAAATGAAAGTTACACTAATCTAACAAAGGTTTATATTTTTTAACTGCAGATCCAGTCTAGAAGGACAAACCTTCACAGTTGCTGTTACACACAATGGATATGCTGATGCTGTTTATGAAGACAAGTTTCTTTTACCTGAAGAAAGGCTCCTTACTTTTAATGACTTTTTAAACCATCTAGAAAATACTACTCCCTCTGAGATTTTCTATGTACAGAAGCAAAATGACAACTTAAATGATGAATTTAAGAGCTTAAAAAGTGATATTGAAGACCATATCCCATGGGCAACTGAAGCTTTTGGTACATTTTAAAACTATTTAGTCTACCTTATGCTTTTTGAGGTTAAAACCTCAAAGGGGAAATTTATCTTATGAGTACAAAGTGTGCTTTAAATTTATTGAAATTTTTAAAGAAAATGTAACAAAAAGGTATTGCTTAAAAAATTGGCCTGTTTGAACATGATAAAATTTATTAGAATTTCTTTTTGTAACTTTCAGTCCTTTTTCTGTATTAAACCTTTATAGTTGTCCTTTATTATTAAGTCCTTTAATAGTTGCTCATTCCATATTTAAAATAAAAACATTGTATATAATGATTGATCTGGTACTGAAACAGGATGTCAGTTCATACATGACAAATTTTCTCTTTGATTACATTTTCATTTTAGACATTTGTGTTTAGTTGTAAAAACTAAAAAGCTCTATGACCACGTTTATGCAAACCAAAATATTCTCTTAAAAAATAATGTAAGAAATTTTAGGTCAAAGAAAAATGTATTATAACATAATTAATGTGACACCTTTTGTAAAATAATTTTTTTATGTGGTGTTATTATTTTATGATGATTATTTTATGTGAAGGTTTTAACATCCTTCAATATTTTTTAAGTATTGTAAAAATGTTGAATTGCTTAACCTTTTCAGACCAGTTAGATGTGTTTATTTATTTCTACCGGCAATGACCATGGGTGGGAAGGGGAATGTATAGAAAGATTTGCGACTAATAAGTGATATTTTCACTAAGTGCACACCAAATAATTTAATAGCAAACAACATGTGCTCTGAGGAACTTGACCCCCTCCCCATGGTTATCTTGAAGTGTGGACCTCAACTGTCCACCCCCCAAAAATGACCGAAAAAGCACACGTTAACGGTCTCAATTGGAGTGAAAAGTTTGTGGCGCCATAGGCTCGTTAGGGTTAAACTTTCCAAAATATTTATTCAACCTTTTTTCTAATCTCAGGTTAGCAATGTATTATTTCATAAAATTTATTGAGTTGTATGCTAAATTTGATACCTTATTCTCTAATGATAGTCAAAAAGTTAAGTTAACAAAACAAAATATACAGTTTTGTTGCATTTACTAGATTCATATTGTAACTGATTTAACCTTATCACTATGATAGTCCTTATATTTTATAACTAAAAAATTTTTTACATTTTAGTTAGTTATTAGGGAAGATTGTTGAACAATTTGTGTTTCCTGAATCTGAAATAATTATAAATTATTTTTATTTGTAAATTAGGGAATATGCCAGATGCTGTTAACTTTTGGATGGGTGATACAAGAGCTGTGACTTCCTGTAAGTTAAACTTAAATAAAATATTTCCACATTTCCTCTCAATTTATTTTATTGAATTCAAGGGTTTTTGTTTCTAAAAGAAATCAGCAAAAATGGGATATGGTTTCATAATGGTTAAATCAGTGTGATTGTGTTTTGGGGTTTTGAATGGTCATTTTAGAAAAGAAAATTCTAATTTCAAATATATTCTATCATTAACCCTGTTGTTTATCTTAAAAATAATAAAACTGACCCTTACATGGTTAGTAGCTCTAGTGCATTATTGCACTTTAGATAAAGGAATTTTATTTTTACTCTGGTTTACTTGTTCTGAATTTTGGAAATTAGTTTTTAATTAAATATACACACATCACTGAATGATGTAGAGCAGGGGTCCCCAACCCTATGCCCGCGGGCACCATGGTGCCCGTCGATCGGTCTAGGTGCGCCCGCTGCTTGTGCCCAAGGATAAAATATTTCAGTTTTCCACTATCCCATAAAATTCTAGAAATGAAATAGCAACATACATTTCAGAATTTCTTCAAGTAAGGCGAGAATAGAAATTTTGGATCTTCAGAATGACATTATCCTCAAAACTATTATCAGATGATATGAGAAATTCTGGAATACGGTTCATAGAAATAAATTTCCATTTAAAAAAACAGCATATAAAATAAAGTAGTTTTTTGGTTCCACACACTTATGTGAATCATTTTCAACAATGAAATAAATAAAATAAAAAATATATAGATCACGACGTACAGATGAACACCTTGACGATAGCTTGCGGGCAAGAATTTCATCATAATCCCCAATTATGAAGCGCTGGCCAGTGAAATGCAATGTATTTTATATGTTTTATAAATAATTTTTATACTTCGTATGTTTTGCAAGCAATTTAGTAATAATTTATTTTACAAAAGAATATTTATGCTAATTATATTCATTACGTTAAATTCATTTTTAAAATTAAATTTTTCGTGCATTATATGTAATGTGTATATGTCCACCAACTATAAATTTATCTTGAAAAAATAAATGGTGCCCCCCATTCGACCGATATTCTGGTATGTGCTCTTAGGTACAAAAAGGTTGGGGACCCCTGATGTAGAGCAAGCTTGCACCACGTACAACCCTTGCATCGAATATCCCCCGCTAGTTCTTTTTTTCCTTCCTGATAAGGTTTGAAGAATTTTAAGAGTTGAGAAATCTTAGTGATTGAGAAATCTTAATTTAAAAGGGGTTTAATTTTGCAAATCTCTAGGAATTTGTAATTGAGAAGGAAAGGTTTATAAAAACAGAAGTGCTCCCTTTAGAATGATTGAAAATTATTCGTCTTAGTCACATTTCTAAAAGTTTTCTCTGGGATGACCCAAAGACCCTCCTTTTGAATATATGCTCAAATATTGTTCAGAAAAATTGAGATAACTCCCATATTCTTATCAAATTCTAAATTTAAGGAACATGGTTTTATAGGGCTAATTTTTTAATAAACAAGAGGGTTTAGAAGACAGCGTATAAAAAAGTAACACCTTGTCTATTTGAACTTAAGAATTAAGGCATCCCTCTAAGATCCTTTGGGCTAAGCTAGATGAACCAATCTTATACTTAATTCTAAAACTTACCTTATGTTCTGGTAGATTTATTTGATCACATGAATTATGTACACCTCAAGCAAAAGTTTGTTTTTGATATGTTTAACTAACATTAATATTAATTAACAAGTATGTGTGAACATTTTGTTGAATTAAAAGCAACTATTGTGTTATTAATTTTGTTTGGTTAATTGTTAAAATTTTTATTGAAAAGGGAACTAAAAGTAAAAATAATTTTATTTGCTTATTGTCTCTTTTTAAAAAAGGTTTGTTACTTTACCATATTAATTTAGTGGCTTAGGAAAATGTTACGAAAAGCCACAGCTCTCCTGTTCAATGTTATTATATAATTCATGAACTATTAAATTCTAGAAGAAACTAAGTAACTCTCAGTTGCTACCTAATACTATTTAAATCTCTTGTTAAATTTTTTAGTTGTACATTATAAAGTTTAAGTAAATATTACTTAAAAAGCAGATTAAACTTATTTTTCGTCTACTTACTAAAAATTAAAGAAGAATTTTCCTTCAAATTATAGTACTTTCTAAAAGTGAATTGGTGTGGAAAAAATTTTATTCCAAGGGTGCACACTTGTTTAACTATCATAAAGTGTGAAGAATTATGCTCTTATTTTTGTGCTAATTTTGTATTTATTCATTTACATTCAATGTTCTTTTTTTTCTTCCCATGCAGTACACAAAGACTTTTATGAAAATATTTATTGTGTTATAAAAGGTCAAAAAGAATTCATACTCCATCCTCCAATTGATGCTCCTTGGATACCATATGGTAATTTTATATTAGAAATTATTATTATTTAAACCAAACTATATTGAATTCAAAGAGCAATTTTCCAAAATTAATCCATTTGTTAATTGGTCAAGAGTGTAAAACCTTTAATAACTAAAATAAATTAATATTCAAACTGTATACAAATGATATTTTTTTCTTTAGACTTGTTTTCAACTCATATTTATACTCATACCTTAAAAAATACCTTGCACATGCCAATAAAAGCAGCCTTTCATAAAGTAAATTTTGGTTAACATTTCCACTTCATTAAATATTTATAAATAAATCTTTTTTTTTAACTCATTAATTTAAAAATCTTCTAGTTAAAAAAGATCATTACCCATTTTTTTTCTTACACAAATTAAATAATTTTCAATAAAACTTTTCCTTGTAAAGTAATTTTTAATTTGTTGTTACTCTTTGGTTTAAAACCAATTAACCATAGTATATCTTAGATTAGGGTGGTCCTAATTTTTTAAACTCGGAATTTCTTCCTTTGCAAACCCCAACCTTTTTTCCTTAAGGTATGAAATGAAAGTATACCAAATATTTTTTTAATATTTTAATATTAACACGTTCCGCAAAACGATTGAAGTTATGCTACGGTAAAAGCACAAGACTCCGTCACCACTCAGGGAGAAAAGCCAGCTCCTGCGCTTTTTCCGCCGCATGACAGTAGACGCTGGCGGGCGTTCTCAAAAAGAACACTTTGAAAGGCAGTATCTTCATGTATTTTGAGATAAACTTGAAAACCTCCTACATTATGGTTATTGCATGTATTTTAGGGTGTAATTCATTATTATAAGGGGTCATCCATAAATTACGTGAGGTCAAAAAGGGGGGGAGGGGTTTGGAAAAATCTCACCAAGGGGGGAGGGGGGGAGGGTCGATTAAAATCTTACGTCAACTTTTTAAGTTAGAAATTATACGATTTTCTTTTTTTTAAGTATGAGAAAGGATAAGAAACTGAAAATTATTTTAAAAAAGTTGTAGGTAAATCTCACTTGGGGGGAGGGGGGGGTCCAGCAAAATCTCACCAAGGGGGGAGGGGGGGTCCAGATTTTGGAAAAAACGCCTCACGTAATTTATGGATGGCCCCTAAGTAAATTCCAATGGAGGATTTAAGGTAAAGTGGACAAGGGTTGGGACAAATATCAAAACTTAAATGTTATGTTCAAAGCAATGAAAATTAGATTTTAAATGTAATTCATCATAATTAAAAGTCTTACATAGAAATTTACTCTGAATTTTTATAAGCTTAATTTCAAATAATACGTTTTAGTTTTCTGAAATTAGTGTTAATTTAGGAATTTGTGTTTAAAAAAAGGCCTTTGATGCTTGTGTTACTGTATCCCCTTGGACCTTATGTACTTTAAATGTTTTAAAGAATCTTGGGAGTGACATTTCACTTAAGTTACAAAGAAGAAATTCTTAAGTTTAAACTTTGGATGCTCTTGAACACCGACCGAGGTATGGCTCTAAAGATTTCCACAGTTGACTATAGCACTTTTAGAAAATCGAGAAGCCAAAATGATTAAATTTAGACAACATTGGTGCTTTCCATCATGCTAGGTGGATGACTTAAGCAATTTATTGGTTAAAGATGTTTTTTAGAAACGAGGTTAATTTGGATAATCGAGAACTACAAGGATTAAAAGGTACGAATATATTTATTGGGTCTGGTTTGATGTGTAAATGGCTCACAAAGCCACATTTAAGATTTGAAATTCATGAGGGCCTGTTTTTCTACAGAGGAATTAATGAAAATATGTTTACAGCAGCATTGAAAATGATTAGTCATTGAGGGTGTCTTGATGGAGGAGACAGTTGCCTTAGATTTTTTCGATGTGATTGTCCCCACACAACAATGAGCTGCCAAAGAGTTTAAAGAGAAAGAATCCGCCCTTGTATCAGAGTGATCGCAAATTAGTTTTGAAAAACTGGCAGAACTCTGAGATAAATCTAGTCGATTTTGTATCAAAATGAACCAAAAACTTTTTTTGAAGGTTTTTAAGTTATCTTCAGACTTAATTTTTAGAAACACTTTAACGTGAAACTTGTAATGATATTATCAGGAAGGATTTGAAGTTGTCAGTAATAGTCTGTTAGTGAATGATACTGCAGAAAGGGGAATCAAGCTCATTGAGGAGTAAAACGATATTTTAATGCACAATGAGGAGCAAATACAACACCTTTAAAAAATGTCCAGAGGCTAGTCAAATATTCTTCATGTTTAAGCATTTTCTGTTAAAAAAGTATTGAAATAAATCGAATAATATATTTTAAATGAATTTTATGATTTTTCAAAGTTTTGAGAGTTTTGATGTTTTTCAGATTTTCATCCCTTTTGCGGTATGTGTTAATATTTACTGATTCAAATAAAATTTTTACCAGTTACTTACTACCCCATAAGAAAAAATTTAGAGGGTGCAACTTCAAAAATTCCTAAGATTTTTTTTACCATTATACTTTGGACCACTCTAATCTTAGATATAATTTTATTCAATTAAAGATTAATTTGTTTTGCATCAAATGGTATATTTTGCAGAATGCTATTAGTACACAACTGCAAAATTAACAGAACCTTTTTATTATTACAAGTTATTATTGAAAAGGATGGTTAATATTTTATATATTATGTTTTTTTTGTTTTATATAAATAAGCATACATAGTTTACTTGTTAATCTTCATGAATTTTTTTTCTTTCTCTTTCCCATTTTCAACCCATATTTACAGATTTTACTGTCTTGAAAGTTCTATAATTAAATGTACAACTACAGTAAAGCACCGTTTATACGTTTCTCATTTATACGACTTTATCATTTATACGTCGTTTTCGCGAAGTCCCAATTCATTCCTATTCTTTTTAATACAAAAAATCTTCGTTTATACGACGCGCAATATCGGTTATACGTCGTTTTCGGCTGTCTTAAAATTCGAAAATATCCAGTATCAGTTGTTATTCCGTGGGAAAATTTCCCCAGGAAAGGTTGAAGAGCACTGCATTCCTTGACCATTGTTGGGGGCATGACCAATGAGTGGGGGTGAGAAAAAGGGCAGTTCCTTGAACTGATAACGGGATGAACTACACTACAGTTTTATGGCCCTTATCTCTGGTTAGGGGGTCTCCAGCACCCCCTGCAGAGGAGAAGAATTCTTTTGATTGCTAAATGACCCCACAAAGAAAGCGGGACCATAACTGCCGTTATATAACCCTATCACTATAAAGGTAGAGTTTCTTTAATTTTTATGTTAAATGTTTTAATATTTTAAAATATTTGATACTATTTTAAAGTTTATTAGTTAATATTTTTCAGTTTATAGACTGTTTTGAAGTAATTTTTTTCTTTAGAAAAACCTAAAATTTAACGTATTTTTGTAAATCTGCATTAGGGGCGTTATAAACCTAATATTAAGGCTTTTTCGTTTATACGTTTTTTCATTTATACGTCGATTTACGTCGGTCCCTTGAAAGACGTATAAACGGTGCTTTACTGTATAAATATTTCTTAGAAAAACTAAAAATTGAATTTTTAGAATATGTTCTATTTTTATTAATTTTACACCTACTTAAAATTTTAAATTTTTTTTTCTGTTATATTCTACCTATTTTGAAATTTTTGAAGTACTTGAAAATTCCTTTAAAATATTTCTTAATAATAAATCTGATAAATATTTGTTGAATTAAGTTAATAATCTTTGATTTAAAACTTTAAAAAATCAAATAAAATTGGTATTGTAGTATGTTAAAAGCTATATTCCAGTTAACTCAAAGGGGCCCTGTACCTTGAGATATTGACTTCAGATATTTTTAGCATTGCTTATCTTCAAGATATAAATTATTCATTGTTTAAGGTTCATAGCTTACTTAAAATGTATCATTAATAGAGATTGATGATACAAAATTGAAAATTCAAATTTGCTACTACTTTTCTATTTGCACTGAAGATCAAAAGAAAAAAACACTGGTACACCTGTCGAATATTGTGAGCTGAGCCCCTGCAAGCACACAGTGCCACAAAACTACATGGAATAGATTCAGTTGGTGTCTATACTAGACAGCAACTTAAGTTGAACTGACTACATCACTAACAAAGTAGTTCCCATCGCAGTGTCTGTACTTCAAGTGAAACGAAGAACGTCTATTTTAAAATATGATTATTTGATTAAACCCATGTATAAATAGTGTCTTTTTATCACAATTCGTATATCGAAATTCCTCCTATCAACCCAACAGGCTTTGTGTTCAACCCAACAGTGACGTACTGGGTTCAGGAAACGTTTCTGTGAAGTATAGATATAGTGGAGAAAATCCATACATTAAATTCGGCATCCCTAAAAATATCAACAAAAATTTCATTCAGTTTATGAACGATATGATACCTTGAGGCTTTTGAATATTTTATGATCACCCTGTATTGAAATGAACACTTATTTAACTCCAAATCTATAGACGTAAATTGAATTTTATACATTTTGAAATATTTGTTCATTCTAACAAGAATTGTTGAGAAAATACCCCTTTTTGTACGCTGTTTTTCTCTATTCACATTCATTTCCCTATTGCTTTTGCAAATCATCTGATGTACTTAATAATGGATACCCAGATTTCTTAGCTATTGGTAGTCAATTCAGCATTTATAAATAGTTGACTGGTAACTAAAACAAGTCCCTAAGTACACTTTTCCATCCTCTCCTCATTTGAATAACTTCACTTAATCCAAATACACATATTCAACATAAACAAACAGTTTTCTAGTTGGGATTGTACAAGTCCCTTTTCATAGTATAAGCCAGTGGTCTCCAACCCCCGGTCCGCGGACCGGTGCTGGTCCGTGGATCAAACAGTACCGGGCCGCGGGCCGACCATTTCATTGAAAATGAATTTAAATTCCTAGTTTTGTACTCTAAATTAATGAATGAAATGAATTATAAATCACTTTATATTTATTTTTTTGTGTAAGTGTATTTTATTTTGAAAGCATGTTTAAATGCAATTAAATTCAAATTAATAAATCAAAATAATCTAGAATGTAAACAATCAACTCCCCCCAGTGGGTCGCGGTAAAATTATCAAACGTTGACCGGTCCGTGGTGGTAAAAAGGTTGGGGACCACTGGTATAAGCCATAAAAAATGCTATAAACGTATGACACTATTTCATTCTACTTTTAATTGTATAAACTTATAACTATGTAAAACATATAATTATTGTTTTATTTGTTCACACAGTACCCTCCCTTTCACTAATTTTTAAAGCAAGCTCAGAAAAACTCTTTGACAGGAAGGTTTTAAAAAGTCCTTAATTTTCATATCTTGTGTTATGCTTAAAAATTCCTGTTTTTTACTGCAATTCGCATCAGTTTATATAGGTTATTTCTCTCTTAAGCATTAACAATGAAGGTTGTGAAACAATCATGCTTGTTTAGTGAAGTTCATTTTTTTATATTTATGTTAACTTCATCGTTTTATCATTTTCTAGAAAAGTACAAAGTTGGTACAGTAAGCTTTGACAAAGGTTTTTTTCATATCTTGGATTCAGACAATGAGGTACAGGGTAATTACTAAATGTTTTCTTTTGTTTAATTCCAAATATGTTTTCATAGAAATTTTAAAATTAATAATTTATTTTTTACCTTTACTACTAATAATAAGCTAATAATTAATGTTACTATAAAATAATTAATTTGTTGCTAATAATTTATAATAATAATAATAGTGTAAAATGAAAAACCATTTAGTTTTTGTTTCTGAATATTAACTATGGTTAATTATGAAATGTGATTAGATTAGAAACATTTTTATACTTTATATTCATAATCCCTAAATTGCTAACTATTTTAAGGTACATTGGATACCTCTTGATCCATTAGTTCCTGATTTTGAAAAGTATCCCCTGTATAAAAATGCTAAGCAGTATCGTTGTGTTGTTGAAGAGGGTGATATGCTATATCTTCCATCTTTGTGGTTCCATCATGTAAGGCAATCCCATGGTTGTATTGCGGGTAAGATATCTTTATTTTTTCATTATTTACATTAGTTACAGTGTATTTATCTCCTCAGTTTTTTGTCCAGTGAAGCAATAACTATTTATGAGTTTCAGTTACTTGTTCCTACCATGTGAGACAAGGAGCCAAGTCTCAAAAAAGTTTGAAATTTTCCTTTCTTGACCTCAGAAATTGTGTCCCCTATCCCCCTAATATACCAGCATACCTTTCAGATTTTTTCTTACTCTATTGCCCTTACCTGTGAGAAAAGCACAAAGAGCAGATATCCCAGCAGTAAAGTTATGCTTATATTCTAAAATTTAAATATGGGAACATAGTGAGAAGTTAAGTTAGAGATGGAAATCCACAGGATCCTCCATGTTCTTTAAGACGTAACAAGGCATAAATGAGTTGAAAATTAAAAGTCACCTGCAGCTATTTTCTTCATAACTGTTTCAAACTTTTGCTAAGTTTTGACCATTAACCCTTTAGGGATGGGAGTAGATTACTGGTGAAACCACAACAAGGTGTTCCTCGGGTCCTACTGTGACACCTGTAATACGCAATCAAAACAACATCTTGACCTTTATAACCATAAAATAGTTTATACAGCATTCGAAATTGTGGTGGTCTGCTGGTTCGAGATCACTGAAAAGTAGCTTGGACCACTATGGTCAGAAACATATTTATGCAATAGCATAAATATGTTTATGATAGTATAAACATATTAAATAAATAAATATAAACATATTTATGCAAATATGGTCTGACATATTTAATTAAGAAAAATACTCAATAAGATATTTTCAAACTTATTTGTTTATTTAGTTAGTTAAGCTTTTTAACAATTAATTATTGCTTTTCCCTTTGAGTGCAATAGTTACTTAAAAAATTGCAACCCACAAGTTAGTGGTCCACAGTACCAGTGATTTTTTTTTTCAATTACTAATGCTGATTTTATATTTTTGATAAGATGTTTCCGAAAAATAGTTAGATTAATTTATGGTGCATTGAGGAGATGAGGAGGTTAATTAAGAGGGTTTTTTTTTTAAATTCCTTTTATGCAGAAAAGCTTTCACAATTGACTAACATACCAATTCTAAGGGTCCCAGCATCCAATATTTAATGCTTTTCACAATTTTTCTAGTACTCTGAAGTTAATTACGCACACAGGCTGCATTTATTGACAAACCATTTCCAAGAATTTGCCTACCAAAACTTATCCTGTGTTAAGGATAGTGTTGTAATTCTAATGGTGATTCTGTTGAGAAGTTACCGGAATATTGCTTCATCATTTGCTATCAGTCTTTCCATAATCAGTTCATGTGTCCATGGACAATTAGCTATTTGGCCCTGTGGCTGAATTTTTGAGTTTTTTATTAGTTTTTTTGGGGGGTTGCCAAATTATCTGTTACCATCATGTAATGAAATACTAAACACAAAAATTTTTTAAAAAAAATTATTCTTTTTAATATTATAAAAAAACAACAAAAATTTCAAAAATTTGACTAAATTTCAAAACGCTACTTCTTCATTTTTCCCTTTTTTACTAGCTTTTTTTCATTTTTATGTTAAATATGTTCTGTAGTATAATTCTATGTGAGGGATTTTGGATAATCATAATAGTTTTTGAGAAAAAAACTTTTCGGTAATTCCCATGCATGATAAAAATGCATGATAAAAAAATTCTGAATCAAAATCATTAAATTTTGGAACATACATTTGATAATATTACCCCATTGAATACAAATACAAAGTTTCATAACATTTGGTTCAGTAGAAAAAAAGCCTTAGGGTTTTAAGTGCTAAAAAAGTAGTTTTGAGAAATATTTATTAAAAAAATATGTGGTAACTATACTCAACAAACATTGGAAATTTTTTATGCTTAGAATTCGCGCATCACTATGAAATTTGCTGAATCAGTTTATGAGTATAAACATCGATTTGAGAGCAAAATCTTTAACTTGATATTTTGACCGATTTGGAGGTACTGAGTCCCCTTTAATAGGAAAATCATTGATCCTGTGGAAAGGGTGGGGGGGAAATATTTGTTATATACAGTGTCTGAAATTTTTGGCAGTTAGCATAGGTTCTTGTTTCATCCTGTTGTGTTCTACATGCTTTGATATGTTGTGTTCTCTATCTGGCTAGGTTTTGTATGTTTTCTTGTTGGTACTTAATTTGCAATTCTGATTTTTCTACTTCTTGACTATCTTTGAATCAAGATCTTGCGACTGAATTTATGTCACTAAGTGGGGCAAAAGGAAGAGATTCTTCTTTTAGTGCTCTCCCATCCAATGCACCAGCAGGCTTGTTTCCATCTATGCCTGCATGTGCTGGTATCCATTGGATGATGTAATGTTTGTTATTAATTATTTGACTCAAAGCATTGCGTATGTTGTGTTTTTCGTGAATGACCATGTCATTGTCTAGAGCAGCCGTTCCCAAACTATGCTTCGCGTAGCATTTCTAGGTGCTCCACATAGGAATTTGAGATAATTTTATTTTCTAATTGTCAGAAAATAAAACCCTTAATAAGCTTGTCCAAACAAGGTAATTTTTCTTATTACAAAACACTCATGAATTACAGTACAATCAATTAGCTAGAAATTTAGGTTTAAGGTGTATCGTCATTTTTTCTCTGGTTTCATTATTCCTTCTAATTCTTCTGTTTCGATCAAAAGGAAATGTTTGAGTTATTATTTCTATTGAATAGGTATAAAAATGATAAGATTTTCTTTCTAAGAAGGAAATTGATTTTTCAGGGCCTTTCCAAGAGGGTTTTAGGGTTTGACCCCACTCCCACCTTGTAAATTCTGCTACTTACAAGGAGCAATCCTCTTCGAAGTGTAACCCAAAGGGTCTCAAAAAGGATTTAAATACTACTTTTAAAGACTTATTTTTGGGAAGAATTTTTTTAAGAATATTTTTTTTATTTATGGGGAGGATCCCCGAATCCCCTTCAAATTTTTCACGTCTTTTAATACAGTTTTTTCCTTGAAAATTCTGTCTCTTTCAAAGTGCAGCCCTCTTCATGGGGGCCCCAAATAAGGTAAAACTCTACTTTAAAGCGGCTAATTTTAAAAGTATAATGGGAAGAGAGTGTCCCTAACTCCCCTTTGAAATTTTTAAACCAATTCATTTACTATTTAACCTTGAAAATACCCGAATGAACCCAAATTGTCTCAAAATGAGTGAGAATGAATTGACTCTATTCTGAGGAGCCAGTTTTCAAAAATTTTCTAGGGGAAAACCCCAGACCTCCCACATTTTATCTAGAGCTCACATTGGTTACAAATTTTCACATTAAGTGAACTTTAAATCCTTTGCATAATAAGTACTCTAAAGCTTAACATAGTTTAAAAGTACTAGTCAGGAGGTACCTGGGAAACATTGTTGCGTCAAACTTCCCCGAAACAATACTATGGTTACGACCCTGGTTTTATTATGCAATGTGTAGTGTCACAGCATCACTGCTGCACTATCTTTTTATTATTTTTAAGATTTTATTTTTCTAATGTTAAGAATTTAAAGTAGTATAAAAAAGTTAAAACTTTTTTTCTCCTCTTCTTTTTTGTTTGTGAAGTTCAGGGCAGTTCAGGTTCTGCCAGGAGATGTTTTGTTTTAGTATTAAATTGGCTGAAAATGGCTGTGTGGAACTGGAAGTATTGTATTACCTCTTCTTTGAATTGTTAATGATAATAATTTAAAATAAATTTTAATGTCAAATTGGTAATAGTCGAATAGTGTAAAAAATTAAAAAAAAACATTGTATATTTAATTGCTTAAAAACATGCTCTTAATTCTTGTAGCAAATAGGATGAAATAATCTGTTTTTACACCTTGAAAAATTAATCTTTGGAAAAAGTGCTCCGCGATAAATTTCTCTTGAAAATGCTTTGTGACTTAAAAAGTTTGGGAACCCCTGCTCTAGAAGGCAGCTCTGAAGATTATGACGCTTTGTCTTCGGTCTTGGAGGTTAACTAACAGTTACCTAAAGCTTTTTAGAGGGCAAAAATTATGCAGCGATAATTTAAAACAATCCTCCCTTTGGCAGTTTTAAATTGCTGCATGCTGCTGTTTAACAAGAGATTTTACACCAGCTCTCATAGATTAATTACAAATTGAACAAACAAAACATCCCCTCAAGAAATAAAAAAATAATCTTTATTGTACATTAAATAAGTTATTTGGGAGTGTGTGTGATGTTCTAAAAGATTAAACAGAAAACCGATGGTAGAATTGATTCCTAAAATATGGTTGGTATTTTCAAGATTTATTTGTTCTCTTGATTGTATTGTAAAATTGAAATTTTTTTAAGCAGTCTACTTTTGCTCCACATATGAAAGGCTTTTGGCTGTATGTTGTCAATGTTTTTCCAATTTAGAATTTGAGGCATGGGGCTAGATAGCTATGAATACTCCGTAGTAGGTCAAATAAGTATCGCATATGTGTTTTTTCAGGTTTAAAATTTGCTCCTCAATCAGTGCTGCACTTTTTAGATTTTAAGTCTGAAAGTGACTTGAAGAGGAAATTATTGATAACAATAAATAGCTTGATTATATTCACTCTTCCAAATTCTCTTATTTCTAAAACACATTTGAAAAACTACTTACCATAAACTAATTACCTGTAAACTTAAGCAATATTTTTACGCAAAATTGTTAGCTTTCATTTTGATAGTATTCCAAGGAACAGGATATCCATTTGTATTCCATTAATTCATAATATGTAGGTGGAAAGACTATGTACTAAATATTTTCCTATGTTAAGATAGATTTTGCTCATACTGTAGAAAGAATAACTTACCAAAATTATGGAGGGTCGTTTTACTATGTGTTTGTGATATGATTATCATTAGATCTAATTAAACCACAAAATTAGAAATCAGTATGGTTCATGTTAAAGTGTCTCAAACTTATATGTCTCTTGAAGCTCCAAAAACTAGAAATAATTAGAAAAATAATTAATAAAGGCTATTTACTACAAAAATTTATTTTCATTTTAAAGAATTTTTTATCTTCCTTAATTCTTGTTACAAATCAATTCCTCCAGAAGTTTTCAATCAGCTTTGATATTCTTAACAAAGACCCCTCAAAGTGTGGAAGTATTGTCTTCTTTACATATATTTCTGGGAGTTTTTTCATGTTATATTTGTTGGTTGCTTCATGTTTTAGTAAACTTTCAAAACCACTTGTATATTGGTTCTATTATTTATTTTTTACAAAACATATATATTTTTGTATTTGTGAGAAGTAATTTAATTAAATTTTCCATTCCAAATTTATTTCTTACCACGAAGTGTAATATTTTGTGTTATTTCAGTTAATTATTGGTATGATATGAAGTTTGATATTAAGTACTGCTATTTCAAGTTTTTGGAGGAATGCAGAGAAAGAATCAATAAAGTTGTTTTAAAATAATACTCTCAGAACTTATTTAATGTGTTTAAGATAACATTTTAATGCTCATAAAAGTTTCTTACAAGTATATGGAGTGCTTGATTCCTTAAAATTCAGGTACTGGTACAGTAAATTTAAGTTGAAGCGTTGGGGATATTCCAAATACTATATATAATTGAGCTGGTCAGGATGAAAGTGGTCTAAGTCCAAAAATTACAAAAGTTGAGTTAAGTGTGGATTTGGATATAGTTTTAGGTCCTTTATTCACTGCAGTGGTTGGTTAAGCGAAACGTTAAAATTTCGGCCCTACACAGCGACTCAAAAAATCGCTCCTTATCGAAACGGCACTTTTCGTCAGGATGAAAGTGGTCTTAGTCCATTCGCCCGTTCCGTTCAGTGAGAAGAAAAATCAAGGTCATTAACGCCAGCTGCAGGAATGGGGGATCTCTAAGCAATTGAAATCTGTTTACTAAAGAGAAAGGCTTTTTTTGTAAACTTTGATTACATTTTTTTTGGCTGACCCCTTTTTGTAAGAAAATATCCGAAAACAAATCCTCGCTTTATTCAATTAGGCGGGAAAGCTGTGGCCTTTTAATCATCGTGGGCCGTGGCTAATACAGAGGATTCAAACACCAAATCTAACTTATTACAGACACATCATGTAAGTTTTTTAGAATCCATTATAAACTACAGTAGGTAATGCGTATGCTAGTAGCTTTAGGTACTGATGTTGGTTGTGAGATAAATGTATATAAGGTTTAAATTTACGTTTATGGTACTAGATTTTCATTTTAAAACCTGAGTGAAGTTACCTTTTTGATAACATAATGCATAATTTATAAGGATTTTTTTGGGGGGTTCTGATTAATTCAAGTTGCTATCGACTAGCACTAGTCAATACTTCTGTAAAATTAAATATATATATTTTTTATTTTAACAATATCTTTAAAAGCAATGATGTTTACAGTGCTATAACTGTTGAATTTATAAAAACAACTTAATGATATAAGAAAATTTTCGAATTTTATCAATAAGGTACTTATTGTAAATATTAAACCATGCAGTATAACAACGTTCAAACCGTCTCCATAAAATTATATTTTAATAGAAATTTTAAATTTTTAAATTAGTACTGAAATAAATAAATAATATTTATTTTTAAAATATTGTTTGGTAAATTCCCAATTAATCTTTTTTTTTGAATAATATCAGGGATACTCAAAATACGGCCCTCGGCTCGGGTAGAAACTCCGGCCCTACATAAACCCTATGATTTATAGAAATTACGCATTGAAATATAAAATAATCTTCATATGCTTTACGGTTTTTCTTTTTCTTTTTCCATACGGAAAACATTTTTATCACCTAATAACAATTAATACGAAACCAAATTTTTAATAAGTTCAGGGATGCCCAAAACAACTAAGAGACAAAAAGAGAAGGTCAGGAAAGCTAAATAGGGCTAGAAGAAGTAGATTGACCACTGGTCAAGAGATATTGACCAGTGGTCAAGACCAAAATGTTACCCGTCTCAAGGCGTTTGGTTTGAGCCCATAGTGACTTTCTTCAGTGCCAAAGTATAGAAGTAGCAAAAGGTTGACCGGACTGACCAATGGTCGACCGGAACCAAAAAGACATGTTATAACAATAGGGAATACAAAATATCAATTTGAAACTCCAACATTTATTTTATGATGATTTTTAGCCATATAGAGTAACCTTGACCAGTGGTCAAGCAACCCAAAATATTCGTAAGCTACGCATCAAAATCAATGGAACAGAACAATAAAATCAAATTTTGTACAAACCAGTCGCCCGTGAAGTCGTATTTACTACATCCCAATAGCAATCTTCCTTACCGAAACCGGCCAATCTGTTAGGATGAAAGTGGTCTAAGTCCATTAAAGTCAATTTAAAGCACTTCCAGTTGAAATTTGGTAAAATTTGTTCCGCAGCAAAAATTGTATCCATGGCTAGAGGCAAATCCACCCCAGAAAGTAAAAATATAAGCAATCCTGATTTTTTTGGAGATGTTTTTAGAAAACCTTCAATTACACAAAACGAAGTTCAGTGGACTTAGACCACTTTCATCCCAACCAGCTCAATTGATACTATAATTAGATGTTAAAATAGGTACTCAATTGCTGCTCCTGACCATTCTGCTTCAAACTGAATTCTACAAGTACAGAGTGGTTATAAAATAATTTACCCTTTTTGAACCCTGGTATCTCTTAATCTGGACGTAGGATATCGATGAAATATAGATACATATGTAATATAGAGAAGGAGGAACCCAAAAAACGCGCAAGAAAAATTAGTTCAATTTTTTACCTGTAGATGGCGTTTTTTGCTTGAAAATGCCTATTATATCTTTGAGAAATGTTAAGAATTAAGTTTAGCCCACAGAAAATTTTTGTAAAGATTTGATTTTCAGGAGATAAATGGGAACGATGAGTAGAACTATGTATTACCAAATGTACCAAATTTCATCAACATCTGACCACAAGATACAGAGCAACAAGGGTTTAAACTGGGTAACTTATTTTATAACCACCCTGTAAATTTTATACCAATTTTAACTAATTACTCTCATGAGTTATTTAATTTATTGAACAATGAGCGGATTTTTGTGTTTTATATATTTTTTAAAACTTACTTTAACTTTACAAAAAAAAACTTAACATAAAACTGAAAATTAATAAGGTTGAAGTTTCAAAAATCCATTTAATAACTTCGTTAATAAATCTCATCTTCCAGCACCAGCTAAAAATGCTACTATATTAACTGATGTGATTTTGGGAAGGGTAGCAGTGGCGGATTAACACATTTTCAAGTTATGGCTGTAAAATATTTGCCGCCCTTCCGTCTACCTATCCCTTCCCTATGGCGGCGCCCTTCCGTTCTACCTACTTGCCGTGTCCTAGATTATTTTTACAATACAACAATTTCGTTGAAATAGCACGTAAAATAGTTTTTGAGTATATTTCTGAGATAATCAAAACTCAATCATGTACGATTAATAAGGCGGGGTAATGTATGCTACTTACACAATGATATACATTCGGTAAACGTGAATAAACAATTTTTATTGCACAGTTAAAAATAATAAATTCAGGTAAGTTAAGATTATAGCAGTTTCTTACAATAACTTTTTGCCCGATTTTTTGTTTGCAAATTCATTGATGATATAATATTAATTAATATTTGTCATTAATTGCGACTCTATGCACAAAAGAGCTAAAGAGTTTTAAAAGAGCTAAAGAGAACTTTTCTTGGCTTAAGGTTGATCTGAGATAATGTTTAACTCTTTTTAAACAAGAGAAGCTTCTCTCGCCCGAACAATTCGTCGCTGGTGTGCATAATGCCATACGAAGGGCTATGTCCAAGTTTGGATAAATATTCTGCAAATTCTGTTTTCGCAGAAACGAAGATATACTCTTTAATGATCTAGTTGAATCTGGTTTAATCAAAATGTTTTGTGAAGATAAATGACTATGAAAATGAATGCATTCTTCAACAAACTCAGTCTCTAAATCATTACAATACATTTTTTCTAAGGACAGGGCTTTTTTCCTTAGGGTTGATAGTGACAATTCACTCATTTCGGTCAGAAATGAAAACTTTTCATTGAACGTATCGTACGCCTTCTTCCTTTTTTCCAATTCGAATGCGAGTCTGTCAATGATGACGAGAAATGTATTTACCCTGAAAGTATCACTTGCGGTCATACTCATTTCTTCATCGGGTGTTTCATCAGAAAATTTTTTTCTTTTGGGTTGTCTTTTTCCCAGGTCTTTTGTGTACTGCTTCGACACACTTAATTCCATTGCCATTTCTTCGAAATACTCGAAGTTTTCTCGTTGATCTACGAAAAACTTGCGAAGAGATTCATAAAGATCGGCTACAGTAATCAAATCTACGGAAGAAGCCTGGATTTGAACATTTACTTTGTTTATTCTTTCCAAAAAAATACTCCCCACAACAACCATTAATGCTGTTTCCAGATTTTTTAATTTTGAAAGAATTCCCGTTGCTTCCGTTTCGTGTGACGGGTTTTTCCGGTGCAATCATTCCTGATTGTTTCCAAAGCTTTATGGACTTCGTGCCAATAATCTCTCAAGCTTCTGCATGCATCCTCTCTAGCTGACCAATGTGTGAGGTTTACTCTCTTTGACTGTTTTGCCTTCTCTGACTTCATTCATTAATATCTTCCAGCGTTTTGTCGAACTGGAAAAAAAACGTAAATTTCTTGGAGCAACAAGAATTGACAAGCTTCTGTGCAAGATTCAGCAGTCGCAGTTGCCACTAAATTTAAAGAGTGGGCAGAGCAAGGAATGAAAAAAGCAAACGGTGCTTGACTTTGAATTTTAGCTTGTAAGCCATTGTAAATGCCAGACATATTTGCGGCATTGTCATACGACTGTCAACGGCAGTCCTCAATATTCAAACCCAAGGTTTTTAGTTCCGAAGTAATGGCAGCAAACATTTCTTCAGCTTTATGTCCCACTGAGGGTAAAAACTTGATAACTCTTTCACATGGTTCCCCTGTTTCTAAAACATATCGTATCACGAGGGTAAGCTGGTCCACATGTGCTATATCCGGTGTCGAATCGAAAAGTATTTGGCTCTTCTTATCTCGTCTCCAATTTGATTCAAGACTTTATGACTCATTAAGTGTATAAACTCATCACAAACAGTCTTCGATAAGTTAGTAACTAGTACTTCCGGATCCTTGATTCCCAAACCGTTCAATATGACTGGCTAAAAAAGGATCGAACTCAGCTAACAGTTCCAGAATCATAAAATAATTTCCGTTGTGTGGATCACCGAACTTTTCACTTTTTCCTCTAAAAGCAAGACCTCTTGAACACAGCCGCTTCACTACAGCAACAACCCTTTTCAGAACGTTTCTCCAATAATTAATTTCTACATCAATTTGCAAATGCAGTAAATTGTCGATTCGACCATCAATCGCACTTCTAGCTTTCAGACTAAGGAGACTGGATTTATGACGCGCAGAGTTTTCATGCTGAGCTACTCGGTATTCTGCATTTTTCCAGTCATTAAATCCTTCATTTTCGAACTGAGTTTTAGTCTTCAATGGACCGAATACCAAACACGGTCCGCAATATATGGAACCCTTACTCTCAGAGTAAACGTTTAAAAATAAGCGTTTACCCCTATCACAGAGATTAGGGACAATTCCCTGCATTGCTTCAAGCTACACAGGAAGTCCATTACAAAAATGTAATAAGGTTTGATCGATTTTTTTTTCGAATATTCTACGGGCAGCTTCTTATGGGGGATTTACAGCACTACTGCAAAAGCGACATTTTCGGTTTGCTGCAACAGCGACGAAAATTTTTTCAAAAGGACCAATAGGAAGCCTCGAAAACTATCGCTGGGAAAAAATCACTACGACATCAGCGACATAATTGCGATCACTGGCGGCCATTTTCTTGAGGCGGTACTGAAAGATTAAGTTTCGGGATGTCTGAATTTCTCAAGTAGAAATGTAAAAATTATCTTCTAATATAAATTTCGTGTTTCCTTGAAATTCCAGGGCTGTTGCATAACCAGAGTGTTCCGATTAATTGAGTTAACTAAGTAATGGAATCCTAGTCATTAGATGCCTGCCTTTTGACTTAGCATAATATGTGCTGCCATCTAGTTAAAATGACAAAATTCACCAGTACTTCAACAACGGAAAAATTTGTTTATCAGCCTCAGTTAATTATTTCGGCTACTTGTGAATATATAGGCTTGATATTTTGTTTTCAAATAAAAAATTTAACATTCTGTCTGGCATGAAGTCACTTAGAAAGGGACTGAAGGATAAGCGAGCAACGAACATCCGCGAGATCCCAGAAAACCGAAAATGTCACTGGCTATTGCTGCGCCATCTTTTGCCAGTCGGTAGTACTACGAAAATGTCGCTGATGTCGTTTCTGCAGCAGTGGTGTAAATCCGCCATTATACTGCAAAAAAAATCTGTCGCCTCTCAAAAATCTGCCGCCCTAGGCTCCAGCCTACTCAGCCTGTTGGTAAATCCGCCACTGAAGGGTAGCTTCTAGTTATTAGTGTTCATTCTTTAGTTGCCATTTGATTTCCTTGCTACATCAAAAGAGTAACTAATGTCCAAATCATCCTTGAATTTGATTAAGTAATTGTTTTACTTTTACTAGAAACAAAATACGACAAATAAACATACTGTCAATTTAATACATTGAGATATAATGTCATGTATTTGATTTTTACAACATCAA
This sequence comes from Tetragnatha versicolor, assembly GCA_024610705.1. Lineage (NCBI taxonomy): Eukaryota > Metazoa > Arthropoda > Arachnida > Araneae > Tetragnathidae > Tetragnatha > Tetragnatha versicolor. Next base: position 11,463,252 of record JANDEH010000009.1, read on the forward strand.
TTGCCTATATTGTTTCCAAAGCAATCAGGGATAGCTTGCCCCCCCTAAAGTTTCCAGTGTGCCCCCCAAGGTCCACCACCTAAACCCGCCATGCACACAGATGACATAGAACGCAATTTTCTGTGTGGAAATTTTGTTCACACCAGAGATTTGACCATACAAAAACATCTTAATTTTAAATAATCTTACAGGGTGAGCAAAAAGTCACAGTACACTTAAAAATTTCATAAAAAACGGAAGTCAAGTAAAAAATGTGAAATAGGGGAGAGTGTTGTACCTGTGGACAAAAATCACGTTTGGATTTTTCTAAGACAGGTAAAATCACATTTTTACCACTTTAACCCATTAGCGCCCAGTGATCTATTTCTAGATCGCTAAATACAGGGTCATAAATACTCTCTTAAATTATCTTAAATTCACCCAACAGTAACGAAACTGCACAGATAGCAAGAGGAAACATCCCTCAATCCTAACACTTTGTGTTTTTTGCGTTTGCTTCATTTATTTTGTAATAGGGATGGGCTAAAGTTCGAGTTTTCTACTTTGATCGAAAATATCTTGGGCGTTAATGGGTTAAGTGCCCAACCTATAGTCCTAACCTTAACAAAGAGGGTAATTGAAAGGAGTATTTCACCAATTATTGCTGGTTAAGCGGACAATAAGTGTAAACTCACAACTCTCAAGCGTCACCTCCAACCGTGGACCGGTTTCGTCCTTGTTAGGACTCATCAGCTCCTAACAAGGACGAAACCGGTCCACGGTTGGAGGTGACGCTTGAGAGTTGTGAGTTTACACTTAAAGAGGGTAATATTTTTTATTAGCTAAAATCTTCAAAATTAGATTTTTAATTCATTTTAATAACCTGACGAAATTTGTGTCCATATAGGTACAACAACTTGCTCTCCCTATGGACAGATCCAGTTGTACCTGTGGACACCCTTAAAAAGGGAAGTTTTAGCTGGAAAAAGCTAAGAATGAACATTTTTATTGATGAATTACCTTTTAATAACCTATTTCAAGCCTTTTTAAAATTGAAAATAGATTTTTTAAAGTAATGTAGTTTTAGATCGTAAATGATCATTAAAACGAAGTTAATTGATAAAAGTCTTGATTTTTTTTATCAAAAATACATAAATCACATGGGATTTTCAGCTCGAAATTTGAGGTAATAGTTTCATCAATCATGCTGATTGATCTGATCACTTCATTGATAGAAAAAACAATTTCGATCGACACTTATAGTTGTGCAAGTATTTGGAGATAATAACTTTCGCTTACCTTCTTCGGTGGAAATTTTAAGTTTTTTGTAATCATCATAGTTAAATGCGATAGTGTGCTCAAGATTTTATACCATATTTTACATTAAATGCAAAGTGAAATAAAAAATTTAAAAAAGTAGTTTAGATCACAAAATATTTGATTTTTCATCTAAAATCACTTGAAAATAAATCGCCGACAAATTTATAACCATTTAGAATTAATTTAAGATGCATTAAAATGTATTCAATTTCATGAAACCTGATTCAAATACGCCGATTAGCTACAGACACCCACAAGAACGTCTCCGTAGGTACAACACTTATGATGTCCGAAGGTACAACACCATGTGCTTTTGTGTTTGAAATTCTATAAAAAATTAAAGAATTGAGATCTGACTATTTCTAATATCAAAAATAAAAAGTCAAAATCTCGGGGATTCGCCCCTATATCTCAATTTATCGTATTATAATTTAATGGGGAGAAAAATATTAATGTAGTGATGCACTAAAAAAACTTTGAGCACCTAAAAACAGTAAATTTATTATATTAAATTTAAATATTATTTTAAAGAGCTGATTTCATGTTAGCAACTAGATAGGATCGGTTTACATTCGAATTCAACCACAAATTCAAATTTCCATTATTTCCCGAATTTTAAAACACCGTGGCTGAAGGTACAACCGTCCTTAGGTACATTATTGAAAAAAGAATTCCATTAATTCAGGACTTTCAGATGTAAATATTACGGAATATTTATGGGTCATTCCATGTGAAATCAACCCAAAAATGGCAAAATTCAACCTGACCCCCTCGGATTTTAAAAAAAAATTTCAGGAATTGTTCTCTTCTATGATATAAATGAAAAACATTTTTATTATTTAATTTTATCAGTAATTTTTTTAGAATCTTTGAAAAAAGGAAGAAAATGCAATTTTTCGCTCTTTAACGTATTATAACTCAGGTTAGATTTGTTCGAGAAAAATCTATTACCCCTCGTTTTAAAGATAATTTTGCAAGCTTTAATTTGATATAAAGTTTGACTATGTCCACGAAATAAATTTACTTTCATGGTTTTTTAAAGAAAAACGTTTTTAAAAAATAATGTTGTTATCCTTCAATTTCTTTGAAAATTATACATATATTTAGCAACTTTATGAATTATGATATTTGAAATTTACAGAATAGGACCGGCACGGGATCAGGAGTTATAGCAAAAAGAGTTGTTTTTATCTCTTTTACTCACCACTTTTTAAGTTTAAGTGGCCAAAAACTGGGTTCTGCGCCATGTTTGGTCACTCTAACCTCTGAAATAGTACTTCAAAACAACTCTTTTTTTGCTATAACTCCTGATCCCGTGGCGGTCCCACTCTGTAAATTTCAGATATCATAATTTATAATGTTGCTAAATATATGTATAATTTTTAAAGAAATTGAAGGATACTAACATTGTTTTTTAAAAGCTTTTTTATTTAAAAAATCATGAAAGTAAATGCTTTTCACGGACATAGTTAAACTTTATATAAAATTAAAGCTTTCAAAATTATCTTTAAAACGGGAGGGGTGAAAGATTTTCCTCGAATAAATATAACTGGAGTATAATACATTAAAGTGCGAAAAATTGCATTTTCTTCCTTTTTTCAAAAAATTTTAATGAAAAAATTACTGATAAAGTTGAATAATAAAAACATTTTCTCATTTATATCATAGAAGGGAACAATTCCTGAAAGTTTCATTAAAATCTGAGAGGGTCAGGTTGAGTGCCGGTTGATTTCACATGGAATGACCCTTATGTCTTTAATAATGTTATACGTATATTAGATTATTAATTTAAGAACTAATCTATGAGTAAATAAATGCTGTTTTATAAAAATACCCTTATCAAAAATCGCATGATATAAGCAAAAGATAGATGTTATATTTGAAAAATTATACTTTTTTTTGCAAAATGATAGCATTTGACAAAAAAACTATTAAAACATTAAAGAATTAATCTTGTATTTATTATTACTACTACTACTTTTCATAGAATTAAATTGTTGTTAAATCATTGTAATGAAAATTTTGAATGATGAAACACTTTTAATTGTCACACCACGTCCACGTGTGGGCAATCGCAATACTCTATATCTATAGCCGTAATTAAAAAACCGTATAAGTTGCTTCGAACAATGGTTGTAAAAAATTTAGCTACATCAGTCCTTATTTTATGAATTTGCAGCTTAATGCTCATTTTTTATTACAGTTAAGGGTGTAGTTAATGCTTTAGTGGAGATTTTTAAAAGTGCAAGCCTTAAATTTTACAGTGTTCATAACAAATGAAGGAAGTTTAAGAGTTATCCTTTTCATTTAATATCAATATCAATCAATATATCAATAAACTTTATTGTAATGGGCGTGTGCCCGTTTACACATTTACATTATTACTTTATACATACAAAAAAATACATACATACAAAAGGTCCAATTTTTTTCATTTTTTTAAGGTTAGTTACAAATATAAAAATAACACCAAATATCAATAAAAAGAGAATGTCACATAGTTCGTACACGGGATCAGAAACTAACTCGATTCTGCCATTATGTCACGGCGAAGTTTTAAGACAGATAACAAAACCAAAAATACTAAAAATTTGCAAATTTCTTTCATTTAAAATAAGAGGAAAAGGTTTCAGGTTCACTAAATATTTCTTTCTGTTGAAATTGTAGAGGGGACAGGAATTAAATATGTGATTCCATGTTTCGTTTTCGTGTAGATTTACAAAAGGAACATCTATTAGTGTTGAAAATCTCAAATGTTTCACCTTTATAATAGATTCTATTTTGGTTTAAGCGTAGTTGAAAGATTATTCTTTTTGTGTTAATATCTGAATTGGATTGAATGTAGTTTTCAGGGGAAGGGGAATTTTTTAAAAATTTATAGTCAGGGAAGTGAGTACTACTTTCTATCCTGGAGAAGTCCCTTTGAATGCCCTGATCGCGAAGGGTTTGCAAGATGTACGGGAGATAGTAAGAGGCTAGCCTGTAATCTTGGGAGATCCAAATAAAATTAAAGCCGAGATCTTCAAGGATTTTTTTTAACAGATAATGCCCAGTTATATTCAGGATTAGAAGAGTAAGACGAGTTTGAAAAAAGTTTAAGGTAGCACATTTTTGTGTATCTACTGTCTGGGAGTTGAAGAAGTTTTATCCAATATTTTAACAATAGCTTAACTAAAGTCACTGCGATTGGGGGTTGGCTTAGCTCCAGTCTTAAAATGTAGCCCGGAGTATTTCTTGGGAGGGTAAATAATTTCTTTACAAAAAAACAGAAACACATTTCCATATCGAAAATATTGTTCACGGGCCAGATTGGAGATCCATATGTAATAACAGATTGTATTAAGGACTCAAAATGATGAAACTTCTGCGCACTCTCAGGTGAATGATTTTCATTTAATACCTGTAGTTCATTATTTTGATTATAGATGGCGGCTCAAATTTCATAATTATGGAGGTTTTTTCCATCACTAATTCTTTGGAAATGAAGTGTAGTGTATGACATGAATAAGAAGTAAATATAAATGGGTTTTAAAAAGATTGATTCATTTTTCCTCGCAATTATTTAGCTGAATTCCCCAGTCTCCCGGTGCCAAATGAGATGGTTGTGATTTAAAAGATAATGATTGAGACTGCAAATTCTGATAGATCAGCATGTCATATTTTACCACTGTGGTGTTTTTTTACCATACTACTTCCTTACATACTAAAGAACAAAATCATAGATTTTAATGTCATCACATAATTTTTATAGCGTTTACCGTTTTTTAAATTAACACTTTAAGACCATGGGTTTCCAACTGGCGCCCCGCTGGGTCATTTTGTGCGGCCCGCGAAGCTCTCTGAAAACTCCCCAAAAAGCAGCTTTAGAACACTTTTTAGCATACTAAAATTCGAAATATTTTAGGGGGAGGACCCCCGAACCCCTCTTTTACCACTTAGATTATGGAATAGCTTTGGTCGTTTTCTATGGTGAAAATTTAAGGTTTCGAGAGGGGGAGTTGTCAAGAAATCTCCCCTGGAGAAGGAGGCTTAGGTCAACCTTTATCACGAGGGGGGACAAAATGGAGTATCCTAAAATTAACAAAACACTATTTTTTGGGAAATTTGAATTTTCTGTAAGAAGACCCCATTTAAGTAATATTCAGATTTAAATAATGTATTGGGTCAAAAATTTACATATCATATGAAATTTTTGTAAATACAGTAGTACCCTCACAATATGTAACTAACCTTGTTCCCTCTCTCACCGAAGAAGCTTTTATTATATAGCCCCCCAAATGACATATTATTAGGACGTTGCAAAAAATTTTTTTTTGAAATTCTCAGATACCCCCGTCCCTCAGGTTGTTATAAATACTGAAACATTATTACCTGCAAATTTTCAGGTCTTTAGGACGATTTTTGACCCTACGCCCTTCAAAAGTAGGTTTCCTATGTTAAAGTATAGGGAAAATATTGAAAATATCGTCATTTTTTATTCTTTTCAATTTAAACTTTACTGCCGATTATTGGATACCACTTAGGATATGGGCATCTAACATTTTAAAAGCAATCAGAAGTTTTGAAGGGAGTTTATAATTTTCTAAAATTTCTAAATTTCTTTCTTTCCCTCGAGTACTTGGATGTTGGAAATCCCTGCTTTAGACCATACAAATAATAAATGAAAATATAGTTTTGTGTCGAAATATTTTAATTTAATGAAATAAATACTTTTACTGAAATATTTTACTGATAAAAACAATTTTTCTGTAAAATTGTTTTAAATAAGAGTTAGTTCAATAATTTTTCTTTAATTCTTTTTAATTACGCTATAATACTCACAAACATAATATTAAATTATTATTATTTTTAAAAAATATTCTTTTATAGAATGTATAGATCTAAAATAACGAAATCTGCTGAAAAAAATAGAAAATTAAGTAGACATTCAATGTGATTGCTTCAGATGTAAGATTATAGAAAATAATCTTACTCTCATTCATTAAAAAAACTTAAGTAGTACTTTTTATTTTATTTTTTTTTTAATCTTGTTCCGTCCCACTCCGTTTTCGAATTTTCAAAAAGTACTTAACCTATACAGGGTGATTCAGATAAGTGTTTCATAACTTCTAGGGGAGGTAGGGTACATCAAGACGAACAAGAAATGGTACGGAAAGGGGGGTCGCAAATGATTTTTAAGGGGAGAAACCCCGGGGTGAAAATCAGACAAAAACTTGCATATTTGTGCAGGAAGGGACACAATTGTTCGATTCCGTCCTCTATCCGTCCTCTAAATTTTAACTACTAAAACTTCTACTATTCCAATCAGTAAGCCCTTTGCATTCGATAGGGAAAAAAAGTCGCCAATCCGTGATCGCCAAATACTTTTTTTGGTTGGTTGGTTGGCTGGTTAGTTGGTGTTTTATGGAGTATGGCGAAATACTTTTTTATGATTCGTAAGGCAACTCAAATTTCTATGTATTTGTTTTAGGTATTATTAATGTTTAAAGATAATCGTAGTGGCCAAACTTGGAAATAAGATCACATAGTGCAATCTTGACGCATAGGTTTAAACGTTTTTGTGATTCAAAAATTTAAGATACCTCAAATTTCAAGGTACAGAACACTGACACAGAAGAGAGAAAGTACTCCCAGGGCAAGGGCCGGAATAGAACCGCCGATAACCCTATATAAAATAATTTATTAATAAAAAATATGAAATATTATTACGTATCGCCTCTCATAACAACTTCGTATCGAGCAAATTAAATTTACTGGCAAAATTAAACAACATATTTACGAATTATTTTTTAAGCATGTCAAAATTTGGGCTTTGAGACAAAAAGCGATTTAAAACACATCGTAATTTATGATTTTAACTTTCCTCACGTGCTCACCCCTGAAAAAAAATTGCAGTAAAGAAGAACACTACAATTTAGAAAAATCCATAAAAATATCAAAATACACATCCTTTAATTTTGTCAGGTTTTTTGACCTCATGCCATAAAACCCCAACCCACATCCTTTTATAGTCCTCTTTCCGTGTATTACCCAAAAATTATAGGCAGGACAGAAACCCCAGTCTTAAGATTGCGAGTAAGATTCCGGCTCGTTATTCTACATACTGAGCTACCGTTTTAAAGATAAAATACGTATCGAAAAAAATCGCGCCAAATCAATAATAAATAGTCAAATTTGGTTAACCGTACATCAATATCGAACACTGCTCGAAGCGTATCTTTCCCTGTGAAAAGATAACTTCCTGAAAAAGTTACAGTTAAATTACTTTTTAGAGGACGAGTTTTATTATTTTGATGTAAAAAAATTACGGAATCGAACCATTGTGTCTCTTCCTGCACAAATATGCAAGTTTTTTGTCTGATTTTCAACCCGGGGTTTCGGCCCTTAAAAATCATTTGCGACCCCCCTTCCCGTAGCAATTCTTGTTCGTCTTGATGTACCCTACCTCCCCTAGAAGTTATGAAACACTTATCTAAATCACCCTGTAGATCTATTCATTGGGAAGTAAACCTGTGGAAGTTAAATCTGTTTTGAAAAGAGCTGAGTTTTTAGCTGAAAAGTATGTCAAGGGGCAAGCGTAAAAACACTCTCTTCACGATTTTACTATTACACTGTCGAGGAAGCTGAGGTTTAAGTAAGTTGTTTTCGTTGCAAAAACTGGTTTCTATATGAAAAGAAACATTTACAGTCATGTTCACTGTAATGTGACTTTCCTCGCGTTGCACAAATCCATGAGTTAATAACTCTTTCCCTTTATTAAATCATCAAATCAAATATTTATTAACAAAATCGAATAAAAATCTTACAACGAAAACAAACAAATAAATATATTTTACGCCAAGGGGCGCCAATAGCGATAAGCTGGTTTGTTTTGAAACCTCGAGTAATCAACATCTCAACTCGAAAAAGCACGTGGAGCAGGGAATATTATCGCACTTCCTCCATAGGCGTGTGGAGGGAATCGCGATGGTTATACTACTGGGGGGCTTATAATTGCGAAATAAAGCTGGACAAGGATTTTCTTTGCACATGTAAGTCTTCTTTAATTCTTTCCGTTCAACTGAAATACATTTTGAAGGATTTTATTAGCGATAAAACTGTTTTAATCGTCATAGGAAGTTTTTTCAGAACAACAGTCTAACTGCTTTATTGTGGAAAATATTTAATTTTCATTATGGAGAAGAAACTGAATTATCCTAGTTGCTATTCTTAAATGTGAGAAACAATTGTTGGTTTTAGATATACTGTTTATTTTTAGAAAAAATTACAAATTGCGACTTGTTTCGGATTTCAACAATGTGATACAAAAAAGTTCTTTTGTTGACATTTCAGTTATAAAAAGTGATTAAATAGAACAGTAATGATTCAAATTAATAATGATATTTCAAAAATGCGTTAAAGTACTCAATTAATTTATTGTTATTGTGTGTGAGTAAAAATTGTATTCGTTTCACTAAAGAAAGTAGAGCTTAGGATTTATGTCAGATATTGTATAATGCAACTTCATGTTTACATGGTTTAGAATTGCTATGAAAGTTTATATTTGATTTTATTTTAGTTTCTGTTTAACAAATATAAAGAATTTATACTCTGGGTAATTTTCCTAAATTAACAAAAGCGACTAGTTCATATGTAATATTATATTAGTTTATGGCATTGGTTCTTTCACAGCTCTATATACCTACTCTAGTCTAGAACCTTTATTTTTAATTTTTAAGAGCTGTGTTACGTTACTTATGTAAAAGCTTAAAAGTATTATACTTGTGTATTTAAGACACACCCGAAAAAATTTTAATAAAATATAGATATTTTATTCATGTAAAATCATCACTACTTTTTTGTTTTAAAATAAAATATAAGTATAATAAATATTTACAATATACTAGCTCTTAATAAACCGGAATTCATGTAATTTCAATAGTAAAAGATCAAGAGTGCTATTAAGGAATTTATATCTACCAATAAAATATAGGAATATCTACCAATAAAATAAATTTTTTTTAATTAATAGTGTTAATTCCCGCGATGACAGTTTAGTAACTTCTAACCAAAGTTAGTTAACATTTTTATATTAAAAGTTAATGAAGTTATTTAAAGTTGAAGCGATATGTTAAGCTTTTAGAAAAAATTAACACTTTGTTCTAAATGCTTTATAATACCTTTAAAATAGAAAAATATATAAGTTGCAAGATTATGAAGTGAACGCGTACGCTGGCGATATTATAACAACACAAACGAAAACCAAAACAACCGAGCACGTGTAGAGGTTGATTGCTGCTGCAGATAAATTCAATAGAAAATAGCAGAAAGAAAAGAAAAAAACTACAAACACACACAAACAAAAGGCTAGAAATATGCTGGATTACTTAAAATACATTGAAGTTCTACAACAAATGAAATAAAATATACATAAGAATTCCATATCAAATTAAGACAAAAATACAATGTGATTCAATTAAAAATAAAACAAAATATACAGGTTTCAAAAGTCCGTTTCGCGGCTTTTATTTGGAACTGTTTATTTCTTTACGTTGAATTCTCGATTTTGATCCTTACAACCATCAACCCCGCCGGCTCAAAATCGAGAATTCAACGTAAAAAACAAGATTTCAACGTAAATTTGACGAACTTCAACCCCCACTCCTGGCTTTATTTGGGGACCAAACAAAACGGAACTGGGTTTATTGGGGGTTTTGAGGGGTGCTCTTTCAGAATCAATAATAATCTTTGAGGCCGTCCGTAGAAAAAAAAGTTAGAGTTTCGTTTAATACGAGGACTACCCCCTAAGAACTTGAAAAATTTTCTGTATATCGTCGTGGAAGATGCAATACAGCACATCTAACATCGGAAAAAGACACAGTTTGAAGTAGTTGTCGATTGTTTCAATTGTCAGTGAAATAAATAGCCAAATATGGTTTCTTATGGTTGCTGATTAAATCGAGTCTAAACCAACACTATCACATTTATTCATCACTGAAGTTAAGCACTTCCAAGTACGGGTAATACTTGGGAGGGTGACTACTTCGGAGCATCGCTTGCTAATAGAATTTCTTATTCTCTTATCCATATCGAGCATTTTTCTGCTTTTCAGAAAAGAATGTCCATCATTTTTATTAATTTTGTCTCAAATCAATACACATTTTTAATATTATTTTGTAAATAGGCACTTTTTCCGTTATTATCAGAAATTATTGTTTGATAACTTTATTTTCAATGCAATTCTTATGGGAAAAATTTTTTTCTTGCCTTTTATCGGTGTATAAACCAAAAACAAATCATAGGAATATAAAAAATTACAAAACTGTATACATTTTACTTACATTTTAATCACAATAAGTTTGTAGCAGGTAAGGTACCACGACATAAAATAAAGCATGCTTTATTTGCATTATTCCGGAACTTTACAAAGCCAATGAAAGGAAAAATATAGGTAGTACATGTAATAAAAAAGTAACACGTAATCGAAGATCCAGTAATATCCTTTTTAAATTAATTTAATAATATTCGAAAGAATAGCCAAAACAAAATCGCACTCAAAATAAACCAATATCTTTCACGTTCTTAAAAGGTTTGATCGAGACTGATTCTCTTAGTAAATACTATGACAGATCAAGAAAGATCGGCAACTTTTTTCTGACCAATGTGAAAATGTGTCAAATCACGGCTTACTAGAGCTATAAAGATGTTTTAAAAATGCTTTTAATACTTTTAGGTGTAAAGCCTGATCAAGTAATCAGATATATCTAAGCATCAATTTTTGAAAAAAATTTGGTTTACAAAAAAGCACAGCCATATAAGATTAAAACCGCCAAACGAAGTCGCGAAAACTGTTTTGGCGAGAAAGAGGATTGGAATACTAAAGGTGCTTCAAATGTTAGATGTGCTGTATTGCATCTTCCACGACGATATAGAATACTTTAAACTCCCCCATGAAAAATTATACCTTATTTGTCTTTATATCACAAGCCGTTCCGGAGATGGCACTGTATATTTGGACGGCCATTTTTCAACTAAACTCTACTCTTATTTCCACGGCTCGGCGTTCCATTGGTTCCATCACTAAGCGCCGAGACTGCTACGTAATCACGAGACCTACAGCGCATGCGCCACTAGCCGTTTTGGCCGTCCAAATATACACTTCGTCCGGGGCAATGGGGTCTGAGTCGTTTTTTTTACCAGTACTGTACAGTTGGGGAAAAAAACGACTCAGTTGCGATTTCTGGCGAACCACTTGGGTTAGGAAGGAAGACAAATGAGGTGTTATTTTTCATTAATTAAAGTATTCTTTTACCCAAAAAATTTTCGACTCCTTAAGGGGTCGTCTTCATATTAAACGAAAAACTAATTTTTTTTCAATGGGGACCCCCAATTATTATGAGGTTTTCTGAAAGGCCATCCTTCCAAACCCTTAAATACCCAGTTTCATCCAGATTGATTCACAAATAAAAAAAATTAAAAATTTTTAATTTTTAAAATCGTGTAATATTTTTATGGTAATCGATTCTAGTAGTAATTTTATGTAGAAAGGCACAATTTCTATCGATTTCATCTAATAGTTTTTGATAAAAACGAACTTTAATCTTAAGGGGCGGTATACCGTTGCCGAATGCATACCGCGAATGTTCTTTCTCGTTCATTTTTATCAAAAACTATTAGATTAAATCGATTGAAATTTTAGCTTTCTACATAAAATTACTACCAGAATCGATTACCATAAAAATATTACACGATTTTAAAAAAATTAATTTTTTAAATAATTAATAATTGTGGGTCCCCATTGAAAAAAAGTTAGTGTTTCGTTTAATATGAAGATGACCCCCTAAGGACTCGAAAATTTTATTCGTGAAAGAATACTTAAATTAATGAAAAATGACACCTCCTTTGTCTTCCTTACCCAAGTGGTTCGCCAGAAATCGCAACTGGGTCGTTTTTTCCCCAACTGTACCTATTGGCTAAGACTGGTCGCTGTAAATTGGAAAGTTAATTGTACTAGATGTCATATTTCAGTGACTCTTCATCCGATTGTGACGTCATAAGTTTAACAACCCTTTATCTACTGACGGTAATTACAAGTCCCACCAACTTTAAAGTTACATAGAATAACCATCCTTACGAATATACTGACGATACTTTTAGTCCACTGAAAATAGCGAAAAATAGGGCCGAACCTCAAACAAATAGCAATAGAAGGTTTCTCAACGGTTTTCACTTAGAAATGACCTCAATAATAACATACTAAAAATCGGCCGGGGGGAAGTTTAATTTTTTTCAAATTTTTAAAAAATGGCCAAAAAAAATTTAAAAAAAAAACAATAATATAGACATGTGATACATGTTTATAGGTTATTTTTGAGTGCTGAAACCGAATATTGCATTTAGTTTGGAAAAATAATTGAAATTTCAATTTTTAAAATTAATTTGAATAATTAGCTATTTGAAAAAATTAAAAAACCCCTAAAAACCTAACAAAAACATCCAAAGAGAAAAATCCAACGGTTTTCATTTAGAAATGACCTAAATATTAACATACTAAAATTTAAAATTTTTACGAGTTAAAGAAGTTAATTTTTTTTTCAAATTTCCATTTTTTTTGCGAAAAATGCATTTTTTTTTCAAATTTGTGCAAAAAACTTTAGAGGCTTTTGAAAAGGTCATTTTTCGGCGGATATTGTCCACAGATAGTTATATAATGGAAAACCGGTGGTATTGACCCTCAATGAATTAGTTAATTATTTTAAATTCTGATGTAAATATGCCAAAGTATTACCTTTTTTTCACTTTTTACTACATTTTACCAATTTCAAAATTTTAAATAAAATAATTAACTAATTCATTGAGGGTCAATTCCACCGGTTTTCCATTATATAACTATCTGTGGACAATATCCACCGAAAAATGACCTTTTCAAAAGCTTCTAAAGTTTTTTGCACAAATTTGAAAAAAAAATGCATTTTTCGCAAAAAAAAAATGGAAATTTGAAAAAAAATTTAACTTCTTTAACTCGTAAAAATTTTAAATTTTAGTATGTTAATATTTAGGTCATTTCTAAATGAAAACCGTTGGATTTATCTCTTTGGATGTTTTTGTTAGGTTTTTAGGGGTTTTTATTTTTTTCATACAGCTAATTATTCAAATTAATTTTAAAAATTGAAATTTCAATTTTTTTTCCAAACTAAATGCAATATTCGGTTTCAGCACTCAAAAATAACCTATAAACATGTATCACATGTCTATATTATTGTTTTGGTTTTTTTTTTCGGCCATTTTTTAAAAATTTGAAAAAAATTAAACTTCCCCCCGGCCGATTTTGGCCGATTTTTAGTATGTTATTATTGAGGTCATTTCTAAGTGAAAACCGTTGAGAAACCTTCTATTGCAATTTGTTTGAGGTTCAACTCTGTTTTCAGTGGACTATTTGCAGGAACAATCTTTTAGGTTTACTCTTCCGGGATAAAATGCAGCACGGGTTCTATGATGAGTATTTAAGCGGCAAATGCAAATAAATTTAAAACTGAAGTTGTGATTTTAGCTGCCATCTTGATCGAATTCCCATGGTTGCCATTTATCTTCTCTCAAAAGTAGTCAAAAGGAAAGTCTGTTATTTTTCTTACATGTTGGTTTAGACCTTAGAAAAGGATTTGATGATTGATTTCAAGTGATAAGTGCATATAATTGATTTTATAGTTTAATAATTTTGTGGGATTTGTAACAGAAAGTAAAGAGACAGAACCTTGTAACAGAAGGAAAAGAGAATAAATTTGCCGAATATTTTTACTTATAAAACTGAAAATTTTTCTGAAGTATATGCATCCCGATTCCAGCGATAACATGTTCAAAATAACTTGTAAATGTGTTTCTAGAAATGATTTTTCTAGTTTCTAGTATCTTAAAATCATAAATATTTTCATTTTGGATTGTTTTTTTATTATCTTAAGATGAATGAAAATATGTTTTTAAAGAAATAAGGTAGAGGTAATGAACTAAGTATAATTTTAAAAAAAAATTCCCTGATGTGATCTCTTCCTTCGCGTGTCCCAGAATAAGATAGCTCTTTTCACCTTATAAAATGTACAACGCCATAAGCTAAAGATTGCTTATACGTTTTATCTTTTTATGGAAGACCAGATAATATTCCAGAAGATATTCCATGCCAAATCAACAAGACACTTACCCTGACCCTCTCGGATTCAGATCCAGATTTCTGAGAGGGCATTCGGGGCACTTGCCCAAGGCCCCCCTTTCAAAGGGGCCCCTTTAACGCCTAAAAAGCTAAAAAAATGTGAGATAATAAAATAAGTTCAAACCAATTAAGCTTAGGAGGTTTTAAAAAAATGAATTTTTACAAGTGTTATTATGTTATTGATTAATTGTGTTACTTTATGTAAAATGAATTAGAATTTTTCTTAAAGACATGATGGGGGCCACAAATAAGTCTTTGACTCTGGGCCCCCAAACTTGTAAGTCGGGCCCTGCTCGGATTTCAATGAAACTTTCAAGAATTGTTCTTTCCTGTGACATAAATTAAAAAAATCTTACACAATTTAAATTTCTCTAATTTTTTTAAAAGAAAGTCCTGAAAATTCAAAGAAAATCTGACTTTTGGTTCTTTAATCGTAAATAACCCCAGTTCTATTTTTAAGCCTAGAAAAATGTATCGCCTTTCGTTTTAAAGCGAATTTTGTAAGATTTAATTTGATATAGAATTTGAATATGTCCGTGCAAATTTTTTTATGATTTTTAATAAAAAATAAAAAAACAATGTGGGTGTCCTTGGGGGATTTTTTAAATACCTAAAATATATGTATGAAAATGTTAGAATGGGACAGCCATGGGATCAGGAGTTCATTATAGCAAAAAGAGTAGTATTGAATACCACTTTAGATTAAAATAACCATATATGGTGTACTACTAACCAATTTATTCCTGGATTTCCCCGTAAATATGTTTTTATTTACATAAAAATAAAAGCTTTCAAGAATTATTTTTGAGTGAGAAAACTCCAGCTCTCAAGCGTCGCCTCCAACCGTGGACCGGTTTCGCCCTTGTTAGGGCTCATCAGCACGGTATAGGAAGGTAACGCAAGAGAGCGGAGGGAGAGCTTTTAGTCTAGCCGACTATTGGTCCACGGTTGGAGGCGACGCTTGAGAGCTGGAGTTTTCTCACACATTCCTCTAACCAGAGGTTACTGGTGAAGAACTCTTCTTTTCATAATTATTTTTGAATTTGTTTTAATTAAATTTTAAAAATTCACTATTTTTTAATTGAACAACTTTTAGTTAAAAAATTTTAAAAAAGTATATATTTTTAATTGTAAGCAAGCAATTATTTATGATATCCAGATCATTGTGTCTCACTGATAAATGCTATTCCAATTATATTTTGGTAAGGGGCCATTCATTAATTACGTAAGGAGGATTTTGGCAATTTTTGACCCCCCTACCCCCATGTAAGGGTACGTAAGATTTTTCAAACCCCTCCCCCCTATTCTTACGTAAGATTCAATTCAATTCAATTTTATTTGATCACATACACTATTTACAAATGAAGCTATTTACACTTTGGGGATTTAAAAATCCCATTAAAGTGAAAAAAAATATTTGTACATACATATGGAAAGGAAAAACCAAATTTAGGATAATACAAGAAATAAAATAAGAATTATAGATTGGCAAAGGTGTCAGTTGTACATAATTAAACACCCAAAATAACTAAAAAGAAATACCTGGAAAGTCATAAGAACATCTACAATATAAAAAAAAGAATATTTGTACAAGACAGCACAAGGAAATATTAAAAAGCAGGTACATTTTCAGAAGTAAATAAAAATTGCTTTAAAATTTTTTTTAAAATAGTAACCCTGGGTGCTGTTTGAATATCTGAGGGTAAACTATTAAAATATTTAGGTGCTAGGTAAAAAAAACATTTATGAAAAATTTGTTTATTGGATTTGGGAATATTATAAATAATACAAGGTCGTCTGGGATTAACAAAAGTTTTCATTGAGCATAAAGTCGGATTTTGAAACAAATTGTAACAATTTTTGTAAAAGATTAAATGTTTAAGGGGAAGAATATCTAGATTTTTATAGGAAAAAAATGTGATGCTATGATTAGTGGAATGTAAAATTATTTTAAAAAATTTTTTCTGAAGGTTTTCAATTATTTGTATAGTAGTTATATAATCACCCCCCCAAATTGATAAACCATAATATATCCTGGGATGAACCCAAGCATAATAAAGTTTTTTTAGAAATTTCGAATCAACGTAATCTTTAAGATGATAAAATTTATATAACAAATATCTCAACGTATTAGACAATAAACTTACGTGTGATTTCCATTTGAGGTTAGAGTCTATTTGAAGACCTAAGTACTTTATCGTTTTAACACATTCCAATTGTACACAGTTGCATAAAAATAAATTGGAACATTCTACGTCATGATATTTTAGATAAAAAGGATTTTCTCTTGCTGTTAGACTGAAATAAATATACTTTGTTTTTTCAACATTAATTCTTAAATCATTTGCATAAAACCATGTTCTTATTTTATTAAGGCCATCTTGAATTTTATTATTTAAATCATCTTTGTCTTGGCCAGAGTAAAGAAGGGTTGTATCATCTGCAAAGCAAATTTCACCATTTAATTTTAGGGTAAGCAGATCATTTATGTAGATTAAAAATAAAAGTGGGCCTAAAACAGAACCTTGGGGGACTCCTTTTGTAAGTGACAATGGTTGACTAAGGCAATTTTTAATTTTAACAATTTGTTTACGGTTATTTAAATAGGATTTTAAAAAATTGTGACATGAACCTCGAATTCCATACGAAAATAATTTGTCTAATAAAATATTATGATTAACAGAATCAAAAGCTTTTGAAATATCTAAGAAAATTGCTAATGTATAGTTATTTTTATCAATACTACTGTAAATAAATTTAGTGAATTTGATGAGAGCAAGTTCAGTATTACGATGGGGTAAGAAACCAATTTGATTTGGTGAAAAAAAATTAAGATTCTCAAAATAGTTTAGCAGTCGTATTTTTACACAGTGCTCAATAATTTGGGAAAATATGGTAAGGACTGAGATGGGTCTATAGTTAGAACAATCATTAATGTCACCTTTTTTGTAAACAGGTGTTACAATTGCAATTTTTAGGAAGTCCGGAAATACACCTGCTTTTATTACATTGTTAATTTGTAACGTTAGGTAATCAGAGTGGTATGTAGAAAGTATTTTTAAAATTTTGGCATCGATATTGTCTATTCCACTGCATTTCCTATTACTCAAACCGGTAACCATTCCATTTCGGTTTTCAAAATAATAAAATGTTAGAAAAGGATCAGTTACACTGAAACTCTCAGTTTGACGTAAATCAAAGATTTTTATTTTTCAACAGATAAGTAATATTTTTACTGTCAACTACATATTACCATGATTCCAAGGCAACCATCATAGCACAAAATATTAACAATGAAAAAGTTAAAACCAAAACTAATAAAGATTTCTCTCTCTTTTTACTTTTGTTTTGTTTCGACTTTTGACATCCGGAAGGGTGACGCGAAAAAACCGTTCAGTGCAAAAACCGTTCAGACGAAAACCGTTCAAAAAACAAAAAAGTTCATAGCTTTACACATGTAATTAATATTTTGATATTTTATTGAACGGTTTTGGTATTGAACGGTTTTTTCGTATATCCTCTGGAAGATGGATTCAACAGTTTTATTTTAAAAAACTAAAGCTTCGGTAATATACCGAGATCTTCAGAGCATTTTAAAGTTTTTATGGTGTTTTTCAATGGTAATTTGATTAGAGTAATTGGAATTTGTTTTCATTAACTTAGAAAATCTTACGTAAGAATGGGTTTGACCCCCACCCCCCAATTAAGGGTATGTAGAGATTTTTCCAACCCCCCTCCCCCTCGGGACCCTTACGTAATTAATGAATGGCCCCTAAGTAGTTCTCCTTATATGGATTTTTTACTTACAAAAGTGCTGTTATTTAAAACTAATATTTTTGCTAAAAATTCCTGATCTCATAGCTCTTTCATTCTATGATTTTCAGAATTTATACCTTATAATATTGCAAAAAATATGTTTAATTTTCAAAATAAATCAAGGACACCAACAACATATTTTTTAAATATTTTTATAAAACAAATCATGTAAAAAAATTCCGTGGACATAGTTAAATTGAACAGGATATATCAGATAAGTGTTTCATAACTTCTAGGGGACGTAGGGTACACCAAGACAAACAAGAATTGATATAGGTTAGGGGGTCGCTAGTGGGGTTTAAGGGGTGAAAATTACTCTCATAAATGGCCAGAAAGAGATACAATCGTTCGATTCCGGCATATATTACATTCAACTTTTTCATGTAAAAATCAGATACAAGATTTTATTCTAAACAAACACAAGAAAATAAATGAATCAGGCATGCTTTGTAGGTAGATTAAAGTTACAATTGTCCCTTGATCAGACTCTAATAGTTCCTTGCGCCATGTAACTCCAAGCAACCAACCAACAAGACTAGTATTAAATTTTTTTTTGCGTTGCGACACTTTCTATTGCAGTCTATCTACCTACAATGCATGCCTATTTCATTTATTGGTCTGTTTCTGATTAGAATAAACACTTGCATCTGATTTTTACTGGAACAATTTGAATTGGTTGAATGTAACAAATGTCGGAATCGAACAATTGTATCTCTTTTTGCCCAGATATGCGAGTTTTTTTTGCAGATTTGCCGAGTGATTTTTACCCCTTAAACCCCACTTGAGACCCCCTAACCTATACCAATTCTAGTTCGTCTTGATGTACCCTACCTCCCCTAGAAGTTATGAAACACTTGTTTGAAACACCATGTATAACAAATTAAACCTTGTAAAATTCGAGTTAAAACGAGGGGTATTATAACATTAGGCTTAGTAGAGCCGAAGTTTTTTTCAAGATTATAAAGATCCAAAAGTTCGATTTTCCTTGAATTTTTAGGAATTTTTTATTAAAAAAATTACAAAGAAAATTGAATTCTCATTTTTATTATAGGAAAGAAAAATCCCTCAAAGTTTAGTAAAAATCCGAGATAGTCACATGATCAGGTTCAGAATTGAGAATTATTGGTTGGTTTCACATGGAATAACCCCCAATATTGGCTTACCTTATTAAAAATTACCCCTGGACGCTGTTATTTTAGTACATTGGCGTTTAAAGAAATAGAAACAAAATGCAATACTATTTGGTATGATTCTGCGTTTTTCTACACAGCAAAAAAGTTTCAGAGCATAAAGCATAATCAGATACTTTTCCCAATGGATTTATTTAAATTACTTGAATTCTAAATTGGACCCCTAACGTTATCAACTACATATGTGTGTTCTGCCCATTTTTCCAGATGGTACTAGTAATGAGGAGGCTAGTAGGTACTAGTAATGAGGATTTCTAATGAGTAATTATTATTGTTGGTGTTTTAAAAGGTTTCAAAACTCCCTCTCCCTACTTGTGATCTTCATCTTTTCGAGCACAAAGGAAATGTCGAATAAACAATCGAAAGCCAGGCAGATCACACGTGCACATTTGATCACTTAACACGTGGGAGACTCCGCAGTGGGAAAGACTATGTATCAATTTACTTTGAATTATCTATCTCTGCAGTCTCCTTCTAGTTTCAATAATTTGAAGATTATTCTCACTTTGTATCCCGTAATAATATTTTTATGCATAAAAAAACATACTTTTAATACTTAATTGATTTCTCTCGAAAGCGAGTTACTTTTATTTTCCAAGCGGGTTTTTAACATAAATACATTTAAAAACGTTTCATTAATATTTTTAAAAGTATTTATAGCTTCCTGTGTAGTCCTTCAAACAAATATCTACAGGAGGAAATGTTATTTTTTAATGATTTTTCTTGCTACTTATTTTAAACTGTAAAGAGAACCAGAAAATGAGAAGTTCAACCTATATATTTTATAACAGTTTTTAAATAAAAATTGTTACACATTCGTATTTCTCCAATTCTTTCGAAACTTTAAATATGAATAAAATTTCTTAGATAATAGTCAATAATAGAGAGAGATACCAAAATTGTTTTCGAATCTGCATTTTTTTTCATACGAATTTAGATGTTATTTTATGTTGCAGAGACAATTTTAAACTTTATCATTTTAATAGATATTGATTAAGTTGAAAGACCGAAAATAATTGAATTTCTCTTTCATCTTCTTCCTTCTCAATTCACTTTTACTTTCTTTATTTTACTATCTTTCTCTCTCTTACCATCATCTGTTTTTTTATTGTATCATCTGTTGTAATTCTCTTTCTTCTATCTGTAGTGGCGTATCTTACCTCATTTAACACTGAATCCTAAACTGAATCCTAAAAGTCAAAACTAAAAAAAGAAATTTATTTGAAGGGTAAACAATTAACTGAGAAAAGATTGGTCTCTAGATTAGAAGAAAATAGTTTAATTAATGAAAGTTAATCATGTTGTCTGTTAGGCTTGATTGTGGGGCCGTTTAAATATTGCATGAGCACATAACTCGAGGGTCTACTTTTGCTTACAACGAGGAAAGGGTATTAATGATGGTTAATGTAAGACAAAAAACACATAATTACCAAAAATAAAGGTTGCTCAAAAATTAATTTTATTTAAAAAACATTTCAATTAAAAATATTACATCGACAAGTAAATTTAAATTTAAAAATAATTAAATTTATTAAAAAATATGAATTTAATAAATTTAAATAATCACTTTGCTCTTCTAAATTGTGGTGAACTTCAAATTTTAATTAATTAAGCAGTCACAGTATTTTATTTAAATTTAAGTCTTAAAATTTTCTGAATACACTATAAAAATTATGTGAAAGTTTTGAACGAGAAATGATGCGGGGGGAATTTGTTTATATAATTATAGGAGGAGGTAAGGATTTGCTTATTAGAAGGGAAAGGGCTCAAAAGCTACTAAAAACATTTTTCGTAATAGTTGAACGACTCTTACTTTGGTTATACCTTAATTAATCAGATTTGATTGATATATGTTTTTTTAAAAATGGGAATATAGGAATAAATGTTTGTGTATCCCACCGCTTCAAAAAAACCCGCATACTCTAACACAATCCTTGTCTTAAAGGATGCTGATAGAAGTCCCTACCTCTTCAATTCACAGCATCTGTTTTCATTGGGACTTGCATCCACCAGTGCACTTACCCAAAAGGATATAAATATGAGGGCAATTAATTTCCATCACGAAGGTTGACAACAGAGATGTTATGCCATTCACTGTGCCAATACAAAGCAAAACGTAAACACTGCTAAAGAGAGCCCAGGGAAGGCGGGCTCTACTTTTGTCATTGGTCTTCTTACGAGGGAGTTGCACGTGAAAGCTTATTTTAGGATCCCGCGTCTTTTTTTCTTCCGAATCGGGGACGGAAAAACCGGCCCAATTTGAATGGAGGCGCTAAACCCACTTGCTGCGATGCCAACGACGGTATCTGACGAAACTTTTAATTGGAGATCCGTAGACTTTTATTTTGTGAAAGTAAGTACTGATGTGGAGTATTTGTCTTATAGTACTTACATAACTAGTACTATAAGTAGTTCATTGGACAAAGTTCAAATTTGATGTTCTTTTTGAAAAGTCCTTTAATGGTTAAAGCAAAAAAGGGTCGGTAAGTGGCGGCCCGCACGATGGGTTAGTTTCTGGACCGCCAACAAATTTAATTTGAATGAATAACTTATTAATATTTATACAAGTAATAATAAGTTGTGAGTTGTTTGACCCACATATATTAATAAAAATTTTTAACTTTTTCGCGTAACCTATAGAATTTTTCTCCAATTTTTCAATTTTGAAGGGGGACGTTCCCATTAATACACGCCCCTTGATAATTGATTTGATATAATTTTATATTTTAAATAGTGTTGATGCTGTGACGTGAAACGGTTTTAACTTTAACAAGAAGTATTTTTAAACAATTTAACATAATTTAATTAAGAACGTAACTTATTCAAATTACATGTATCTGATGATAAGAATTTTTAGATAATAAGTATTTTTCGCTGGACCTCGATAAAAATTTACAAAATTATTTGGACCCCATGTTAAAATACTTGCCGACCCCTTGGTTAAAGTGTCCTGAAAGTTCCTTAATTTTATATTAACACTCCATATTTTTTTCAACATTTTTTATCATCGAGCATCATATTATCATTGATTTAAGAACTCTTAATCTCAAAATTATTTTAAATATTTAAATTTAATTTGCATAAAAATTTGTTTTGTTAGAAATGTATCAAGCTTCTTTATGTTCTTAAATTTATTAAAATGGGATTAAATATTACTATTTGTTCCATTAGAGAAACTGTTTATTTTGTTTTGAATCGTTCATTGTCTGTATTCTTTTTCCTCTTAAAACAATTAAACTCTTAAGAAAGCATTCTGAATCTCTTTTCCCCTGTTTTTGGAATTAGTTTTTAAATAACTGAAAAAAATTTATCACCGATCAACAAAATCGATTTGGATGTAGTAGAAGTTCAATGATAGCCCGTATAGTCAGTTGATCTCTTTTACATTTAACAAACAAAACATTTTTTTAATAAACTAATATAACTTAAATCATATGGAGGAAATCCGTTTTCCAATTCCTCCCCCCCCCTAAAATGTCCGAAGATAGAGATTTTAGGTAAAGAAATTTATTCGTAATATTAAGTTCAATTTCAATTTAATTTTACAATTGAAGATATTTGAACCCAAGGAGGCGACATTTAAATATTACTTAAGCATATATTTTATGATTCCCCCCTCTTGCAAAATAAGCAAATCGTCACAACTTCTTATAATTGTGTGACAAAAGCTTTACTCTCCACCTACTAAACTTTCAGCGATGACCTCATTCTGAAAATTTAGAACTTAAATTAAATGAAAATAAAACTTTAAATTTCTCACCCGCATAAAGGAAGACAAACCCATTCTGGAAATATCACCTCACAAAGTTATAGGGGAGACTGTTGTGCCTTCGGACAAAAATCACGTTTTAATTTTTTTAAGACAAATAAAATCCCATTTCAGCCATTTACAGTGCCCAACCTATGGTCCCCACCTTACTTATATTCTGTTCATTTTGAACTGGCGCTTGAAAATATTTCCTTCCCCCACCACCGATCGGTAACCATAGGAAACTATTAGTCCAGGCAATCTGTAACTTAACCGGTAAAAAATTGATACATTTAGTTTTTCAACGGTTTTCGATTGGGAATGACCTAAATAATAACATACTAAAAATCGGACAAAATCGGTCCGTGGCAAGTTTAATTTTTTTTGAATTTTTAAAAAATGGCCGAAAAAAAATTAAAAAAATAAAATAATAGAGATCGAGACTTGTGATACATGTTTATACGCTATCTTTCAGTGCTGAATACGAATATTCCATTTAAATTTTTAAAAAATTAAAATATCTATTTTTAAAATTAATTTGAAAATTTCGATAATCGAAAAAATTAAAACACCCCTAAAAACCACAAAAAAACTAAAAAGGAAATATTTTCAACGGTTTTCACTCAGAAATAACCAAAGTAACAACATATTAAAATTTGATAAAAATCGGACGATAAAAATTTAATTTATTTAAGATTTTCAATTTTTTTACCTCAAAAATCGACCTTTTTTAAAATTCCTGTCAAAAACTTTTGAGGCATTTTCCAAGGTTATTTTTCCATGGACATTGTAGTCATATAGCTATATAAACGAAAAAACCCAAAGTTGATGGTTAAATAATTAATTAATTTAATAAAATGAACATTAAAAATAGGTGGAAATATTTTCAATCAAGATTAAACAGTTAATATTTCAACAATATTCAGTATCAAATAATTTAAAAATTAATTAAATTTACAAAAGATAACAAATCTTGAAAAAATTTAAATTTTTAAATTTTTTTTTAAATTTTAAAATTTTTAAAAAATTTAAATTTTGCTTTATAGACTTGTGATACATGTTTATAGGCTATCTTTTAATGATGATGTCAAAAAACAAACCGATTTTGGGGTAAAATTTTGAAATGAACTCAAAACAAAACCTCAGACAAATTACTGCATATTTCGTTTTTGAAAATATTTTTGATAACATTTATTCAAAGAAGCTCCTAGAATGTTTTTTTCCATAAAAATAAATTTAAAAAATTAAATTTTAAAATTTTTGTTAAAAAAAATGTTAAAATTTTAACAATAGGCTTGTGATACATGTTTAAAGGCTAACTTTTAGTGCTAGTGTTGAATATCAGGTCAATTTTGTTGTAGAACTTGAAAATTGACCTGATATTCAACACTAGCACTAAAAGTTAGCCTTTAAACATGTAGCACAAGCCTATTGTTAAAATTTTAACAATTTTTTTAACAAAAATTTTATAATTTAATTTTTAAATGTATTTTTATGGGAAAAAAACATTCTAGGAGCTTCTTTGAATAAATGTTATCAAAAATATTTTCAAAAATGAAAAATGCAGTAATTTGTCTGAGGTTAATTTGTTATGAGTTCATATTTTATTAAGTTTGTTTGTTTTTAAATTTTTTCACACTTTTTTAAAATTTTACCCCAAAATTGGTTTGTTTTTCGACATCATTAAAAGATAGCCTATAAACATGTATCACAAGTCTATAAAGCAAAATTTAAATTTTTTTAAAATTTTAAAATTTAAAAAAAAATTTTAAAATTTAAATTTTTTTCAAGATTTGTTATCTTTTGTAAATTTAATTAATTTTTAAATTATTTGATACTGAATATTGTTGAAATATTAACTGTTTAATCTTGATTGAAAATATTTCCACCTATTTTTAATGTTCATTTTATTAAATTAATTAATTAATTAATGATTTAACCATCAATTTTTGGTTTTTTCGTTTATATAGCTATATGACTACAATGTCCATGGAAAAATAACCTTGGAAAATGCCTCAAACGTTTTTGACAGGAATTTTAAAAAAGGTCGATTTTTGAGGTAAAAAAAATTGAAAATCTTAAATAAATTAAATTTTTATCGTCCGATTTTTATCAAATTTTAATATGTTGATACTTTGGTTATTTCTGAGTGAAAACCGTTGAAAATATTTCTTTTTTAGTTTTCTTGTGGTTTTTAGGGGTGTTTTAATTTTTTCGATTATCGAAATTTTCAAATTAATTTTAAAAATAGATATTTTAATTTTTTTTAAATTTAAATGGAATATTCGTATTCAGCACTGAAAGATAGCCTATAAACATGTATCACAAGTCTCGATCTCTATTATTTGATTTTTTTAAATTTTTTTTCGGCCATTTTTTTAAAATTCAAAAAAAATTAAACTTGCCACGGACCGATTTTGTCCGATTTTTAGTATGTTATTATTTAGGTCATTCCCTATCGAAAACCGTTGAAAAACTAAATGTATAAATTTTTTACCGGTTTGACCTTTTTTTTCAGTAGATTTACTGGACTATATCCTCGTCGAAGGCTTACGACTGACTGCTCGAAGATCGTAACTATGGTTACGCTTCTAGCGTGGGGGAAAGCACTATTTCTCAAGCGCCAATTCTAAATGAATAGTTAGTAGGGTAATACTTATTATTAGCTCAAATCTTCAAAATTGGATTTTTAATCAATTTTAATAACTTGATGACATTTGTGTTTATAGGTAGGGGAGAGTGCTGTACCTACGGACGGTTGTACCTTCAGCCACCTCATTTTAAAATTCGGGAAAAAATGTAAATTTGAATTTGTGGTCGATTTTGAATGTAAACAGATGCTATCTAGTTGCTAACGTGAAATCAGCTGTTTAAAATATTATTTAAATTTTCTATAATAAAAATACTGTTTTTAGATGCCCAAAGTTTTTTTTAGTGCATCACTACATTAATTATTTTCTTCCTCTATGATTATGATATGATGAAATGGGATATATGGGGAGAATCCCCAAGATTTTGACTTTTTAGTTTTGATATTAGAAATCGTCAGATCTCAATTCTTTTATCTTTTATAGAACTTTGAATGCAAAAACACCTGATGCTGTACCTTCGGACACCATAAGTGTTGTACAGGGTGTCCCAAAACCAACTGAACGATTTCAAAAATTAATAAAAAATAAACTAAGAGAGACAAAAATATGCGGTCTGCTGCAACCTACTTAATTCGCCAAAGAATTTGTTCACACCAAATTTGAAAATTTCGTAGTTCACGAACGTTTTAACAGATGGCGCCAATAAAATTTCGAAAATAAGGAAAAACAATAGCCCGAATCCCTCTTCCTTACGTGTCATAGGGATATTGAAATCTGTGATAAAATCGATTCTAGAATCGAATAAGAATTATTGAACACTTGATTTAAATCTTCATTCCAGTCAGAGAGAAGGGCGAGTTTTAAAACAATTTGACCGATTAAACTTTTATTAGATTTTTGAATAAACTTTTAGAAACTGATACTTTTTGAAAAATTAATTCTCTTGACCCATCGAAAATGATCTTTGATTGATTGTTTAAAATTGAAATTTAGATGGATCGCTATGCCAAGACACACTTTTCCGTATTCAGATTGTTTGAATTTCAAAGTTAACCCTTCATTCAAGCCCCTCTACTGGTTTTATCTTTTTTTGTTTGGATGGAGGGGGAGTTAAGGCTCATTCAGACATCACTATTTGTGTGAATTGGCGTTTCACTCTTTACTCCGTCACTTTTCTGTGGAAACTAGTGATTCACTAGTGTGAATCACTCAAGATTAACAGAGAATGTAAAACATGGTGATTGAGCAATCGTAGGACCTGATTTTTTAACATTGAGGGTCAAGGCGCGTTGGCATGGCATTGATGTGAGGTCGAATCGTTTAAGAACCTCCCTCAGTCAATCACTTCTACCAATCTCTAAGGGTGCATTTTTCTATTGGAAATGCAACGGTGATTTTCGTCTAGCGTCACCCTTACGGATTTATTTTCTATTATCTTGAAGGTATAGTTACTGGCACCAGAACAAAAAAAAATAAATAAAACCCCTGGGATCACCACGATGCACGTCATCGCCATGGATGTTCAACTCTAGAGCGATCGCGACGCGCGTCCGCGTAGGTTAAAAAAAACTCCCACAGGCATTGACTTAAACATGACGTGTCTGACCATTGGTTCCTCGCGTATTAAATTGCAAGAATCAATGACAGGGCTGGAACGCGCCAATCGCTTTGCATCAAACGCCCCAGAACACTCTTGATGAATCAAATCGCACGAAACGCGCGAAAAAATATATCAACTTTTCTTAAATAATGCAGCGTTCTTAGTGTTGGATTGACGCGTCCCGACTATCTCATTGGGCCTTGCCGTTACGCGAGAGTGTCAAACCATGTCGATGGCGAGGAATCAACTGGGGATCGACCGTCGTACTTATCGTGCGAAAATGATACATATGAATCTATCCTTACGATCATTCTCAATCACTAATCTGTTAAGCTAACGATCCCGTATTCCTACAACAGGTTTGTAGAAATAAAGGATTCTCGAAATACAAACTTGCAGTCTAATTGAATTAGTTTTCTTTTGCAATCAAAAATTTATGTAGTCTTTAAAATCTAGAACAGTATGAGGAAATTTAGACACTTAAAAAGTTTAAGACCCTCTAAGAAATTTTTATTGAATGTTTAATCACGGTATTCCTAATGATACAAACTAAATGAATGCAAAATGTAAAGTTTAAAAAAATTAAACATGCTGGATTCAGTGTTCAGAAAAATGTGCATTGGAAACGTATGCGATCCATCTGAATTTCAATTTTAAACAATCAAATCACTCAAATTGTTTTAAAACTCGCCTTTCTGACTGGAATGAAGATTTAAATCAAGTATTCAATAATTCTTATTCGATTCTAGAATCGATTTTATCCCAGATTTCAATATCCCTATGACGTTTTAGAAAGAAGGATTTGGGCTGTTGTTCTTCCCTATTTTCGAAATTTTATTGGCGCCATCTGTTAAAACGTTCGTGAACTTCGAATTTTTCAAATTTGGTGTGAAAAAATTCTTTGGCGAATGAAGTAAGTTGCAGCTGACCGCATATTTTTATCTCTCTTAGTTTATTTTTTATTGATTTTTGAAATCGTTCAGTTAGTTTTGGGACACCCTGTACCTACGGACACGTTCTTGTGGGTGTCTATAGCTAATCGGCGTTTTAGAATCAGGTTTCATTTAACTGAATATATTTTAATAAATGTTAAATTAATTCTAAATGGTAATCTATTTGTCAGCGATTATTTTCAAGTGAATTTTAGATGAAAAATCAAATATTTTGTGATCTCAACTACTTTTTTAAATTTATGATTCTACTTGAAATTTAATGTAAAATATGGTATAAAACCCTAAGCACCCTATCGCATTTAAGTATGATGATTAAAAAAACTTAAAATTTCCACTGAAGAAGATTTACCACCAAATTATTATTGTTATTACCACCAAATGCTTGCTAAGTGAAGTGTCGATCGAATTGGGTTTTTTTTTGGATCAGTGAAGTTGTCAGATCAATCAGCATGGTTGATGAAACTATTACCTTAAATTCAGATCTGAAAATACCATGCGAATTTTGTGTTTTTGGTAAAAAATCAAGACTTTTATCATTCAACTTCGTTTAAATGATCATTTACGATCTAAAACTACATTACTTTAAAAAATATATTTTCAATTTTAAAAAGGCTTGAAATAGATTATTAAAAGGTAATTCATCAATAAAAATATTCATTCTTAGCTTTTTTCAACTAAAACTTCCTTTTTTAAGGGTGTCCACTGGTACAACTGGGTCTGTCCATAGGTACAACAGGTTGTTGTACCTTTGGACACAAATTTTTCCAAGTTATTATAAATGATTAAAAATCCAATTTTCATGATTTTGACTAATAAAAAATATCTCTCTACTCACAAAGGTTAGGACTATAGGTCGGGCACTTTAAATGGTTAAAATGTGATTTTACCTGTCTTAGAAAAATCCAAACGTGATTTTTGTCCATAGGTACAACACTCTCCCCTATACAACAACCTGTTCTCCCTATGGACAAACCCAGTAGTACTTGTGAACACCCTTTAAAAGGAAAGTTTTAGTTGAAAAAAAGCTAAAAATTGACATTTTTATTGATGCATAATCTTTTAATGAACAATTTCAAGCATGCATAAAATTGGAAATTCGATTTTTTAAAGTATGGTAGTTTTAAATCGTAAATTATAATAATTTAAAGGAAGTTAATTGAACTCTTGATTTGTTACCAAAAATACATAAACCACATAGAATTTTCAAATCGAAAGTTAAGGTTAATAGTTTCATCAATCATGCTGATTGATCTGGTCATTTCATTGATTGAAACAAATTCGATGGCCAGCATAATAACTTTCGCAAATGTTATTCCGGAGAAATTTAAGTTTTTCGTTATCAACATACCGTGATAAGGTGCTAAAGATTTAATACCAAACTTTACATAAAATACAAAGAAGAATCTAAATTTGAAAAAGAGTTTAGATCCCAAAATGTTTGATTTTCCATCCAAAAATTACTAGTTAATAATCTCTGACAAATAGATAGCCCTTAAGAAGTAATTAAACATGCATTAAGATGTATCCTTGTTAACAAAACCAGATTCAAAAACGCCGATTAGCTATACAGACACATCAAGAACGTGTCCATAGGTACGACATAAGGAATTTGTATTCAAAGTTCTATAAAAAATAAAAGGATTGAGATTTAACGACTTCTTATATAAAAACAAAGTCAAAATCTCGGGTATTCACCCCATATATCCCATTTAGTCATGTCATCTTTTAAAGGGAAGGAAAATATTAATGCAGTGATGCACTAAAAGTAACTTTGTGCATATAAAAAAGTAAATTTCAATTCAACGAGCTGATTTCACGTTAGCAACTAGATAGCATCTGCTTACATTCAATATCTATCATAAATTCAAATTTCCATTTTTTTCCGAATTTTAAAATACGATGGCCAAAGGTACAACGGGTCCTTAGGTACACCATTCTCCCCTATTCTACTGTAATGCTAAACACACTAATCACTAATTTAAAACTATGAGAATTCAAAGGTAATATTAAGAATTCAAAGGTAATATTAAGAATTAAAAGAAAATTTTCTTAAATTTTATAAATTCCAATGCTAAGTGTTTTGTTATTACTTATTTTTTAATTAAAACAATTAATAAAAAATAAATTAAAAGGAAATAAACTAATTTCAAATAACTGATTTCAAAACAAAATTTTGTAAAACATGACTGAAAAATTTTAGAGAAATCTCTCAGCTAAAATTTTTAACCTTTCTATCTTCAAACGAAACCAAACCAGGTAGAGATTGAACAATTGGGATTACCCCATTGGGAAAACTCTAACAGATAGGTTTTATGGCTAGTTTTATATAAGAAAGTAATTTCAATTACATAAATGTTAAATATATGACCAGATGTTTGTGGTGTTTTCTCGATACGGAGGGGTAGTCACTCTTTAATATTTTGTAATATTTTTAAGGTTATTTTAATAGTAAATTTGTAAGCAACTTCCCAGTAAATGAATAAGTATAATAATTTCTTTTAAAATTTCGAAAATCATCCAGAAATTTTAAAAAATACGACACTAATTAACTGGTTAGTTTTTGGCCATTTATAGTTCTATTTTGTCCCTGTGTTTTAATACAGTTCTTTGTTAGCTGTAAAAGTGATAAAAACTTCTCAGATACTTCAGAGTTCCTGATTCCATCGTTTGGTCAACTGCATTCTCTTTAAAAATGCACATAGCTATAATGCAAGCAGTTTTCAATCTCAAACACTTAAAAAACCCAAAGACTCAAAAATTGGCATAAATATCCTTCACTGTAGATCTAACTTACCCTTAACTGATTTTTTTTTAAATTGCTAAGAGATGTTTATCTCCCAACGCAAAATATGGGAACTTTTATGTGTATCAATGTGCCCCACGAGTGTATTAAGGTATCCCACATCCAAGTGTATCAAATTGCCCCAGTTGTTGTTTTGGAACAAAAACCTTTATTTTAAAAAATTTGCAAAGGTTATTTAAAATTTAAGGATACTCCCTATTAGTAACAAGGATAAACTAGTTTTTTGTATTTACAGATTTGTGTATTCCAAGTAGAATAGCTCCAGGAAGATTTTGCATTTTACTTAAAAATTTACATTTAGAAAATTTTGACGAAAAAAATTTAGTTCCTTTCACGAAAATTTATAGACTTATTACAGATCTTAACGGTTTCATATGTAATGCTTGGACATATAAAGGCAACTTTTCTTAAAAACACGACCTAAATAACCTTGATAGTTTTTGAGGTATTGAAAGTATATCAAAATGCCCCTTGTATCATATTGCCTCGTTTTCCCCTTTGTGTTGGTAAAACTACTGAGTTTTACCGAATATGTTTTTATCTTTTAAAAATGGTTTCTAAATAGGAAATTGTTTATAAAAATTAGATTAAACCTTTTTTTTTCAACCACGGAAATTTCACTTTTATTTCAAATTTCTTATTTAGGCATCATACTTTTCGTGTGGTCTTCTATTTGTTATAAATTAATAAAAAATGTTTTACAAAATATTAAAAAGTTTTACAGAATATTAGAAAAAAATTCTAACATGTTTGATAGATTATTAGATTTCAATCCAAGAATATAAAACTAATTTTTGTAACACTCTTTAACGCACCACACTTTGTAAAATGCTACTTTAATTTACAGGATTAGAATAGGGAACAACGCTTGTCAAAATTCAAGATTTCGACTATTGGAAATCATTGATGGGGTTATTAAACGTATTTCTTCAAATTTTTTTATCATTAGTTTTTTTAATTAATTTTCAAAAATTACGCTCGCTAAAATCGGAGGTGTGGACTACGTGACGTCACCTCTGCTTTTGTCGAATCTTCAACCAATCAATACTTTCAAAGGAAAGGATTCAACCAATGCCAAATACGCTTTTGTACAAGTGTGTCCGTCGTGCCGAAGACAGAAGTAATGTCATGCACCAAACCAAGAACCCTTCTGCGCATTGTAGTTTTTAATTCTTAAAAAATTAACTAATAATCATATATTTCGAAAAAAGTTATTGAAATTATATTTTAAAGAAGCTCTATCGAAGTAAATTAAATTTGAAAAATCGTTGTGTTCCCCATTCTAATTTTTTCAGTTAAGTTTTCTTTTGAAAAACGTTGTGCAATTCTAGTCTTTTAATACTGTATAGGAAAGATATCAATAAATTATCTTGTTTCCCCTCAAATTAATCGAAAAATAGATTTTTATGAAAATATATTTCATCAGAACATGTCCTTTCAAATTTAATGTAGATTATTTTTAAGTTTTCGGATATCCTATTGTGTGTTCTCTTTGAAGTCTATAAAGCATCCTATATTTATCACCCGATTACAGTAGTTTTCTGAAAAAAACATTATTTTCAACTTGCGCAATACGATAAGGATAAACGATTCTTTATCAAAAATTTTATCCTCCAAATTTAACTTGCATTTACAATAAGAATAATAATATTGTTGATGACTCATAAAAATGTGTAATAAAGAATGTGATTTTAGCCCAGATAATTTCGCATCGTTTTTACGAAGCTTAGTAAAAATAACTTTCCTTATATTTTTTTTCTTCCAAATATTTTGAACTGGCTTGTTAAATATTGTTGGTAAATATACAAGGTGATTCAGAAATAATCATCAATAATTGGGGGGGGGAGGTAGAGGAGCCGTAGACAAGCATATTTCGAACAGGGATGGTAGGGCGCAGCCTTACCGTTAAAGAGCTAGGACCTAATGTAGTGCGAGCGCGTTTCAAAAGGCAGGTTTTTAGAAGGCCGGTGAGGAAACAAAACATGATAAAATAAAAAACATTATTGCATAAGGTACAGGAGTATCCGTACTACTTAAATCCTCAATGTGATAGAAATTGGACCACTTGCTAAACCGTGGGGTGAGTTTTAAAACGTGCAATATTAATTTCATAGTCAAAAAATGGAGTTCCCTTAATGGTATTTAGAAAAATGATGATCGTGGAAGGAATTTTCAATGATCAAACAGTTTCAAAGATCAATGTTACGATCATTGAAAATGCCTTCCTTCTTTTCTAAATACCATTTAGGGAACTCCATTCTTTGACTAAAAGATTAATATTCCACTTTTAAAACTCACTCCACGGTTTAGAAAATGTTTCAAATTCTATCGAATTCATGGTGTAAGTAGTAGGGATACTTCCTTACCTCATGCAATAGATTTTTTCATTTTATTATGTTTTTGTTTCGTCACACGGGCCTTCTAAAAACGTCTTTTTGAAACGTGTTCGCACTGCATTAGGTCCTAGCTCTTTAACGGTAAGGCTGCGCCCCACCATCCCTATTCGAAATATGCTTGCCTAGGGCCCCTTTTCCTCCCCCCCCAATTATTGATGATTATTTCTGAATTACTCTGTATATAATTTAAAACAAATAAACCTTTATATAAGTGTGGCGACCGCCGAAATTCACTAGTAAACATTCACTAGTTAAAATATAATAAGTTAGTTGCAGAATGGCAATGCATTGTTGGAAAAATTTATAAATACTGCTGTTCGATTACTGTAAATAGTTTTCATATGATTACTTAAGATAATAAAGCTTAACACTAAATATTTGATGTAATCACTCCTAAATTGGTGACCACGGACTTCGGACGGTAATGGAAAAAAATCTGCTTAACACCTTGACATTTTCGGAGGAAGATGCAAGTCGCATCGAAGGTAAACTACAACAACTCATAGAGGAAATCGCTACGCTCAAAATGGCGTTACCACCAGCATCCAGAAGTCGACATGCGCGAAGCTTTTCTCAACGTCGCCGCTCTCCTGATGCAGCAAATTACCACGATTCAAGCTCCCTAAGCAGGCAAGAAGTTGTCGACAGAGTCTGTTTTTATCACCGAAAATTTGGAGATCGAGCAAGACGCTGTAAATCCCCCTGCGCTTTTTCGGGAAACCCCAGCGGCAGCTACTAGCGGCGACATCTAGCTGCCTCTCTGAGGGAAGTCGCCTCCTCGTTACTGATCGCACAACTAAAACAAGGTTTCTCATCGATACCGGATCGGACATAAGTATTTATCCACGGTCAAGGGTCACGAGAAGGCAACCAGACTCCAGTTACGTCCTCAGGGCTGCAAACGACTCTACCATAAAAACCTATGGACCAATCACCCTGTCAATCGATATCGGTCTCCGTAGGAACTTTGCATGGCGCTTTGTGGTAGCAGATGTCACTATCCCCATAATTGGATCAGATTTCCTGTCCCACTTCAACCTGTTACCTGACTGCCGCAACAAGAGAATCATGGACGGGGTAACTGGTCTGTATGTGCCCGCATCGCCGCAACACTCAACACAGCCTAGCATAAAGCTGGTGAAGAGTTGCTCTTCACCATTTGCTGAAGTTTTGGATGAGTTTCCGGAACTTAGCCGCCCATCAGGTTCCCCTCGTGAAATAAGGCATTCCACAACCCACTTTATTCGAACGACTCCTGGGCCTCCCGTATCCTGTCGTCCACGCCGGTTAGCTCCCGATCGTCTAAAAATTGCCAAAGCCGAGTTTGAAGGTATGGTAAAAGATGGAACAGCCCGCCGTTCCGATTCTGCATGGGCTTCACCTCTGCATTTGGTAGCCAAGAAATCCGACGGATGGCGGCCCTGCGGTGACTACCGTGCT
This sequence comes from Tetragnatha versicolor, assembly GCA_024610705.1. NCBI lineage: Eukaryota > Metazoa > Arthropoda > Arachnida > Araneae > Tetragnathidae > Tetragnatha > Tetragnatha versicolor. The sequence goes on from JANDEH010000009.1 coordinate 11,498,268, forward strand.
TTGAATGCTCGAACAATTCCGGACCGTTATCCAGTCAGACACATACACGATTTCTCCCATAATTTGAGGGGTTGCAAAATATTTTCTGTGATCGACCTAGTCAAAGCATTCACGCAAATTCCAATCAATCCGGAGGACATTCCTAAGACGGCCATTACCACCCCGTTCGGTCTCTTTGAATTCCCTTTTATGGGTTTCGGGTTGAGAAATGCCGGACAAACATTCCAACGTTTCATTTACGAAGTTTTAAAAGATCTAGATTTCTGTTTTCCGTACATAGATGACATCCTTGTCTATTCTACGAGCGAAGAAGAGCACAAGAGTCATTTGCGCCTGATTTTTCAACGATTGGCTGAGCATGGACTGTTGATCAATACTTCAAAAACTGTCCTTGGGAAACCAACTGTTACGTTTCTGGGTTATGAAGTATCAGCCAAAGGTACTCGACCGCTGCCCGATCGAATCTCAGACCTACAAAACTTCCCACTTCCAAAAACCGCACGGGATCTGAGAAGATTCCTAGGAATGATAAATTTTTACAGGCGATTCTTGCCAGTTGCAGCAAAACACCAGGCTCCTCTTCATGAATTAGTGTCGTCTCTACGTGGATCCCAGCCTATTAAGTGGAACCCCGACCTTGAAGAGGCCTTTAGAGCAACTAAAACCACGCTGTCTAACGCCACGCTGCTGTCCCATCCTAATCATGGAGCTCCCCTAGGACTGTTCACGGATGCATCGAACCACTGCGTGGAAGCCGCAATGATGCAGTTTGCAGATGGTGGATGGCAGCCACTGGGCTTTTTCTCTAAAAAGCTGTCCGCTAAGCAAGTGCAGTGGCCGGCCTACTATCGCGAGCTTCTGGCTATTTTCACAGCCGTGCAACACTTTCGCCATCTGTTGGAGGCCGCGCACTGCACCATATATACCGACCACAAGCCCATCACGTTTGCCTTTCAACAGCGTCGGGACAAACTACCGCCTGTCCAGCTAAATCAATTATCTTTCATCGGCCAATTCACCACCGACATTCAACATATCAGTGGAGCTGACAATGTGGTGGCTGATGCTCTCTCTCGTGTCTCCGCCGTGACCATCTCACCAGTTGATTTGAACGTAATGGCCAAGGCACAGGCAACTGATTTAGAGCTACAACATCTATTGAGTTCAGGAGATTCATCATTACATCTACAGGCCGTGTACCTACCAGATGGTGACACTACACTGTTCTGCGACACATCCTTAAACAAACAAAGACCTTATGTCCCAGCACCACTCCGGAGACAAGTGTTTCAATCATTACACGCACTGAGTCATCCTGGTGCACGAGCAACAGCACGATTGGTATCTTCCCGCTTTGTTTGGCCGTCCATTCGGAGAGATTGCCGCGCATGGTCTCGTTCGTGCCTCCAGTGTCAACAATCAAAAGTGGGGCGCCATGTCTTTTCCCCCCTCCAAAACTTTGCCTTGCCACAAGCGAGATTTAGAGAAGTCCATATAGATATCGTGGGCCCTCTGCCACCAGTTAAGTCGTACCGGTACTTGTTGACAGCAGTGGACCGTTTTTCCCGCTGGCCAGAAGCATGGCCATTGGAAGGAATTACAGCGGAAGAAGTTGCATCTACTTTCGTTGCCGGATGGATTTCCCGTTTTGGTTGCCCCGAATCTATAACGACAGATCAAGGCCGACAGTTTGAGGCTCAACTGTTCAAACAACTTGGGAAATACTCCGGATTCTGTCGTTTCCGCACCACTAGTTACCACCCTTGCTCTAACGGCATGGTAGAACGCTTCCACCGGCAATTGAAAGCCTCCCTCATGTGTCACAACGACTCTTCGTGGCTGGAAGCTCTTCCAGTGGTCCTTCTAGGAATCCGCAGTGCCGTGAAGGAAGACATCAATGCATCCGCAGCAGAGCTGGTATACGGGGAGCCACTTCGCCTTCCTGGAGAAATGCTCGTCTCCAGCGAGAATCACCCAGCTGATGTCACCTCCATGGTTGACCGACTTCGATCTTACATGGCACGACTGCGGCCTGTCCCAGCATCACGTCATGGATCGCTTCGCACTTTCATTCATAAGGACTTAGCCACTTGTTCACACATGTTCTTAAGAGACGATTCCGTACGACCCTCTCTCTCTCCTCCATATACGGGACCCTACGAGGTGATTGAACGGCAGGACAAAGTGGTAACTCTCAAAATTAAGAACAAAGACGTGAGAGTCAGCATTGACCGCGTAAAACCGTGCTACATTTGGTGTCCGGAAACAGCACAAATGCCGTCAGGCCAGAAATCTAGAATCGACGGCCATCAGGATGGGCAGCCGGAATACACCACCCGCTCAGGTCGCCGTGTTCGCTTTAGATTGCCTCACGTTAGGGCAATACTCTACCCCGGGGGGTAATGTGGCGACCGCCGAAATTCACTAGTAAACATTCACTAGTTAAAATATAATAAGTTAGTTGCAGAATGGCAATGCATTGTTGGAAAAATTTATAAATACTGCTGTTCGATTACTGTAAATAGTTTTCATATGATTACTTAAGATAATAAAGCTTAACACTAAATATTTGATGTAATCACTCCTAAATAAGTAATTTATTTAGTTGAAAATAGTTTGGTCACAAATAATGTGAGAAAATAATTCAACTAGCTGGCTAGTTAAAAATAGTTTTTGAAATATCCCTTTTATACATTTTCCTGTATTTCAAAACAAGTTAAAACAATTTTTCAATAAATTATCCACAATTGATTTACAATAACGATGCTATTGGCTGTATTCACCTGTAACGGTTGTATTTACCACTAACTTGACCTAAGGTTAATCTGGATTCAAACTTTTTCGACAACTCTGATTGGCTTAAAACTTGTTTCCCTTTTTCAACTACCAATCAGAAGTTTAATTCCAGGATAACCTTAGGTTAAGTTAGTGGTGAATATAGCCGTAACTCAACCTGGGGGTAACCTAGAATCAAGCTTTTTCGAAAATTGATGTGATTGGCTTAAAACACTTGCTTCTCTTTTTCAACTACCAGTTAGAAGTTTTGATTCCAGGTTAACGTTAGGTTAGATTAAGTTAGGTTAGTAGTGAATACAGCTGTATGAGTTATGGTAATATGGTGTACCTAAAGTAAAGAATTAAATCTTAAAATCTGAACTTTAATCGAAATTTGGAAATCGTTATTAATATTTTGATATTTTTAGTTCAGATTTTATTACAGTACATTATAATAAATTTAAACGTAAATAAAAATATGAATTTAATAACTAAAATGATTATTTTATTTATTAAATTGAATGTAATAAGTTTAAATGAACTAAAATTCAAAAACAAAATTTTAACTTTCTAAAAATATTTTTTTCAAACGCAGTGTAATTAGTTTGAGATTTACGACGTTTGTTTTATTTATAAATAAAATTATAATTATTTCATAAATCATTGTACTATTTTTCGGCAGTTACCTATTATACTGTGGGTTTTTATCTTACCTGGCTCTATTTATGTTTTATATCTTCTGGATTTTACAGTAAATGAAAGATACTGATTCAAGGTTAATTAGTTTTGTCAAAGGTATTTCCTAATTTCTTATCCACTCCTCTGACTCATAGGGATTCATGACGTCAATGATTACTTCTATTGACTTAGATCAGTGTAACTACCTTATTCTTCTTTTTACTATTATAACTTTCTACCTCAAGCCTTTTTCAATAAACGTATAAATTTCTTATTCTTTATAATAAGTGTGACCTTTTCTTGGCATTTAATCAGATTTTATCTAGGATTAATAACTAATCGTATGAAATAATGAAACCTAGTTTTGTAACTTTACTACATATTAACCATTGAATTTCATAAAATTGTATTATGTAAAATTTAAAAAAATTATACTTCTATTATAATGGTATGCGTGGTTAGTTTAACTTTTATATAAATTATTATATAAGGTTTTATCTTAAAGAGATAGAGTGCTTTTAGTGCTCTACAAAAAAAATCCGCAAATATTAAATATCATTTATTTATATCGTTAGTATGATTCTATGGTGTTTTTAGACATTTCAAGAATATCAAGTTTAATTTAATGTGTTATACTAATACAAAGGGATTTTCTGTGTTAGTGTACGAAGGTTCACATTTGACCCATAATGTATACTAATTAGTGATGTGGGTCGAAAAATTTTCCACTATGTTTTTCCGGAAAATTTTCCGCTATTTTTTGCTTTGTTTTATTAGTTCCATTTTGTTTCCAATTTTCTTCTCTCTCAAATTAGTAAAATTAGTTTGATAAAAATTTAATGTTATTGTTATTTTCTTGCACTGAAATCATTGTCTTTAGTGACGGTGGTATATTGGAACTCGGATATAGACCCCACGTCTCTAATACTTATAACAGAAATCCTTAAAAAAATGGAACACAAACCCTTTCCCAACGTCAAGTTTAGTTACAGACTTGATAATCCTCAAGAGAGATTTAGAGAGATTCCTCAAAGATAGAGATTAAGATAATTGCTCTTTCTTGTTACATGTTAGATTTTTAATTTTTTAGGAGTTCACAAAATTTCAAGATGTGAGGCGTTAAAATGGGTTAAAACTACTTTCAAGGAGCAAATTTAAAAATTTTCTGGTGCAGATCCCCAAACCCACCTTTTTATCTTAGAACTAAGTTGTCACACAATTTTTTATATTGTGTTCATCAAGATGAAAATCCTAGGTGGTATCTCAAAATACAACAGCTAAAATTATTAAAATCAAATTTAGGGAGGGCGCATACAATAATATCAAGGATAGGCGTGAAAAAAATTCCTAAATCCCCCTTTCCACTTTTGAAAACGTAAGAAATGTCTCTATATTAATGGATATATTGTCCTCTTCGAAATGAATTCATATACGTACTGAGAGCGGTGGAAAGAACATTATGATTTGAAATGTTAATAAAAGGAAATACGTAGGAAAGACATATTTTGTGATACCAGAGAAATACACAGTACTGTCAATGTCTAAGCAGTTTAGAAATTTCAAAAGTTTCTCGATAACCTTTGTATTTTTTATTAACATTCCAAATTTTAACACTATTCTAACGCACCTGTATTTTCCTCTTGCTTTTAATGTGGCATTCATTAAAAAAAGATCATGTTTTAAAGAATGTTTCAAACATAAGTGTTTGAAAATCCATTCAATATTTTAGCTCTAGGTGTTTTTTCAGCTTTCCTGCGTGTGGCATGATTGATAGCGTATTTTTCATTCACGCAACTAATTGGTGAGGGGCCAAATGTTTTTTTAACCCGCCTAAAATGCTGCCATGACCAACATATTTAGAAATCCCTCGTTATTGGTGTATGGAAAAACAATGTGGGGCATCAAAACCTTGGATCTAAAATTGAAATGTATTTTTTTCTTTAATTACTTTCGGGAATGCCCAACCTTCAAGGGGGGTTACCTTGCAGTCGGGGTCGGTTCTCAAATTTTGTTGATTCCCCCTATTTCACTCTTGATGAGGTCGTGGCCTTAAATTTTTTAGCATGCTCTCATTAATTTTATCATTTTTTATTTGGAATAGTTTTGAGGAATTTTAAGTTAAGTTTGCATTATTAATAAACAGAGCTATTCATAGGATTTTTAAGGTTGTGTTCTGGCAAATTTCTTCTACTTCATACGAATTGAAGTATTTGAAATATTAACTGCTTTTATGAACACAAACTTTAAAAAATACAGTCAAATCCGCTTAATGTGATCATTGTTAATGTTATCAATCGGATAATGTTATCGAAATCGACAGGTCCCGATCATTTCCATTTAATTTAATGTAAAATACTTCGTTTAATGTGATCAACTTTGAATCATCACTCCGCTTAATATTATCAAAATTTGTCCATATCCCCTTTAAAACGACCGCTTTTGAGTTCAAATTTCATATTGAAGGTCAATTTTTACAAGTAAACATCTGCCCCATGAGAGCATCTGGGCTCCTTTTTTTTGAAACTCAGTATGAGTGAGAAAAAGAAAACATTCAGCATATATTGAAAGAAAAGGGGGCCGAATTCATGCTTATGATTGGTTAAAGAAACCACCAAGATTGAAGCTTGCAGATGTCTGATAAGAGATTTGAACTTTCCCTTGTTCACTGGAATTCAGATTATGTTATAAATAGGTGGTTATTAGAGTGGATGGATATAATGGAGTGGAAAAAAGAGAGACCTTTCTATACAAATAAAAATACAAAGTAAGCGATTACTTTACTTTTATTAATTGAACTACTCTTATATTTACCCCTTAAAATTTTACCTAGTTTAAAAATAATGAGAACGCTCGCTTATTGTTATCGATCGGATAATGTTATCAGTTTAGTCTCGGACAGTTGCGATCACATTAAGCGGACTCGACTGTACTACGAAATGTTTTTATCTGCGTAAATTTTCTACCGTATTAATGAAAATTAATAGGTATACCTTCTCAAATAATAAGTACTTAATAATTTCCTTATTGACTTAACTTGATCAAAATCGTAAATTAAAATTGTAGCATCTCGTGGTAAATCAATTACTGAAAACTCCTTTAAGTAATTTAATTTGATTCACAATCGACAAAAGCCAATTTCACAAATGTTTGTTAATTTCATTTTTTCTATAACACTTTAAGAGAGGACTTAGCCGCATACTGTTCTTTAGGATGGGTTTAAAAAACACCTTTTTTAATTACACTTCTTGTAGTGAGGTTTTTTGGCCTAATGACCTCAATAAACCGTGTAAAAAATTTCAGTTCGATATTACACTTCCTTCTTCTGCCGACCTGCGCCCCGAAATTGGGAAATAAAGAAAAATGAAACGGGGACATGAGTTAAAAACATAGTAATAAATTGTATTATAAACCTAAATTTTTTTTGTGCGTTTTATTGAAGTTGTTTGTCCGAAAATCCACACTGCCCGCAAGCGGATTTTGAAGAACTGATTACACTGTTTAACAATGAAAAAATTTCTTTGTTGAAAATAGTAATAGTAAAGATGAACACACGAGGTCGCTGAACACGAAAATCACCATTAAATTTTGAGTTGACTCAGGATTTTCGGGGAACAGCCCCTCCCCTTTTTTACGTTTTTTGATGACTTAATGTCTTTGAATTCGATTAGGGTCAAAAAGAACGTCTTTAAATTACTCCCAAACGGACAAGGAAAATTTAAATTTCTAAAATATGAAATTTTGTAGCAAATGGATAGGTCCAAAAATATAGCTAAAATTATAGAGGTTTTTATTCGCTATTTTTTCCTCTTATTTTTTTGCAATTCACGTTTGAAGGGCCCTAACCCTTCCCCAAGGACCCAAATTGGATGGCAATATGCATCAATAATTTTTACTAAAACTAAACTTTTTTTACTTTTTTGTTGCTGATAGCGCCTCAATTATTGTCGTAGCTGGGTCAAATTGTTTTACTCGTTTTATTGTAGCTATTAGGTTAAAAACCTGCACTAGTGGTAGGCGGATTTGGAAAAGAAAGTATTTTTAACCCAACCTACTTTTATATTGGTTGTATTGGGATTAAGTCTAACTAAGGGTTGAGGTTAAAAAAGGAGGAAGGAGAAACCCCCTTCAATTAAATTTTAGAATCAATGTTTCATTGAAAACACTTAAATTCAGTTCAAACGAACCTAGAGGCTGTCTGCCACGTGTCAACTTCAAATGAAAAATGTGCTTGGAAGGAAGATGCCGAAAAAAAAATATTTTAAAAAAAATCACAGACGTGTTTTCAGTCTGCAACGGAAATGAAGCAGAAAAACAGTGAAGCGATCCCTTCCTCATTTATACTTAGCTCCGAATATGATGGCGAAAAATATATCTAATTCAAACTCAACCTTGCGTGTTTTGACGAACGATGCATGGCTACGGAAGTCTGATTACTCTGCTTCTCTTCTGGGATACCAGCCAATGTTATCCATCAATGAGAAAGGTGAGAGATGCAATTGACCTCGAAATGTAGCGAGAGTTAAATAATGAATTAAGAGAGCAGGTAGCAAAGAGAGGTGTTTACATTCGTAATTGCGGTGCGGAACTTTCTCATTACCTGGTATGCAGTCGTTTTCATCTTGTGTCATTTTACAGGATTCAGATGCATTGATATCGCAACGGTATTTTAGTTATTCACCTGTTGGCCAATTAGTTTGTTACTTAATAAAATTTGTTGTTGGTTCTGATGCCACTCCGCTTGCGATGCCCGATAGCTCTATTCGCATAGGCGTACAGGAAATAAGGCAAAGGGGCGGCTCCTGAGAAAGTGACGAAGTGAAAGTGAGTCCAATTAATGACAGGAGTCCAAAGAAAGCTTAGAATGATAGACGCTGACACTATCAATCGCCACCTGCACAATTTTGACATGTCTCTGAAGGGGAAGGAAATAGTCTCCACACGACCTGGACCCAGCGTCCAGTGAATTTCAATTGATATTTTGTCCCGCGAGTTTAACCCAGGCAGAGTTTTAAGCCCGTAGCAAGACAAGTTGGTATAAATTTGGCCCACATCTCCGTTTAAATTGTGCAGGCCTTTTATAAAAATCATACAGGCCGCACGAAAATTTAGACATTTTAAAAATTCATGAAATCTAGGAAATAACCGAATTAAAAATGGTTTCTAGTTTCGGCATCGGTTGGTCAAGGGAAGTTTTTCGAAATCAGTGTATCAGATCACAAAACCGTGAATTAAATATCGCATTCAAGATAGGATGCAAGCAAAATTGTTCCTAATGGGCTCGATTTCGTGCATGAAGGGATTTACGGAGGGTCATGGAAGAAATTTTTTTCAGGATATTTCATTTTTTAAAAGTAAAGTATATGTATTTTCAATGTAAGGATTTTATTAATCATTCTTTTCAATGAAGTTCGCGGGTCAATGAGCCTTTAAAGGCTCATTTACACTGTTTCACTTCCCCTGTTCATCCTGTGGGATTCGCTCCTGTGAATCGCTAGTGAAAGAATAAAATGTGAAACCCCGATTCACACTTTCGATTTTTTCACACTTTTTGAGGATGATTCCTCCAAAATGACTATCAAAAGTGATAAGTTTAAATGAACCTTTAAGGTTAAAGGTTCATTTTGACTTTTCGTTTTTGGTTTCATCTAGGAGGAATCATCACAAGTGTAAATTGTATCCACACTCCTCCAATTTCCACTTCAATTGAGTGATCATCTCCGATGAATCACTCAAGATGAACACTGAAATTGAAACAGTGTGAATGAGCCTTTAGCTCCCCATGATTTCTTTTCCCAAGCCTTAACTGTCACCTCAATCAGTTTTCGTCACCCGTTAAGAAATACCCCCGAAAAAATTTCAAAACATCACTTTCACACTTAACCTAGGGCCTGCCTCTCCCTTCTAACCACTACACGCGCGGTTGATACAGTGACCTGGAGGCAGCATCGCGTGATGATAAGATAGAGCAGAACCGCAGAGACGACTCGATAACCACGTGTGTCGTCGACCTGGAACCGAGCCAACATGCCAAACGTTACCATGCGACCGGCCTATTCCTGAGCGGGGCTGTCAGTCGAATTCGCCGGTTCTTTTGCGTTGCTGTGCGGCCGGGAAACCTGTTGATTTTGCGGCGGTATTCGGAGAGGATGCTCGGTGTTGGTGGGATGTTTGGATGCGATCTGTTTTGTTTAGAGCTATCCGAGGTAAATATTATTTTGTTGGCAGTTAAGGGAGGGATTTTTTTCTCCCCGTTTTTTATGGTGAATATTGAGATGCCATGTATGAAACTTGAATGTGTTTTAATCGAAGACCTCTTATTTGTAATGTTTTGATTTTTGCGATGAGTTGGTGGTTTTGAGTAGAGTTTATATGAGTTTAAATGGGTTATTTTTTTAAATAAGTTTATTTTATTATACCTTTTTAAAACACTTTTTATCCATTTTAATAGATTTATAGAATCGCAACTCTTTTAAGCTAACATATTAGTGATCTTCATTTGTCACTCAGGTTTTAGGTTTTATTTTAATAAAGAGTATCTCAAAGAAATAAATAAATTTTTCTATACTTCCCTCCCTTTCCTTAATATTTTACTGTAAGTGAGAATAATCATGGAAAAATAAGTAAGTCTAATAAGTGCATTATTATGCATTTAAGATCGTAATTATGGGCTTTGAATTATGAGACCATCATAAAACATAAATTATTACTTATTTTGTATTTTAAAATGGATTATGTTGGCTGTCGATTTTTTAGTGAAAGCAATGTAACTTCAGATTCTTGCTTTTTCAACTTAAGATTCCAATACTAATATCGTGGTTTTCCAAGTATTCTGTTTTCAACAAATTGCTTACTTCATTTCTATTGGTATCTATTTTTAACTTTTAAATAAATATTCCATTACGATGACTATACTACAGATACTATTATTTACATATTTTACTAGGTGTTTGTCAATAAACTATGTTGAAACAGTTTCTATTGAGATTAATTTCTCAGTCTCTAAGTTTGAGCATTAAAGATTAAAACATTGACTTTAAAAACAATTACTGCTTATTTAAATAAATGAATAAAAAATGCATTTGGTAGGCAGTAAATTTGTACAAAGAACCATGTTAAATTGTTTTCAGAAACACGAAATATTTTAAGGTCTATGTAATAAACCTTGATCATTTTTCTAATTTAGAAATAAGGGACTAAACTAGTTTTAAAATATCGGTACTATAGAAAGAGTCCTCCAGCTGCCACAGCTCAAATCATTACTGACAACCATATAAATCTAATTATTATTATAAAATCCTAAAATAATTTGTATAGCATTAATAATTAGATCTTTATGGTTATCAGTCATCTTTTGAGCTGTGGGTAAACATGGCGGCTGGAGGACTCTTTTTAAAGCTGTTCCAAAATGTATTAAAATAATCGAAATATTTTCTTCTCTACAATATGATGTACCTAATCCTTCATTTCCTTTACTTTTAAAGTATCGTCCTGCAATTGATCCTTACTGTTTTACTTGGGTTCAAATTTATTACTTAACAAGATATCTTTTACTTTTTTAAATGATAACAGGTGAATTTTTCTTAATCATAACTCTTGCACCTATGAATGATAAGTCACAATCTTGATTTTTCTATCCGCATACTTTAGTCATAAGCATTTGATGTTACAATGAGGAAGGAAATACCTTAATGAGTGTTAAATTTTTTGTTCTTTTGCTCTGTTAGTTGAAAGCTTAGATTGAAATTTGATAGGTTTTATTTTTATTGCATCAATTTTAAGTAGTTTTCTGCGATTCTTATTTTTATTTGTTTGTTTAGAACTTTTTGAATTAATTTTTTTAAATGGTGAAGCTTTACGGACAGAAAAGAAGCGTTTTAAATTATACAGCTTTAACTACTTTTGAATTTAATGTAAAAATTCGTTGATAGCATTAAAAGTTTTAATTAAAAATTAAGTTTCATTAAGTATATTAAGTTTTAATTAAAAGTTCAAAAGAAACATAATTTTACCATTCTCTCTGGTTTTAAAAAAAGGGAAACAAGCATATTGGTTGTAATTTGAAGTAATTTAGTAGTGATGTATCACTTGTACTAAATCATATAAATGAGTTTTTCATTTTTATTGAGAGTAAATACGCTAAAAGGACGGGATACTACGGAAGTACCAGTATTTCTTCCAGTGCAACTTTTTTATTGTTTAACTTAGTATTTTTAAAAACTGAGAACTAGTTACAAATTTCTGTTGGTATCCAAACACGACTTTGATTCAGATCTTTTAATTTCTAGATTGTCTTTTATTGAACATCGAGAAGATACCGATATTTCGACCATGCCTGTAGATTTGGAGCTGTTTCTGTCTGGATCTCGACAGAACCCCTTCTCGTACTCCCCCTTCGGGGTTGACCGCTACGCCAGTGGCTACGATGACCGGTCCATCACTAACAGCTTCTACCTCAAATCCAGCCAGAGGAGATATGGCTTCCGATCAATGTTTTCTCCTTTCGAAGCCGTTGTCCAAAGCAAACCCAAAGACAGAAAAGACTCGACGGTCACTGATGGCAGCCGTAAAAAGAAAGTCAGCTTTGCTGATGACAAGGGACTCAACCTCGTCCAAGTCCGTGAGATCCCGGGGTCCCCGAAGTGGACTGATCAAGTCTTGACCCTCTTGACCAGTGTCCCCAAAAGCGATTTGTTCCAAGGGAAGGAGTGGGTTCCCGCATTTGAGCACCCTCCTTGGAAGGATGAGGCTCTGTTGGAACGCCTGGAGCAGAAAGCAGTGGTTCTGGAGTCTGTCCAAGTCAAGAACACCACTTTGTATGGTACTGTGAAGGTTAAAAACCTAGCTTTTAAAAAGAATGTGTTTGTGCGTATGTCTTTCGATAGATGGATCTCTAATTTCGATGTGAAGGCGAGTTACGTAACACCGAGGTTGAGAAGCCAGCGAGGAAACCGGTACGACACTTTTTCATTCAGCACAAAAATTTCGCCTACCGCTTTGCGGTACGAAGTTATAGAATTGTGCGTATGCTTCCAGTGTAATGATATGGAATACTGGGACAACAATGGTGGTATCAATTATAGGTTGGTCGTGGATTCTTCTGGTCATGCTTCAACCCATGCTCAACAGTACCAGAAAGAGAAGTTGCTGGACAACCAAATAACTTTGTCACTCACTGAAAACATTGAGAACATTAGTGAAATTAATGCTTTGAGCAATTTCATGTATAACCAGCCATACTGGTGAATTTTTTGATGTAGTTGCAGTATTTCATCTGAACTGTTTTAAATTTGGTTTTAATGGATGAAGAAATGATATTTAAGGTAAGGCTATTAGCGTTGGTTCCTAAATAGGCTCTTTGCCTTTTGAGCTTTATCTGTTTGAGTTGTATTTGAAACAACTTGGCACAAGTACTTAACTATTTATAAAGTAGTTATTTTGTAACTTAAAAGTTTTCTAAACGAAGTATTTAAACATGAAATGAATGGAATTCATTCTAATGTATAGTGCATGCAATGCAACTTCGTGAAGAATGAAGGTATTTTATATAGTTCTAAAAACCGAAATTAACTTTTGTACGGGGAGAAGTTTTAATTTGGTAGCTTGGTATCGGGCTTTTCTGTTTCTGTATTGGGTTTGTATTCTGTGCTGGAGTTCTCTCGATTCATGCAAGAGTACCGGGCATTAGAGGTTATTGGACTTCTTTGCAATTCACTTGGATTTAGTTTCCAAAACAACTGTGACTGCTCTTAATTAGACTTAAATTTAAAATTGTGATACCCTGTAGAATTGCAAAGCTTATTTTTGTACAGCTTCTACTTTGTAGATATATTTATATACAAAATATTTTAATGTCTCATTTTTAAATAAAAATTGTTTATTAAAAAGTTAGTCCTTTTTCTATTCTTTGCATTTAATCCTTGGTATGAAAATGAACTGATTGAACATGTTGAAAAATTTAGTTACTGTTACTGATATGATCCTGGGTGCCAAAATCAAATGCTTAAGGGATAATTTTGGACTGCTATTATGAGAAAGCTTTCAGGTGTGTTTTAACCCTAAAACTATTTGTAGTTTTACTAACTGATTCTAGCTGAAATGATTCATCATAAAGTCTCACAACAAAATTAAAAAATATATTTGGCCATGAAATGTAAAAAAAAGTAGGCAAAAATAAACGATCTTATACCCATTTCTCCTTGCTAAATTAAAGCCTTTTTTTTCTTTTTTTTTTAATCTGTTTAATTGTAATATATAAGGATTATTTTTAAAAATATTGTTTCCTTTTATCTTTTACGTTTCCAACCAATAACTCAGTTTTGACCTACAATAATAATCAGATTTTTTTAAGTGTGAAGTTTTCTTTGTTTTATCTACTGTGGAAACTAAGTTGGCCTATTCGACAACTTTTTAAAATGGCAGGGTCTTATATTTTTGCCAGTAGGTTTACTTTGTCATTTAAATGGTATTACATTTTTTTATTACTTCTGTTTATCAAAGTTTATATGAAAGATTTTTTTTTCTTATTTTGAACACATTTTTGGGGATCAACTACTAGGTTCCTAAGTTTTACTAAGAAAGCAACCAGAGAATCTGGATACAGCTTATTTATTTTTGGTTAGGTAGATTTAAGTTCTGATCAGTTTTACCGTCGAAAATTTTCTTCAATTTATTTTAATTATTTGTTAATCCAGAGTTGCTCCTTTTTTACGAAGTTATCCTGAGTTAAATTTTTGTCTCACTGGGAATGGCAATATATACCATAATAGTCAGGGTGCCAAGTCAAAAACTTCGAAATCGCGTAATACTATAAGGAAAATTTTTTTCGATTGTTTCAGGTAGAGTTTATAGTTTATATTTCAAAACCGGTTAAGGGCACTGCAAATGTTGAGCAACTTTTAAACTCTAAAATTGGTAAAAATTTCCAAAAATTCAATTAATAGTACTCGAGACTTGTGATACATTTTATAAGCTATTTTTCAGTGCTGAATACAAATATTCCATTTAAGTTTTAAAAAATTAAAACATCAGTTTTAAAAATTAATTCAAAAATTGGATAATCGAAAAAAATAAAACATCGTTCAAAACCGCAAAACAACTGCAAAAGAAGTAATTCAAACGGTTTTCCTTACAAATGACTAAAACAATAACATACTAAAATTGGAGGAAAATCAGACTGTAAAAATTCTAATTTTTTTCAAAATTTCTATTTTTTTCTGGCCTTAAAAATCGATCTTTTCTAAACTTGTAAGAAAAGTTTTGAAGCTGAGACAGATTCCAAGGTTATTTTTTCATGGATATCGCAGTTAGCTATATAACATGAAAAAACCACAATTGATGATTAAATCATTAGTTAATTAGTAAATTCATTAAATTGAACTTCGAAAATACAGGTAAAATCCACCAATCATATGAAACAAAATATATCGAACTTCAAGGTGGATTCAAAGGAAGGAGTATAAAAAGCACTTAAATTCACTTTTTTCGGGCTACAAATCGAAAATGTTCTGGAGGAGAACCCCCAGACCCCCCTTACTGGAAATTTTTCGAACTGATGGTCTTATTCAGACCTCCGTTGATCCCTGAGAGTTCCAAAAGTGGGCAGCAAAATACGATTGAAAAGAAATAAGGAACTTGCATGATTTTTTTTTATTTTTTTAATCTATTCTTCACGCAAAAATAAGCCACTACACAAAATTTGAGGCCGATTGAGAAATTTTTCGATTGCAAAAAAAATTATCAAAAATCGCGTTTTTCGAAGCAACTGAAAACGCTTAACAGCATGTACCGTGACGTCACTAATGTTTACCTCGGATTGTCATGTTTGCCGTGGATTTCTGACCGCCACCAGAAGTGTCTAGAAGGTAAATATTTATTAAACACTCATACCGGACACTTCTGAAAAAAGAAATCATCAACTAAAACATAGAAATTCAATTTTGATTGCAATTTGGCTCGATGGATTCTACGTCACTGTGCATGCAAACACACTTCGCGTTTTCAGTCACGTGTTTTTTTCTCGACTTTTAAATTAAAATATTTAAGTACTTGTACACTTTTTTGAAAATTTGACAAAATATTTCATTTTTCTATACAAAAAACCATACGAAACACTTGAAAGTTTATGAAAATCTGACACATGCAAGTTCCTTATTGTCTGAGGGACACGGCCACCAACACATGTTTAACACTAATAGAGGAGATTAGTGAAAACGTCACTTCCGGTTTTTTGTTTTGTTTGGAAACGTTGATTCGATCCGTGATTGGTTACATACGGATCCGTACTGTCCGTACAGTTCACGGAACCAATCACAGACTGAATTTACGTTTCCAAACAAAATAAAAAACGTCACACTAATCTCGTCTATTTGAGCTAGTACTTTAAACAGCCCAGTAAATCAGTTTTAATCGTAGGGGATGAGAACACACTAAAAAGAGAATAAAGACGCATATATTCAGTAGCCACATTAATGTGTAGGAATATGGAATGAATGTTTTTATTTCAAAGAAGAGATATCAGCGGGTCACCAGGTCCCGAGTATAACAAATTTGATGCCTAAGTTTACTAATATACTTAAAATTAATTTTAATACTAAGTAATCACGCTTCCTTTTATCCTAAAAACAGAATTTTCTTAATGGGGGCCTTGAAAAATTTTACGGAAATGAGGGGGGGGCTTTAAAAAGGTTGAGAACCACTGGGATAGATAAGGCATGATTACTTAACTATACCAGACCCCACTATCATGACTGTATCTGTAGGGGTTCAAAAGTTAAAGGGTGGGGCCACTTATCTTGAGACACCCTGTAAATCGAAGTCATTCTAGAATGACAACTATTCTTCATCAGTATCTGTGTACCATGTGTAGTAAATATTTTTACTTTCACTTACTGAATTCAATCGCGTTATAAAAGGATCTGTCAAAAGATACCTCCAAGAGATATCTAAAGTTTTGAGTAACCACTTTACAATCAAGAAGGCAGATCAATATCTAAAATATGTTATTGTGTTTATGTCCTTCCTCAAATTGCTTTATTTCCTTTTTCAGGTCAGCTTGAGTTGACAAGAACTAATTCACGTTAGATCTTCGTGTGATTGATATCAGAATTGCGTATCTTTGATAAGAAGCTCTCGAGATACTAACGTTGTATGATTTCTTTAGTGAATACTGAAATTTGTCACTGCAATAATCTAGGCAAGTGATGATAAGGCATAAAAAATTCCATATATAGGAATATCTGACATTTTTACAGTTTGTTTTTGACTGTTTAAACAAAAAATTATCTGTTTTGAGGTTATAGGTTATTATGGTTATCCAAGTTCATTTTTTACTAGATACTCGGGTGATCATTATCAGATTTTACCCAACTTCAAATACTGATTTTTTTTATTTCTTTCCCTCTTTAACTAACCAATATCTTTATGCATTCAAACATTGGATGTTTTTTGGTGACCCTCAAATTTAAAAAAAATGGTGGAAATGGAAATTATTATTATCATTATTTTTTATGCTAAATATAAATTCACGATACTGCACTCTAACGTCCATATTCACCACTAACTTAACCTAACTAAGGCTAACCTGGAATTAAAACTTCTCATCGGTAGTTGAAAGAAAACAAGTTTAAGCCAATTCGAAAAAGTTTGATACCAGATTAACCCTAAGTCATGTAAGGGTTGAATACAGAGTCGTAAAAATAATATTTCCTACAAGCTGAATCACTTGTGGAATAAACAGGGAATTGATAAAATAATTGTTAATTGTATCATTGTAATTTTTTCACATGGGAAAAACTTTATTAAACGTATTTAAATATTTATACTCAGGTTTGGTTAGTTTTAATTTTATAGCTCAAAAATCAGGTAAGATCATATTGCGACATTAATGCTCTGCTATAATTTATTCCAAAAACGTTTAATCTCGTACTTCCCATTCAAACAAGTCAAATGGAGACGGTAGACACTCTTAAAACGAAAAGAAATGTTTTAGAACATGATTGAAAAATATACACATAATTTAAATCTGAATAAATGCTTAAGCACAATGGGGGAATAATTTGTATCATTAAGGTCTTTTCTGGATGTATCTTTGTTAAGTTGAACCAAGACTTTCTCTTATGACCAAATGCAAAGACAATGTGAGATGAAGGATAACGAAAATGCATTTTGCAATCACTTTGGAATCTCATCAAATGGTATGGTGAATGGAAAAGAATCGGTAGCCAACGAATGTAACGGAGAGACATTGAATACAGTTGCCAAGTTTTATTTTCGTTGGGTAAACATGGCTTTCGTTAAAATGAAATTAAAAATCCTGTTTATCTGCTTTTCTTCCCAAATTGGAGTAAGAATGTTCTGAATTCTTTTTTTTTGAAGGCCAACGTTGTTTTTAACATTGGTGAAGACTCGAAATTATACCACTGAATATTATTGACTAAAATGACATCATTCAACTGAGTGGCATCTTATGTGTTGAGGTTAGAATTTAAATAATGTGAATGGAAACTACTTCACTGACATTTGTTTACAGCATTTAAGATTCTTTATATTACATTGATTCAGTTACACTAGCGGAAATAAAAATCCCAACACCAAGAAGGAAAGGAGATATCAAAGTCAAATTTGTCTCTATGATTGCACATAGTATTAATGTGAATTGATTAAAAAATCAGCCTTCCCGGAGTTTAGGGGGCCGAGAAAATTGGCGAGGACTGTAGTCTCCATAGGTGTCCATTACCGCCGTCACACGTCATGGTATTGAGTGACAGGGGATCTAAATGACTTTTGAGGGATTGGAGAACCATGTTGGATCCTTAGGTAGTCTAAATTCATATGGTGCACCAGCGGACGTTGCATACCGGGCTAGGTGATTTCTCCTCATTGATCGGACTTGTTTTGTAGGCGTTGGTTCTAGAGAACGGGAAAGACGGGGTAAAAATGCAACCTAGGGGGTTAAGAAGAAAGCTTGGACATTGCATACAACATGTGGTTGTGCATGTTTCTCTTGAAATTTGTCCCCAGGACAGCTCTGAAGGTAAGGACGGTCTACCGGCTGCAAAATCTCAATGACGCAGCTCTGGTTGGAAAAAGTACTGGTGAATCATTCTCAGGAGTTGCAGAAATGGAATCCAATGCATCCCCACTCCGTTACCCTGCATCACCACTCCGTGGAACGATTAGAAAATCATCAGCTGAGTGCGCTCTCTCCATTGTGTCTTCAAACTCATACCCAAAAGTAGTGGTGCTCCAAACCGAATCAGGATTCTCTCATAAACACAACGTCATGAAATTGGGATTTTCATTTCCTTATTGCGTGCACTATTGGAAACAGAAATGCCCATTTTCAGCCCATTGTTTATAGCCAAAGCTGTAAGAAGCCATGCGGACCGAACGGACAATCCGCAGTACTGCAAACGACATCCATCCCACTGCCGCTTGTCCTCAGTATGATCTACCGGTACTTGGGCCAACCAGAGCTGCTTCATTAAGGTTTTTTAGCCGGTTGTCCGTCCTTACCTTCAGACCTGTCCAGGGGAAAAATTTCAAGAGAAAAATGCACAAACACATGTTTTGTGCAATGTCCAAGCTTTCTTCTTAACCCCCTATGTTGCATTTTTACCCTGGCTTATCCGTTCGTAAAAACTAACGCTCACAAAACATGTCCGGAGAAAGAGGAGAAATCACCTAGCCCGGTATGCAACGTCCGCTGGTGCACCATATGAATTTGGACTACCTGAGGAGGCAACATGGTCCTCCAATCCCTCAAAAGTCATTTAGAGCCCCTGTCACTCAATATCATGACGTGTGACGTAGGTAATGGACACCTATGGAGACAACACTCCTCCCTGTTTTTCTCGGCCCCCTTATATCCAGGAAGGCTGATTTTTTAAGCAATTCACATTGATACTATGTGCAATCATAGAAATAAATTTGACTTTGATATCTCCTTTCCTTCTTGATGTTGGGATTTTTATTTCCGCTAGTGTATATGCTTGAAATTGGAAAACCAATTCATAATTTAAATGTTCTCCATCTTATTCTGATTTTAAGTTTATGAAGCGTTGAATCATCGGACAACTAAAATGATTTTATTTGTTACTTTCTTATATACCATATGTGATATTACATTCTACTGTAACCTTTTTCTCAGTCATTTAAAATTAGAGATGGTTAAATTTTAAAACCATTAATGAACCAAAACGGATTAAGGTAAGAAAAATATATTCTGGGTTTACTACTCTTAGAGGTTTCTTTCAGAATTACAGTTTATGTTATAGGTTATGGATCAGCTAAAGAATTTTTCTTTATACAAAATATTGTTCTTGTTTTCTATATCTTTTCTCATTTTACTTTGATCTAATAGAAACTATTTTAAGTAGATGATATGGTTATTTCAGCCTTACTTAATGTATGGAAATTTCAGGAAATTTCGTAAAAAAGGAATAGTAGTTTGAAAGAGCAGCTTTAACTTAGACTATAATAAAATTTCATCATAATTTTATCAACGAAGAAGTGTTTTTATTTAAAAGTCGTTTACCTTTGCAAAATAAAAGATAAGAAAATTTTTATCAAAAGGTATAAAAAACTTATATTTTGTGATTTTAAGTTCGCTATCATAAGAACTACCATTGTCCCTTTGGTGGTATTTCGTCATGGGGAAATCGACCTAATGTGATTGAACTTGGAGAATTCATATCTTCAAATGCGTCAAACAACGTCAGATCATGCTAAATTTGGCAGAAATATTTTAATGTGCGAATTTATGTGCGTTATCACAAATGTAAAAAAAGTTTTCTCTGCTTCATAATTTTTCCCAAATGAATAAAAATAGTATTTTTTATTTCTCGTGAAAAAATTGGCATTAAAACAAATCATCCGATACACAAAAATATCTTGAAAATTCTATGGTTTATGAGTCAAGTAGGTGCACTATTTATAATTATACTTTTGAAATATTTAAAAAAAAATCCAAATATTTCATTACTAGATATTTTATAAATGGTTTTAATTTCTTAGACTGAAAACTAGTTTTCATTGTAAAATAATTGATTACTTTTATGCTGCTTAAAGTTAGTGAAAAAATGAATAGAATATAGTAAATTGTTTTTTGTAAAGCAACCTAGTTTCCCTTGTTGTTTTGAAAATCACTTAATACTGAGACAATATCTAAAAAGCTAGAGCACACAAAAAAATTTACGAAATTTTTTTCCACAAAAACTATATACTAAGTGAAACTATATTTTTGTTTTCCCTATCAGTTTTACCAACTAAAAAGCAGAAAAACTTTTACACTTTATCAAACGCTTACCGAGTCAATTACAATTAAAGTCATTTTTTATACCCTACAGAACTAGGTATCATTTTGTTCCAGTGCTTGTCTTGAACAATTTAAAGGTTAAAAGTAAAAAATATACGTTTATAAGCTTTATTTCCATTTAATTAACAATAAAGAATTAGGCCATAATGATATTTTTGGTAATGAATATAGTTTTGATTTGTTAAGAGATGATTTCGCAGACCCTAAGCCTTATGTAATCATCAATGCTTTTAAATGGGTAAAGAAATGTGTGGAGCTTTCACGTGTTGTTGTTTAATGATCATGAGCTTTATATCTAGCCTCGCAACATTTGAATGTTTATTCAGTTAAAGAAGATCAATATGATAAAGTCATGATTTTTTCCCTTCACGAGCTTAAACCTTAAATATTTTCCCATTCGGCATTTCATTCAAAAAGTGGGAAGTTGAGCAAGTGATAAAGATTTAACCTTATAAAGATTAACAAAAATAAAGGTCTATTTTTTGCATTCAATTGATTAAAAGTACACTGTAGAATAAATAATTTTGATAAATAAACTTTATATCCAAAATCTTTAAGAGAACTGTTCTTTATTTATATTAAGAGTGATTTCATATCAGAATACTATTTTTTTGTTTATCTCTACACCCCCCCCAATTGGATTTAGGAGACATCTTAGAAACGCAGCCGTAAGATTTTGAGTTCTTTATTTTTTATATATCCGTTTGGGGTTATTTCAAGTATTCCAAAAAATGTGATTAAACCAGGGGTTATATAAGGGGGGTAAGCCCCCCGAAATTAAGACTAAATTCACAAAAGCGAGTGAAAATCTACTTTTTAATGGGAGCAATGAGAAATGTCTATTTTCATTATTCATTGATATAGTGATTTATACACACACGAAGTTTAGGGGATTTACGTTTTTACTGTAGGTATAATGAATAGTTCATTATCATACCCCAGTTAAAATTTCTGAGTGATACCTCGATTTTTACAAGAGGAAAATGAAAATAACTTTATAGAACATATCTAATATTTGACTCGACAACTTTGTATAGTAACTGAATAACAATAGTAACTAACAATACTAACTTTGACTCGACATTATTTGAAAAAGGATATGATATATATTTAAACAATTCAAAAATGGATAATGATCTAAACTTTATATTTCATGCAGAAAACACTCTCCAGGTACCGTTGCTTAACAAATTTCTTGGCTCATATAAGAGGAAAATGGCATATTGGGGCTGAAGTTCAAATAGTTTTGAGATGAAAAATACGTGGCCCAGAGGCAATTATTTTTACCGTATAAATATGTTAAATATCAAAATTATTTTTTTAAGTACCACCTCTAGAAAGACAAAACATATGAAGATTTTAATTCATGTATTTAAATGTGCTTTTCTAACATTCCTGATTTATACATATTTTTTATGTGTTTGACAAGATTCAAGAATTTCTTTCCGGACCAATTATTTCTGATTCATTCACTGCAAAATATTTGATAAATTATTTCTTAGATGTTATTTAGAGCCCTTGACTCCACGAAGTGTGGAAAATTTCCATTAGAGAGAATTTAGACAGCTATAAACTTCGCATTAAACTTTTGAATAAAAAATTCTCGTCTTTTGATAATTTTGTAAAAACCTCTACACTACAGTGCAGTTACCCCACCTATTCATATAGTACTAAATTTCAATACAGGATATCCCCTTCGAGAAAAGTTTCCATATACGCCCCTGAATTCCCCAAAGGAAATGGTAGTATGACAAAATGTGCAATCTTAAGACGTAAAGAAATATCTATATACAGGGTGTTTCAAAATTGCGTTGCACGGCTTTTATTCTGAACCAGTGCCTCCTAGGGTCATGGAAGTAAGGTCTACCCCTAGGTAAATGACCCTGGAGAACCCATTGAGAGGACTTACAGCGCCCCTAGCGGCGAAATTAAAAAGTTAAAAAAATTAATTTAAAAACTAAAGGAGATAGAGCAAAAACCTCAGTAAGAGTATTGTTGCCAGTGTCAAGAAAAACTCATTGAAAAAAATTTCATCAAAATATCTTGAATATTCGCGTAGATATTAGCATGTGAAAAGAGCACTTTTTCAGGGGTCAAAAAGTAAAATGTTCGCATATTTGCAAATTTTTCAGTGAAATTGTGTAGTTTTGTGTTTTTTTAGTTGAAAGAACACAAAATTTAATCAAAAAATCAAAAAAATTTGCAAATATGCGAACTTTTTACTTTTTGACCCCTGAAAAAGTGCTATTTTCACATGCTAATATCTCCGCGAATATTCAAGATATTTTGATGAAATTTTTTTCAATGAGTTCTTCTTGACGTTGGCAACAATACTCTTACTGAGGTTTTTGCTCTATCTCCTTTTGTTTTTAAATTAATTTTTTTAACTTTTTAATTTCGCCGCTAGGGGCGCTGTAAGTCCTCTCAATGGGTTCTCCAGGGTGACTTACCTAGGGGTAGACCTTACTTCCATGACCCTAGGAGGCACTGGTTCAGAATAAAAGCCGTGCAACGCAATTTTGAAACACCCTGTATATAAAAATCAATGTCTGTCTGTCTGTATGTCTGTCTGTATGTATGTATGTCCTTTATCGTTTTAAACTTTTCGAACCTACATTAACTATTAAACTGTACCACGTTGATCTACTCGCTCCAAGGAAGGTTTCTGAAGAATAATAATTTAAAATCGATGCATCCTAATAACTTTTTTGGTCAATTTTATGCTCAAAAACCCATATTTCGTGCCTAACTTCATGGAAAACCCCCATTGTTGTAAATATCATAAGAGAAGATGTAACTTTAATTGTTGTAGGCATATTCTCGATTGTTGCAGTTTAAAATCCATTGTTGTAACATAAACATAAAAGTGGCTCCTTTATTTAACTACTTCCACATTTGGACTGGCGAAGCCCATCTGTAACACACCAGAATAATCTTCTTTAAAAATGGACTGGCGAATCCCATCTGTAACGCACCAGATGATATTTATAAAAAAAATAAAACCCGGGCGTACTGCGCCCGGGCAAAGCCGGGTCTAGCGCTTTAGCGCTAGTAATTTATAAATAACACGTAGTTTGTTGTATGAAAGGAATTGAATCGTCAGTTTGAAGTAGGGAATAAGTCCAAAAATGACAAACTGACTTTTTGTGCTCAAAACAATCTCTAAGCTTTGCTCTACACATGGGTGAAAAGAGGGGAACAATAACTAACCCCTATAGGGAGATATCGCCCCTTGAAGTTGTGAAATCGATGTCCATTCATTGTATTTTTTAAGCTTATTTGGAATTAAAGTTAATTTTTCTTTCTCCTCATATTCTTTGTGCTGTAAACTAAGTTAAAATAAAATTTTCTCTTAATTTCAATGTTTTTCAAACTTTTTTTATGTAGGAAATGTTTGACTCCATTCATATTCACTCACTCCATTGATACTGCTTTAATAACCCAGTTTCACTATAATTTTGAATTTCATTTGTCTTATTCTTTTTATTTCACCCTTTTGTGGTGTAAACTAAGGAGAAATATAATTTAAATGTGATTTTAAGGGTTTTTAAAGATTTTTTCATCAGAAAAATTTCATAAGGTGTAAAAAGGGAATAAGTCCATCAACTTATTTTGGCTGTAAAATATTTTTGAATACAGTTATATTTGTTTTGATGATTGCTCTGTTTTCTAAATAGGGTTCTGAACTTCCAGTAAAAATTTCGCGGTTATACAATGAAAATTCCATTACTTATACAGTTTTTTTTCGATTTTCACAAAACTTGATTTTTGGACTTATTCCCTTCTTCAAACTGACGATTCAATTGTTTATGAATTATTGTTAAGATTATACAGGGTGTTTCAAAAGGCTGTTTCGCGGCTTTTATTTGGAACCAACGCGTGTCCTAGGGTCACGGAAGTAAGGTCTACCCCTAGGTAAGTGACACTGGAGAATCCATTGAGATGACTTACAGCACCCCTAGCGGCGAAATAAAAAAGTTAAAAAATTAATTTAAAAACTAAAGGAGATAGAGCAAAAACCTCTGTGAGAGGATTGTTGTCATGAAGAACTCACTGAAAAAAAATTTCATAAAAATATCGTGAATATTCGCGGAGATATTGGCATGTGAAAATAGCACCTTTTCAGGCCTCAAAACCAAAAAGTTCGCGAATTTGCAAATTTTTCAGCGTTATTGTGTAGTTTTGTGTATTTTTAGTTGAACAAAGACAAAATTTAATCAAAAAATCACAAAAACTTGTAAATTTTAGAACTTTCGTTTTTGCGGCCTGAAGAAGTGCTATTTTCACATTTTAATATCTCCGCGAATATTCACGATATTTTCATGAAATTTTTCTTAGTGAGTTTCTCATATCTTTGGCAACAATACTCTCACTGGGGTTTTTGCTCTATCTCCTCTAAGGTTTAAATTATTTTTTTTATTTCACCGCTAGGGGTGCTGTAAGTCATCTCAATGGATTCTACAGGGTCATTTACCTAAGGGTGGACCTTACTTCCGTGACCCTATGACACGTTGGTTCCAAATAAAAGCCGTGAAACAGACTTTTGAAACACCCTGTATAAACAACAACTGATTCACAAATTTAAGAAAGTTCAACTATCTATTTCTGGTTACAGTTATATTCTCCGGAGATTATTTTAAATGAGGTAGAAAAGGGTCGTGAACTGGGCTCGTTGAAGTGTAGCCAAAAGGCCGTTACCACTGAAGAAGTGTATCTTGGCTAAGTAGCCTGAATCCTGATGAAGTATTCGAACCTCTCGCCTGAAAATAAAAGTGTCTTTGTTCACATGGTAATGGAGAGTAAACAATTATCCCCTTGCTTTGGAATTTCGTTCAACTTTTGTTAGACGTAAGTGTCTCACAGACTGGAATCTTCAAATGTTGTTTGTGACTCTTGGTTTTACGTTTGAAACTCTCCAAACCACGCGCGGGGTCAATGTCTTTCTTCTCTCTGACGTGCCTAGGAGTGGAATTCTAGTTCCGACTTTACACCATTTCTTGAACATGCATTTCATGTTTTGAACACAGATTAAGTGCTTGATAACCCTTTTTAGGAGGCATTATAAAACAGCAAGGAATATTTTTTTTTGAAGCGCGCGTGCTCGCGATAATGATTCGTATAGTAATAATGTTTGAAACTCATGCTCAAAAACATTCTGAAGTTTCAAGATAATTTAAACAGTGGACACTATTGTCTGACAGTATTTTAATCTCGAACAGAGTGTTAGTTATCTATTATAGACCGTATTAGATGTATATTAATTTCTTAATTGCACCATTCTAAGAATTTTGGATTTCCCTTTCAAACTAGGTTTTTTGTTATTGAATCGATGAAAGTACAAATGAAGCCATCCAGACACGAAAGCAGAACTCAAAATTAGTATATAAAAAATATTAACCACTCGAATCTATACTTTTCTTGCATGTTTTTCACATTTTAATCCCCTCTCTTTCACTCTCAAAATACGTAATGGATAATACCAAGCTCTTTATGAAGATTGAATGTAAGCATTTTCAAACCTATCAACTTATATTCTTTATTGTTAATTTTTTTACAAATAAAATTTATTGGAAAAAAAGGATTTACAGCTGTATTCACAACTATTAATTTGGATTTTAAATCCTCAAAAAAGGAATTATACCAATCAGAGTCAGTGAAAAGCTAATTCGCCTAATGTGGGCCTAAAAATCTGAAAAAATTACAGAAAATCTTTAAGAGATACTTTATATCTTATAAAAATTTTATCGTTTTACAATTATTATTTTAGAGAAAAATTCCCTTTTAAAGTTGATGCCGCCATCAAAATCATCCACCTAAAGTCATGCTTCTTCAACTATTTCATTTTATCTTGACTTGCCAATTCAATTATCTTAGGATTTTTAGTGAACTTTTTAGTAAGTTAAATGGATTATATAATTCAGTTTTTATTCTTTAACTTTTTAAACGCCGCAATTCAAATTTCGAATTAAAGGTTCTGATTTTTGGCTTAAATGAATTGTTTTATCATTACCAAAACCATTCTAGTCATTTTTTGGCGGAAAAAAATTCTTAGGTATGCTTTTGAGAATGTTCCCATTTGGGAACATCGGCGTTTGGGGAGAAGTTTTTAGGGGGATTTCCCCAAAAGGCACATATTTTACAATTAATTCAAATAAAATGCTTTAAATAGGTTTCTACTTAATAATCATGAACATTTTTATGATAGTGTAAAGTTTTTTCATTATTATCCATACTTGGACGATTAAGTAACATTTTTATAGATTTTCATAAGAAAAAATTGACATGTTTATTACGTACGCGAAGCTTTTCCGTAAATTTTTCTTGCACTATGGGTAATATTTTGGTGTAAAAAATACATAAGAGTGTTCCCATGCTCTTCAAAGCTT
Organism: Tetragnatha versicolor; assembly: GCA_024610705.1. NCBI lineage: Eukaryota > Metazoa > Arthropoda > Arachnida > Araneae > Tetragnathidae > Tetragnatha > Tetragnatha versicolor. The sequence goes on from JANDEH010000009.1 coordinate 11,525,421, forward strand.
GACAGTTATGTCTCTGTGAGAAAAATTAGTTTTAATTACGGTTCTATAGGGATATCTAGCATAAAATTCACTAATTGCATTCAAATCTAATTGGCTTTCAAAAGTGATAATCATAATTATCTCCATTGATTCATTAAAGCTGTGTTTCTCATGGAAGATTCCGAATTGAACCACATATATCTTACATCCAACTTACGTTAGAAGAGTGTTTTTAGATGTACGCACTTTTCCTTATTTTCAAAATTCTTCGATTTTATTCCTACAATTTTTATGTAAAAAAAGTATACTTAAGGGAACCAGGACGTCCAAAACCTTCAAAAATTCGATTTTTTAATTTTTATTTGATAAAATAGTAGGTTTCATGACGATTCCAAAAATGTATAATACATATACCTTTAGGACCGAGATCCCCCAGAAAATGGGGGTACAAGATGTAAACAATCACCACCACTAATGTTCCATTTTAAGTTCTTTTGCATTTTTCTCAAAACCTGTTTTTTTGAACTTTAGGTTAGCTCTTACAAAATTATAATCAATGAAATTACATGAAACTTGGTACAAATATTCGTTTTATATAAGTGCATTCAGTGAATATCATTTTATACAGTTTATGTTGCAATAATTTTTTTAATTAAGCAAAAATACGAGAAAAATCTGTTGTTTTTTTGCTGCGTTTTAAAATTTTAAGTTCAGCATTTTTTTAAAAAAAAAGTATTCATTAAATTGTTTTAAAAATTAGTTCACTAAATTGAATATACATTTCTCTACATGGAAACCTATTTATTTTGCTAAAAAACAACATAGAATTTTCTATATGCTAACCTTTCTAACCCCATCCTTTCTAACGTCCTGGTTCCCTTAAACAAAAATATATACGAAAATCCTCAGAAGCACTCAAAATATGCTCTTTGCATAACCCCTATTGATAATTACTGAAAATTAATCGATCGGGGAGTTAGAAAAATATATAAGTGTAAGAATCTGCTATAAAGATTTGGAATTTATTTCTCCATAAATCAGGAAAAAAAATTAAAATTACATATTTTTGAATGTAAAACATCATTCTTAGCCTGTTTAGATCCTTTTAGTCAGGGTGCCAAATGGCAAAAAAGGGGTCAACCGTGTATTAGAATGTGTATGAAATTTTATTGCTGATTTTGATAGGTTATGATGTCTAGATTGAAGAACCGATTGATGCCACCTCGTAAATGTTGAGCATTTTGAGGAATTCAAGATGGCGTCCATGGTAGCCACAAAATAGGATTTTTGATTTACCTTTTATAAAATATGGCATGTGGGGTATCATTATTTTGTTTTTTGAAAGGGAAACATTTATTGTAAACAAAAAAAGTTTAAATTGATTTGAAATAACTTAATTTTTAAAATAATTATGATGGAACCGTAATATGGTTACAAATGATCCTTGCTTATTTGGTATTGGAGGAGCTGATTTTTTCTAAAAATATTATGATCCAGTTAATAAATTGCGTATGATAAATAATTTCCTGTTTGAATTTTAACCATCCGTTTGTTCAGTTTTTATAAATATTTAAGGAAACGAAGTATAATCCAAAATTTAATACTATGCTTTACCTTTGATACTTAAGTAACATTTATAATAGCTATGATTTCAATCAAATTCATTTCATTATTTTAACGATTCCAGCTACCTTAATCAAAGTTTCAAATCAAATTTAAATAAACTAAAAGTAATCTGTAGTATCATAAAAAACTTCTAAGTTTTTCCCGTCACAATTTCATATCTCCGAAAGTTTTGTGGAAGGCTTGCAACATTTCCCCTCTTCTTTGTAAGAATGACTGCAGCAAATGTTATTGGAATGATAGCCTTATCCAATAATAGTTGAACAGGGGCCCTCGCAGTTCTGCAGAGAGCACTTAGATATTCCCACTTCCAATATTCAGTCTACATTTCAGATATTGGTATCGGTATAATCGGCTCCTTCTCTACATTTTTCTTCCATCCTAATAGTGTTGGATTCATAGTTGGTAAAGATGACGACTACAGCCTCATCATTACGGCTTGAAAGTGAGCCCGTTTAACACTCAGTGCGAAACACTCATCTATTGTTGGTGGAAGGGTCTGAGAGAAGGAATTGTTGGTGGAAGGGTCTGAAGAGAAGGTGCGCGAAACTGGGCTTATCCTGTTTTCTTCCTCCAAAGAAGAATTCTTGATTTCGTCATATTTACCACGTATTCTACTCTATACGAAGATGATAAGAATGAAGTGCTCTCTTTAATTACCTTGTAGGACGTCTATAAGTTACATGAGGTGTTTTTTTCCAAATTTCGGACAGCTCCCTCCCTTTTGGTGAGATTTTGGTGGAACTTACTCCCCTTGCTTCACTCCTTTTAAAAAATGAATTTCGTTGATATTAATATTTGTTGTTTGTTTATTTATTTGAAACTTATTTTAATACATTTACGTGTTGAAATCAAAAATTTGGCTAATTCCCTGTTTTGATTAATCTGCACATTTTTCCTAAACTTGTGCTAAAAATATAAACGAAAAGGTGTATAGTTTTCTGAACCATAAGTTGATGTGAGGTTTTAATTTACTCCGTGAGAATTGGTTGTATTTTACTGGACCCCCTCGCCTCTTTTTTGACTCATATTTTATGGACGCCCCCTTGGTTATGTTGCTCTCTATGCGACCTCCCACCAAATTATATAATCCTTTCCGAGACAATTATTTTTTCTAAAACAAATTAAAATATTTTAATTGTTTTTTTAATAGCTACATTAAAAACTAATCAGAACACTTCTTCCAGATGGTACATTCTGAAGGAAATAATGTATTATTTTCTTTTATTACTTAATTACTCCTTTTAAATGTTTTACTGTATAATTTGATATTATTCTAACCCAAATTTATTTTAAACTTGTGCAAAATAAGAATTTATAAACAAAATATAGACATTAAAACACTGTGTTTAAAAATCCTGCTTTTTCAATGAAATATGTTTGTTTTATTAAATAACCTATTCCAAACTTAATTAAAGTAAAAAATAACGTTATATATCGTTTCTTTCACCGAAAAAATACCATATATGATGTATTGCATGCTATATTTTTATTTTCAAAAGTATTGATTTCAATGGAGGCCATTTTGGACGCCATCTTGATTTATAAAAAATGCTCAATATTTGGAGAGTGACATCAATCGGTTCTAAAATCTACACCATCAACTCTACCAGAAACCGTCATAAAATTCCATACACATTCCAATGCACACTTTTCGAGTTGGCACCCTGACTATTTGAGACAAAAAAAGTTTAAAAAATTAAAGAAAATAGGAAATAACTTGAATTTTTGAATGTTATAAAAATCCCCTCAAATACTATACCCCAAACGCCGATGTTCCCATTTGGGAACATATACGTTGTATTGGTAATTACTCTCCAAAATTAGAATGTAAAGCTATTCTGTATTCTGTTAAGCCAAAAGGGAAGATGTGTACTTAAGATGTGTACCAAAACACAGCAAAATTACTTAAAACTAAATTTATTTAAAATTTTCACAAGTTGAAACTTATGCAACTTTTGGAAGAGCCAAAAATCTCTAGTTTTGATGTAAATTATACAAAGAGGATTAAATTGCACGTGAAAAACTTTTGCATGTAAAATAACTTCATACCTTTGAGTTGCTTCCTGCCGAATATCAAATTCCTGACTAAAAGCTCTCCCTCCGCTCTCTTGCGTTACCTTCCTATACCGTGCTGATGAGCCCTAACAAGGGCGAAACCGGTCCACGGTTGGAGGCGACGCTTGAGAGCTGGAGTTTTCTCACATATTCCTCTAACCAGAGGTAGTGGTAAAATACTCCCTTTTCATACCTGTGTCCTTTCGGGAATTAAATCTGTTCTATGGAATGCGCAGTTCATTCCGGCAGATAGTGGAGGACTAGTCAATAGTCACCACTTTTTCCGTTTTAGTCGGCTAGACTAAAAGCTCTCCCTCCGCTCTCTTGCGTTACCTTCCTATACCGTGCTGATGAGCCCTAACAAGGGCGAAACCGGTCCACGGTTGGAGGCGACGCTTGAGAGCTGCAGTTTTCTCACATATTCCTCTAACCAGAAGTAGTGGTAAAATACTCCCTTTTCATACCATTTGATTTGATTTTCAAATGTTTTATTTTTATATAAAAATATAAGATTGCTTAAAACTTTCAACTCGTAACGTTTTTAGCCTAATTTTTAACTGGGCAAAAATCGAAAGATTTGTTATGAAAATTTTTTAAAATACTACTTTATAAAATAATCTTTAAAGAATATATTAACACCTTCATTTGACATTTAATTGCTTTAATTAGTAAAAAACTGGCTTCTTTCTTACTACCCCTCGTGGGGTAACAAGATCGCTTAGGGGTAATAAGAAACAAGTAAAAAATCCCGTTCTTCTTTTACTTAACAAGCGCATTATCTTTTCAAAACAAGCTAATAATGATATAAACATTTTGTAAAAAATAAGCTTCATAAACATAAAGGAAAATCCTGTAGAATTTCGTATGTTTCTTACTACCCGATTTGCATCTTATTACGCCACTCTCCCCTATTAAATTTTATAGTTATCAAACATTTATCTTGAATAATTACACTAGCATTTTCCTTCGTCATACTTAACTCCATATGGTTACCAACTTAAATTTTATATTTGAAATTCCATTTCTAAATGTTAGATGAGGCGATTTCTGTTGATGTAAAAAATATAAACGCATATCACTAGTTATTTTTCACATGTGATCTTAACTGATGAGTCGTTAAAAAGAGACATCAGAATTCTGATCTTTATTTCCTACTGGAATACCCTGTTTTTATTATGTGCTGGTGAAATATTTGATGGGTCCAAGTTCAAGCAAGAAATAGAAAGGACTATGTCCACTTTCACTGCCATCTTGTTACGCGCTCAAGAGCAACTGGCTTATCTCATTCATGCTTCTGAGAAATGATCAGTCAGTCTTTTATCTAGATTTTCATCATTTTAGGGAAACATTTCTTTTTTTAAATGTTGCGACATGCCAAGATGCTATTTTGAATTAGTCATTATTTTTTTATCATTTATTCATCTTAATTAAGTGAAAGAATGCGCAATTAAAAACATTTAGGCTTTGTTAACATGAAATTATTACTAAAATAAACAATGGGAAAGGGGTTGTTCACAAATTGGATAATTTATTAAGTGAGGAGGGAAATGCAGTATAACATAACACTTTTCATAAACACTTTTCATAAACACTGTATAGTTGTATTACTAAAGGGGTCGGCTTCAAAATGCAAAAAAATTAAAGTTCTGTAATCTTAACATTTAAAGGGAAAATCTTTACCCCAGAAACAATCTTAAAGTGTTGACTTTAAGATGATAATGGAAGGAGTTTTCTTTCTTTCTATATATTATCTTCATCGTCACTAGGTCATATATGGTACTAAATAAATAAAGCACGTCATTTATTTACCTCCGTTGTTCTTATTTTTATTTACTAAATTATCTTTGATACAAAATCAATAAATTTGCTCAGTAATATAATCTCTGTAAAGGTTACATAAACATCCAAGTATTTACTTTAATATCTTCACCAAGATTACATCATGAAAACATAAAATCGCATTCCCCATTTCCTCGTGAAGCACTATCGGTTATTTGTTTATTGTATCTACCATTTACAAAAAAAACTATAGAACGAGCGTAAACCAAACAACATGAATGAGATTTCGACACTCGAAAGAATCATCCGTTTGACTGCCGATAACTTACTTACCTAGGATCTAAGACGGACAAGAGAACAATCGTTTTCATTGAGATGCTTGAGATAGGCTGTTCTAGATACACAACCCCAAAACCAGAGCGGGTAAGTGATAAAATAGAAACTACGAAATACCTTTAAGAAAACAACTGTACAGGGTTGTTCAATATGTCCGCCCAAACCCTGCACAGAAAGATCCCTTGCGCGGAGTATTTAAAAAAAATCACATAAACTATGCGTAAAATGTGATGTCACATCCACTAGAAACTGAATTATTTCATTTCACGATGCACGCATGCATGCTCAACAGATATGTACTAGGTCTGACGTCTTCTTGTCGCGATTTTCTTGAAAACTTGTAGTCGTAGAGGCATAAATATAGTCCTCGGGGCATTTTTTATGTACTACAGACTGATAATCTGGCTGTGCTGAGTTATGGAGTTCATTTTGAACACCCTGATGGTAGTATAACAGTCTAAATAGAAACAATCTAATGGTTTTATGTATGTTGTAATAAAAAATTTAAATAAATTTACCATTTTTGATTTTATCCGTTTTTTCATTGAATTTACCCAAGGGTGACTGAAAAGCTTCTCTTAAAGCAGAAGTTTTAAGTTTTCAATATGATATGTAAAAGTTGACTTATACTTTTTTAGGGCGTATGTTATCAGGAAAAATACAAATATCAAGGAAATAAGAAATAAATTTAAATTAATTTTGCAGTGTAAAGTGAACTTCTCTTTGTCAAAGATAAAAAATATTTAGTAACATATTTTAAGTACTGGAATTAAAAGAAAAACCCCATGAGCTCTGCTTTTCAACTTTTTCAGCATTAAGAACTCAAAAAACATTTGCGCAGTCAATAATTTGGTGCAATCGTACATCATTCAATTCATTCTTCCTTCCCCCTCTGTTGAAAATTTTAACTAAAAATTTGAAAGGAGTAATATACATTTATATTTAGTTTTAAATTGTAATTCATACTTTAAAAAAAATGAAATGCTTCGTTTATAACAGAACTTGGGAAACTCTTAAATGGTGATTTATAGTCATCACACCTTTAAAATTAGGAAAAAGTTATTTAGTTCAGCATCCTTATCATCTAGCGGTGTAAGAATGCTAAATATTCTGCGATTAAAACGGTACTGTTATCTATTATAACATAGCGGGCTGTAAAATCTGACATGATTATTCTTATTATTGGATTAGCTTAATGAATTTTTTAATGATTAGCAATTATTATCACTTCTTTCAATCCTCCAAAATTTTTAGCTACCCTATTGCTCCTTACTTTTAGTTGATCTAATAAAAACATTGATCGCATTGACTTTGGCAAAAAAAATTTACAGCTAAACTTCCCACTTGAATATAATGTGTTAATGTGTTGCAGATAAAATGCTACTTTCAGGCTTAAAGGGGCACTTCGTCTTTGTATACCGTCCTAGACTAGGTGTGCTAGTTTTGTTACATCTTTTCTCGGGGTTATTTAGAGTAATACTTGGGAAACATCCAGTTGACCCACATTTATATCAATGTTTACCAGCCAGATTCCACGAAGCGTCGTTGCAAGGAAGGTTTGCATTGCCGGACAAAATATGCAGACTGGTGGTGAAAGGGGAGTTACAAAAGCATTTTTTAAAGTTACGAAAGACATGTTTTTAGCGCTTCTGTGAATTTGCTTCAGAGAAATTAAGTAGATATTTTTCCAAGTGCTTAATTTAACTACGTATTGAAAAGATAGTTGGTTCACTTCTTTCGCAGTTTCTCTCAATACGGAATAATCAGTCCCCTCTCCGCACATAAATATTGAACTTCATTAGTCTCTGATTAAAATGGGTGACTGAAAAACCTAGAAGTTTTAATCCAAAAACACGGAACATAATCACCTGTTAATATACAGGGTGTCCCATAAATGATGGGGGGATAGTAGACACCTAGACTAGTCAGAATCACATAGGATTTGGGGGTCCCTGACCAAATCCCAGGGAATTAAAAATGGAGCGACACCCCAAAAAAATATTGAAAAATTCAATTTGTGGAAGAACTACTATTGGTAAAAATTTAATTATGGTCTCAAAAATTGTGGTTTAATATGATCTTTAAAATTATCTTCAAAGTTTTCAGTTAATTTTTTTATCACAAAAAAGTTTAAAAACCATAAAAAAATGTGAAAACCCTGCACAAACTTTATTTTCTATTTCGAAATCCTTTCCTTTGATTTAATAATCTGAAAGATCATAGTCGAAAACCCTTAGGTCCAAAGTGTCACGTAAAAACCCTTAATATTAAATGCTTGAGATCCTGTTAAAGCATGGTTTTAGTCCGTTTTTTGCGTCCGCAAACTGCCGTTTCGGAAACGGCTATAGGAAACCAGTAAAAATGAACTTTAGCAGGATCTCAAGCATTTAATATTGATGGTTTTTACGTGACACTTTGGACTTAAGGTTTTACAACTATGATCTTTCAGATTATTAAATCAAAAGAAAGGATTTCGAAATACAAAATGAGGTTTTGGCAGAATTTTCACATTTTTTTGTGGCTTTTTAGCTTTTTTCATGATAAAACAAATTTTAAAGTGAGGACTTTTGAGATAATTTTAAAGATCATATTAAACCACAATTTTTGAGACTATAATTAAATTTTTACCAATAGTAGTTCTTCTACAAATTGAATTTTTCAATAATTTTTTTTGGGTGTCGCTCCATTTTTAACTCCCTGGGATTTGATCGGGGACCCCCAAATCCTCTGTGATTCTGACTCGTCTAGGTGTCTACTATCCTCCCTAGAAGTGTGACCCATTATTTATGGGACACCCTGTATAACATAACAGTTCAGCATCCATTCGCATCTTTCAAAATTATGAAAAAGATGATAAGTTCAACATTCTTTTCTCCCGTCTAAAGGTATCTACGGAATATAAGCTGTTAGCCATTCTGATACTGAATTGTTTTAGTTACTTTAATATTATGTCTCACGTTATTGTTCTTATTTGTAGAAATCGCTCAAATAAAGTTTTCTTAAAGAATTTCAGTCCCCACTCAAAGAATTAGGAAAAATATTTCAAGAGAGCCTAATTCCCTCTCACCTAACAGAATCTGCACCACGCGGTCATTTATGTTACTCACCCATTTGAATACTACGAAAGCAAGAAATCACAAATTAAAGAAGAATAAAATTATATATTGTACAAACTATTGTGTTGTACATAATTTAGTTAATGGAATGTTTAACTATAGCATGTCGACTGGCATCTTGCAAATTGGCCGTAATTGACGAGAATAAACATTTAAGAACATTGTTCGAATGATTTATTTTAAAGAATTCGAGTTTGTAATTTAGTTTTAGTCGAAGGGGCAGAAGGGATATACTTGGATTTTATCAAATAAACATAAAAATCTAAGAAAAAATAGTAATATTTTCAAATTTTCTGACTGATACGGTTACAGTTAACTTTATTAATTTAAAATTAATATACAGGGTGTTTCAAAAGTCCGTTTCACGGCTTTTATTTGGAACTGACGTGTCCGAATAAATCAAAAACCTCAGTGCGAGTATTGTTGCCAACGATATGAAGAACTCACTGAAAAAAATTTCATGAAAATATCGTTAATATTCGCGGAGATATTAGCGTGTGAAAATGGCACTTTCTCAGGTCTCAAAAAAGAAAAAGTTTGTAAATTTGCAAATTTTTCAGTGTTATTGTGTAGTTTTGTGTATTTTAGTCGATTGAAGACTTTATTAATCAAAAATTAAAAAAAACTTGCAAATTTACAATTTTTTTCTTTTTTGAGACCGGAAAAAGTGCTATTTTCACATGCTAATATCTCCGTGAATATTCACGATATTTTCATAAATTTTGCTTCAGTGAGTTCTTCATATATCGTTGGCAACAATACTCTTATTGAGGTTTTTGCTCTATCTACTTTAGTTTTTAAATTAATTTTTTAACTTTTTCATTTCGCCACTAGGGACGCTGTAAGTCATCGCAATGGATTCTCCAGGGTCACTTACTTGGAGGTAGACCTTACTTCCATGACCCTAGGACACGTCAGTTCCAAATAAAAGCCGCGAAACTGACTTTTGAAACACCCTGTATAAATTCATACATAATAAAAGTGCCACAAAATAGTAGGCAATATTTGATCCTGGAAACTGGGATCGCGAATAAAGTCCCATCTCAAATCATTCAAAACTTGAACTCAATTTCCACAACTATTTAGAAGATAAATGGACTCCCTTTATCCTCGGCATCTATGGATGAAGTAATAGTAAAATTAGCATAGACCTTGGAATTGATAGACGGAGCAAGCGGGCTTGGCCTGCGTTGAAACATGTTCCGCCGTTTTCCCCATTCCACGTGACCTAGTAGGTATAGATATTGGAGAATTTCAATCAAGTGACGCCGATCACGTGATAAAGCCAGCTGGCCAGAATCAAACCGACGAATCCCGTTCCCAGAGCTCCTATTACACGTGATCTTGGGATGGGAGATGTTTCAACACAAGCACTAGCTCACAGCTATGGGGATGCGCGCGCATGTTCCGTCTATCTGTGTTCTAAGGTCGATGAAAATTAGCAACAGTAACGCTAATAAGACATTTTATAGTAAAACCGTTTCTTCTGGCAATCCTGTGTCGTAATCTAATTACAGATTAATACTCATAGTAATTCAAAATGGCCAAAAATAAAGTTCTGCTGCACTTTAAAAGGCTACCAGCTGTACAATTCAGGGGGAAATCATTAAATAATTCCTACAGGCTTGACTGACAGATTTAACATTCAATTATATCTTATAAGACACGATTTCCGAACCTTTTAAGAATACGCACAAGGATCGAATCCCGAATTGCGTGTTCAATAACTCAATGTGAATGAACTCAATTTACAATGTGAACTTTTTAATGCGTTTTAACACCCAACTTTCAAAATAAGACTTCTGTTCAAACAAGAAAAATACATGATATGTCATCAGTGTGTGTGTGTAACCTATTAATACAAGACAACCTATGAAGGCAAAGGAAAGTTGAATGACCGATTATTGAACTTCCAATGAAGATCTATCAAGATATGATTAAAGCTCTCAAGCTAAAAAAACTATACCTATACTGATAACATAAAATTCAAAAGATGATATGCTGGCTTTTTTTATCTGAAAGCCTAAAGAAATAGGTAAATTGTACACAAAAAATATTTAAAATATTTACAAAGTAGATAGTAAATACATCCATTAATAAACTAACATCCATTAATAAACTTAAACCTTTTATTCAAAAAAAAATCTTCTTGGAGGTCATTCATTAATTACGTAAGGATGATTCAATTTTCGACCCCCCTACCCCCATTGAAGGGTACGTAAGATTTTTCAAATCCCTCCCCCCCTATTCTTACGTAAGATTCCATTTCGTTTTTCAAAATAATAAAATGTTAGAATAGGATCAGTTACACTAAAACTCTCAGTTTGACGTAAATCAAAGATTTTTATTTTTCAACAGATAAGTAATATTCTTGCTGTCAACTGCTAATTACCGTTATATAAATTGCCAAGGCAACCATCAGCGCACGAAATGATTAACAAAAAAAAAGTTGAAACCAAAGCTAATAAAGATTTCTCTCTCTCTCTTTCTGCTTTTGTTTCGACTTTTGACAACTTTAATTTAACAGTTTTTTATATTTTATCTTAACTTAATGCTACTCCAATAAAAAAGATACCTCTGATATACCTTCATTTTTAAAAAAAATAAAGCTTAATATACTGAGATCGTCAGCATTTCTGGGGTTATTCAATTAGATTAGATTAATTATAATTTGATTAGAATAATTGGAATTTGTATACATTAACTTGGAAAATCTTACGTAAGAATGGGTTTGACCCCCACCCCCAAGTAAGGGTATGTAGAGATTTTTCCAACCCCCCCTCCCCCTCGGGACCCGAATGACCCTTAAGTGAATTTGTCTAAGTCAGAGGTTTCCAAACTATTTTGACTTTGGAAAAATAATAACTTGAATTTGTTTTAAGAAATTTTTGATTGCATCATAAAATGATTTTTAGTGATAACATTAAATTTAAAGCAAATAAAATTAACCAACTTTCAAATATGTTTTATTATTTTTATCTGCCCCTCAAATTTTTGTTTAATAAATTTCGCAAAATGCGATGATAAAATCAGCTGAACTCTATTGACAAATTGAGCTTAAAATTCCACTCGATTTTTTAAGTTCAGATTAATTTTTTACGTCTTCGAATATTACATTTCTTTAGTAGAGATAAATATGAGCGAATATATGCAAGGAAATTCCACATTTTAAGAGGGTGGTGAACACCATTAAAAAATCTGTTTCAAAACTTAAAACATAAGGACAACCCCACAGCACACCTCATAAAATTTCGATAAGAGTTCTTGAAAATTTTCTGAAAAACAAGGCTCCAAAATAAAAGTTCTAAAAAGGTTTTAGATTAGGATTTAAAATAGAAAAGGTTGTGAATTGAATTTTGCAGCTGAGTTCGCGGTGCTTCTGGGAATTCTTTAATTTAGGGTTTCTTTAAAAGAGGAGGAAAGGAAGAGGAAAAGTAAGGGAAAGAAAGACAGAAAAGGAATACAGATAAGAACAGAAAGGAATAGATGAAAGGTACAATAAAAGAGAGACGGGGAACACAAAGAAAGAGATGTAGGAGAGAAAATTAGAACAATAATTTCTTCTTACTTCCTCTTTTTATTTTTATATTTCTTATAGTCAAGTGTTCCGTATACTTTTTTGTACAGTAAAATGAAATATTTTGTCTATTTTTCAAAAAAGTGTACAAGTAATTAAATATTTTAATTTAAAAATCGAGAAAAAAACACGTGACTAAAAACGCGAAGTGTGTTTGCATGCACAGTGACGTAGAATGTCAATGGGCCAAATTGCAATCAAAATTGAATTTCTATGTTTTAGTTGATTTATTTTTTCTGAAGTGTCCGATATGAGTGTTTTAATAAATATTTACCTTCTAGACACTTTTGGTGACGGTCAGAAATCTAAGGCAAACATTTTAGACGAAGTTCAAACATTGTGACGTCACTGTGCATGGAATTAAGCGTTTTCAGACGCTTCGAAAAAGACTATTTTTGATCTTTTTTTTCCAATCTAAAAATTTCTCAATCGGCCTCAAGTTTTGTGTAGTGGCTTATTTTTGCGTGAAGAATAGATTTAAAAAATAAAAAAATCATGCAAGTTCCTTTTTAAACAAATCAAATCACCTCTGAAACCATAGGTTTACCGCGGTGGTGCTGCCATCTGTTTGCGAAATTACTAAACTTAACTCTACTCCATGTAGTACTTTTTTTAAGCAAAGTGAATAGTAGTGGAAGTGGACTACTGTTAATACGAAAATATATTTGAGGAATCCTTGAGATGCTTTTTACCGCAAAACTTTCGTATGAAATGAGTGACAATGTTTTTTACTAAGATTTTTTTATAATTTTTTTAAATAGGACTGAAGGGTAAATAAACAATGGTATTTTTATAAAGAGCATACGGCTAAAAAAAGAAAATTAATAAAGATATTAAAAAAGTCACATATTGGAAATGTGATGATTGATAACAAATTAAAATTGAGGTAATCTGCAGGGTCATCAGATTTTTAACTTTTGAAAAGTCCCATAATGTTTTAAGGCCCTTCGCGTATTACCATACTGCACTTTGATAAAGCCCAATTAGAGAGGAAAAATTTTTTTTCATCCGCCTTAAAATAGAATGACTTAAAACTGGTTCTGGTTAACCAAAACGCTAAAAATTTAACAAGGGATCTATCAAAGTGCAGGCCCACCCTAACAGACACATATACGTATAGTCAACTCTGCTTAGTGAAATAACTTTTGGAAGAGATTATATGGATAATACTAATTAGAGAGCAATCCAAGTGGTAAAAGGTGAAAAATTAGATGAGACTAGTTTCAATTCCATGGGGTTCTACCCCGTAGCTTACAATTTCAAATGAGCAAAATTTTCTATTACGTATATCTGAATGATATACAAAAAATTGTATCTCTCAGTATCTTCAAAACTCAATTATATGTGTTTAAATTTTTATGGCGTCGTGTGTGTCACTAATGAATTTTTTGAAGTTATTCCTATCACCACATAAAAACAAGTTCAACTTAAATTTGTGGATGAATCCTATTTTGCTTTCAAAAAAGGGTGTTGTTAAGTGTTGTAAGTCATAAATTTTAAATTTTTAACACCTCAGTGAGTTTAAGATATTGAGATAGAATTTCCTGTAATACCCCTTTGAAGTTAACGTTTTCAAAACTTTTTTCCCTTAACTCAAAAACTGCACAATACTTGTAGATTTTTTTGTTTAACTTTTTATATACTCCCTAAAACATTTAAAACTCAGCTAGTTTATGTTTTAGTAGTACAGAACTGTTTTAGTTTAACCCTTTAGTGCTTGAATAATTTTCCTACTAAGTGGCTGTCCATAAATAATGTCACTCTTGGAAGGGTGGGAGGGGGTTTACCAATTTCCAGAGACACTTTGAGACAAGGGGGAAAGGAGGTTAGAGGAATTTGTTATATCACACTTGAAATTAACAAAAAACACCTCACAAAATCTTTTTTTAAATAAAGCCTTCATATAAGTATAGATGATATTCCAAAAATTACACAATCATAATAGTTATCACTTTAAAATTACAATGATATATGGGTACACTCCAGCTCAAATATAAATGTAGGGTAGTTTGTTCTTGCCAACCTTTTGCTTGATATATTTTTGGTAAGAGATCATGACATTATACTCTATTCATTTAGAATTGGCGCTTGAGAAATAGCGCTTTCCCCCATGCTAGAAGCGTAACCATAGTTACGCTCTTCGAGCAGCCAATAGTAAGCCTTCTTCGTCACTTTGACGTGGATAGTTGCTATGGTTACTGATCGGTGGTGGGGGAAGGAAATATTTTCCAAGCGCCAGTTCAAAATGAACAGAGTATAGATGAAAAGGGAATGGTGATGTGTGACAGGAGGGGGTTAAAACGTGAAGTAAAAGTGTGACACCACTTATGAACAGCCCTTGCACATGATTTATAGGACAAAGTATTTTCAAATCTTTTACTTACAAGATTCTTCACCCATATTAAGCACTTTTATACCTTGTTAATAGCGTGTAAACCCTGCATATAAAATATTTTTTACTCTATCTAATTTGATAACTAAAGCTTTTTTAACTTTAAACAAATATAAGCATATAAGGTAAAAATGATAACTTGCCTTGGTTGAAATCTGAGGAAATTGTATTCTGGTCAAAAGAAAAGCATCAATTTTCCTAAACCTATCATCACTGTATTGAGTTTAACTGTAATTATTAAATTTGTTACTTGTGAATAAAATAAATTAATGTAATAATTTAATACAATAGAAAAATATAATCCAATATCCTATTTTGTCCCATTGCTTTGTTTTAAGCCTTAGTGAAGTGGTAGTTCTGATAGATATTGTTCTAGTATAATTTTTAAGCTTTTCTCCAATAACAGTTTGTTTTGTAAAAAGTATTGAGTAGAAGTATGTGTATAGACTTAAAATATATAGCTAAGGTATATTAAAGCACTTATAATTTTAAGTTGTTAACATTTAACAGTAATATTCTAAGTGAATCTGCTTTAAGTACCTAAATTAAAGCAGCAAGTTTTTCCGACTCACTGGTGTGGCCCTTAAGTACATTCCAACATACCTTAAATTAAAAATCAATAATTATAATCAAAATCCTCAAACTAATCCTATAAAGAATTCAAGCTGTACTTCTTCTTTCCCAGGAAATTATTTTAAAACTACGGGAAAAGCTAAAACATAGATCAAAAAGCTAAATGAAAGATAAAAAAGAATACAACATATGTCACTCACTGTTATGTAAAAATTCTTATAAAGAAAGGAAAAACACACCTACCTTGTAATGTTTTCCCCATAATTTAAGCTGCTATTTGATATTTATACAAGATAAACTAAGCATTTTTTATAACTCTTTTATTTTAATTTGGCAGTTCAAGTCAATTAAAAAAAACTAAATTATGCATCTTGGTGCAAGACTTCATCCAGAATCAAGAATATGGTGACCACACAAATGACTGCAACAAAGGCATCATTATATAAAAAATTAAATTTCTTGCCATTCTCTGTAAGTGCATAAGTTAAAACACCAGATTAACATACACATTTTCTCATATTTACAGAACAAGAAAAATTGTGAGATGCATTCTACCCCTCCCCTTGGCAAACATTAAAATCAGTCGATCTCAAATTCCTCTGCATCTTAGCACTTTGTGAACATAATAGCAGTGAATTGAGAAATAGAGTGAGCAAAATCAAAGAACAGCTGAACAGCTCTATTCTTAAGTTTCAGAAGTTTGAAAAGGCTGGAAATGAATATACTCATTGTGTTGCATAGGGACATTCCACTCAAAATTTGAATCTTTCCCATTATATATAATATTTGAAATGTATGCTTGTGCAGGCAGCAAAGAGGTGCAAAGTAATATTAATGTATTCATTAGTGTACAAATGACACACTGTACAACTTGAAATACTGTTATGTTTTCAGTCATTTTCGGTCCCACTTAGTTATAAATTTAAATCTTTGCAAAATGTTCTTCTCCACCATATGAGGTACATATCACAGAGATCTGAGCTTAGTTCTCACAAGGACTTTTTGCACCTTCTTTTGGTTTGTCTGCTTCAGCAGCAACCTTTGCAGGTTGCTCCTCTTCTCCACTTTCGCAGCTCTCCTCTTCAATGCTCACTTGAGGTGAAAGAACTTTCTTTGGAAGATGAGGACTACTACTTTCAGTAGATGGCAGTGACCTATGATGGAGCCGCATGTGCCCATGAAGCCGGGAATCCCGGGGACGATAATAATCACCTTCAGTGTCGTGCCGGGAAAATTCGCGGAAAAGTGCATCAGATTTCTCATCAATGCTGTAGTCTCTGAATTGTAAGTGCTCAAATCGAGAGCGACCTGAGCGGAAAAATCTTTGGAAAACAGATGTTTTGCCTTTACCTTCTCCAGTGACATCAAACAGCTGTTCACTTATCTGAATGTCACTTTCAGTACAGTGCTTCTTCAAGGCACTCTTGTATTTCTTTTTGTGCACTTGGGGTTCACATGGTGGAAGACCTTCACCTTCGACTGTTACACCTCCTTCAAATGATACTACCTTGTAGGTTTCTATTGAAGATTTGGTCTTGATAGTATCAGGGGCTGGTAGAACTGGAGTTTTGAATAAAACCTCAATTTCTTCATCAAAAGTTCCTTCCATAGTCGTCATCATTTGATCCATGCTATCCCCTTCAAGAGTAAACTGCAGTTGCTTTCGACATAGGCGAGGAGCTTTCCCATTGCTCTCCATTGACTTGTAACCACTGTCTGCTTTCATTTGCTGAAGTCGGTTAGTTTGACCTTCCCCTGTGCTGTCAGTGTTATCTGTGGTAGATTCAAATGATGTGGTAGCACCTTCTGTCCTATCCGTAGAAGAACTTTCTACACTGTCAAAGCTACTCTCAGTTCCCGGTGTTCGCTTCTGCAAGCGTTTGGTCAGCAAACTTTTGTAGCAATGTCTGCGCAATTCATGAGTAGGTAGTTGAAGATAATCACTTTCGTCACACTCGTAGCCAGGATCATCACAAGATACATCAGCATTCGACTCAAATGATGTGGCATGGGATGCTAATATATCTGGTAGTTCTAATGATGCACCCTCTTCAGGTGGGTCATCTACTTCCTGAGTATCACTAAGTTTGTCCTCTTCTTCCTCTAATGTAGCCCTCAATTCCCACAACTGTAATGACTGCTGCCTTAGTAATTCATTTTCAACACTACTGTTGCTGTCATCAGATGATTCACCTGATATCATTTCAATGACTTCCTCTCTAATATCTTCCCTGCTCCCTGTGTCATTGTACCTGACCTTGCTCCAAATTTTAGCATCTTCTTCATCCACAGGGGAATACCTTTTTATGAGTGTTTGCAAGTGCTCCAACTGATGCTGTTCTAGGCTCTTTTCTAGCAAACCTGCTTCAGTGCTCGCAGCCTCTTGAATGTGAGAAGGATCAGCAGTCCAGCCTTCATCACCAGCTGCAACATCCAAGTTGGATTGAGATTTATCTTTTAGGAGTGTGGCACCTTGAGCAGCTAATTCCCATACCTGCTGTCGACTATAATGGTAATCTTCAAGATCAACTACACGAGCTAAGGTGTCTGCAGGAATTCCATGTAATGAAATAGCACTAGTTACTCGCCCATGCTTAGAATCATGAACTTGTACACTTGCTGAATCGGGAGATGAGTGTGAATGAATGAATGGAGGATGACGAATTCCCACTACAGGTTGAGAACTGGAAGAACATACAGATGTTTGATCCCAAGAACGTGGAGGAGGAGGTTTATCATTGCAACTGCGATGAACAATTGCAGCAACTTTAGTAATATCCTTTGGCTTAACATCAGGTAACTTTTCATGCTCAGGAATTTTTTCAATTCTTCGGTGTTGTTGCTCATCCTCTTCTTCATCTGATAAGCATACAGAGGCTTGTCTCTGGATGCCAACAGATGATCTTCGTCTAACAACACTTGTAACATCTGGAGGCCTAAAATACAAATTAAAATAAGATACAGTTAATACTTGAAATAACTTATCTTAGAATGAAAACTTAAAAATGAAGAAAAGCATTTTCTAATAGTTCCAAAATGGTATTTCTTGATGTTTTAAGGTTTTTAGAACTCTAAAAAAAATTTAGAATTACTCTAGCAACATTTTTAAACATGAAAAATGAAAAGTTTTACAATACTAAAAATTCATATACAAAATGAATGAAAGAACAAAAATGAAAGGTTTGAACCTATTTCCTTGTTCAAATTTTATTAAAAATGTATCAAAATTGTATATATAAGAGAAGTTCACACTTCATTTGAAATTTTAAAGGTATTTCTCATTTAATTTGGGCTTTATTAAATACAAATACTTAGAACAATGAAGATGCAACCGACCAGACATTTTAATGGAACTTTCAAAATAATAGATATGCATAAATGACATTTGAAAGAATTTTCAGTTTTTAAACTTAGGTTAAAGTTTTTTATATGTACATAATTCTATTACAATTTTATTCCAAATGAGATTCATTTACACCTGAAAAGCAGAGCTTGCTCCTAAGGGGGAGTCAGGAGGCCCAAACCTTTAAAGGCCATGGTGCCACATGATTCGTAAATGATAACAATGCCTCCTTTTGAGGTATTTTCTAAATTGGACAAATATATGAACATTTTAATAAGCTTTTAAAATGAATAACCCATTGATTAGTTTCTTGATTTGAAGTCAACAATCTTCTTCCATTTTCCCCACAATACATTAAACAGAATGAAGACTCCTCAATGTTTTTATCTAATTTTGCTTTGTTTTGTCAATTTTTTAGAAAGGTTTCATACAAAGGGTATAAATTGGTTGCACAAAAATACTTAGATAAATATAAAAGATATGGAAAATTCTATAAAAACTAAGAACTTGTGGACTGTAACATTACCATTTACATTAAAGAATGTGTGTGTGCATTTATTTCTTCCACTAAAAGGAGCTTAACTAAATCTATGGGGTTTTTTTGCAAAAAGATGAATTTTAGCCAGAGCAAAAGTTTTGGTAGAAGGCTCAGGAAGTTTATAAGTGGCCCTGCTGAAAAGTATTCAAGAAATCAAAATAAACATTATTTTAAATTTGGAATAAGTATTAATATGAGAAAACTGAACTGATTATAAACAAAGTTATTTCAATTTAGCCATTCTACTTTACAAAACATAATAATAATTATTATTTTAGTATATTTCAGCCAACAGATTGGAAAACATAATTATTTTAGAATATAAAGCACATTTTTCTGAAAATTCCAGAAGTTGAGTCGGTACAAAATAATGTGCTACCTATCCCCCTTTTAAAAAACATATTACAATGGGAATAAATGCAATAGTATAACATGGCTTTAATAGAAGAATAAAAAATAAGAGCATAGTTAATTCTAAACAAAAAATAACAAACCAAAAATTTTCATTCCCAACCCCAAATTTTTCAAGCTACACTACAGATCATGGCTACCTAATTCACAAAAAAAAATTAGCATTTATTATATCAAATAGCAATATCAAAATATGGTATGTACTTTTCACAGAAATATGAAAAATGAAGCAGAAGTATGTATAGTAAAATTTTACAGAAAACAAATTGGGGGTTATAGATAAAGAATGAATAAAACCTATACCTTTCAGGAGAAGAATCAGAATGATCATCTCCATTTTTTGGCTCATCACCTAAATAAATACAAATGTTTTTGTTAAGGTGAAGAATAAAATGCAATGTAATTGAACATATACAAGTTAGTCAGCAATTGGCTTCATTATTTGATTTAAAATATAAATTCAAACTTACAACTCAATTTCTGTTTTAAAATTACTATAAACATCTTATGTAGTACAATGTAAATAATTTAAATGTTTTTAATTTGTAGTTAACATAATTAGAAAATACTTTCTTAGCCTCTTTTAATTTCCATTAAATTTTAATTTTATACATTCAGTTTTAAATTTTAGATAATCTGACTAATTTATTAATCAAATAATTTTAGCACTGATTTATGCAAGTTGTACTGTTCAATTAAATTATTCTGAAAATGAAGTATTTATTACTTAACTGTTCTAAAAGTTTTTATTTTTAAAATTATGGCGATTATACTAATTATATTTTTTAAGTAATAAATTTTTCTTTAAATGTTTAATTTTGAAGTAACACAATTTAATTAATAGGTTACAATAATAATTGGATGTTGCAATAAAGAAATGCAATTACTTAATACAAATATCAAAAAATATGAAATCAATAGATTATCAAAAATTACCTTTTGTTGAAGACCGAACCTTTGGTAGTTCTTGAAGTTCAAGTTCTGTACTGAAATCATCTGTGAAACAGTAATTTAAAAATGACTTAATAAGTTAATGCAAATGCATACTTAAATAAACAAAATTTTGAAATAATTTTCTAGAACTTTAAGCCAAAATTAAAAAATGGGGATCCTCTGATAAGCAAGAGAATCTGAAGAGTGCCAAGTTATGAATTACGGCAAGGCGATAAATGGAGAAATGTTGTAGGGCATGATGTAATAACATTTCCCTCTTAATTTTAGCTACCTTAACGAGTTTAATCAGTGAATGGTATGGTTTAAACGGGGCCAATGAGGAATTGCTGGGTGCATAATTACGTATTGAATATATTTGCCATGTGGCAATGCAGTTGTTTGCTAAAATGTTGCAGTGTTTGGGGAACAGTTGTTTGTTTGGAGAAGTTTCGATTTCATTTATTTTGTGTATTTTATTATTGTTTGTGGGGAACAATTGCCAACTTGGTGTGATTCCCTTGCTTAGCAGAGATAAGCAAAACAAATATCAATTATAATAATTCATAATTCCTTTAATCATCCTAAAAGATATGGTTAAGTCCTAGATAAGGAATCAAATTAGTGTTTTTTTGTTTAAGGTGTTTTTTGACAATAAAAAACAAGTTTACAAGTATTTGAGACTATATAACTGATACACATTTACTAAGAAAGTATTGCATAAGTACTAGTACACTTTCTTTCACATAATAGACCCATATAAATTATTTAAAAGAAACCCTAATAAAATTTTTGCTGGATCTTAATTACAACCCTTCCTATGATCCTCGAACAAGGAATCTTATCTATCCTAAGGTAAATTCTTTATAATAAAAGTTGTGACCAGAATGGTGCATCCAACATGGTACATCGGATGACAAATAGTGGCACATCATTCTGTTAACTTATTTTAAAAATGGCATCAGTTCTTTCCAAATTAAATTAAAAATGTTAATCTATTGGTTAGAAAACTGATTTAATCCTTAAAGAGCAGCAAAAATGTGCTGAGAATATCAGAAATTCAATTAAATGTGTTGAAATAATTAAAAAAAAGTATTTCAAGCCATTTTAGGGATTTTAGTAATAAAGAGAACTATTTTCTTGCCTTCAAAAACCTGTATTTGCTTTTAAACAATGGTTGGTTGGTTTATTGGAGTTTAATGGCACAAGGTCCAAGGTCTAAAGAGTCGGGCAAAATGCTCCAGGACGTAGTTTAAGAGCTTTTAACTAATGTATAAATGACATACAAATACTCCAGAGCCCTATCCAAGGGGGAAGTTAAGGTTTAACTGATTTCAAGCGAATTCCTGCAACTTACAAAGAGTGATCCTTTCAAGTGTCATTTAAAAGGTCCCAAATGAAAAAAAATGAGTTAAGGGCCGTATTCAGAAACTTTAACACGAGATGGGAACGAGAAATTTCGACGGCCACTCCGAAGGTACCATTCTCATCTCGTGTGATCATGCTGCCATCTGTCGAAAAACATCACAAGTAATTACACACTGATAATACAAATTTTTACAGGCACTAGATGTCCATTACTTTCGTAATATATTAATGTCTGAGGACTTATTTTGGTAATAAATAGCTGTTTTAGAATTTTTGGAACTATTAAACGGGCCACAAAAAGTGTAAAAGCAATCGGAACGTGCTTCGAAACTGAGACAATATGACGGAGAACAGCTCTGGAGTAGAAATATCTGGTTTAAAATATCTCGTTCTTGTTTCCATCTCGTTCCCGTCTTGATGCCATCTCGTTCCCGTCTCGTTTCAATCTCGTGTTAAAGTTTCAGTGTTAAAGCTCCACATCTAAGGGTCAAGTTGCAAAAAACAAATTTCTGGGGAAGTACATGTATTTTCTTTAGAAATCGGTACTATAAAAAGAAAGTTTTTATGTTTTGGAAAGGTTTGGTACAGCTTTAGAAAGAGCCCTCAAGCTGCCATGTTTACCCACAGCTCAAATGATGACTAACAACCATAGAGATCTAATTATTAATATCATTATTATTAAATCCTAAAATAATAATTAGTATTTTAGGATGTAAAATTTATGATATTATTAATTAGATCTCTATCATTGCCAGTCATCATTTGAGCTGTGGGTAAACATGGCAGCTGGAGGATTCTTTCTTAAGCTGTTCCAAAGGTTTTCTTAATTTCTTATTTGTGTGACAAACTTGCACCAAGTTCTTGAAATGGGAAGATTTCTCACATAAGTGTGAGGGGTAAATATAAAACCTAGAAAACTTTTGAGAAAAACATAGCTTGGTAAATGCCTGAAATTAAAATACAATCAGTTGGCCACCCCTGCAGTATAATAATCATGTGCTTGCAGGAAAAACGTACATTCCTCATAAAAATTATCAAAAAAATAGCAGCAGAATGATACGGGAGAATTTTAGAATGATAAAACAGTGAAAATAATAAGCAACATAAAGGTGGGTAAAAGATTGCTTTTATGCGTGAATGTTAGAAATGGAGCTCTTACATTAAATGATATTTCTAGTAATAAGATACATACGCATATACTTTTGATTCATATGAAATAAAAAATCCATAAATATAGGGGATACACTGTTTAGATATTGGAGTGTCATACCTGGTCCATTGTCAGGAATAGTTTGGGCCCATGACTGTGACAGTCCACTTTCAATCAGTTCATCAGGATCAAATTCTTTCAAGTTTCTGCAAAATAGTAATAATGTCCAATTAAGATTGAGATTTATAAATCACATAGTGTAATAACTGCTAACAATAAAAACGTGTTAATGAAACATATCAACTCTCAATCATCAAAGAAAAATGATGTGAATGACTTTTTTATTATAAAGACTCTCCAACTTAATTAGCAACAAATATTTCTCAGCCACAGTTGGAACTTACAGGGAAAAATAGAAACTGAAAATTACTAAAAAAATATATTAAAAGAAAAAAATACTCCACTCATTCTCTCTTTTGAGTTTGTGCCTCCACTGTATAATAAAATGCATTAGACTAAGCAATGAGCAGGCCATAGTAGTTTCACTATCTAGTTGAACTCATATTTTCATTATGAAGCTATAAGATTTTTTCCCACCACATCATATTGTGCCAAACACTGGAGGGCGTCCATCCATAAACTCTACTTTTACCAAAGTTAATTTGCTGGAAGAAATCTAAATATAGAACCATTTTGGGGAGAATGAGATGGGCCTCTTGTCCTTGGTTCAAAAATAGAAATATAAACACAAAAACACTTTTAATAATAATAAATAATTGTGAAAGACGAGGTTTAAGATTGTTTGAAAATATCCACTGTCAGAATTTCTTGAAGAAATTTGTCTAATTACAAACTTCAAGTTCCTCGTTTTAAAAAGTGACAATGTTTACATTGAATTTATCAAAACAAAGCCAGCCAAAGTGTGGAAGAGTAGTGTTCGTGCCTACTGGCGCCATCTGTCGATGATCCTTCGAAATGAGTTTCTCCCAAGAAACACTGTATACAAAAATTCGAAATTCCATTGATTTGGAACTCTTTAAAACTCAAATATTTTGCAACCAAAAGAGTAAATTTCATGAAAAATTTTATTTCCAAATATTGAATCCTTTAGCTAGAGTAGGGGGTGTTCCAATGGGATTATGAAAATATTCTGGATTACACAATAATAAACATCGAATTAGAAATCACAATCACATAATACTTTTTTCAAAGAGTAAAAAAAATATTCATGTATTTATAAGTAGGATTGTGGGATTATACTTTATTTCTCTAAATATTAGTGTGCGAAAAAATATATTATTTTAGTATTTAAGTACCTATTAGTATTTCGTATTTATAGTATTTTAGTTAAGTATTTAGAATCTAAGTATTTTAGTACTATTTCCAGCCCACATCCCATTTCAAACCCACCAAGACTAAACAAATAGAAAGACACTACAAAAAATCTTGTGGCAAAAGTTAGCAAAAAAAATTTAGACAAAATTTAAAGAGTTGCAAATTTCAACTTTCTATAATATTTTATACGTGTATCTCCAAAAAATGGAATAAATAACATTTACTCTACTCCTGTACACATTTTACTCTATAATCCTATAACTAATAATAATAACAACACAATACCTTGATTTTACTGAAAAAGTTAAATCCGGAAAATAATGAAAGAAAAATAAACACATACCTATTAAATTTAAAAACAACTTGAATGATAATTTTCTTTGACTAAGAAAATATATTTATTAAAATCCCGGCCCTTAACGCTTTTATTTCATTACAATATAAAGTCTCGAACTTAAGGGATACCAAAAATAACATTTTTCATCCATTATTTCCAATTCCAAATGTTCTAAAGTATTATAAAGTGGACACACAATGCATTTTCAGTTTAATTTCAACATTGTAAGGAGTTCAAGATTTTTAGTTCCAGGGCCAAACTTAGAATTACTAACATTTCTCTGGTATTTGTGAGATTTTGGTCAAGTCTATAACATGTAATTTTGTCTCCTTCAATGTAAAATAAATTTAAAAATTTACAAAGATTTTCCTATGCAGTGTATTGGAGATCGGTTTGCTAGTATTAGAAGATAATTTTTAAGTAAGATTTCTATAAAATAAAGTCAACTAAGATACTATATAACCCAATGTTTACAAGTACCATGAAATGTTCCAATTGTGACTTCAGAAAGATCACTGATCCATTCTTTCAAAATTGAAATATTTCATGAAGCAAACAATTAATCTCTTACATTTAAATAAATTTATTGGAACGTTTTTATTGTCTACCGTTGAACTCTAAATCAATATTTAGCAAACTTAAAATAAAATAGAAAATATTGTTCTTTACCACATTATTTGAATAACCCGTATACAGTCTATAGAAACCCACTTAATAATAGTTAACAGATTATAAACGCTTTGAATTCATTCAAAATATCGTGATTTTTTACTCTATTGATTTTTTTTGTTCTGACAAAATTATAAACAAAATATATTTCTTATTCAAAAGTTTTCATTGCAAGTAAAATTTTAAAACAAACATCGTTTATACTGGTTTTCACTTTAGTAAAAATGGCATCAATAAGGAACTTCTGTGTTCTATGATTCTACAAATTTTGTAAAATCCATTAAGGATCATGTTAAGGATAGGTACTTATATTGCAGAAAATAGTAAAAAATGGCTTCGTGCTGCAATTAAAGATTTAAGAGATATTTTTTAAACAAACATCTCAAAAAAGTAAAATTTTAAGTAAAATAGTGTTTTATATAAACACATTTCATAGGGAAATATTATTAATCATATATTTATAGTAAGAAATAAAGCTAAAGTGCATTTTTCAACATTTTACACAAGAATCTTTATAATATCACTAACATAAATTTTTATCTGAAGCCATGTAAAATTTGTTGCTTAACTACGTACGAATGTACGTTTAGAGAAACGTTAAAAACCCATTAAATACACATTTACGATCATTTATTGTCTTTGAATACATCTTTCTAATCGTATAATCAATCCAATATATAATCTATTTATGTTTTTCAGTTTTGCTCTCAATTTTTAAAAAATGTTTTCTTTGGTTTCTTTGAAGATTAACAGCAGAAAGTTAAGTAAAAATTGTTTTAAAGTGTTTTAACTAGTTTGTGCAACATTGCACCTAATTAGGACAAAACAAGCAAAAATTATTTTTTTATTTGGAAGACGAAGAACATAAATTTAACCTAATGTTATTTTTCTAAATATAAAAATGAATATTATAATCTTTCTGAAAACTTTTTTAACAGAAAGAAATCGAAAGATGAATTAATAGACATCAAATAACAGATACAGTTCACTTCTCTGAAATTACGAAAAAATAAAAGTTTGGGTTATGGGTACAATGCGCGTAACTCCCCATATGATTGAAACTTATTTAAATCTTTATTAAAATATTTGCTTACAATATTCATTTAAGAATACTTCTCTATTAAAACTGTTTCTTACACTTGATATTCTATTACGAAGGACAGCATTAAAATTATACAATACATATACTATATAAAATTGATTTTCTATAATACTGCAATTAAAAAACTAAATTAGTTATTAAATATATTTTAAAGATTTCATAGTTTTTAATTTTGAAAAATTATATAACATCAAAATAAAGCAAGTAATTCCAGAAAAGTACGAAACATTGAAAAGTCCGGTTAATGTGGTAAAAGAATTTGTAATGCCACATGTTGTTTTCTCCTCGTAAAGACTACTATTGCTGAAAATCAGTTTTACAGGTTTGGTGTAAGACACGGAAAACTCGATAACATGTTAGGACTTATAGGTCATAATGTAGTAAGTCGGACAAACTAATTTATATTTCACATCAGCAATTCACTTTTAAAAAAATAATTATTTAAAAGGCTTCTTAAAAACTGTATGTATTTCTTTATACTTTTCATTAAACTATTAAAAAACTAAAAATGCTGAGCAATAATGATCTGTCTCTATTAAACACACATATATCACTCTAATTAACCTTGAAAAGATCTTTCCTAAGCAAAGAACCTAAATGATATCACCTTAGAACAGATCATTTTCAAAAAACAGAAAGGGGAAAAAAGGATGAGTATTTGAACAATGCGCTTAATACTACAAGTTGTTTTCCTCGTCACCAGACTAACGTCGTTAAAAACAGTTTGACAGGTAGTGTAGTACTACACGGAAAACCTGTTTACCTTCCTTGGTCTTGGTCATGACTTTGACCTAGATTAAATATTTTTATTAGGCACTGATCTATGATTCTATGGCCGATGAAAATGGTTTAATATGTTGTTTTTTCTTGTTAAAAATATCCCTACTCCTTATTGATAAGAGTTGAAATTAAGAATCAAGTAAAAATATGGTACTAATGTTTAAAATAATAGTTTTAAATCAAATACGACTTTTATTAAGAGGTGTTTTTTATATAATATTATGCGAAAAACAACCAATGTGTTATTAATATATTGTTATTATTAATATTAATACAACGTGTGTTATTAATTATATTACAATTAGTAATATAATTAACACAAGTAATGTAATTTAAAGCATACTTTTGGAAATATGTTTATATAATATAAGCTTTTTTGTGAGTATTCAATCAGACTCACTCAGTTTAAAGCAAATTTCGCAATATTTCATAACAATAATTGTTTATAAAATTGGTAAGAAAAATCCTTCTATACATTTCAATTTATTCTTATGATGATACACAGTAAAATACACCGGTTTTCTTTTAAAATGAATAAACCAATAAATAAAGTTACCAATCTCAAAAAAGAAATATATCCTTTTTTACTTAATTATTTAGAAAATTTGTATCAATGACAGTATTTTGAAAAGAATATGGCACCAACCATCAATTAATCAAATTACTCCTGAACACTGTATGTAATTAAATTCAAAACTGACAGACGCCTCAAAAAGATACGAAAAAGAGATTTTAACGTCCTACCTTTACGAAGACGGGGACATGACTTTTTATCTTGTCATTTACAAGCTCAGTCACTGGACAGTCTCCAGATGAAATGAACTCAACACAACTGTGTTCATGACGTAGCGTGCACGTCATGAACACAGTTTCTCAAAAGTTGGCAGAAGCACGTTTACATTACGTCATGATTAAAGTGGACGGTAACTCGTGCCAGTGTACCGAGTTTTTAAAGAGTCACGAAGCAGGAAGTGCTAAGAAAGTAGAAGCCTTTCTTTATTTTACGATAAACGAGCTTTATTTAGACATAAAGTAAAAGAATAATTACATCATGAGAAATGAAATAAAATATTCATATGATTATTCTCTCTGTTTCATACAGTTCGTAAGGTAAGATAATGTTTGAATTCTTGATGCAATCGCATTTCAGTAATTGTTTTAGGAAGGTAGTATGTTATTGTTGATTGTAATTGATAAGTAGTTTAAATCGAAAAAATAATTATTAAAGGGAATTGATCAACTAAATTAATTCAATTATGAAAAAATGTCAGTTATTTGAAAAGTATTTTTGTGGAAGTTAAAAAACCTTGACAGTTTTTTTAAGTTAACCAGGTACCACACAAGATATGGTTTCTTCCCCCTATTTTTCCAAGTTAAAAAGTTTTACTTCAACTAAATTCCCCACGTATTTTTAAATTAACCTTTTGTTGTCTAAGTTATTTTGATTTTTTATTGTATTCTTTAGTCTAGTTTTTCACGAATATATAGGATGTGACAGCAGAATCAACGCGCATCAGGTAGTATAACTAAGATTACATTTCGATTATTTGAATTCGATATATATTGAAAAAAATTCATCAAAAATTGGTGAAATCACATATATTCAACTGCTTCTAAGGTTACATTCAATAACAGCATAAAATTTTAAAAATGTGGTCATCTTATTTTTCGAGGTAAGAGATTATATACTTTTGAATTCAAACTTAAAAACTGGCCTCATGAAACCTTTTGAACACTTTTTGACCTTCCTAGGCAACTGCATATTAAATTTACCTTGAAATATTTAAATTTCATGTTTTTAACTTTTTTTCATTATTCTCAAAAAACAGTCTGATGTTTGCACTGTTAACTTGTAAGGTTTATACTGATTCTCTCTAAAAACTATTTATCTTAAAATTGTTTTTAAAGTATCTTGAAAAGGTCTATTTTCTAAGTTATTTACTTGTGTGTTTTCAAAAAAAATATTACATTTGCCTCACAATTTTAGAAGGGGGATGCAGGGCCTGAAAGATCCCGCATGCGTTCCCGTCAGAGTTGCGCATGTTATCCCTGGTTAAAATAAACATCTTTCGAAATTATGTTGGTTGGTTGGTATTTTATGGCGCATGATACACATCAATGTCATCAATTGATTATCATACATTTTTTCACGAAAAAAAATATCTTCAATTTAAAATGTATCAAACAGGAAACTCCTTTGTACTTTTTAGCTATACTTCCAAAACTATTTTTAAATATTAATATAGAAAGAAAAGTTTTTAAGTTAAAAGCTGTTCAAAAGAGACATAAATGCTGTTCTTAAAACTATGTATTTCTTACTGATCTACATTACATACTCTGACTAAACTCCATGCACCAAAAGTATCAAAAATAGTATTTTGATTGAAATAAAATAGCTGTGGATATCTAGCGACCTAAATCTTTAGCTAAAAGTGCTAGATTTCAAAAGTGCAAAACTATTAGCTTTACTAATAAGACTACATTTGAAGATGCAATAAATACAAAACTATTATATCGATGAAACTGACTAACTACAGAATAAACTATGAAAGACTGATAAAGTTTTTTTCTAACTTACTCAGTTAAGAGTAACGTGCTTCATGCTTTGGAAAGTGTGGACTAAATTCTATCATGAATTTCCTTATAATTCAACCTTTAATATTCCTTCAGAATAGGGTACATCTGATTTAATGTGGATGTCATAAGCTGTAAGTGTCAACAATTTACAGAAAATGTAAAACCAATCTCGTAAATTTTAGTTTTAAACTGGTTTTTTTAGGCAAAACCTGTAAAAATTGCATAGTAAATCCGTAACAACAATGATTTTTTACCATTTTCATCTATTTGTATATGATAAAAACCTTTGTGGTTACGGATTTACTTCATTATTTTTACGGTTTTTCACAACCAACTTAGCAGCCAGTTTAAAACCGTAAATTTTAAGGGCTTTTTCTAGTTCATTTCAATCATACTTTTTTTAACCTCTATCGATTTAAAAATAAATTTTAGAAAAAAAAACTGTGAAACAAATTTTTACATTTATTTTTAAGTGTAGTATTAAAATACTTAAGGTATCCCACCACGTTCGGAGAAGTTTTTTTAAATACAGTTAATTATAAATATATTATTAGTTTCTCAGATTCATATTAATGCAAAAATAACAGAAAAATAGTTTAAATTGATTAATGAAAATAATTGTTTTCTTAAATTTGGTAAAATTATGAAATTTTTAGTGAAATTTTTACAATTTTTCAAACACTCTATTTTTTTTAAATGTGTGTATTTTAGATTTTTCTGCTCCAAATTAATTTTTGACTATCCAACTAGTGAATGAACTAAGAACTTTACAAAATATAAATAATTAGTGTTGTTTTGACTCATTTAAATTAAGAAAGTGGGAAAAAAGCCAAAACGTGATATTAGTGGTTTCGATTTGGTAGAACTTTTTATTCGAATTAGCTAACTGAAAAATAATTGTTCATTCACTAGTTGGATAGTCAAGAAGTAATTTGGAGCAGAAAAATCTAAAATACACACATTTAAAAAAAAATTAGAGTGTTTGAAAAATTGTAAAAATTTCATAATTTTACCAAATTTAAAAAAATTATGTTTCATTAATCAATTTAAACTATTTTTCTGTTAGTTTTGCATTAATATGAATCTGAGAAACTAATAATATATTTATAATTAACTGTATTTAAAAAAACTTCTCCAAACGTGGTGGGATACCTTAAACTCAAACAAAATTTATTTTTTCCTATGAAGAGTTTTAACGTAAAAGAGAAAACTACTTAAAAGTTTACACAAAAAACTGGTTCATCTGGTTTACTACCACTGTCTGTTAAAAAACACAAATTCATCGCTTTGTAATGAAAATAAGTATTTATTTTAGTAAAATTTTTGTTTTTTAGTTTCATCAATTGAAATTGGAGTGTCTTCGTATACATCCCTTTTCCCGGAAACTGAACACCAGACTGGTGGTTGCTCAACATGGTGTACAAAGGCAGTCCAGTTTCAAAAAATTATTGAAACTTTAGACCAAAATGTTTGTTATGGTTAATGTAGACTAATATTTTTAATAATTGAGTCCTAATTCATTCAACAGCGATCAGCAGACAAATTTTAGTCCTTGTACCCACAAATTTTGATTAATCTTTTAGTACCCTATTCTGTAGTCCATCTACGGTGCGAAACTATTCTAAAGACTTGCGAAAGTGAGAGAAGTTCTGCAAGAACTGAGCCAGGAAGATAAATACCTGGAGGAAGGTGAGCTTTCAGAGTACCCACAGCTAGTCTCTATGTCCACACTCACAGATGAGTCCAAGCTGTGATACTTTCTGCCCCTACTGGAGTTCCTGTCCGAATATCTGCTGAAGGCAACGTGCTGCCTGTAGGAAAAATAGTGCGATGCGGTTATACGCCTCGCTTTTCAAGAGCATCCAAGAACCACAACACAGTGCTCAACGAAATTGGTATGCATAATGAACAGCCGATGAATAACATTTTAAAGGAACGCCACCAAACGTACTCGTGCATTTGGGTTTAACATGCCACCTATCCTAAAACCAAAATGGATGTCTGACGTGAAAAGAAATGTGCATATTTGGAGTTAGTTCAACAACAGTTTTTTAAAATAAAGAAATGTTTGAACATTTTAAAAATTACTAGAGCTTTAATATGTTAGGCCTGTAACTTTCAACTAATTACCATGTTTTTAAAAGGACTGTTTGATTATTAAACTAGTAGTCGATGTAAATTAATATAGGTGAAAAAACACAAAACTACCAAGCTTTTAAATTGTAGAGGAGAGGAGGGTATTATGGAACACCCTTTATATATTTAAGAATAACTCTATTGGTTTTTAATAAAAATCTGCCGAATCATTTTAAGTACATACTGTAACTAATGACAATGAAGGGCCAATGGTCAAATAAATCAGCATTTATTTATTTTAATCAAAAAATGTACTTTAAGAAAAAGTTACAAATGGAGGGTAATATGGAACAGTCGGGTAATATGGAACAGTTGGATTTACAGCTATTGAAAACTAATTAGACCTTAGAGAACATAGTTAATCTTCACTATAAAAATATATTTAACAATTTACGTTCAAATAGTTTTGTTCATGAGTCTATTTGCAATAGTCACAAGCATAATCGTCTTTTTCTACTAAAGTACAGTCAAGATGAGTCCATAGAAAACAGCTAATACATTGGATCTAAATTTCTCCTCGTTGATCTTCGGAAAATTTTTCACTGCAAAAGATTTTAGTTTAAGATGCTTCAGCATCTTTGTTTTCCTGTCCTTTAGTTGACGGCAGGGAGTAAATTTCATATGACACATCAGAATGGACCTAGTGTTCCATAATACCCGACACACCAGCTTGTACTATGAACCCTTTTACTGACCGATAAAACATGGATAGCTAAAAACGACTGCAGTATAAGAAACTGCTGATCTTTTAGTGTACATTATGCTTAACAACAAAATCAAAGTCTCATAGTTACTGGTAGGTTAAAAGGTTTGAACATTTACCGTCAAAAACTTTCGAAAATCCTAAAACACACTTTGCTTTGCTGCGACTGATCAGACAACAACAAGAAGCTAAACTCTTTGCACACTGCATCATGGGGGATTTCTTGAGACTTTCGTGGAATTGCCACGTGATAGCAGCACGAGGGGGAGCAGAAACTCAGGTGTTCCATAATACCCTCCTCTCCTCTACGTTATTTCATATAATTTTATTTTTACTAATCCTGATTTCAATAAAAATATGCTAAAAAGCATATTGAGAAATCATGTTAGTCACAAAAGCAAACACTTTCAAAGAATTGTTTTCTCCGATTAGTTTTCTTCTCTTTAAACTATTAATAAATTAAATAATTTCCATAGTTAAAGATAAAAATGTGGTATAAATTAACATTAAAATCGGATAATACTTTTTGAAATAGTTGACAATGCTCAACGAAAAACAACTAGTTCTTAAACATCACCGTCCACATAATTATATTTCCTGGAGCTATAAAGATGGTTTCAAGTGTATAAGTCCTCCAAAGAAAGGTTCAAATAAAATATGACGGTAATAAATACTCATATTCTTAATATGACCATTTATCATATCAACGTCCTCTAGCATCTTTCTAGACCGTATACTTTATGAGAAAATATAAACCAAGTATTTCGCTGCTTCGAGTAAATATCCTTTGACTCGTTGGTGAACCCTCTTTGACAGTTTTCAATAGTATTGGTAATTGCGGAAACAGTTTTGAGACACAATAGCTCAGCTAATTTATGCTTTTGATTACATCAAAGAAGCTCAGCAATACCTGCGTTTTAAGCTATTTAATGTTTAAGTTGTTGAAATAGTAGAACATTAAAGGTATCAAATATCTGAAAAAAATCCATGTACGCAATACGAAATAGAAAGTTCTAGTATTTTCTTAAAGGGTAAATTTAACCCTCCGTCGGTCGCAATATTAAACTGACGTGTTAGGTCGCAATATTAAACTGACGTGTTAAGTCGCAATGTGCCAAAACGCACAATCGAAAAAATCGCAAATTTCTACCTTTTAATTTCAATGTTAAGGTCTTAAAAACAATAAAGGATGTTCATAGTATTATTCACACATAAAAAATTTGATATTTGTTGTAAATAATCAAGAACAAAAATTAAAAATAGCATAAAATTAAGCTTACTTCAGCAGGATAAATAATTCAATATCTTAGTCAAAAAATGTACTTAATGATGTGAAACCTGAGGGATATTAATTCTGAATTACTGTTATTGAACTCATGTCCAGATAATAACCATTCACAAACAAAACTTTAACAGGTAGTACTAGGCTAAGCAAATTGACCACTGACTGTCCCTGTAGCTATTGTAAAATAACTCCAAAATACAATATTTTAGCTTTAAACTGTCAACTTACAGATAGTAAACGTAGATTTGCATATTGCACAACATTGTTTTTGGCGAGTTAAGTGTATAGGGTACAATTTTGTAGGTGTATGTTCAACCGCAATAAACCAAAAATAATTATAAAAATTACATACGTATTGAGGAAAATTTAATAGTATTGATGCGTAACCACTCATAAAATTAATAAAAAAGCATCAGAGATTACAAAAAATAATATTACGTATCTTAAAGACCAGTTACATGATCGAGCGCAATGTGTCAAATAGTAAAATTATGATGAAAACCAAACTAAACAAAGCGCGCGAATTAAATGAATCAATTGGCGCCATACATCCGGTAAAGATAGGAGACTAGCAAAAATTTCAGACTTCTAACCCCCAAAATAACGGAAAGGCGAACGAAAATGTATGAGGTGTGCGAAAAAGTTCAGTTGCGACCGACGGAGGGTTAAGGGCTATCTTTAAAACTGGGTAATAAATAAACAAGGCATTCAAGGTTTTAGTGAAACCTTCAGGAATGTTTTTTCCTATGACATAAATGAGAAAATGCTTCTATACTTAAATTTTCTCTGTAATTTTTTTACAAAATATTTCTGAAAATTCAAAGAAAATCCAACTCTTTTGGATCTATAATCTTTAAAAATTGTGGTTCTGCTAAGCGTTGAAAAAAGTATCACCCCTTGTTTTAACGGGAAGTTCTACAAGGTATAATTTTATATGCAAAAAATATTTTTGATGTAATTCAAATTATACCATGTAGTTTATATCAAAATTTCATTTAAGAATCTTGAAATTGCTTTTTTCTAACGCTATAAAACTCCTATCTAATGATGAAATATTATCCCAAAACTTTACATGAGCCAGATAATACGTTTATAATTCATCTTTACACATTTATATATAAATTTTGCCTTAAAAATTTAAAACATTTTACTTCTAAAAATTAGAATTCATAGAAAGTATTCACCATTTCGTCATTTTCAATATATTTTATCAGAAAAACTCAGCACGAAAATAAATTCCTTGTGAACACGAATCGTGACATTTCGCATTGAAATATATCACAGATCCTACAGAATTTAAATCACTCTTACCAACGATCGATATCATAGCAAATCTCCTCCTAAAAGATGTCTATATATATTCCAATATTTCCCCCGTAACATAATTTTTGCATTTTACGACGTTTTGTTCTGAGTAAGAAGTCTATTTCGTCAGATTTTTCCCGCAGAGTGGTCATGCTGAGACTTGCTCTGTTTTCTCGCTTTTCAAGCGCGCGCTGGATAAAAGGTAAACGCATTCAAAGAAAAACTATTTAAAGCAATGTTGAAATCCACTCGCTGCGTGACTGGGCCTATATGTGGTGGGGTTTCCATCCAAGGGAAAGTCGAGGCAGACATGGATTTTTATGCTTACACGAAACGCGATTAGCGTATTTATTCGTTTGACGTTTTCCGCTAACGTTTCATTACCTTTTTAGAAGTATGGCGTGCCAATGCAATGTCATATAACGGTTTTTGAGTTCAATCACATGCAGACACTAATTTAATTTCAACCTTTATATCAACATTTAAGAAGATAATATAAATGGGTAAATTAATATCGCCTTGAATTCGATTGGCTTTGGGTATTTTTTTTTGTAAATACGTTTTTATGTCTTAGTTATGTTTCGTAGAAATTTCTTATAAAATACTTTCAATAGAAATAAAAAGAAAACACTATATACAAAATGTTTTTGAGTCGGTTAAAATAAAATCAACAGGTAAAATCTACATAAATGAATCGACCACATGCCGTGTTTGAATATTTCTACATAAACGTTCTTTTAACATAGGTAGGAGAGAGGTGGACAAAACAGGGATTTGGGATTTATTCATTGATTTGAAGTGATATCTAGCGAATATTGCTAGACCTATTTCCAGACATGAACCCTGACAACTTCTAGTAAACAGAAGTTAGATAAACCAACCTATTTTGCCAGAAGGAATCATTTTTTAAGTTAAATTAGTAAAACTTACCATTTTCAGCATTTCCATCTTTTCCGTATATTAACATTCTAAATCTAAGGAGATCTGGATACAGTGCTTTCACAGCAAAGGGTGGGCACATGAAATGATGAACTAGACCTAACTTGAAGTTTTTTTCTTAAAACGTTTAACTCTTAGAGCGTAAATTAAATTTTTATTTGATGAAATTTTTTTATAAATTGAAATTTTAGAAGTTTAGTATGTCATGCCATGCATGTTTTCTGATAATAAACAATGATTTTTCGAAGTTACTATGTTATTTTGATTATTCAATCCAGTTCCCGGTTTTGTCCGACCTGGTTGGATAAAACCGAGATTTTTTAATCCTCTTAAATATGTGCTTTTATGACCTATATTGCTATTATTTATGATTAATTTATTATTTTCTCTATTCACATAAGGAACCAGTTTATTGTTTTAACACCAATTTGGATTGTTTTGATCACACATGAAGTGAATATTCAAAAAATAAACTTTCAAATCCTGATTTTGTCCACCTCTCCCCTATTATTTTGTTTTTTTATTTAATTATTCAAAAGACTCGTACAAAGTATAGTTTTAAGTTTAAGCGGATTAAATAGTTAAAAAAACTGTCAGAAATTTGTAATTGGGTAGAGGAAATCGAAGTAATAGTGATAAGTGATACAACCAAGAAGTACTTCAGTTTTAGTATACGTATACAGATGAAACAAAAAGTAAATACTTAATCCAGTATCAAATACAGGTTTCCGAAACCCAGTATAACGAGGACATCGATATAATGGTCTCATCGTGATTTATAAGTTGTTAAACTGTATTTACAAAATTTTAGTTGTTTAATAGCTTTCTAAATTGAGAAATGTAGTATTTAAAATAATCATATTTATTTCGTTTTTACATTAAACAGATTCTTCAATTTAAGCAATCACGAGAGTTATGTTGTGTAGTAAATGAATGTTTTAAAATGGAGGGTCATAGCATTTTCTCCGACCAATATACAAAAGCATCTATAAGATTAACAATTCTTGCCAACCATGGTTATGTAGTTTTTGCAGTTTAAGAAGTATTCTTCCTCCTTTACCCGTTATTTTGGTAGGTGAGGACTTAAGGGGTTAAAAAATAGAGCTAAACGATGTAATGATTCCGCATTACACAAAAGTAAACGATGAAAAATAACTACTAGAAAATGTCTGTCATTTGTTAAGAATTTTCACCAAAACAATCACAACAATTAACCAATTTTCTTAAAAGCATTATAAAAAATGGTATAAAAGTATAAACTTGAACATATATTTGAGTTTAAACACATTCAGTGAAAACTAACTTATATACGTGAAAGAATTACAAGAAAAGTGCCTAAAGTGTGCCCAAACAGAGCTCTGTGGAGCATTTAGTGATTCGTGAAACATCTCCAATAGCTACATTTAGATACGAGGGTTTTTTTTCAACTTCCGTTTTGCTCCTGAAAAAAAGTAGTTAAAATTTCAAAATGATTTTGCTACTGGTAGAGAGGTACATCCTTGAGGATCAATTGGCATCTTTACTGGAACAAATTGGACAATTTTTCTATTATTTATCAAATATACAAGCGTGCTCCTCGAACCACCGGCCCATAGAAAATTTCTCTTTCTTTAAACTATGTTCGCATTAACAAAAAACAACGGGTAGGCAGGGGATTTTTGTAGTATGCAATTGTGCATGTTTAAAACTATTGTGCATGTTTTAATGTAATGGTGATTCTTGAGCTACAGCCTTAATAAACCAGGTAACATCGATAGATTCGCTGGCAAAGTGTGCGCCTAAAGTGAAAACGTCTACCGAACCCCCCCTCCGACGCGGAGCTCAACAAAACTAACTTTTCATGAAGAGGGATCGAAAAACTTGTGAAAGGTACGATAAATAGCTCATTTAAAGGAGATGACGTTAAAAAGTAACTAAAGATATTTGTGATCTTTAGTTCTTACCTTATTTTTAAATATTTATTTGTTTTTTAATTTTAAACTATCAAAAAGGGGAGAAATGTCGAAAAGAGGATTTCTCTAAGGGTTGGCTGGTAAAAAGTTCTAGGAGCGTGCTTGTAAGCTCGATAACTAATAAAAAAATGTCCTATTATTCCAGTAAAGATGCTAATTGATCTGCAAGGATGTACCTATTATCTACCAGTAGCAAAAGTTTTTCGAAATTTCGAATACTTTTTTTTCAGTAGCAAAACGGAATTTGAAAGAAAAACTCGTATTTGTTTCTGAATGTCTATCACAAAAACAGAATATTCTTATTGAAAATAATAATATAGATAATACTTTTAAAAACTTTTCCTAATTTTCCGTTTTTTTTAGTTTTACTAACAGAATTTCCATTTAGCACCAACAGAATTGCTATCCCACACAGGTTGTCTTTAAAACTTGCGATGATTGTTGATTTTTATAAAAATGAAAATACTCGTTAGGTTTCAAACGAAAAATATGACGCATTAGCAATAGGTCAAAATAAATATTCCAGAGAATTGGATTGAATTGTATTGGTTTTACATATATTTTTCGGTTTGTATGCTTGATCACATTTATTCCAGAGATTAAAAGTTGAAAACTTTAATCAACTGTTCATACAGTTTGCGGTGCAATGAAAATAATAGTAACTTGGGTACACTCGTTATGTATCAAAAGATACACACTTCATGCCATTTTTCGTTTAAATTCTACAATTTTCATAGCTGTGAAAAATTCAATGTCACAAATTTTCAGGTAAACTATTTACTACATGTTGATTTATGAAAACTAATAAAAACCCAGAACAAGTAAGTCTAAAGGCTTTGAGGTTTTTAATTCATTATGTTTTTTATTGTAACACAAAAAGGAAATGATACCACTATTATAGAAATGAAACCAATGTTATGAGATCCGAAATAGAAAGAAATAGACATTAAATATAATCTTTAATAGACTAAAATGATATTGACTGGATTGGTTACCTAGTATATGCAAGTTACCTCTATTAATAGTTAACATGAGGATTAGTTAACCTGATGATTCGTGACTGCAAAAGTTTATGAATGTTATTTAAACTAGAATCAATAAACATCATTTCGGACGATACATCTTTTAGGATACGTAGACTACAACTAATAGATTTTAATTTCTGTTAGTTAAGAGGTGACTTTGATCTCCAAAAGAATAAAAGTCGTATGGTTAAAGAATCATAAAAACAAGGTACAAATTGAAGAAATTGTGATACTTATTTTCGACCCCATTAATATAATTAATTATAATTAGGATTTAATTCTGAGAATATTAATTGTGCAAGGTATAATGGACGATTCCCGCATTTAACACTATTTTTTTATTCGATAGTTATTGAAAAAGAAATTTTGTCGCAATTTTTTTTGGATTCTGATGCTTAATTACTTTGCTATTACGTCACAAATAGTTATGTGCCGTCAGTTGGTACAAACAACAGTACGAACATCCAATCAAGAATATCCTTTAGCAGATTATCGATGTTTGTATCAACGAGGACGACTAAAATTTTGCTATTTTTTATTTTTAAATATCTAAATTAATTAAATTTTTTGAAACTTTTAATGCAGATTTTTGAAATTAGAACCATTTGTTTTAGCGGGAAAATGTTATATTTTCTACTTTTAAAATATACTGAAATTGTCCATAGTGTAATCCCATTTTAAGAACCCACGAGCCACCAGTGCTTGGCTTGTCTATGTAGAGATGTGTGACTAAGGCAAGCCGTTCCAGTGGTGAGAAGCAAAGACTTACCGTGTGAGCGGCTTCTTCTTTCGAAGACAGACTTTGCAGCAGACCATGACCACCACAGCGAGCATCAATCCTCCGGCCACCCCAGCGAGAAGGACGTACACTGTAACGTGCTTATCCACGGTGAGCGCATTCTGAGGGGTTACCTGCTGAGGCTGAAACCAACACAATGCTACTTAACACCAACACTTTGATACAAACAACTGAAAATACACTGACATC
The DNA here is from genome assembly GCA_024610705.1 of Tetragnatha versicolor. NCBI lineage: Eukaryota > Metazoa > Arthropoda > Arachnida > Araneae > Tetragnathidae > Tetragnatha > Tetragnatha versicolor. The sequence goes on from JANDEH010000009.1 coordinate 11,565,727, forward strand.
AAAAAGAAACTAAACACTTTGAAAGGAAGCAAAATAATGCTACGAACAAGTAACTTAAACCGAGATAGTTGAAAATTACCTTCTTCTTGTAAGTAACATGGAGCTAAACTTCGCATGTAGCTAAAGATCCATCAGTTTTTTGTTTTTATGTCACTCCAAAATGTAAGTACATGATTTTTAGTCTCAGAAAATAAGTTCAATTATTTTCTTACTGCACAAAAACAACTACACATAAAATTAATATTATTTTATATGGCTTAAAATACCTATATTTTTTCTTAAAATTACCAAAAACTCAATAATAATCAAGTCTATCTAACGAGCACCTTTTTCTTATCAAATACTGGATTAACCACTTCGTCTAATAACGGCAATAAAACATACAGTACAATGACATAACAAAATGTTTACCCCGAAAACTTACCAATTTTTCAAGAATGCCAAAGTCCATCGTGTGCTAAATAAAGAGTCGGTATGCATCCCCAATACCTGCAACCTTAGATTCCATCACTCATCCACGTTCAAGGAGAACGAAGAACTGGGACCTCTCTATAACGTTACAAATACCCCAATGCTTCTCCCTAAAAGCTTATTGCCACTCCTGGAAGACCCATCACACTAATGAAAACATCCATAAATACCCCCGATACCTCAAACCCCTCTCTGAGCAACACCCTCTCAAAGAGCAATCCCCCCTTCTTTCCACCCCTTAATAATCACGATAACTCTACCCGAATAGCTCCTGGGGAATGCACCGAACCCTTGTATTAATAAAAGCATAAGCAAACACCAGATGAGAGCCCTCAGACACTGTCAAGCAAAAAGGCACAACTCAAAGGCCATATGTAACGGAATAACTGGCTACAGGGGATAATCGAATGGGAAATGGGTGGGACTCCATTCATCAATCAAACTAGCAATCAGGGATCAGACCTAGGCAAAACACGCAGTGAAGCCAACTGAGGGCAATCCACCCACAAGCTGTGGCTTTCTGGGGGGTTTGGTGCAGGAAAAACAGATTGGCCACGCGATCCAGGAAATGAAAAAGCATAGGGAATAGTCCATTCTTAGTAATTTGGGTGGGGACAGATTTTTATTAGAGTTCCCTATCGCCCTTAAGTGATATAGAGGGAAAACAACCTTAGAATTTTGTGAGTAAAAGACGTAAGCGATGGTTCATGTAGTAATTATTTTCAATCAAGTTCAATTCAGGTCAGTGGCGAAGCGTGAGTTGCGAAAAGGGAAAGCGGTAGAAGCTTATCTCTACCTAAATTTTTATTTTTTTGCAGTTTAATTCCGAATTTGGAAATTTTTCGTGTTTTAAAGAAGTATGTACAATTTCATAAATCTCGATTTTTTGAAATTTTATTGAAATGGTTCAAATTTGGATCAGGTGTTTATGTATTACTTTCTCTGTTTGCAACTCATGATTCAGGATTTAAAAATAAAAAAGAAACTATCGCTTTTGGTATATATTTAAATTTAAACAAGTATTATGTAAAAAGTGTAGTTACATCTTTACAACGTCTTTGCAACTTCAGCCTTATTTTTTAATTGTTTACTCTTAAATATTTAAAGTACCTATTTGTGAAGTGGTTAACGAAATTATGTTGCTCCTTATCAAGCTTACAGCAATTTTAGTAATGAAATCTTGGTTATAATATAAGTGGTTATAATATAAGAAGATATAATCCTTAAGAATAATTCAAAGGTAATTTTATGTCTAGTAAGGAACCATTCAGGAAGGCCCCGCCACTACACTAATTTATCTGGTCTATGGTTCTAAGATTAATTTCATTCCGTACTTAATATTTTTATATAATTTTTACTATTTAGCTGTTATTTTGATAGACTTCCAAAATTCTTGAACTTTTTCAGTAATTTTCAAAATATTCATGACTAGAACGTCTTTCTTAACGCGCTTCCCTTTGTTTCTAACTCAAACTTATAGATAAAAGCATAATAAAGGTATATTGAATCAAGTCTTTATTGGTTAACATCTAATATGTTTGCTTTTATTAAAATTGATCGTACTTATTGTCAGAGAATCGCAAGATAATTTCATCATTTATAATTGCATATGTATTAGTATATTTCCAATATTATTTTTACATAACTTTCTGTAGTTTCAAATGCATAAACCTCTTATTGAATTTCATTTTGTGCTATAAATAGTTTGCAACAAAAAAATGAACTTATAGCTAATGTAAAACACTTTTAATACAACTTTTTTTGGGCAAATAAACATCTAAAATTATATTATTATGGTAATAATTTCGTGCAAAGATAATAAAAAATGCTAAAATGGACAACGAAATTTTATTTGCACATTAATTTCGAGGATACAATGGATCCCCTTCGTCAGCAATGATAGAAAATGGATGAACACCCGTTATGGTGAAGATTAAGAGTAAAATCCTCCGTGCAGAGATAAAGTGATAAAGTAAAACTTTTAATTAAAGTGCAAATAAAATTCCGTTATCCTTTTTAGCACTTCACAAAAGTATTTAAATATAAGGTTGCTAAAATGAATAAATTTAATTTTTCGTTTCGTAAGAGCTATATTACAGAATAACACACACAGTCATGAATTTTTATATTTTAATCAATAGCTAACATTCACATTCGTGTCTCCAAAATCAGAACTCGTCTCCCAAACATGCCCACTTCAAAACACTTTTATGAATAATAAAAGCTTTCGGACAGACGCGCGAGAAAAACATCCTTCCCAAAAACTTGAAAGCAGAGGGAAAATCTAGACTGCTTAAAAGTGAAAACACATCGCAACTTCAAAAGCGAACTTCTGCTGAAGCACTTCACGTAGAGTAGAAACCAGATCCGGTGAAGTACTATTTTGATTAAAACCGTAAATAAACACGCGCAAATACAAATCCGCACCGCTTTGAGTCGATTGAATTCCCTTATTTTCAGTTAACGGTTCACTCTACAATGCCTTGTTTTTCTCCCCGGAAAAGTAGTGTTGTGGCGTAGGTGTCGGGATGTGTGTGTACCTACAACCCCCGCTATCTAATAACACCAAAGATGGGAATGAATGCACCGAGCTGGGGATTTTGTGAATATCGGGAGGGATTTTGCGGCTCAATAGCGGTTTTTCCAGATCTCGGCTCAATAGTTGGGCCTATTTTCAGAGCATGGTTTGAATGGTAGTGACAACTGCACGGTTTAATTTTTCTGTGCGATGGTGCTTCGAGAGGTTTCGGGAAATGAAATGAAATAAAATCGGGTTTAAATTTAGCTCTGGGTTGGATATTGGGTTTGCGTGAGGTAAAATTGTCGAACCAAAGGTTGCAATAAAAATTTTACGTCTGAAATCCATTGCATTCCTGAAACACGAAAGTAAAAATACTTTCAGATTCTGCTTACAATAACCACATGGTATTATCAGCCGCGAAGAGATGAGTAAAATGAATAAGAAAGGCTCTGGTTTCGTGCATTTCCGCCTTATTTTCACGAGCATAAATTTACTAATTTCAAACTTTTTTTTTTGCCCCAGGAAGTTTTTTTTTCACTCATACAGCACTAAAACATCTATCACGCATTCCTAAAATATCGCATCCTTGCTACTAAAGTGCCACAACTCAAAAAACTATGTTTTCCAGAAATTGCAAAAAACTGACTAGGCACATTTTAGTATTTTTGAATTTGTCAATAAGAAAAACGATACATCTCAAACTATGATAGTTAGCCATTGTTCTAGTAGTTCATATGTTACAGTTAAAGTCCGGAAATCAGTTAATTTACAGATAACCTAGGTAATTTGCAGATTAACGAGGGTGATCCGTTAAAGAGCGAAATTTTTTTCAATTTCTAAGATTACCTAGGTAATCTTGAAATTACCTAGGTATTCTGCACCCTACCGACTAGACACTCGTTAATCTGCATACTACCTGTGATCAGTTATTTTACATATTAACGAGAGTGATCCGTTAAAGAAAAAAATTATTTTATTTTTATAAAAATTTTAAGGTGGTTGGGGGGGCTGCCGCCCCCCCAACCCCCCCCGCCCTCATTATAACCAAACTCGTTTTGAGGGTAAACAGTAACAGTGGCGAATCAAAAAAGAGGGCTCCGTACTTTTTGATATTACACAAAACACGCTAATCACACAAAAATAGTATTGAAATAGCAATTTTAATACGAATAGAATATAAAAGTACCAACTTAGATTTTGTATCAATTGTGGTTTTTCGATCATGATTTGACAGTGTTTATTTCAATGAGCATTAAACTAGCAAATCTTTATGAAAGCGCGGCGTAATCGGCTTCCATCCTACCCTAAACTATTGCTAGGATTCGCGATCGATTACATTTCTTAAACCCTTGCCCAGGTTCCAGCGATCTTTGAATTAACGTTTGTTAAAAAAGATATTTCAACAGCTGGGACACTTGCTTTCGTTAAAAGAAATATCTGTCACTCTGAAGTCGGAGCTTCAACACAATTGTTTTAAAATACCCGTTTTTGTAGTAATTTACTGAACTTAAGCTTGTAAATTTACTGTACTTACTTGCTTGTATTAGTTTGTTTAACTTTCAACGTGACAACTACCAGTGCTACGCACTAAATTTGAAATCAAAACACCAAATATGACAACAAACTACGTATTGAAACCCGACTGCGCAGGGGTAAGCGCATGGCGCAGTGAGCACCTTAACATTTTAACAGAAAGTATTGAGCGAAACAAACTATTTTGAACTTTAACTATCAAGAGGCCGTTATAGTGTAGATTCCCTAGGTAAAATGCGAAAAACTCTAATATCCGCTCATTAACGACAGAAATCAGTTAATCTAAAGTTTACCTAGGTATTCTTTAGAATAACTAATTTTCAACTTTAGCGGTAACACATACTCAACGACGGCTGGACGACAACTCAAGATGTGGCATTTCAGTAGAAGGAATCATAGCCATCTTGATTACAACAAAACGCCATAACTGCGATCTGGCGGCTGATTTTTCAATGCAACTTCTGGCTCTTTTGAAGATTGGTAGAGATGTGAAAAGAACGCCTAAAGGCGGTCATAACTCAAAAATTACAATTTTTGAGTTGTGGCACTTTAGTAGCAAGGGTGCGATATAATGCTAACATATTTATGGTTCTACAAAGATGTTGTCCTGAATATCATGAGAAATGTTGCTTGTATTATTTTATGACGCATGATTTTGGCCTATTTTGGAAGTATTAAAAGGAAGTATTTAGAAGTATTATCTCCAAGAATAAAATAACATTAACAAGAACTTCTTAAAGTATTGCTTAATTTTAGGTGTTATCTCTTATCTTAGTACCATAAATAGCATTAATCTGTTGACTTTTCATAAGGACAATAATCTTTTTCCTCAAGATTGGCTTGGATCCAAGTTTGAACCAGACCCAGATGTTCCTGACTTGTCTAATCTTAAGACGAAGTTAATATTTCTGCTGTTGTCAACACGTTTAAACAGATGAGAATTAAGGACGTTTTAGTACATAAATACGTGTTTCTTTTTGTGAATTTATTTTGAATGCTTTAAGGTCGCTTTAATAAATATTGGGTTGTCCCATAAGTTCTGTTACTTTTTACGAAGTTTCGTGTTTGAAAATTTTTTATGAAAAACTGGTAATAGGTGGAGATTTCAAACAAAGGGGATTTTGATCTATGTATATTTATGAACATAATTTGTGATTTTGGTAGTTCTCGTGCTATTATTTATTTTCAAAATGGCGGTTTGAAAAAAAGACCGCAAACGACGATTTTCGCGTAAATTTTTTCTTTTGTTTAAAAATCTAGGAAGAACGCATAATTCATGGCTAAAAAAATTTTAACTGTATATTTCAAATGTTTAGATTAAGATGTCATAGTTTCAAGATAATTCGATAAGTTTAACTTAGGAAATTTCGGCCTCAAACATAACATCTATTGCAAAAAACTTTCCTCAGTAATGTTAGTCATTTCAGAGAAATTCTCACAAAAAATCATCAAAAACAATAAAAAAGCTTACAGACAGACCCGAGTATTCAAAATATGCAGTAGTATATTAAATTATCTCTGTAATTAAGTTTAGAAAGTAGTGCGCACAATTCAAGCGCGCAACAATTTAGTTTATCCGAATTACACTCGATGAACTTATACGCTATATGCGAACAAAGCAATAATTTGCTTCATACGAAAACACTACAATAAAAACAACTCGTTGGGATTTAGAAATAAATCTATTCAACTATAATATGAAAAGATGCTTTCAATGTTTAAACTGTGTAAAAAAGCTTTATGGTTCGAAAAACATCTGCCTTTTATTTGCTTCATACCAGCTGCTTAGAAAAACAATGGGCGTGCTTTAAAAAACACGTGAAATTAGCAATATATGAAGTTTTAAAGACAAAATTTCCTACCATAAACTTATTGAATCATCTTGAAACTATGACACCTTAATCGAAACATTTCAAATATACAGTAAAACTTTTTTTAGCCATGAATTATGCGTTCTTCTTAGTTTTTTAAACAAAAGAAAAAAATTACGCGAAAATCGTCGTTTTTGGTCTTTTTTTCAAACCGCCATTTTGAAAAGAAATAATATCACGAGAACTACCAAAGTCACACGTTATGTTCATAAATATACATAGATCAAAATCCCCTTTGTTTGAAATCTCCACCTATTACCAATTTTTCATAAAAAAATTTCAAACACGAAATTTCGTAAAAAGTAACATAACTTATGGGACAACCCAATATATTAATGAAATTTTACAAAACACTTCTCCATATTTTCTATGCAACAATTTCTTTGGTATATTTATTATTCTTTATATTTGGTATATTTTTTAATACAAAAACAAATGTTTTACGACTTAATGTTTTCATGGTTACAATATTTCTTATTTATTCAACTTACAAAGCTTCATTCAAGAGGAAAATTAACAACATTAGACTAAAGGCGTATTTATAGGTATAACATGAAAAGAATACTATGCCAATTCTAGCAAATCGGGCGATTTTGGCGACTCATCTCTATAAGAATTTAAAATAAAACAACACCAAGAACCTTTATACTATAATTTGGGTTCGTAAAATTTTTTATCGTTTTAAGCTTTACCTGATACATTTTTTAAATGAAGCTGTTTTCAAGACATTTTGTTGCCTGAGCGCCCCCAAAACAGAATAAAGTCAAAACGGTAGAACACTTGGCATGTTATGATTCGCTCACATTTATTCATTTACTAATAATCACCCACTGTCAAAATTTACCCACATCATTTCATAAAAATATTCAAGTTTAGTAAGAAAAATGAGTCTGACAGTAATTTATTAAAATTTCAGGACAAGGTTAATTTAAAATTCTACACCCTTTCCTACTAAATAGTGAGTACTTTAAAATCTGTAATTTAGTTAGAGAAACTTAGCACATGACCTTTTCCTATGTTCATGATAACTCACCAAATTTGTGTCTCTAGATTAGCATGGCGTAGGCGACTGCAGCACCGATTGTAGCCTTTGTGTGGAGAAATTATGTGTAGGAGACATTCGTTACTTCTTTTCTACATAATGCCAATTAGTGGTTCAATGATTCTTAGGCTAAAGAAATGCTTTTGCTCACGCTTAAGAAAACAAAAAAAAACTTTAAAGACGACAGAATTTTATATAAACTCCTAAATAACATTTCATTTATTTAAGGCTAACGTTTAATATAATTTTCACATTATTTACGAAGTTAATTCAGCTTATTATCCAAGAATATCCTTCTTATTATGAGCCTGATGTAAGTTTAGTTAGACAAGTGTTTCGTTTTTGAGTTGCTATTATGCCTTTAAACTTTAATTACCTGAATTATATTGAGCATTTTCTGTAGTTTTTCGTGATTAAAATGGGCGAATATACTTAAATTGCACTAAAAATGCTAATAGAATGCGTTATTTCTCATATCACAAGTATTTAATTAATACAAATTGATCAGCAGAAATTATAAATACTATTAATGAATAAAATGGCTGTTATTTTTTAACTAAACCTCAAAATAATGATGTTGGTATTTAGAGTTCAGCTTACAGTAACTACTGAAAAATTTCAAAAATATCTTTTAAAAATTTTTTTTTCTAGATTTTAATAAAATTTAACTGTGAACTTTATAAAATCAATGTACTTAAGACTGAACAAAACCTAATCAAGATGAGTGCATTAATTTAGGGTTTTCATTTGATTTTATTTTACTTATATTTTATGTTATGATATGCAATCTCTGATAATTTTGACATTTAGTGTGTTGACAATTCATAAACTTTCGGGTAGGATGCCTATTAAGGGTCATATATTTATGTTGTTCGGAAAATACAACTCCCAATTTTTTTTTGGCCCATTTATATATTTTTTTAGATATTCCGTGTCCCCATGGACGGGCGATTATCCCTAAATGTCAACTAATTAATAATTTGGGATATGTATGTGTTGTATGTATTTTTATTTGTATATTCTATCTGTTTTGTGTATTCTATTGTTCTTGTTAATAAATATGAATTTGAATATAGATCAAATTCATTCCCATATAATAATCGTTAGTTTATTTAACTTTGAAATTTACCATTCTTTTTTCATTTACTATAATTTAAAATATTAATTAAAATTTTAAAACATAAAAGGTGTATACTTATTGATTTTGAAAAAAAAAAAGAATCACAACTCATCTCAATGTTCTATTTAAATTTATTTAGAAGCATTTAAGTAAATAAAAAAACAACCTTTATTGTACTTTAAAAACACAATTTAAAAAATTAATAAATATAAGAAAACTAAATGTTATAATAATCACTTTTTTCCTGAATGAATGAGTCCCTCACCTGTAACAAAGGGTGTGCAATCGAATGTGTTTGTGACTAGGGCAAAAGTATCTCATCTTCATGGTGGGAAATAAGGCGTAACGCAAAGTAGGTTCAATACTCGTCTGGATATGGATATAAGGATGATAACAATGTACAAGGATAAAAAATACTGTCAATGTTATGGAAACTTTCTCTAGAGACGTCTAATTGTAATACGGGCTAGGAGTTTTTTATGACAAACATACGTAACCTAATTTAATTTGATTAGTTGCTTAATAATTTTGAAGGAATAACGAATATCTATGAGCGTAAATATTCAGTTAATCTGTTGGTTCGTCCAGTCTTGAAAAATGGCGCTGTGGTCTGGATTCCTAGAAACACATCCCTTATCAATTTAATCGAAAAAAAAATACAAAATAATTTCCTCCATTAATTCTTTTTTTAAGTTCAATAGCTCTAATTTTGAGAAACCGCTAACTCACTTGAACTTCGTAGATCTATAGTTATACTTAAGCTTTTTCATTATATTTTGCATAACAATGTTGATTGTCCTACTATATTAAATCTAACTTTTTCAGGTACCTAATTATAAAACAAGAAATAAAACAACTTTAATTGAACCTTTTCGTTCAATAAGTTAGTTAAAAAGACAAACTATTATTCAGTTTATATAAATAATTAACAGTCTACCAGACCACAGTGACATCTTCTTTGACAGTTTTAAGACATTAAAGTATGATTTTATAAATAGTTTATAGATCTGTACTTAAGTATTTGTGTGTTTTCTTTTTCTTCCCTGTAGATGGACTTTGTCTGTAGAGTGGAAATAAATTTATTTATTTGGTTAGTGCATATACATAGTTATTACCCAGTCAGTCTATTGAAATTGAGTAATCAACCTGAGCTATCAACACAGAAAGTAGCTGCCAAACCGTGTCGGTTCGATCATTTTTATTCGAACCTCACATTGATCGCCAACTCAGTCAGTTCAAACGCACTGAGCCCCCAAATTACCAAAAGGTCGACTATTCTTTGCACCCATGCGGCTGGATGTTCTCAATTTCAAGAACAAACACAGTTCCGGAAGTTGATCACAGTTGGTAAAGGGGTGTCGAAAAAAAAATCCCACTGACCACGTACTCTGGCAGCCGCCGGTCCATAAGCTTCCGCCTACTCATATTCTGACGTCACAGTGACGTCAATGGAGACCGCCATGCGTTTTACGTAACGATCGGGTTACTGACGTCATTCGAGACCAGCGGTATGTGCGGCCCCGCGTCGCCACGGACTCAGGCCAGCCGATGAATGAAATTACAAATCAAACTTTCTGCCATTTTATTACAACCCTCGCGTACGTTTCATTGACCGTACTCACGTGGGGTTATCCCCCATCGCTATTTTGCCTTGCTCAATTGAAGTTTGAAGGTATTTAAGAACAGGAACTTTTTCTAATATTTTTAAGGAAAAGCTTTTTCAAAACCTCTAAGGTACTACCTGCTATAGTATTCACGTAATACTCTCTTACATTCATATTAAAATTCATGACATTTTGTTGATTATACTTAAGCAATGCCTATGAAATGTCACTTATATCCTAAAAATTTTAGCTCATTAAACAAAAGTAATATTAGGTGCCTAACCACAGGGGGAAGTTTCTTTTGAACCTCCCGAAAGTTGCAACAAAGTCAAATATTGAGTTGAGTTGAGATTGATATGAGACATTTGCTGACAAAAATTTGTCGCTTCCTCTTCTCTTTACGTCTTCTGCACTAATACTTCTTAATTGCATATTAACTTGGGAATTCCTTAGGAGGGGGAGAAATCTTTTCCACATAGTCAAGTGATATGAATAATTCTTTGAGGTTTTGGCATGTTGTTAACCTTACCCACTTAAGATAAGCTGATTATGAAAAATATAATGACAGTTCGATATAGTCCAATCAACACGAGAAAACTTTGACCACAGCTTTGAAAAGAAGTTCGAATCTAAAAGATTTGGCTCAAAACGTTTTTTCAGCGCTTATTGAATTCGGTTCAATATAAGTTACTACTAGTTGGCTTCTATCAATGCTCTACTGCGCCTGTAAATGTATTTCATTACGAGGGTTCATTTAATGCAGTGAAACTTACACGAGTTTTTCATTTTATTCCCGATTACTTGTGTTTCCGATTGCTTGATGATTTAAAATTTTGAGTATTCCCAGATTTCTACTGGGAATTTTAAGGGTCAATTAACGCTTAATGCTTAGAAGATCAAAAATTAAAAAAGGGGAAAAAAGAAAATTAATTTTTAATATTTTAATTAAGTTTAAGTCTTTTTTTAAGTTTTTTATTTTAGTCCAGGATCCATGGTACATTTTTTGCACTTGATTACTATCAAGCTAATTTTCCGTGAGTAACTTCATTTTGATGAGACGCCCAACATTTTCCTGTACAAAACTCTCGATTGTGGTAGCTAACAGAGGTAGCAAGGATACAATATGTCGATTTGATAATTTTCAAATATTTATTACTAACTGGATTTTTTTATTTAATCTCAAGATAATTATCTAAATTATTCGAAAAAAAATATTTGTCTGACAAAATCTATGGTTTTATCAAAGAGTCCCCTCCTTCCCACATGTATCGATAACAAGGTGATCATAAATGATTACTAACCAGCTGATTTCTTTTGTTTTCACTTAGTTAATATTTATATCATTTAACAGTCATATTGTCCTACAAATTGCGTGGTACGTTATCACGGTGCTCCAATAGAATATATATATTTGAAATTCATGAAATTAAAAATCAATTTATTTCTCAAGCGTCTTAAAAAATGTTGGGTTTTTTGGTAGATTTCACTCAACAAAAAGTTAAAAATTTAATACTAATCGTAATTTTTTTTAATATAAATACACAAATTTTTGTACCTAGTTTACTAAAAAATAGTTATTTGAATTTTAAAAAAGATTTTTTCACTGTATCTTATGTTACAAATAGGAAAACGAAAAAATGACAATTCTTGTCAGACTAGTGATAAATACCTGTTTTCTTGTAGGACATTGTTTCATTTGGGCAGAGAACACAATAACCTATTATTTAATATTTTTATCCTACAGTTATTAATAAGAAAAATGGTCTTGTGGTATTAACAATTTCTGAGTGTAGGACCGGGATAACGTACCCCGCAATTTGTAGGACAATGTGACTGTTAAATTATATAAATATTAACTAAGTAAAAAAAATCAGCTGGTTAGTAATAATTTATAATGACCTTGTTATCGATACATGTTGGAAGGAAGGGACTCTTTGATCAAAAATAGATTTTGTAGGACAAATATGTTTCCGAATAATTTAGATAATTATCTTGAGATTTAAAAAAAATCCAGTTAGTAATAAATATTTGAGAATCATCAAATCGACATATTGTATCCTTGCTACCTCTGTTAGCTACCACAATCCAGAGTTTCGTACAGGAAATTGTTGGGCGTCTCATCAAAATGAAGCTACTCACGGAAAATTAGCTTGATAGTAATCAAGTGCAAAAAATTTACCATGGATCCTGGACTATTTGTATTTATTTTATGTGTTTCTTCCCATTTTTTTGTTAATAAAGATTATGTAATAAGAAAGGGTCGTTGAAATATTACGGAACACCTGGGGGTGATATTTATTTTTGATGACCATATTTTTTTGTTTCAAGGCAAATCAAAAATTGATCATTAGTACTAAACGTTTTCCAAAAAAAGGTTGGGGGAGTTGCTTACGTAGTTATACAAGGTTAATTTTTGTTGACTGGAGTTGACACTATTATATTTTTATAGCTCTTCTTTCTACTTTGGAATGAAAAAATCTAAAAAAAAATTTTGTTGCAAATTAAACTTATGTATCTTCAAGTTCCAAAAAATTTCAACGTCGAACAGCTAAAATGTATAAAAAGAAAAAAACACTGATGTTTTAATTCAAAAACTTTTCTAATCCTTAAATTTTATTTCTTAAGTCCTTTATATGTTGGCGTCACTCTCTCGCAATTAAATTTAGGATAATCCTAATTTAAAGAACCTTTTACAAAGAAAAACGTCAAGTCTATATTTGACCAAGTAGGTTTTATTCAATTTCCAAAAAGTTTTAAAATTGTTTGGAAATTGAATAAAACCAGATAGTGGAGGACTAATCAATGGTCACCACTTTTTTCCGTTATAGTCGGCTAGACTAAAAGATCTCCCTCCGCTTTCTTGTGTTACCTTCCTGTACCGTGCTGATGAGCCCTAACAAGGGCGAAACCGATCCACGGTTGGAGGCGACACTTGACAGCTGGAGTTTTCTCACAGTTTTAAAACTGTTTATTATTGGAGAACTATCACTTTAGTAAAAAGGGAAAGAGAACTGAATTTAAATTTAGTCAAGGTTGAGTGTCTTTTTAAAGAGTTTTTATGATAGATTTATTCCTAAATTGGTACAATAATGAATGTAAAATTGTGATTTACATCAATTGGATAAAACTATATATTCTATCCCTATTTCAGTAGTTTATAAAAATATTGATGTGTTTAAATTGTAACAATAATAGTGTACGGTAATCCATACATTATTCGAAAAGAATACATATTTCACGATATTCACTACGTTGAACCTTTAGGAATTACGAGTAACTATTAGTATATAAGTTACCAAGAAACTAATAGCATTTCCCCCGTTTAGTATTATTTCTTTAAATTACCGTTCGACTGAATTAACTTGTCAGTTAGAGGCTTTCTACCCACCTGACACTTTCAAAAATAAAGAAAAAGCTTTCCGAAGTCTGAATGTCTATGAAGCCGTATGAAGTACAAAATTACACAAAAAATGGCTTTTAAAATAAATTTGTTAATGTGGGAATCGACATTACTATCATGATTATGGGGTTAAGTTCGGGACCCGCTTACAGAAGTAAAATCAAACACTGATTGCACATTGAAAAGACCCAAAAACTAACTCAGGTAGGGCCGTATATCCAAATGGGGGTTAGGGGTTCAAACCCTTCCCATAATATTTTGACGTAAATTTTAATACTGTTTTCCTCAGAAATATTTTGTCTTTAAAATGAGTGGTCTTTTTCAGGTGTAACCGAAAGGTGTCAAAATGAGTAAACCCGCAATTTTTAAGGGTAAAAATTTCAAACTTTTCCTGGGGAAGGGCCGAAACCCCCCTCAAAATTTTTAAATCTATTCAGTAAGGGTTTTAATTTAATTTCTTTACTTATAAGGAGTGGTCCTTTTAATGTAGATTAAAAGGTCTCAAAATGAATTAAAATACCACTTTTAGAGGCGAAATTCCAAAATTTTTCTGGGGAAGGACCCCTTAGACCGCCAATTTTACTTTGGTTTCACATTGTTATACAGTTTTGAAATTTCAATGCACCCCAAGATTCAAATCCTATGTGTAAGTCATTTAAAATCTAACGTGTATTAATAAAGAGGGTCCTCTGATAAAAAAAATGTTGGGTCAAAACTCCCGAAAGAAAAGTATCAGGTTTCTCTCTGAACTCAGGTTTCGCTCCCAACGACAGGATCATTCCAGCAGCCATGACGCAATAGCATCGATTCCACCACTGGGGTGCTACAGGTCTAGAACACAAAAACAAGGAGAAATATCCCCCAAATAACCATTTACAAATGACTCTATTTCGCGGATAATCAGCCCGGACAGATGCCCCCTGTTATTAGAACGATCCGGCGCAATGAGCTACTGTTATTGGAAATTCCTGGATCGGGACTACTAGAATTCTTTGGCCGAATTGTGTCACTCGCCTCCTCCACCCAGGTACGGATGACCCGAGGCGGCTATTTTTAGCCGCCTGCCGCACTGGCTGCTTGAGATTGCGGTCACTTTAATTAGGGTGGTCAGAAGGAGGGGTTTAGTTGTTCCGGTGTGGGGTGCGAAGGCGATGCTTTTGAGGGTGTTAATTTGGGTGTAGGGGCCGTCCCCAAATCACAGCGGGACCTAAGATAGAGGTAACATGTGATAGTAATATGGAAACATGCAGTCGACGCTCGTTTTTACGAGCTCATGGGAATATTCAAAAATTTAGAGCTTTTATAAGATTTAGAAGGTGTTAATTTGTGTGTAGGGGCCGTCTCCAAACTGCAGAGAGACCACGGATAGTGCTATTGGGGGGAATATGCAGTCGACGCTCGTTTTCTCGAGATCGTGGGGAATACTCAAAAAGGTAGTAAGAGCTTTTGTAGGATTTGGAGGGTGTTAATTTCTGAAGGAGGGGCCGTCCCTAAATTGCAATAAGACCTCGGAGAGAGGGAATATGTGATGTTTGGGGTACACTGTAAAAAATAATCCTGTAAAAAAACCGACTGGCAGCAAAAGTTGCCAGAAAAACTTTGTAAGCAGAAAAAAGCTGTAACCTACAGGTAAATGCTGTTTATAGAAACTTTCTGAGCTGTTTTTTAATTTTAATAAATTAATAACTGGGGATAGAATCCACGACCTACCGCAAGCTAAGCACGCACGCTACCGCTGCTCTAACGAGGATTCAGTAAAAGTAGAAATTATCCGAAGATGTTTCTTTCTCCACGAACTGTAACTTTTATTTGGCTCCAAAGCGTGTTGGGTGTTGCCAATAGCTGTATTTGTTTTCGCTGCAGAAAGTTTCTGTTTAAGTACAGATAAGCTAAAAAACTAGAAAAAGGCTGTTTTTTACATAAATAAATAGAAATGCGGTGGGAATGTTACATGACAGAATATCCCTGTAAACATAAAGTCATTTTTATTGAAACTTTCTGTTTTTCTACAGTTTTTTTACAGTGTAGTATTAATGGAAATATGCAGTCGACGCTCGTTTTCTCGAGCTCGTGGAGGTATTCAAAAATTTAGAGCTTTTATAAGATTTGAAAGGTGTTAATTTTTGTAGGGGCCTTCTCGAAATTGCAGCGGGACCTCGGATAGAGGGAATATGTGATAGTATTAATGGAAATATGCAGACAACGCTTGTCTTCTCGAGCTCGCAAGAGATACTCAAAAAGTTGGTAGGAACTTTTTAGGATTTAACCCATTAGCGCCCCCCTCTAGTGATCTATTTCTAGATCGCTAAATATAGGGTCATAAATGCTCTCATAAATTACCTTAAATTCACCCAACAGTAACGAAACTGTACATATGGCAAGAGAAAACATCCATCAATCCTAATACCCTGTGTTTTTTGCGTTTGTTTCATTTATTTTGTAATAGGGATGAGCTAAAGTTCGAATTTGCTTCTTCGATCGAAAATAATTTGGGCGTTAATGGGTTAATAGCATATTTATGTGAGGGGCTGTCTGGAAATTGCGGCAGGCTCTCCGCAACCACGTTTGTAAAGCTAGCAGAATTTTTTTTCTACACATTGCAGAGTTAATTTTAAAACAAAAATGCTATTTTTATGTTTTTATTGTTATGAAACCTAAAAAATAATTATAACTATTGATATTTCTTAGAAATATTATTTAGTAAACTATCCTACTATATTGGTACATAGCTGAAATAATGAATAATTGCTGAAGCAATAAACAATTTCTGAGTGGGATCAAGTATCCCCACATCACATGATACATGATCCCTCTGTAAAATATTATTTCTCTAAAATTCTCCGATTAATTTCAATTGAAAATATTTATTTGGAAAGAGGGATGGCATGAAATTGTTCATGTAATAATTTCTTCTGAAATCTGATAATTTGCAGCAGAGAAAAAAAATTAAAAATTAAAATGGGAACAAGTATCCCTCGTCTCCCCTAATTATCAATTGGGCTAAATTCATGACCAGCTTTCAGTTATTAAAAAAGTGAGTGGTCATAGAAAAGAGGTTCTTAAAAAGTGTGTTGACTGTATTTAATAAAAGCTGTTATAAATAGGGGATAGACTTTTAAGTGTTTTACTGATAAAAACTCTTGTAAAATGTATCACCCCAGGCTTTTAGATAAAAAAGGAATGAATTTTTCGAATGAAGAGTAACTAATTAAATTTAATAATTAAAATCTATTTAATATAATTTTTCTTACATGATTTTAAATTTAGGGATTTAACTTAAAGGGCAGTTTGTAAATTGCATCTGTCGGGGATTAAGACTCTGAAGTATTTGGGTATGTTATGCGGAGATCCCATTTTTAAATCCACTAATACAGAGGAATAAATATTAGTTGAAGAATTTTTTTTTATGCTTAAAGGCGGTTTTATATCCATTTCTAGTTTTACGTTAGTTTTTAAGAAAATGGAGTTGCAAAGACAAAATTGATGAGATATATATAAACTTACGTTGTTGCGATGTGAAGTTATCATGGTGGGGGAGATGTTTGCTTATGTCCTCTTATAGGATCATCCTGCATTGAAGGGCCTGATCGCTCGACCATCAGCCTCTTTGCCTGAAAAGAAAATAATTTCCTGTTCAAGTATGAAAAGTTACGCAAAGAAATATTTTAAAACAGTATATTCTAATATTAGTACTTATTTTAAGTTAACATTTTTCTTTGAGAATGCTTAAAAATAACAATAACAATGCTTATAATAAAATAATTTATCAATGTTTAAATTAAATCTTAATTGATTGTAAGGAGACTTATTAATTCAATACTTGTTTTCTAATACTTAATTAAATTTGTTCAATAATGGTCAAGATCTATCTAGAATGAATAGAGGGTTCACTCTCTAAATTTTCAAGCATTCATCATTTCAAAAAATTAATATAATCTCCATATTCTCTCTCTCCCTACCAGAGAATCATAACCCCCCTAAAAAAAGATATTATTGGTTGGATGGGTGGTGGGATTTCTCGTTATATTTACGTTAAATCCCACCACTTACAACTAAATTAACCACTAATTGGACCTAAGGTTAACCCGGAATGAAGCTTTTTTGACAACTCTGATTGACTTAAAACTTGTTTTTGTTTTTCAACTACCAACTAACTGCCATATTCACCACTAACTTAAGCTAAGGTTAACCTGGAATTAAACTTCTGATTGGTAGTTGAGAAAAGGAAACAAGTTTTGATCCCATCAGAGTTGTCGAAAAAGTTTGATTCCAGGTTAACCTAAGGTTAAGTTAGTGGTGAATACAGCCGTAAAAGTTTTTACTCCAGGTTAACCTTAGTATAATTTAGTAGTGAATACGGTGGTTAGTGTTTTCAAATGCTGATCTGGGGTACTTGGTACCCCTGCAAGTTCAATTCTTTTTAAGCTAATGTGTTCATTTCTGAAAAATTTTTAAATACACCATTACTTTGCTTTTACAAATTTTTACAAAAAAAATTACAATTATGATTCTTTCACTATCATTTATCACACATAAAGCCGTACATATTTTAAAACAATACGAACTAAAATTATTCGAAGATAAGAACTTTCCGTGAAAGAATTAAAATATAACACCCCCTAGAGTTACTTCAAAAAGAAATACACATTGTTCTCCATCTGGAAAAATCTATAAACCTTTCACTTCATGTTTTACTTTACACCCTTTTAAAGTGGATAGAAATGTACACACGATAAACATTTTTCTTGCATTTAATCAAGTAAAAAGCGAAGTGGTTCTTTTCAGAGATTTTTCTATCGAAATAAGTGCTTTTGCTTGCAATTTGGAAACAGCATTCAAATGATGCTGGATTTAGAGCCCCTTGCATTTGATAGAACACATGTGAATTAAATAAAACGTAACGATTAAGTAAGTACTCTGGTTTGGCTAAAAGATCATTTCCCAATGATTGAAAATACATCTTAAAAATTTACTTAATTAGCATTTTTGAAGATTATGTGTAAAATAATCCTTTTACTTAAATTAAAAAATATGCATATATTGTAAAAAAAATTCATTACTTGACGCGTTCAAAAGTATTTCAATGTTTTTTTATTCCTTTTTGTCGTGTATGAAATTACTTTTTGGTTTACAGATATTTGCATGATAAATATATTTTACTAAAATATAAAAAAGTATAAAACGAAGCTAAGACTAATACATAATTTAAAGTTTTTTTTAACTTTATTGCAAATTTTTCTCGACTTCATATCTCTAAGAGCTTATGAAGCATTTTAAAGGTGTTTTTTTCTTCAAGCTTCAACGTACAGAGTTTCTTATTATAAGATAAACCCACACAATACGTTTTATTTAAATTAAATTTTTACCACAGCAAGTTAAAGTGTGACGAGCATTGAGTTTTCATCTAAAAGATCCAAGCCTACCTTATCTTAAGCTTAGACACGTATGCCATTCTTATTTTACATGCTGAATATTTCTTAATAAATAAAGTAGTTATTTTATCTAATTCGTTAAAATATGTATAGTATTTGATAAGAATGAAAAATGAGACCCAATAGTGATTAATTTTCCTTAAGTTTAGCCATAATCTAGCACTCTGCAGACCTTTAACTTAAGCCTGATATCTCCAAAAATTTATATATTTTAATTTATATGTATTCCCTATCTGAAAAATGTTTCTGGTGTTCCATAAACCAGTATCAAATTATACTGGATCCAGTATAAATGATACTGGAACCAGTATAAATGATACTGGAACCAGTAAAAATGATACTGGATCCAGTATAATTCATACTGGTTTATGGAACACCAGAAAAAAATATTCCAATAGGGTTGTGATGTTTTCTAGTCAAATTTTAGTTACTTAATTCTGTAAGCCCCGTGTGATACATTGTAGTACACGGGGAGCTTTTTATTTGTTTTTAATAAAAAAAAATAGTGATTATAAACTCGTTAGAGTAACTGACTTTTGCAAAATACACAAGTTTAATTTCCTTACTAAAGAGTCATAAGCAGCTTTCGAAATTGCGGTGATCTGCTGGTCCGAGACCACTGAAAAACGGCTAGGACGACAACAGTCAAAAAGTCACTGGTCCAGTGTCGAAAAACAACTCCCTCTGCAGTTCTATCCGCGATTTTGTATCTAAATAAATTAGAGTTTTAATATCAATTAGTCATAATTAACACATTTAATTTAGAAAAATACATATTACATAAGACATTTTCTAACTTATTGGTTTACTTAGTTTAGTTAAGCTTTTTAAAAATTATTGCTATTCACTTCACGTGTAATAGTATAAAAATCGAGACGTGTCCTTTTTAAATTTGGCGGACCAGTCCTTTTGGTTGAGGACCAGTACGATTAGAAAGGTAGTGGTTCACAAGACCAGTCAGTTTTTATCCAATTTCTAACGCTGGTCATAAGTATTTCAAACACCTTATATTAAAATATTTTAATATTTACCAATCATAATGATAGAAAATAATAATAAAATAAATATAAAAGTTAAATCAAATCCCAACTTAAATGAAAATGTATATTTTTTGTCCAGATAGTACCCACATAGTAATCTATCCATCCGGATTTTATCTGCTAAAAGAAAAGGGACAGAAGCATAATAAATGAGAAAAACACTGCTTTATTTTAAATTCTAGTCTTTACTTCTTTTCAAATTTTAACCCATTAATCTATTTATAAGCGAACTGTTTTGATGTGCTGAAAGGGTAATGAATCGTAAATCCTTTTCTTCCTTTTTCTCTTTAGACTATCTTTCGTTATAAATTGCTTTTAAAACATTTTCCAGGAATCACCATTATTTTATTCACTAAAAATATTATACAGTTATGAGTTCCAGCAATGCTTCAACTTTATGGGTTGAACTCTCTTTTCTTTAATATTATTTTATCTATTATTTAGAAAAATTCAGTAAGTAATTTAATAAAATTGTTTTGAAATATTCTTGTTATATAACAAAAAATGGTCTGATCATCTATGCATTTAGTATCCCAACTAGTTTATATTTGACAAAATAGCGTGTAGACATGTTTGAACCTATAAATAATACTCCAGCTTTACATTATTCTTGGAACATCGTTTAGTAAAACGCCTCATTATGTGCTAAAATTAACCTGTCAAAAAACAGTTTGTTGCATAAACATCTGATTTCACTGTGTCTAACGGCCTTATTCACTTCCACTTGACCAATGGTTAACCAGCAACTAAAGAAAGAAAATGAGCTCTCCGGTGACTCTGATTGGGAGAATCTTACTTTAACCGATGATTAACCTCTGATTAGGTAGCAGTGAATAAGGCCTTTAATGTTTTGAAACATATTTTACGTAAAAGTAACGGGATTTTATAGATTATCTTTCAAAGTTTGTCAAAAGTACTTCGAACATAAAACATGATTACTATTTGAATTGATAAAACTTTTCAGTCGCTTATAGAGTTGAATAAAACAAAATTGAAAATCAAAGCTAAAAATTGGTAGTTATGAATCACTCAAACCATTTATGGCCGACATTTATTATGATATTGCTCGAAAGATACAACACTTAATGTCAAGTTAATACGATCAAGTCGGGGAATTCGCTAAGGATTACGCTGAGAACCCCAGAAGCTATCATCCTCGGGGACTGTTCTATAGTATAAAGTCTATTCTATAGTAGCCCTACCCCAAGTTAATCTCTTAGCGCATAGTTATGCAAGATACTAGCTATATATATATATATTTTTAACGCACATTATTATATCACGTATAATATCATTTTGTTACATATTGTCATATCATTTTGATTGCTGCAGAAAATTTTCATTCCAATTTTACAAGTCTGCTCTACTTTTATTTCATTTCATTTTGAAATTACCGTGGCATATTTCAACACTTTTTGGGAAAGGTAAGATAAGCAATTTCTTCTGAAATAACTCCTTTCATGTTTTACATCCCTAATTATGCCAGTTAGGTATTTTTCATAATATATACCTTAAAGACAGATTATTTCTAAATTAGTATCGAACAGAATTAAAAATTCTTGTTAAAATAATTATATTTTCTTCAAGCGTAATGAAATACGGAATTAATTTCTTGAATTTTTCATTGACATGAATTAATGATTATTTTACAGATTAAATGTTTTGATACAACACTGAGCTTGACTTTTTATTAAATTAAGTTTATGTTTCTATTATTTTTCTGAAACGTCAACAAACTGTTTTAAACTAAGTGATCCAAATTAAGCTTTTTAAGAGAGAAAATTCTTAGTTATTTCACTGAAGTGAAAGTGGAAAGAATAGAGACCAATAACCTCGCTAGTAATCTTTATTTCATGTTTGAAAGTTTTGGAAAATTGCCATTTGACCTCCGTTACCGTTAAAATGCGAGGAATTCTTTCATATATCATTCATTCACATCATTATTCTTTTAAACAAATTAATAATTACTTCAAAATTAATTTCTTTTATTCACTTCAAAGAAAAATGAAAGATTCATTCTATTGTATACTGAAGTAAACATGCCTTATAGTTGAGTGCAAGTAAAAAATATTACTTTTTTTTTAGAATTCTTAAGTTTAAGGTACATTTTTTTACAATAACTACTAGACTGTTATACATATAAAATGAGAGTTTATTTAATTACATCAAAATCCTTAACAGAGAGAGTCCTTATACAGTGGGGTTATTTTCATAAATATTTTATCATTTTTAATGCCATATATTGTTTAATAATAATAATTTTATATTAATAAGAATTACTTACTGTAGAGCTTATATAAAGTTTTTTACAACGGGTTGTTATAATTCAACCTGTTGAAATGACCCAATAATCGGACTAAAATAAGACATAGAAAATGAAAGTTATTCAAAACTGTTTTTTGAAATGTTCACAATTTGGTTAAAACATTGAACATCTCGGTTTAAAGCTTTATTACGAAGATGTTATTTTAAAAAAGGGTACCTTGGTTTAATTTTTCAATGGTAAAGATACAAGGGTTGTCTTTTCGATCGACTGCTGATACCTAACATGAAGAATTGTTTCGACTCAAGGAGTTTTCTCTGTTGAAACTATTTTTAGACGTCAATTTGGGATTGTTACATAGTCAACAATCGAGTTGACTATGTAAAGGGCATCTGAAATCTGTTAAAAACGTCGGAAGAACTTATGTTTGAGTTGCATGTGAATTAAAAATCATAAGGCACAGCTGAGTAACAATAGTAAGCCAATATGATTTTATAATTGTTTTATATTTTCTGGTATATTTTCTTCAGTATTTTGAAAATTTTTATGATGACTCAGAAAAAATTTGGTATATTTTCCCGATATTTTAAAAATTGTCATTATATTAAGCGTATATTTGTGCATTATTAAACATTTAGTAGCAAACTTTGATATAATACTAAGCCAAATTTGAAATAGAAAATCATATTTTGTTTAAATATTTATACTGGGTGTTTCAACCTGAACTCTACAAAGAAATTTATTTTGCAAGCAGTAGATAAATTTTCCAAAGCAAAAGAACTGTACCTTTACAACGACTTTTATTTTTCGAAAAATGTGACGTCATATAGTAGGTATATGTGTTACGGGCAATGTGATAAATTCAATGGCGTTTATCAGTGAAATTTATCACTTTGCCCGCCTGCACCTCTGGGCATTATTAATAATGCCCAATTAATCCCTTTGCCCGTAACAATATATATACATATGTCTATAAAAACCTTATTATTCCATTCACCAAGAAGCGAATGCATGTGCAATATAACAACCATAGTGAGAAAACAAATCTAAATAACTGATTTCACTTTTTCCATAAAATTTTTTCGTGAGAACCGGATGTGACGTTGTACCTTTTTCTGGTTCGATTTTCTCGAAATCTAGGGGCCATAGAGGTTATCTCTTTAGGCAATTTTTATCTTCTCCAAAAAAGGAATCTGGCGGTGACTATAATTTATATAAAAAATACTGAATATTGTCATTAAAAATTCAGGATTTTATTACTTTCAAAATAAATAAAAAATTAACATTTAGCGTTAACAATAATATCAATTGTGTTATTAGAACGAACTAAAAGCATATATTACTTGTTTTTTTAAAATACTTAATAGCTAATTTCTTTTAATACTTTTTCTGGGTAATAATTTTTAGGTTGGGACGTTTCCGGTGTCATGTTTAATGCAATAAATTTAATAAAATATTTTTGCTAGAAAGAAAAACCTATTTGACTCTAAAAACAGTATACCACCTAACCCTCTTATCGACTGCATTATGATTTACTGCAATTTTTTGGGTGCAAATATTTTTTGCGTGTCACTAAATTGAATATTAAGGGATATTCATAAATGAAATAATCATTTTTAGAAAATTATATCCGCTAGAGCTAATTAATTAAATTTATACATTTGAGTAGTACTTTCAGTACACTGATTGCTAAAATATTATCACATAACAAAAAAACATGGATTTTTTATCGCAGTTTTAAGTCTTAAAAAACAATACACTTTCTTTTTGACTAACTAATTTTGAGGGAACAAAAATGTCAATCAAGGGAATCCGATCTACATGGCAGCTGAAAGCACAACTTCAATTCAATCTATTCGCATTTCCCGCTCAAATACTCATCCAAGAATCCGTGCCGTATTTTATCCTGGAAGAGTAAAACTGTAAGAGTGTTCCTGCAAAGTATCGTCAGTATATCCGTAAGGATAGTTATTCTATGTAATTTTAACCCTCTCGGCACCAGAACATCAAAAAAGTGAAAAAAAAAACTTTTTTTCTTCTCAATACATCCAAAATGCCCCTATAATTTGTCTGGAAATTTTTTTTTCTTGTGTGCACTCCTTCCTAGTTATTTTTATGAGCCTCATTGAGGCTATATGAGGCCATATTTTTTCCTTTTAACAGAAAATACTTGGTTTAGAACTTATTAAAAGACATGATCATAATATTAGAAGGTTACGATGTAAGAAAATATCTACCAACCTATAAAAAATGTTCTTCAGAAGCTAGTATCTGCTAGTATTTTCTCTTCACAAGCATCACAGCTTAAAATGTAAACATTGAGGTATAAATCATCTTGCTGCCATTTAGGAACGAATTCAGAAACCATGTAAAAGTCTCATATGTGATCTACTCAGTGAAGTCACTGATGAAAAGAAAATAAATTTGCGCGTTTATATAATGCAAAAATTGAGCTCATAAGTAGGAGCCTCATATGAGGCCCGTGGTGGCTAGAGGGTTAAAGTTGGGACTTGTAAGTACCGTCAGTAGATAAAGGGTTAAGTAGTCAAATCAAATATCTAAAAAACACAGAAATAAAGGAACTATAACGCTACTCCCAACCCCCTTCCGTACCAGTTTTCACTAAGGACAGTCCCCTCAACACGATGTAAACTCTCTACCCGCTCAAAGTTAAGCGAGCAACATTTTCCGGATATATCGGCAACCAGTCAACCGCTATAAAAAGGATGATAGATTGTTTCATTCCCACTACAAGTCCGATCGAAAAGAAAGCGAAGCAACAGCCATTTGTGTCGGAGGACTCTCGAGTTTCGGTGTCCCAATTTGTAAATAAATAGGAGCTGCGACTTTCTCAGCATCGATTCCAGAGAGCACGGCTATTTTTAGCCAGCGGAGGAAAGCGCAGCTTATTAGCTAACGCATTTACAGTCCATTTTTCCTGGCCTTCAATAATAAATCGCGGTTTTTTCGCAAATGAAAACCCCGATAGGAGCTCTTGTCGGAAACTTGTTCTCACCTGTGTTATTTTTGCTGGGTTGACGGCGAGGCGGGGAGGGGGAAACATTCTTCACAAACGTCACGCGGAAGTTTTGACGTGTTTGCCCACTTTTGTCGGATGGTTTTTGAACTTAAGCGCAACGGATTTTCCGGTCAAATGCTTACTTTTCCAAGTATAAAATACAAATTGGGTGGGTTGGATTTACAGAATAACCTCTTTACAACGACCGGTAGTTTAAGTACCAATTATTTTATCACAAGAATAATGTTTTTAATTCATAAAAGCGACCTCAAATACATGCGTTTTTAGAGTTATGAATTTTTAGAATAATTTATTACAACTCCCGCGTTCTTGATGTTTCGAAATGTTTAATTTTGGCTGTCCCACATTGTGAGATTTTCATTATAGAAAATGCATCCATATATTTCGACTCTATTTCATGTTCTGATTATATTTATTATTATTCTTTACGTCTTTTTGCTATAATGTCCCTATGTTGTTGATCCATTGAGGGTTTACTAAATCAAGGTTCTACTGTATTTCCTAATGTTACAACCTTAACAGCTATAACTCAGAAATACTTAAACAAATCCTGAGACAATACGTTTGACTTGTTTGCAGTATTATTAGTACTGACTTTCAAACTAACTGGCTGTTTACCTTTGAAAAGTATTTAAATACGGTTATCTCTTAGTTCACTTGAGTTCTTCAGATTTAAGATTTCATTCCATTTTTAACTATTACAGTCTTGTCCATTTCATATTTCAAAGTATTTCTGGGAGGGGGTATATTTCAATTCTTAAAGGAGAGGTACCGGAGCCTTTTTTTTCTCTCGGTCTCAGATCGAACCTTGCTTTTACTTACTTTTTTACTTCATTGTAAATTAAGCTAATTAAAAAGCGTCAATACATACCCTTGAGGAGAGACATAAACTTAGGCAGTCTCTTTGAAGTAATTATTACTTTTCACCACAGCTGCATTTATTGGTGTGAAACAATCCCAAAACTTAATGCAACTTTCACTTAACATCACCTTCCGAGTGTTTTATTCGCAAGCCCAATCCGGTACTAAAAACCCCGTAACGCTGAATCTTCTCTTTATTTCTTTTCATATTTCGGAGAAAGGAGTCTTCTGGGCTTCTTATCTGAATTGAAATCTTCATCTTCAGAGCAAGTCTTTTAATAGGAAAATAACAGAAGCAGGAAAAAAACTCGTGATTTGCAAACAGTGTAGCCGGCTTTCTTATTCATAGGGAACAAAAGAAACCCTTGTACTGAATAGCAAGAGCGGAAAATGTATTTATAAGGAAGAAGGTAAAAGAATATTCTTTGGAATCTCCTCAAATGTTTATTGACGATCGATTCGGTTGAGGCTTAGTCAAGCGATTTATAAACACTATAGTATTAAATGTAAGGTATTGCACACATTTTCTAATAACATTTTCTTTGCTGTTTTATAAAAATGCTATCTTCCAACAGGAAGTTTTTGAGAGTTTATGTGGATCTATTTTTTTAGTAAAGTGTGGATAAGGAATTTATTTTTAGTTGATAAGTTTTCAGTCTATAATATTTTCTTTTGCGATGAAATTCAAGTGGTTTAGAATTGCAATAATTATGAAGAGTTAGATGTACTAGTAATACCGCCAGGAGAAAAACTTTTGAAGGCTCAAAATACTGATGCGATTGTTATGGAAGCGGATTTTTACACTCAATTTAAGGGGTTACGGTAATTTATAAACGCTGAAAATACATCTTGCTCAAAATCTGTGTGGCTATCATTTGGCTTTGTACTTCTTTTCAGAGTTTTGTTTTTTTCTGTCAAAGTTTTTCTCCTGGGCAATATGACTATATTAATAGAAGCATAAAGTAAAATAACTTAAAAAGGGAGAGAAACTAAGTAATACAACGTGAAGGTACATTATTATTTCTCTCCCTTAACGTATTATAATATTCTTTGGAACTTCAAGGAATTAAGATTAAAACTATTAAAGACAGTAATTTATTAGGAAGTTGAATATGTTTCACAATTAATCTATTTCTATATATGCTATCAAAACAACGGCATTTCATTTTGGGTTAAGGTTTCAAATCAAGCAATAAAAAGCATAGGGACAAAAATGCTCAAAATATATTTCTCGAATAATAAATAGGTTTTGGAAAAAGACGCCGGAATGTATTTTCCAGTTTACTTGACGAAATGAGGAAAATAATTTGAGAAGGTTGAAATAAAGGAGTATTGCCTGTTAGAGGCGTAAAATAAACAGTTAGCTTTAACTAAACTCGGGTGCGAACTAGGTCACCAACTTGATCACGAGTAAATCAGGTAGGAAATGGGTCAGAGTATTACGCTTTTAAAATAGCTTAGTAAACTGTTCTGTTGTCAAGACACTTGGTGAAAGAGAGCTATTTTATATTTTATTGAAATTTACACACATCAAATGCCTGAATTATCAATGACTGTAGTAGTAAGAGAGATAAAATTGTGGTTCTTTTTGTCAAGAACTTTTACAAAGGATCACTGTGTTAACAACCGATTTTTGACTAGCACTAATTTTCTTTTGGGATATTCGTATAGGACATTTTTCACTACTTTTGTTCGTAATCAGCACACAAAACATTGGAATTTGATAGAAACTTTCCACAGTTTTTCGTTTCAGACCTGTGTTATCATAGTTTAATTTGTGTGTGTTAGAGCTTACTCTAAAATTTAAAGAAAACTTCTCATTGATTATATTGAAAAATGTATCTTTACTTTTAAATTAATAACTCCCGAATCTCATGTATTCTGTGGCACTTCAAAGTAAATAACAGTTGAGAATAATCTGCAATTGGTATGCTTGAAGCAACAAGTATATTTATACGTTAAAAGTTTTAGATTACTTAATAGTAGTATTTAATTATATTCCACATTAGATCATGCATTTACAATTACTCCAAGTAATAATGGGGATCACAGGGTATCCTCAACAAAAAGTTTGAAAATTTTCTCCTATAAACTAGTGTTTTATCTTACTTTGAAATTCTTTGGGGAACACTCAAGGTAACTCGAGTATTCCCCGAGGTAACTTACGGACTCCTTAGGAAGGCGCTGGGGACCCCAGGGAATCCACGGATAACAGTTTAAGAACCGCTAACCTACACTTTCAACTAGACATTTCAATTCTTAAACCTCTCTGCATCAGATAAGAAAAAAACCTAGCAGGCCATCTAAAAAAATTCTTCAATGCTCATACGAAGTGAACAAAAACACCAAAAACCCAACTTGTTCAAACTTTCCAACAAACACCTACCTGAATGCAACCAAAAAACACCGAAACCCCAACTTTTTCAAACTCTCCAACAAAAAAAACGACTTGAATGCAACCAAAAAACACCGAAACCCCAACTTGTTCAAACTTCCCAACAAAAAAACCTACCAAAATGCAACAGATTGCGGAAGGTAAGCGCGGGTAACGTACTTGGCCCTCGCGTGGCGACCACGTGAACCTAATGACAAGGCTCCACTTAAAGGTCAAATGTTAGAAGGTATCGATTTTTTTTGGGCAAGTGACGTTCGGGGCGGTTCGGCGCTTGACTTTTCGGCGGAGACTCCCGCCCACACCTCCATTCATACTTTGGCGTTACGCGCGCTTACTACGCGGACATCGATCTCATTAAGGCACTCACGCTTGCTCTTCCCCTATTATCCGGATGGACGGATAACCAAACGACTCCCTGAGCTCGTTTCCTACAGGAGATTTCGATTAGGGTGTATTCCATTCATTCCCCTATAAATCGTGAAAAGTACAATAGTGTATGTTTTTATGTCTTCTTATAGGGCTATGGTGAGGCTCTTTCATGAGTTTTTTTTATCCCACGAACAGGTAAAAATAATGACAATGGAGATTGGAGTTCCTCTCTTGTCATTTTCTAATTCTCCACCGAATGTCATGCCTCATAATTGGCTACTTCTTCGTTTTAGGGTTTTTCTAAGGTTCTTATGGACATGGAAAAATTCATTGGTGGGGTTGTGTTGTTTTCTCAGAGTGCGGTTCAAAGATGAAATGATGACTTTCATCTTTCGCTTATCTTCCAACCGGTTCATTCATATTCATCGTTCATCCTGAGTGATTCACTCTTGTGAACCGATAGTTTGCATAGTAAAGAGTGAAACACCAATTCACACTTTTCACTTTGGATGATTCCTCCAAAGGGTCATTCCATGCCAAATCATCCAGTGAAAACCGAATTTGATACCCTAAGTTCTCAGACTTTCATGAAATTTTGTATGCTTAATGTATCAATAAAGATTAGAAAAAATATTAATTTTCATCCAATTCTGTCGAAAAGCTTCAGAGTTTCGGCCGTTTAAAGTTAAGCCCATCTTGATTTTGAGCTGGCGATTCGGGCTGGTGTTATTTTGCGTTTAACGCTACCAAATTTTTATTTATGTAAGTAAAAGCTTCAAATTTCATTTATTTACAGCCCGTAGTCTACAAAATAAAATGGTGGAGTAAAATTTAAAATTAAAATATGTTATCGTGGTTAAAAAGTCGTCTAAACCCGAAAAAAGTGTTTTTCATAGTGTCTTACAAAAACGTATGAAGCAAAAATCTCTATGAATATTTTCTTATAAACTATGCATTAATTGGAAGAAGAGGAAATTTGCTTTCAAACAGTGAAAAAAAATCAGTGGGGTTTGGGTTTTTAAGGGTCTTTTTGGATCGTTGAAAATTAGAAAGTGGTTCTGATAAAAAACCACCTTAACTCATGTGCCAATAAAGAAAAAACTACTGGATATAAACCTTCTATTTTATAGGAATAACAAAAGTACCTTATCAAAACTTCTTCTGTCAAGTTTGATAATGTTTGGTTGAGTAGTTTTTGTTTTATGGTCATTTCTGTAGTGTCAATCTAGTTTGTTTATCTAATAAGATCCAGCACGCGTGAGTGGGGAAATTTGATATCACATAGGAGTGCCATCTATTGGAGAAAAAGAAAAGCTCGCGGTAACTAAGCTTATCGTTAACAGACTTACGCATGACTAAGTCCCCTTACCTCTTAGTTGTGTGTTTTCAAACTATTTTTTTTAGTAAAAACGTGAAATCCCAATCCTTCTTTAAATTATTATCAAGTTTAGTGATATTTGGACCAGTAATTTTTTCTTTATTGGCACTTAAGTAAAGGTGGTTTTTTATCAGAACCACTTTCTAATTTTCAACGATCCAAAAAGACCCTTTAAAACCCAAACCCCACTAATTTTTTTTCACTGTTTGAAAGCAAATTTCCTCTTCTTTCTATTAATGCATAGTTTACAAGAAAATATTCATAGAGATTTATGCTTCATGCGTTTTTGTAAGACACTATGAAAAACACTTTTTTCGGGTTTAGACGACTTTTTAACCACGATAAAATATTTTAATTTTAAATTTTACTCCACTATTTTATTTTGTAGACTACGGGCTGTAAATAAATGAAATTTGAAGCTTTTACTTACATAAATAAAAATTTGGTAAGGTAAAACGCAATTGAACACCAAACCGAGTCTTCGGCTCAAAACAAAAATGGGTAAAACTTTAAGGAGCCATAACTCCGAAAGTAATTGATGGAATTGGATAAAATTTTGTATTTCTTCTTATCTTTATACATACATTGAACACACAAAATTTCATAAAAATTTGCGGTAGGTGGGTATACCACCCTGGATGATTTGGCGTGGAATGACCCCAAAGTGAACACCAAAAAGAAAAAGTATGAATGAGTCTTAAGGAAGAATGATGTAAAAATGCAGGAATGCATTTCGTAATCTCCAGGAGAACGGTTATATTGCAGAGAAAAATACTTAAGGACAAACAGGAAGTTTTTATTTCGTCCCCTCCGTGCCAACCCATCAGACAACCTGCTTTTCATAGTTTCAAGAACCACGCATTCAAAGTTTGTCAAGAATAGGCATTTCTTCAGATAAACGAAACTAGATTGCTTAGTTTTCAGCAAATTATTGTGAAAATACTGATTGATGGCTTTAGTATGATGTGCATCATCACCCAGTTACTCCAAAAAATGTACTTAAGTAAAAGTGACGGAAAATGCAGAATGGCAATTTTGGCATTGAAATGACGATATCCTTAAATTTGTTGAGTAATTACTAATTATGCTTGCGCGTAAGTTAAATAAATCATCTATTTGTTTCCCTATTTGAAATATACCTCTGTTATTATAAAACTAAAGGCATTTGTCAATATAAAGTTTGGAAAAATAACAGAAGTTAAATAAAAGGGGCTTTAACGCAATTTAGATTCTTTTTTATACTTTTGAACTGCCTCAAAAAAGTGAAGGATGTTATCAGTTTCGCGCGTTTATCATTATACGAACAACAACTCCGTAAATATTTTTGTGAAATATTCAAAATACTCACCATCGAAGAAAAAGTAATCGCAGCTACTTTGGGAAAAAAGTTTTACTTATCCTTTTCAGGTAATCCTTTGCATTTTCATTCATAGAAAGACCAGACTACATACCTTTTCATCCATGAAAAATCCAAGCAAAACTTGAAAGTTTTTAAATAAGTATGTAATTACAATAAATTTCATTTTAATCAGCAGATACCCAATTATACATACTTCACGGAACACTTGATGATTAGCTTAACATCTTCAAGGGCCCCATGAAAATATTGAGTTCTCTGAATTTCTTTCCCAAAAAACAGAACTCTCTTATTTGAATAACTATATCTCATTTATCACTGAAGTGCCCAGGTGGGATGCAACTTCTCCTTAGTTAAAACCACAGTTTCTACTTTTCACCGCACTATGCTCTTGTTTACCTAATTAATTATTAAATTATTGGTAAACGATTTAGAAAACACCATGGTGTACATCTGTAGCAGTTAAAGAGATCACGAATATACAAAATTTTTAATGCCTCTGATATCATACCACTAGACCAATTATTTATTTCTCTAAGTTTTGGATTTGAAGGAAAAAATATTGATCTTTAATAGCTAGAAAAATCTAATTTAAAGTTGCTTGGTCTTTGATATTGGTCATAAGATTTGGCAAGATCATTTCTTAAATGGCAAGTATCAGCATATTTTTCAAAATAAAGCTCAAGCAAATTTCAGATCATTGACGTTTTGAATAAAATCGCAAAACTTAAATTCCATGTCGGTTGAAAAAAAGTTTTTGACAAAAATATTTGAAATTAGTTGTTTTGACTATCTTGTCCGGTATAATTTAAGTTTAAAAACAAAAAAGTTATACAATGACTATAAATTTATTAATGACGGAGTACCATTTTCATCAATTAAAAGAATTATAAAAAATGTGGTGAAGAAAAAATATGATACCAGTTTAATAGAAGAAATCAAGAATAAGAAATGGGCATGTTCAATAAAGAAAATTCCAAACTCCCCTAGATCCACTGCAGTAGCGGCTTTCCGTCTGGAGACTGGTCATGATTGCCTCGCTAAAAATCTGTTCAGGATCGGTATATATGACAGTCCTATGTGCACTTTGTGCAACCAGAACTTTGAGATGGACAAGGATCATTTGTTAAGTTGTTCTTCATTGAATGAAGACTGCTTATACAGTCGATATTGGCGAGCTAGGGAGTTGATGCAATTGGCATCCAGTGACTGATTCTCGTTCATGTTTGTCTAGTTCACATTTTGCAAGTATTTATGCTGGATTTGTTCTTGTTTTAAGTTATTGTTCTTGTATTATTCAGTGGTTTCGTTTTTGTTTATGCCAATGATGTAAAGTCAAGTGCTTTTGCAATAAAAAAAAACTATAAATTTATTCATCACCCCCTATTCTCAAGAAACGTAAATTAACTCTTTAACATAAAGAAACATAGAAAAGTTAGATTTTCAAAAAGAAAGGAATATTTAAATTCACAAGAAACAGAAGGTTTCATCAATACAGTAATATACATAAACAATACTTTAACAGCTAAAAAACACCGGAAAATACTCTCTTTGCTAGAAAAAACATTTACAAAAACAAAGATATCGTGTATCAAAAACATCCTAACGCGAGAAACGCCCCAAGTATATCAGCAAGTCATTCAATAAAAGGAGATAATAACTGTCTCATGAAAAGCCTATCACAGTAGCTCGGGCATTTTTATTTAAAGACCCACTATGGCACTTAGGTGCCGACAGCTCTTAAATTCACAGCCAGAAAGCCGAACTCTTAGTCATTTTACTGCACTCCTGTTACTCACCGCGCCGCGATCACTTTATCAAAACAACGGTCGGATGGATCACGCAATAATCCAATAAGGACTCTATTCATCGGGCCCGTTCTTTAACCCAAAGAATTCATGCCTTGTTTCTATACGCGGAACTGCTATTTGCATAAAAATAGTACATAGTGTGAATTGTGTTTAAAAAATGGCTGTGTAAATACTGATTTATTTTCAGATTAAAATTAGTTATTATGATTTATTTCTCAGCTTAATAAATCTATGTGCAACTAAGAATGAAAAACTCGTAAAATTGAGTTTTTTTTTCAAATAAATGCTTTGACTACAGCGGTATTGTCTTTAGCTAAAAGAGACTAAAAGCCAAGTTCTGAAAAATTTTAACTCTAGTACAAGTGAGGAGCCTAGAAGCCAAGGGGTACAAGTGACTAAACATTGATAATGAGAAAAACGAGGTTAAAGTTAAGCTCTCATTTAAAATTATAAGTAATTTTTTATACTTTTGAAAACATTTTTAAAATAACTTAGAAGTCTTACATAAGCTGTAGAATAAGTTTCAGACCTTGTCTTCCCCCCTTATTTTACAATATTTGATAAATTAATAAGAAGGATCACTTGTACCCCTTGTCTTCCAAAAAAATAACCAGATATTGACTGAACCCTTTGGTTGTGGTTTGTCAATGAAAATTTCGATTGAGTGAAAAACACAACTGTGTTGAAATCAATGTATTTTATCACAAAATCCATTACAAAATGGTTAAATCAGTTTAATACTGATAATTTAATACTCATTCTTAATACTAATAATTTAATACCAATTCTTAATACTAATAATGTAATACTAATAACTTAATATTAAGGCTAAGCGCGTACTAGATACTTTTGTCACGGTGACAGAGGCAAAATTATCACCCTGGCTATTGCAAGAAGATAGAGCGCGCATTAGGGGACGAGACTCTTGGCCGATTGCCAAAAATCTACCATATAAATGCATTGCTCTCGAGTGACATAGTGTTTATTGTCGCCGTGACAGTAGTCTCTAGAGCGCGCTTAGCCTAATTCTTAATACTTATAATTTAATACTAATTCTTAATACTAATAATTTAATATTAATTCTTAGTACTAATAACTAATCAATTTCTAAATCGCTATCAAAAATGTTTCTTGGATCTTCGTCTTCATTAATGAATAATTTTCAAAGAAATTGATGGACACCAACATTGCTTTTTAAAAAAAATTTTATGTAAAAAATCATGAAAGTAATTTTTTTCGTGGACACAGTCAAATTTTATATCAAATTAAAGCTTAAAAAATTATCTTTAAAACGAGGGGTATTAGATTTTTCTAGAACAAAAATAACTGGAGTTATAGTACATTACTGAACAAAAAACTGGATTTTCTTCCTTTTTCAAAAATTTTTAATAAAAAAATTACTGATAAAATTGAATAATAAAGACATTTTCTCATTTATATCATAGAAGAGAACAATTCTCCTGACATTTTTACCACTAACAACTCTGGTGACAGTCAGTTTGAAGCCAAGGGGTACAAGCGGCACTTGTACCTCTTGGCTTCTCAGGGAAGTAGCTGGCATTGGAGGTGGAACTTATACCTATATAACCGCAATATAACCGCACCATACAGTGATTCCCTTATATCCATTTACCTCAAAAATATTTGACTCCACAGCAACTACTTAGTGCACTTAACTCCAATAATAAAAAAACTGCACTTGTACCCCTTGGTTTCTAGGCTCCTCAAATAACCTTCTATTACTATAGAGAACAGTGGTGATACTCAGTTTGGGAAATGTTTTAGACGTTTTCACGTTTTAAGTGTTTTATTAGAATTCAATAGAAAATAGTTCATATGAAAATTCATGAGATAAAACTTAGCAAGTAAAATATTGTGTTGGATACCACACACAGTTTTAAAATACTGTAGCGTTAGATTGAATTTTTTTCACGTAAAATTTTATATTATAAGATCTATAAATTTTAAAATCATTTTTAACTCTAAAAATTTAAATTCGTCTAATTATACGTCCTACCCATCCTCTTTGCGTCATCTTGTTGAAAAAGTATAATTCAATGCATTGTTTAAAGTGTTTGTTAAAAATAATCAAATACCCTATAATTTTAAGAAATTTAGGATCTTAAACTCAATTGGTATCCTTCACATTTTTACCTATCTCTTAATCACAAAATGAACTTGAACGGGATTAAATGCTAATTCTTAAATTCGTAAAAATTTCTAAAACAATACCCTAATGTTCTAATTCAGTACCACTAATATCGATCGAATGATCATACAGATTTTGGTTCTAAGAGCAGATGACAACATAATATACCAAAGAAACTAATCACATCAACATAAAATCGTGGACAAGAGTGGTTGTCATGCAACATGCTGCCTTCTGCAAATGAAGCATAGGGACTATTTGACAACTGTCATCGATCTTGCTTTGTTCCCATGTTTTGTTTACTTTAATGAATATGGAATCAAAATGAGAAC